>CM019069.1:109242356-110489670 GCA_009667805.1 Leptobrachium leishanense
CTGTCTGGTGACTGTGGTTATCCGGTGTCTGTGTTTAGCCGACAAGTTATGAAAGAGCTTCGTTAAGCGAAATAGTGAATGTGTAATTGGATATTAACCCCTTATAGACATTAAAGGCGTAGAAGCAGCAAGCAAAGAACCATAGAAACGAAATGAGCGTTTTTACCAGGCTATGCTTAAGCGTTCCGGTGTTGTATGACAGCAGAGATGATATTCTTGTCCATAACAATACACTCGCCTCCTACTAAAAACACCTTCCATGTCCTCCTAATTGGAGGTGGCACAGGAAGTTGCCTCGATCCTAAAACAGTTCTATGAAGCAAAATTCAAGGAACTGAAATCCTCCATCAATAACACAATTCCTACAAACACACTCTGCTCAGTTTGCAGCTCTGGAATCTACGTAGTCCTCAACGGAAGACGATCTCACTTCTCTACAAGCCGCAATTCAGGCTCAACAAACCACGATTGAAACGATCAAAGATAAACTAGAAGGCCTTAACAACAGAAGATTCCAAAATACTCTGCGTTTCATAGGTATTCTGGAATCTGTCCATCCATTGCCATTACTCCCTTTGCTACAAGAGGGGATGCCAACGGCTCTTTCCATTCCAGTGGAGTTGTCCCGCCCCTTCATGATTGAGCGGGCGTACAGTGTAGAAACAAATAAACCAGCGTCGAAAGCCCACCCCTGACCATTAATATCTCAATTTAACTTTCAGGAAGCGGTAAAAGTTCTAACGGCCTACAATAAACTCCCGCTCCTCCACTACCAACAGCACAAGATTCTGATTTTCAGGGATTTCTCCTCTCCGGTTATGCAACACCTATGAGCCTTTGCATCTGTTTGTACCATACTACATAAGAAAAGTATACTGTTCACCTTGCTCTAAACCGGCAACCATGTGTCTTCAAATTGGTGGCTGTTCCCTTACTTATTTCCCTAACGTTTATTTAATTAATATATACTTAAATCACACAGAAGCGCTGCCTCCACATTCACAATATTTCAACAACTGGACAAGAAAGAGATCCTTGAGGTGGTCTCTATATACTAGAACAATGAGCTGCTGCACTAGATACAACGTAAACCAGAAAAATAGACTTGACAGAAATATAGTCAGCAACATGCAGGGCAGGACTCACATATCAAACTTGAGGTAAGAGCTGCAACCAGCAGGGACATACAACAAAACTGGATTCCTACGATTAGGACTCACACCAGATAAACAACAGAGACTGTAGTGTGGTTCAAACATAAACCAGAATCCTGAATACCACACAAACAAAACACAAATGGGATCAAGCAAGAGAATAGTCAGTATGCAAAGCCAGAAGTCATCAACCAGGAAGTCAAAATACAATACCAGGGATTAAACACAAGGATAGTCGTAGCCAGGAATCAAAAAACAAGATATCAAAAATACAAAATGCAGAATACAGGAACTCAGCAAGGAATACCATATACTGGATCAGGGAACAAGTGCACTGATGGCCATTAAATAGGGTAGTGCAGGTCACGTGACCACAGGTCTGGTCAGACGCTGAGACTCCAGGGGCGGAGAGCTAAACAGATTAACCCTAAAAACCAAAAGGGCTGAGAAGAGCTCTCAGCACCAGTGGGACTGGCTGGGGGAACGTAACAGATTCCTTTTACAACATGTCTTATTACTTTACTCCTAAATGTCACCACTGGGAAACGGATTGTGGGGAGTGAACCAAAACTGTGGTTAATCAGACTTTGAAAAGATCTCACCACACTCTGCAATGTCCACCCTAAACTTACACAACACCTGGCGCATGTTGCACCCTGTTGAAAGGGAATACACTGTTCAGTTTTTGGCTTGCATGTGCGCTGATGATGCAAGCATCAACCAAAAGCCTGCCTCTCTGCAACTGATGGTACTAGGATCACCTCCCCTTTCCAAATCAACTGTTCTATCAATATTTTAAAACCCGCTCCACTCAAAGCCAGGATGACCCAATTGAGTGAATGATTCTTGGATTGTTGTCGTGCTCCACCTCTCCAAACCCATCAAAGAGGAGCATTGAGTCAGCCTATCTCAGAAGCAGTGGGGAGTCATTACCGCCCTTAAAACCGGGAAATCTCCTGATTGCACCATTCTGCAAACTTCTAAATCCACATCTCTGTTCAACACTGATGTCTATGCTGAAAGCTCTCTCCATTTCCCAATAGACTCCCTGAATGCGGCTCAGACTATTTTTCTACCTATGCCTGGAAAGCCCACAGACCAAAATCGCCTACTGCCAGATTTTTATGTCTGAACACAGATTATAAAATTCCCTACTAAAATATTAGCTAATTGCCTGCAAGCCTTCCTCCCTGATTTAGTCATGCGGTGATGGGGTGGGGTTCGAAGAGCCTTGGCTGCAGTTATGGGAGCGTGGCTTTCTCCTACGCTCCCTCGCCTGGCCCCCAGTCTTTATTTGGAGAAAGCCTTTGATACTGGGGCTTGGCCACACATCAGAACCCTTAGACATCCATTTGGCCAACAGATTATCCACTTCCCAGCTACATATATTACTACAAATAATTTTGACTCTCCCCATTCTGTCCTTGGGTGAGCAATTAGCCAGGGATGCCTACCATCTCCCCTTCTCTTTGATATAGTTATTGACCCCTTAATGTGGGCCCTAGAGTCCCTATCTACGTTTGAAGGTATTTTGGTAGGTGCGATGTAACTCAAAGTTTCTGCATTTGCGTACAAGATTTTACGATTTACAAAAAGATCTGACAAAGGCCCCCCCATATTTACTTGACTTTTTACATACTTTTCACTCAATTGCAGGCTTTCGGGTCAACTGGCATAAAAGCGACAGCTCTCTACCTTCACACTTTGACCAATGCCGAGGGCTGCACGGTTAACCTGTGCTCTGTATTCTCTGAAATATCTGGGGGTACATCTTCAAAGAAACCTGCATACATTGTATGCTATTAATATCCCCTCCATTCTACCCACCGTAAACTGAAACAGAGGCAAAACCTTCCCCTTCTTGGCAGAGGTAACTTTTATAAACTAATTATCTTTTTGAAACTATTGTACCCTTAACAGGTTTTACGGTTTCTCCTGTCCTTTATAGACAAAAAGGTCCTTAATTCCACTCTACGAAAAGGTCTTTGGTAGGGGTAAGGTTTTGAGAGACAGTCTGGCCTTTCCAAATTGAATCACATGGGGGAGTGACTACCTAATATCAGACTGTAACATAGCAGCACAAAGTCGACATATTGATTGGATAAAAGAAAATTCTCAGTTTTCTGATGTCCTTTTGGAAACTCCCGGTCTCATTTTGCCTTACCATACCTACTGCATTGTCCATATCAAAATATCCCTTTAGCACTTCTAGATAATCCACTGATTACCAACACTATTAAAGCATGGAAGCAATCTAGGCGCAGAGTTGGTGCCCATTCCACTTTGGCCACCAAAAAGGAAGAAAAAGGGACAATCTAGATTTTGCTGCGGCATTGGTATCCCAATTTTTTACGACCTGGGCTAAAGGGGGTTTGCATTTGTTATATCAATTTATAGATCCCTCCACCCTATTTATGATCCCACTAAATGCCCTAAAAACGAAATATCATAATCTCTGCTTCCCTTGGTACACATATTTCCAAGTGCGATCATATCTAAACACCATAACGTCAGCTTCAGATTGGACGAATAAACTGGATAGCCATATCTGCAACAGAGCTAGGAATGCATACTCTATTTCTTCTCTCAACAATAATATATAAATCGCAGATAGGTGGAAAGTGAGGTCAGGACCATCAAAATGACCAACGCCCTTTCCAAAACGAACTATCGAAGACATGATCGTTGTCCATGGCTATCCAATTTGCATTCTCCCAAAGGTTTCATAGCATGAGATGCTTCTAAAAACAAATGTCAATTATTCACCTTGCCGACTGTCATGTGGGCTGGAAACCAACTTCAGCTTGTTTTAAGTGTCCTAAATTGCAAGCAGACCTTTAACATTGCTTTTGGGGCTGCGTGAGCACCTATGTTTATGGAAATCTATATAGTCCACTCCTTCTCTGAAGATCAACCATAAAAAAACGTTGTGTCCATCATTGCGGCAGTAGGCTACAAAACCAGATTACATACCTGGAAACATACTTCCCCGCCCCCCCCCATCCCTATTTATTACTAAACTACCTATTTCGTCAAGACTGACTTCATAAGCTAGTCAAAAACTTTGTCCGTATACGGCAATGTTACTTTAAAGCCCTTGACCAGTCTCCATGTTAGTTTCCAGTCTTCTCTGCAATACACGGCGTGGGATTCGGTGGAGATGATTGCGGGTCACCACCCTTTGAAATCTCCTAACCCATTGGCTGAATTTCTGGTTCCCTTGCATTTTTCAGGTGTATGTAATGTCAATTCCAAGTCCCCCTCTTTCCAGGTGACATTCACTGGCTTATTTGTTTATGTTTTAGAGCTATTCAGAGAAAGGTGGAAACCAGGAGAACGACTGGAGAAATGAAAATTCTAGTTCAAAATAGTCAAACCAGAAAAATTCTCCCATTTATCTCACTTTCCACATCGGCTATTTGGCCTAGATTGTTCTCTTCTGTCCGTTCTCCTGGTTTTTACAGTTCTCTAAATAACCCTGCAAGTCGTCAGCTTACAGTTTTCATTTACAAACAAGTTAGGCTCTTACAGCTCCTAGGACACTTGATTACATTCTGATATTTACTGGTCTATGAACATAACTTTGCAACATATGCAGCGATATGATGGGTCCAAATTTATTTTGCACTCTTGTTTTCATTATAAAATGAGCATGCACGGTATCGTCCTGACACCATATGATGTATTGCCATAACCCTGTGCATTTTCAGCTTCCCATGCTGTGTCTCATTCTCCTTATTTGCTTATGCAGTTTATTTCTCTATGTGCATTCCATAAGAATTGTTAGATTAAAAAAAAAAAAAAAAACACCACTTTCTCCAGAGGGACAGTAGTGGATTAGACATTTACTGGCCCAAATAGGCTATTTACAGTAATAGCCATTTATTACTGTAAAATAAAAATGATTTTCCGAAAAAAAAAAAAAAAAAAATTGTTTGACAATGTTTTTTTTGGAAAATCACTCGGTAGCGAATGAGTTAAAGATGGGCAGCATTTCTGAACTTCGCTCACAAGTGATAGGTAAATGTTATAAGCATCAAGTTGCACGACTTAGAAAAAAACAACACAAACTGAATCAGAATTAAGATTTCTTTTAGTTTTTACAAATGCCAATATGTTCATTCACTGTGGTTACAAAAAGACAATTGCCAAAGAAAATAGCATTCTGTAAGATTAAAGAATATTATAACTTACCAAAAATAAATAGTTTTAACCTAATAAAATTTTTCACTAACAGGAGGTAATATAATGTCACCAGACTTTCAAAACCTAAATATATAAAATAAAACAAACAAAACATCAGCTCAGTTCCTCTAACATAACTGGTGCATTTTACACATTCCACCATGTATGACCTATTCAATGCAAGGAAAGTGAAAGAGAAAAAAAAAAAAACATTTAAAGCCTCGACTTACATTGTCAAAATAGTCCAGGCAGAGACAATCTTTGGTTTTCCAGCTGTTGGTGGGATAAAACGTCAATTATTTTCCCAGAGAAAGATTAATCTTAAGAGAAGTGGGACAAACAATTTATGGGTCTACAAGTTTTAACGTTCCCAGACATTGGATCCGGTGACAAATTCAATGTTGATAAGGGAGCAGAAGATCAAGGTCACAAAGACCATGCAATTTTTGTAGTAGCTGCTCTTGTGGAAGTTACACCATTGCTGTCACCATTTCATGGCGTAGCTGTAGCTTGACCTTGTTTTGTACTATTACCCAGTAATAGCTAGAAGCCAAACATCCAGCTTTCATAAAACCATTATAAAAAGGCCTGAAAATTAAATTGGATTGCATCTATGCAAAGTCACCCTTGACACTTATTTACAAAAAGTATTTTTTAGTCTAAATTGTGCTGATCTTAACAGATTTTACCTTAAAAAGCAATATGGCTGCTCCCTGTGATACTTTTTTTGGTTACATTTTATTATTACACAGCTGGAGATGCAAAGTTTGGTCATCCCTGACACAGATAAAAAGCATAAACAATTCACATACAACATGTACGGTTTATTGGGGTGCAAGGAATCTTTAGCACCTTTAAAAGATCTATTTTGTCGTTGAAGGAGTTGTTGACAGAGTAATAAATTACAGGCATTTCTACAGAAGCAAATCTTTAACAGCACAGAAAGAAAGATAATCTACCAAATTTAACAAAGCTGTTTAGAAATGGGAGCTTTATGGCAGTGGAGTAAACAGGGACACCACGGCTAAAATTAAGTCACCAGTCCAGCTGTATTTAAGAATAATTATTCGAAATGGAATAACTGTACCACACGAAGCTGAACTAATATGTCCTGAGATGTGGAAGATCTCCGCTTCCTGAGACATTTCTATTATGTGCTGTTAAATTGGAAGGAACAGCAGCGATGGAATCCTGATCTTAAAAGATCAAGATGACATGCTTGACTATCCGTTGCGTGTTCTACTTGGCCGTGGTCGATCATCCAGGGTCAGGGAGTGGACACAGGCGGTTTATAGAATCTGAGGTCTTAAAACATCGTAACACTTTCATGTTCAAGTTATTTGAATGCTCAAAATAGCCTCTGGTTTTGCCAGGTTGTCAAATGATTTTGACCTCGAATGTCTACCTTCTTAAAGCTATCCTAGGCCAATGACTGCCAACCTTAGTGCGCCAGATGTTTGAGTCTCACAATGACTGGCTGACCATTATGAAAGGGTTCACAAACATTCGAGTTGCCTAAAGTAGCCATCGTTTATCAACAGCAGAGGAACCTTTGTAAACCAGATGCTGTTGAATATTCACTGACCTCTGGGTAACCATCACAAACCTGGAGATCAACTTGTGAAAGAAACCCTTGATCTATAAGGACTAGCCATGTTGTACATACCGCATTCTCCACCGACCCTGTATAGCCTGCAGTTTAAAGTCCTTTCGTTTAATATTTAAATGCATATAGCATGTCAGATTAAATATACAGCAGAGCAAGCATTTACAGTGAAAGAAAAATGTGTATATAGCATAAGCATACACTTTTGCAAGCATATATTTATATATACACATTATTTCTGTACATTTTAGAAACCATTTAGATTTTTGCTGTTGCTTATTTCCCTTTTGTATGTAAGAGAAATTGATAAACATGTTTACTTTGCAATATAGGTTAGTGAACCAAAAATAAGTACTTTATAGTCAGAGTATGCTGGTGTTTTGAAAATATATAGATTTAAATACATTTCAGTACAAAAGTTGAGTTCTACTTTGTAGCAAAAAGGAAGTATTTGAGCATTGCTGGTCAAGAAAATATATGTACCAATAAATAGTTTGAAAGGAAGTATGAGCTACTGCAGAGTTAATAGAACAGTTCTGGAAATTAACTCCTGAGTGGACAATACATTTCATTGTTACTCAGGACTATATACATTCGCAGCATGGCACAAAAGCATTCTATTAAAGACATGCTAAGCCATAAAAAGAAATCTTATCTAGTGAAATGAAACATTTCAAGACACGTCTATGTAATTAAAGTCAATTAGAGATGTATAGTGACAACGAAACTATCCGTATGGGTGCCAGCTGCATCGCAATTGCAAGAATATGTATATACATATACACACTCACATGCGTATATACATATACACACTAAACACAAGATATTATTGAACTGTGTTGCAACATGTATGGTAGGTCAGATAATTTTGCCTTCAAACAGTATTACTCATTTTTGGATTAATGTCTCCTTTAAAAATAAGGGTTTACGACGCGAGACCTTTGTGCATTAGAATTGTGATACTGTCACATAAAGTAACAGTTGGGCTGGGCAGTCAGTGGCATGACGGCTGTGACAAGGTCCATGATGCTGAAGAAATCAAGAAGAAAAGTTGTAAATTACTGGAGCTACAGGCCAGCTGGAAGGCCACAATAGGTGTACAGTATTATCAATGTGGATCATTACGGATATTCCCAGAGAATTATGTTGCAGAACCATTGCAGGGGCCTGAAATAAAGTGTTCTCTAAAATATGTACACGGGAATGGAAAGTGTACTCCAATGTAGTAAGCCCTTATATGGAAAAAAAATGTACACAAAAAACAATCTTAGAGGAAAAACAAGAATCTTGAATAGATTTTTCTTCCCTCCCATATTTTTTCGGTCAAAAACATTTCTCCAGCTAAGCTACAATAAGGACTTTTTTTAAAAATAAACTTTGAGGCCAAGAATCCAAAGTAGAACATAAATTAATGAAAAACAAAGTTATTTTCAGGTATAAGGTAGGAGAAAACAGGTTTTATGCATTTCTTATGTAACCATAAAAAGGGACCAAAAAAAAATTCTGAAAAAAGAAAGGAAAGCATATTGTGGCTGTATGTTCATGCAGAGGAACACAAGTCTAGGCCCAAGCTTTAGGGAACATTTGTAAACTGCTCTGTCACTTTGTTTTCTATGCAACAAGAATATTTATTCCTTCAAATAGAGTCAGTCTCAAGACAGGTTAAAAGGTGATATTCTGAAAAGGAAAAAAAAAATGAGATACAGAATGAATCAGCTTTACATCTTGACTAGGATAAAATGATCTGCACCCCAAAACACCCATCCTTAGTCAGGTAGAAAAGTAGTAGAGAGTGACATGGATCTGGAAGAATTCTGGAAAGGAAAGAAAAAAAGAAGTGCTTGCAACAATACGGCCAAGCATTTCTGCTTATAGGATTTATAGATGACATAGATGACATTCTATTAATTCTACAAGCAGATACAACAGAAATAGTGACATTCTACAAGCAGATACAACAGAAATAGTAGACAAACACCTGCCTGTGGCCATGGTTAAGCAAACCAAACGTTACCGTTATATAGCTACTGCTCCTAAATGCCATCACATGTCTTTTTCAATAAGGTTTAGGCAAATTAAACAATTTATGGAATTAGTTTCTTCTTTTTTTGGCATCCACCATCCAAGTGCACTTGGAAATTAGCGTCAAAAAGATCAAACCTACAAAAATAAATCATGTCGCTTGTCTACAATCCTCTCCGCATAGGTCCGGTGGAAAATGTAGCTTCATAACAGTCCAAAGAAAAAAATAATAATAATAAAGTCTGGCCAACAAGTCATCTTGTTGGAAAGTGCGTTTCGTTAAATAAAATACAGTACCAGACATTAAACTAAGCCGGAGTCCTTGGCCATGTAATAGAAGATACCCTTCTTCTGTAAAAGGTTGTTTGGAGAGTCAAATTCTACAATTTGTCCTTTATCCAGAACGATTACTCTAAAAAAAATAAATAAAAAAAAAATAGAATAAGTTAAGAATAACAAAACAGGGAATAAATATAGGGTGTCCATAAAGTCTCTTTACAATTTAAAAAATGTATTACAAAGGCAAATGAAAAAAGACAGATAAGTGAAACTTATTTCAAAAGGAGACGCATATATTTAAGTTTTTTGCTTCATTTAATACATCTCTATATGGGCACCATTAGTTGCACGAAGCACATCAAGATGGTAATTGATTTCTTGCCTTGTTCGCTGTAGCATACCCTCATCAATGGTGGCAATGGCATCCGTGATCCTCTGCTTTACATTTGTGATGTCCCATACCTTTGTTTCATATACCAGATCTTTAAAATGAAATATTTCCAGACCGGTGGATTGGAAGGAGTGGCCCAATTCCCTGGCCACCTCGCTCACCAGATATCACTCCCCTCGACTTCTTTCTATGGGGTTATGTTAAAGACATGGTGTATCAAACAAAGGTACGGGACATCACTAATCTAAAGCAGAGGATCACTGATGCCATTACCACCATTGAGGAGGGTATGCTACAGCCAACATGGCAAGAAATCCAGTACCATCTTGATGTGCTTCGTGCAACTAATGGTGCCCATATAGAAGTGTATTAAATGAGGCAAAAAAACAAATATATAGTTCTCCTTTTGTCAGGGGGAACTCCCCCTGATGCATAGCATGTTGACGCCAGTCCTGGAGTTAACCCCTAGCTGCCAGCAATGGTGGAGATAGGGGTTCCAATGAACCCCCTATCTCCTGATCCGTGGCAGCTAGGGGTTAATATTTCATTGGAAATATTATTGGATCGGCCAAAAGCATGGCCTTTCCAACGATAACAAACATGACCATGTAGAATGTTTTACAAAATAAAAAAATTAAAAATAATTTTTTTTTAAAGAATAAGTTTTTTTGGTTTTGTTAATGCAGCAATATTGTTCCCATTTCAATTATAATGTGAACAATGATGCTGCACCAACGATTTTTGTTTGGGGTGCGTCTGTTTTAAAATCGCGTAATTTTCCCCCACGAAAAAATGTAACGAGACCCCATTTCTAATTTTTTTAACAAGCGCACCTCATACAAAATATAACCGCAATTGCTCGCATGTTAAAATGTGAAAAACAACACTTTACACGTTGTGAATTATTGAAAATTCACATTTTATTGCATTTTTTGTTATATTATACAGACAGGGCATGACGTATACATATAATAATGACATATTATGAATCTGCCGAGTCTGCCGGAAAGAACGATATACAGTTGTGTTCAAAATTATTCAACCCCCACTGAAATTGAGTGTTTTGGCCAGTTTAACACTGATTTTGATCATTCAGTCATCTTGCTTACAATTAAATCAAAGAGGCACGTGTAGGTCAGACAAATATAACATAACATTTATAATGAAATAACCACAAATGTCTTTTCTGTGCTCACATCATTATCAGTTTTATTCAACCCCCAAGTGACATTCAATCTTAGTACTTATAACTGTAAAAGGATGTTGTACTAACAGCTTTTAAACGTGAAGCATAGCTTGACACAAGTGTCTTGCAGTGATCTACGGGTATCCTCGCCCATTCGTCATGGGCAAAAGCCTCCAGTTCAGTCACATTCTTAGGCTTGCGCACTGCAACTGCTTTCTTTAAGTCCCACCAGAGGTTCTCAATCGGATTTAAGTCAGGTGACTGCGATGGCCACTCCAAAATGTTCCAGCCTTTAATCTGCAACCATGCTCTAGTGGACTTGGAGGTATGCTTGGGATCATTGTCCTGTTGAAAGGTCTAACGTCTCCCAAGCCTCAGGTTTGTGACGGACTGCATCACATTGTCATCCAATATCTCCTGGTACTGAAGAGAATTCATGGTACCTTGCACAAGCTGAAGCTTCCCTGTACCTGCAGAAGCAAAACAGCCCCAAAGCATGATTGACCCCCGCCATGCTTCACAGTAGGCAAGGTGTTCTTTTCTTCATAGGCCTTGTTCTTCCTCCTCCAAACATAGCGCTGATCCAGGGGCCCAAACAGTTCTAATGTTGTTTCATCAGTCCACAGAACACTATCCCAAAACTTCTGTGGTTTGTTCACATGACTTTTGGCATACTGCAGTCGACTCTTCTTATTCTTTGGAGACAGCAAGGGGGTGCGCCTGGGAGTTCTGGCATGGAGGCCTTCATTACGCAGTGTGCGCGCCGTATTGTCTGAGCTGAAACTTCAGTACCCACATCTGACAAATCTTTTCTCAGTTCCTCAGCAGTCACACGGGGACTTTTCTCCACTCTACGCTTCAGGTAGCGCACAGCAGTCGAAGTCAGCATCTTCTTTCTGCCACGACCAGGTAGCGTTTCAACGGTGCCCTTTGCCTTGATTTTGCGAATGATGCTTCCTATGGTCTCTCTTGGTATGTTTAACATCTTTGCAATCTTCTTATAGCCATTGCCCTTCCTGTGAAGAGTAATCACCTCTTCTCTTGTCTTCCTGGACCATTCTCTTGACTTCACCATGCTTGTAACCACACCAGTAAATGTCTAGAAGGAGCTGAGTATCACAGCCATTTTAACCCCTTAGTGACCGGGCGGTTTTACACAAATCCGTCTTTTTTTTTTGTATAATATCTTTTTTATTGAAATAAAAGATTGCATATAATCAAGGCATTATCAGTTCAATTACAGAATAATAAGTGAGATACAGAAAAATACCGATAAAATAAGCTTATACCATCTAGTGCAAGGTATTCTTATGAAAAGAAAAAGCAAGGAAGGAGAAAACAAAAGAAAAACCAAAAACCATAAAGACAATAAAACAAAACAAAAACAAATACACAACGTTGGGTCTTGTGATCCCTATGATCACATGGGAGAGTCTCGTTCATCTGCCGGTTCCAAGATACTGTCTCAGTCAGCCAGCTCGGTCTCTGAGGAGAATACGGGGGGTATGGCTCGCCTTTCATGGGACTTGGCTATGGCCTCCGGGTTATCCTTACGGTGTTTCATAACAAAGTCAGACCACCAGTACCACGTTTTAAAGTAAATATCATATTTGTTTTCCAGTGAGAGGTGGAGTTCCTCCATTTCCCTAACGCTGGAGACCTGATCTATCCATTCGAAGATCGTTGGTGGTGATTCCGATCTCCAGTGTCTGGGGATCAGGGATTTTGCTGAGTTAAACAAGTGAATCATTAGAGACTTAATATATCTATTCGGGGATAGGGGGACCACATGTAGGAGAGCCGCTTGCGGGGTGAAGGGGACTTCCATAGAGGTGATTTCGTTAACATAGGTGAACACCACCTCCCAGTAGGGCACTATAAACGGGCAGGACCACCAAATATGAATGAACGTTCCCTTCGAAAGCCCACATCTCCAACAATCCGGGGACACACCCGGGTGCATCAACGCCAATCTGTTAGGTGTGAGATACCATCGTGATAGCAATTTATAATTCATTTCTTGTACTTTCAGGTCTCTGGAGGAATGGAAAGTGATATGGAAGATATCTAACCAAGCTCGTTCGGTCAAAGGAGGGGGTGTCTCGGTTTCCCACTTAGTAGTGTAGGAGGGTAGGTCTGGGTATTCCGCAGCCATCAGAAGGGCATATATTAATGAAAGGAGGTGTGGTGGTGGGGGGTCTTGAGTACAGAGGCTTTCAAAGGGGGACAAAGTAGGTCTGTACGGTTGGTGTGCAGTCAGGCTGGACCAGAAGTGTTTGAGTTGGAGATAGCGATATGCCTCCATTGGGGACGGTTTCCGCTGCGGCACCAATTGCTCTAAGGGTAGAAGTGTGCCCTCAACAGTGCACGTCTGGATCGTTAGATAAGGGCCATCATAGTCAATGTCTAGGAATGAGGGTTGGCGGCCGGGCAGGAAGTCAGGGTTGCTGGTTATGGGAGTAAGGGGAGAGGGGAGCGGGGATAGATCCAGTCTGTGGCGATAGCGGCGCCATAACCTCAGAGTCGGGGATATCGTTGGGTGTGGCGTCGGGCAGATAGTGGTGTGAGAGACCGTTTGCCAGGGTGCTGAGGCAATGGGGACTTGAAGGAATTTTTGTTCAAGGGGGACCCACAGCTTATGGGGAGGGGACATGGACCAGTCTGACAGGCGAAGGAGCAGTGCGGCCACATAGTAGTATTCCATGTGAGGTGTACTCAATCCTCCCCGGTGTTTAGGACGGGTCAGTAGGCGAAAGGCCAACCTGGGTCGTTTGTCAGCCCATATGAACTTTCCAAATAAACTGCGTAGTGTGTTGAAGAATGAAGGGGTAACATGGATAGGGAGAGTCTGGAATAAGTAGAGGAACTTAGGTAGTATGGACATCTTTATTATATTAATCCTTCCAAACCAAGAGAAGTGGGGCTTATCCCATGCCTGTAGGTCGCTCCGTACCCTGTGTAAGAGAGGTTCATAGTTAAGAGTGTATAATAGAGTAAGGTCAGAGGGGAGTCGGAGGCCCAAGTATGTGATAGCTTCTGATTGCCACGAGAAGGGGAAGAGTGATCTGATCTGCAAGCGAGTGGCGTCAGGGATGTCCACTCCAATTGCCTCGCATTTAGTAGTGTTAATCTTAAAATTGGAGACCGCGGCATATAAATGGACCTCCCGCAAAAACGCAGGGAGAGATTGTAAGGGATCTATGATCGTCAGTAGCACATCGTCCGCAAAAGCAGAAACTTTATACTCGTGTAAGGGGCCATTGTATCCTCGAATGCATTCATTGTCCCGTAACCTCTGTAGGAAAGGTTCTAGTGTAATAATAAACAGTATCGGGGAGAGTGGACATCCCTGACGCGTCCCGTTCCGGACCGACAAGGGGCTGGAAAGTGAGCCATTTACGCGGAGGAGGGCCGTCGGGTTACTGTATAGTGCCGAAACCCAGGCAAGCCAGCGAGGCCCCAAACCCAGTTTTGCTAGAACCGTTATTAAAAATGACCAATCTACTCGGTCGAACGCCTTTTCGGCGTCGACCGAGAGAAAGAGCATAGGGGTAGAGCTGACCCGGGATATGTGAAGAAGGTTTATGGCTCTCAGAGTGTTATCCCGAGCACCTCTAAGAGGAACGAATCCCACTTGGTCGGGATGGATTAGAGAGGGGAGTATAGGGTTAAGTCTCCGGGCCAGCATTTTTGCCATAAGCTTTATGTCGTTATTTATTAGAGAGATGGGGCGGTAGTTAGAGCATGATAAAGGGTCTTTACCAGGTTTCGGTATAAGCGAGATTGTTGCTCGGAGAGCTTCTGCGGGGAAACTAGTCCCTTCGTCAATCGCGTTAAAGGAGCGGAGAAGGTAGGGGCCCAATGTCTTCAGAAAGGTCCGATAGTACCCAATAGAAAAGCCATCTGGACCCGGACTTTTCCCTGTCGGGGTAGCTTTAAGCGCCTCCGCCAGTTCCTCAGATGTGAAGGGGACATCCAGTGCCTCAGCCTGGTCCGGGGAGATAGCGACATCCAGGGCTTTAGCCAAGTAATCCGCCATAAGCTTAGCTGGAGGGGGTGAGTCCCTAAGATTATATAGGGAGTGGTAGTAGGTATGGAACTCAGCTATAATTTCGTCATTGAGATGTGTGACGGAGCCGTCGGAGCGTCTAAGTTTGGGGATGTAGGTAGCCTGGTACTTCTGGCGTAGGGCTCTTGCTAAAAGTTTGCCACATTTATTACCATGAAGGTAATAAGAGCGTTTAGTAAGGAGGAGCGACCTACATGCATGGTGATGGAGCAGTTCCCTCAGTTCTGATCGGAGGGAGGACAGGGCGGAATAATGTTCAGCGGATGGAGTGGTCTTGTGGAGAGTCTCAAAAGTTTGTATATCCGCGAGCAAAGATTGGATCTTGTCTCCCCTATCCCTTTTACATCGGGCCCCCAGCTGGATCAGCTGACCCCGGAGTACACTCTTATGTGCTTCCCACAGTAAGGGATCCGTGACTTCCCCATTATCATTCTCGTCAAAGTAGTGAGTAATGGCCTCCGTGAGGTACTCCCGGTGAACCACGTCTTTCAGAAGAGATTCATTAAGACGCCATTGGTATTGTCTAGGGGGTAGGTCGGGGACCTCGAGATCCATCAACACTGGGGCGTGGTCTGACCAAGTAATACTCCCTATGGACACAGTGCGAATTAAATGAAGGGTATGATGAGACATGAGAAAAAGGTCCAGACGGGAGTAAACTCGGGCAGCGTGCGAATAAAATGTGTAATCGCGCCCAGCGGGGTGCATTGCTCTCCAACAATCTACTAATTGAAACGTCTGTAACAGTTGGTGGAATCTCCTTCGTTTAGATGGCTGTGACGCTCCCGGGGGAGCGGCAGCTTCCTTCGGGGAGTCCGGGGAGATATTGAAATCTCCTCCACAAAATAGAAGGCCTTCAGCAAACTTAGCGAGTTTATTCAAAATTTTTCTGAGCGCAGTGCATTGATGGGTGTTGGGAAGGTATAGATTTGCCAGCGTAACCAGTCTAGATCCGATATGCCCCTTAATAAAGATGAAACGGCCCTGTGGGTCTGCCATCTGGGAGGTGCATGTAAAAGGGATATGTGAAGCTACCAGGATAGCCACCCCTCTAGACTTTGACGCCTCAAAGTTACTATAGAAGCCCTGGGTAAAGTAAGTTGAGCGCAAAGTTGGAGCACTGTCTGACCGAAAATGAGTTTCTTGCAAGAAGGCAAAATCGCATTTTTGCTTACGGAGATCAGCCATAGCGATCCGCCGCTTAGCCGGGTGGTTCAGTCCCCTGACATTCAGGGATATAAGTCGTATTTTAGCCATAATCTAAAAAAGTGTCCCTAAAAAATTTACAGTGTTGGAGAGAATGCACTCCCCTGCGCTGGCTCATCACAAGCGGTTCCGGCACGAACAAGACGTACATGTTGCATTGACCCAAATAGACATACAGTAATAAAGACCAAAATACAGACAAAAGAAAAATCATAAACCGCACCTTACAGTGCCGAACACATAATGAAGATCGGTGTGGGTACCCGCGTAGGGTACAGACCCATATGGGGCCAAGCCAGCAAGATGAGAGTGTGGAACAGCCGTTCCAGGCGTACTGGAGAAATTCAAACACCGCAGGGGGGATGGTGTAGAACACAAGTAAAATACTCAACATGGAAACCTTAGAGAGTGTAAAATAAACGAAATACAGCACTACGTTAAAGTAGTGTAACAGCCTCCTAATTCTGCCGCACCCGGGCAAATATAAAGTAAGCTTAACCATCGAGTGTCGTCCTCAGCAGATGGACATAACCACAGGACACGTCCCGTCGTCCAATATCTTATAGCAAAATAAACCCAATAATAAAAAATAAAAAAAACAGGAGAACAAGAGATAGAGATATATGGACGCTCCCAAGGGCTTTGGGCCTCCGTCCTCGGAATGTAGGTGTCGTAATGGACCCGCCGGTCGTTTTAGCCAACACAGTAGAAGGGGGAGTAGGAAACCATAAAGAGGGGGAGAACTTCTCAGGGGTCCTGCCTCGCCGGGCCAAAGGACGGGTGGAGTCCTGGGTCTGTTGCCTCCTCCCTGAGGGGGTGGCGGTGCTTCTGTTTACGGACTGCTTGCCATTTTTGCCGTTGGGGCTTGGGAGGGGGGAAATCTAGTAAATCTCCTCCATGCCAATTTGCGACCTCCACCTGCGGTAGGTCCAAAGCGCGAATAAACTCAGGCACATCTCCAGGTTCCATAATAGTCATGAGCTGATTATCCCGTTGTACAGTAAGAGCAAAAGGGTAGCCCCACCTGTATCTAATGTCTCGATCTCTGAGGACATCCGTGATCGGCTTAAGGTGTCTCCGAGCTTGCAAAGTGAATCTGGAAAGATCTTGGTAGACTTCAACCGCGTGTCCATCATGTGTGATTGATCGTTTCTTTCTGGCCGCTTGCATGATCTCTTCCTTGAGCGGGAAATGATGTATGCGGCAGATGATATCTCTTGGGGGTGCTGACGGGGCTCCCCGTGGGCGCAGCGCCCTATGTGCTCTATCAAGCAGTATCGGCGTATCAGGCGGGCGTTCGAGGAGCGCATTAAATAAAGTTCGTAGAGTGAGGGGTATATCTTCTGTGTCCTCCGGTTCAGGGACGCCTCTAATTCGGACATTGTTGCGGCGCCCTCTATTATCTAAGTCGTCTACTGAGCGGCGTAGGTCAGTAACATATCGGGACTGTTCGTTTATTTGGGCCTGTAGTCTGTCTAGGTGAGCCATGGAAGCGTCTCTATCCTCCTCTAAATCCTGCACTCTGCCTCCCAGCTGCCGCACATCAGCCCCTAGTTCAGCGAATTTTGCATCAAATTTCGCCTCAAAGCGTGAAAATAAAGATTCCAGGTCTCTCTTAGTGGGAAGGTGGCGCAGGGTCTCCCTTACCTCCGCCGTTGGTATGTCGCTCAGAGAGGAAGTCCGGCTGTCTTGCAGATCATCCTCCGATTCTACCATGCGGTCCCCGGCCGCCGCCATCTTGGCTTTGCGGCCTTGTGAGGAGACAGCCTGTGATCCGCGGAGATAGTGGCGCATCGGGGAGCTCCCGGTCAGCGCTGGTGTGTGCGGGTGGGTCACAGAGGCAGCGGCTCGTTTTTTTTGTCCCGTGGGACGTCTTGCGGACATTCGAAGAGCTTATTTGGTGCGCCCGGGTGCAGAGCTGCAGAACTAAGCGGCCATCTTTACAAATCCGTCTTTTAGTGACCGCTGCTGTTTTTACGTTTCTGCGCTGTTAGTGTTTAGGACAATTTTTCCTCTTACTCGTTTACTCGACCCACACATATTATACACCCTTTTTCCCGCCATTAAATGGACTTTCTAGAAATACCATTATTTCCATCATATCGAATAATTTACTATAAAAAAAAATATGAAATATGAGGAAAAAAAAATGGTAAAAACACACTTTTTCGTAATTTAATCCCCAAAATCTACAACCACCCAAAAAGACCCCGGCTAAATAGGTTCAAAATTTTGTCCCGAGACTAGAAATACCCAATTTTAACATGCGTTTGCTTTTTAACCCCTTCACTGCTGAGACAGTTCACCTATTTGCGCTGCGCTCATTCTGACCATTTTGTGCTAATTTTTAGATGACAGCCTAGGTCCTATTTAATTAAACTCCCCCCAGACAAAAAAAACTTTTAAAAAAAAAACCATTTTTTTATTTTGTTTAATTTTTTTATTATTTTTTTTTTATTTAATTTTTTTTTTACATTTTGTTTTAAAACCAAACCTGGTCATGTTTGGTATCATTTGAAAGGCCATAATCAGGCCTTTTAAATGATGGCAAATATGACCATCCAGCTGCCATGGATCGGGAGATAAAGGGATCCTTTGAACACAACTGTACAATATGTCTGGGTCATATACTAAAATAAGGCTTCAAAACACGTTTAAACATGATGAGCGAAACAGGTAAAAATGAGCTCAGCACAGAGGCGTGAAATGCCTCAGCAGCAAAAGGGTTAAATGACACCTTGGAATTTTCTTGTTTTGATAACGCTTGGACAAATAAAATGTACGTATAGGACATTCCTTCACATTAAAATGGACAATGACCCAACAATAGTAAATATAGAGCTCTGTGCAGAAATACAAACTTGTTAGTAAGAGGTGATTTATCCAATCAATTAATTTGGACTTCTTAAAAAGTAATCATGGGGCTAGAGAGTCAGGCATAACTTTAACCAGAGCTGTTGTAAACTTGCCAACTCCATAAACTTTGATGACCCTGGAATTTTTACACCTGATTTGGAATATAGCGCACAGTGTTTGCTCCATGTATTTAGTAGTGCATGAGTAAACAGGTAGGAAACAAAATACCAACTCGTTTCACTGAGCAAAGCGCTAAACACTAAAAACCTTGGAAACCACATCAAAAAGCAGTTCCCAGTATCAGAATGTTCTGCTCATTATGAAGCGTAATGAAAATAGTGGCAATACCTTGTGTAATCCATTATTGTGTTGAGCCGATGAGCAATAGTTATGACTGTACAATCCTCAAATTCTTTTCTGATAGTTGATTGGATGAGACCATCTGTCTCCAAATCTACAGCTGCTGTAGCTTCATCCAGCACCAGGATCTTTGTCTTGCGAAGCAGAGCTCGTGCTAAACACACCAACTGGCGCTGACCGATGCTGTAAAATAAATCAGAGATATCCATAATTCTTATACCACATTCACAAGCCAGTAGCTGAAGGATAGGATATTAAAAAACCAATGACATTCTTGGTGGGTAAAAAATGTTTTAACTTGTGCTTCTAAATACTGCGCAGTGTATCTACAGACATTACACTTGCTAGTTAATGCATTGTGTGTTTACATGTTGGGTCAAAAAAGAAGAATTTGTCTAAATCCCAGGCTGGAGGCGGAGCTAACAGCCGAGGAGAGAGGACGTGTGCAGCCGGGCTCCGTTGAAGATTTTGCTTGTTTACCTGTAATCCCGACTGCCATCGACCTCATAGACGACCCCAAACCTGTATAAGGTCTGTTTGTGCACCCCTGAAGCGGTCTCACCGAGCAGCAGTTGTTTAAAAGGACCCAACCGATCACTTGCAACACTTGCTGCCTACTCCAGTCGGCCATTTTGCAACCGCGGAGTTTATTATTTCACTCGCCTGCCGCTTGCTGCACTACTCGAACTTAGCACCCGGTGCGCCCGTTGTTTGTGGGGACCCAGGTGCTTGGGAGATCCCGAGGAGTGAGACAGATTGGGGACCGCTTTGTGCGGCGACCTTTGTTAGTAATATACTCCGCTGTACTTTTATTCAGACTAAACAGTCAGTATACTGCTACTTTAATGGGGAGGAAGACTGGGAAGAAACCTCTGCTACCGGATGGTACCCAGCAGCGGGACATCCGTGATGCACTAGGTGAGGCCCGACGAAAGCGGCAGGGCGAACCCCACACATATTTGTCTCCCACAGCGAGTTCTGCGGAAGAGGAGGAACCGTTTTGGTCTGAGACCTCGTGCTGCCCGGCATTCTCCAGGATTGCTGGGGGTAAAGAATCGACCGGGGTCGACCGCCGGAGATCCAAAGCCATCAGTGGCACGACGGCTGGAGACGCCATCTGACCACTTGGATTCTGTGGACTCCCTTCCTGCAGCCCCTGGGAGGCGGATGTGTACGGACCGCATGTCCTTCACGAGGGAGGATGTTCGGAGCTTATTGAGGGAAGCAATGGATGAGATGAAGGCGGTGTGGAGGGCGGATTTCGCGGCCATGTCTGCAGACCTGACGCAGGTTAGAGACCGTTTGACGGCTGTGGAGGCTCGAGTTGACGAGGTCGAAGTGATCCAGACACTACTTACGCCGCAGGTGGAATCGTTAGTCGCAGGTCGCGCTGCTTACGGCAGCGGTAGAAGCAGCTGAAATCCGACATCGACAGAAGAATATCCGTATCCAGGGGATCCCGGAGACGCTTGCTGATGCCGACCTTTTGCCATTTATTAACAAAGCTACTTCTGCGATGCTCGAGTCCGCAACCAGTCCTGTTTTTCAGAAAGCCATCCGGCTTCGAAAGGCGGCCACGGCCCCGGTGGACTCCCCTCGAGATGTGCTGGTAGTGGCGGGGTCGGTGGCTGATAAGCGCCAATTGATGTCGCTCCCTGTGGCCCGAGCACCAATTGTTTTTGAGAATGTATCCTTATCTTTAATGATCTCCCATATGTGACATTGATTGCTCGACGTCAATTCCGAGAGATCTCAGCGTTTTTGAGGAGCTGTGGGGTGAAATACAGGTGGGGGTGGCGGGATCTCTGTACATATATCATGATAATTTGACACACCTGGTGACTTCGCCTGAGGCGGCGTGGTCCCAGCTACGTTCAATGGGTCTGTTTCCAACCCCAGAGATAAATAGTTCTGGACTGAACGGTCCCCCCGCTTCTACGAAGGATCCGGGTTAAGTATGGACCTGAAATCAGGCAGTGATATACCTGGACACTCTGGTCTATATTGCCTCTTAACGACCTTTTTCGGATTGTGTTTCCCCCATTAGTACTATTAATTTTCTTGGACTATTTCTGACTTTACATATTCCCACGCCGTGTGTTTTGATTTCCTGCAAAAAAAATTTTTTTTCTCAGTTTCATTCAGATGACTTTTTAAGTATACGCGATACATTTTTTTTTTTTTTGCCATTTTTTCAGGTTGCCGGAGGCGTGCCACCATGGCTTTGAGTTATGTTTGGCCCTCGGGCTCCTAGGCCTCGTGACATTGCTCCTCCATGGCCTCCCTCGGGAGTGTGCCAGGAGAGTCACGGTTATGGTCTTTGCCATTCTCCTCCTACCCCCTATTCGACCCCTCCCCCCCTTTTTTTTTTCTCTGCCCTGTGAGTCACCATCTTCTCAGCAGCGATATATATATATATGTACAGCACCATTCTCTCCATTTATTTTTTTCTTCTTATCCCCCTCCCCTCTTTTCCTTGCGAGAAATTTCTGTCAAAATATGACTATATGGTTAACTCTATGTCACATAAGTGATTTCTTATGGCCCTGCGAGGTCACTTTCGTTGGTTACTTTGATTTTATTTCTGTTCGCCAAATAAGGCCGCCTTTTCTTATTTTTTTTGTTTACCCTCGATGAGACCCCCCTCTTAGGATGTTGTTTGTAAATGTGATTTTCCTCAGATGACTTCTTTGTTTATACTGATGTTTTCTTGACATTACATGGCTCTGCGAGGCCATTCCATGCTTTGTTTGTGTTTACCCTCGATGAGACCCCCTCTTAGGGGATGTTTGTTAAAATGTGATTTTCCTCAGATGACCGCATTGTTTTATACTGATGTGTTTCTCTGACATTTCATGGCCCTGCGAGGCCATTTTATGCTTTGTATGTTGTTAAGCTGACTCTTTTTCAAAATAAAAACTTTGAAAATAAAAAAAAAAAAAAAAAAAATCCCAGGCTGAGCCAGCATGAAGCCCAGTAGTACAGTAACTCCTTTTGACCAGCAGGTGGCGAGATCTGACTGTCAAACTATCACAGAAAGGATCCTGATAGTGGTTTTCAGTAGGGATGTGCGTTTCGGGATTTCGGAATTTTCACAAAATTTCCCGATTCGTGTTTTCGGATGCGGCCGATTTTCCGAAAATTTTTAGATCCGAAAATGGCAGATCCGAAAAGTTTTCCGAGCCGAAACGAAATATTTTCGGAATTTTCGAATGTCCTTGAAATGTGTCAAATCGAAATTTATTGCTTTGAAACGAGGAGAACAGACGTTCCGAAAAAAACGAGACTTTTCGAAAATACGAAAAGTCGATACAAAAAACGAGCTAAGTGACACGAAAAATGGTCGATATTCCGAAACCATTTACAATTCCGAAAAACGAAAATTTTCGAAAATACGAAAAGTCGATACAAAAAACGAGCTAAGTGACACGAAAATACGAAAAATGGTTGAAATTCCGAAAAAAACAAATGTACGCGAAAAACGAGTCGAGCCGAACCGAATCGAAACAGAAACCGGTCGAAACGAGCCGAAAAGTTTAAAAATCCGAAAAATCGAATCGAAAAAAAAAAAAAAAAATCGGTGCACAAGGTGTTCAGGAAAAACACTTTGGGCCCTATTACACGGTTAACGCCAACGGTAGCGCTCACCTGCGTGAGCACTACCGTTAGCTGCGGTATCTACCGCATATTACAATCCAAACGGGTTAAAAAAAACTGTTTGCGTTTGGTACCTTGCGCTTCTCAGTGCAAGGTTACTGTACTTTGCGCTCCCTATACTTAACATGGGGAGCACAAAGTGTTAATCAGCACTGGATTACAAAGTCCCAGCGCTGATTAACGCCTGGCTCTGCTTAGTGAAAAATTAACCAGAGCCAGAACCTGGTGTTAACGGATTCCACTTCTGCAGAATCCGTTAACACCAGGCTAAAAAAATAATAAAAAGCAGCACATACTCCCCCTCTGTCCCGCGGCAAGGACCGCGGCTCTGTCCGCCTCCTCCGGCTGGTGGGAGCAGGGAAAGACTGGGGGAAAAAGTCCCCCCAGTCTCTCCCTCCGTATCACTACGCCTCTGGCTGGTCATGTGACCGCCGGCGTCTTCTTCAATGGAGTCCTATGGACTCCATTGAGAGGATGCGCACGGCTGCGCTTAGCGGGTGCAAACAATACAGGCAGCATTTTTTGCGCCTGCCCTGTAATCCCCCGTTAAACCGGGGGCGGTAGGGGGAAAACCGCGGGCGCAGTTTTTTCTCCCTACGGCCCCCATTTTAGCGCGGGGATTGTAATAGGCTGAAAAAAGACATGCGTCCATCAGGTTCAGTCTTCCACACATCACCTACTGCTGTTGATCCAAAAGAAGGCAAAAAAACCCAGTCTGAAGCGCCAATATACAACATACTGGGAAATATATTCCTTCTTGACCCCAGAATGGCGTCAGATTTCTCCTTGGATCAAGAAGCTTTTGCCCGCATATTAAATATTATGACCCTTAATATTAGGTTTTTGCAGGAAGTCATCCAGTCATTTAAAAGTCTGTACAACCTCTGACCCAACCACCTCAACAGGCAGAGAATTCCACAGCTTTATTGGTCTCACTGTAAAATAACCCTTCCTATGCTTTAGGCTGAATTTCCTTTCATTCAGTCTAAATGGGTGACTTTGTGTCCTGTGTATAGTCCTGTTAATGAATAGGTTTCCAGACAATGGTTTATAATGGCCCCGTATAGATTTATATAAAGTTGTTAGATCCCCTCTAAGGCGCCGTTTCTCTTAACTAAACAGGTTTAAGCTCGTTAGTCTTTCCTCATAACTTAAACCTTCCATTCCCCCTATTAATTTAGTCCAAAGATTCCAAACAAACCTATTTTCTTGGCATGCTAGGTGTAGCTGTCCATGTCACGGCTGCACACACAAGAACGAAGTGATTTATTTATTTATTTAAGGATTTTACCAGGAAGGATACATTGAGATTTCTCTCTTTTTCAAGTATGTCCTGGGTTCAAGAACATGGTTACAGAAATACAAAGTAGTAAAATGCAAGAAATTAACACAAAACAAATATACAGATCAACAGAAAATAAATATGTAGGAAATATAGTCACTATGTTACATGTTTACAGGTGCATTCCTTATTGAGGTATGTTAATATGGAGCTCTTAAGGGACTTTAGACTAGGGAAGATTTGATGGTGTCTGGGAGGTTATTCCATAATTGTGGTGCTCTGTAGGAAAAGGAGGATCGAGCCACTTGCTTTTTGTATTGTGGTATTGCAAGTAAGGTGCTGGTCCTGGATCGGAGGTTATAGGATGAGGGAACTGCTGAGGGAAGCAGCCTATTCAGGTAGGGTGGTAGCTTCCCAGAAAAGCTCTTAAACATCAGGTTGGAAAGGTGAAGGGTGCGTCTAGATTCCAGCGCCGGCCAGTTTAGTTCTTTTAACATGTCACAATGGTGGGTCATGTAGTTACATTGTAGCACAAAGCGACAGAATGAGTTCTACAATGTAGTAAGTTTCTGGAGGTGCATTTGCGGGGCGGCTGCATACACTATATCTCCGTATTAAATAGCCGGCATAAGCATTTGTTGTACAATCTGCTTTCTTACAGCGGGGCTCAGGCAGGATTTGTTTCTGTACAGGGCACCTAGTTTGGGGTAAATTTTAGATGAAAGTTTTTCAATGTGGGGGCCAAAGGATAGATTTGGGTCTAACCACATACCTAGATATTTGAGAGAAGTGACTGTGGTCAGCGTGCCATTTGATTTTGTCCTGACACATAGATGGGGTGTTTGCAATTTGTGTAGTTTAGGTGCTGTTCCAAAGAGCATTGTAACAGTTTTGTCAGCAAATGTTTGTTATCTTTGATCCACTTTTCCACCTCTGAATTGGTCTTGCAGCACGGCCTCCAGCTGTGGGAGATCTGGTTTGCTGGTATAGATTACAGTGTCGTCTGCGTACATGTGTACAGTTGAGGCTTTGCAGACATTGGGCAGATCATTTATGAATATTGTGAATAGCAGGGGGCCGAGTATCGCGCCTTGGGTACACCGCACGTGACTGGGAGGGGGAGGGAAGTGCTGTCAGAAATGGACACATATTGCGACCGATCAGACACATATGATTGAAACCAGTCTAGTGTGCGCTCACCAATACCAGAGTTTTTAAGTTTTTGTAATAAGATGCCATGGTCTACTGTGTCAAAGGCCTTGGCAAAATCAAGGAAGATGGCTCCAGTTAGGTTTCCTTGGTCCATGCCAGCCTGGATATCATTGGAAACTTTTAAAAGGGCAGTTGTGGTTGAATGATTTGGACGGAAGCCGGATTGATCTGGGGTTAAATAGTTCCAATACTGATAGTAATCGCGTAATTGAGTGTAAACACATTTTTCCAGGATTTTTGACATTACAGGAAGCAATAATATTGGACGGTAGTTGGATACCAAAGTATTGTCTCCACTTTTATGGATAGGTACCACTCTCACAGTCTTCCAGAGTTTGGGTATATATCCAGTTGCCAGTGATTCATTGATCAGGGTTGTGACAGGTTTTGCAATTGCTGGGGCGCTGATTTTCAGCAGCATTGCTGGGATTTGGTCAGGTCCTGACTGGTGTTTCATTTTTTGGTTACATAGAAGTTTAGTAATGGCACTGACAGGCACCGGTCTAAAACTGAATTTCTCTTTGATACAGGGTTTTTGCACAGTTGGAAGGATCTGACTTGTGTGCTGCCTTTCTGAAATGGGTTTCAATTGCTAGCTTAGCAATCAGGTTGTTGGCGCATCCAACAAAATAGTTATTAAAGGCATTTTCTACATCTAGGGGGTGTTGCAGGGTTTGGTTGTTTACTTTGACAGCAGCTGGTTGTGGACAGGGGGAGTGGACAGTATGCTATTTATGATTTTCAAACATTCTCGGGTTTGATATGTTATTGTTTAGATTTTCCATTGGCCATTTTTGTTTTTGCTTTGTGCATGCATTCCGCCATTTTCAGTATTCACAGTGATCGTTCATGGATCCAGTACTCTTGAAATTATTATGATTATTTTTTAATTTATAAAAGCGCCAGCATATTCCGCAGCGCTGTACAATAGGCACAGTATAGACAGGGTTACAATACAATACATTGAACAACATTTGACAAACAATACAGGAGGAGATGAGGGCCCTATTCCCGTGGGAACTCACAATCTAGGAGGGTTGGGGTTGGAAACAGGAGGAGAGGACTGCAAGGTGAGAGTGATTGATGGTTGCGTCAGTGAGTTGGGTGGTAGGCTTCCCTAAATATTTGACCAGAGTGAGGGGAGGGTGGGATCTAAGTCCAGCTGGGATCTAAAAACAGTTATGAAGCCTGGCCTGGGAAGCTGAATAAAAATGTGAGTGCTGCAAAAAGGAATACATGGTTACATAGCATCGTTGAGGGGCAATAAATTCTCTAGTGCAGTGAATCATGACGGGGGGGGGGGTAGGATGGCAAGCCCAGGGCAAATGGAGTTGAAAATAAATACATGTAACTGGCAAAAAATATGGCAACTGTGCAGAGCAAACTGAACTGGTAAAGATATATGTAATTATACTTTAAAAATGGAAACATACAAATTACCATATACAGTGTTAATGCGCAAAAGCCAAGAAAAAGGTATTGGCAGCATTTCCACATATCTTTGTTTTGCATTCTGAACTGTGCATTGTTTTGCGTTTATAGGTTTATAACGGAGAGTGTAAGCCACGCAATTCTAACCTTAAATTATCCCCTCCTTCAGCACATTCGTGATTGAGCTTATCAGGAAGACCAGAGACAAAGTTCTTTAGGTGAGCGAGCTCCAAAGCCGACCAGATCTCATCATCGGAGTACTTTTCAAAAGGGTCAAGGTTCATCCTCAGAGAACCAGAGAACAGAACTGGATCCTATAAAAGAAGAATTTAAAAACATTTAACACATGCTTTCCCATTTCCTACGTAAATATAGAAATCACACATTTACAGACACGTTTAAGGTTAAAACTTCATCTACGGCATTAAAGTTTAGTTTTTTGCCCTCTAAATCCATTTATAGCAGGGATTTCCAACCCTGGTCCTCCAGTACCCCCTAGCAGGTCAGGTTTGCCAGGAATCTGAGGACCTGGGATGGGAACCACTGATTTGTGGTATTAAATAACCAAATTCAGTTCAAAAATAGAAAGAAATGGATCAGACTACCCATCATACCTGTGGGATAATTGTGACTTTAAATCGAAGGTCATGAAGTCCAATATCTGCAATGTTATAGCCATCTATAACAATCTCGCCACCAGCAGATTCATTAATGCGAAACAGTCCAAGGGTAAGAGACGATTTGCCAGCTCCTGTCCTGCCAACAATGCCTACCTTTATAGGAAAGATAAAAAGGATAAAATGTTAATACTGACAGTTATTTGATTACATAAACACATCTTCCTCTGTCAGCAAATCTTAAACTGACACAAACTACTGGAAAGAGGAAAAAAAAAAAACAAACACAAATTTCCCAACACAGGAAGGTTTCGCATGTGCAAAATGGCGGGCGCAATAAAGAATCTTACAACGGATGTCAATTATGTTATTAAATGTGTTTAATTGAGAGTGAATAGTTTTTAAAGCATTGTATAAAAGGCAGCAGCATGAATAGTGATGTAATCTCCAGCAGAGGAAGCCACCTTGGCGAAACACGTCCTGGTAGATATATATCCATATTTTAAAACAAATAAATGTTTTTAATGATAAATTCTCTGCTGTTTGCCTTTAGATCCTGCGAAAAAGAAGGTTTAGAAGGTTCCTTAAAGACTCTCTATGCGAATTGTGACGGAGCCAATAGAGGCTCAAGACTCGGAGTTCAAAATTGGCCCCCTATATTTAACACTAAATTGTCTGTTATTTATTGCACCAGGCGGTGTATCTTTTCTGGTCTTCTGATTTATACTGCAGCATTATCCTAGTGGTATAGGAGGAATCATCCAAGGGGTATATGGGCACCTGAACTATTGAAGTCCCTACGTGCTGCTTCTCCTAGAGCCGGTTGTGGGCTCCTACAAATGTGAGTGTGCACAGAGAAGAGAATTGAAATAATCCCGTTTTAAGCAGACATACTACGCAATCCTGTTCTGTTCTTCTTCCACAGTATATTGTCACATCCACAACATTATGATAAAGATCACAGTATCTATGGACGTATAGAGTGCCTACTCCACTATCTTATGGACTAAGGCCCATGAGCGCTGTGTTGACATTTTTGTATTCCATTATAATTTGGGTATTATAGAGGAACCCCCATGTACAGCATTCAGCGGGTGGTTTGGGCACTCACTTCCTGTGGGCGCCTCATCTTTGTATTATTATTTATGTCAGACTTAACCAGTTTGGTTTTATTTAGTTTACATTTGCAGAAGCGCTGTAACACAATCCCTGGGATACTGCCACTGGGTGTCGGCGCTGTACCGCTGGTGTTTTATCCTTACATGAAGCTGGAGTCCTGTGTCACCACCTCAACCTGCTTGTCACCCCCTCTTTGGTCTTGAGAGGCCATGCTCTCGCTTTGGTCTCGTCCCACAAACTCCCTCTCACACTCAGGTCTGGTCTTTTGCCCAAACCCACTCCCTCCGACACTCGGGTCAAGTCCCTTGCCCAAACTCCCTCCCTTCCACCTCCGGACCCTCCTCCTGCTCAGCTTGTTCATGAAATTATTGTAAAGAAAAAAGGAAGGGCGAATTGTGGCCAATGGGTACTTAAATAGGGATTAAAGCCTTAATAATGAAAACACAAAAAAAGAATCTGAACAAAACAAAGTCCAGAGAACAAGTACTGTAGAAGCAGTCGTATGAGGTACCTTGAATAAAAACCTTTATTGGGAAACTGTAATTTCAGAAGAACAAAAACATTTACCAAAAAAAAATCAGACATTGTTTAAAAGACAAAAACCTGTAATGAAAGGCGGTGTTATAGTGTATATGGTCGAAAAAAAGAATGAATATCCAATCAGGTATTAATAGCATCAGGTTCATTGACATTCTAGCAGCAACCGTTAGGTAATAGTGATCATGGTATACAATCCCTAGCTCACCCTAAAGTCTTGTTAAATCAATTCCAGCTGATAAATTTATTGAAGTCACCTGACCAGGAGTCCATGCGCCACATGATTTTGTCTAAACGTTGGTTATCTCAGTTGAGTACTAGCCAACGAAATACCCCATTATACTTCTTATTAGAGCAATCTATCTGTAATGATGTTGCTACACCAGTAACATTCAAAAAATGTAGTCCTAAATGATGACGATAGTGATCTAACACTAGCGTATCGGAGCTTAGCCGTTGCACTTTTCAAACTATAGATACTTGGACATGGACCCAAAATCATTTTATAGGTCAATAATTAAGTATTGTTATTACGGACCATCTAAACCACAATTTGTAATGAAGTATTACTAAACATATACCTTCTAAACGTCCCCTTTTTTCCTTATTTCCTTCTCCTTTTACTCTACTTCGGTACAGTTTTTAGTCCCTTTTAAATAGAGAAATTTCCCAATGTTATGGTGAACCCTTACTATTTTGTCTGCCTCAACATAATGACGAGATACCCGCTGATATAGATAGCTCCCACTAGTTCACTATACTAATTTGACCCAAGGGTCTGTTTGTAACATTCCTCTTTCTAGGGCAATTCTCCTTTGATTTAGTTCCATCTGGATAGTGCCTAGGGCTTCTAGATATAACTCTCCATGGAAGATCCATTAAAAATGTGCTCATAGAACTAACCGCACCAGTACTTGTCCCCACGATTGCCATAATATATCATTCACTTATTAAGGATGTTCGAGGTTAAGAATCAATTTCTCTATCCGAGTAAGAACAATGATTTTGGGTCCATGTCACTCTCCTTAATTGACCCTTACATAGGATGGGACACTTTAGTGTATGCTGATTGACACCCTAATATGGTACCCATAGGTGGGAGATCTGCTGACAAACGGGAGCCATTATATTAGTTTTTAGGCACCGCAATTTACTGATATTCTTCTGGCGCATGCGCAATATGGACATCTGGAAAGTAGACTCCGGCGAATACCGGAAGCCCTAGTAATGGAACGCACAACAAATGTATATAATGACACGCACGCTAGAACAGGTGCAACTAATAAGGGTCTTCATAATAGCATCCTAAGGCTAGGGTCAGACGAAAGCATTTTTCCCCGCGAACGTGAAAAAGTGCGTCCGAACGCAATGACGTATTTTTTCACGAAATGCGCACAAACGGTCAGACGGCGCGCATTTTCGGGCGTGATTTTGTACGGATCGTCAATAAAACTCTTTTTGCGTCTGGACGTTATGTAGGCTGGACATTAGCAGCGTCTGACATCTCCTAATCACGCAAACACGCCGCTATGCCGCAGCTGCGCACTCAGTATGTCAGTACTAGCGGTTCAGCGTTCTCAGAAAAATGCGTTCAAATTCCACTTGCGTTGCACGGCAGGACTTTTGTGCGGCCGTACATCGTATATTGGCCGTCATTGCCCGTCATCGGCTGCTAGTGCGGCCGTAATTATGTGCGCCAGAACGCACGTTAAAAGTGCGCTGGTCTGACCCCAGCCTTACTAAGGATGTTCGATGCCAAGAATCAATTTCTTTATCTTAGTAAGAACGATGATTTGGGTCCATGTTACTCTCCCTAATTGACCCTTACACAGGATGGGACACTTTATTGTTGATTGACATCTTAACATGGTTCCCATAGGTGGGAGATCTGCTGACATATGGGAGCCATTATATTAGCTTCAGGCACTGCAATTTGCTGATAATTTTTTTGGCGCATGCGCAATATGGACACCTGGAAAGTAGACTCCGGCGAATACCGGAAGTCCTAGTAATGGAATGCACAACGGATGTCTAGAATGACACGCACGCCAGAACAGGTGCAGCTAATAAGGGTCTTCACAATGGAAATGAGTGCTATGGAAGATCAGCTGAGAATCATAAAGGGATACACTATATATTTGTGCACCAGAGGGGAGGACATAAGGTAATCGCTCCTGATGAAGATAGCACTAAGATATTGAAATGCGTTGAACTACTGTCAATGACTTTTTAACAGTTTGTTTTTGGGAAGGTTTCCCATGGCGGTGTTTGGTGGCCTCAATTTTTGACCATTATGGGTCTATACCATGATATTCTGTCCACTATGGGTCTATATCGTGATATGGTTCTAACATGAAGTGTATGATCTAGGTCATTCTGTTGTGGTGACTTAATAACAATAAGCCTTGGGCTCACTCTGCACACAAGTGAAAGAAAGGGATTTCCATCTCATATTGACTGGTGACGTTATAATCCTGTGTTTGCAGTTCATAACTCTACATGTGACATGATTGTTATCCATAACAGTATCTACCAAAGTGTTATGGTCGGTGGCCTCAATGAGACAATGCAACAATAATTCTTTACAACTTGGATCAATATTGTGCAGAATATGATATAGGCGTTGTAGCCAATTCCTGCTCTAATACTATTGAACGTGAATTTATTTTTAAAATTTGTGAATATAATATCGGTTGTCTGAAGCTACCTGGCTTTAAGCCATTTGTTTGTTAACCCTTTTTGATCATTCTTAGGAAATGTTTTTTACAACAGATAATTGCCTGATCACTCGTTAGCAGTGTGAACTAATATTGAAACCTGGCAATTATACCCGGTTTACTATGAATTACAAGCCATCTCAACCTTGAATGATTATGCTGTCAACATATGTATCACCTTGATTAAGCAACGGCTATATCGAATAGAGCTTTAATAACCATTTGAGAGTTTGGTTGGTTCATATTATTGAATGTGAATCTATTAAAAAATCTGTGAATCCTATATCGGCTGTCTGAAGCTACCTGGCTTCGAGCCATTTGTCTATAAACCCATTTACCATCCTTAGAAAATGCTCTCTACAATAGGCGACTGTTTATTTGTCAACATTGTGAACTAATATTGAAATCTGGCAATTATACTTTGTTCACTACGAACTATAAGCCATCTTAATCTTGAATGACTATACTGTCAATATATGTATCACCTTGATTGAGCAAAGGATATTCTGCACAGAGCTTTAATAACTATCTGATTAAGTGTTGGGCTACACAATATCTCTACACCAGTATTCTACCTATTTTATACTCTATGTCCTCATATCTATAGTTTGAAAATTGCAACGGCTAAGCTCCGATACGCTAGTGTTAGATCACTATCGTCATCATTTAGGACTACATTTTTTGAATGGTACTTGTGTAGCAACATCATTACAGATAGATTGCTCTAATAAGAAGTATAACGTGGTATTTCGTTGGCTAGTACTCAACTGAGATAACCAACGTTTAGACAATATCATATGGAGCATGGACTCCTGGTCAGGTGACTTCAATAAATTTATCAGCTGGAATTTATTTAACAAGACTTTAAGGTGAGCTAGGGATTGTATACCATGATCACTATTACCTAACGTTTGCTGCTAGAATGTCAATGAACCTGATGCTATTGATTAATACCTGATTGGATATTCATTCATTTTTTCGACCATATACACCATAACACCGCCTTTCATTACAGGTTTTTGTCTTTTAAACGAGGTCTGATTTTTTGGTAAATGTTTGTTCTTCTGAAATTACGGTTTCCCAATAAAGGTTTTTATTCAAGGTCCTTCTTGTACAATTATTGTAAAGGGACACTCTAATAAGCTAAAGTGGTCAGGCTGCGATGAGTGCCCCCCTTCTCACCCGGCATTCATACTGACATGTCTATCTTGTAGCAGTGCTTGTAGCAGCGTTTGTTGTTTGGGGTGAAAGCAGACATGGACTTAAGCTGCGCACACAGCATCAATCCATCACTGTGACAGAGCGGTCGTGTACATTGTGTGCGAAAAGTATGCAATTTGCGTATGTACCTACGAATGAGATATACAGAATGTTCCTTTCAAGGAAAAACATTTTTTTTATTATTTTATCCGATGAATCGAAAATATAAAAATCGGCCAACTAATCAATTTTGAAAATAATCGTTAGTGGAAGTCCTAGAATTTTCTACAAGCGAGGAGGAGAAAAAAAAAGGTTCTCTATAGAAATATCAACTGCATTGACAAATTCTATTATACAAGTTTCTATTTCAATGTGGTCGTGTTTTTCCACCTATAGCACAGTCTTTCTATATACACTATAATGAAGCGTCACTGCAGGGTAAAGACCCTTCTGTTTAGGGAAGCCTACCACCTGATGTAACAAGACATCCGACAGACCTAAAAATGGTCCTCATCACTGCAGCCCCCCTCCTGTTTCTATCCCCTCACCCATCTAGATTGTAAATTCCCACGGGAATAAGGCCCTCACGTCCTCCTGTATCTGCTGGCAGCAATACTAACCTGCCTCCTGTATGTATTGTAGAATTGTCCTGTCTTTACCCATTAAACCTTGTACAGCACTGCAGAATGTGTTGGTGCTTAATAGGTAATAATAATAGTTCAGTTTCTTGCAGATGTTTGGGTTTCTGTTTACATCAACAAGGCCACGGCATGTGCCCCGCTATGGGCCAGGTTATTTACCATTATATGCATAAATTTGGAGGTTTCGTGGCACTTGGTGTAACTGTTATTTTCCAGTCAATGTCAGCAGGGTAGCTCTGGTTTTTGTTAAACATAAATATATCCATACACGGCTTGTGACTCTGCGCTTTCCCCTGCGCCTCGACGTTGTGCTGTTCAACCTCATTCCGGATTACAATAAGGGTTAGTCAGAGAGCACCGAAATTTCAGTGCTTTCATGTTCGGCGCCCTTCAGTGAGCTCAATTCACTGACCCTGCAGTGAATTCAGCATTCATCGCAGGGTCCCCGAAATGCGCCAAAGGGACCTGAACACTGCCGATAGACACGCCAAACGCATCAGATAAACTGAAGAACGTAGCCGACAATCTACCGAACGCCTCCGGTCAGCCACTGGAAAAAGCCATCCAGCCCACTGAACAAAAAGGTAAAAAAACCTGCAACGGTTAGAGAAAAAAAAAGTCCTAAAAAAATATTTGAATCAAATTTTCACAAAATTTTTTTTTCTAAAAAATAAAGAAGACTTTTTGCTGCAAATGAAAAGAATACACCATTAAATATAAACGGGGTTTTTTGTTCTTCACTTTGAAACCGATGGGATTTTCCTGTTTAAACCTGTCGAATGAAACCACCGAAAATCAGGACAATTCACTGACATTTCGGTTCAGTTTGGCATTCTCTGAATAGATTAACCATTGCTTCTCTAGGGGGAATGTCACTGCCGCTGAATTGCACCGTAATTCGCCAATATTTGGCAAATTGCCGTGAAATTCACTGTTCGGTGCAATTCGGCGGGAAATTCGCCACGCTTTGAATAACCCCTAATGTGAATATAAGTCAGCTGTATCATACTTTGCATCTTGAGAAAAGTCCACAGAGGACTGAAACGTTGACGCTTTTGTAAGCACAATAAAAGATTATTTTATAAGACTCTGGAGTGCGTGCATTCCTGGAGAAAAACACCTGCCAAAAGGCATAAAATATAAAAATCATAAATACAAAACAATCCCTGCATAAGGTCAGCAATATGTAAAACAGGTTTAACAAAGTCATTTTATTTTCAGAGGGTCTCTTAAGCCATGTTTTACAACAAATTAAGTACCAGACCTACTTTCTTGGCTCACATAAAACTCCGTGCAACTGACAAAGGTTATTAGAAACAAAGTTATATCCAAATCGTGAGTTGAATTGATTTCAGTATCTTGACCACCAGATCACAAAGATCATCATACTTGCTGTTCAAACCACATTCCAAACTTTAAGCATACCTTCTCCCCTCCGTGTATAGTAGCGCTGATATTTTTGAGGGCGAGGTCCAAATCTTCACGGTAACGCAGGCAAAAATTTCTGAATTCTATCTTTCCTTCATGGGGCCAGTTGCTTTCTGGTGCTGCTTGCTGGATGGTCCATGGAGCCTAGAGAAAACCAACAACACGAATTAAGGGAAGTGGGAAAGTTGGAAGGATTTATTTAATAGTAAAACTACCTCAGGAACTGGTCTTCCATGTATTATTGAGAAGTCCACAAAAAATAAGTGTTTAAAGCACGCACATTATTCTGCCTCCCTAGCAAAGCTGTGAGGCGTGGGTGCTTGAGACTAAGTCTGTATTGACCAGTACTCAAACGATGAAAGTTCAGCAGACAGTGTCAACTCGGCAAAATTGACACGTAGAAAGATGAATCCAGTTAAAAACTTTAATGATCAGACTGACAATCTTTGTAATAGTGTACAGCAATGCAGGTGAAAAGACATTAGTTTGTCCAGCATTGAGAAAAAACATAAAATTAAAGCCCCTTTGGTCTGTAAGAAGCTAACTGAAGTTTAAAGCTTCTAGAAATGTTTTTTCAAAGAAAGGATAACAGGAATTTTTTTTTTTTTTTAAGAATATGGTGTAGAGAAACACATCCTACAGTATACGCAACTATCTACTCAAGAATTAGTTACAGTCATACAAATTATGACTTGTGTGTTTAAGAGTAGTGGTTAATGCTGACTTATTTTTGGTTTTATTCACGTCAAGGTGACGTTTTTATTTTTTCACAGTTTTTAGTTTTTGTCTTTGTTGATATGGATAACCTTTCTTAAAATCTACGATTTATACAGACTATTAAAATTCATGGAGTGGCAGGGGTACCTCCTGCTTCAGGTCAGAATACTCCTTCACTCTCTCAACCGCAACAATATTCGTTTCCAACTCCGAAGACATGCGAACCAACCAGTTGAGGTATGTGGTAACCTGCAAAAGAAACGAACAACCACGGTCAACGCAAACCATACAAAATATTAACTTTAATAATCCACACTGAGTGAGAACAACGAAGCAAATCAAATCTCTCAAAAAGCAGATGTGGACTAGTGCCATCATAAAAATAAATAAATATGTAGGAAGTTTAGCTGGAAAATATCAGATGGGCATAGTGATCTTCTGCCAGGGAAGCTTGCGGTCCTGGTACAAAAGATAAAGACTTGCCGAAAAACAATAAGAAAGAAAGAAAATCTATAAAACGTAACTTATCAGCTTTTGAACCACGTAATTGAAAGGTGTTTTTTTTATTCCTGTTCAAAAAAACATTAGTAGATGCATTCACCGGCCTCTTCATTCTTACTCACAAAGCCCAAATTGTGTTCCTTTTCTAAAAACCTTTTAAATCGATCGGAATCTCTACATAAAAAGGCTTTATGACTTTACTGTAAAGTCTTTGCTTTGTTTTGCCTGGCTTTCACGTAACTTGGCACAGAAACCCACCTCTCACCTTAACTCGTTGGGTAAGGGTGGGCGATAGAGAAAGAATCTAAACGTTATGTTAGACTTATAAAAAGTTACTATTTGACTGGAAATTGAAGTCCTTTGGAATGGAGCTGTGAAAATCCCTATGGAAACATGAATATTTATTTCACTTTTAAACATGTTCTCTTTTAGCAAAATCAAGGTATAAGGCTGCGGTCACATGAGCGTGGAGGGAACGTTGTGAGAACAGATGTCCTCTCTGCTAAGACGCTCGTGGCCACCTCGCTGATCCTACGGAGCAGTGGTTCCCAACCTCGGTCCTCAAGTACCCCTAACAGGCCAGGTTTTAAGGATTGCCTTGGGGAAATGCAGACTGAATCCTGCAATCACTGAGCAGCAAATCATATCACCTGTGCTGTGCTTCACATATCTGGCAAACCTGACCTGTTAGGGGTACTTGAGGACCGCGGTTGGGAAGCACCGCTATGGAGGATCGCACTTTCTAGACCTGTCGAACGTCCATCGTAGCTTTTTGATGGGGAGGGTTTCAGCACGTATTGTGTAACGTGCGATACGATTACGCATGTTACACCATGTGGCCCTCCCCGTCGAGCCGTCAGAAAGTTGCGATGGAAGCCGGGAGGAGGGGATCACGCGGACGTACTCAATATGCTTGTGTAACCGTGGCCTAAGGTGCATTTTTAGTACCTGTGGAATTTTGTTAAAAATAAATAAATGCCATCCATTTGAAAGGACCATTCAAGCAGATTTTCACCGCAGAATGCACTTGGGAAATCATTTTCATTGCAGCTAAAACCAATCTGGAACTTAAAATTTACTATAATAAGACAAAGATCATGGATAGTATTTCCTATTCCCATTTCATTGATATTTATACATAAAAATAAATGAGTGTGTATGCAGGACTCCTGTGCAGTGGGGATATGAAAAATCGAATTATTGAAAATCATCTTAGCTGCAAACTTGCATGGAAATATGCAATGCTCATGTTCTAGACCTGTCAAACACAAAGATCCTGGCATATGGTGCAGTCCAAGTTTTCTTGCATTGCAGCTCATTTAAAGAAATCAAACACCTACAAACACTCTATGGCACTGCACAGCAGGACATCTCTGCCCATCTATATGCCATTTTAGGCTGGCGTCAGACTAGCGCACAATGTTCGCCCGTACTGACGTGCCTTCTGGCGTCCATCGCAGCATTGAGATGCTGCGATGGGGCCAGTCACACACTTGTTGCGCACGCACAAATTGTGCACGCAACAGCGGCCGTGCATCAAGCCTCTCCATCAAAGAGCTAGGACACACTTTGACGAAGCTGCAAAACGCGATCCTCAAAGTGCGCTCAGCGCAGGTGGCCAGAAGGGAGTCGAGTGGAAGGAACGGTCACACTCACGGACATTCCTTTCGCTCGTCTGACCCCAACCATAACCCTCGCAAACGTCACCGCTGATTGGCAAATAGCCAGTCGATGTGCAAGTTGATGATTGTGATCGACTCACCTCACAATTTGATTGTGTGCTGATCAAAGCACATATTTAAGGTGAATTCAGAGGCATGCTGCTAAACAGATTCCTTTTCTGAAATCAAATGCATAGGGCCCTATTACAATCTTCGCGCATACGCTTGCGCAAAAACGCAAGGGGCAAAACCCTTTGCCGAGCTTACTGTACGTCGTGCATCCTATGCTTAACATTGTGAGCGCAAATGCGTTTGTGCGCTGGTACACGGATGGTATTACAATCTATGCGCAGGAATTAACGCATAGCCGTTGCGCGCATAATTTTAGCAACTCCTAAAAGCTGGTGTTAATTGTGTTTAATTCGGATTGGCTGAATTGCGTAAACAGTCCACGGATTTCTGCGGGCAACTTTGCAGCGCATGCGTTTCCGTTTTATGCGTGTTATTGCTAGACAGATGAAAAAATGCGCGAGGATTGTAATTCCAGCGTTGATTTACACGCGTTAACGTTTAACGCTGGGCGCACAAATTCACGTGTTGCGCGAGCATTTTAACACGAAGATTGTAATAGGGCCCATAGTGTAGTGTTTTGTTTTTTTTAACTAGAACGTCCCTTTAATGTTGAGAACGGGGGGGGGGGGGGTGTTTGTGAGGGTCCTGAGAACGAGCAACAGCACTAATGGCCTGCTCTACGGTGGGTGCCCGCTCAGGTCTCAAACAAGGTTTTAGCTTGATTGTGCCATTACAGGGACGAATGCTCCATATGCAAATCAGTCTGCTCTCACCCAAAAAGGGTCAGCTATACCCTCCTGACGAGGCCCAATAAGTCCCAAACGATCGTCGGGGGTTGCTGCACCTGTCCTTGGCAATCAGTACTGGCCACCCTTTTTGGGTGAGAGCAGGCTGATTTGCATATAGAGCATTCATCCCTGTAATGGCACAAGCAAGCTAAAACCTTGTGAGACCTGAGCGGGCACCCACCGTAGAGCAGGCCAGTAGTGCTGTTGCTCGACCCTCACAAACACCCCTTTCTTTCCCGTTAATGTTGTCCTTTCTATTAAGAAAGCAAACTTTAATGGACTTTTACATGTATTAGTTCAAGGGGCCTCTTGTTTCACACTTTAAAATGTGACACAAGAAATATTTAACTGGGTCAACGAAGCATAGTCGGGAATATCATAGATTAAATTACCTGTAAAGCGTAGGAGACGGAAAGCCCAACTAATCCAGGGCTGAGAGTATACCTGGAGATCACTGCAAAGAGGGAAGCAAAGAGGACGATGCAGTTTCCAACAAACTCCAACCTGATCGCCAACCACCTGCAAACAATGCAATTCACACCAAGGTCACAGCCATTAGCAAACTACTCATACACATTAGATTTTTGATCCGACTAGGTGTACAGCCGGTAAACAAATGAATTAAAAGAAATTGACACCAAGGGTACATGAGCATCATTAACTTTCATACGGTGACTTCACCGGATTCCCTGCACAGATATTTCCAATGGAAAATTCAAAAGTACAATAGATACAATTCAAATATCAGAATGTACATTAAATCAAGTAAACAAACTGGATTGATGACCAGAGAGACATAATCATGTGGGCTTTTCCATTTTAACATCTAAATCATTTTTTCATCACGTAGGTTTGATTCAAAAAAAGAACAAAGAACAGTAATAATTAGGGTTGCACCGATACCGATACTAGTATCGGTATCGGGGCCGATACTGGGTACTGCAGGAGTACTTGGTACTCGTGCAGTACCCCCCGATACTTTTTCCGATACCGGAAGCCGGCATTGAGCCGGCTTGCCGGCATCCGAGGGGCTGCGGCGGCTGTCCGAATGCTCTATCGGCATTCGGACAGCCGCCCCTGGAGCTCTCTGCGGCGATAATTACCTTCCTGGGCGCCGCCGGGAATGTCTCCGCGCGCGCGCTCGTTGGAAGGACCCCAGCCGCGACCACGTGGGACCATGTGATCGCGGGTGGGGTCCTTCCAAGGAGCGCGCGCACGGAAACTTTCCCGGCGGCGCCCAGGAAGGTAAGTATGAACACTCTGAGCAGCTGCAGGGCCTGTCTGAATGCAGATACAGCATTCAGACAGGCCCTGCAGCTGCTCTCCGCGACAATACTTACCTTCCTGGGCGACGCCGGGAAAGTTTCCGTGCGCGCGCTCCTTGGAAGGACCCCAGCCGTGATCACATGGTCCCACGTGGTCGCGGCTGGGGTCCTTCCAACGAGCGCGCGCGCGGAGACATTCCCGGCAGCGCTCAGGAAGGTAAGTATGGGGGGGGGGTCCAAGCTGGGGGGCATACCTATGATCTTGGGGGCATAACCATGAGCTGTGGGGGCATAACCATGATCTGGGGGGCATATCCATGATCTGGGGGGCATATCCATGAGCTGTGGGGGCATATCCATGAGCTGTGGGGGCATATCCATGAGCTGGGGGGGCATAACCATGAGCTGGGGGGGCATAACCATGAGCTTGGGGGCATATCCATGAGCTTGGGGGCATATCCATGAGCTTGGGGGCATAACCATGAGCTGGGGGGCATAACCATGAGCTGTGGGGGCATATCCATGAGCTGGGGGGGCATAACCATGAGCTGGGGGGGCATAACCATGAGCTGGGGGGGCATAACCATGAGCTGGGGGGCATAACCATGAGCTTGGGGGCATATCCATGAGCTGTGGGGGCATAACCATGAGCTGGGGGGCATACCCATGTGTGAGCTGGGGGGCATACCCATGTGTGAGCTGGGGCATATCCATGTGTGAGCTGGGGCATATCCCATGAGCTGGGGCAGTATGAATATATATATATCGGGGGGGGGATATACATGTGAGCTGGGGGCATTTTTATATGGTCTGTTCTTATTGGAAAGCGTCACATGACATTAAAGAAAAGTATCGGTACTCGGTATCGGTGAGTACTTTTAAAAAGTATCGGTACTCGGTCTTAAAAAAGTGGTATCGGTGCATCCCTAGTAATAATATTGTCAAAAATACTGCAATAGAGACTGTATCAAAAAGCCCAAGAAGGTGGAATATCTCCAAACGTATTCCCTATGCTTAAGCTGGTCATCCACTGGAGTAACTATAAGGGGGGGGGGGGGGTCAGTGCAGTCATGCTTGTGAATGACCGATTCATGTTGACACCTTGTACCAGTGAAAAAGACTGGATGCTGAGCAGCACCACAGAAGGCCAGACTACGTTCAGCTCTCAAGCAATCTCTCCTGAACAGGAGGCTAGTGCTGCAACAAACAATTTTCATAATTGATTAAATCGATTCATCAGTTAAAATTACAATTTGCGCAGTGTGTAACTTTTATATGCACATATACAAATTATCTTCTTTTTTTTTTTACAGCATATGCAGCATCGTCTAGGTTTTTTGTTTGTTTCTTTAAATGCAATTCAATCTGTAAACTGTGCCTTCATTTCTGTGACAGTGTTCACATTCCTGGTCTTTCACATTTTATTGTGCAGGAACTGCCAACAATACAGCAGGGCTGTTTCAGAACTCTAAAGATCAACCTGCCTTAATACCAGCCGAACATCATGGAACATTCCAGAGTTTGAAAGAAGAAAAAAAATTAAACTGTGGTCTCTCCGGCATTGTTAAATGTACAAAGGCAACTGTGCTGTATGGTACAAAAATAACCCACTGATCAGTCAGCAGTCCAGCGAGAGTTTACCTGTTTGAGACAATGCTGGGATAGTAGGCTCTCTGATTCTCATCCACCCTGTAGTCACTGATATTAATAAACTGCTTCTGTTCCCCGAATGCTCTTATGACACTGACTCCGAGGAGGGTCTCATTGAAATGAGAATATACCGGAGAACGGCTCACAGACTCCAAACGCTTCAGCTGTCGCGATGTGGCCACATAAAACCTCTAAAAATGTAAAATACAAGGAGGTGGGGGTTATCTGGCCATTATTCCACCATTTATTCACATTGTCAATATATATGAATGGAATGGGCGTAGAAGAGGGAACCATTACATAAAGTCAGACATCTGCAAAAAAATGAGGGAAGATTGATCTGTATGTGGTCCAATCACAGTGTGCTCCAGGATGACGCATGGGATGCTTTTTAGTGAAGGTGTCAAGACGTATATGTAGTTTAACTCTATTTTAGGCCCTATTCTCTAGATCCATCACTAGCCATTGGAATACCCATTATTGCTGGAATTCCTTCGCGACTACCCTCACCTTTTGACCCCATCACTTCTCCAACCTGTTTTTCCCCACCAGCCCGGATTGAGTGAAAACCAACCATATCTCCCGCTTCCCTGTCTTTCCTCAAACCTTTGCTTGACAGCACCTGCTGCAGGAAACGTCATGGTGCGGTCCATCTGACAATCCTGGGTGTGCAACTAGTACTTTACACAAGTAGCCGGATGACTCGCATTGCTGCAATGCATCTCAAAGCTTCAGCATTGTGAGGGCCATGGGCGTCCACAGCATAGGGCAAGGGGGGGCACTCCCCCCCCCGGATCAACAGGTTTAAATTATGATACTTTCTTCACTGCACGCTGCAGTTCCTGGGCTCTCCACTAGGCTGCACCAGCCTCAGATCCCCACTCCACCTCCAATCTACCACGTGCTCTCCCTCACTTTGCATGCTGGGAGAGGCAGGGCTGAGATGCAGCTGCTACTATGTGCCACAGGAAAAAAGGTAAGGATTGTCAAATAAATACTTTTTTATTAAAGGAACACTCTACTGAAAAATTAACCCCCCGTTTTTTTATCCTAACCTATCCCTATTCCCTTAATAAATCTTTATTTTTTTTCTTGTAACTGTAATACTTACCCTAAAATCCACTTGTTTCCAGCGGCTTTTTTTTTTTTATACTCACCGCCCTCCTCTTCCGCTCCCGTCCTTCTTGCTTTGGAATTGCCTTCTGGTTTACGTGAGAAGCGCACATGCGCGCCTCTCGCGTAAGCCAGCCAATCGGCAGGCTTCCTCCCGGCTCCCTCTGAGGATTAGTGTTGCGCGCAAGAGGATGCGCGCAACACTAACCCTCAGCCGCTGCCGCCAGCTACTGCGGCGAGTTGGAGACGTCATCGCGCTGAAAGTGCGATGACGTCTCCTACTCGGCAAAAGTCGGCAGAAGCGGGAAATATGATTCCCGCTCTGCTGACTGACAGCTGGGAGGGCGGAGTAAAGTCCTCCACCTCTCTCCGGCTGAGCGGAGGCAGGAGGGACAGGCAAGGGAATACTCCGGGCATCATGACCACCTAAAATAGCTTAAGTGGTCATGTTGCTTAGAGTGTCCCTTTAAGCTTGATGCCAGTGTCTTTATTTATGAGAGTTTACAGAGATTACAATCTAAGGAGAGGGGGCCCTGCTCCAGAGCTTACAATCTAAGAGGAGAAAGATTGTAAACTCTGGAGCTGGGTCCTTTCTCTTAGATTGTAAGCTCTGGAGCAGTGTCCTAAGAGGGGATCCTGCTCCAGGGCCTACTATCTAAGAGGAGAAAGGACCCTGCTCCAGAGTTTACATTCTCCTCTTTGATTGTAGGCCCTGGAGCAGGATCCCCTCTTAGATTGTAAGCTCTGGAGCAGTGTCCTAAGAGAAAGGACACTGCTCCAGAGCTTACAATATTTCTTAGATACGGTACGGAGTTAGGGAAATCCAAGCAGGAGAAGGATTTGGGAATAATCATAGACTTCAAACTAAGTAACAATGTGCAATGTCAAACAGCAGCCGCCAAGGCCAGCAAAGTACTGGCATGCATTAAAAGGGGAGTTCACTCACGGGATGAAAACATAATTTTGCCTCTGTATAAATCAATGGTCAGGCCGCACCTTGAATATGCCGTGCAATTTTGGGCACCTGTCTTAAAAAAAGATATTATATCGCTAGAAAAAGTGCAGAGACGGGCAACTAAATTAATAAGGGGGATGGAAGGGTTAAGTTATGAGGAAAGACTAACAAGCTTAAACCTGTTTAGTTTAGAGAAAAGGCGCCTTAGAGGGGATCTGATAACCTTATATAAATATATACGGGGCCATTATCAACCATTGTCTGATAACCTATTCATTAACAGGACTATACATAGGACAAGGGGTCATCCATTTAGACTGGAAGAAAGAAAATTTAGCTTAAAGCATAGGAAGGGTTATTTTACGGTGAGAACAATAAAGCTGTGGAATTCTCTGCCTGTTGAGGTGGTTGGGTCAGAGTCTGTACAGACTTTTAAAAAACGACTGGATGACTTCCTGCAGACACAGAATATTAAGGGTCATAATATTTAATATTTGGGTAAAAGCTTCTTGATCCAAGGAGAAATCTGACTGCCATTCTGGGGTCAAGAAGGAATTTTTTCCCAGTATGTTGCATATTGGCAAGCATTCAGACTGGGTTTTTTGCCTTCTTTTGGATCAACAGCAGTAGGTTATGTGGGAGAGGCTGAACCCGATGGACGCATGTCTTTTTTCAGCCTATATAACTATGTAACTATGTAAGCTCTGGGGCAGGGTCCCCTCTCCTCTTAGATTGTAAGCTCTGGAGCAGGGTCCTAAGAGGAGAGGGGACCCTGCTCCAGAGCTTACAATCGAAGAGGAGAGGGGACCCTGCTTCAGAGCTTACAATCGAAGAGGAGAGGGGACCCTGCTCCAGAGCTTACAATCGAAGAGGAGAGGGGACCCTGCTCCAGAGCTTACAATCGAAGAGGAGAGGGGACCCTGCTCCAGAGCTTACAATCGAAGAGGAGAGGGGACCCTGCTCCAGAGCTTACAATCGAAGAGGAGAGGGGACCCTGTTCCAGAGCTTACAATCGAAGAGGAGAGGGGACCCTGCTCCAGAGCATACAATCTAAGAGCGGCTTGAGGAGAGGGGATGTGTGTGTGTGTGCAGGGAAGGTGAGTGTGTATAAATTATATATATATATACAGTATGTGTGTGTGTGTGAAGGGGGGCTGGTGTGTGTGTGTGTGTATATATATATTATATATATATATATATATATATAATTTTTTTATGTTGATATTTGGAGTGGGGAGCCTGGTGTGTGTCAGTATCTGTGTGTGTGTGTGGGGGGGGGGGGGGGTCATGGTTTGTGTATACAGAGATGGCCTCAAAAAACACTTCCCTTAGTGCCTTGATCCTGGGTGTGTGACTAGTGTAGTGCATTGAATGGCATTAACATTAACTAGAAAATGCAACACTCTGATCAGACGCTTACACCTTTATTCTTCTAATAGACTTGCATCATGTTTCGCAGCGTTTGTATCAAAACGCTTTATTTTATGACTGTCCCCTTCATGACATTGTCAAAACGGCAGAATATGGATGCCATTAAAATTTTGCCCACCCCCCCCCAGAAAAATTTCTGCGGACGCCGATGGTGAGGGCTTACTGACGAAGTCCATTAACCCACACTGAACTAACCCCGGAAGGTTTCCAGTGGCCTTTGACAGCCTTCCGGGCAGCATGGAGACCTTTTGCTTTCAAGAGCTATCACCGCTCCCATGGCTAGGTGGGACAGGGATGGGCGAATGGTCACGGAGGCTAGATTGTCCCCATAATGATCATGAATATTAAAATCCACAGGAGGTAGGATGCCAACCATGAACATTTAGTAATCTTAAAAAAGAAGACTTACCTGCACAAAGAAATAAATAAGCCCTAGTGGTGGGATTATGACTGCAGCAATGGGTGTTGCAATCAGAATCACGATACATGCTCCTATCACGTTGAACAGGGATCCCATGAACATCTTTATTATTTGTGGGATCATAGAATCAATGGTGTCCATTTCCTTAGAGAACCGATTCACAAGATTCCCACTTGGGGTGCGCTCGAAGAAGCTCATGGGAAATCTGAGGACGTTGTGCAGCAGGTCCAAGTGGAGATAGCGAGAGGCAAACACACCTCCTAAAGAGACACTTGTAGAGTAACCAAAGACCGCAATACCTGCAATATGGAGAAGACAATAACACACAAGATTGACATGAGGAAGAACATGGAATGCATTGGTGGAGATTCCACTTCTACAGAAGATGAATGTTGGATCAAAGAAGTTAATACATGTATATCCATTATATTTTTAACCATTGTTTACCCAAATTCTCTATTGTTGGGAGCACTTTTTAATTTATAAATCTACAATTCTATAGTGCATGGACATTAAAAAGTAAGGAAGCTCGGTTGTCAGTTTATACCATCTTCTTGGGAGAAAAGGAGTGCCTATTTTTAGCTCTAAAGGGAGGTCACCTCTTTTGGAATAAGAATTCCTTATTTTAGGCCTCACACTGTCCTTATACTTAAGAGATGAAGCCTTTTATAAATAGTGGCAGTAACGGGCTGTAAAGTAATTTATAAGTTTTGAGACCATTCACTTTGGCCCCGCTGGCTCTTTCCCAAAATAATTTGTGGTACTTCTTTACCATGGACTGTCTCCGTATCATACTACATAACAAGTGTACAAACCAATACTTCCGTAACACTTGGCAACACTATATAGCCAGGGCCGGCCCAAGCCACTGCTGCCTGGAGCGAAAGATGAAATGCTGCCTCCCCCCCAACAAAAAAAACCCAACACGTGACATGTATGAGCGTATCAGAGCCCCACAGCAATAGAACTCACAGTAATGTGCGGTGCGTATGGGCATATCCCAGAGCTCCAGCAATAAATCTCACACTCCTACACACTGCACATTACTGTGAGTTTTATTGCTGTGGAGCTCTGTGATACACTCATACACACCGCACATCACTGAATTTTATTGCTGTGGAGCTCAGTGATACAGTAATGTGTAGTGTGTATCACAGAGCTGCACGGCAATAAAACTCACAGTAATGTGCGCTGTGCATGTGCGTATCACAGAATCCACAGCAATAAAACTCACAGTAATGTCCGCTGTGTATGAGTGTATCACAGAGCTCCACATATCCCGGCCCACTGTCACACACACACACCTGCATACAGTCACGCGCGCACACACACACCTGCATACAGTCAGACGCGCGCACACACACACCTGCATACAGTCAGTCACCCACACACATCCGCATACAGTCACCCACACACATCCGCATACAGTCACCCACACACATCCACACAAATCCAGTCACCCACACATCCACAGTCACCCACACAAATCCACACAGTCACACACACATAAACTTACCCACACAGTGGAGGGCTTGCTGGACACCATTGGGATGGGCCTGGTCATGCTCCAGCACACTTGTGACTTGACTACCTGGTCGAGGCCTGGCCGAGTGCTTGCTCCGCGCATGGCACTGGGGCTGGCTCCGGGCCTGGCACTGGTCCAGGCCGAGGCCTTGCTCCGGACCTAGTCGAGGCCTGGCCCTCATGGCTGTTTCCGGGGCAGGCCGAGACCTTGCTCCGGGCCTAGTCGAGGCCTGGCCCCCGACCTGGTAGAGGGCTGGCTCTGGCCGAGGCCTTGCTCCGGGTCTGGCCGAGGTTTTGCTCCGGGGCCGGCTCTGGAGGACCGCTGGAGGGGGAGGATCCCCACGCTGGAGGACTGCTGGAGGGGGGAGGACCCCCGCACTGGGCTGGAGGACCAGCTGAAAAGGCGGGCTTAGTCTTCCTGCACGTGCAGGCGCCACTCCGCCTGTGTGAAGGAGGCGGGAGCCGCTCATCTCTTGTGAGGAGGGCGGGCACTGGTTCGTCGAGAGCGGTGGGCACAGCCTGGCTCTGCGGGATGCTGGAGGGCCGTGCCTTGTCCAGGGTGGGTACTCCGCCGCGGCCCTTGAGAGCGGCATTTTGCCACCCCTGACAAAGGGCTGCCTGGAGCCACTGCTCCAACCCGCTCCATGGACAGGCCGGCCCTGTATATAGCCCTATTCTAGATGCCTCATTGCAAACCATAATCTGTTCTGCTCTCCAATACAGAGCATGGTACTTCAAGGTGCTATTATTAATCTTTATAAAGCGCCAGCATATTCTACAGTGCTTTACAATGGGGACAGTATAGACAGGGTTACAGTACGTTGAACAACATTTTACAAACCAGTACAGGAGGAAACAAGGCCCTATGCCCGTGGGAACTCACGATCTAGAAGGGTTGGGGGTGTAAACCGGAGGAGAGGTGCTAGCTGGCAAACCCCTGGTACAGTGCCGTGAATTATTTTATTCCTTTCCTCAAATCTTCACTTACATGTGTATAAGGCCACAGAGGAACACATGGTTTCTTTTGCGCTTGTAATTTGTTATTTAGAATTACCTATTGAAATGGGAATGTATTTCCCTATTTCCCTGACATGAGCCGACTGACACGTACAACTCAGCAGCTGTAGAGGTGAAACTATCTATGCTAACCAAAAACCAGACTTTAAATACAGGAATTTGAGAGACATCCGCTCTCACTGGCCCCATGAATATAGCAAGTGAACATTTTGAGCCCTGACAGAGGAGTAGTTTTAGGCTAGGGTCAGACGACCGAGTTTTCTACGGCCCGTGCACCCGTGCAGTACGAACGCACTTTTTGAGGGAAGACGCAGTAGTGGCCACACAGTGCGTTTTTGTGACTGACGTTATTTTTGATGGATGTAGGAAGGAAAATAAATTAAAATGAAAAAAAATTTTGTCTGTCAGAAATGCTGGACGTATAAATGCAGTCAGTCTGACCACGTCCCATCACGCACACACAAAAATGTTGCGCACTCCACACGTCCGTTCTAGCAGTATTACGTTCTTGCCTAACCTGCGTCCTTTTGCCGCATCCGTCATGCGTCCGCACTTCTGTGTGGACGTACTTCGTGTGTGGGGCTCCATTTAACACAATTGTATGCTATCACGGACGTACTTGTGTGCGGCAACATGGATGTGAACACTGCGTCGTCTGACACGAGCCTTACATTCTAGGCTTGGTACCCTTACAGAATTTTTCTAAAACTTGAAAGCAGATCATGAACGAAAGAATTCCTCAAATGACTTTTGTCATGCTGACCTTGAGATATCCCCAATGCTCCATATACGGACAGTCTCATATTGGTGTTCTGCTGGGTTCCATTAATAACTTTGTCATCTGTCCACAAGCTCAACCAATAGTTGGAAGCCAACGAGGATACGTGATTGCACAGAAAAAGGATGACACTTATAAAGGAAAGCACAAGTCCAGTGGCTTTCATATACTCCCAGAACACTGCTAACTTAACCTGCAAAAGGAGAAAAAAATAAAAATAGAGCTGCAGAGGATCAACATTACCAGAATGCAAACAGACTGAGAAAATAAATAGAATTTTAAACCACATAGAACTTAGATTTATGATAACTTTAGCAACTCATGAGTATACAAAAACAAAGCTATATTTTATACATATATTTTAAATGTAACGTTGGTCCAATAAAAAGGTATCACTACATACTGCTATACTCTGGTTATTTCGGCATCTGGACTAACAAGGCTTACCAAATCTAATAATATATATATTTGGTATGCACCCCTCCCTGTTCACAGGTGCTCCACCATGACAGCCTATGAAGGCCTCGAGCTGCTGGGGAGATCCAGGGTGAGCGGATCCGTAAGTGCGGACTCTGTCAAGTTAGATGGGACCTGTCAAAGATGGGGTACATTGGCGACTGTGACAGGCTTAAGCAAATTATGATCATAACTTTGAGAACTGAATCCCCATCATTTTATCTCAGTCAGGTTTTTTGAGCATTTTTGAAACCGTTTTTTTTTTTCACAGAAAATGATGGAAGAAGGTGGTCAATAATATGGAGTGCTCTTTTTTGGTGTTCTGTATGTATACAGTTCTTTGAATTGCTGTGATGTGCAGGTGGCTTCTGCAATAATAATATATAAGGCTGGGTTCACACCTGAGCGTATCTCATATGCACGTTTTACGCACGTTTTATGAGTGTTTTTGACAATTCGAAATGCGTTTTTTTTAAGTCTATGGCCGCAAACGCGCTGTAAAATGCCCCAAAGAAGCTCCTATACTTCTTTGGGCATAGGGCTTTTACAGCGCATTCCTACGTGCTGTAAAACACCCTGGTGTGAACCATGCCCATAGGAAATAATGGGATTTCAGGGTTTGAGCATTTTACAGCACGTAGGAACACGCAGTAAAATGCCCAGTTGTGAACTAGGCTTAAGAATATTTTATATATAATTTTTTCTTTATTTTCTACAATGACACAGTGTCACATGTTGAGGTTAATCTGCTGTTGCAGTGCAATAGGAGTATTTTTAAGTTTTACATATACTGTATATGCTAAGTTGAACTCACACTGCCAGTTTTGGCTTTGTCCGCTTCAGTCAGTTTCCAATCCTTCTTCTCTCCGCCTGACTTTTCTAGATTGGTTGTGCTGTTATGATGAGCATTCTTGGTGCTATCGGAAGATACACTCAGTGGTCTAGAGAGAAGGAAAATAAGAATAATAAAAAAAGACGAGAAACCCTCAATCAATGGAATATATGGATGGATTAACCAAAATATGAGTTTAACCAGGTAATTGTCAAATCGGAGCAGGAGCATTATTCATAGAGCTTTGTAAAGAAGCGGAGTTTTATTGGAGAGACTTTCTAGTAGATATAAGCTTGAACAAGCCCATACAACAAACAATTGATGTCACCTAAGGTTTCGTGCAAGCTCTTGGACAGAGGTTCATGAACGCAAACATTAAATATTACTGGCCTGTACAGGATAAAAAGTGTAAACCAGTTTACTAGGTTTAGATATGTGCAGTTCTTTACACGGTTTTATCGCACTTTGTACATACAGTAGGATGTTTATTGTTGCATGAAGTCTGTTTCATATTTACAGACCTTGATACCAGCGCTCAGATGTATCAGGTGATCACACGCCTAACTCACCTCTGGAGGAGTTTCTCATTTTTCTCGTTCATCAGTATTCCGTTTTCCAGACGTTTATCTTCAGTTGGGCTTGGAACCTCTGTAATCAGTGAAAAGAGGAGAGAATATCGACTTCAATAGAATCTGCAAACTATGTTATTAATCTTTTCTTTTTGCAACAAAAGACATCTTCAAAACAGCATGACTGCTAAAGCCTTAAACCCATGCCTCGTTAGATATAACCACAACATCAACTGCAATTTCTTGTTTGAAAGGGGAAACAGTTTTAGGTTTAAAATATCTCAATAGTTTATACCAACATCTGACCCAACTGCTTTAATGTTTTGATTAAGAGCCCCCCCCTTCCCCAATCAAAAATAAACCAGATAAAAAAGGGCCACCGAAAGGAAGCTTCAGTAAGAACAACAAGCACAAAGTCACTAAAAGAGGGATATTTCAAGTGCCTTTAGAGCTAAAAATAGGCACTCCTTTTCTCCCAAGATGGTATAAACTGACAACCGAGCTTCCTTACTTTTTAATGTCCATGCACAAAGAAAAATGACCTTGCTTCAGAGACTGAACAATGACCCATGAGTATATCTAGAATTAGGAGTATTAAGGCCAGTGTCAGGTGCGCCCGTACTGACGTGGCTTCCGGCGTCCATCACAGCATTGTGACGCTGCGACAAGGCCGGCCAGACGCTATTGCGTGCGCAACAGCGGCCGTGCTGTGTCCGTGCAGCAGGCCTCTCCGTCAAAGCACTAGGACACTCGTTGACGGAGCTGCAAAGCGTGATGGTTCGTGAGGTTCGAGCCATGCAGCGCTGAGCACACTAACTGCGCCCAGCAAGGTGGTCAGACGGGCGTCGAGTGGAAGAAACGTCCACTCTTTCGGCTCTCAAAACGCTCGTCTCGTCTGACACTGGCCTTCGGGGCAAGAGACCTGGGATCGTTTTGCTACAAGAGGTGATAAAAGTTTAAATGGTTATGGTATTGAAGGGATAACTTTAAGCAGAGACATATTTTGTAAACTGAGAGCAACGCATATTAGAGCAAACAAGCCCCCTTCCGCCTCACTTCAATGCACCTTTTCACCCCATGCAAACACACTTGCACAAATTTAATTTTAATACAAGGACTCAGAGGCTCCTATTGCAATCTCTTTCTTGCTTTTTAATACAGCAGCAAACAGAAATGTCGAAAAAGAAACATTAGACATTTAAAGAAACACTTTGCTAACAATGGACCAGTCTAACCCCCCTTCCCCAGAGAGTCAGTCCAAAGTACATAAGTAGATCCCTGTTCCCGCGTTTTCTCTCTTTTTTGCTGCTGGAGAAGATAAGTATAAAATTCTGTTTCTCCAGTATTATTATTGTATTATTGTATTATTATTGTATAGAGGTTTTCTCCCGGTCGTCCGGCTCTAACCGAGGCGACCGGGGTGCTGTTAGCATCGTTTTATTTACTGAAATCGCACTGTTATTTCTGTTACGTTATTTTACTGAATTCTTTGCAGTGAGCGGGTCCGCGATAGTGGCAGTTACTAGGGGGCGGGGCGCATGCGCGGTAGATTTGCGCGCTTTGACCGCCTCCATCTTAGCGTTACCTCACACGATCGCAAGATGCCTTTATCGAAAGCCACCTCACGCATGAGCTCCAAGGATTCTTCCCCTACAAGGGACTCCGGATCGGAGGACAGCTCCTCTCCCATGAATAAACCTACCGATAAGGCTGGTAATGTGACAGGCTCCAGAGCCGCAGGCCCTTCTGACCCCACACATAAAAAAATATTAGAGCCCCATATCCAAGCCTCAATAGAATCGGCAGTTTTCAAAGCGGTTAATGCCCTTTCTACTTCATTTACTCAGTCCCTTAAAGAAACTAAAATAGATGCAACACCGGTTCTCCCGGTTAAAGATTCGGGCGATTCTCTCACTGAAGTGAGGCCCTCTGATTCTCCCCTAACCATGGGGAAACAACCTGAAAATAATAAAGATAAGCGCAAGGCTGGAGGGGCTGGCATCCCCATATCACTGCCCGGGGATTCAATGCCGGGGACACACACGCCAAGAAAGCGCTCACACAAAACTCATCATATCGAGCCAAACTCGACCAAGCGTAGTAAACGCTCTGACCACTCTCATACCAATGATCACCCTTCCTCTTCCAGTAGACAATATAATCCCCCTTTATCTGGAGAGGAAGGTGGTGAAGACGCGTTAGAGGTTTACGCGTCTGACGAGGAGTTTGCTGATAAGACCTTAGTGCCCTTACAGGGGTCTGGTACAGAGGGGCCCATTTACGACCCAATGGGAAACCCCATGTTCGCTCCTGAGGATTTGTCTCACCCTAGATCCACAGAGTGGTCCCTCACCCCACACGTGGAGGCATGGATCGATGCTCGATAAAACTTCCAGATCCAGGATGAGAGCGGAGTGTCCCCGACCTACTACAGTAGGGAAAACATGCTTGACCCCGGAGGTAGACAAAAAATTTATAAAATTTGTGGAGACAAAAGGATTGTCTCAGAATAGAGGCATAGACCTGGCTTTCAAAAATTGTCAGGATAAACTCCTAGACACGATAGGTCCTTTGGCCAAACTGTTAGATGTGGCCGAACAGGCTAAAATTAATGATGCTACGCTTGACCCTTATGAAGTTACTAATTGGGTCCAGAGAGCTATTAGTTTCGTAGGCAATACAAATACAGCTCTGGCTACGGAGAGACGCAAATGCATTTTGCTTAAGATGGATGCACAACTGGCGGCAGTTGCAGATAATGAGCTTGGGGTTAAGGCCCAAGGAATGCTGTTTGGTCCTGGGTTCTTACGAGACATGACAGAATATACAGGAGCCTTTACTACAATGGAGAAGGTTACTACTTCCATAAAGAAGGTGTTCACAGCGGGGGTTTTTGCACAGGCCGGCAGGGGCAGGGGTCGCGCTGCTGGCCGTACAAGGGCAGGATTTTCCCGCCAATTCACAGGCTCCGTGGCGTATGATGCCTCAAGAGGTTCAGTGGCGTACGATGCCTCACAATCAGAGACAAGAGTCTCAAATTTTTTTCCCTCCCGTTCCTGACCCTGGCGTACCAGAGGCTTCAGAGGCTATCGAGGAGGACGCAACTTCCGGTACAGATCTCCAGGTATTGCGCGCTCTGATTCCCCACATGAATGTGCAAGTGGGGGGCCGTTTATCCAAATGCCTTCATCAATGGCAAAAGATCACATCCGATACATGGGTGTTACACACGGTACAGGGTTTCGTCATAAATTTCATCTCGACCCCTGTTCAGCACTCCTTTCCCCCGCCGTTGATCTTCACGGCGGAGGAGGGATTGCTGGTGGACGAAGAGATTGCAGATCTCCTTCGGAAAGGAGCCATAGAGCGGTCCTCAAGGGAAGAAGTGAGATTCTTGGGAAATTTATTCCTGGTCCCCAAGAAGGGCGGGGGGAGTCGACCCGTCCTCAATCTGAAAGAGCTGAATTTATCAGTAATATACAACCACTTTCAGATGGAGGGTTTGCACCTGTTAAAAGTTCTTCTTCGACAAGGGGACTGGTTGGCGAAGGTAGACTTGAAGGATGCCTATTTAACAGTACCTATGGCGGCGGAGTCCAGGAGATTCCTTTGTTTTCAATGGAAAGACGTCACGTGGCGTTTCCGCTGCTTACCTTTCGGACTCTCTTCGGCGCCTTGGTGCTTCACCAAGCTTCTGAAGCCAGTGACATGTCGTCTCAGATCGCAAGGAATCCGCCTTATCATTTATCTGGACGACATCCTTCTGATGGCGGAGTCCGCCGCGCTGCTGCAAATTCATATTCAGCAGACGATAATACTGCTACAAGAATTGTTTTTTTTAGTGAAGTCGAAAAAAATCGATTCTCCATCCAGTTCGAGATCTGGAATTTTTAGGATTCACGGTTCAACCTTTACCGATGTCCCTGGTACTCCCGGTACACAAGTACAAGTCTATACTAAAGGAGGTGCGTGCGCTTCTCAACAAGGTCACCCCGACCTTGCGAGATCTCTCACGCATGATAGGGCTATTGGGGGCCTCGAAATTGGCGGTACATCCAGCACCTCTCCATTTTCGGGCCCTCAAACGCCTGATGGCCCATTTCCTACAGGAGGGTCGGGATTATTCAGATCGGGTTCAGCTCTCGAGGGGAGCACGAGAGGATCTCCTCTGGTGGATCAAGAACCTCCAGTGCTGCAATGGCAGGTCTATCACATCTCCACCTCCCACGGTGACGATAGACTCAGACGTGTGCCTGTCAGGTTGGGGGGCCAGGTTAGGAACCTTGATAACGGGGGGACCTTGGTCGGCACAGGAAGCTCGCAACCATATCAATGGTCTGGAATTATTGGCGGGTCTGTTTGCCATGCTTTGCTTTCTCAAATCAACAAGTCAGGTGTCCGTTCTCCTCCGACTGGACAACTTCCCGGCCGTGAAGTACATCAATGCCCTGGGGGGCCTTCGATCCTCCCTACTGACAGAGATGGCAACGCGGCTTTGGGACTGGTGCTTTCGAAGGCAGATCACGGTGCAAGCCCAGTTCATACCGGGTGTTCCGAATCTACTCGCAGATTGGAGCTCGAGACACACGGAGGACTCCGGAGATTGGAGTTTGAACTCGTCAATCTTTGCAGTCGTGACGGGACTTTGGGGTCCGTTTCAGATCGACCTCTTTGCGTCGCGCCTGAACAACCTAGTACCCAACTTCTACAGTTGGCGTCCGGATCCAGTGGCAATAGCCACCGATGCATTCCTTCAGGACTGGAGGGGACATCGTCATTATGCTTTTCCTCCGTTTCAGTTAGTAGCTCGGACGTTACGCCAAGTGCGGATGCAGGAGGCAGAGTTGGTTTTAGTGGCCCCATTCTGGCCCAACCAATCATTGTTTCCCCTGTTTCTGGAACTCCTGGTGGATTTCCCGCGGTTGTTACCGAGATGTCAGGATCTGCTGTTGGACGGTCAGGGACTTCCTCATCCACTGTTAATACGAGACTCGTGTCACGTCCTAGTCTCCCTGGTCTCGGGGATCCCGGGACGTTCGGAAGGGTTTCGAGCCGGACTAGGGCCCTCCTAGGGGCCGCATGGGCTCCAGGCACACTGTCCTGTTATGACTCCGCCTGGGCTCAGTGGTCTGGTTGGTGTATGCCACGGAATTTGGATCCCTTTCAAACCCCTATTACCTTCATCTTAAACTTTCTATCAGAATGTTTCGATGACGGAAAGGCTTATCGAACTATTAATGTTTACCGGTCGGCTTTGTCGGTCTATCATGTGGATTTCCAGGGGATTCCGGTGGGCAAACATCCCTTGGTCTGTCGTTTACTGAGAGGCATTCGGTGTTCAAGACCTCCGCTCCCTCGGTATTCAGAAACTTGGGATGTGGCAATTCTGCTCAAATTCTTGAACGAATGGCCCTCTAATCAACAGTTATCGTTGAGACAACTTTCGGATAAACTTTTGGCCCTTCTCTGTCTCATCTCGTGTAAGAGAGTGGGAGATGTCCGGGCATTGGACTTTCAGGTCAGGTCTTTTGTCCCAGAGGGGGTCCGGTTTGACGTCTCTCGTCGGACTAAGACGTCTATAAAATCGGTGTTTTATCCGACGCTTCGTTCTCAACCGGCCCTGTGTCCTGTAAACTGTTTACAAGTGTATGAGACACGTACGATGTCGCTGCGATCGGATAATGTGACACCCCTTTTTATTTCTTTTCGCTCGCCGCATGCCGCGGTTGGTTCCACTACTCTGGCGCGTTGGCTTAAATGGCTATTAGCGCTAGCGGGGGTGGATGTGTCTAGATTTGGGGCTCACTCAGTTCGTAGTGCGACTGCCGCAATGTCTGCGGGTTGTCGTTTGGAGGATTTACTCAAGTCGGCTGATTGGTCTAGGGAGACCACCTTCCGTACTTGTTATTTTAAGCCGATTGTTCATTGGTCGTCCGCTCTTATGGACCAGCTTTGAACTTGCAATAGGAGCCTCTGAGTCCTTGTATTAAAATTATAGAATTTAGCTAAGTTATGAAGATAAGTTAGAATTTTAATAAAGGACTCAGAGGCGAGTATTGCCCACCCTGCCCTCCCAGGGCGGACTTATGGCTTGAAGGCGCTTTCGCGTTATCACGCTAGTATCTCACTCTTCCTTTTATTTCAGCTCGGTGAGATGTTGAGATCCGTCTGTTGGCGATTCCTGCTCTTCTGACATCCGGCTGGATCATATTTCTTCACTTCTTCGCCTGGTTATCATTGTCGGCAAGAAAAGAGGGAGAAAAGGCGGGAACAGGGATCTACTTATGGACTTTGGACTGACTCTCTGGGGAAGGGGGTTAGACTGGTCCATTGTTAGCAAAGTGTTTCTTTAAATGTCTAATGTTTCTTTTTCGACATTTCTGTTTGCTGCTGTATTAAAAAGCAAGAAAGAGATTGCAATACTTGCCTCTGAGTCCTTTATTAAAATTCTAACTTATCTTCATAACTTAGCTAAATTCTATAATTTCACTGCAAACCGTAGCCATGCAGACAGAGTGTTCCCATTGAGGTGTCCTGACACCTCTAATGGATGAAATCATCCTCCCTGTGCCCGATTTACAAATATATATATATATATATATACATACATACATACATACATACATACATACATAGGCCTATCACAATTACATGATGTAAATTTTTACTAATACTTTTGATTGCAATTAAGACTTGTTTACAGGAAAATAAAATGTTAAGCTACAATAATTTGGCTGTAATGAAAATAGACATCAAAGCTTTATAAAAAGAAGTAACCTATTGCTACACAAACTCAAAAGATGGGAGAAAAGGTGGCAGAGTCTTTATGTAGGACAAATCACTAGATTACGTGGTGGACCTCAGTATTGGGAAAAATGCAAGGCCTGTTCCAAAAGCAGCATGTGGATTTAGGGCCGCGTCGAACGAGCGCACTAAGTGCGCCCGTACTGACGTGCTTACCGGTGCAGCGTTGTGTAACTGCAACAGGGCCAGTCACACGCTTGTGCACGCGCACGAAACGTGCCTGCAACAAGCGTCCGTTATCAAAGCCTCCCTGTCGATGCACTAGGACGCGCATTGACGAGGCAGCAAAGTTCGATCCTCCATAGGAGGATCGTGCTTTGCAGCGATGAGCGAGCTCAGCAAGGTGGCCAGACGGGCGTCGAGTGGAAGGAATGTCCACTCTCACGGACGTTCCTTCTGCTCCCCAATGATGCTCGTCTGACCCTAGCCTTACCTGAATGATTCAAAGTATTGCGTTATTTTTTAATCCACAGCAAAAGGGATCAAAACTCTAATTTACAGTCAGGCTTTGAAAACCAGCTGAAAACTGCTCTCAAGAACGCTTGTCTGACCCTGGCCTAGTTGTAGGACTACGGACCCAGTGGACGACCACTCAGACTAAGTATTTGATGTAGAAGGCCAGGAATTTCTAATCCGACATTCTACACACTTTGACCACTCAAGGCAAAATATAGGGGAGGAATGACACACTCTTGGAGCATTTCTTTCCTCCCAGAGCAGAGTCTTAGCTCCTCAATGCTCAGGAGAATTAAAAAAAAAAAAAAAATAAAGTGTTAAAACAGGAAGGTTGTGCAGAGAACATCAGGAGGAAAACATTTTTTTTAACCCCTCTGCTCCGTTATAGCCCTAGAGTCTCCCTTTCACTGGAAACATCATGCAATAAAAACGAGCAAAGAACACAACCTAGGGTCAAGACAAACAAACCTTCCTCCTCTTCAACTTCTGTACGGTCTGCTTTCACGGCAGCACAAAATAAAGATAAGCAAAAGTCATGTTAGAATTGTAGAACCCTCGCCCCACACATATACACGGAATTTAAAGTGAACCTAGTATTGGCAGGAAAAAGGGAAAGGGTACCATATTAAACCTCAATACTCCACGAATGCACCGACATCACTGTTAGAGATGCACCATCATTATTCACCTGTGCATGAGCAAATGGCGCAATACCACCTTGCTATACCTACCCACCCCCAATGAGAAGGCATGCTTGGGACCTCCCTCTGGATAAAAGAAAAAATCCACTAGTTTAAGGCACTTTCCAAATTAATTATGTCATAAGGCTACTGCATTCCCTTTGTAACATGCCATTATCAAACACAAAAGGAGGTCAGTACCCAGGGTAGGTAGCTCTGTGCAGAAATGCTCCATCTTGCCTTCAGTATCCCGAAGGAGTACGGATTGTGGCCGAATCTCACCCAGTCAATAGCTGGAGCTTCTTTGACTAAAACACAGAACTTAGACTGCTGTATTTTGAGTTTTCACTGGGACAACACACACATAGGGATGGGCAGATCAAAAGGTAAAACCAGTGCCAATACTACCATACTGAATAGCCACCCTCCACAGACATGCCCTGGTTTAACTGACAAAAATGGAGAATGTGGCAAAGAGCTTGGGGGAGGGGGGGAATGAAGCATGGAGCGTCATCCAGGATAACCAAGGAGCAGTTACAGACAAGTTACAAATCAGGGAAACCACACAGCATATACAAGACTGCACTCTACGATAATGATATCAGGAAATAATACAGCACAAGCATCAGGGGATAGGGCACAGAAAACACAAACATCCTGTACCTAGAATTGTAGATACAGGGGTGACTAGCATGGGATAGAGCTGTGGAACAATATGAACAGTGAAACCAACCACAACTCAGTCTCACACCTCCCAAAAGTAATATGTCCAGCTACCCAGGGTGACTAGCATCATGATGTCCAATATTCTGCATTTCTAAAAACGCAACAAAAACACAAATTATTTGCCAGGAGAGTTGATTCTATTGTTTATTCACGTACGCTTGTATTATTCTTGATGCAAACAAAACCATTTGAGCTGAAGTAGGGAAAAGGGCTTTCCTCAACCTTCAAAAGACGGAGGTTTTATAATTTGAAATACAGTTCCTAAAAAACAATATTTTCTTTTGACCAATTACAGCAGAGGAATTATACCAATTATTTTCATATAACAAAAACACCAACAGAAGAGTGTATATAGGGCCCAGTTTGCACTCACTACTGAATTTCCTCAGAACAAACAGTTCCTGCTGTCTTTCTGCAATCCTGCTGATGCTAAATTGCACAGGGTTACACTTGGCTCTCTTGAATTCTATGGAATCTAGGAGCTGATGCCAATGTTATCCATTGGAATAGCAAGCTGCAAATTGATAACCGCTCCTACACAATTTATCTATTTGCAGCTATTGCAATCCGTTTCAGATTTTATAACAGTTTGCACAATCCCATTCAATGTTAACAAAACATTGTAAACTTTAACAAATATTACCTTGATCTTTATTCTGGTCTGCGTTGGCATATGTCCGCAGGAACTCTGCAAATGCCCCATCTTGTTTTAAAAGCTCCTGATAAGAGCCAGCTTCTGTGATTTTTCCATCTATCATTACTATGATGGTGTCCATTTGTGGCAGATAACTCACTCCATGAGTCACAAGGATTCGAGTCTGTAAATCAAAAAAGACATATATATATATATATATATTCATATTCAACCCTAACAGAACTGCACTACCCTTTATAATTACAAAGTGCAAAGTGAAGGCGTTTCTCCTCAAGTGCGACAGACTAGCTACAGCAAATACTGTAAAAAGTATTTGTTGTATTTAGCTACAGCATATGCATTCATATTGACAGGATTTGGATTATTATTTAATAATTATGGGACCTTTACTTTCGCCTTAAGCTTTAAAGCTTTCAAGCACTATTTTTTTGAGAAAGTATTTTACCAGGAAGGATACATTGAGATTTCTCTCGTTTTCAAGTATGTCCTGGGTGGCGAGTATGTACCATTAGGTGTCTTGCCAAGGACACTTACTGGAGAGGTGCTTTTGTCAGGAATATGGTGGCGCTTTATAAATCAAGAATAATAATAATAATTCAGACCCAGGTCTCCACGGTTATAGAGAGTGATGTTACCTCTACTCCATCCTTGGAGATACAAAGGTTTTTCAAAGTCAAGGTACTCTACTTTTACAGATACTGGAATGAGGCATATCTTATACAAATGCTGTCACCTTCGGGAGATATATATATACAGTCAGGTCCAGAAATATTGGGACACAATTCTAACATCTTTAGCTCTATACACCACCACAATGTAGTTGGAATGAAACAAACACAATGTGCTTTAACTGCAGACTGTCAGCTTTGATTTGAGGGTATGTACATCCAACTCAGGTGAACGGTGTAAGACTTATAGCAGTTTGCAGATGTGCCTCCCACTTGTTAAGGGACCAAAAGTAATGGGACAGAATAATAATCATAAATCAAACTTTCCCTTCTTAATACTTGGTTGCAAATCCTTTGCAGTCGATCACAGCCTGAAGCCTGGAACGCATAGACATCACCAGACGCTGGGTTTCATCCCTGGTGATGCTCTGCCAGGCGTCTACTGCAACGGTCTTCAGTTCCTGCTTGCTCTTGGGGCATTTTCCTTTCAGTTTTGTCTTCAGCAAGTGAAATGCATGCTCAATGAGATTCAGGTCAGGTGATTGACTTAGCCATTGCATAACATTCCACTTCTGTCCCTTCAAAAACTCTTTGGTTGCTTTTGCAGTATGCTTTGGGTCATTGTCCATCTGCACTGTGAAGAGCAGTCCAATGAGTTCTGCAGCATTTGGCTGAATGTGAGCAGATAATATTGCCCGAAACACTTCAGAATTTAACCTGCTGCTTTTGTCAGCAGTCACATCATCAATAAATACAAGAGAACCAGTTCCATTGGCAGCCATACATGCCCACGCCATGACACTACCACCACCATGTTCCACTGATGAGGTGGTATGCTTAGGATCATGAGCAGTTCCTTTCCTTCTCCATACTCTTCTCTTCCCATCACTCTGGTACAAGTATATCTTGGTCTCATCTGTCCATAGGATCTTGTTCCAGAACTGTGAAGGCTTTGTTAGGTGTTGTTTGGCAAACTCTAATCTGGCCTTTCTGTTTTTTAAAAAAAATTCAATTTTATTGTGTATTTAAACATTGTTGTAAAGGATGAGTGTTGCCTGAAAATGGCTCCTGACATTTCGGTGCTTTCTGAATAACCCCTATAGTGTTCATGTTTGCTGACAAGGCCAACAAGTCAATGTGCTGGTCAAATGGTCAATGAATAGATTAAGTGCAAATTAAGAAAATTTAAGAATAGGTAAAGAAAAAAACCAAAGAATTACTCACTTTATCTTTAAGCAGTCCTTTTGGCCCTATAACATAATCGAATATGTGTTTTCCAACATGAGCATCAACAGCAGACAAGGGGTCATCAAGCAAGTAGACATCAGTGTTACAATAAACAGCACGGGCAAGGCTCACCCTTTGTTTCTGACCTCCAGATAAGTTCACGCCCTAGAAATAAATTAGATCCATTAACCCCACACATGTGAGCAATGAGAGACTAATGCTCAAGAGAGTCTTATGGGATATAAATCATATGCATCTATATCAACAGAACACTTTCCCCAACCAGTGTGCGTTCCCCAGGCAGGCAGCTGTCAGAAGCACTGGATTATTTGGGAAAGAGTAGCATTATTTGAGGAAGAGGCGAGATCCGGCAGGCCATATGACTGACATAGGAAAAACCTATTTAAGTGCTTGCATTGTAATCTCCCGTTAAAACGGGGGCGCTATGGAGAAAACTGCAGGCGCAGCTTTTTCTCCCTAGCGCCCCCATTTTAGCGGGAGGTATGTAACCCTTGCAGTCAAATCATCCATAAGGAGAGAGTCCCTTATTTTGTGCAGTACTCTACCCCACCGAAGGGGGTTCAGTGGAGCGCCATTTTTCAGCAACATTCCGTCTGGCCACCGATAAAAGCTTGTTCAATAGCTTATTGTGACTCTGTGACATGTCCGCTAGAGAGTTAGACAGAAGAAAAAGATCTGGCACGAGAGGGAGTTGGCGGTGAAAAACAGCAGAAAATAACACCTGAATCTGTCTCCAAAAAGTGGCAATAACTGGACAGGTCCACCACATGTGATAATACGTGCCCTTATTGCCAGAAAGGCGCCAGCAGGACAGACTTTATTGAAAAAAATTAAATCATGCAGGGTTATTCAAAGAGAATCAAAAAGTCACCGCACGTTCGGTGACTTTTCGTTCTCTTCAAGTCGGTGCAAATCGGCTTCCCCATTTCAGCCACCCTGCGGTGTATTCAGCAAGCACCACAGGGCTTATCTGGCCTCCCTCTGTCCCGCCTCTCCCCCCTACAATCCATCCTGAACGCCTCCGCCAGGCTAATTCACCTCACCCGCCGCTCTGTCTCTGCGAGTCCCTTCACTGGCTCCCCATCCACTGCAGAATTAAGTTCAAAATCCTTATCCTTACCTACAAAACCCTCACTAACTCAGCTCCCCACTACCTGTCCTCACTAATCACCAAATACACCCCAGCCCGCTCCCTAAGGTCAAACAGTGACCTGCGCCTAGCTTCTCCCCGCATCACCTCTTCCCATGATAGACTGCAGGATTTCTCACGCACAGCCCCCACTCTCTGGAACAGAGACTGCCAGTACTGTCAGACTTTCTCCTAACTTCTCTTCCTTCAAACGCTCCCTTAAAACATTCCTATTTAGGGAAGCCTACCACCCAACTCACTGACGCAACCATCAATCACTCTCACCTTACAGTCCTCTCCTCCTATTTCCAACCCTAACCATCCCAGATTGTGATTTCCTACGGGAATAGGGCCCTCATCTCCTCCTGTACTGTTTGTCAAATGTTGTTCAATGTATTGTAACCCTGTCTATACTGTGCTTATTGTACAGCGCTGCGGAATATGCTGCCGCTTTATAAATAAAGAATAATAATAATAATGCAGGGAAAAGCTGCCGAAAACCAGTAAAAACATCTTGATTAACCCGAAGACGCTGGAAAAACCCGAGCAGGAGCCGATCACACGCAGCGAAGCCTCCGGAAAAAGCTGACGCAGAAGAAGGCAGTGAATAAATTAGGAAAACTGTTTGCTTGAATGATTGAAAAGTGAAACACTGTTTGCAAAGAAACTACTGAGTGAAAATGTCTCAAATTTACATATGAGGTCCAGGGAATGATAATAAAAAGGGCTGTTACAGAAAAAAGAAGAAAAAAAAGTTCAAAAAAAAAATCTGACTTTTAAAAATAATTATTAAAAAATCCAGAAAAATGCTTAAAATATCCTAAGAAAAAAAGAAACTCTTTACTGCAGAATTTTATAATGGATGGTTTATTAGATATTTAATTAAAACGGGAATATTTTTAACATTGAAGCCTATGGGATTCTCCTGAATAAACTTGCCGAATTAAACCACCGAATGGCAGGGCATTTCGGGAACCTTTCACTGCTGGTTTGTGTTCTCTGAATAGCCGAAGCAGTGCTTTTTTATGGGGATTTCACTGCCCTCGAACAGGCACCGAATGTGCAGGCAATTCGACAGGATTTGGCGTATTGCCTGCTCTCTGAATAGCCGAATGGCCAACAATGGTACCCGAACGCTGATTTTCAGTGTTCGGTTACCTTTCTCCAGCCATTCGGATCGCTTTGAATAACCCTGTAGATCTTTATCTGATGGGCTGGGATAAAACCACATATACAAACCTACTCACTCCGATGTATAACCTGTCATATTTATATCACATAGCAGAAAACAATAGGGTGATATCCCACATGAACCAACTAGTGCTCAAATAAAATTTGCCACTCACAAGAGCATGGTAGTAAATGCGCCCAACATCCTCGAATGATTCACGGTGACTGAGATCCTCCATAATCTGACTGGATCATCGTCAAAGTAAATAACATAGAACAAACGATTGCTATTCTATCCATCTGATGATCTGCACTAACAATTATTTGTTCTATTTACTATTGTGATCCTCCAGAATCTGACCGGATCATCGTTGTTGAATCCTACCCCGACGCTGAGAGATCTCTCGCGGGTGATCGGGTTGTTGGCGGCCACGAGATTGGCAGGGAGACCTGCTCTGCTCCATTATCGGGCCATCCAACGCCTGATTGCCCTTTTCCTCCGGGAGGGACGATCTTATACGGATTAGATTTCCCTCTCCACGACGGCAAAGTCGGGTCTCGATTGAGGATCCAGAACCTCTGGTCTTGCTGCGGCAGGGCTATTGTAATTCCTCCCCGTCACTGACGATCGATTCGGACGCTCGTCTATCGGGGTGGGATGCCCGTTGCGGTTCAAGGTCAGCAGGAGGTCCGTGGTCCCCTCAGGAAGCACCCATCCACATAAATGGGCTGGAACTCCTAGCGGATCTTTTTGCCCTTCATAGTTTCCTCAAATCCAAGGAACACTCTTCCGTTCTTTGACGGACGGACGGACGGACAATTTCCCGGCTGTGCGGTACAACAACGAACTGGGGGGTCCACGGTCCCAGCTGCTGACCTCGATGGCCTCTCGTCTATGGGAATGGCGCTTCCTACAAGGAATAGAAGTGCAGACTCCGTTCATTCCGGGTGTCTCGAACCAGTTAGCCGACTGGAATTCGAGACACACGGACGACTCAGGGGATTGGCGGTTGCATGTGTGCGTTTTCTCCACAGTGGAGGCTCTTTGGGGACCCTTGGAGATAGATCTTTTTGCGTCCAGGCTGAATGCGCAGTTGCCCCGATTCTACAGTTGGCGTCCGAATTCGCTGGCTGTGGCAACGGACGCCTTTCTGCAGACTTGGATGGGTCACCGTCTTTACACTTTTCCCCCCCTTCCAGCTCATACCCAGGTTATTGAGACAGGTCAGGGTCCGGAATGCGGTGCTGGTTCTGGTCACCCCTTTCTTCTGGCCCAACCAGTCTTGGTTCCCTCTGTTGTTGGAACTCCTGATAGACTTCCCAAGGCTCCTTCCGGATCTACTGGTGGATCCCATTGAACGGCCGCACCCTCTGTTGGCTTTGGGGACATGTCCCATCCTGGCTTCCCTGGTTTCGGGCGCACCGGGTCAGCCGGAGGTGTTTCGGAACGTACTGCCCCACGCTTTCATTCCACTTGGTCCCCGAGCACCTTAGCCTGGGGCAAGTGGTTTCGTTGGTGTTTGGAGAGGGATCAAGATCCCTTACAGCCCCCTGTAGCTCTGGTCCTGGATTTCCTCACAGAGGTTTTCGATGATGGGAGGGCATACCGCACCTTGAATGTGTATCGGTCGGCCATCTCGGCGCAACATGTGGGTTTTCAGGGTGTTCCCATGGGTCAGCATCCCCTGGTTTGCAGGTTAATGCGGGGTATCAGATTTTCTTGCCCTCCACTCCCGCGGTACTTGGCAACCTGGGATGTTGGGCTCCTTCGTTTTTTGGATTCCTGGCCTTCTAATGCTTAACTGTCTCTCCGGCAGCTTTCGGTGAAACTATTGGCATTGCTTTGCATTGTTTCCTGTAAGCGGGTCGGAGACGTCAGGGCCCTCGTTTTCGTAGCTCGCTCTTTTGTTCCAGAAGGGGTTCGGTTCGATATCACCAGGCGTACTAAGACCTCGATTACCTCGGTGTTTTACCCTGCCTTCTCGGCACAGCCCGATCTCGGTCCTGTGCTCTGCTTGCAGGCATAGGAGTCTCGGACTCTGCCATTTCGTGCGGCAGGGGTTGGCCCCCTATTTCTATCGTTTAAGGCCCCTCATGCCCTGGTTGATTCCACTACTTTGGCGCGCTGGCTTAAATGGCTGCTTGCTCTGGCTGGGGTTGACGTATCTGTTTTTGGGGCTCACTCTGTGCGGTCCGCTGTAGCATCTTCAGCTGGATGATCTATTATGGTCTGCGGATTGGTCGAGAGAGACCACTTTTCGGACCTTCTATTTCAAGCCAGTGGTTCATTGGTCGTCTGCGATGTTGGACAAGCTTTGAACTTGCAACAGGAGCCTCTGAGTCGTGTATTAAAATTATAGAATTTAGCCAAGTATAACGGCAAGTTAGAATTTTAATAAAGGACTCCGAGGCGAGTGTTGCCCACCCTGCCCTCCCGGTGCGGACTCTGGTTTGTGGACGTTATGTTCCATTTCTGTTCTGGTTTTTCTGACCTTTGGTTTTATTTCAGCTTCCTAGTGTGGTGGTCATCTTTCAGGATTTGTTCCTTATGGTTCTTTCCGTGTTGTTGGATTTACATTTTCAAGTTTGATTGGACTATCTCAGCAAGAAAGAGGTTGATTGGAGGAGGGGCAGATCCTTTTATGTGGAGGAACAGGATGATGGACTGACTCAAGGGAAGAGGGGGTTGGGTTGAAACCATGTATTCTGGATATTGTTTTCGCTTTGTTTCAAACAGTTTTTTACAGGTTTTCAATATTTATCTTGCTGCTGTTTATTAAACCAAGAAAAAGAGAATGCAACACTCGCCTCAGTCCTTTATTAAAATTCTAACTTATCTAAATTCTATAATTATATCCGTGTGTGAGCTGGGGCCAATTATATCCACGTGTGAGCTTTGGCCAATTATATCCACGTGTGAGCTGGGGCCAATTATATCCACGTGTGAGCTGGGGCCAATTATATCCACGTGTGAGCTGGGGCCAATTATATCCACGTGTGAGCTGGGGCCAATTATATCCACGTGTGAGCTTGGGGCCAATTATATCCACGTGTGAGCTGGGGCCAATTATATCCACGTGTGAGCTGGGGCCAATTATATCCACGTGTGAGCTTGGGGCCAATTATATCCACGTGTGAGCTTGGGGTCAATTATATCCACGTGCGAGCTGGGGGCAGATATATCCACGTGCGAGCTGGGGGCAGATATATCCACGTGCGAGCTGGGGGCAGATATATCCACGTGCGAGCTGAGGGCAGATATATCCACGTGCGAGCTGGGGCAGATATATCCACGTGCGAGCTGGGGGCAGATATATCCACGTGCGAGCTGGGGGCAGATATATCCACGTGCGAGCTGGGGGCAGATATATCCACGTGCGAGCTGGGGGCAGATATATCCACGTGCGAGCTGGGGGCAGATATATCCACGTGCGAGCTGGGGGCAGATATATCCACGTGCGAGCTGGGGGCAGATATATCCACGTGCGAGCTGGGGGCAGATATATCCACGTGCGAGCTGGGGCAGATATATCCACGTGCGAGCTGGGGGCAGATATATCCACGTGCGAGCTGGGGGCAGATATATCCACGTGCGAGCTGGGGGCAGATATATCCACGTGCGAGCTGGGGGCAGATATATCCACGTGCGAGCTGGGGCAGATATATCCACGTGCGAGCTGGGGGCAGATATATCCACGTGCGAGCTGGGGGCAGATATATCCACGTGCGAGCTGGGGGCAGATATATCCACGTGCGAGCTGGGGGCAGATATATCCACGTGCGAGCTGGGGGCAGATATATCCACGTGCGAGCTGGGGCAGATATATCCACGTGCGAGCTGGGGCAGATATATCCACGTGCGAGCTGGGGGCAGATATATCCACGTGCGAGCTGGGGGCAGATATATCCACGTGCGAGCTGGGGGCAGATATATCCACGTGCGAGCTGGGGCAGATATATCCACGTGCGAGCTGGGGGCAGATATATCCACGTGCGAGCTGGGGGCAGATATATCCACGTGCGAGCTGGGGGCAGAATATATCCACGTGCGAGCTGGGGCAGATATATCCACGTGCGAGCTGGGGGCAGATATATCCACGTGCGAGCTGGGGGCAGATATATCCACGTGCGAGCTGGGGGCAGAATATATCCACGTGCGAGCTGGGGGCAGATATTCCACGTGCGAGCTGGGGCAGATATATCCACGTGCGAGCTGGGGGCAGATATATCCACGTGCGAGCTGGGGGCAGATATATCCACGTGCGAGCTGGGGGCAATATATCCACGTGCGAGCTGGGGGCAGATATATCCACGTGTGAGCTGGGGGCAGATATATCCACGTGTGAGCTGGGGGCAGATATATCCACGTGTGAGCTGGGGGCAGATATATCCACGTGTGAGCTGGGGGCAGATATATCCACGTGCGAGCTGGGGAGATATATCCACGTTTGAGCTGGGGGCAGATATATCCACGTGTGAGCTGGGGGCAGATATATCCACGTGTGAGCTGGGGGCAGATATATCCACGTGTGAGCTGGGGGCAGATATATCCACGTGTGAGCTGGGGGCAGATATATCCACGTGTGAGCTGGGGGCAGATATATCCACGTGTGAGCTGGGGGCAGATATATCCACGTGTGAGCTGGGGCAGATATATCCACGTGTGAGCTGGGGGCAGATATATCCACGTGTGAGCTGGGGGCAGATATATCCATGTGTGAGCTGGGGGTAATATATAAATGTGAGCTGGGGCAATTATCCATGTGTGCGCTGGGGCAATATATTAATCTTCTTATACTGTATTTTTCTTCTAAGACTTAAGCACATAATTAGTTCGGACAGTCGGATGAAGTGTTTTTTCTAAAATAAATCAGTATTCAGGTCTAATTGTGGGGTTGGCACTTTGAGACACTTAAGTTGGTTCAGCGATCCAGTTTGGGCACTCTGGCTCAAAAAGATTTGCCATCCCTGGTCTAGAGGGATTGGGGTTGAGGAAGACAAGAGGAATTGCACTAGATAGCAGGATCATTAGTGCCAGTGGTTTGGGAACGGCGGGGCCATACAAGCAGCTTCAATCAAGTGTGAGTAGGTGAGCAGAGGGATGAGTTGCATCAGTGATGTGGTACGCTAATCTGAAGATATGGATTTTGAGGAATTTCTTGAAGGCCTGAAGGTCAGGGGAGAGTTTGATAGGGCAAGGCAAGTCATTCCACAAGACTGGTGCTGCCCTTTAGAAGTCTTGGAGGCGAGAGTTGGCCGTGCGTATAGACGGATGACAGGTGGAGATCACCGCTGAACGGAGTTCTCTAGATGGGACGTGCTTGCGGAGTAACGAAGACATGTAAGGAGGGGTGGAGTTATTGAGTGATTTGAACGCGTGCATCAGTATTTTAAACTGTATCCTGAAACGTACAGGAAGCCAATGGAGGGACCAGCAGAGGGGGGAGGTACACTGGTGAGAAAAATAAACCTGGCCCCTGCATTCATTACAGATTGCAAAGGGGAGATATGGGAGATGGGGAGGCCAATAAGGAGCGAGTTGCAGTAGTCAAGTCGTGAAATGACAAGAGCATGAACCAGCACTTTTGTGGTATCTTGTGTCAGAAAGGGGCAGACACGGGCAATGTTTTTGAGTTGAAAAGAACAGGATTTGGTCACTGTCTGGATGTGGGAAGAGAATGTTAGGTCAGAGTCGGATCCAGAGATGGCTTTTTTAGGATTGGGACTACTGTGGCATATTTGAGGGGAGCAGGAAAGACCCCAGAGGTTAAAGACAGGTATGGCTCAAGGATAGTACAAGAGAAACGGAAAGTGTTTTTGCAAGATGTGAGGGAACGGGGTCGAGGGGGCAGGTAGTGGGATGAGAGAATCGTAGTAGTTTAAGGACCTCTTGTTCAGTAGCTGAAGGGAACGAGTTAAACATGTGAGGATAGACATGGTTAGCATCTTCCTGCATGGGTGAAGATGGCCTTTGAGATTACAGTTCTTATCTGTTCTATTTTTGCTGGGAAAAAGCATGCTAGGTCTTTGGCTTTGAGGTCAGTGTGAAGAACAGCCACCGCAGGACGGAGAAGGGAGTTTAAGGTGGTGAACAGGCGTTTTGGGTTCCGGGAGTGGGTGTGTATGAGGGCTGTAAAATATGACTGCTTGGCTAGGAAAAGCGCAGAGCTGTAGGACTGGAGCATAAATTTATAGTGAAGAAAGTCGGAGTGGGAGCGGGTCTTTCACCAATAGCGTTCAGCAGTTCTAGAACATCTTTTGGAGATTCCAGGTCAATTTGTTGTGCCAGGGTTGCAAGTTTTGTCGCCTCATTGACCAGGGTTTTGACGGCGCCAACTTATCAAGGGTGGAGGAAAGAGTTGTAGCGGGTGATAGGACGGATGAGAGCGGTATGGATATGTTGGCAGAGAATTGCTGTGGATCCAGGGTTCAGATGGAAGAACGAGGGGAGAACGGAGTTCACAAGACAGAAGATGATGGTCAGAGAGATTGAGAGGTGTAATAGTGAGGTCAGAGATCGGGCACGAGTAGGAGAAGATAAGATCCAGAGTATTGCCAGCTGTGTGCATGGGAGAGTTGCACCACCGAGTATGGCCAAATGAGGATGTAATGTAGAGAAGTCGCGAGGCAGCCAAGCTATGTGGCGAGTCGACAGGGATGTTAAAGTCGCCAATAATGAGGGATGGAATGTCAGAAGACATGAAATGCGGAGGCAAGAAGAGAACTTGTCAAGGAAGAGAAGAGGTTGGCCAGGGGGTCGGTAGATAACAGCAATACGAGCGGCTATAGGCTTAAACAGGCGAATAGTATGGACCTCAAATGTGGGGAAAGTAAGAGATGGGCATGGAGGAATGTCCTGAAAAGGAGCAGTGGGGAGAGAGTAAAAACCCCACACCGCCACCTTTTTTGTCACTCAGTCTAGGGGAGTGTGTCAATTGGAGACCGCCATGTGTTAGCGATGCAGGTGTGGCAGTATCGCATGGAGCGAGCCAGGTTTCGGTTATAGCCAGTAGATGTAGGGAGCGTGAGATGAAGTCATGGATGGCAGTAGATTTCTTCACATTACACACTAACCTAGCGTTCCAGAGTCCCAAGTGGAAGGTGGGAGTGGGGGTTGTGTTAATGTGTCTGAGGTTGGTTGAGTTTCTAGAGCTGGGGTTTAAGTGGACGCCCAGGGTTGGGGGAGACATCCCCTGCTGCAAGGAGAAGCGTGAGCGATAAGTAAAAAAGGTGCGAATATGATTTAAATATGCGTGGGGAAGGTATATCACAGGCATACATCTTTCCACTCAATTTCTTACCTCCCAAAACTCATCACATACAGGTAAAAGCACAAAAATCACAATCCCATTAGACACAATAGTGACCAAACTTTAAAGAAGGATTATTCAAACAGTAAAAATGCCTGTAGTCAAGATTACAATCTTGGCCTTTTAGTTCCATGAGTGAACAGAATAAATCACATTCTGATAAAAATCTGGGAAGGCGAGAGTAAATCCCGAGCTGTAATTGCAATTGTAGAAAGAGGCAGCAGCTACTTTCAGAGATTTATCAAACCTTGTTTAAAGACCTTCAAGAGCGCCTTGCAGGCCATGGAGGCACAGAAACACTTCTGATATCCCCAAAAAGTATACAGATATAGAAAGAGACACCAACTACAGTAGGGGATGGGGAGGGGTGGACAAAACCAAGAAGCAAGAGTTAACATTTTTAAATATAGTCACAGACATGACAAAATCTAATACATATTAGATGAAGTTTAAAATCAATAAGTATCACATGCACACAAACGACCAAGAAATTCAATACTTTCCATTTGGAATGTTTGTCCCAGTGGCAATCCAGTTAAATTATTTAAACCTCTTGAATTACATTAATTTCTCACTTTCATGATTCTCCATTGGATACATCCTCATGTGAATAGGTTTACAGGATGCAGTTTTCAATGATTGTGCATTTGCGGTCCTTTCCGCTCTGTATCTCATTGGAAGGATTTAATATCTGCACATCTAAGGCTGGTGTCAGACGAGCGTAGTATTCACGTCCATGATGGCGCCTAAAAGTACGTCCGTGATAGCATGAAAGAAAGCCCATCGGAGCCCGACACACGAAGTACGTCCGCACTGAACTGCAGAAGCACAATGGCCGCGGCCCAAGGACGCAAGTCAGGCAAGAACGTACAACCCCTAGAACGGCCGCACAAAGTGCGCTGCGTCCGCAACGTCTGCATAGCTTTGTGTGTGAGTGATGGAACATGGTCAGACGGACTGCATTTATACGTCCAGCATTTTTCACGGACAAAATGGTTTTGCTTTTTAATTTATTTTCCCTGCTACATCCGTCAAAATATACGTCAGTGAATAAACGGACTGTGTGGCCACTACTGCGTCTTCCGTACTAACATACGTCCGTACTGCACGGATGCACAGTCCGTAGAAATCACGTTTGTCTGACCCTAGCCTAATTGTCATAATTCCCAGTAAACCACAGTTCTCTATACATTTACAAAGAAATATTCTGACCTTTTCTCCAATTTCTGTCCTGTCCCCTGAAGGCAAGATTTCCAAGTCAGGCAGCAGAGCGCATGCATCCAATACTTTGTTGTAAAAGGGTTCCTTGATTTCTCCTCCAAAAATGACATTATCTTTCAGAGATGCATTCTGAATCCAGGCTTGTTGAGGGACATAAGCCACGGACCCCTAAAGAATCAAGGGATAGGTTTTCTCTTTAGAGAGGCTATAGATTAGGTGCATACAGACCCATTAAAATCAAACGAAACCAAGGCAACTCAAAAATACCATAAAACTAAATGCATTTTACTATAAAATATTTGTATTTTCTTTATGCTTTCAGAAACATGTAACGTATTTCTTTTTTGATAAAAAAAATATATATTTTTATTCTAATGCCACTCGGATGGTTTTAAGTTTATTTTATACCCCTCTGCCTCCTCGTTTTATCCCTGCCTTGTCTGAGGTTTATTCTTTCATTACAGTTGGAATCTTAAATATTCTGTTATATTTACACAAAGAAACCAAGGAGTAGGGATAACGTGTTAGGTTTTCATTTTAAGAAAAAATGTTTGTATACAAAAACAAACAAAAAAAAAAACACACTTTTTTTTCTTAAACATACATACACACATGCATACAAAGCTGCATTTACTGATCACTATCATGGGTTACAGAATCCAGGTAAACAACCAATTCTTCAAAAGCTCAGGCAGCTCGGAACGCACACAAAAAAACTTGCAAATGTACGAAATGACAATGTAAGAAAACCATTGCCGTGTCCTGCTCAGGCAGTCTTCCAATCTAATAGAGTTGGGATAGAGACGAACAACAACATATTGTAAAAATATCGAAAACAAACCATGAAGATAAAATTATAAACATTAAAAGGCGTGAAAGCGGTGGAATCGCATAACGAAGCAGTTTGTTCGATCAAGCGAACATATATTAAGTAACAGACGTTTAAAAAAAAAATAAAAAAATCCAAACGTAGCATCAATGAACCAAGAACAGTTAGGCTGAGTTCACACCTGCGCGTTTTTTGATGCGCGTATCACGCAAACGTAAAAAACGTGCATTGCAGCGCGTTCACGCTGCAGTCTATGGCTGCGAACGCACTGCAATATGCCCCAAAGAAGCTCCTGTACTTCTTTGGGCGTAGGACGTTTTACAGCGCGTTCCTACGTGCTGTAGAACGCCCAGGTGTGAACGGGCCCCATAGGAAATCATGGGATTTCGGGTTTAGGCGTTTTACAGCGCACAGGAACGCGCTGTAAAACGCCCAGGCGTGAACGGGGCCCTAAGAGCATCTATTGCAGCTAGAAAAATGCAGTCCTGTTAAAACTCTGCATCTGTCACCAAGGAAAAAATGTGAAAATAAAGGTTACAGCTTATGGACTCAGGCGACACTGCTAAACAATGGGAAATCATGGCTGAGAATCAATGGAGAGCCAGCCAAGACAACTTGTAAGTAATTTGCAAACGTTTGCAATGGAAAACACACACACAAAACTCCCAGGTCCAGCCCAGTGGCAATAAAAGTCCTATTAAGATTTGTAAAGATGATTTAACTGGTATATTAGAAAACAACAGTTTAAACACATTTCCTTCCTTTATTATCTGTAGGAATACATTTCTCCTTTTATTAATTTATTCCACCCTCTAGTTGAAGTATGCCGTTCTCTGGCAAGACACCAAGTTTGATTTAGCATGGAAACTAGAATTTAATAATCTTAAAACAGCAGAACATGCTACAGAGGCCAATCTCAAACCTCCCAATAATACAGGATTGCACACAGCTCCTCGGTCATAGTTTTTGCCTTTTGAAGCGTTCCCCGCACAGGGTCGCTGTAGTGAATATTGTAGACATCCTGCACTAAATGAGGCTCATAGAACAATCGCAATATATAGCGAGTTTCAGTAAATGTTCAAACTCTTTACCCTGAACCAGATAAGCATCCAACACTATCAGGTCTATTCAAAGAAAGGTGAAACTCAGGAGAATGACTGGAGAAGTGAAAATTCTAGGTCAAAATAGACAAACCAGAAAAATTCTCCCATTCATCTCACTTTCCAAATCGGCTATTTGGCCTAGATTCCTCTCTTCTCCTACAGTTCTCCTAGGGCCCTATTACAATCATACGTTTGCGCCGGCGCAAAAAGGCGAGGGGCAAAACCCTTTTATTACAATGTCAGCGCAACAAACGCGCGTATACGTCTACCGCGGGTGAACCTGCACGAACGCTGCGTGAGCTTACTGTACTTCGCACGTCCTATACTTAACATTGTGAGTGCAAATGCGCTGGTACGCGGATGGTATTACAATCTATGCGCAGTTTGTAACGCACAGCCTTTGCCCGCATAATTTCAGCAACTCCTAAAAGCTGGTGTTAATGGCAAATTCTATCAACCTGGCCGAAACCAAATACACCAGCCCAAAAAAAAGAAGCAGCAAAGTATAGTTACACATACCAAACCAATAAATTTGAGAAGTTGTGTTTTTTTTTTTTATTGATGCAGCATATATGAGCAGATTGACTTTGACAGGCGCAAAAACTTAACGTGAGACAATTGTGGTTCTTAATTCTGATTTGCTGAAACGCGTGGAAAAAACAGTCCGCACACCGATTTCTGCGCGCGTTTTTGCACGTCCATTTTACGCGCGTTATTGCTCGACGGATGAAAAAATGCACGATAATTGTAATACCAGCGGCGATTTAAGCGTGTTACCGTTTAACACATCGCACAAAAATTCATGCTTTGCGCGTGCGTTTTTGCGTGAAGAATGTAATAGGGCCCCTAGTTTGCACACTGAACCTTTCCTTTCTGTTTAATATATCGCATTTCCATGCATGCAAGACCCTTCTGCATCCCAAGAATGATCAACAAGAGAAGCTGTATGTTCATTATCTTCAGTATCTGGAATTGTAACATGGAAAATGAAAATCTAATTCATCATCTGGAGTTAGGCAGTATATCTGGAGTACCTGGGACAGCTCCAGAGATGACCTAAAATAAAAAAGGCCAGCATACCTTCATAACCACATGACCTTCTTTTTTTTCCATTTCACCCAACAGGGCAGACAGCAAGGATGACTTTCCACATCCTACCTGTCCAACGACAGCAATCAAGGAGCCCTCTGGAATAGTAAGGTTTATTCTGGAAAGAAATTTTAAGAATTCCATTATTTTCAAGATAAAGAAGCTAAAATAATGGTTTGTCATTACTGGATATTTAGTGACATTTGCAATAAAAAGCATTGTTTAAATGGCTTATTGTATATGTTGCATCATGAGAGGCTGAAAACAAAAGATTGTAAAAAAAAACAAAAAACACAACTTTTTATCCATAGTTTCTATGCTAAATATAAACTGAATCTGTGGCTTACTCTTTCAGTGATGGAGGATCACTCCTGGACCAGGAGAATGTAGCGTTCCTCATGTCAATTATTCCTTCACCTGAACACACAGAATAAAACACAGACAATTATTTCTAGCAATAGAATGCTGGGTATGGTCAAAACATCTCATTTACCAAAAAAACTACAAAGATTTAGGGCTGCAATAAACACCTCATGGTACGTCTGTAATAATAATAATAAGAAAAAAAAAACACTCTCATTATTAATCCTTTTCCTACCATGGTCAAGTATATTTTATGTTCAATCGCTCCTGCAGATTCCTATATCAAGTAACCAAGATTTGGTCATATTCTAGAGAAATGCAAAGGAATTTCATTTACTGTAAAATAAATCCACTTTAAAAACGGGGACTGGAATGTGCCTGGAAATTTTCAGCACCTTGGACAGGTCAGCCGAGGTGCTGTAGCGGTTTGAATAGCTTCAAATCATGGGGCTCCAGTTGCATCATTATACATAGTGTGTTTTTTGGCAAGCCCTCTGCCTCGCAAATCACTTTACAGTCTTGAAAATGTATTTTATGAAGGGTACCTTCATTTTAACACTGTAACGGAAAGTTGCTTTTCCTAAATCCACTGGACACTTGCAGTGGTTTGAAAGAAAGAAAGAAAACAACAACTTTGTATTGAAGGATTTGACGCCATGTATATACAGTTGTGTTCAAAATTATTTAACCCCCACTGAAATTGAGTGTTTTGGCCAGTTTGACATTGATTTTGATCATTCATCTTGCTTACAATTAAATCAAAGAGGCACGTGTAGGTCAGACAAATATAACAAAACATTTATAATGAAATAACCACAAATGTCTTTTCTGTGCTCACATCATTATCAGTTTTATTCAACCCCCAAGTGACATTCAATCTTAGTACTTAGTACAACATCCTTTTACAGTTATAACAGCTTTTAAACGTGAAGCGTAGCTTGACACAAGTGTCTTGCAGCGATCTACAGTATCTTCGCCCATTCGTCATGGGCAAAAGCCTCCAGTTCAGTCACATTCTTAGGCTTGCGCACTGCAACTGCTTTCTTTAAGTCCCACCAGAGGTTCACAATCGGATTTAAATCAGGTGACTGCGATGGCCACTCCAAAATGTTCCAGCCTTTAACCCTTTCGCTGCTGAGGCTTTTCCGCCCCTGTGCTGAGGTCATTTTTTACCTGTTTTGCGCATCATGTTTAAACGTGTTTTTAAGGCTTATTTAGTATATGACACCGACATATTATATATCGTTCTTTCCGTCAGACTCGGTAGATTCATAATATGTCATTATTATATGTATACGTTATGTCATGTCTGTATATTATAACAAAAAATGCAATAAAATATGTATTTTCAATAATTTACAATGTGTAAAGTGTTTTTTTCCACATTTTAACATGCGAGCAATTGCGGTTATATTTTGTATGGGGTGCGCTTGTTAAAAAAATTAGAGATGGGGTCTCGTTACATTTTTTTTTGGGGAAAATGACACTATTTTTAACAAACGCACCGCATACAAAAATCGTTAGTGCAGCATCATTGTTCTCATTATAATTGAAATGGGAACAATATTGCTACACTAACAAACCAAAAAAAATAAAAAAAAATAAAAAAAAAAAAATTTTTTTTTATTTTTTTTTTACAAAATTTTTAACTTTCATGTTTGGTATCGTTGGAACGGCCATGCTCTGGCCGATCCAACCATATCAAAATTTAACCCCTAACTGCCACGGATCGGGAGTTCATTGGAACTCCCTATCTCCACACTTGGTGGCAGTTAGGGGTTAACTGTAGGACTGGCGTCATCGTGCTACGCACGATGACGCCAGTCCTCTGGGGGAGTTCCCGGAAGCTTGGCCGACATCCAAGATGTCGGCCAGCTCCGGGAAAGGATCGCGAACCGGCGCTTTTCAGCGCCGATTCGCGATCCAGCTCCCCAGGGGTTAATGCCAGGCATCATTTGGAAGGGCAGGCTGTGCCCTTCCAAATGATGCCTGGGTTAAGCCCCGCAGAGCCACCGATCGGGAGGGAGAGAGGTCCGAAGGACCTCCCCCCCTCCCTTTCAGGCGCCTCCTCCGCACATGCGGGGGGGGGCGCCTGAATTAGGTGTCATCGCGCCCCCGCGATGACACCTAATAATGGCGGCTGCTGGTCCGGATGCCGGGCTGACATCCAGGATGTCAGCCCGCACCGGAGGGGCCAGCGATCGGCCGGAACCCGGCCGAACGCTGACCCCAAAGTGAGGACGCGCTCAGCGCGTCCTCAGCACACCAGTGGGAATGCTGAGGACGCGCTGAGCGCGTCCTTAGCATTCAAGTGGTTAATCTGCAACCATGCTCTAGTGGACTTGGAGGTATGCTTGGGATCATTGTCCTGTTGAAAGGTCCAACGTCTCCCAAGCCTCAGGTTTGTGACGGACTGCATCACATTGTCATCCAATATCTCCTGGTACTGAAGAGAATTCATGGTACCTTGCACACGCTGAAGCTTCCCTGTACCTGCAGAAGCAAAACAGCCCCAAAGCATGATTGACCCCCGCCATGCTTCACAGTAGGCAAGGTGTTCTTTTCTTCATAGGCCTTGTTCTTCCTCCTCCAAACATAGCGTTGATCCATAGGCCCAAACAGTTCTAATTTTGTTTCATCAGTCCACAGAACACTATCCCAAAACTTCTGTCCACATGACTTTTGGCATACTGCAGTCGACTCTTCTTATTCTTTGGAGACAGCAAGGGGGTGCGCCTGGGAGTTCTGGCATGGAGGCCTTCATTACGCAGTGTGCGCCGTATTGTCTGAGCTGAAACTTCAGTACCCACATCTGACAAATCTTTTCTCAGTTCCTCAGCAGTCACACGGGGACTTTTCTCCACTCTACGCTTCAGGTAGCGCACAGCAGTCGAAGTCAGCATCTTCTTTCTGCCACGACCAGGTAGCGTTTCAACAGTGCCCTTTGCCTTGAATTTGCGAATGATGCTTCCTATGGTCTCTCTTGGTATGTTTAACATCTTTGCAATCTTCTTATAGCCATTGTCCTTCCTGTGAAGAGTAATCACCTCTTCTCTTGTCTTCCTGGACCATTCTCTTGACTTCACCATGTTTGTAACCACACCAGTAAATGTCTAGAAGGAGCTAAGTATCACAGTCATTTTAAAACTGCCTAATTGGTGCTTATTATGCTCTATTGCTGCTCCGTGACATCCACAGGTGTTTTCAATACCTGATTGAAAACACTTGAATGAACCTCTGTTCTTCAGAGTGGTAGTCTTTAAGAGGTTGAATAATTGTGTCAATGAAGAATTCAAAAAAGAAACATTTACTACTGTATTACAAAACCAATTGATGTCATTTTAGTTGCATATGGTTCTTTAAAAAGTCCTTGTAGGATTTCATTCTGAATACAATTACAAATGTACACTAAATTCCCTAAAACCCTTTACAGCAGTGGGGGTTGAATAATTTTGAACACAACTGTAGCATAGCGTCTTTATTAGGCCAGAGGCAGACGAATGCAGTCTGAGCGCACTCTGCATGCGTGCATAACGGACAGACGTACTGAGGGAAGATACTGCAGAAACCACACGATCTGTTTTTCTAGACAGATGTAGAAAAAAAAACTATGGGAAATAAAAATATGAAAAAATTCTAAAAATTTTAAAAGGTTCTGAAAAGCCAATTTTGTGCGTCAAGGTGCTGGACGTCGCAAATGCGCTGCGTCTGACATCTCATCACTCACACAGAACACTACGCGGACGTGGCGCACTCTGCGCGTCCTTGGTAGCGGTTTTACGTTCTTGCCTAAATTGCGTCCGTTTGCCACGTCCGTTGTGCGTGCGTAGTTCGGTGCGGACGCACTTAGTGTGTGGGTCTCTATTGATCAGGATTCCATGCTACGACGGATGTTAAACTGTGCAGCAACACGGATTTGATCACTGCATTCGTCTGACACTGGCCTTAACCCCTTCACTGCTGAGGCATTTCACCCCTGTGTGCTGAGCTAATTTTTACCGCTTTTGCTCATCATGTTTAATCGCGTTTTGAAGCCACATTTTATTATATGACCCAGACATATTATATATCGTTCTTTCTGGCAGACTCAGCAGATTCATGATATATCATTTTTATATGTTTACGTCATGTCCTGCCTGTATATCATAACGAAAAATGCAATAAAATTAGAATTTGTAATCATCTACAGCTTGTAAAGTGTTTTTGTTTCACATTTATCACATGAGCGTTTGCGGTTAGATTTTCTATGGGGTGCGCTTGTTAAAAAAATTAGAAATGGGGTCTCGTTACATTTTTTTTGGGGGCAATTACGTGATTTTTAGCAAACGCACCCCATAGAAAAAAAAAAAATTAGTGCAGCATCTTTGTTCACATTATAGTTGAAATCGGAACAATATTGCTGCATTAACCACTTCAATGCTGAGGACGCGCTCAGCGCGTCCTCTGCATTCCCGCTGCTGTGCGGAGGATGCGCTGAGCGCGTCCTCCCATTGGGGTCAGCGTTCGGCCGGGTTCCGGCCGATCGCTGGCCCCCCCGGTGCGGGCTGACATCCTCGATGTCAGCCCGGCATCCGGGACCGCAGCCGCCGGAATTAGGTGTCATCGCGGCAGCGCGATGACACCTAATTCAGGCGCCCCCCCCGCATGTGCGGAGGAGGCGCCTGAAAGGGAGGGGGGGAGGTCCTTCGGACCTCTCTCCCTCCCGATCGGCGGCTCTGCGGGGGTTAACCCAGGCATCATTTGGAAGGGCACAGCCTGCCCTTCCAAATGGTGCCTGGCATTAACCCCTGGGGAGCTGGATCGCGAATCGGCGCTGAAAAGCGCCGGTTCGCAATCCTTTCCCGGAGCTGGCCGACATCTTGGATGTCGGCCAAGCCTCCGGGAACTCCCCCTGAGGACTGGCGTCATCGTGCGTAGCACGATGATGCCAGTCCTGGACTTAACCCCTAACTGCCACCAACTGTGGAGATAGGGAGTTCCAATGAACTCCCTATCTCCCGATCCGTGGTAGTTAGGGGTTAATGTTTGGTATGGTTGGATCGGCCAGAGCATGGCCGTTCCAACGATACCAAACATGAAAGTGAAAAAGTTTGTAAAAAAAAAAAAAAAAATTATAAAAAAAAAAAATAAAACACTTTTTTTTTCTTTTTTTTGGTTTGTTAATGCAGCAATATTGTTCCCATTTCAATTATAATGTGAACAATGATGCTGCACTAACGATTTTTGTATGCGGTGCGTTTGTTAAAAAAAATGTAACGAGACCCCATCTCTAATTTTTTTAACAAGCGCACCCCATACAAAATATAACCGCAATTGGTCGCATGTTAAACTGTGAAAAAAAAACACTTTACACATTGTAAATTATTGAAAATTCATATTTTATTGCATTTTTTGTTATAATATACAGACAGGTCATGACGTATACATATAATAATGACATATTATGAATCTACCGAGTCTGACGGAAAGAACGATATATAATATGTCTGGGTCATATACTAAAATAAGCCTTCAAAACCGGTAAAAATGACCTCAGCACAGGGGCGGGAAAAGCCTCAGCAGCGAAAGGGTTAATAAAAGCAACACAAAAAAAACCATGTTTTTTTAAAAATTTTCTTTTACTTTGAACATGGTCTTATTTGGCATCGTTCGAAAGGCCATGCTCAGGCCTTTCGAATGACACCCTCCATCCCCCTAGCTGACACGGTTCTGGAGATATCAGGGTTCAAAGGGTTCCCCGGCTATCTGACGTCATCACGCCATGCGCGATGACGTCTGGCAGCGAGGGGGGGGACCCGGGGATGGAGCCGCCATCCAAGATGGCCGTCCCCACCAGAGCTAGGCTGCAATTCGATACTGCAAGGCGCTGAATCGCGACCCGGTGTCTGAGGGGTTAAAGCCAGGCACCGCTTAAAAGGAGAGACTCTCCCCTTTTAAGCGGTGCCTGGCTTGTGGTGCTGCTCCTTCCCGATCGGGAGGGAGAGGGATCCGAACGGGGGGGGGGGGGGTCCGCCTGGAAATGACGTCATCGCTCCATCATTGACGTCGGGAGGCACTTAACTTCAGCATCTGAGGATGCTGAAACCAGAACGCCGCGGGACCCTGGACAGAGAGGTGAGAATCTCCACCGGGGCTCCCGCTTGCGGATGACGTGTGGGGAACATCCTCCGCATATAGCGGGAGTCAATGAGGACATTCCCCACACATCATCCGCAGCGAAGGGGTTGATCTGAATTACAGGCACGATCCGTTTTATAGCCACGAGTCCAACACCAGTAGTGCGGGATAATTCAAGAAAATAAAAAAAATATTTTAAAAAAAAATGTCCTATTATGCCTCTATATCCAGATAACAAATTGCTCAGTAATCTCTACTTCTGTCTAGGTTCATCATGAGCAACTGTACATCCACAATTGTGACTGAACATGGCAAAATTCTCAATAATTAAGACTCCAGACCCCGAAAGTCACATTCTCTTATGAAAAGCATTAAATATAGACAAACATTAAAAGGTGAAGCTTTCTCGGCTGCCGCTGGCATGTTTTTTTTGTGAAACGCAGGTGTCTACAACAGTTGCAACAACAGCAATTCTCACCGGTGTTCTTCGAACGACTCCCTAAATCACCTGCTTTTAATGCTCTGGTTGTACATTTCCAGAAAAGATTAAGTGGAATGAACGATAGTATGCTCCTTACCATTTTTCATTGGCTCTCGGATGATGCTGTCTGGTTCTAGCTCCTCATGAGATAAGAAAGCTCGCAGTCGCTTTAATGAAACGCTCGCCTAAGACAAGGTTTACAAACAGTAAGTATAACTGGCCAATTAAGAAGGGGAAAAATGAAGGTTTTACATTGTTTGCCCAATAAAAGACAAGATACAAAGTCCACCCACAAACATTTATCATTTTTAAAGACAACCCCATGACATACATTGTTTAAATCCACTGCATTTACACAACAGTTTTGGCCCATGTGTTCTAGAGAACACAAAAGACTGAGCAGTTTCAAGTCAGAATGGGCTGATAAGACAGGATTGTTATCTTATTAAAAGACTAGCTTTTGCCCGCAGCTTCGCTCGCGTGGATTTTAGGATTTGTTAAAATAGTTTTTTAAAAGAAACTTTAGGTTTTTTTGGTAGAACCCCCTTTCCCTCCCACTTGGGTTTTTTAGAAAATTGTAAAACACGTGTTTTGTTTTTTTCTCAAGAAGAATGTAAGTGCCAAATTTCACACCTGCAACATCTTTGGTTTTTTAAATATAGGTATACTGATAAAAGTATTCACATCCCTTTCCCCCACCCCCATTAAATGGATTTTTGGAAAATGGTAAAACCTGTTTTTTGGTTTTTTTCTGCACGAAGACTGTAAATATCGAATTTCACACCTGTAACATCATTGGTTTTTGAAATATAGGTGAAGTATTCATCCCCCTTTTTGCCCCCCCCCCACTGGATTTTTGAAAAATGGTAAAATATGTGTTGTTTTATTTTCAAGACGAATCTAAATACCAATTTTCACGTATGTAACATCTTCTGTTTTTGAGATATAGGTATCCTGTTGAAAAGTATTCACACACCCCCCCCCTTTTTTTTTTACCTACCACGTGGGATTCTTGGAAAATGGTAAAACATGTGTTTTTTTATTTTTCAAGAAGATTGTAAATGCCAGATTTCACACCTGTAACATCTTTGGTTTTTGGAAATATATGTATGCTGATAAAAGTATTCAACCCCCTTTTTTTCCCCTCCCACTGGGTTTTTGGAAAATGGTAAAATAGGTGTTTTTTTTGTTTCAAGACAAATCTAAATACCATTTTTCACATCTGTAACATCTTCTGTTTTTGAGATGTAGGTATCCTGTTTAAAAGTATTCACCCCCTTTTATTTACCCCCCCCCCTTGGATTTTTGGAAAATGGTGAAACACCTGTTTATTTTCAAAAGATTGTAAATACCAAACTTCACACCTGTAACACCTTGGTTTTTGAAATATAGATACACTGATAAAAGTATTAAGACCCCTTTCCCTCACCCCTCCCCTTATTTGGATTTGTGGAAAATGGCAAAGATATAGGTATCCTGTTTAAAAGTATTCAGACCCCCCTTTTTTTCACCCCCCACTTACGATTTTTGGAAAATGGTAAAACACCTGGTTTTCTTTTTCAAGAAGATTGTAAATACCAAATTTCACATCTGTAACATCTTTGGTTTTTGAAATATAGGTATAATGATAAAAATATTCAGACCCTTTTCCCCCGACCCCCCCCAATTGCATTTGTGGAAAATGGCAAAAAACAGGTTTGGTTTTTTTCACGAAGATTGTAAATACCAAATTTCACACCCGTAACATCTTCGGTTTTTAAAATATAGGTATACTGATAAAAGTATTCAACCCCCCTTTTTGCCCCTCCAAGGAATTTTCAGAACATTGTAAAATGTGTGTCGTTTTATTTTTCAAGACGAATCTAAATACCAATTTTCAGGTCTGTAACATCTTCTGTTTTTAAGATCTAGGTATCCTGTTTAAAATATTCAACCCCCTTAGGGGCAGAGTTTCCAAAAATCCTTCCTTAGTGGGTGCCCACATCATTAAAACAGTGCACCTTCAAAATTTCACGTTCCTAGGTTAAATGGTTTCAGATGGGCATAGATGAGTCAGTCAGGACTTTCGCGTTTATGATAAAAGTATTCAACCCCCTTTTTCCCCCACAAGGAATTTTCAGAAAATGGTAAAATACGTGTTTTTTAATTTGTCAAGATGAATCTAAATACCGATTTTCACGTCTGTACCATCTTCTGTTAAGATCTAGTTATCCTCTTTAAAATATTTTAAATATTCAACCCCCTTTTTTCACCCCCCCAGTCGAATTTTTGAAAAACTGTAAAATACGTGTTTTTTTTTATTTTTCAAGACGAATCTAAATACCGATTTTCACATCTGTAGCATCTTCTGTTTTTGAGCTAGAGGTATCCTGTTTAAAATAGTCAACCCCCCTTTTTCACCCCCTTAGGGGCGGAGTTTCCAAAAATTCTTCCTTAGTGGGTGCCTACATCAGTGCACCTTCAAAATTTCACGTCCCTAGGCTAAAAACGGTTTCAGCTGGGCCTTGATGAGTCAGTCAGGACTTTCGCGTTTATATGTATAGACTAGCTTTTGCCCGCGGCTTCGCTCGCGTGGATTTTAGGATTTGTTGAAAAAAAATTAAAACAAACTTGAGGTTTTTTTGGTAGAACCCACCTTTCCCCCCACTTGGGATTTTTGGAAAATTGTAAAACACATTCTTCTTGAAAAATAAAAAAACACGTAAGTGCCAAATTTCACACCTGTACATCTTTGGTTTTTGAAATATAGGTATACTCCTAAAAGTATTCACATCCCTTTCCCTCACCACCCTTAACTGGATTTTCTGAAAATGGTAACACATGTTTTTTTTGCACGAAGATTGTAAATATTGAATTTCACACCTGTAACATCATTGGTTTTTGAAATATAGGTATAGTGATAAAAGGTATTCATCCCCCTTTTTGCCCCCCCCCACTGGATTTTTGGAAAATGGTAAAATACATGTGTTTTTATTTTCTCAAGACAAATCTAAATACCAATTTTCACGTCTGTAACATCTTCTGTTTTTGAGATGTAGGTATCCTGTTTAAAAGTATTCATCCCCTTTTTTTTACCCCCAACTTGGATGTTTGGAAAATGGTAAAACACGTGTTTCTTTATTTTCAAAAGATTGTAATTACCAAACTTCACACCTGTAACATCTTGGTTTTTGAAATATAGATATACTGATAAAAGTATTCAGACCCCTTTCCCTCGACCCTCCCCCCTTATTTGGATTTGTGGAAAATGGCAAAACACGTGTTTGGTTCTTTTCACGAACATTGTAAATACCAAATTTCACACCTGTAACATCTTCGGTTTTTGAAATATAGGTATACTGATAAAAAGCATTTAACCTCCCCTTTTTGCCTCCCTCCCACAGAATTTTTGAAAAATGGTAAAATAGGTATTTTTTTGTTTCTCAAGACGAATCTAAATACCAATTTTCACGTATGTAACATCTTCTGTTTTTGAGATACAGGTATCCTGATTAAAAGTATTCACCCCCCCACTTGGGATTTTTGGAAAATGGTAAAACACCTGTTTTTATTTTTCAAGACAAATCTAAATACCGATTTTCACATCTGTAGCATCTTCTGTTTTTGAGCTATAGGTATCCTGTTTAAAATATTCAAACCCCTTTTTCACTCCTTTATGGGTGGAGTTTCCAAAAATCCTTCCTTAGCGGGTGCCTACATCATAAAAACAGTGCACCTTCAAAATTTCACGTTCCTAGGTTAAACGGTTTCAGCTGGGCGTTGATGAGTCAGTCAGGACTTTCGCGTTTATGATAAAAGTATTCAACCCCCCTTTTTGCCCCCACAAGGAATTTTCAGAAAATGGTAAAATACGTGTTTTTTTTTTTTTTCAAGAAGAATCTAAATACCGATTTTCACATCTGTAGCATCTTCTGGTTTTAAGATATAGGTATCATGTTTAAAATATTTAAAATATTCAACCCCCTTTTTTTGCCCCCCCAGTCGAATTTTTTAAAAACGGTAAAATACATGTTTTTTTATTTTTCAAGACGAATCTAAATACCGATTTTCACATCTGTAGCATCTTCTGTTTTTGAGCTATAGGTATCCAGTTTAAAATATTCAACCCCTTTTTCACTCCCTTAGGGGCGGAGTTTCCAAAAATCCTTCCTTAGTGGGTGCCTACATCATAAAAACAGTGCACCTTCAAAATTTCACGTTCCTAGGTTACACGGTTTCAGCTGGGCGTTGATGAGTCAGTCAATCAGGACTTTTGCACATATATATATATATATATATATATATATATAGATGCCCCTCACACGCTCCTATTGATTTTAAGACAAGGTTTAATGAATACTTTAAATACAGCAAAACCAATACTTACCTGTACCATGCTGCTGATGACCATGGGTAGCATGTTTAATGGAAATCGGAGAATATTAAATAAGGCCAAGGAAACAAAGGCCTTCTCTGCATCTAGGACACCGTTCTTCTCAATTAGGACATACACCGCAAATGTTGACAGAGCAACCTGAAATGAGAAGAGACAATTAGTGTAACACTTGTGATTTATTTCTTTATTCCCCCCACCACCCCCAATTTCTATGAATTAAGAGAGTTTAAGGTCGCCTGCCTGTCGATTCAGATCTGCCGAAGCTCAGACTCATGATTTTCTAAAAATCGCAAAAAGTAAAAGGAAAAAAAAAAGGAAAAAGAATAAAAAAGAGCTCAACTTTATACTCCATTTACTCATGAAGAAAAAAAATTGTGCAGCGTTCCGGATTTTGGAGTTCTAGATAGCAGGTCCACACCTAGATCCACAACCTGTAAATTATACAAACCATTGGTGTACATTTGCAGTAACTGGGCACAACAGCCAAACCAAGAGAATTACCAAGCGTGAGTGAGCTCTCAAGTGTAATAGCTCAAAAGGAATGGTGTTAGCGTGCGTTTATATACATGCATTGGCCGTATTGGCCTCACCAATGCCCATAGCGCCCCTTTGCAACCTGTAATGAATGCAGGTGCCAAGCTTATTTTTCCCCAACTCAGATTCACCTCGTGTATCCCCCCCCCCTTGACAGCCCCTCCATTGGCTTCCTGAACGTCTCAGGTTACAGTTTAAAATATTGAACGGGCACGTTGAAATCGCTCAGTAACTCGACCGCCCCCGTACAGATCTTCGTTACTCCGCAAGCACGTCACGCCTAGACAACTCCAGATGGCGGGCTACTTCCGCCTCTCCCCTGACTACATCTGCGCTGCCAATTCTCGCCTGCAAGACTTCAAGGGCAGTTCCGGTCCTGTGGAATGACTTGCCTCGCCCCAAACTCTCCCGTGATCTTCAGGACTTCAAGAAATCCCTCAAAACCTATCTCTTCAGATTAGCGTACCACATCACCAATGCAACTCATCCCTGTGCTCAATGGCTCACACATCATAGAAGCGGCTTCTATGGCCCCACCATTCGCAAACCACTGGCACTAATGAACCCGGCATCCAGTAAAACGCCCCTTTTCTTCAACCCCAATCCCTCTAGACTGTAAACTCCTGTGAGCAGGGCCCTCTACACCTCTTGTTTCCATCATATGTCCATTTATCTGTATCTCACTCCCTTTGGTTATTGTAAAGCACTGCGGAAACTGTTGGCGCTATATAAATGATGATAATAATAACAAAGTTGTTTCTTTTGTTAGCAAGCCTGTTTAATGGGTCAGGCCAATCAAAATGATACTTGCAACATAACATAGCAGTAAGTATCACTGCAGTATGTTGCAGTGATTTAGAGATCACAGTTACCGCTGAGGAAGCCTAAGGGTATACAGACCCAGGCGAAACGTGTTCGGTTATAGGTTTTTTTTAATTTGTTTTTACTTTGCTTTATTGGGAATAAATTGTCCATATTACTACAATATGGTTTGGAGATTTATTTCCAGCATTTCCTGGACCTAAGGCTTTTTCGGGAGTTGTGCCGATATAGAACAACCCCTGGGCGAATATTCAGGAGCCTGGTAGGCTCAGAGACACGTGAGTGGATCCATCTCTTGTGTTTTATTGATTATTGATGTTACCATTTCCACTATTTCGCTCCTTTTTGCAATTCCCTCCCTTTGGTCTGGTCCCTTTCCCCAAACTCCCATCCACACTCAGATCCAGTCTTTTTCTATACCCACTCCCTCTCACACTCAGGTCAAGTCACTTAAGCAACGTCCCTCCCTTCCACCTCCAGTCCCTCCTCCCACTCAGTTTGTTCACAAAATTATTTAAAAAGGGACACTACGCATCCTGACCACTTTAGCTTACTAACACTCGATTTCATGCTGACATCATCATCTATGACCAAGTGCTGGTAGCCGCATTCATTTGAGAAAGCAAACATGGGCTTAAGCTGCGTATGCGGCATCAACCCATCCCTCTGACCAAGCACTCGCATACCTTGGGTGAAAAGTACACAAGATACGCAATTTGTGTATGTAAGTACACAAATTGCTTATGGAAAAAGGGGGAGGGGCTGTTTTTTTTTGGGGGGGGGTTTACATAAAATTCCTTTTAAGTAAATAATTTTTTTTTCTATTTTTCTTTTTATCCGATGAATCAAAATAATAATCCGCCAGCTAAATGGATTATGAGAATAATAGTTAGTTGCAGCCCTAGTTGAGACACATGCATATAGTATAGGTGTCCTATGTACTAGTACAGGTGTGCATACACTCATCTCTAAGGGTGTGTGTCGTAGACACATTGCACGCTCACCCAAACTTGCAGGAGCATGCACAGCCGCGCTGTTCATTTGTGCCTAATGCTAGGGTCAGACGAGCACGTTTTCTACGGACTGTGCGCCCGTGCAGTACGGACGCACTTTCTGACGGAAGACACAGTAGTGGCCGCCAGCGGCGTAGCGTGGGTTGTCAGCGCCAGGGGCAAGAATTGTGCGCCCCCCAACCTGTGGACACGGTAACACACCCCGATTCCCTTCTACCAGTAGAGTATTGACTCCCATTACCCCGAAAGCACATGTTTTGTATATTAACAAAATACTGACAAAAAATTTAACACACATGCCCCCCACGCTATGCCACTGCTACCAGTCACCCTGTCCCAGTATACCCTAGCATAGTTCCACTCTCACACTATACCCAGTCACTCTCTCCCTCCCACTCCCTCCCCGTACCCCCAGACCCTCCCACTCCCTCCCACTACCCCCAGTCCCTCCCTCCCCGTACCCCCCAGTCCCTCCCTCCCTCCCCGTACCCCCCAGTCCCCCCCAGTCCCTCCCCGTACCCCCCAGTCCCCCCCAGTCCCTCCCTCCCCGTACCCCCCAGTCCTCCCTCCCCGTACCCCCCAGTCACTCCCTCCCAGTACCCCCCAGTCACTCCCTCCTAGTACACCCAGTCACTCCCTCCTAGTACACCCAGTCACTCCCTCCCAGTACCCCCACTTTCTCCCAGTACCACAGTCACTCTCTCTCAACTAACTATCCAAGTACCCCCAGTCACACTCTCCCAGCATCCCCAGTCATTCTGTCCTGAACCTCCAGTCACCCTCTCCCCATACTCCCAGTACCTCCTCACTGTGTGGTGGTCACGCTGCTCTGGTGTCACACAGTGTCATCTACCTGCGTGGAGTTGCTGGTGGCCTGGGGGGGTGCTGTCCAGGGGGCTTAGTGGAGACCAGATTTTAAATGTGCTGCAGGGCAGGCGCCTCCCTCCCTCCTTCCTGTTCAGCGGCTGCACGGCTGCCAGCGGCAGGGGGCTGGCACAGGGCTTCAAGGGGGGCTGACAAGCGTGGTACAGGGTCAGTGTTCAGTCAGATAATGCTGCGCTGCATCACGTGACTCATGTCATCGTTAAGGAGGAGTCAGGACAGAATTTTCTGTCCTGGTCCTCCCTTCCAGACGCTGAGTGCCATGTCACTGCCAGCACCGTAAAACTGGCGGCTGCCCGTGCAAGGGCCTCTCACGGACAGTGTCCGTGAGCAGACACCTTGCTGATCCCGATGGAAAATATTAGTGCTTCAAATTTCTTTTGAAATTTTGCGCCCCCTAAGAAAATTGCGCCCGGGGCGACTGCCTGTGGAGACCCCCCCATGCTACGCCACTGGTGGCCACACGGTCCGTTTTGTTAACGGACGTTATTTTTGAGGGATGTAAGAGGGAAAATAAATTGACATGAAAAAACATTTTGTCCGTCAAAAATGCTGGACGTATAAACGCAGTCCGTCTGACCATGTTCCATCACTCACAAAGCTATGCGGACATTGCGAACTCAGCGCACTCTGCATGTACGTTCTAGCGGTTTTACGTTCTTGCTAACTTGCGTCAGTTTGCCGCATCCGTTGTGCGTCCGCACTTCATTGGTCATGATTCTCTGCTACCACGGACGTACTAATGTACGGCAACACGGACGTGATTACTGCACTCCTCTGACCCCAGCCTTAGAGTGTGTGTTGCCAAGTGTTGTTAAGGGTTTCCATTGGGGTGTTTTGTAATAGTGACCTTAATTAGAAAGTAATACAACTTATACATTCCACTAAATCCAATCAACAAGCGGGTGTAATATAGAAATCCTTTGTCTCACTATACAAGGAGTACTATGAGGTGTTGTACTGGAGAGCATTTTTCACTTTTAAAACAGGTATTCCTGCACCATTAGCTGACGCCTAGCTCCTTTTCTATCGTAACAGAAGGGATAAAATATACATGAACAAAGCCCAAGGCTAGTTTCCATTTCCAATCCCCATCATGTAAGCACCTGTAAAAGGAACATACTAATGTGAGCAGAATAAATTTGGTCCGGTAAAAACATCAAGCCTGATTCTATATGTAGTGAATATAGAATGTATGAATGATATATATATATATCTCTATCTATCGAAATCCGGTCATTGCGATACAATTTCGGTGCAATTCAGCGGTCTGATTAGGCAAATTGAAAGTTTCCTATGGGACAATTTTGGTGTCGCCCAATCGCACCGTATTCTCTGTCAATTCACCGTTATTTGGAGAATTGACAGCTTAGTGAATACACAAACTACCATGAAATTGCAAATATGGTGAAATTCACCACTAGGTGCAATTTGGACATCAGTGAACAATCCTCTAAGCTTAGCATAGCTGTGGATCTGTGTTTCTGTAAATGAAAAAGATCTCCAAGCTGTTCAAACAGCAGCAGTCCCTAGGATGACATGACCCTTAGGATGACATCACCAAGGTGTTCAAAGTTTGGTGGCACATTGTCGCACCCATTTGCAAAAGAATTTCTGACTGTGGCAGACTAACCACTACAGCAATAGGCCTCAGATGGGTCCCCCCGAGGGTCCTCTTTAAGGCTTGGTCAGGCCACCCCTCACAGCATTTTATAATGGTGGAGAAATGGCAGCAGCAGCCACATTTAATGCTGGCCACAGTTAAAGGGACATGCATGTCTAAAGTTTTTTAAATTGACATTTAAACACTTTTATACCTATAGACCATAGGCGTGCCGGGTGTGCCTGGGCACACCCTAATGCCGGCCCCCGGCACACCCCGCAGGCCCGCGGCACACCCCGCAGGCCCGCGGCACACCCTGGGTCCCGGCTGGCCGCATGTAACGGATAGCAGCCGGGACCCTTCAATTACGCAGGCCTGGCGGCAGCCTCCGCTTCCCTGGTGGTCCGGTGGATGTGGGTGCTGCACCGTGATCTGTGCTTACAGACCGCAGTGCACGTCCCACAGCGAGTGACTGGACTCGAGCTGAGCGCCGACGATTGCTGATGACCTGTCATCTGACCGCCGGCGCTTACTGACTGTGTCAGAGCGCCGGCGGTCAGGTGACAGGGCACCTGTGATCGGCCGTTCAGCTCGAGTCCAGTCACTCGCTGTGGGACGTGCACTGCGGTCTGTAAGCCCAGATCACGGTGCAGCACCCACATCCACCGGACCACCAGGGAAGCGGAGGCTGCCGCCAGGCCTACGGGGGTGAGAGGTCCCGGCTGCTATCCGTTACATGCGGCCAGCCGGGTACCCCCTCCTTGACCCCCGCCCCCTCTGGACCAAAATTCAACCCTCTCCCTTCAAATGAAGAAAAAAAAAAAAGTAAGCAGGAGAGGGGGCAACTTTTATATATTATAGGCGCCGCACATTACTGGGGGTTTATTTCTGTGGATTTTTGTGATACGCTCATACACAGAGCACATTCCTGGGGAGTTTTATTGCTGTGGATTTTGTGATACGCTCACACACACAGCACATTACTGGGGGTTTATTTCTGTGGATTTTGTGATACGCTCATACACACAGCACTTTGCTGGGGGTTTTATTGCTGTGGAATGTGTGATACGCTCATACACAGAGCACATTGCTGAGTTTAATTGCTGTGGATTCTATGATATGCTCATACACGTTGCACATTACTGTGAGTTTTATTGCTGTGGATTCTGATACGCCCATACACAGCAAACATTACTGTGAGTTTTTTTGTGGAGCTCTGTGACACGCTCATACATAACGCACATTACTGTGCGTTTTTATTGCTGTGGATTCTCTGCTACGCTCACACACATACCACACACTACTGGGAGTTTTATTGCTACATACCCCCGGGGTGTAGGGGATATATAGTTATGTGAACGTATGGCTGTGTGTGTAAATGCAGGTATTTTTCTTTAAACAGGCTGTTGTGTGCAAAATTCGGCACCCGAGTCCTTGTCTCAGCCTGGCGTTGCCCCCTTGCCCTGCATCCAAAAGGCTGGTATTGCTCCTAGAATCGCTGCTATATCTTCTGCCTGCACTGCACAAAGTAAGAATAGTGAATAAAGCATCGTGAGATACAGGTAGGAGACTAAATATTGATGCTTGGCAACAAGACCTTAACCTCCCTGGCAGTCCGATTTTGACATTTTTATACGTCAAAATCAGTGCATTTATGTTTTTCCCCGCGTGTGGCTCGGGGTTAAATTTCAATGCTGAAAGCAGTAACCCCGAGCCACACCTGGGCTGTTACATACCTGTCCCTGCGTTCCCTCGCTGTCCTCTCGCAGTCACCTCCAGCCGATCGCAGCGTCCTGGTCCCTGTTGCGAGTGGCTGATTCCCTGCACTTTGGGGGCCCTGCGGTGAATGGTGAATTCACCACAGGGTGGGGCAATTTGATTCCCCGAAGTGCAGGGAACAACAGTCGGCGACATTTCAACGCTCTGTGAATGACCCCTAGAGTAATGATATATTGCAGCCCCCATGCACTCCACTACTTCACATAGTGCGTCACCCCTCTCCTCTTAGAGACAGCTCTGCTGTCTCTTTTTCTCCTTGTGTGTATGCATTTCTTTCCTTTCCTGTCTCTGTAGTAGCTGGGGGTGAAAGTTCAGCCCCGCCCTCCCCTCAGCTCACAGTACAGGAGGAGCAACTCAGTCGCACATGTTTTTTATGTATACCAAAGTATGCACACCAATTGGTTAGCTTACAGTGCCTCCTGAGGCGGGTGTGGAAAACACCAAGGAAAAGCAGGTAAATATATCATATTTACTTGCTTTTTATGCCTGCCGAATGACACTACTGACTCATTCAAAAGGCATTGCATGTTTTTAATAGACTAGCAAAGCATGCATGTCCCTTTAAACAGTGAAGAGAGATGCAGAGGAGCAGTACTCAACCGCCAGGATTTTGAATGCCAAGGATATGACAGGTCTGAGGGAACCTGGCTGCACTGTCCTTTCAGTCATTGCAGTGAATTGTAAAGGGCTGGCAGGCATTAGTATGGAGAAATAAGTTATGTAATACATATATGTACGTATGGGTGGCTTGCATGTTGGTAGGCACCAGGGGGTGCCCTGATCTGTTGCCAGGGGGTCCCCCCAAAATTTGTCTGTCTGCCCCGTCTCAGACCTACTTGCTTTTAATCCCCTTTTACATTTGATTTAGAGCTTTACCTTTATGGTGTTTTCAGCGACCATAAACAAACTACACCTGTCATCCTTTTGCATTGTCATCACTCACCAAGAAAGGTGCACAAACCCAGGTGAAGGTTCCCACTGCAGATAGGTAAGCAGACTTTTTCAGCACTTTTAGTTCTTCTTGTCGAATGCCTAGAACTTTCTCCTTAAAAGCCAATTCCCAGGCGTACAGCTTCAAGACCTTGATACCATTTAATATTTCATTCATTAGCTTAATCCGGTTGTCCTTGCACTTCATCTGCACCACCTAGGGAAAAGTCCATTAGTAACACTCCGGTATGTATGGATGAAACCACGTTCATTGGCTCACTGGAAGAGAGGAAAACAGCCAGCTGCAAACCTTTTACAGAGGAGCATTAAAACTGCACTTTAAACCAAAGTGGCGTGGCTAGTACCCTGTACAGCAGGGCTACTAAACTCTGAGACCCCCAGGTGTTTCTGAACTACAACTCCCTCGAGCCCCTGGTCAACTACTACATTTAAAGAATTCTAGAAATAGAAGGCCATCAACATCTGGAGGGCTGGAGTTGGACACCCACAATGCTTGATCCAACAAGAACAACCAGAAACAGCTACAAAAAAACACCCTAAGAAGGGACTAAACCCTAAAATATTATATTGTCAGAGGAAAATAGGTAACCAAAAGTTACACCCTGTGTGGTAACTTTTGGTTACCTATTTTCCTTTGATCCAACAAGAACATGACTTGAAGAGGACCAAAAGAATTAACTGGTTTAGACTTTAAAAATAAAAAGTGAAGACATTGTTCAAATACAAATATTTAATACCAAGAGCACTTTGAGGACCTGTTCATTAGCTGGGCTTTACCAAAGACAAGGTCATCCACGGGGACTGGGGTTAGGAACAGTTTCTCAATACGCACTATTTATTTTTTTAATACACAAAGAAAAAAAAGGAATTTAAATGCTTGATGGACATGATCACAAGTTTTAAAAAAACTTTAAAAAAAAAAGGCACGCATGGGTAATAAATTAAATCATACAAGACTAGCATTAAATCACCCACACCTTATTTTCATGAGAGAAGGAAAAAAAAGTCAATGTGTCTTGCTAGAGTGTGCTATTAAAAAAATATTTTCCAAAGCTTATATTGCATTGATGCGCTCAATACCATTACCAGGTAGTAAATAATAGGGGATGAGAACATGTGCTTAATTGCAACCACTTTAATACTGTTCACAATGTGGTCGCGATAGGCAGAACATACGGACCATTAGGCAACATGGGCTAAAATGACAGTGTCAGGTGTACTTTATCTTTCTGCAAATCCGTTCCAGTGCAGCTATCTACAGGTTAATAAAAACAACAGGCACCCTTACAATGTAAAGTGTTACAGTATTCTTTTCTGTTGATCTACGTGTTACTTGGAGTTTTTCGTGACACCTGCCCTACAGACTGGGCAGAGCCAATGCAGGACGCAGGCAGGAAACTAATTGCATTATGGATTATTCGGCCCAGCCCAATCTGTATTGAACTCTGCAAATGCAATCACTGCTTGGCCCCTAATTAAATTAATTTACCTATACGGAGTTGAAACAAATGCTTTCCCTGCCATTAGAGTCAAAAACAACAAGGCCTACCTAATGATCATGCGATTTTTGCATTTAAATACCACTTTTACAGAGTACAACGTGAGATGGATGTATGATTCATACATCAAAAAGGATATTTTGGATTTCCTATGCTTGAATGTCAGATTTATAAAAACCTACAGATCTTGTAGGCAGTAAAACTATAAAAAAGGTCTGTCCGTCTCCAGTAGGAATGGTAATGTCGGTTATTTTTCAGATTTTTTTTTCTGTTACCTCTATGTATGGGCACTGTAAAACCACACTTTTTTTTACTTTACCAGGTTTAAAAGGTATTCTCTAGGGTTAAAACCAGGTGGAGAACAGAAAGAATAATCAGGATTCCCTTGTGTTTTTAGCCCTTTATTTTTAAAACTCACATTGCATCCAGCATAGCACTAATGACCGCTCTGCTAAATGCAATGGCCACTACTCCATACTGATCCTACTTGACCTCTCAGCTGCCTTCGATACAGTCGACCATCCCCTCCTCATAGAGACCCTCTTCTCTCTTGGTCTCTGTGATACCACCCTCTCCTGGCTAAAATCATACCTCTCCAATAGATCCTTCTCAGTATCCATTGTTGGCAATTCCTCCTCTTCAATGCCTCTGTCAGTCGGTGTACCTCAAGGCTCAGTCCTAGGTCCTCTGCTCTTCTCCATCTATACCTCCTCACTGGGTAAACTCATCAGCTATGGCTTCAAGTATCACCTATACACTGATGACACGCAGATCTACCTCTCCACTCCCAATCTCTCCCCCTCCGTTCTCTCTCAGGTCAGTGATTGTCTGTCTGGGATCTCTGCCTGGATGGCTGCTCACTACCTGAAGATCAACATATCCAAAACGGAGCTCCTTCTAATTCCCCACTCTACTCCAATTTCTGACTTCTCCATAATTATTGACGGTATCACTATCCTTCCTTCTGCACAAGTCCATTGCCTCGGAGTGACTCTTGACTCCATTCTGTCTTTTTTTTTTTTTTTTTGAGAAAGGATTTTACCAGGAAGGATACATTGAGATTTCTCTCGTTTTCAAGTATGTCCTGGGTGGCAAGTATGTACCGTTAGGTGTCTTGCCCAAGGACATTTACTGGAGAGGTGCTGTCGGGATCGAACCCATGTCTCCACAGGCTCTCTCCACGCAGAGCAGTGATGTTACCTCTACTCCACCCAGTCGGCCTTCAGCCCCTACATCCAATCGCTCTCATCATCTTGCCGCAATCACCTCCATAACATTGCCAAAATTCGTCCATTTCTGACTAACAACACCACCAAGCAACTTATCCACTCTTGTTATCTCCCGCCTGGACTACTGCAACAACTTCTTGATTGACCTTCCCATCTCCCACCTCTCCCCCCTGCAGTCCATCCTAAACAGATCAGCCAGGCTTATCCATCTCACCCGACGCTCTGTCTCTGCCGCTCCGCTCTGTGAATCCCTGCACCGGCTCCCCATCCACAGCAGTATCAAATTCAAACTACTCACCCTGACCTACAAAACCTCACTAACGCCGCCCCCCACTACCTGTCCTCCCTAATCACCAAATACACCCCAGCCCGTCCCCTACGATCCAACAATGACCTGCGCCTGGCATCCCCATCATTACTTCCTCACATGCCAGATTGCAGGACTTTTTTTCATGCAGCGCCGACCCTATGAACGCACTTCCTCGCAATATCAGACTGTCCCCAAATCTGGCTTCATTTAAACGCTCCCTAAAGACCCCTCTATTTAGTGAAGCCTACCACCCGACTCCGTAACAAGTCATTCGACCAACCCAAAAACAGTCCTCACCTCTCCCTGCATTAACTCTTCACTGCACTCCCCCCCCCCTCCTGTTTCTAATCCCTTCACCCATCTAGATTTTAAATTCCCACGGGAATAGAGTCCTCATATCCTCCTCTATCTGCTGGCAGGTATACTGACCTGTCTCCTGTATGTATTGTAGAATTGTCCTGTCTTTACCCATTACACCTTGTACAGCGCTGCGGAATGTGTTGGCGCTTAATAAATAATAATAATAATAGCAGCACTGGTCTCAAATCCTCTGGATGTGAGAGCTCTTCGGCTTGTAGGAAGCCAGAGCAAGTCACGGGGCTGGTACTGGAGCTTTGAGCTCTGTTTAGCCCTCGTTGATCTGCACTTCAAGAAAAAGCTAAGCCACTGCTCTGCGTGGGCTGAATGATCCCCCATCAGATTCCCCCTAATGGAGAAGGGAGGGGGTGAAGAAGCTCAGAGCACTGTGACCCCTCTACACACTGACCACTCCATGTAATTAGAGCATCCTTTTAACCACGGCAGCCACGTTTGTGTCACAGCACTGAAGACATTTTGGTTAGACCGAGGTGCATTGGAAACTTTATTATTGTCCTAACTCCTTGAAACAATTTCCATTACACTAAAAAAATGAGAAAAACTAAAATTGATCAAACAATCTACATTAGAGCACTTGAGATTGAATAACTCCTCACAGACTGACACAGGCTATAAAGGGATTCTAAAGTGAGGCGACGCATTCTGTACACTGAAAGCAAAAATGAACTAAGTCTGCAATTAATCACCGAGGCCGGGGTCAGACAAGCGTTTTTCAGAGCGGAAGGAATGTCTGAGAGTGGACATTCCTTCCACCATGACACCCTTGTGGCCACCTCGCCAAGCTCAGTTGGTGTGCTCAGCGCTTGAACCGCCTATGGAGGGTGTGGCCGGCCCCATAGAAGTGCCACAATGTTGCGACTGACGCCAGTTGCACATCAGTACGAGCGCACCTAGTGCGCTCATCTGACCCCGGTCTAAACAGCACATTATACACCATTATTACGTACCTGGTATTTTTTGGTTTTCACGGCTATCACTGCATTTACAGGAACCAACAGGATCATAACAGCAACGCCTGCAAGTACAGAGGGACCAAGGGTCTGAAAGAAAGTAAATCCACAAGATCTATTAAGTTATACAGAGCTATTTCTGATACTTCTAACATACTGGAATTCTAGCAATGATTTTGCAGCAAGGCCCAGGGGCCGTAGTTAAACGGCATCCATATCAATTCAGGTAGTGTAGGATGCACTCACTGATTAAAAAAGAAAACTTCAATGCTTTATTGCGTCATATAAAAATCAATGTTTCAGCTCCTTCACAGGCCTTTATAAAGAAGATTACTTAAAGCCAAAAGATCATTTAAGGCAGCACTTGTTAAATAATAATCTTGATACAGGCTCGAGAGGGGGCTGAAATGTCAATTTTTAGATTTTCAAGTCCATCGAGTACGACCGATATACATACACAATTTGTTAAAGATATTTATTGATGAGGGAGATATACAAATACATATGTGCCAACTCACACGCTTTCCTGGTCTCCCCCTTACCATATGCCCATCCCCAATTAACCTCTTGTGGCACACAAGAACACTTTCACGCAAAGTGTATGTTCCAACAAGGTGTGATGGGTATGGGGCCCCATCACCTACCCTGACCAACCCAAATGGGACACCAGCTCAACAGAAATATTCCATCTGGAATTCTGCAAGCACCTCCTCCAAGTCCATCGGAGCACCTCTAACAATGCTTGCCGGGCCGAGCTGGGCAGACTCCCCTTACTTCTTGCAGTACAGAAGAGGGCGCTATCATACTGGGACCATCTAAACATCAGCAGCCTCAACTCATACCACCATAAAGCCCTACTGGCCAACAAGGACCATCCAAAACCATGTGGGCTGCAACAACTCATATCCACCCTGATCATCCAAAACCCCCATGAAGGCAACCTGACAAAATATCAAATAAAGGCCCTAATTAACGATTCCAGGGAAAACTATATCAGAGAATGGAGACATGATATAGCAAACTCCAAGAAACTCACCATTTACCAATCCTTACAGAGGGAATACAAACTGGCCCCATACCTGGAGGTACTACAAGACCAAGGACAGACAGATCCTGAGCCGGTACAGACTGAGCGCCCACAGCCTGGAAATTGAATCAGGGCGGCATAGACAGACCTACAAGTCCAGGGAGAATAGACTGTGCCAGCATTGTGACCAGGAGGCCCTGGAAGATGAGGTCCACTTCCTCCTACAGTGCCCCAAGTACTCAGCACTGAGGGAAACTCACTTCCAGAGACTCTCCGCTTTCATCCCGGACTTCACCTCTATAGAAGAGACGAGGAAACTCCACATCATACTGGGAGAAGAGGAGCCGGCGGTGAAAATATCTGCCCAATACGTCGCAGAATGTCACAGACTGAGAGGAACATGAGAGATCATGGACTTCTAAATCCCCAACACGGACTCGCCCCCATCCCCCTTCACATTATCCCTTACCCCTGATAATGTCCATGGACTTGCCCATTCCCCCCCATATATATGTCCCACTACCCCCCTCCTCCCCATATGCTTTGGCAATGCTAAAATGTATTTGGTCCTGCCAATAAAGCTTATTTTGATTTGATTTGATTTGTGATAAAGGCACTGGAAGCAAGGTTCAGTACTCCCTCTTTTATTATGCAGTCATAAAAGCAGCAGGATACAGCAAAAACATCAAATAAACAGAATACAAAAGAAACGCCTACTCCTTCATGTGGAGTCTGACTAAACATACAGGATGCCCTCTCTAGACAAAGGGAACAAAAATGACAAGGTACTTCCCTTTTGTCTTCAAGAGTTTCTTTCCTGCTTTCCTTGCTGTAGCCAGCACATACACACTGCACTGAGGGAAACACATACAACTATATGGTCAGGGCAGATTTAATTTGGCATTAGTTTAGGATTAACCCAATAGTGAGAACATGCCATTCTCCATACGCCTACTAATATATTCATGGTTTACTACCCTGCCCCTAATCACACTGTCTTCTCGGTTTACTTTAAGATGGGGAAGATGACTAGCTGTGATTAGGGATGCACCGAAATGAAAATTTGGGACCGATACCAAAAATGCACGATAAGCTTGGCCGAAAACAGAAATAAATAAAATATATATATATATAATCACGAGTATAGTAGTCTGTAGTGATACCTTTTTTATTGGACTAACGTTACATTTAAAGTACAAGCTTTCGAGAGTGATACTCCCTTCGTCAGGTATAGAAGCTTACTGATCAGAATAGTAGAATTAAACATTGAGACATTCATAGGGCGCACAGTTGTGGGTGTTAGATGTTGTACATCGCCAAATGGCAAGGTCAGAGGGGGAAAAAAAAGGAACAAAAAAGGGAACATTTCATTGTCTCAGGCAAGATGCAATGATGTCCACTTCAAAGGGAATGTGAAAGGACAGAACGAAAGAAAAAACAAACAAACACAAAACAGTGAGTATGGGGAAGACACAGAAAAATAGGAATTATAAATATTATGTGACGTTATTATAGTGGGTTAGAAAACCCGAATCTACATTAAGTCCTTGTTTTATACTGTTGAACTAAGTCTCAGGATGAACCAGCACAGACACTCCATCAGGAACCACCAGGAAAACACATATTGTACCCCAGTGGGACATCACTTCAATCTAGCAGGCCACTCCATCCAAAACCTCAGAATTAAAATCCTCAAAGGCCATCGATCACCGGGAACGCAAAACATATGAAATGAAAATGATCACATATTTCAACAGTATAAAGCAAGGACTTAATGTAGATTCGGGTTTTCTAACCCACTATAATAACGTCACATAATATTCATAATTCCTATTTTTCTGTGTCTTCCCCATACTCACTGTTTTTTTGTTTGTTTTTTTCTTTCGTTCTGTCCTTTCACATTCCCTTTGAAGTGGACATGATTGCATCTTGCCTGAGACAATTAAATGTTCCCTTTTATTCCCCCCTCTGACCATGCCATTTGGCGATGTACAACATCTAACACCAACTGTGCGCCCTATGAATGTCTCAATGTTTAATTCTACTATTCTGATCAGTAAGCTTCTATACCTGACGAAGGGAGTATCACTCTCGAAAGCTTGTACTTTAAATGTAACGTTAGTCCAATAAAAAAAGGTATCACTACAGACTGCTATACTCGTGATTTTGGCATCTGGACTAACACGGCCTAATATATATAGCAATACAAAAATGGCTGCACTCCAAAAAAGTAAAATAACGAATTTTATTTCAAAGCATTAAAAGGGAGACCGACGTTTCGGCTCTCTCAGGAGTCATTTTCAAGGTAACACTCATCCTTTACAACAATGTTTAAATACACAATAAAAAATTTTTTTTAAATTTTATTGTGTATTTAAACATTGTTGTAAAGGATGAGTGTTACCTTGAAAATGGCTCCTGAGAGAGCTGAAACGTCTCACTTTTTAATGTTTTGAAATAAAATTTGTTATTTTACTTTTTTGGAGGAGTGCAGCCATTTTTGTTTTGCTATATATTTGTCATACTGGCTATTGCACCACCATTTATACTCCCTTGTCATTTTTTTTTTTTTTTGCTGGAAGGAGTTGCAGGAACACACACACACACATATATATATACACACACACACAAATATATATCTACGAAACCGGAAATGACTTTTTTCCCCAACAATTTATTTTAAGAGTTTTTTGTAGAACTGTATTAATAGACTTTATTAGATTAAGATCATGAATTTAAATTAATCCACATTAAAATGTTTAAGATATTTTTGTCCTATTTTGGTGGAGTTATTTTGCATTTAGTGCATACATTCATGTGTAAAATTTTTACACACACATTTTATAGTTGTAGAAGACATTTACACATCCCAGCAATTCAGAGAACTCTGCAACTATAAAGTTTATTATTTGTTGTGTGGAGGCTTTTAACGTAAAGGAGTAGATATATATCTATAATCTATAATGGCTCAGATGGAGCCTAAACATCAGTCTGTTCCTCTTAATCTATTATTTTTTAAAGTGCCGAAAAACAACGCATTATAAAGGGGCCTTTAAGATACAAGCTAAAAAGACACAAAATGAATGTGTATACCTTCCATTAACTCCCCCCCCCCTCTTGTCCTTGGAGCAGATACCTCTGGCAGGAGGTCAGTGATAAATCACTTGTTCCTTGTCACTGAGAGGCCAGAGGTTACTGCTTGCTCTGATAGTGGCAGCAGCTCCGAGTAGGCAGTTAACCCTTTGTGTGCAGAAATAAATACGTGTAGCAGCTCCTGCCTCTTTCCAATTACAATGATCTCCAGCTAAGCAGCATTGAAAGAGTGCACGCTCAGAGTCAGAAATTTTCGGCTGACTTTTTTGGCTGGTGATTTACTTTTGGGCCAAAACCGATAACCCCATTATCGGCAGAAACTATCGGTGGCTGAAATTTCGGTCCATCCCTGGCTGTGATTTATGACCACCAATTAATAAATCCCCATAAAAAAGGAAATATCAAGCCAATTGGGTAACAAACCGTTAAAGCAACAAAAATAACCTTACCTGCCACAAGAAGTAAAGAGCCAATATAACCTGAAGTGGAGCAGACCAAATCATGTTTATATACGTAGCCAAATCCATGAACCTCTGGGCATCCACAGACATAAGATTAACGATTTCCCCAATGGTGGAAGTGCGACGTGCGGCATTACTGATTACCAGAGACTAGATGTAACAAAGAAAAAAAAATATTTATTATTCTAGCCAAAATAAGATTTCCAGTTAAATAAAAGACCTAAAGGGTTAAGAAATGATCATGTAAGAATAGTTACACAATTCATAATTTTAGCGTGCTTATGGAGTACAGTTAATTCCACCCTTTTCAAATGACTGCAGGGAATATAGACTTCTTTACAGCAGAAATTCCACTGAAAGAATGCATTGTAATAGCAAGTGGGCCCTTCATACCTTACGATAGACCAGTCCAACAACAGCAGTTTTCAGTCTCATGCCCGTCACAAAGCAGATGTGAAAGTATTGGTGCAGGATGAGGGTTTGTAAACAGGCACATAAAAACAGCAAGACAGTGTAGCAGTATCCCTGCCAATTCGGAGCATCTTTATTTCCCACAAACTTTATCAGCAACCTGTGAAGATCCAAACAGACAAAAAAAAAAAATTATATATAATAGAATAGTGATATTAATTTTTTTCAATTTTTTTTTGAGAAAGGATTTTACCAGGAAGGATACATTGAGATTTCTCTCGTTTTCAAGTATGTCCTGGGTGGCGAGTATGTACAGTTAGGTGTCTTGCCCAAGGACACTTACTGGAGAGGTTGCTCGCTGGGATCGAACCCATGACTCCACAGGCTCTCTCCATGCAGAGCAGTGATGTTACCTCTACTCCACCCAGCCGGTACTTAAAACATCCCTTCACATAATTAAAATTTTATTCGTTACAAACATATCAGAGCACACTATAAATGACCTATAAGGCTATCAATCCTAGAAATCAAGCACTCCGATAATACCGATATCATAGAATGTAGTGCTTCTTTCCTTGAGACAGGGCTGCACTGGGACAAAATAAATCAGCCCTGGATGTCATCCAGACTGGCCCGCTTTATGCAAGCAAGCACAAAAATGGTATATAAACCAACCAGATCATTCAACCAATCGCTTTACAGATACCGGAGCTGCTACAGAGCGATTGGGTAAAGAAACGCAGCGACCCTGTGGTTGAGTGTGCACCATGTCTTAATGTGAGGAAGATGCGCAACGGGTCTCACCGGCACAGTGGGCCCCAATATGAGACTGTGGAAAACTGTTCTGTTTGTGAGGGAGTTCTCACCTCACCCATTAAGGGCAGTGCGTGCCGTGCGGTGAACTAGCATTCACACAGGCCCACTGAGCAATTGGCCGACCAGGAATCTCCCTGTAGTCCCTACGGCCAGTACATGCCTGCCTGGAGATAAGCATGAAATACAAGTATCCCATGGTGATCAATGTTTAATCTGTTTCGATTAAGGTTTCACTACATCATATGGCTTTAATGGTTACATGAAGCCTCTTCCTCGTTTAGCAGCCGCATTGATATCAAGAGTAAGGCAATGGTATCCATCTCGCTGAACATCTGATGATATGAAGATATGAAGATTAAAGGAACCTTGATTTCAAGCATTCACAAAGTCATTCCTCAGTCCCCTGGCAAAAGGAAAATGTACCCGTAATTTGAGATTCGTGTTGGACATGGGATGTTATTTGCATCACAGACTTCTTTCCCCACAGGCAATAACAACAAGAAACGTTAAGACTTACTTCAAGATTTCTGGCCCCGAAAACATCAAGATGTCGTGGACGATTTTATAAAAGGAACTCATGAAGAAGTATGGGCCCAAGGTTTTATATAATACTTTAAATAAAGATGGTTCAACGTGTTTTGCCTGAGGTTTCAATATGAGGGCCTCAGCTTCCTCTTGCGTGTCCTCGTCAGGATTGGTCTCCTTTTTTGGCTTACTTGGCGAGTAAAGCATTTTCAAAGGCTCCCTGGAAGAACATGAAAAGCAAGTCGAGTGTGGGTCTACAATGATATTCAAGGTTTTAAAGAAACACTAGAATACACAATAGAATATGCTCAAATGGTTATCTGTGTAGAACATGTGCGGTGACGCAAGAATGGTAAGTGTAACACGTTGTATGGCTTGTATTATTCTGAAGCCAGACAAGGAAGATAGATCTTCGTGACCTGGACAGAGTGGTGGCATCATCTTACAAGCACTGTATCAGTAGCCGAGTGCATTTGAAGAGTATTTTAAGTGACTTCCCACAGTGAAATTAATCATCCTCCATCTGAGGTGTAAAATATCAATGAGACCTTTTCGTGGACCAGTGAAAACAAGCTTGTGCCATAATGCCGTTAACCATACAATTACAAAAACCTATCCAGTTTCCTCAACTTGCATTTTAAAGATAGTATATGACCCTTCCAGAGCTTTTCCTGGGTTAATCCAATGGTCAGCAACAATAGCAGTGTTTTACTTTTGTGATAAACCCAGTCATTTCAGAACTAGAATAAAGAAATGCATTATTTGAAGGTTGTATAAAGGAGTAGAAATCACAAATTTATAGGGTTGCACCGATACCACTTTTTTAGGACCGAGTACAAACACCGATACTTTTTCAGGTACTCACCGATACAAAGTACTGAACCTTTTATTTAAAAGTCACGTGACCGCTTTCCAATAGACATGTGCATTCGTTTTAGTACTAAAACGATTTAGTCAGAATTTTGGGATAATTTAGTTTTAGTATGACTCAAGAGATACGAAACTGCTCAGTACAAAAAACAAAAGAAACTAAAATAAAATGCACTACATTTTAGTTTCAGTCCTTTTTGTGATATTACATTGATGAGTGAAGGAGACCAGTATTGAACGCAACATCGCAAAGCTACAGAAAAGGTTTGTATGCGAAATCCTTCCCGACCCCTACCCAAAACTCAGACAGTGATAGAGCTCCAGAATACTCACTCGCAGCACAGCCAGCCAGCACAGGAGAGGAAACCTTTACTTAACCCTTGCATGTCTATGAGGCAGACAAGATGATAAAAGCAGCTGGAGAAGGAAAACATTCAAATAAATCACACTGAAAGCTAATGACAGAGGAGGACTGGATAGTAAAAACCCCTTTATAACAAGCAGCGCTGTGAGAAAATAGGGAGTTTAAAGTGTGTGTTATCTCCCCTCCCGCTCTGCATAATAGGGGCTTAGGTCTGATACATTTTATATTATCCAGGAGCACTATCCCCCTTTCCTCATCTAGAATACACGTTTTATATAAAGTCCCTCTCCTCTCCCAGTGCTGCTTGTTATAAAGGTTTTTTTTACGTCTGATACATTTAGTATCCAGCTCACAGTTACTCTGTCATTATGAGCCTTCAGTGTGATTTATTTGAATGTTTTCCCTGGATTTAAAGTGCTTTATTTTATTATAAAAGTAAATTTGCACCAGTCATCTCTTCTCTGAGCTTTCAGACTGATTTACGTTAATATTTTCCCTCTCCCCTGCTTTTATATTCCTGTGTCTCCCCCACAGAGATACAAAGTTTAAGTAAAAGTTCTCACTCCTGTGCTGGATAAGCATTGCATTCCGAAGTTCTGCACCCTCCACATGCCAATGCAGTAGGATGTTCTATACAGAGAGGGACATTAATTCAAGAGGATGTTCTATACATTATACAGAGAGGAGCCTTTTTTTTAGCCCTTTAAATCCAGTGGCTGTGAGCGCTGAGTCCGGCAGCTTGTTACATTGTACTGAGAGATAATATATCAGGCTCAGCTGTTACAGTAACTGGCTGTAACAGCGCTCAGCGTTTCAGTAAAACAAGGAAATAATATTGTTCTAACCTCTTATATATAAAAATATTATTTACTAGTTTTACAGAAATCCTGAGCGCTGTGATGAGCAGCAGTCAGTTACTGTAACAGCTTTGCCTGACACATTGTGCTGAGAGTGAGAGATACTGTAACAAGCAGCAATCTCAGCCCTCTGAGGAGCCACTACAATAGTAATTGTATCCACTGGTTTTCGGATGAATGAAATTAGTTTTCATACTAAAGAACTGAAAACGAATTTCTTTAGCAACTAAATAAATTGCATTTTAGGACTAATCCATTAGTTCAAAACGAAATTTTGTGCTGTGCACATGTTTACTTTCCAATAAATAATTTAGGATGCTGCTGAAAGCCTGTCCAGTTTATGCGAAAGAGACCTACTCAGCTACACAACCCAGCAGAGACCAGAGACCCAACGTTTCGGCTGTAAAGCTTTTATCAAGGGTATCATACCCTTGATAAAGGCTTTACAGCCAAAATGTTGGGTCTCTGTTCTCTGCTGGGTTGTGTAGCCGAGTAGGTCTCTGTGTATTTTTTCATCTGATATGCGAGTTTGATGTTTCTTTGTGGTTTGTATATGTTACAGCACTTATTTACAAGTCAATATTAGGTTTAACATTGTGACTGGTAAGGCAATTTTCAGAATTTATCAGTATTGATTTTTTCAAGTCTTTCCGAGTGAGGAGGATTATGTTTACCTGCATATTGTAAATGTTTTTTTGCCATTTATTAATACCTGTGAATTATTGAAGTAGATATTTTTGTATATGTGCTGTGTATATATTAATTAATTACTCTTTATACATTCTTTTGACTTTAATAAAAGGTATATTTTTTATTTGGTGCGCTATACAGTTTTTTTTGTTGTCAGACACACCATTTACCCACTGCCTGCCAGAGCCTGAATGAAAACACACACACACACACCTCAGATATATGTATAACCACTCATACCTCATATGTATACCCACACAGATGTATGGATATGGACAGACCCCAGACCAGACACACCCACTGGGGAAGCAGGCTGGATGCCTTAAAAGCATTTGACCAGCGTTCCCCTCCGGCTGGCAGCGTTACGGAGCGGTCGCAGGGCAGTGACGTGCTCCTGCGAGATCTCTGCAGAGTCACGGCCTCCACAGTCCGGCAGCCGCTCGGTAACGCAGCTGGCCGTAGGGGAATGCTGGCCAAAAGCTTTTAATGCATCCGGCCGCCAGCTTCCCAGCCCCTCTGATACCGGCAAGACGCCAACGCTGGCTTCCAATATCAGGGGATGTTATCGGGGCATTTGCACGAGTACAAAGTATCGCCACTGATAACGATACCAGTATTGGTGCATCCCTATAAATTAAGGAAATAGGAAGGGATAGAAAACCGGGGGTTATACATTTACCTCTCCCATTTCAGCCTTTATAAGATCGGTGCTGATCTCCCTGTGTGGCCTATAGGATATGGCTTGCTTCCAGTTCAACGTGGCATGTGAACACAGGGGGCTGGGTGTCCCAACCAATCCAGTTGGGTCTCAATGTGGGAAAGCTTTGATGCCATTGGTCAGGGCTGGTATCATAGAAACCTAGAAAAACGTCGGCAGATAAGAACCTTTCGGCCCATCTAGTCTGCCCAATTACATGGATACTTTACCTGGATTTATCTTTTGTTTAGGATAGCCGTATGCCTATCCCATGCCTGCTTAAATTCAATTACTGTTTTGGCCTCTACCACTTCAACTGGAAGACTGTTCCATGTATCCACCACCCTCTCAGTAAAATAATGCTTTCTGATGTTACTTTTAAACCTTTGCCCCTCTAATCTAAGACTATGTCCTCTTGTTTTGCTACTTTGTTTCCTTTTAACCCCTTCACTGCTGAGGCATTTCACCACTGTGTGCTGAGCTCATTTTTACCGCTTTCGCTCATCATGTTTAAACGCGATTTGAAGCCACATTTTAATAAATGACCCAGACATATTATATATCGTTGTTTCCGGCAGACTACGCAGATTCATAATATATCATTTTTATATGTATACGTCATGTCCTGCCTGTATATTATAACAAAAAATACAATAAAAATTGAATTTTTAATCATCTGCAGTGTGTAAAGTGTTTTTTTTTCACATTTTATCACATGAGCGTTTGCGGTTATGTTTTCTATGGGGTGCGCTTGTACAAAAAATTTGAAATGGGGACTTGTTACTTTTTTTGGGGGAATTACGTGATTTTTAGCAAACGCACCCCATAGAAAAAAATCATTAGTGCAGCATCATTGTTCACATTATAATTGAAATGTGAACAATATTGCTGCATTAATAAAAACAACACACAAAAAAAAAAACATGTTTTTTTTATTTATTTATTTTTTTAAATGTATTTATTATTTTAATTTTTTTTTTTATTATTTTTTTTTTACTTTTTACCTAGTCATGTTGGGTATCATTCGAAAGGCCATGCTCAGGCCTTTCAAATGACACCCTCCATGACCCCCTAGCTGTTCTGGAGATATCGGGGTTCACAAGAACCCCCTATCTCCACCAGGGGAATTCCTTGGGAAATCCCCGGCAGCTAGGGGGTTCCCCGGCTATCTGACGTCATCACGCTATGCGTGATGACGTCAGACAGCGAGGGGAGTCCCGGGGGTGGAGCCGCCATCCAAGATGGTGGCCCCCACCGGAGATAGGCTGCACTTCGGCGCCGCAAGGCGCTGAAGTGCAACCCAGCACTTGAGGGGTTAAAGCCAGGCACCGCTTAAAAGGGGAGACTCTCCCCTTTTAAGCGGTGCCTGGCTTTTAGCGCTGCTCCTTCCCGATCGGGAGGGAGAGGGATCCGAACGGATCCCCCCCTCCCTTCCAGGCTATCTCCCGGCATTGCGGGGGTCGCCTGGAAATGACGTCATCGCGCATGGCGCGATGACGTCATTTACGCCGGGAGGAGCTTGACTTCAGCGTCTGAGGACACTGAAGTCAGAACGCCGTGGGACCCCGGACAGAGAGGTAAGTATCTCCGCCGGGGGTCCCGCACAGCTGATGACGTGTGGGGCACGTCCTCAGCATGCAACGTGCATCAATGAGGACGTGTCCCACACGTCTTCAGCAGTGAAAGGGTTAAATATACTCCCTTCCTCTACCTTGTGGATTCCCTTTACATATTTAACCGTTTCTATCATATCTCCTCTGTCTCGTCTTTTTTCCAAGCTGTACATGTTAAGATCATTAAGCCTTTCCTGGTAACGTTTCTCCTTCAAGCCGTACACCATTTTAGTAGCCCTTCTCTGAACTCTCTCTAAGATGTCTATATCCTTCTGGAGATACGGTCTCCAGTACTGCACACAGTACTCCAAGTGAGGTCTCACCAGTGCTCTGTACAGTGGCATGAGCACTTCCCTTTTCCTACTGCTAATACCTCTCCCTACACAACCAAGCATTCTGCTAGCATTTCCTGCTGCTTTATTACATTGACTACTTACCTTTAGATCCTCTGCAATAATAACCCCTAAATCCCTTTCCTCAGATGTTGAGGTTAGGACTGTATCAAATATTCTATATTCAGCCCTTGGGTTTTTACGTCCCAGGTGCATTATCTTGCACTTATCCCCTTTAAACCTCAATTGCCACAACTCCGACCATTTTTTTAGTTTACCTAAATCATTTGGTCATTTGGTATCTTAACCCGTTACCGCTGCGGAGTGTCTCCGCGGCAGGAGGGACTGAATGCCGCAGGGCAGCAGAGCATGCCCCACTGGAGTCTATGGGCTGCAACAGGTTCGCTCCCCAGTTAGCATGTGGCATTGGCGGAACGACCTGAACTCAAGCAGACCGCCTACAGCCATTGACACGCGACATGCATCAGCTATGTCGTAGGGCCAGAAGAGGGGCCCGCTGCAGCAGCCAAGAAGCGGGGCGTACTAGCACCCCCACCAGTGTTAACACCCCCTGCCGGGCACAATCCGCCTGACGGTAAGGGGTTAAGTACTTAAAGCCCAAAAAACTTGACTGGAGAGCGCTCGGATTTGCAGATCTGGCCAGAGCCAAGACTCTGCATTTAGATGGCTGAACCAGCACTCTGAGCAAGGGGCTCACATCAGTGTGAACACTCTGATAACACTGACTGGACGCACTGTGTTGAGTGTCCCTTTAAGTGCTGTTAAGACTGGTATATTTTGTCTTTGTACATTTTAGACAATAATTATTTGTGACAGGGAGTCACAAAAGTCAATTCATGTCTGAAATAAATGCTAACTGAACTGCATCTGTATTTTTACAACCAGAGAATTGGAAGTCACAGAACAGACATTAGGATGCAGACGAGAAGTCCGTGCAAAGCAAAAATAGATACAGCTCATAAATAGTAGATCAACATTTTAGCCTAGAAGGCATGTTCATTTATATATAATTTTATAGGGATATTCAGATCGCTTTTTTCCACCCCACAGCCAATACCGATTGTTGTACAAGAAAAGGTACCCACCGCGGCGCAGTGAATATAAATACAGATTGTTGTCAGTGTTTCTGGCCAACAGCCAATATGCGGTGCTGATGTTTTGTACATTTGAGGTTGTGAAAAACATAGATCTATCATTATGACATTAACTGAATGTGTTTATGGTGAGTATCTACTACGGGGTCCTGTGCCAATCTAATCTAATTTATTTTTTGTAACTTTATTCTGAATAAAACATTTAACAGCGCTGCGGAATATGCTGGCACTATAGAAATAAAGAATAATAAGAACAGTGTCATTTCGTAAGATAATTTAAGAGGGTGTGTTTAGGGGTGGAGTTAAGGGCAGGGTAGGTGGGGCAACTAGTGGCAAGTAACTCTTAAGGCTTAGCTTGGGACTTGAAATTGAGCCCTGTGTTTAATACAAATTTTTAAATATTCCGCCATGCTAATTTATGCAATTTAACAGAAATAGGTTTATTTAAGCTTTTCTTTTTATAAGCATCATGCACATGTCCGGTATCATTGGAAAAGCCAGACTCTCTACTTTCAAACTTCTGGAGCACCAAGGCTGCCGACATTAGCTGAAGCTGAAGGGATCCTGTTGGGCAAGCCCTGGATTCGCGAGTCATGTCTGCAGTGAGTCGCCTTGGCCAGTTATCAGGAATATTGGCCAATAAAAAAAGGCAGATACCAATTCTTGGTAAATTGCTGAATATTGGCTACCATTAATAAACACACACATATATATATATATAATTACACCCCCAGAATGCCTTGCTGCATATGGGGAATGTGGCACAGGAGCTCTGGGATGCAATTCATCGAATTGCTCTGATGTGCAAGTGGCTTCTGCAATAATAAACACTTTGAGAAAATAATATATATATATATATAATTTCTCAATGGGAGAAAACTGGTCATTGAAAAGTAGAGATACAATTTATGTAAAATAGCTTTTTCTTTTCACTGCTTACTCCTAAGGCCGGGTGCACACGAGTGGAAGGAACGTCCGCGAGAGTTTACTTCCTTCCACTCGACGCCCGCCTGCCCCCCTCAGCGCTGCAAAGCGCGATCCTCCTATGGAGGATTGCGCTTTGCAGCCCCTTCGACGCGCATCCTAGCGCATCGATGGTGAGGATCTCTAGGTGGACGCATGCTACACGCGCACTAAGTGCGCTCGCACAAGCATGTTACCAGCCCCGTCGCAGCATCACAACGCTGCGACGGACGCCGGTAATTGTGCAAATGAAAACGCTAGTGTGCACCCGGCCTAAAGAGACGGCAGACCCCATGGAATGCCAAAAAATACTTTAATACAATTGTGATTCCTGTTCTTCGAAGAAAGAAAAAAAAGGAAAAACAAAAAGATTTTATTTTAAAATATGATCTTTAGCAAGATAAGCACTTTAAGATGCGCGTTTACATACTGTATATGTACTTATAGCATATTATTGATTTAGTATTCAGAGAACATCTTGTTTAGGTCAATATTTTTTATAATTAAAATATAGATTGTATATTACAGTTGCCAGGACAAGCATATTGAAGGTGTGGGGACGCCTCAGGAAGTGGGATGGGAAGAACATTGCCTGTTTGACTGATAACACGAGGAAATGGTCTCTAAATAATCACCCAACGTTTCCTTACACGATTAGGCAAGACAACAAGTACAATAACTTTGTGATTACAGCAGGCAGTGCAATTTAAGGTTTAATTAATGGCAACTACGGTTTGTAAAACTAGACAATTTATTTTGAAGTGAATGTAATATTAGATCCCGTTCTATGAGGAACAGTAACTGTCCATGTTATTACCGTGATAAAGAGCTTCTTGGGAAGTTAAATCATGCCTTGACGTAGCATCCATCTACTTTTCATTTGTTATTATCATCATTTATATAGCGCCAACACTGTACGCGGTGCTTTACAATAACCAAAACGGAATGAGATACAGATAAAAAGGACATAGGATGGAACAAGAGGTGTAGAGGGCCCTGCTCATAGGAGCTTACAGTCTAGAGATTTGTTAGCAGGATGTGTTTGAGAAATCCGTATTTTACAGGTACATCATTCTTATGGACAGTGTTCAAGGGGTTAGGGGTCATCATTTTTGTAGGGTGCCCCTTTAACCCCTTAAGGACCACTACGTCCTGGGAAAAATTCCCCTTAAGGACCAAGGACGTGGTCCTTTCAAACACCCCCCACTCCCTATACTCACCCGTCTGTCAGGGCTCCAATGCTGGAATGACTTCTCTGAAGTCTGCCCAGTGTTTTTATGGGCCCCAGTCGTCACGATGACATCCTTTTCAGGTTCCCTCTGCACCTGTAGGGGGAACCTGAAAGGGGAGGGAAGGGTCCTTTGGACACCTCTCCCTTCCAAACGGCTAGCGTTAGATACCGCTGAAAAGGGCAGAGTCTCCCCCTTTCAGCGGTGCCGCTCTTTAACCCCTTATGCGCCAGATCACGATTTAAACCCAAAAGTGCCTTACATATCGGATGTCAGCCAGCCTCCTGGTCACCTCCTGACATCACCATATGTGCGACGACGTCAGTCGGCCAGTTAACCCCCTAGCTGCCACCTGGAGATTGGATCTCCCTATCTCCCGATCCGTGGCAGGTAGAGGGTCATGTTTGATATCCTTGGATCATGACCTTTCCAATGATACCAAACATGACTAGGTTTGGTGTGAAAGTAAAACCATTTTTTTTTTTATTATTAAAAAAAACAATTGACTGGTGTATAATAAAATAGTACTTCAATTGACGCTTAAACATGAGGAGCATAAAACCGTAAAAATAAGCTCAGGGCACAGAGATGAAATGGCTCAGCAGTGAAGGGGTTAAAAAGCAAAAACATATTATAAATACCCAATTTTTGCATCAGGACAAAATTTTGAAACTATTTAGCCAGGGTCTTTTTTGGCGGTTGTAGATTTTGGTTTTTTTTTTTTAAAAAAAAAGTGTTTTTTCAATTTTTTTCATCATATTTCATTAAAAAAAAATTATAGTAAATTATATGATATGATGGAAAAAAATGGTATCTTTAGAAAGTCCGTTTAATGGCAGGAAAAAAAATCTATAAGAAAAGGCTAGAAAAGAAATATATGTGTGGGTTCCCTAGACTAGTAAGAGGAAAATGAAACCTAAAACACAAACCGCGCCGAAACATAAAAACAGCAGTGGGCACTTTTAGACTGACAATCGTAAAACCAGCTGGTCACTAAGGGGTTAAGCAATAGCACATTTTAATGTGCTTTCTCTATTGTTGCACAGTATTGTCTAACCATGCCACATGAAAGGCTTCTAAAACTACATGTCCCATGACTCTCCTCAGGCAGCCTTCTAACAGAATCCTAGTACAGGTGGTTCTGATACATCTAAAAAGGTGCCAGGATTAGCCATCACTAGCACACTAGAAAATTTATAGAGCCATTCACCTAGCCTGATAAAGGAGACCTTCTACTGTAAAATAAATCTATACAGCTGGTGTAATTTATTTCTGAAGTAAAATGGGCTTACTTAAACCTTTTTGTCTTTAAATATTCTTTTTCCCAGTTCTTGGCCAACACTGGAACGACTTCAACAGATGTATCTTCTTTGTTTAGCGACCACAAATCCTTGGTTTCTAAGGGTCGCTTGAATCCTTGAACCATCATCCTAAATTGAAAATAACATTAATATTGATTATACCAGTGGTTTGAGTGACCCAACAGCTTAAAATGTCCTGCACTCACAAGCAACCTTACACTTTTTTCCTCAACATAAAATAAACTTATTTAAAAAAAAATAATCCAAAACAAAATTTTACGAATTGCTCCAACCAGAGGCTGAGGTTCTGCAAATATTCTGTAGATCACCAGAAATAAAACCCGTCTCTGCATAAGCCTTACCCACTAATCCACCAAAATGTGATTTTGGAAAGGAAGGATGCACTTTCTTCCGGACAAGGATTCTAAAAACAAACAAGAACAAAAATGACTTCATGTTCATGCATTTATTTCTTATACAGATTTGATGTACTTTAGATTTGCAACAAGCAAGGTGCACAAAGAGTCATCTAGATAGCAGTGATCAAAACCTCCATTTACAAAAAATGGAACGCAACTGCATTCTATGAAAACATAGCATTATTATTCAACACAAAATAAACAAAACCCTTTAAAAAAAAGAAAAAATACATCTTTCAGCAGGCCAGCTGATCGAGGAATGGATATTGACTCACGCCACCCACAGGGATCAGTTGTGTTTGGCCGTTCCAGGGCACCATTAAAAGAACACCACTCTAGTGAGGCACGCTGCAATTGCAGTGTCGCACCTTGATCACAGCGACCAGAGGTGCAGAAGCAATTTTAAAATGTGGACGCACAGGGTAAATCTGATCGGTGAGACCCAAGTAAAGGCACCTTATCCATATCTATCTATAACAGTGATGTCCAAACTCCGGCCCCCCAGATGCCCGTGAACTACAACTCCCATGCTTCATCCATCTGCTTCATCCATCTATTGCAGTCAGAGACCTCTGGGAGTTGTAGTTCTGGAACATCTGGGGGGGCCGAAGTTTGGACATCCCTGATCTATAACTATATTGACATCTTTCATTGCTGTGGTAAAGAAGTGTCACCTTAACCTTGTTACAGCAAGTGGTAGATCACGGGGGTCCCAAGTTTGGAGATGTACCCCCAGTGCCAACATATAAAACACAATTACACTTACATGTCCATTGCATTCTTAGTGCATCATTCTCATTATCAGCAGGCCATTATAAACCATTGTCTGGAAACCTATTCATTAAAAGCCCTATACACAGGACACGAGGTCATCCATTTAGACTGGACGAAAGGAAATTCAGCCTAAAGCATAGGGAGGGTTAGATTACGGTGAGAACAATAAAGCTGCGGAATTCTCTGCCTGTTGAGGTGGTTGGATCAGAGACTGCACAGATTTTTAAACAACGACTGGATGACTTCCTGCAAAAACATAATATTAAGGGTTATAATATTTAATGTGGGTAAGCTTCTTGATCCAAGGAGAAATCTGACTGCCATTCTGGAGTCCAGAAGGATTTTTTTCCCCAATATGTTGCATATTGGCAAGCGCTTCAGACTGGGTTATTTGCCTTCTTTTGGATCAACAGCAGTAGGTAATGTGTGAGAGGCTGAACTCGATGGGCACACGTCTTTTTTCAGCCTATGTAACTATGTAGCAGAGGAAAATCAGGTGTAGGGTGATGGGGATTTAGCCTGGAATGGTCCTGCGTTTAGGTTTAACATACTATTTCTATAGCAGACTGTGACCTAGAATCCACATGTGCAAGGTTTCCTCGTGTTTTACTAATCTATTTTAAGGCTTGCATAACACAACGAGGTAGGAAAAGTGTTTCCGCCCACGTGAATTCCTTTCCCCGCGAGAAATTTTATTGTGAAGTAGGTTTTGCAAGTGTTCAGATAATAAGCTTACAAACATCACTACGAAAAGCTTTGTAGGTAAAGGGCAAAGTAGATTCCGGATAAACAAATGTATTTCACTTGTTATAAAGGGCATTCGTAAAGCAGATGGTTTGGCTCGTTTATTTCTTTTCTGCGTTTGTTTCATGGCACAGCTAATAGGGATCCAGAAAGAAGAAAAAAAAAAAGTAGTCCTCTTCGGACACAGAAACAGAAAGCAAATTACAAATGACTTCCAAAGAAATTCAGAAACAACCTTAACAGGATTTCTTTTTTTTACCATAAATAAATAATTTGCGTTAATGGTTCTATCATGAGCGTGACTACCAGATATTAACCAAAAAAAGAAAAAAAAAAATTCTAAATTAGGGACGCACCGAAATGTATCGGCCGAAAATAGTGTTTTCGGCCAAAAGGAAAATACCGCCGAAAACATCAGCCAAGAATTACTCATTCGAACCTGGGCCTCGGCCAGCCTCCAGGCAGCACTGAAACATCTTCAGAAAGGGAGGGGGAAAAGTATGTTAGCGGGGTGAGCAGAGTCCCTCAGGAGCCTCAACGGATCTCAGGTCTGCACCCTTTTGGTCGCAAAGTGTGGTTATTTCACAGGGAAGGCCCTGTCGGCTGTACGCTGATAAAGTGACACCCCCACATGTGTCAGCATGGTGGTCTCGATGGTGTGCTCCTCCTCCCTGCTTTAGTCCAGGGTCAGCCTGTTCAGGTGCTTGTCGTGCAGGTTGGCCAAGTCTTTCATCTTCTGCTTCATCCGCGAGGGAGAGTTCACAATGCTGTAAAACACCCCTGATATGTGTGGGAATATAATCCTGGGTTTGCCGTCCCACTTGGGCCTCCAGGCCCAGGCGAGCCCCCGGCTCAGTCAACCAGCCTCCAGGCCCAGGTTCGGATGACTGATTTTTGGCCGATCTCATCCTGCCTTATCGGTTTTGGTTCCAAATTTTCATTTTGGTGCATCACTAGTGTTAACACAGACTACTTACAGGGTCATTGACTCTCTCTGAGAAAAGAGGAGGGCGGTCCGGGAAGATTGACAGAATCAGCTGTACCAAGACAAGTGCAAAGTATATGTAGAATGTTGCGTCTCGAAAGGCATCCTGTAGTGGCTAGAAAGAATGGAAAATAGAATGGTCAGAAAAACACAAAGGGCGGTATTAAAAAGTTTGAGCAAGTTAACCAGAGCTGCTCTAAACTTAACAAATCCATAGACTATAATGGCTCTGATAGATTTACAACAGCTCTGGTTAACACCAACTATGGAATATAGCCCTAAGATTTATTCTAGTCGAAAGTGCTGTGTTGATCATCACAGAAAATAGATCACTTATATATCCTCCCAAATAGGAATAAGAAAAAAACCAAAACACAACAAACACTATGCAGACATAAAGCTTTTAGATTTTATAATAATAGAAAGAGAAAATACAGACACATCAAACCTTTGGTTGAATTTTGGTGTAACTCTTGCCTGTCAAAATATTAAGAAACCTAAAAATTCTAGCTTTATGGGAGTGGGGTTAGGGATTAGAGCTTTGAGGTCTATTTAATAAAAGGTGAAATTCCAGAGAATTGACTGGGAAAGTGAAAAATCCAGGTCAAAAAAGCCAAACCAGAAAAATTCTCCCATTTATCTCACTTGCCAAATCGGCTTTTCAGAATGCTGGAAAGACTTACAAAACTATCTCGAAGATCTTAGAATTTATAAACCATTTAACAATGGATAAACAGATGATTTAGCACAGTGGCTACGCTCCCTAGAATTGGCCATCCAGCCAAGATGACATAGAAAAGAACCCTAGAGAGACAGCTAAAGACTTGAAGAAATGATTGGAACTGGTTAACATCTTTGTTCCTGAGTTTACTGTACAACAAATATGGATTAGACATGGCGGACACCAAAAAGGAAGCCGTTGCTAAAAAAGAAACACAACCACCCCTCAGATACTCTGCAGTGCTACAGGGAAACATTTTATCAGACAGCTGAAACAGAGATGGAATGGGCAAGCAGCACTATGTATTGCGTAAAAAGGGCACAATTTAACATGAAAACATAATCTCAACAGTGAAGTGGAGGAAGCATGTGATTTGGGGCTGCTCGGAACCTGGACCACTTGCCATTATCAAGGCAAAAAATTAAAGGAACACTAAAAAAATAAAAATATTACTTTTTTTTAAATAATTGGGCAGATGCTGTCAAAAGCATCTGCCCAATCAATTAAGGGCAAAAAAGGGAGTGCTAATTTTGTGTGGATGTACATCAGCTGATGCTCAGACGTTGAGTGGTACGGAAGGACAGTTATCCGTGTCAACGAAGTAGATCATTACTAAATGGCTTCAGAAAACAAGAAATTTAGGTGTGTGGAGTGGGGCTCCAAAGGGTTCAAACTTTTTTCTTGTCGTTGTATATGTGACAGATTAGATACATATATACATACCACGATAGATATACGGATCTACCTGTGTCTACCTATCGATAGCCATAGATAGATATAGATATCTATCTAAGATACCAGGCCATTTTGCGCAGCTGGTCTAAATGATCAATGCCTGACTTTCTAGCCTGTTCAAAGGAAACAAACAGGCCAGTGATCATTTTCTCTGTGAAGCCATCGAAAGGTGTGAATAAAAGCAATAACCCATTTGGTGAACTGGAAAGTCCTGTATCCTCTATTCACACCTTGGAGCTCTTGCTACAGACGGCGTGGCACCAAGCTGCAAGGGGCCATGCTGTTCAAAGAAGTAATCACATCCTGTGATCACTAGAGGGGGTCTTTGGAGATGATTGATATCTTTGGGCAATTAGATTTAACGAAGGCGCGCACTGAGCGTGCCCAAGAAAATGGAAGTCTGGGAAATGTAGTGCATGGGGGTAGAAAATGGGGGCTGTCCTCCAGAAGGCTTGTTTCTGTGGGGTCACCTAAGAACGTGAGAAACTGTGCCGGTCTTCAAATCTCCAGCCCCAGGGGTACACGGATGCTCCTGTTAGCTTACTGATATGAGTAAGGGTCTGTGGTTTTAATCCGGTTTCTTTTATTTGCGGTTTGTATGTAATTAATGAATATTATATCCATATTTTTTCTGTAACCCTAAATACATAATTTTTGTTATAATACAATTTATTAAGCTCTGCTCTGACTGATTCGATCCACGCTAACTGAAGGGACTGGATTATTGTATTTTTTGTTTTAAGCTCGAGTATCTACTAAATTGTGAGTTGCGGTGGCTGGGGACGGTTGGGTAAGCGCGCAGGGATTGTTGTCCGCTTAGTCATTATTTGGGTCTAGGATAGACAGATATTGGATTGCTTATCCCTGTGTCTCTCGCTGCAGCGCGCTTAGTGTTTGTGAGAACTGGTGGCAGCATAACGAAGAGAGTAAAAAAGTGGGTGTAAGGATTGTGGGAAACGTAGTCGCTACCCCAGGTCGAGAGAAGACTGGTACAGCATTGCAATCCTGGGACCACTTCATCACGCTCTGCGTGCGTGTCGCGAGCGGAGGCGTTGCCGGGATAGTTAGGCACGTGCACGCGTGGGATTGTTGTCCACGTAGTCATTATCTGGGTCTAGGATAGACAGTGAGTTGCTTAACTCTGCGCCTTTCGTAGTGTGCGCGTAATTGTCGTGACAGTATATACATATGCAAATTTGTATATACTCTCACCTTACAGTCCTCTCCTCCTGTTTCCAACCCCAACCCTCCTAGATTGTGAGTTCCTACGGGAATAGGGCCCTCATCTCCTCCTGTACTGTTTGTCAAATGTTGTTCAATGTATTGTAACCCTGTCTGTACTGTGCTTATTGTACAGCGCTGCGGAATATGCTGGCGCTTTATAAATAAATAATAATAATAAAATAATAATAAAATGGACAATCGTGGTTAACAACCAGTGATGCATATAAAATATAACTTTTATTTTTCTACATATAAAACCACTGGGATACATAAAATAAAAGATGAATAAGTTTATGCTTCTGACATGACTCAGTTTGCTGGCTTCCGTGATCTTTTACTTTCAGTTTGGAATTAAAACTGGTGTGATACCCAGCACGCAGGCGCAAAGATGCTGCGATACACGAAGGCTGACGTCTCTAATGAAAAATTAAAGCGTCTATGCCGATGATATCCACTTTTGGGTTTTTCCGCCTTTTGAAGTTTTGACTGATGGCCTTGAACCCGTATTTGGCGTGTGAGTGAGAGGGTGGAACGTATATTGTGAATATGGATGAAACAATGGATAGAGATCCTCCCTCCTCACACAAAATAAAGGGTATGCTAAGTAACACCTGAAGCCCTACTACACCATACACTCGTATGAGAGACTTGTCAGTCATTAATACACCAATGACTAACCAGTAGGCGGATCCACTGACAATTGCCAGCACAACTCTTTTACATCTATTTAATACAGAAAGGTATATAAACCTAGGAGTTTTAAATGCTGATCATTATCTTTGTACACACTGAACCTTTCACAACTCCTGATGACGCTACTAAGGTAGTGAAACACGTAGAGTGTTTTGAATACTTTTTAATGCAGGTAAAGGGATATTTGTATCGAAAATATCTAGCAAGTCTTTGTGAAAATATGATTTGGAGCGCTCCTCTTGCTGTGATTTCATGTTGTTGCCATCTATCTAGACAATTCCTTCATACTGTCCTATACCCACCAACCCATGAAGGTTGGTTTCCTACTTATAAAGGCAAAAGAGAACAGAGAAATGAGAGGGTAATTGGGACACAATTATATACTTAAGGCAAGCTTAAGAATCAATATCCCACCTGCTGTATTTGTGTGTAATTAACCACCATGGAGGTGGTCTTTTAAGACTGATTTTATATGTAGAAAAATAAAAAGTTATATTTTATATGCATCACTGATGGTTGTTAACCACGATTGTCAATTGGAAATATACGATATTAGGGTTACCTCCTGCAACTTTGGCAATGTGGTCTTTATCCTGAATCCTTGGAAACGGAGTACATTTTTCTCTCTTTTGACTAATATATATATATATATATATATATATACACATATACATACTGCATATGTAAAAAAGACAGATGGCTAAAGGGCAGACAACCTTTCGACAATCTTTATTTCCCTTTGTAAATCAAAAACAAAATAGATTTTTTATTGCACCTTGTTGCCCATCTGATACGCTCTCACAATCCCTGAAAAATGTGCACTGGAGCGTGGGAAAAGAGCGCCGGAGAGAAGACAAAAAGTCAACTCTATGGGTGGGTTTTTATTTTTTTTATGAATACACCCTTTTAATAAGTGAGATTGAAGCGGTTTAAAACTCTGGAAATCAAAGTATCATAAATAACAGAGGCAAAGTTAATAAACATGCCCATTACGTCTGGTAAACGATTAATGATTTAATTAAAAGGCAGGTGCAAACCACTTACCGGATTTAAGGCATGTAGAACTTTGGACCTAAAGATTATTATGGCACAGAGCAGAGCGATTATCCAAAAATTCAACATTACACCTGACGACTGCACACCTTTCATTCGCTCGAACTGGATTAAAAAGGTAGCTAGCAGCTGTAAGAGAGAACACAGACAAATCTGTATACACATCAAGAACCATCAGCTTGAAAATCAACCAGTTGGAACCCTACTGAAGGAGTTCTAGTTCCGTACTATTTTACAGTCTTTAATGCACAAGGGTCGGCAACCTTAGCCCTGCAGATGTTTTTTTTTTTTTTCAATATAAAGATTTTTATTGAGTACCATCAGAAGTTTGAAATACAAAAATATGAAAGGACAATAGAGGCCGCGCAGGGCCTGTCAGCGATATAAGTCACATATGTGCAGGTAGGTTGTTGTCAACATTTTACGGTACATTTTACGTTCTAAAATAAACAATAAGTAACAAATACAGTGGTTAATACAGTAGTTGAATAAACATAGACGAAGGAGAAAGGGAAAAAGAAAAAGAAAAGGGAAAACAAAGAATGAAAAATGCGGTTCGACAGGTTGAAAGTATTTTTAAGAGGATTTTTAAGAGGATCCCTTGGAGGATCTAGAAGATATCCAACCTTCCCAGGTAGCCTGGTACTGTGGAAGGGTGTTATGGGCCGAAGCGAACATTTCCTCATATTTACAGATACTATCTAAACGGGTCAGGACTTCTGAGAGTGAGGGGGTGGAGGCCGAGTTCCAGTAACTAGCCAACACTAATTTGGCAACCCCGAATATTGCCGATATCAACCCTCTGGGTGGTATTTGAATGGTAATGGGGATGAAGTGTAACAGGTAAGTTTCGGGCTGGAGAGGAATACCCAACGAGGTACATAGTTTGACCAGGCCATGGATATCGGCCCAGTAAGGGCTAATTTTCGGGCAAGACCAAAAAACATGTAGCAAAGAACCCTTTTCTGTTGAACAACGCCAGCATATGTTGGTGCCCTTGGAGATATGGTGCAGTCGAGCAGGGGTAAGGTACCAGCGGTATAATAATTTAAGATGTGCTTCTCTCATGCCAGTGCTTTTAGATAGGCGATACACTGATGACGTGGCATAAAACCAGTCCTCTCGCGAGAATGATAAATTTAGGTCCTTTTCCCATCTCAACATATATGGCAGTTTATGTTCCTTATTAGGTGACACTAAGCATCGGTAACAGAGACAATGGTTTCCGTAAGTATTTTTTACCCAAGCTTAGCCTGTGGAAAGCTGTCATATCTTTGTCTGGTATCGCCCCGACCCTGTGCGTTAACAATATATGTTTAATACGAAGGTAGGTAAAGAGTTTGTTTAGGGGAATACCAAATTCTTGTACTAAGTCTGGGAACAGTTTAATAGAGGTTGGAGCGAGAAGGTTTTGGACAAGGGTCACTCCCTGAAGCGTCCAGGAGGCAAGGTTTAGGTCAGGAGACAATCTACTTAAAAAACTAAGAGGTGCAAAACTGAGCAGCCGAAACGGTTTTAATAGCGGTCTACCCCAGTGGCGCCAGGTCAGGACCGAGAGATAAGAGGAGGGAAGTATCCCTTCCAGTTTACTTCTAGGGAGAGGGTCATACCACATAAAGTCATGAATAGAATTAGGAGCGATAACGGCATTTTCCAGGCACAGCCATAAAGGAGGTTCTGAGGAGTGCAGCGCAGCTAATAATTGGGCTAATAGGGAAGCTCTATAATATCTCAATAAGTCAGGGAAGCCAAAGCCACCCATCTCTCTCGGAGTTGTAATTGTAGTAGCCGAAACTCTAGGGGGCTTGCGTTTCCAGATGTGGGCAAATAGCATTTTCTGCAGACGTAGGAGGATATGTGCTGGGAGAAAGATCGGAACATTGCGAAAATAATAAAATATTTGCGGGAGGATTGACATTTTTAAGGAGGCCATGCGGCCCAGCCAGGACAGATCCACTGAGTGCCATGATTGCAGTTGTTTTTCAATAGATTGCAGGAGAGGGAGATAATTATGCTTAATGATGGAGCTCCTATTTTTTGTTCGGAAAATACCTAAATATTTAATAGATTCCGAACGCCAGTCAAACGAGTATTGAGTTTTAAGATCAACCAGTGAGGGACCAGGAATATGCAAAGGGAGGGCCTGAGTCTTACCAACATTATTTTTATAGTAGGATAGCCGACCATATTTCTCAAGTAAATTAAAAAGAGGGGGGAGTGAGGTTTCTGTGGTGGATAAGTATAGGAGAATATCATCTGCGAATAGAGCGAGTTTCTGTTTGCCTGCCGGTGTAGGCAGACCTGATATAAATGTGTTCAATCTAATATGAGATGCCAACGGTTCCAATGCCAAGACAAAAATTAGCGGGGATAAGGGGCAACCTTGACGAGTGCCATTCGTAATTGGAAAAGTAGGGGACGAAAATCCCATGCTTAACACCTTTGCCGAGGGGGTGGAATACAGAGCCATAACACTTTGGATAAACAAGGCGGGAAATTGAAAGGCCTCCAACGTTTGGCGCATGAAGCCCCAGTGCATGCGATCAAACGCTTTATCTGCATCTAAAGACAGTAGGAGGCCGGGGGTCCCAGAACGATTAGCTAGGTCTATTATATCGAACAAGCGACGTGTATTATCACAGGTCTGCCTCCCCTGTACAAATCCTGTCTGATCCGGGTGAATCAATTTAGGGAGCAGGGGCGCGACGCGCGAGGCCAATAATTTTGCATAAAGTTTAATATCAACATTTAGTAGGGAGATGGGGCGAAAATTCGCACAATGAGTGGGGGGCTTGCCAGGTTTAGGGAGTGTGACCACGGTGGCCAGGAGCATCTCTGGGGGAACTTGGCCAGTGGTTTTAAATGTTATTAAATAAGGCTGTCAGAGTAGGGACCAGGAGGGAGGCGAAGTTTTGATAATAAAGATTAGATAAGCCATCAGGGCCTGGTGCTTTACCTTTCGGGAGAGCTCGGATCGCTTTGTAGACGTCCTCCTCAGAGAAAGGGGCCAGCAAGTCAGCTTGCTGATGGGGCAGTAATGTCGGCAAATGCGCTTCTGCTAAGAAGGTGGATATCTCTGCTGAGCAGGGTGGTGAAATGGCCGAGTCAAGTTTGAGACTGTAAAGGGAGCTATAATAGTTGGCAAATTCCGAGACAATCAGCGCTGGATTACGCACTATTTGTCCCCCGAAGCTTTCAATATGGGTGATTTTAGTTTGAACACGTCTTGCCCTGAGTTTAGAGGCCAGTAACTTTCCCGCCTTGTTACCTTGAGTATAGGAAGTGTAATTTAGTTTGCGTAGGGATCGTTCCAGAGCCTGTAGGTTTAAGTGCTCCAACTCTCTCCGCAAGGAAAGCAATTGAGATGCAATCGATGGGGTCGGCTTATTCTTATTTTGGGATTCTAAGGAGGAGATTTGTTGTAAGAGAGTTGATGTTTTAAGAGTATACTGTTTCTTTCTATAAGCCCCCTGTTTAATGAAATGACCCCTGATAACCGCTTTGTGGGCTGACCACACAGAGGAGATCGCCACCTCCTCCGAAGTCTTCAATCTGAAGTAGTCCTCAAGAACCGATGCGGCCCCATCCCTCCCAGCCGGGTCCACAATTAATGAATCATTTAAACGCCACGAGCCCATACCTCGAGCCGGAAAATGAGCACGGAAGGAAAGAATCAAAGGAGCATGGTCAGACCATGTCATGGGTCCTATTTGAGCATCTAAGAGATGGTGGACCATGGTCCGGTGTATAAGGCATAAATCAATTCTGCTATAGGAGGAGTGCACCTGGGAATAAAAAGTGTAATCTCTAGTCTGGGGGTGGGAGATGCGCCAGACATCATACAGGTCAACAGATTGCAGGAATTCAGTGAAGCGTCGGCCAAGAGACTTCGCTTTTTGAGAGGGGAGGCGACCTCCAGAGGACTGGCAATCAACCATGGGGCAGGGAGTCATATTAAAGTCGCCACAGATATACACCGCGCCTTGGCTAAGAGACTGAATTTTTTTATGGGCTTTCCTGAGGAACTGCCACTGGTTAACATTCGGGAAATACAAATTAACAAGTCACCGGAACATCATTTAAAGAGCCAGTCAATATCAACATTCTCCCCTCCTTGTCCTGGTGTTGAGATGCAACCTGAAACAACCAATCTCTATGGAAGAGGATGGAGACTCCTCTTGATTTGGTTGGAGACAGAGTGATAGGCTTCAGGGTACATCTGAGACTGAAGACAGGGGGCATCGTGAGACCGAAAATGTGTCTCCTGTAAGCACACTATCGCAGGTTTACATTTATGCAAATCTAGGAAAAGGCAGTGTCTTTTAAAAGGAACATTCAAACCTCTAACATTTAAGGAGAAAAATTTCAGTTCAGGGAACCCATCCCCAAAATAAAAATTTTAAAAGAAAAAAAAAAAAAAATTGACATACAAATGGGAAACAAATGCGAGCCCGCAGTGTGAAGAGGTGTAACTCGCCGTGGTGAAAAGTGCGAGGTAGAAACTCAGGGAAGTAAACACCCACAGGGGGGTATCCCTGGCGTACCAGGGAAGAAAAATATCCAGATCAATAAGATCGTGTCAAGTATGAGCCACCAACAGGGGGTGAGGGAGCTAAGTAGTGGGTCTTCCCAACATCTAAGAAGAAGCTGAAATCAGCCGGGATCAGCTGGGCAGAGGAGAACGATATAGGCCCAGACACAGGCCTGCCGTTCATTTTGGCTTGACGCGGTGCCACTGTGGCGAAACTTTAAGTGGAGATGTCGTTACCACGCGAGGAGGGGTATACTCTTTTACAAACCCCCATTCCTGCAGGAGTTGCATGCCTGACGGGATGTTGGTGATAGCAATTTGGTCGGGAAACCCCATCTGTAAGCCACCTCGTGGTTCCTCAGGAGCTTCGTCAAGGGGAGGAATTCACGCCTCTTCGCTAGGGTCGTCGCTGATAGATCCGCAAACAATAGCAAGGTAGCGTAAGGAGCAGACAAGGTTGGGCCTTTTCTAGCCGCAGACATTAAGGACTCCTTAATATGATAAAAGTGAACTCGGACAATAACATCTCGGGGAACATCCGGTGAAAGATGTTTCACTTTGGGCAGTCGAGGGAGCGCGGTCTAGGAGTAAGTCCTGGAGGGAGGCTGATGGGAATAGAATTTGGAAAACCTCCATGAGATATGCCGGAAGATCAGCCAGGACCACCGCCTCCGAAACACCACGGATCCGCATGTCACCACGGATCCTCTAAGTCAGCAACTTTGGTAGCCAGCGCGTCATGAGCTATTTGCAGATTCTGGTGTCTGTCCACAAGGTCATTAGGAGCCAGACAAATATCGTCAGATTTGGTCTCAAGGTTGTCAGTGCGCTCACCTAGATCCTGAACATCACGGCGCAGCTCCTGGAGCGCCTCTTTGAAGTCAGCCTGGAGGGTAGCGCAGAGTCCCTGGAGCATATCATGCATTGCCCTCTCAGATGCTGGGGACGTGTTAGAGAGGAGATCCGCATCCTGTTCCTCCAAGTCCAGGCCAGAGATAGAGGAGCCCGAGATCGAGGAGCCGCCATCTTGGATTTTGCGGCCTTTTTCAGATCGACTGGTCCGGGTCCCTTCGAGCTGCCGCTGGGCCTTTGGAGGGGCCATCCTGCTTCAGGAGGGTGTTAGGACCCCGAGGGAGGTAAGTTGAGGTTGAGGTGCCCCTTGTAATAGCCGCTGGAGTGAGAAAACCGAGCGCCGCACACAGAGCTCTCAGAACATGCGGCTGCTCGTGTTGCCGGCTAGCCACGCCCCCCCAGCCCTGCAGATGTTTTGAAACTACATTTTCCATAAGGCCCTGCTACCCTAATGAGTGGCTGGATATCATGGGAAATGTAGTTCCAAAACATCTTGAGGGCCAAGGTTGACTCATGTTGTACAACCAGACATATAGGTTCAAACCATATGGAGTAACAACACTGGAGACGAAGACTTCTTTTTGGGATAGCAATCTGAAATGCAGAGATACACTTTCCCTGCTAAGATAATGTCTAGTTCTTTAAAACAAGAACACATCGTAGTTTAGTAATTGCAATATTTGTTGGCATTTTGGAACAATATCTGGCCATGTAATCAGCAAGTTAAAAAGCATGGGTTTGTATGGCATGTCAGCTCATATACACAAACTGATACGATTGAAGCACAACATACACGTGTAACTAGTTAGCACTTACCATAGTTATACCAAGTATTGTGGGGCTCACAAGAAAAACTGGAGCACGATAAATACTTTGACTCCTTTCCCAGAAAGAGTAGAAGAGATCTGCCCAGCAGACGAGCCATAAGAGGAGACCTATAGCCTAAAGGAGAAGCACAGTTACTGAGCGAGAAGATACCGGCACACTGGTTTAGTATATTATTTTACATTATACACAGTGTTGTGGCTTTCACATAGGTTAAAAAAGTACAGCATCTATGGCTCCTATAGACCTGAAAACATCTTGGTACAAAACACATGGGCACTGTTTTTCAAAGTTAGAATGCAACATAAAGTACATAAGTGCTTCATATATGCACTAAACCATAGAGTGGTTTCATACAACGTGAACCTCCATGATGAGGTGCTTTTTTTAGCTTTTAATTTCTGTTAGCTGATGTACAGCTTAGATCCCCTCAAATAGGTCTTCCCTTTCTTATTAGGTATGTACATATAGTAGCTACTGCAGAAGAGATTTGATTAGTTGTCAAAAAGGACACAAATGTTTCATCAAGACCAGGGTGCTGGTTAGGACACAGTTTTGGACTCAAATAAAACCTTGAGTAACACAGTCCATCCCTAGTGTAATCCCTATGGGGATTGTTGCATTGTTTGAATTTTTAAAAAGGGTGCAATGCAGCACTATAAGAATGTAACAAATAGAAGTATGTGTGTGTGCGTGTGTGTGTACAGTTGAAAAGTATATGTGAGAGCCACCTGCAAGGTTACTGGGTTGGAAGAATGAAATATTGGACTAGTGGTATATGAAGAGGTCATGTGTAGTGGCTACAAAAAGAGTTGCTAATCAGGTCGCTGGCAGGAGGGGTGGAATAGAGTGGACATCTGTCAGGATGCTCGATTGACACAAAGCCAGGTGCACACTGCATGATTTTTTTTATTTTTTTTTAACACGCCTTAAGAAGAGGTGTTGCCTGACTGTAGGACCGAAACTTAAAGGGACACTCTACTCAAAAAATCACCCCCCCCCCCCGTTTTTTTATCCCAACCTATCCCTATTCCCTTAATAAATCTTTCCTTTTTTTTTTTTCTTGTAACTGTAATAATTACCCTAAAATCCTCTTGTTTCCAGCGGCGTTTTTTTTTTATTTATTTTTTATACTCACCTCCCTCCTCTTCCGCTCCCGTCCTCCTTCTAGCTTCTGGTTTACGTGAGAAGCGCGCATGCGCGCCTCTCACATAAGCCAGCCAATCGGCAGGCTTCCTCCCGGCTCCCTCTGAGGATTAGTGTTGCGCGCAAGAGGATGCGCGCAACACTAACCCTCAGAGGGAGCCGCCAGGTTCTGCGGTGAGTTGGAGACATCATCGCGCTGAAAGCGCGATGACGTCTCCTACTCGGCAAAAGTCGGCAGAAGCGGGAAATAGGATTCCCGCTCTGCTGACTGACAGCTGGGAGGGCGGAGTAAACTTCTCCGCCTCTCTCAGCTGTTTTCAGCATTTTCAGCTGATCGGCTGAGCGGAGGGAGGGGGGACAGAGGGCGGCATACTCCGGGCATCATGACCACCTAAAATAGCTTAGGTGTTCATGTTGCTTAGAGTATCCCTTTAATGCGATAGACCGTCCAGTTCATCTTCGCCAGATGATGCATAAGCATTTTGGAATACAGTCCTACAATCCATTAAAGGACTTTTTGCTACTGCCAGAAAATCGGAGGCTCAAAGACCAAAGATTCGCAGTCAGAACATGTCAGATTAGGAGATCGAAGACTCACCATTTTGCCGTTTGATTACAGAAATCCTTTAGCAGGGCTCAAAATTTTAAGTTCCAAGCTACTAGCCAGGCCTTTAGAGTTACTCGCCACCAGTTGCCCCACCTAACCCCTACCCTGCCCTTAACCCCACCTTTAATCACACACCCTCTTGTTTGTTGTTCATGGTTTTTAAGCAGGTCCCCTTTTTTGTATTTTTGCTCATTGTTTATAAGCAGGTGTTACGAGTGTGGGAGGCATGCTGCAGCGCCGATCAGACAGCTCCGGATTCAGACCGAGAGTCCGATACCAGAGCTGTCGAAGAAGGCGGCGGCGGCGGCAGCCCACTACCAGCCTGGAAGCCCGAAGGGTTAGTCCGCCACACTCTCCCTCATTTAATTTCCACTCGCCAAATGCAAGCAGGTGAGTGGAAATTTTGAGGTCTGCCTTTAGGATACCTTAAATGTGTAACAGACGGCAAAATTGTACAGCGTGATACAGGCTTCACTTAAAATTACATATAAAATGTAAGAAAATTGAAGTGATGGGGGAGGGGATGAGACAGAAAATAAGTCATTGGTAAAGATGTTAACTGGCAAATCAGACACTTTATGTTAACCTAGGTCATGTGCCTTACTCCCCATCTGCAGCAGGGAATTCTGGGTAGGACATGCAAAAGAGGTCCACAAGGTCTTACATGGTTTGCATTAACCCCTTAATGACCGCTGACGTACCATGTACGTCCTGCCCATAGTACGTCAGCGGCTCCTAACCTCCCTCCCACCCGATACTTATCTCCCTTGCTGGCTCCAACGGAGTTCTGGCAGGGAGGAAGCCTGCCCCTCTGCTTTAGAGGGGCCGGCGACCACGATGACGTCACCATGCTGCGTGGTGAAGTCGTCAGGCCCCCCCCCCCCCGGTGTTGAAAACCAGGAAGTGGAGGGGGGGCTCCCCTTTCCAGCAGTGTATAAAGTTAACAGTTTCGCTGCCGGTTTAAACCTGGAGGTGGCTGATGTTGGATCCACTTATCTCTTAAAAATATATATCTATTTTTTTTTTAAAAAAAAAAAATTTGTCGAGGGGGGGGGGGTTAGTTAAATAGGACCTAGGCTGTCATCTAAAAATAATGAGCAAAAAAGGCAGAATGAGCTCAGCAGTGAAGGGGTTAAAAAGCAAAAACTTAAAAATTGGGTATTTCTACTCTCGGGACAATTTTTGAACTATTTAGCTGAGGTCTTTTTTGGCAGTTGTGGATTTTGGGGATTTAATTACAAAAAAGTGTGTTTTTACCATTTTTTCATCATATTTCTTATTTTTTTATAGTAAATTATAGGATATGAGGGAAATAATGGTATTTTTAGAAAGTCCATTTAATGGCGGGAAAAACGGTGTATAAGATGTGTGGGTTGTATAAACGAGTAAGAGGAAAATTTGACCTAAAACAAGAACAGCGCAGAAACGTAAAAACAGCAGCGGTCACTAAAGGACGGATTTGTGTAAAACCGTCCGGTCACTAAGGGGTTAAAAGTCTGCTATAGCAAAAAAACAACACAAAACCGGACGTGGTTTTGTGTTAAAAATGTTTGTTTGCAAGAACTATTCCCATAGTCTGACCTCTAAACTGCATTAAAATTAGGAAGTTAAACACTCATATTAAAGCACTGAAAAAACAAAGCAACTTACAGTTTTGGCCTTGCTGAGATGTGACATTCTTATGTAACCTTTGTCGTTGTGCTGGAGGTATAAAGCATAGAATGGTAAGCAGAACCAGAGGTAGATGCATGGAATCCATACCAGAACTGTATTTTGGAAGCACTTGGTGAAGTCTGGATTTTCTGTATGCCAGGTGAGATTTGCATCCTAGAAGAAGAGGATCACAAACGTAAGTATTTATTGGCAATAGATTCTTAAAAAAGGTCTTCATCTGCAACTGGCAGGATACGGAGAAGGCTCAGAGTCCATACACAGATTGTACACATTCTAAGGCCAGCAGAATACATTTTCTGCAATGCATCAAAAACACATTATTGACACTGGTTTAATAAAAACACAACACATTTTTTACTGTAGTATTAAAAAGACTTCAACATCTTGAAACACTATGAGCCAGATTACATTGTACGTGCTAAAATGGGGACGCACGCTTATGGGGAAAACCTGCGTCTGCAGTAGTGCTCTTGCAGTAGTGCTCCCGCCTTGCCATAAGTATCACCTCCTGGAGTCCATAGGACTCCATGGAGGGTTGTGCGGCTAGGCTGTGAGACCTGTGCGATCTTGCAGGCCGCTGAGTGATCACAAAGGGATGATGGGTACCATTTGTCCACAGTCTCACTCTGCTCCCAGCGGTAAGAAGCAGCAAATCGGGTCACCGTTCTCGCCGAGGGATGAGAGGAGAGAATCGAATTTATGGGGGGGGGGGGATAGCTGGTGCTAAAGGATTCTGCGAAAATCGAATCAGCACCGGCTTTTAGAACTTCGTAAAAATTAGCTGCAGTGATTAGTGCTAAGACTTCGTAATCCCTTACTTACACTAACGCCAATTACTGGTTACTCTTCCCATGTTAAGTATAGGGTGCGAAAAAGTACAGTAAGCTCGCGCTAAAAAAGCGCAATTGACCAATGTGCTGATTTTTAGCCTGTTTAGCATCAGGAAGGACATATGGGGGCATGTGTTATCCTAGCGGTAACATAGCCGAACGCTCTAGTTAACGTTCGGTATGTAATCTAGCCCTATGAATAGGGCACATGTAGCCTTACAGAGACACCCTAGCCACCATAATTTGTATAAAAGGATACTGAGGGGGGTTGCAAAATATTGACCCCCTCCTGACTCGTCACCTCTAGTCTCCCCCTTTAAGGAAGCAATAGCCTGCCGCCCCCTTAAACTGTAAATGTTAATGTCCACTATCCTGAACTTCTTCACTCTTTAGTATAAACCACGCAACATAACATCTCTTATAGGATTATTATTTTTAATTTTTAAGCATACAAACCTAAAAAAATGAAGAAATTAAAAATAAAAATCGGACGCATTGCTGAAATCAACATACAATTTTGTTGTCTGAGCCAAAACATATTCCCAAATTTAATCTCAGCACAAACCTTCAGTTCTACATTAAACTTTAACGATGAAGAAACAAGGAACAGAATATACTGTATATAGATTAGTTAAAACACTGGGCCCTGGGATTCAGAAAATCTGTACTAGAGGTGTTACCGGAATCCATCCGGCTCTTTCGGGAGAAGACCGGGCCGGCGCGGACAATGACTGACTGGACACGAGTCTCTTCAGGAAAGGCGAACTTTATTGTGATGTCACCACTCAGTCAGGATTGAATCGCAAAGACTGAGTAACTTTTACATTCAGACATAACATTTTATACCTTGAATAGATAATCACGTACATCCCAATTAGTCCACCCCACGGTGACACTATCCCACCCCACGTGGGTCTGTACCTTCCCCTTTCAGAAGACATTCCACAAATTGGCAGTAAATAGGTAGCTTTCACAGTATTTTGACAATCGGATAATTTACCACTCTCCCAGATCCTGCCTGTGCCCATCTCTCTGGAACTTGTTTATTGTATACTTCAGATAAGGCCCCAGCTGGTTTCACATCTATTATTGTTCTAGCCCTAGCTCTCTGACCTTGATGCAACTAATTTCCATCCTGTCACTTCTTGCCAGCGTCTGCCCGGATCTTGTTATACTAACAGGCAGAGCAATTAAATTAAGACATTCCAAAGAATCTATGCAAGCTAGTCCTAATTGAGCCAATATCTGCTATGTACATTTACGTGAACCAAAGTCCTGAGTAAGATGGCCGCCTGGCACATCATGGCGGCCTATTTCTGGCCTGAGTCCCTTACATTGGCAGATTAACATTCTTTACAGGTTTTACTGAAAGAAATTGGTTTTGGCAACAAGCAAACCTAACCCGGCTAGAGAATATTAAAATGAAACCTTTACACATCTGGGCCACTTTAAAAAGCTACGGTGGTCAAGATGTGGAGAGCCCCCCAGCCCCTGCCCACTTTGTCTAGAAATGTTCTGTGAAGCTGAAGAGTTTCCTCTGCCAACACCAGCGTCACCAGGCAGCCGGGATTTTGAATTTCCTGGCTACAGTTCCCCAAATCAGTCACTGGTGATGTGCTGATGTCATCCTCGCTTAGACTGCCCATGATAGTGGGCGTCCTATGAGAGGCAGCCGACAGATCCGAGTTGCATGCATAGAACCAATCTATCGTTCTGCACCGGTGCTATGGAACTTGCATACAAAAAGTGCACATGTCCTGAGCAAATTGCACCTTGCACTTCCTACGCTATACAGTTTGCATGAAAAGCTGCAGGGACTTCTGAAATTGGCAAACCCCTGAAGTCATGGGGAAATTCAGCTCATGCTGAGGGAGAAAAGGTGAGTATAAAGAGGAGAGAAAAAAAAGGGCATCAGCCCAATTACTTAAAAGGGAAAAAAAAATGGGAGTCAATATTAATTATTAGAGCTTTCCTTTAGGCTGGGGTCAGACTGAGGCAGTGCGAACGCGCATGCAGGCGCACATAATTACAGCCGCACTAGCAGCAAATGCCGGGCAATGACGGCCAATATACGAAGTACGGTCGCACGAAAGTCCGGCCGCGCAACGCAAGTGGAAAATGAACGCATTTTTTCGAGAACGTAAAACCGCTAGTACTGACGTACAGAGTGCGCTGCGCCCGCTAGTGGTGTGTGTGTGTGATTTGGAGACGTCAGACACTGCTAATGTCCAGCCTACCTTATGTCCAGATGCACAAAGTGTTTTATTGATGATCCGTACAAAATCACGGACGAAAAATGCGCATCGTATGACCGCTATCGCGTACTCCGTGAAAAAATGCGTCCACTCGTTCGAACGTACTTTTTCACAGACAACGTGAAAATGTGTTCGTCTGACCCTAGCCTTAAACACCACAGATGTCAGACAGGTTATCTTAAGGCCGGGTGCACACGAGACATTTTTTAGTGCGCACTATTGCGCATCGCAGCATATAATTACGCATAACGCGAAGACTAGGGATGCACCGTTACCACTTTTTTAAGACCGAGAACGAGTACCGATACTTTTGTTCAAGTACTCACCAATACCGAGTACCGATACTTTTATCTTATGTCATGGGACACTTTTCAATAAGAACAGACCTCATATAAAGCCCCCAGGTCTCATGGATATGCCCCAGCTCGTGGATACTGCCCCCCAGCTCGTGGATAATGCCCCCCAGCTCATGGAAATGCCCCCCAGCTCATGGATAATGCCCCCCAGCACATGGATTCCCCCCCCCCAGCTCACCTGGAGCTATCCGCTCATACTTACCTTCCTTTACCGACGCCGGGAAAGTCTTCGCGCGTGCTCCTTGGAAGGTCCCAGCCGCGACCACGTGGGACCATGTGATCGCGGCTGGGGTCCTTCCAACGAGCGCACTCGGGGAAACTTTCCCGGTGTCGCTAAAGGAAGGTAAGTATGAGCGGAGAGCAGCTGCAGGGCCTGTCTGAATGCTCTATCGGCATTCGGACAGGCCCTGCAGCTGCTCACTTTGTTTATACTTACCTTCCTTTAGCAACGCCGGGAAAGTTTCTGCGCGTGCGCTCGTTGGAAGGACCCCAGCCGCGATCACATGGTCCCACGTGGTCGCGGCTGGTGACCTTCCAAGGAGCGCGCGAAGACTTTCCCGGCGTCACTAAAGGAAGGTAAGTATAAACAAAGTGAGGAGAGCAGCTGCAGGGCCTGTCCGAATGCCAAGAGAGCATTCGGACAGCCGCCCCAGCCCCTCTGATGCCGGCAAGCCGGCTCAATGCCGGCTTCCGGTATCGGGGGTACTGCACGAGTACCAAGTACTCCTGCAGTACCCGGTATCGGCACCGATATCGATACTAGTATCGTATCGGTGAAACCCTAGCGAAGACCACACACATAACACGCGCTACGCATAACGCGCGCTACGCATAACGCGCGCTGAAGACGTCAGTCTTGAAGACACAAAGGCTGTTGCGCTAGGATTGACGCGATGTTGGGCGTCAAATGCAGCGCGCATTGGCACTTGACGCAGGAGGATCGCGCAGCCCCATCGACGCGCATCCTAGGTGATGATGCGCGTTGACGGGGCTGCGCGATCAAGCTTTGCAGCGCTGAGGGGGCAGGCAGGCGTCGAGTGGATGCCGGTGCATTCGCGTTTTCTTTAACGCACGTACTGTGCGTTAAAGAAAACGTCTCATGTGCCCCCAGCCTAAACTATAGCGCTTCCGGTTTTATTTGCAAACTATAAAATGTATAGGATATGAAAACCATATATTGATATTTGATAACATTTTTGAGTTATTTGAGGTGTAGTTGCCATTTGAAAAGAAGGGTATAATTTTACAAAAGATTTTTATTCCAAGGTTAAATGAAAGAAAATCAATTTTTTAATGTTTATACTTGCTCTGTTGTTCTCACATCCCAGCAAGTATACATGCATAAATACACCTCTCCCCCCTTGCGACACAGACACACACGTTATAGTTTTTCCTGGAAAGATTCCTTAGCTTTCTAGTAAAACTAAAAAGGAAAACACTTCTCCATGGTATTTAACCCCTTAAGGGCCAATGACGTAACTGTTCCATCATAAATAAGTGCCGGCTGGGTGGAGTAGAGGTAACATCACTGCTCTATAACTGAATAGAGACTCTGGAGATACAGGTTCAATCCCGGCAAGAGCACCTCTCCAGTTAGTGTCCTTGGGCAAGACACCCAACGGTACATACTCACCACCCAGGACTTGAAAACGAGAGAAATCTCAATGTATCCTTCCTCGTAAAATCCTTTCTCCAAAAAAAAAAATGCATTGACTTTAAACACCCTTGGTCCTTAACCCTTTCACTGCTGAGGACGTGTGCGGAACGTCCTCATTGACTCCTAAGGAAAAATGGGGAGGAGATAGGGGGTTCTTTTGAACCCTGATATCTCCCGACTATTGGCAGCTAGCAGGGACATGTTTGGTATCATTAGAAAGGCCAGAGCATGGCCTTTCCAATGATATCAAACATGACCATGGTTAAAGTAAAGAAAAAAAGTACTTAAAATAATAATAAAAGAGAAAATGTGTTTTTTTTTTTTAAGATGTGAAATGGCTCAGCAGTGATGGGGTTAAGGCAGGGCTTGACAAATCCAGGGGCCTGGTAGCCACTGGCTCCTAGATTTTTACTCCTGGCTCCTAAATTTTCCAGTTAACTTTACACCAATCTAAAAGCAGTCTTTGCCTGATACTTACACCTCTATTTGGCTTCAATAGTTTCTTCCTGTCTCCTACATTTAATGTAAATATATCCAGCCCTGGTGTATAGATTTATATAGGATTGTTGTGCGTCAGTGTATGCAGTGGGTAAATAGTATAGAAATGTATGGCCAGACAGCCTATCATAAATTGGACAGGCTTTAAGCAAAAACTTTATTGGAAAGCGTCACATGACATTAAATAAAAGTATCGGTGAGTACTTGGCAAAAATATTATTGGTACTCCTACGCAGTCAAAAAAAATTTTCAAAAAATTGTAAAAGGTGTATCTTTAGTTGTTGAAAGTAAAGATTTGTTAGTCTGAAGCAAAAACTAGCTCTTATACTTTGAATCTAGGAGCCAGCTACAAAAGTTATTTGTCAAGCCCTGCCTTAAGGGGTTAAATATCAATAGGGATCTGTCTCAGACAGCCGGAGGAGCAGAGCGCAAGAGATTTGGCAGTGGTAATGTTCAGGATTACTGTAAAAAGGAAAGGCGTTTGCTTATAAGCGGTCTAGGTCAACATTAGTGCAACGTGGTAGCCCTAAACCACAGGTCACCATCCTTGGCCCTCCAGAGGTTTTGGAAACAAATCTCCCATGAGGCTCTGCCACTGATTAGATTGGCTGAGCCTTCTGGGAAATGCAGTTCCAAAACATTTGAATAGAAAACGTAGCTGACGTGTAAAAAGGAAGTAATCCTATTTAAGGCTTGTCCTGGCCTTTAGCATTCAAAAACTCATGAATTTGATATTGGGGAAATGGCCAACCAAAAAAATGCAAACTAGAGGTGATTAAATGTGAATTCTATTCGTGTTTACTCCTCTGTTAAGTCCTTATTCAAATAAAATAAAAAAACTTGTCAGTGAAGGCGAACAACGCAAGTTAAATACGTGAAGCGTTGCTTGGCATCTTTCTTAGGCAGACTATGAAGAATGATTGTTACATTTGCCCATTGCAAAGTTCCCTGGGCTTCATGCTGTGCAAAGAATTGGCCAAACACCATAAGGCTGATTAATGGCTTTTGTGGAAGGCCTCATCCTGCGGGGCTTGCTATGCCACCACGCAACTTTGAGGACCACCTTGCCATCAGGAGGCCCATGGCGGCAAAGGGTTAACGAGCAAAAATATGTGATGGCCCGGAGAACAAAGCAAAATCACAAGGTTTAGGAGGGTCCCGAGAATGGGCAACAGTATAAGGTCTGCCCTACGGTGGGTCCCCACTGAGGTCTCAAGGTTTCAGCTCAATGGAGTCATTACAGAGTTGACTATTCCATAAGGAGGTCAGACTGCAACAATCCAGAAAGAGAGGGCAGTACCAAGTAGGTCCCTGCTCAGATCTAACAGTTTTAGCTCCATGGTGCCATTATAGAAGAGCCTTAACCACATGCAAACCAGCCTGCTAGCCAGAGCTGAATTCCCAAGGCAGTCTACTCTGCACAAGAGGAACCACAGGCCCCAACGATCAGGTCGGCCTTGTTGCGCCTCGTCAGGAGGGTACAGCGGATACCTCTCTAGGCTCCGCATGCTAGGGGTTCTAGAGAGGTATCGGCTATCCCCTGGTTTCCTCCTAACAAGGCTAAACAATGGTCATTGGCTGTGGTTCCTCACGTACAGCAGTGGCCACCCTTTGGGAGCTTGCATACCGATTTGCATGTAGTATGGCGTCCTTTATATAAAAGGGCACCTTCATGATAAAACTGAGATCTGAGCAGGGAAACATTGTATGGCAGGACACCTATGCTGTTGCCCTTTCTCAGCAATCCCATACATCCATAGGCGTGCGCACGGGGTGTGCCGGGTGTGCCTGGGCACACCCTAATCAGCCCAGAGCCGAATCAGCCCCGAGGGTGTTCTCTAGCACCCGCGCTACCCAGCTGCACGCTTGGCCCGCCGGCAGCATATAAAGGATCATCGCACTAATGAGGTGGAGAGAGTATGTCCCCCCGACCCTGTTACCCAGCCTGAACGCGGTACCGGGCTCTTCACCAGGCACGCACTGAAGAGGGATCCGTGGCCGGCGCTCTGTAACTCGCAGTCGCTCCTACTGACGTCAGAGCGACTCCCATTAAGGAAATAGACCCGGCCGGCTAAGGAGCAGGAATATCCCAGTTTGAGGCTAGTGATGGGACAGACCGTGCACTCCGCTGCTTATACATGTGTTGGGGGCGGTTGGGGGCACTGGTCCAGTGGCTAGTGGACTATTTTAAATCTCCTACACCAGCTAGCTCTGTTTTCCTGTGGGTGTGGTAAACCGAAAGAAAACAGAGGTAGCTGGTGTAGGAGATGTAAATTAGGCCATTAGCCACTGGACCCCCCCCCCAACACATGTATAAGCAGTGGACTGTCACATTACTTGCCGGCGTTGCTGCAGGATCGTATGTAAAGCACACGCCTGTTGCTTTCCCGGCCTGCCGGATCTATTTTGTTAATGGTCACTGACTGTCTTTAGCAGGGGCGACAGCGTCAGCAAGTTGTAGAGCGGGAAGCCGCGAATCGCTTTCTCTGCGTGCTGAGTTCCTCACAGAGGTGCGGTCTGCTCTGTCAGGGTGAGTACAGCTTGGCAGGAGGTGCAGGTCCCTGATCTGTGGTGTAGAAAAGATGTTTGGTACAAGGTACTTAGCTTTTGAGATTGGGAATATCTCCACGAGGAGCGGACCCACTCTCTTTAAGATGAAGCCACAGATGAATAGTTGAGAAGCTATGGATCCTTGTTATGTCTGGGTGGGATGGGCCCAGTTGGAAGATATAAATCAGACGTCTCCAAAACTTATTTATAAATAAATCGGGAAGGTATATAAATGAATAAAAATAAAATTTATTGAATGGTAATAAAAATGCCCAACGCGTTTCGTCCCAAGACTTTCTCAAGGGCGATAAATCTAAATTAAAAGCATAAAATAATATAAACCTTCCCTTCCTTCTTCTCGTGCTTTAATAGTCCACATAGTCCTCTCATTGGTTAATTCGATCTCACAGCGTTCTCCATATATGGTTAAAAGGATTCCCCCGATACGTCACTTCCGTTTCCGTTCAAAAGTTACCACATCTCCATATACTCCAAAAAGTCACGCACTTTCGTTTTCGTACGTTGTACCATTTCCGGTCTTATTCTATCTAAATGTCCCGCACTTCTGGCGTCTCTTATTCTGAGTTGCAGAGTTCCGAAGCGCAACAACAACGCTTCTCTCAAGATCTTCCATATTTAAACCGTCATCCCATGTATAAATTTTCATCCAACTTTATAATCCGAATCTCTATCCAGCTTTATAATTTTATTCGGGTTGATCTACCACATTTCTTCCTTCCTTCACTCGTCTCTGCTACTATGGCCATCCCTCCGTACTTTTACTTTCACTTTCACAGTTTCATGAACCATCTGATGTTTTAGGTGTAGATTCTGTTGGCCCTTTTGATTGTAGAATCTTTTAATTTCCTAAAACAAATCTTTATATTACAATCTATAGAAAGCATTTAATATCAAACTCTTCATTTAAACCCTTCGGGCTCATGGTTTTTAATTTGAACACCCAGAACATTTCTTTTTTCAACAGATCTTTTTCTCTATCTGATCTATACCGGACCACAAAAATTCAGATACTCGATAACTGTGGCAACCGGTGCAATGTACTGGTACTGCATGTTTCTGAACGCCTCTTCTAATATTACCCATATGTTCTAAGATTCTTTCTTTTAATTGTCTTGTTGTCTGACCGACATACTGAATACCACATGGACATTGTAGCAGATATACCACATGTGTCGAATTACAGTTGATGTGTGTATTGATCTTGAAGCTTTCTCCTGTGCTTCTACTTGTAAATACTTCCAATTTCCACTTCAAAAATCTGCACACTTAAAAAACCCTTTATCTTCTTTTCTTTTATTTTGTATAAATGTTGCACTAGGAGCTAACCAACTTTTCAGATTTCGAGGTCTTCTGAATGTAAGTTTCGGTTTAATTGCGAGTACTGGTCCCAAAACAGGATCTTGTTTTAGAATAAACCAATTTTTTTCTAAAATCTGCCTTATTTCCTTATGTTGAATGTTGTATTTCGTAAAAAAGAATATTGGAAATCATTATCCACTTTTCTTTTATTCTCTTTATAGAGAAGATCCTTACGATCCATAGATGCCACTTCAGAAAATACATTCTCTACATTGTTTATTTCATAATGTTTCTCTTTCAATTTGTTCCCCACCATTTTAACTTGCGTATGATAATCTTCTATTCTTGAACAATTCCTGCGCATGCGGAGAGCTTGACTTTTTGGAATCCCTCTTAACCACGGTTTATGGTGACAACTCGAAAAATGGATATAACCATTACCATCGGTAGGTTTGAAAAAACATTTCGACTCAATGTTTTCCTCTTCTATAAAAAAGGTAATGTCCAAAAAAGTAATCTCTTAATTCTCTTAATCTCTTTATTGTAAAACAAGATCCTGTTTTGGGACCAGTACTCCCAATTAAACCGAAACTTACATTCAGAAGACCTCGAAATCTGAAAAGTTGGTTAGCTCCTAGTGCAACATTTATACAAAATAAAAGAAAAGAAGATAAAGGGTTTTTTAAGTGTGCTACATTTACAAGTAGAAGCACAGGAGAAAGCTTCAAGATCAATACACACATCAACTGTAATTCGACACATGTGGTATATCTGCTACAATGTCCATGTGGTATTCAGTACGTTGGTCAGACAACAAGACAATTAAAAGAAAGAATCTTAGAACATATGGGTAATATTAGAAGAGGCGTTCAGAAACATTCAGTACCAGTACATTGCACCGGTTGCCACAGTTATCGAGTATCTGAATTTTTGTGGTCCGGTATAGATCAGATAGAGAAAAAGATCTGTTGAAAAAAGAAATGTTCTGGGTGTTCAAATTAAAAACCATGAGCCCGAAGGGTTTAAATGAAGAGTTTGATATTAAATGCTTTCTATAGATTGTAATATAAAGATTTGTTTTAGGAAATTAAGAAAAGATTCTACAATCAAAAGGGCCAACAGAATCTACACCTAAAACATCAGATGGTTCATGAAACTGTGAAAGTGAAAGTAAAAGTACGGAGGGACGGCCATAGTAGCAGAGACGAGTGAAGGAAGGAAGAAATGTGGTAGATCAACCCGAATAAAATTATAAAGCTGGATAGAGATTCGGATTATAAAGTTGGATGAAAATTTAGACATGGGATGACGGTTTAAATATGGAAGATCTTGAGAGAAGCGTTGTTGTTGCGCTTCGGAACTCTGCAACTCAGAATAAGAGACACCAGAAGTGCGGGACATTTAGATAGAATAAGAAATAAGAAATGGTACAACGTATGAAAACGAAAGTGCACGACTTTTTGGAGTATATGGAGATGTGGTAACTTTTGAACGGAAACGGAAGTGACGTATCGGGGGAATCCTTTTAACCATATATGGAGAACGCTGTGAGATCGAATTAACCAATGAGAGGACTATGTGGACTATTAAAGCACGAGAAGGAAGGGAAGGTTTATATTATTTTATGCTTTTAATTTTGATTTATCGCCCTTGAGAAAGTCTTAGGACGAAACGCGTTGGGCATTTTTATTACCATTCAATAAATTTTATTTTTATTCATTTATATACCTTCCCGATTTATTTATTTATAAATAAGTTTTGGAGACGTCTGATTTATATCTTCCAACTGGGCCCATCCCACCCAGACATAACAAGGACCCTGATCTGTGGTGACCAGCTGGCGGTGCTCCATTAACAATACAAAAATAAGAGGCAGTGCTCCCAGATCACACAGCACTGTGAGCTATCAAATCACAAATAATTTTTTTTTTTTTACACAGAACGTTTGTGAATTTAAGTCATTCAAAGGAAAAACTTCTTATCACATAGCTTGTCCGCTTGATGAGATGAAGTGATGAGAAGTTTTTCCTTTGAATGACTTGTTTTGTACACAGAACGTTTGTGACTTTGTGATTTGATAGCTCACAGTGGTTTGTGATCTGGGAGAGCTGTCCCTCATTTTTGCTATTTTTACCTTTTTTGGGGTGATAGGACTCGGACAGATCCTCCTTAGGGAATTCAGCAGCAAACCAATTGAACTGACTATCTCAGCGCCACGTTATCTGATATACTTTTGTGTTCGCTCCAATGACAATTATTTACATGACCTAATCCTATATCCTCATCACACATGCTGGCTCATCCTTTCTCACAGGATCCACAGTAATAAAACTCAATTAATGGGCAGTGTGTGTGTGAGCGTACACAGGATACACCACAATAAAACACACCTAATGGGTGGGAAGTGTGTGTGACCGTAAACAGGATATTGAGCAATCAAACTCACGTAATGGTCAGTGTGTGTGAGCGTACACAGGATACACAGCAATAAAACTCAATGGGCAGTGTGTGCAAAGTGTACAGAGGACACACAGCATTTTAAAAAAAAATAATAATAATCCATCCTCTGTGGCGCTGTAGGGGCAGCTGGTGACGTTCAGCCCATTGCTGAAATGTGCTCCTTCAACTCAGTCATGGATCTTACTGGGCCGTGCCTGCCAGGCAGCTTCTCAACACGTCACTTGTTATGCGCAGCTCTCACTCTAATGTGCAATCTAATGTGGCAGAGAGTGAAAGCTGAGTGGGCGTGTATGAGAGTGATATGCTCAGAAGCTGCCTGGCCGTCACGGCCCTGCAACGCTGGGCGGATTAGTAAGATCCACGCCCCAGCCAAGAGGGCAGATTTCAGCAACCAGTCAAAAGTCACTGGCTGGAGACAAGTCTCCAGCCAGTAACATTAGGCCTGTGGCCCAGTGTGTTTGTTCGGGGGCATTTTTTGCCGCCCCCCCCTCCCTAGACAAACACCTTGTTTGCCTCGTGGCAGATACGCCCCTGTGTGGAGATGGGCGTATGTGTAGGGGGGGGTATGTGTGGACGGCATTTCACTATTAAAAATATAGTTCCTATTTTTGTCCTCAAATAATTGGGTGGATGCTGCTGACAGCAGTGATGTACAGTGAGGTCAGTGGCTGGTGAGGCACTGGATAGTATCAGAGCCAGATATACACAGGTTACATAGGTTCAGGTTCAGTGCTCCCCAGGATCTGGCTGCTCTCAGTGCAACCCATGATCTGGCTGCTCTCAGTGCAACCCATGATCTGGCTGCTCTCAGTGCAACCCATGATCTGGCTGCTCTCTGTGTTCCCCAGGATCTAGCTGTTCAGTGCACCCCAGGAACTGGCTGCTCTTGGTGCTCCCCAGGATCCAGCTGTTCAGTGCAACCCATGATCTGGCTGCTCTCAGTGCTCCCCCCCCCCTGCTTGCCTATTGATCCCATTGCTTCTACTCAGACCCTACACGAACGCCGCCAGCCTCCACACCTTTGCTAGAATGAACCTCACTCTCTTCCAACGAATACAGCAGCTCCTCACATCTCCTCGGATACCACCTATTTCTTCAGAAACTACTAAGCAAGTATTCCACCTGGCGTCACAGACACCAAATGTCGGGTAGTGTTATGTATACATACAGTATATTCCTCCCCGGCTTGGTGTCTGCCCCGCATAGGCTAACCATGCTGCATGTCTGGCTCCACCATTTCCTGTCCACACCTTACAGAAAGCCAGTCCTCAAGGATAATGGGCATAAGTGGGGACCTAAGGGTTAATGAGTTAAATGTATTTCTCTCTTAAATCTGTTTGTATTTTAGGAGTTGGTTTGTGTTAGTTATACAATGTAGACTTATTGTTGTTGCAGTTTGTCCTTAGATTGATCTGACAGGGTGTTGCTAATCCGGTCTAGCGTGTATTCATTAGGTTTCTGCATCTCCAGAAGGAATTCAACCCCCCCTCATGTAGACAATGTATTCTGCGGATTTATGTTATGTATAGAAGTGTGCTGAGCTCATTTTGACCGTTTTTGCTCATCATGTTTAAACACGATTTGAAGTCACGTTTTATTATATGACCCAGACATATTATATATCCTTTTTTTTTTTGGCAGACTGAGCAGATTCATAATCTATCTTTATTACTTGTATACGTCATGCCATGACCAAATGCTATAACAAAGAAATGTAAAACAATTATGCGAATTTGCAATAAAATTTCAATCATCCTCAATGTGTAAAGTAATTTTTTTCACATTTTATCATCTGAGCCTTTGCAGTTATATATTCCATGGGGTAGACTTGTTAAAAAAAATTAGAACTGGGAACTCGTTACTTTAATTTTCTGAGAAATTATGTGATTTTAGCTAACCCCCCCCCCCTCTCAAAAAAAATCATTAGTGCAGCATCATTGTTCACATTATAATTGAAATGTGAACAGTAGTGCTGCATTAATAAAAAAACAAAAAAGTTTTTAAATTTTATTTATTCTATTAATTAAATCTTATTATTACTTTTAACCTGGTCATGTTTGGTATCCTTGGAAAGGCCATGCTCTGGCCTTTCAAATGATAGCAAACATGACCCTCTAGCTGCCACCGATCGGGAGACAGGGGGTTCAAAGTACCCCCCTATCTCCACCATATGATTATTGGGCAGTTGGGGTTACCCGGTTAACTGAAGTCATCACGCCATGCTTGAGTCAGTTGATGAGGGGGGAACTGGATGGTGGCTCCCACTGGAAATAGGCCACAATCCGATGCCGATTGGTCAGACTGGGACCCATCCAGGGATGCCAGCCATTAGCCTCTACCCCCCCCGGCAATGGGGAGATAAAGGGATCCAAAAGGATCCCCGCCTCCCCTTCAGGCACTCCCCCTGCTCCGGCTGGGGGGGGCACCTGAAACGGACGTCATTGCGCCAGAGGGTATAAAAACAAAAAAAGTCAGATCTGCGTTGGACCCGCTGGGAGAGGTGAGTATCGGTGAAAGGCGCGCTTCAGACGCACAGGACGTACTATTTTTTCCTGCGGCGTTAAAGCCCACTTGATGCAGGACATAATAGTAAATCCTGCATCTTTAAGGGGTTAAGCGCCATCATCTTTTTCCTCTAGACTGTCTTGCTGGTTAATCTGTTAATTCTCCTATAGATCGCATATATTCAATAGTTTGTTTTTGTTTACAGGTTATGTACTCTCAATAGATTTCCCTCTGGAGTGAGAAGTGCTATAATTCAATTTGATCTGTGGAAATCAACCAAACCAAAGATTAACATAATTTATAGAAAGAGTTTCTACTGAAAAAAAGTAATTGTATGACTTACAAAAAAATGGATCGGTTTGTTATAAGGAAACCAAAAAAGTCTAATACCTCAGACGCAGTGGCTGAAACTGCGCACAGGTATGCAGGAGGCAAAGGCTTAAGGGCATATAATGAATTCAGTAATATTCTTTATCCAAGTTCTGATCAGCACAGTGAACAAGCACAAGCATCAGATGTGCAAACTGATGACCCAGTGTGTAGTTCCAGTGTATTTCATGCAGCAAGTAGAGACAATGCAGAAGATAATACTTCTCATTCAGAACAGAGCACTTCACATTCAGCAAAGCCATCAAATGTAGAAGCTGATGATCCAGTCTGTGGTATTCCAACAAACAGATTTGAACGTCAGAGTCGTGTAGCTAGAGGCCCTTATCAGCCAAAATTGAGCAGGTTTCCTAGAACCAAAATAGGGGATAAACAAAGAAATTTCCATAGTGAATGGTATGAGAAATATAGATGGCTCGAATATAGTCCAGCAAAGGATGCAGCATTTTGTTCCCACTGCCGTTTCTTCTCTAATGATTCAACTCAAAAGGGTCATACTGATCCAGCCTTTATTGAAAAAGGATTCAAAAACTGGCACAGAGCTACTGAATGTTTCAGAACTCACCAATTATCAAAATCTCACCAGCTAAGCACATCAGCATGGTCAAGCTTTAAGGAAGGAAAACCAATTGACGTGTTACTGGATGAGAGCATGCAGACTTATATATCAAAAAAAGAAGAACGGTTCCAGAACAGAATTGTTATGGAGCGACTAATTGACATTGTTCGGTGTTTGGGAACAGGTGGCAGACCATTCAGAAGGCATAATGAAAAAACAGATAGTCGCGAGAAAGGCCTGTTTCTAAATATTGTCCATCTAGTAAAAAAAAATATGATCCTGTCATGAAAAAACATTTGGAAGAATCTCCTCGAAATGCTACATATCTGAATAATCGGATACAAAATTATTTAATTATGTCCATACATAATGTTGTAGAACAAAAAATTGTGTCATCTATAAATGGAAAAATGATCTCAATAATTGCAGATGATACCGCTGACTGTGGGCACCATGAGCAAATGTCTGTGGTTGTACGCTATTTTAACCGTGAACGACAGTCCAGTAGAGCATTTTGTGTCAATTCAGAGGCTCTTCACAGTTGATGCTCAGTCAATTTTTGACCAACTAAGCAAATTCTTGCCATTCTTAAAACCTAATGGTCTTCAGTAATTTCGGTATGCTTTGATGGAGCAGCTACTATGTCTGGATGCACTGCAGGCGTTCAGATGAAATGCAAAGAGAAAAATCCAGAAATACTCTATGTACACTGTTATGCACATTGTTTAAACCTTGTGCTAGTAGATGCTTGCACTTCAAGCAAGCAAAATAGAACAGTATTTGACTTTTTTGGCATTATACAGACGGTTTATGCCTTCATGGAGGGAAGTCCTGTGCGACATGCAGTAATGGAAAAAATTTCACAAGAAGTAGGATCTCAGTTGAAAACTTTAAAGTCACTGTCTAACACAAGGTGGGCATGTAGAGCCGAAGCAGTAGCTGCAATAAAAGAGAACTTTTCCATTATTTTACAGGCTTTAAATGAGATCACTGAAAAAAGTCGCTTAGCTGATGCTAAAATAAGAGCAAGGGGCCTTATTTGTGAATTAAGTTCATTCAAATTTATCTTTGCTCTGCACATGATGCACCCTATTCTCCAAATAGTGGTAAGGGTTAGTAAGACTCTGCAAGCTTCAAATCTCAACTTGCTTACTGCAATGACAATAGTGAAAAGCTTGCGCAATTCTTTGATCTCCATGAGAAATGACCCAGAAATTTTTCGGTCTGTTTTTAAGGACTGTGAGAAAATGTGTGCCGAAAATAACACCCCTATTCCTCCAGTTAAGAAAGAAAAAGAAAACCAACTGTTCATTTTGATGAGGGAGCCCCGTCCCAGCATCACTTTGATACAAAAGAGGAGCAGGAGAGAATCACTTCTTTTTACCCACTACTGGATTCATTGATAACTGGTATCAACCAGCGATTTGAACAGGAGTCGTGTGATATTGTTACTGCAGTTGGAAAATTGCTGAGCTTAGAGATTGTTAAAGGCGATATAGAAATCCTTGAGAAAAGAAATGGTAAGCGCCCAGAACAGGGTGATATACCCAATACCCAGCTCGACCAGAAAGTAGTGGTTTCCCCCAAACCAAGAACAAATACTATAATGAAATACGTATCTGGTCAGCGCGAAATGGTAGAACGCAAGGGATATGTGGGTAGATCTTGTTGTAATTTCATCCGTAGAGATTCGACATATGAAATAGGAAAAAAACTATATTTGTGCAGTATGTTATAACTAAAATGTAACAAGATGTACATAGAGAAGATTTTCCCACTCACAAATCTGAGCCCCAACCTGGCTCTGAGTGGGGAAGTGCCTCTGGGTTATTTTTCTGAGGTATTCTCAGGAAACCCACTCCTTTTGTTCACTGTTATTCGTGGTTTTCTCGATAAGGTAGATATAGAATAAAGACACAAAAGAGATCTCTGTGTGTATCTGGATTATGAAAATGAGGAATGAAAACTCCTATTGGAGTGTTAACTCACATTTGATGGAGCTTGTTCAAGCTCAAGATATGCGCCTATGGGTTTTGTGTGGTCAAACCCAAAAAAAGACCGAACAGATGCTGGATAACGTTCTTAAAAATTTAATAAAAAGGTTTAACAAAAGTTAAAATAAAACAAATAAGAGTCCAGGACGCGTTTCACCGCTATCACGGCTTCTTCAGCTTTCGATATAGAAATCCTTGCCCAAAAATTGAAGGTGCCAGTGAATGATTTGGAAGCAGAGATCGCCTTGCTGAGAGGTTATGATGAACCTGTACCTAAAGGCTGCACTACAAATAACCTGAAAGAGTGGCTTGATTGGCTTAAGGAATCCGATCGATTATCAACATTCCAAGCCTTTTACAAATGTATTCAATGCTTTACAGTCTTGCCTGTAACAAGCTGTTCATGTGAAAGAGTCTTTTCAAAATTAGCACATGTAAAAACCAAACTAAGAAGTACAATGACCCAAGAACGCCTTGATTCGCTCATGTTGTTATATATTGAGCAAGATTTGGCTTGGTCGGCTAATTACAATGAAGTCATCGAAGAATTTAAGTGCATAACACCTTCTGTGAGACGTCTACTTCTCTAACACATGTAGCTGAGTAAACCATAACAGTCTGAAGCCAGCTCACAACTATACTGAGGCCAGTTTGGTGGAGGCAACCTTTTCAATTAAGTTCTCTTCTCTTCTGGAAATGAGTCAAATGCTCTGCTAGCTCTCATAGATTTGTTCTCCATTAGTTTGGTTTTAGAGCTTTGTTTGTAGTTCTGTCTAAATACATAATTGTATTTCTCTTTTGATAGTTCTAATTCACCATAAGCACTGCTGAGAAACTTTGTTGTGGAATTTACTTTACACAAAAAAAGTAGATATATTAGTAGATATTTTCAATTGAGGTACTGTAAAGCTGTGGCTTTTTTTGTTTTGTTTTATAACAAAGATTGATTTAACGTTTCATTAGTAACGGGTTTTCATTAAAATATTAAAAAAATGTTTCTTGTAAAATGTTTACTTTGATTTATAATAGTGTTGGTGTGTCTGCATGTATGAATGTGTGTACACACTAAAAAAAATATAATATATATATTATTTTATACTGAGCTATTGGGTGCACACCCTAATGCAATAGACTGGGCACGCCTATGCATACATCCCTATCTTGCTCACTTACAAACCACTAGATCGACCCTTCCCATAAGGCATTTTTCCTTTTAAAACTTTTCGGGGGGGGGGGGGTGGACAATGTTACATAGGTAATCTTAGGGTACCAGCACACAAGCGCCTGTGTCTGTACTGTTTTGACGGAGAGGGCCATCCACCGGACGTGAAAAAGCCCTCCGTCAAAAAGCTAGACGGACGCTGACGGGGATATAAAGCGCAATCCTCCATAGGAGGATCGCGCTTTGTATGCTGAGCACACAAAGTGGAAGGAACGTCCACTTTCACGGACATTCCTTCCTCGCTTTACAAACGCTCATGTGCCAGTAGCCTTAACGCTCAAGAAAAGCGGCATGTGCGTCTGAAACGCTGCATTTCCAAATAAAATTCCTATTGATTTACATGATGTCCTGGGTCCCATCATGGTTTTGTGACTATACATTGCTTAAATTTACAATATTCTGTATACAGTATAGAAAAGCATGAGCAAAAGAAGCATATTTTATCCACAAGGACAGTTTTAGCTTTCTAAGGTGTAAATGTCAACATAATGGCCAAGATCCAGATATTCTGTGTCATGTCACATTGCTGGTGTGTGTGTTTGTTTATAGCACAGTGGGGGCTTAACATTTCCTAGAAGGTCGGTTACGCAGTAGCGTTTTTTTGCTTAGTCATGCTGAGTCAAGTCCACACACAGACACATTCTGTCGTACTCTGCCGAGATATAAAAGCCGACAGACGTTACAGTGGAACAGACTAAATCAAAAAACACTCTTAAACTGAAAGTACTGCATCTGAGGCGAGGAAGACTTGTCATATATAGGGCGCAACCTTTGCCCTGAAGAGAAAAAAAAAAAAAAAACAGAAGAGAAGGAGGAAGAGGTAGGAAGAAGAAGGAAAAAAAAGGAATCAATGTGGAAAACCTTCAATTTCCTGGCTGCCTAAAAAGGTTGTTAGGCCATCTGTCCACCAACACTGATTGAGATCTATTCAATCCCTTATCAATCATCTCACACTGACAGCCTTTCGGGGTTATGAAGAAGTGTGCAGAGCGGATCAGCCAATGCCTCCCAACAGATTTGTATACAGGCATCAGATTGGTTCTACTTTAGAGTGTGCGGCCAGAGCTGCAAACCTGTCAGATGGGAGACCCCAGCAGTGGAATGAAAAAAAGTTTTAAAAAAAATTGTTGGAAATCCAGATCCGACAAAAAGCGGCATTTAGGTTGGGCGTCCAATGGATCCGTATTCGTGCGACGACACCGCACAAAGTCGTCCTTGTCGTCAGACCAATCCAGCAACACTATTGTGAATGTACCGTCCATTGCGTCAGACTTGCGACTTCCAGCGACTTTTGAAGTCTGCAGCAGACTAGCGATCAGACCAAAAATTTTGGAAATCTCACACAAGCAACTCAGACAGACAGACAGCCAATCAGGGAAGGAGATGGATGCTGAGAAGTTGATTAGGGGAGTTAAAAACACTATTATATTCAATTATTTGATATTTAAATGTATATTTTGTAGGGCTGCAACTAACGATTATTCTCATAATTATTAATCGAAATAATATGTCAGCCAACTAATTGATTCATCGGATTAATAATAAAAAAAAATTCTATGTAAAAAAAATAACCACAACCCCTCCCAAGTACATACGCAAATTGCGTATCTTGTGTACTTTTCACACAAGGTATGCGAGTGCTTGGTCAGAGGGATGGGTTGATGCCCATGCGCAGCTTAAGCCCATGTTTGCTTTCTCAAATGAACGCGGCTGCAAGTACTTTGTCATAGATGATGCCGGCATGAAATCGGGATAAATAAACTAAAGTGGTCAGGGTGCATAGAGTGTCCCTTTTAAATCGCATTGATTCGTTGTCGATTAAATCGATTAGTTGTTGCAGCCCTAATATTTTGCATATGGGAGATGGGTGGGACCAGCTATATTTGGGTAGGGTACAGAATGAATGAATTTTAGGTCCTTTTTCAGTTGCGCAAAGGGATTAAAATACACACACACACACACACACACACACACATCCAGCTCCTCCATATTCATTTTCGCATACGGACAAAGGACTGCAGTGTTTCCAAAAGCAGAATGCAATAGTCTCAGAAAAAAGAAAACAAGAATAAACTGGTTTTTGAATCCATAGTCCTCGATAGTCGTTGATCGTTAGTCTGATGCAGTGGACGACCCTCACACGACCAAAATAGTGCCTAGCCTGACGACCAAGTCGGACGCATGACTACGGATCCATTGGACGTCCAGCCTCAGCTAAAAGTCGCTGGTATTTCACAAAACTGTTAGTTACAGAGCTTTGTGCATACAACTTTTTAACTGGTATTTGCTACACAGGCAAACACCGGTGCTCTATGAAGAACCCAATAAGTGCTTATTAAATAAATAGTGTTTGCTCTAGCTGTAAAGAACAGCGAACTCTGCCGTTGCTTCAATTGCAACAAATTTCAAGTGTAAAAATTTTAATAAAATAATCAAAAAAAGAATTCAGACAACAGCAGGAGGTGCTTCAATACATCTTCTGCCGCCATTTGAATCTCTCTTTTGTGAAACTCCGAAGTTTGTTGTGGTTGCAAGGACAGCGATATTCACCATTGTTTGCAGTAGTTTCAAACACCAGCACTAACTTTAACCCCCTCATACCCCCGCCCAAGCTAGAAATGTAATGTTGAAACCTCTCCCTGCTTTAGCCTTTTAAACTGGTACTCCATCAACAAAAAACTGATAAAGGGTAGCATTTGTGAGGTTTTGATGGGATTCAGGCATATTATGAATAGGTAGGATTAGTCCAATATAAACCGTAGCATGTGAAACATTCTTCTGTCTAGACATACCTGATGACCTTTACATGTGTGTATGTGGAGATCCAATAGACAGGCTTTGCTACATTATACATACTTATCAGACAACGACCTAGTCAAACTTTCCTCTAAAGGTCTCTCAAGCCACCGGCGCGATGACGTCACAGCGCCGGAGGAGGGATCACACTGATCTGACTCCGCGGGAGTCAGACCAGCGTGGGAGCGACCGGAGGAGGTAAGTATTAAGCGAGGGGGGCTGTAAACGCCGAGGACGTACATTTACGTCCTGCAGCGTCAAAGCCCGCCTAATGCAGGACGTAAATATACGTCCTGCGACGTTAAGGGGTTAAAAAATAAAATTTTTAGGTTTTTTGCCTCAAAACAAAAATTGAAATAGTAATTTTGGCAGGTTTCTTTATTTTGTTTGGGGGTAGGTGCACTTCGCATTTCTGTGCCTACAGGCTCCTGAGGTGCAAATCCGGCCCTGTCACTATATAGTCTACTGGAGAGAGAAAAAAAATGAAGAGGGTTTATGTCGAGAATTCTTGTCACTTTGTTTTCAGAAGCAGTTCCACATATAAAAATGGGCAAGCGCAAGGCACCATCTTATATATACTATTCATGATAAGTGCCCCCTTTTTATGGTTTTTGTGGAATGGAATATATTGTTTAGCGTTGGAATCTAGTTTTGACTTCTGGTGTATGGCCTTGAGGAGAAACGGATTTATACTCCAGCTTCTACGATATAGACCGTTTTTAGTTCCTTCCTGACATTTTTTAGTATTCTTTTGCCTCTGCATCTATATTTTATTGCTACGCCTTCATTTATAACCAGAGAGAAAAAACCTTGTGAAATACCACTGGCAAGAGCCAGCATGTCCAAGTTCTATAGCATATTAACGCAGTGGCGTATCCCCAGTGAAGTCATTGACTTTCGCAAGGTGGCGTTTCTGGAAGGCTGTGGCGTGGTTAAATGGCGTGGCTTCCACAGTAGCACCGACAAAATCTGTGGGGATCTTAAAACCTTCTATTTAACCGTCAATAGCTTCGCGTTGGTCTTTATTTGGCTGCTCTTTATCACCACCAATCATCTGAATATACATTCTAGTGGTGCACTGCAATAAAAATGTCCAGCCGGTACTGAAAATCCAGGATCAGTTCGGCTGAAAACCGATACAAAAAAAAAAAAAAAATCAGTCATCAGAACCTGGCCTGGGGGTCCAGCTGAGCCTGGTGGCCAGCCTCCAGATCCAGGTTCGAATGACTGGGGGGGGGGTGAGATCGCGTTGCACCTGCATCGACCCTGAGCTCCTCCAGTGGTGGCAGTCCCACGGTGAGTGGTGACAGTCCTCCGGCAGCCAGTTCCCGCTCTCCATCTGATGCCGGTCAAAGGAATGACATCACGAAGACCATAGCCTTTGACCCTGCAGACAGTCGGGTCAAAGTCTTAGGCCTCTGTGACGTCATCCCTGTGTCTGACAGAGTGGGAACTGGCTGCCGGAGGATTGTCACTGCTCACCATGGGACTGCCACCGCTCTAGGAGCTCAGGGTCGCAATAGGTGGATGTAGGCGAGTATGTTGCCTTCACATACTCACCTACAATCGGCCCTGAGCTCCTCCAGCGATGGCAGTCCTCCTGCATCCAGTGCCCGCTCTCCGTCAGACGCCGGTCGCAGGGATGATGTCGCGGAAGCGGATGTCTTTGACCCAGGGCCAAAGGCTTCAGCTTCTGCGAGGTCATCCCTTGCGACCGGCATCTGAGAGAGTGGGCACTGGATGCAGGAGATCAGGGCCGAAGTAGGTGATTATGTGGATTGGATGTAGGTGAGTAGATGTAACGCTCTCACCCCACCCAAAAACAACATCACCTGGGCCCCCGGCTCAGCCGTGCCTCCAGGCCCTGGTTCGGATGGCTGATTTACAGACGATTTTTTACAGCCAAATTCTCCTTTCAGCCGAAAGTGAAAGCACCATATTTCGGCTGATAATGTCGGTGGCCAGAATTTCATTGCATCCCTAAATACATTCATACCTTAATTAAAGACTACATGTTAAATGTTTTATATGATTTTTTTTTTTGCCTCACATCACTCAGTTGATGCTCTAAGGCCTGGGTCAGATGAGCGCACTATGTGCACCCAAACTGACGTGCCACCCTGCGTCCATGGCAGTGTCGTGACACTTCGAAGGGGCCCACCACCACTGTGTCGCGTGCACGAATTGCGCACGCTATAGCAGGCGTGCAGCAGATGTTCTGAAAGCCTCCCCGAAGCGCGTTTGACTAGGCTGCAAAGCGTGATCCAGCGAGCCTTGCAGCGCTGAGCACACTAACGCTCACGGACATTCCTTCCGCTCTGAAAAACACTTGTCTGACCCCGGCCTAATGCTGTATCTATGAGGCATATGATTTTACACGTTTAGATACACAACATGCATTTAAATGTAGATAAACGATATGTAGCCCTTCATATCCATTCTGCCCATCTACACACAGCACTCTAATGGTTTTCAATCTTTGAGTACAAAACTGCATTTACAAGAATCATTCTAATCCTTCAAATTACCAAGAATGAAATAATACTCAGAACAGATTCACTGGTTACAAACACATTTTTTGCTGCAAAGAGTCAGGTAACAATGAACCAAAGGCCTCACTCATAAACGCTGCGACACGATCAGGTTTCTACATTCACCTCAGAGGAGGCCCCATTTCCTTCAGGATGGGAAATGGTCAGTAAAGAGAGATTGCTTACATGAATAAAAAAAAAAAAAAATCCAACACAGATCTTTATTACATACATTTTGTGTAATTATTTACTATTCTAGGATCAACTCGAGAGCAATAGAAGTTTTTACACAGAAAAAGAAAGGCTTTGCTGAGCTAAAGCTCAAGACCAAAGGGGTTATTTCACAGAGCACTGAACGGTCGCCGACATTGAGGAATCAAATTTCCCCACCATGCGGGGAATTCTGCATTCACCACAGGGTCCCCGGAGTGCGGTGAAAAAAGACGCCAAAAATAAAATGCCAAAAAAACGCCTATAAAAAAAATTAAAAAAAATTATAAATTTCAGCAGTTTTGAGGCTTTTTTTAAAAAAAAATAAATAAATAATAAAAAAAAAAATCAGGCAGCAACTATTGGATCCGATCCTGTTAACTGCCGCAAACCCACTGGACACTGCGCCGACCAGCTGCAGAAGAAAGCCGACAAGCCGTGTGACGGGTAAAAAAAATAATTATATATACTGTATATATACACACACACATACGATTGAAAGCGTCAAAACTGAAACGGTTTGCAAAAAAGATACTGAACGACAATACTGTATCTAGAATTAAACATATAAAAAGGTACCATGAATGATCATGCATAAAAAGGTCTGTTACAGAAAAAGGAAAACCGCTAGAGAAATATTTTTCCCCTAAAAATGCCTAAGATTCTAAAAAAAAATAGACTTTTTTACTGCCGTTTAAAAGTATAACAGTTTATTAGATATTGTATAAAAATGGGAATATTTGTAACATTGAAGCCTATGGGATTCACCAGAATAAACCTGCCGAATAAAAGCACCGAAAAGCAGGGCTTTTCTCTGACATTTCACTGCTATTCTGTGTTTTGTGAATAGGTTAACCATTGCTTCTCTATGGGGGATTTAAATGCCGCCAGGAAATGGAACCATACGGAGAAATTCACTGTTCGGTGCCATGTCGGGGCCAGATCGGCTCTTTGTGAATAACCCTGCAAATCGAAACTAGTATGGGCCCTATTCCGCCCGAGACATTGCAACAAATGGAATATTTTGGGCGAGCCCTTAATGTCTGTATTCCAAACAAGCTGCGGTAGCAGCTAGTGTCATAATATGTCTGAGCTGCAGGCAGATAACAGCGGTGCCAAAACCTACGAAAAAAATATCCAGGTAAAAACAGGTACGATGCAGAAAGAAAAAAAATTATTAATGGCTATCGACCCTGCATCAAAATCTAACCCCTTTTCAGATACAATATACATACCAAGAGACTTTTCTGGCTACGGAAAACGGCTTGTAAAGACTTTTCTGGCAACGGCTTGTAACCTCAGAACAGTGGATACATTTTGTTGATGTGCATCAATTGAATTTTGGAAACAAGAACCCATCCCTTCCCCGTTCACTATCTGGGAGGTAACTCAAAAAAGGTTTCCTTTGGGAAGTTTTTGCCACCCCCCCCCCTTTTTTTGGGACCACAATGAGGGAAGAAAGATGAGCCAGGCAACTCCTTTACTGAACCTGTGTAACAATATCCTTTGTGTGCAGATATTAAAACGGTGTTTTGAAACCTACATATGTTCGATCAATGGCAGGTCTACGCTAATGAGCCAGGAAAGATAGTCCGGAACATACAAGGCCTTATTTACAGAAGGCTGTTCAGACCTGCTATAAACCGGCTATAAAAAGAGCATCTCCCTCTGGTTGGCCAAAGACAGCAACGTGAGATTGTTTAGCCGGTCGCCAATTCAGCATGTCCTCATCTGAACCAGCAGCCCTGATCTGTCCCAACATATCACCTGGTGGCATTCAGCGTGCAAAACATAACAGATTTGTGCCAAAATTTGGTTATTACTCTCAAAGGCAACAACTAGATCCAGTAACCTTGTGAAAAGGCCATTTAAGCTGCTGGGTGGAGGCGCCAAACACGTGTAGTAGTGTCATATAATGAAAACATACCAACTCCTGTTTAGCTGCACGCTGATGTTGCATAACGTTTAAAAATATCTTCTGCCCACAGACATAATATATATTTTTAATGACACCCGTAAGAGTCGAATAAAATCAGCATTTTCTAGCTTTACAGGACATAAAAGACAGGATGTAATCACACAAACATATTTGAGCATGTATTAAACAAATGCAGGAGACTCTGGCTAGCCCGCATCTACCCAGGGAGAAGCATCATAATCTACTCCCATGTGGATCTTCTAGATGGCAAGATCTAATTATGTGCTTTGACTTTATAAAAATCTTGGTGGGTGGAGGGGGGGGTGCAGCTTTTACTGTCGGTTTACGCGTGTGGTGGGAATGGGCATTCAACTTTAGCACATCTCTGACCAGTGTTTAACCAGGGTCAGCTTATCCGAAGAGACGTAGTCAACCTACTTTACAGTTACAAGCATTAAAGCGCCAACAAGTTCAGTAATGCTGTACAATTTACATTAAATATAATTTTTAAATCTTTGTTTTATCCACTACAGTCCATTTTGTGAAACACCCACCAATAGAACGACCCCCTTCACATTACCCCCTAGTCAGGGGCAGACTGACCCAACGGGCTCTCGGCGCTGCCCGAGGGTCAGTGGGGGCCCAGTTTTGTAAGGGACCACGGCGGAGCACTAACAAACCGCCTCGTCGGTGGTGCTCCAGCGTGCCTTCCTGGGCCCCATGTGCACCCTACATTGATGCCGCCCCCTCACATGAAGCGCGCGCATCACATGGGGGCGGCGTCAATGCAGGGTGCACGTGGGGCCCAGGAAGGCACGCTGGAGCGCCGCCGACGAGGCGGTTTGTTAGAGCTGCTGGGCTCAGTATACATCCATGTGTGAGCTGGGCAAGGGGCACTATACATCCATGTGTGAGCTGGGGCACTATACATCCATGTGTGAGCTGGGGCAATATACATCCATGTGTGAGCTGGGGCAATATACATCCATGTGTGAGCTGGGGCAATCAATGTGTGAGCTACTGGGGCAATATATATCAATGTGTGAGCTATTGGGGGCAATATATATCAATGTGTGAGCTACTGGGGGCAATATATATCCATGTTTGAGCTACTGGGGGCAATATATATCCATGTTTGAGCTACTGGGGGCAATATATATCCATGTGTGAGCTACTGGAGGTAATATATATCAATGTGTGAGCTACTGGGGGCAATATATATCCATGTTTGAGCTACTGGGGGCAATATATATCCATGTGTGAGCTGCTGGGGGCAATATATATCCATGTGTGAGCTGCTGGGGCAATATATATCCATGTTTGAGCTGCTGGGGCAATATATATCCATGTTTGAGCTGCTGGGGCAATATATATCCATGTGTGAGCTGCACATTACTGGGAGTTTTATTGCTGTGGAGCTCTGCAATGTGCAGTGTGTCAGGATTGTACAGTATCTGTTAAAGTGATCGGCAGTTTCCCACATTCTCCACAGGGACTTTCTGTGCCGCGGTGTAGCCTTAGCTGCAATGAGTGGGTGATGGCTGCTGCAGCAGTGCAGTGGCCATCTGTAAGTATGAAGGGGGGGGCACAATTCGCTGCTGAGTCCAAGTGGATTTTCAAAAAGGTTATTTTTAGGAGTTCAGAAATGAATTCTTTAGCACAATAATGTACATGTGGGTGTTGTGTTATAGGGGGTGGGGTTTTTTATGGGTGTGGCCTCCTGTGGGTGCAGTACAAGGGGGACCCCATGACCTCCTATTGCCCGGGGGCCCCATTAGTTGTCAGTCCGCCCCTCAATGAGAATACAAACCAATGGCAGGGATTCATGGGACTCCTGGCTGGAGAATAACAATAATACCCAGCTGCTGAATCCAATCAACTTTAGGCAAGCCCTGGTTTCCCTTCTTACCCTAGCTTTGACCACATTATCCACTGCCTCCGTTGCACTTGCACCATTCCACTTGGTTTTGGTCTCTTGCCCTATTTGATGCCTGCTGCCCGCCTACCTCGTTCCCCATGCGCCTTTATTCATTACTGACAGCCTGACGTGTTTTATTGGTATTCCTTTAAAACAGGCTTTAAATACCACATATACCGTTCTGTTATGTTTGCTTCTACTTTACGGGTAAACTTTTATTATGTTTTAAAGCTGAATGAGTATAGGTTTTCCAAAATGATCAGGACATACAGGGTTATTCAGAGAGCGTGAAAAGCAGGAGAATGACTGGAGAATGAAAAATTCTAGGTCAAAATAGCCGATTTGGAAAGTGAGATGAAAGGGAGAATTTTTCTGGTTTGGCTATTTTGATTTAGAATTTTTCATTCTCCACTCATTCTCCTGCTTTTCACGCTCTCTGAATAACCCTGCAAGTGTTTTGTATTTTTTTTCCTTTGGAATGTTTGCATAGGAGTTATCATGGGGATGGGACCCAAGTCTACAATTCATTTAGGTTCCTTATGCAAAGCAAAATGAGCCGCTTCTGCTCACTACCTGAATAGTTGGTGAGATCTACCATTAAAATTGCAGCGGCTTGACCCTAATATACCCAAAACTACCAATTGCCTAAAAGGGCACCAAGTGGAGTACCAAGTTCGGTGCTTGGTGAATAGACCCTTTAGTGTCTCCCGGTTACCCACAGTGTTACGATGGAGCCGCTGTATTGGCAGCTCAAGTTGTAATGGGGAGTTGCTCTTTATTTGCAGCAGCACCGTCGCTGGTATCGGATCGTGGAGTCCATAGGGATTATGGCGTTAAGAGTGGCCCTGCTTGAGCTTGCATGAGCTGTGTCGGGTCAGGACCTGAAAAAGGACACTTTAAAATATTTGTCCCCAGACTTCTGCATTCGGTCCGATGTAGTGGATCGCACCCGCACCTTCCTTTGCACTGGAAACACCTATTAGGAGGAGAGTCCCCCTTTTTTTCAGTTCGATGCTTTTCGGCAACATTCTCCAACTTTATCATTATGCTTCGGCGACTCAATCTTCAGCACACTGCGGTGACCAGTGAATTAACTGTACGGTCGTCAACATGTTTAGTGAATAGACCTTTAAATGTTATTAGCTCCTGCAAATATTTCCCTTTAGAGGCTCTTGGCCATGTTAGACTAGAGCCTCATGGTCTTTATTGGCATTGTAAAGGCATTTAGGAACAAATTTTATTGACTGTAAGGGTTGATGCAGGTCTTTAAAGAGATCAGTCCAGTATTAAAAGAAAGGGCTCTATTCACATAAAAAGTGAAACTGGTTAGACAAGAAAGTGGTTTACGTAAAAAGCACATTTATAAAGAGTTTGATGTCTATATTTGGGGTACAAAAGAAAAAAAAAAGTTATAGGAGCTACAAAAAGGCACAGGAAGGATCGCTTCCAATACAGCATCTCTTGAAAACTCCTGTGGGAAATAATGTTTTTCAGCATGGATTGTGACACAGCATTATTTTCGGTGTGATAGTTCTAGCAGTGAAGCCGCACCGAGCCATGTGAACATATTTGGCCAATTACTGAAGCTTGTGGTTCAAGCATTGGTCTCAAAACACAACAACTTACCATGCTATTTTTAACCAATGCTGCTAAAGGCGTAATATGCCATCCCTGCGACCATACCCACAGTGATGCATCAGGTTTTGGGGCGGTTTTTCTTGCCCTTCAGGCTTCTGCTAGAAAGCTGAACATGAAGAGGAACTTCATCTTTCAGCATGACGACGAACCAAAGCATACATCCAAATCAACAAAGGAATGGCGTCACCAGAAGAATAAAAAAAATTTGGAATGGCCCAGCCAGAGCCCAGACCTGAATCTGATCGAAAATCTGTGGGGAGATCTGTGCACAGGAGATCACCCCGCAACCTGACAGATTTGGAGTGGTTCTGCAAAGAGTGGGCAAATATCGCCAAGTCAAGATGTGCCATGCTGATAGACTTAAACCCAAAAAGACTGAGTGCTGTAATAAAAATCAAAAGGTGCTTCCACAAAGTATTAGTTTAAGGGTGTGCACTCTTAAGCAACCATATTATTTTTGTTTCCTCCCACCACCTAAAAGATTTCAGTTTGTTTTTCAAATCGAGTTGTACAGTTTATAGGTCACATTAAAAGGTGGAAGAAGTTTTGAAATAATTTAGCTTGGTCTCATTTTTTTACAACACATAAACCTGACATTTTAAGAGGGGTGTGTAGTCTTGCTATCCTCTTTATATATAGGAGGTATTTGTGGTATGAACAGACTCCCCCGGCCAGAACCGGTTAGCACCGTTACCTAGATCACATTTCTGTGGAGTGCTTTTACTTGCAATCTGGTGTCATTACAGAGTTTAGGAGGGTTGAGGTTCCGCAGTAATATCACAGGTTCGCCCACACTGGAGCAGTGAGGGAGTGTGTGAGTCCTGGCAGGGAGAGGGAAGCAGACATGCTGGAGCAGAGAGCGAGTGTGTGAGCCCTGGCTGTGAGAGGAGCTGCAAACACTCCATTCTGTGTGAAGTGACAGCATCCCTCTGATCTGCTTATCCAGTGTATCAACTGGATTTTTGGAAAATTATGGAGCCACGCTGGTGTCAGGAGGGGGAAAAAAATTTTTACTCGTTCCCACGCTGTGTCAGGTCGTGAGGATGACCTATCAAAGCCTGGCCACGAGATAAATTTTGGTTTTCCATTAGCGTGCACACGAGTGAGCCATCTTGTGCGCAAGCAACCCCAGGCAGACAGTCCCCGCCTCCAGCACTCCTTCCTCAGTACGAGGCTGCAGCGTTGGAGTGGTGGCTCAGTGGTTAAAAGTGCCTGCCGCATAGGAATGAACCTCCGAGTTCGAATCCCTGCCGGTCTAATAAAGTTTTTGTTTTAAACATCTACCTGGTCTGCAAGCAGAATAAGAATAATATAATGCTGCTACGATTAATACAATACAGTAAAAATAGTAGCAGCATTATAATATTACAAGGACAATTGAGGTATCGTTGGAAAGGCTACAGCCTGGCTTTTCCAATGATATACAACATGACCACATAATGTGAAAATGTAAAAAAAATATATAGAATATATTATAAAATCTTATTTCTTTTTTGTTCTAAAAGCAGCAGCATAAATTCAAATATACAGCATAATTGTTTTTGAATATTATTGCTTTGGAGCTGTGTGATTCAGTATTGTGCGGTGTGTAGGAGCGTATCACACAAATACAGGGCAATAAAACTCACAGTATTGTGCAGTGTGTAGGAGTGTGAGTTTTTTTGCTGTGCAGCTCTGATACGCTCATATATACAGTGATCTACGGTGATGTGTGTGTTGTATTAGGGACGCACCGAAACGGAAATTTGCGGCCAATAACGAAAATTCGGGATCGGTTCGGCTGAAAACCGATACCGAAAATAAGACATGAGAACCTGGGCCTGGAGGCCGGGGACTCGCCTGATCCTGAAGGCTGGCCTAGCAAGCTGCTTGGCCGGCCTTCAGGCCCAGGTTCGCATGGCTGATTGGTTGTACCTTAAATACTCACCTACATCCCCCTACTTCGGTCCTGAGCTCCAGCAGTGACAGTCTCCCGGCTGTCGCAGGCTGCTCGGCTGTCCTCCAGGCTCAGGTGAGCCCCAGGCCGAAGGCCGGCCGAGCAGCCTGCAACATCCGAAAGACTGTCATTGCTGGAGCTCAGGACCGAAGTAGGAGGATGTAGGGGAGTATGTTGCCTACACATACTCACCTGCATCCTCCTAGTTCGGCCCTGGGGCCTCGCCTGAGCCTTCAAGGCACAGCCGAGCTGGGGGCCTCGCCTGAGCCTTTAAGGCCCAGCCGAGCTGGGGGCTCGCAAGAGCCTAGAGGACAGCCGAGCACAGTCACCGCTGGCAGGGCCTTAGGAGGAGGATGCAGGTTAGTATGTGTAGGAATCAAAATCACATCGGCCCAGAGCTCCTCCAGCGGAGGCATCCAGTGCCTGCTCTCTGTCAGTCACCGGGAGGACGTCACGAAAGCCTTTGACTCAGGGTCAAAGGCTTCCGTGACGTCATACCGGCGTCCAACTGAGAGAGGACACTGGATGCAGGATGACTGCCACCGATGGATGCCGATGTAGGTGCGTATGTGCAACCGGTGGAGAACTCGAGGCTGATGTAGGTGAGTATGTGCTCTCCACCCTACTCCAACAAAATCCATCACCTGGGCATGGAGGCCCACCCGGGCCCCCTGCTCAGCCGGCCTTCAGACTCAAACGAGCCCCCTGCTCGGTTGGCCCTCCAGGGCCTCGCCTGAGCCTGGACGCCGGCCGCGCAAGGCATCTCGGCCGGTGTCCAGGCTCAGGCGAGCCCCCGGCTCAGCCGGGGCTCCAGGCCCAATTTTTTTATGGAAATTTTTGGCTGTTTTTTTTCGGCTGAATTTCCATTTCGGCCGAAACCGAAAACACCATTTTCAGCCGATAATTTTCTATGACCGATATTTCGGTGCATCCCTAGGTTGTATGAGTGTGAGTGAACTGCAATGCCATAAGAAGTGTTCTATTTAAATATCTGTGTTTGTTCTCTATGTGGTTAATAAAGACCTAATGCTATTTTTGTTGAAATTATATTTCTTATCAGGACAAGTAGATTGGGCTTCCACTTTAGTCCATTGGACAAGCAGATTTTTTGTTAAAAAAATTCCACACCCCAGATCATAGTTTTCTGGTGTCCATCCGACAGAATAGCATAGGACGCCTTCACATCTCTATGGACTCAAGGAGAGGATACCTCTAACACCGATATACAAAATAAGAGTTTGCTCTTCCATTTAGTATTAGCTAATCCCCATTAGCAGCTGGGCAAAGGGAACTTTGGGGTTAATTCCTGCACTTAGCGGACCTGTGGAGCACAGGCAGCATATTGGAGAGCATTCAGTGAGCGCAAATGTAAATTATAGGGCAGTTTTGGGGAAGTATTTTTTTTTTTTTATGACGCTACATTACTGGGTTAAAAAATACACAATAGTTCCAGATGAGAGAACTAGCTCAGCTTTTTTCCCCAATCCTGATGGATAGTGGAGTTTAAAACTGTAATAAAACATCCTCTAACAAATATGAGTCCATATGCCCCGCTCCCACCCATAAGAAACAATAATATAACTTGCTATGTTTTTTAGTCATGGCTGAAGAGTCGGTCTAGTTTAATGATTTTATACATTTATTATTTAACAATTTTTGCATCACTTTATAGCAAAACTGTCAAACTCCTGCCCCCAGATGTTTCCGAACCACAACTCCAAGGATTTCCTGGCTATCTACTACATTCGAAGAATTCGGGGAATTGTAGGCATCAACATATAGGGGCCATGAGTTTGACAGCCCTGAATTATAGGTGTTTTTTTTATGCGATCGTTTGATTCCTGGGGAAGTGACTGTTACTCCATAATTCTCCTTCCAGAGAGAATTCCGTTATACTGTATATTGTAAAGCCAGAAGCCGGGACACTAACTAGTTCTACTACTGGCTTCTGTAAACACGCTTATCACTCAAATTGACTATTACCCACTTTATCACTGCTCTATTACTCTTTCAAGGCCAAAGTCAGATAGAGCTGCCAGACTTACCTAGTTTGCCTTTAGAGAGAATTGAAACAGAACTTGGAATGAAACGGCAGCAGATTGAAAGGCCAACTTTAACTGTTAAACAAGATTCAAGATTTTTCGGCTATATGCTCGTTTTTGCAGCGTACAGGCAGGTGCATGTAATATGAGCACTTTCCACCTGATGTCACGGCTCATAAACACCATATGCCATGGTGTGACGGTCTATACCAAAACACACAAAGTATTTTGTATGATAAACTCACTCAATATGTTAATCAGGCAACATCTAATACACATGTTTATCAATACAAAACCACAAAGTATAAGGAGCTGAAAAGGTTAGAAGGCAGTCTTACTAGTGTTTGTATTTCCTTTTACAGGTACACTATATTGCCAAAAGTATTCGCTCACCTGCCTTGACTCACATCTGAACTTAAGTGACATCCCAGTCCTAATCCATAGGGTTCAATATGACGTCGGTCCACCCTTTGCAGCTATAACAGCTTCAATTCTTCTGGGAAGGCTGTCCACAAGGTTTAGGAGTGTGTTTATGGGAATTTTTGACCATTCTTCCAGAAGCGCATTTGTAAGGTCACACACTGATGTTGGACGAGAAGGCCTGGCTCTCAGTCTCCACTCTAATTCATCCCAAAGGTGTTCCATCGGGTTGAGGTCAGGACTCTGTGCAGGCCAGTCAAGTTCATCCACACCAGACTTTGTCATCCATGTCTTTATGGACCTTGCTTTGTGCACTGGTGCAGAGTCGTGTTGGAAGAGGAAGGTTGGGAGCATGGAATTGTCCAAACTGTCTTGGTATACTGAAGCATTCAGAGTTGCTTTCACTGGAACTAAGGGGCCAAGCCCAGCTCCTGAAAAACAGCCCCACACCATAATCCCCCCTCCAAACTTTACACTTTGCACAATGCAGTCAGACAAGTACCGTTCTCCTGGCAACCACCAAACCCAGGCTTGTCCATCAGATTGCCAGATGGAGAAGCGCGATTCGTCACTCCAGAGAACGCGTCTCCACTGCGCTAGAGTCCAGTGGCGGCGTGCTTTACACCACTGCATCCGACACTTTGCATTGCATTTTGTGATGTATGGCTTGGATGCAGCTGCTCGGCCATGGAAACCCATTCCATGAAGCTCTCTGTACACTGTTCTTGAGCTAATCTGAAGGCCACATGAAGTTTGGAGGTCTGTAGCGATTGACTCGGCAGCACATTGGCGACCTCTTCGCACTATGTGCCTCAGCATCCGCTGACCCTGCTCCATCAGTTTACGTGGCCTACCACTTCGTGGCTGAGTTGCTGTCGTTCCCAAACACTTCCACGTTCTTAGAATACAGCTGACAGTTGACTGGAATATTTAGGAGCGAGGAAATTTCACGACTGGATTTGTTGCACAGGTGGCATCCTATCACAGCTCCACGCTGCAATTCACTGAGCTCCTGAGAGCGACCCATTCTTTCACAAATGTTTGTAAAAACAGTCTGCATGCCTAGGTGCTTGATTTTATATACCTGTGGCCATGGAAGTGATTGGAACACCTGATTCTGATTATTTGGATGGGTGAGCGAATACTTTTGGTAATGTAGTGGTATATTGGATTTGTTTTCTTCATTTTTATGGCAATGTGTGTGTTTGATGAGTCAGTGCTTAACATTGTGTATGCGCAGTGAACACATGAACACACAAATTAATTTCTGTTTTTGAAAGCCGGCCCGGACTGCCAGCTGTCCTTTATACATTAGGTTTTATCGGTACACAAACTACTTTATGTAAGGGCATGTTCCAAACCGAGTGGAGCTGGCCAAAGACACCATCACTGCAATGGTAATCAGGTGCCACATTCCATAGGGGAAGCAACCACGGCACTCCAAAATCTTTTGGAACTACATCTCCCATGATGATCACACACGCATTAGATTGAATGTGCATCATGGAAAATATAAAGTTTTGAAATATCTGGAGGGCAAAGGCTACAGACCCCTGCCATAGGAGGGCAGTGAGCAGCACACATGCCCGTATTGCTCTTTGATGGTCCTGCAAAAAGTAACCATGTAGAAGTCGCTTTCCATTGTGTAGTTATTAATGATGGCCATTAAGAGATTTTACAACCCAAAAGAAAAATTAAAAGGTTGGAGTACAAACCATCACAATTTTCCACTTTTAAGCTCCCCATTTCACGGTTATATAACCCCTTAAGGACGGGAGTAATTTTACAAATTCGGTGCTGTTTCAAAGTAGAATTTTGCGGAGCTCATTTTGACCGTTTTTAAACGCGGTTTTAAGTCACGTATTATTATACCACCCAGACAAATTATATATCGTTCTTTCCGGCAGACTCAGAAGATTAATAATATATCATTATTATATGCATAGGTTGTGATGGAACCGTTCTCTTCCGCCTGTCCTGACTCTCCAGACACCCCTATGTTGCGGTCAGCCCGGCTACTGGGAGCGCTGTCCTCAGCGCCTTGAGCAACTTGACCCGCCTGCTTCTGATTCTCTGCCCTGGAGCCGTTAGGAATTTCCAGAGGGCCACTCTGTGCCTTCTGGGGGTGATAGTGGGTACCCTGAATGAGACACCAGACGAGCTGTATGTTCCCACAGGATTCTCTCTCAGTCTCTAAGAGTTCTCTTTTAATGAACAAACACGCCACCATTTATGCTGAAATCCAACAGTCATAATTTGCATAAATGACGCACATCGTCCTACCAATGCTAATTACATTAGGTCAGATAGGTATTTACAATAAACATTCTTTACATTCTTTAGCCTTTAAATCACATAACATTTGCATAATCTATTGTTCTAACACATCAGATTAAAGACAAACACTATCACAGACTTCTTGAATCAAATATGCAGCCAGATAAGGGGAAAAGCCCTGTTGCATAAAATTACACAGCAGTAAAGCTTGTTTACTGGCTATACGAAAACACATTTACCTACAGGAATATAAGTATATTTAAAACTAAAGTTACGCCATTTTACACTAAACTAATTTAAACTAAAACCAAACGATGCAAAATATATTTAAAATCACACGATACAATTGAACATAAAGTCTCTTGGGGTTTGAAGCATGGAGCGTTACATCAGCTCCATGACATGGATTTTAAAATGTGAATTTTTCAATAAAATTTCAATCATCCACAGTGTGTAAAGTGTTTTTTTTTTAAAAAAAATCTATTATCCGAGCCTTTGAGGTCATATGCTATGGGGTAGACTTGCTAAAAAAATTAAAACTGGGAACGCATATTTTTTTTTGGGGAGAAATTGTGTGATTTTAGCTAAACCCCCCCCCCAAAAAAAATCATTAGTGAAGCATCATTGTTCGCATTATAATTGAAATCTGAACAATAGTGCTGCATTAACCCCTTCACTGCTGAGGCATTTCACCGCTGTGTGCTGAGCTAATTTTTACCGCTTTCGCTCATCATGTTTAAACGCGATTTGAAGCCACATTTTAATAAATGACCCAGACATTTTATATATTGTTCTTTCCGGCAGACTCCGCAGATTCATAATATATCATTTTTATATGTATACGTCATGTCCTGTCTGTATATTATAACAAAAAATACAATAAAAATTGAATTTTTAATCATCTGCAGTGTGTAAAGTGTTTTTTTTAACATTTTATCACATGAGCGTTTGCGGTCATGTTTTCTATGGGGTGCGCTTGTACAAAAATTTGAAATGGGGACTTGTTACATTTTGTGGGGGGAATTACGTGATTTTTAGCAAACGCTAAAAAATTAGTGCAGCATCATTGTTCACATTATAATTGAAATGTGAACAATATTGCTGCATTAATAAAAACAACACACAATTTTTTTATTTTTTTTTGTTTGTTTTTTAAATTTAATTTATTATTTTTATTATAATTTGTTTTATTATTTTGTTTACTTTGTACCTAGTCATGTTGGGTATCATTCGAAAGGCCATGCTCAGGCCTTTCAAATGACACCCTCCGTGATCCCCTAGCTGCCACGGTTCTGGAGATAGCGGGGTTCACAAGAACCCCCCCCCCCATCTCCACCAGGGGATTTCCTTGGGAAATCCCCTGGCAGCTAGGGGTTCCCCGGCTATCTGACGTCATCACGCTATGCATGATGACATCAGGCAGCGAGGGGAGACCCGGGGGTGGAGCCGCCAACCAAGATGGCGGCCCCCACCGGAGCTAGGCTGCACTTCAGCGCCGCAAGGTGCTGAAGTGCAACCCGGCGCTTGAGGGGTTAAAGCCAGGCACCGCTTAAAAGGGGAGACTCTCCCCTTTAAAGCGTGCCTGGCTTTTAGCGCTGCTCCTTTCCGATCGGGAGGGAGAGGGATCTGAACGGATCTCCCCCTCCCTTCCAGGCTAATCTCCCGGCATTGCCGGGGGGGGGGGTCGCCTGGAAATGACGTCACCGCGCCAAGCGCGATGACGTCATTTACGCCGGGAGGAGGTTGACTTCAGCGTCCTCAGACGCTGAAGTCAGAACGCCGCGGGACCCCGGACAGAGAGGTGAGTATCTCCGCCGGGTGTCCCGCACAGCTGATGACGTGAGGGGCACGTCCTCAGCATGTAACGTGCATCAATGAGGACGTGCCCCACACGTCTTCAGCAGTGAAAGGGTTAAAAAAAAAACGGTTAAATTTTATTTTTTACACTTTTACTTTACTTATAACATGGTCATGTTTCATTGGAAAGACCATGCTCTGGCCTTTCCAGCAATATCAGTCATGACCCCCTAGCTGCCACCGATCAGGAGTTAAGGGGGTTCAAAGAACCCCCCCTATCTCCTCTATGGGATTTCCTTAGGAAATCCCTTTGCAGCTAGGGGGTTCCCCGGTTAACTGACATCATCGCGCGATGAGTCAGATGACGGTGGGGGGGGGACCCAGAGGTGGGGCTGCCCACCGGAAAAAGGCCACGGTCTTGCAAAGATAGTTGCCAGGTCGCGGCCTGGCACCAAAGGGGTTAACCCCCTACAATCGCTGGAAAAGGTCAAGCTGTGACCTTTCCAGCGCTGCTGGCCACAGCCTCCTAGTCCCCGGCGATGGGGAGACAGGGATCCAAAAGGGAGGGAGTCAGAGCAGCGAGGGAGCGACCGGAGGTGGCGAGTATGGCCGGAGGGGGGCTGCAAACACCGTGGACGTACATTACATCCTGCGGCGTTTAGGGGTTAATAAATATTAATGCTTTCCTGTGTGATCCAAGTAAAATGGTTTAGAAATTCTGAAACCACATGTTGTTAAAGTCAACACGATTCAGATAGCAGGTGCTTAAATAATGACTACATGACAGGGAGCACCTTGAAGTCCCAAGACACTGCTGTTCATAAAACATTTACATGTATGGATAATAACCAGGCTTCCTGAGTTTGGCAAAGACTGAAACAGATGTTTTACTAGAGAGGCCAAGCCATTCAGTTGGAACATTTCAACGGCCGTGTCACAGACATCACTCGTCTGCCTGTCCTGCTCTCCCGGCACCCCCTCACCTAGATCGGCCGCTGAGTTGCTCGGAACACCGTGCCTCGAGCAGCCTGATCTGTAGCTCCTTAGGTCCACTGCTCCATACAGCTGAGTGAAGTGCAAGAATCGCTAAGTGCCTTCCCAGGTTAGGTGATGTTGTAGCTCTGAATAAGATACCAGGCAAGCTGTATGTGCAAACAGTAGTCTGATCTTTATTGAAAAACGCACCAGTATTTATGCTCAGGTCCAACAGGGATCATCTGCATATACCAAACCCCCTTTGAAACCACTGGGAGAATTCCACTGGAACATAATTACACAAACATTACTTAGCTTCAGTTATCACACAATATTCACATAAGGCTGACTCAGGACTCCTCAAACATGCAAACAGATAACCGACAAAGAGAATAGCCTTCTTGCATAATCATAGAGCACACAAACCTAATTACATTCTGGTTTAACAAAGAAATAAGCTTTAAACTAAATCGCAACCAGGAAATAATGACGAAACTCAGGCCTGCATCTCTAAATTTACATTAAAACACCGTAATAAAAGTACATTTACACTCGGCATAAAGATTGCATTGGGGAATGGGTCCTAAAACAGGGGAACACAAAGGGAATAAAAGGTCCGTCTGTTCATTCAGCATGGGAGCGCCATGTCCGGTCCGTGACAGGCCTCATTTATAAACGGGACAAATCCAAAGCCACTAGCTCAGAAGGGAGACTCACTCCTTGCCAGACAGAGGAGACAAGAAAAAGCAGAATAAAAGGATTTCCACTTAGTACCTTGTCTCTGTCAACTCATTTGGATAAGGGTTAGACCCATTATCGGTTTTGCTGATTATCGGTTGCCGATATTCAGAAAACTACTGATATCGGTATCAGCATTTTATGTGCCGATAATTGGACCACTTGGCTCACTGCAGCCACGATACGCAACATCCCACAGAACTAGGGATGCACCGACATCGATACTAGTATCGGTATCGATATTGCCGTTTGCACGAGTACTTAGTACCGGAAGCCAGCGCTGGGCCGGCTTGCCGGTATCCACGGGGCTGGGGAAGCTGGCCGCGTGCATGAAAAGAACTCGGCCAGCGTTCCCCTCTGGCAGCCGCAATACTCACCCCTTCGAAGGTCCGGTCGCACGGCTGTGACGCGTTCATGGGGCCACCAGGCACTTCTGTGACACTGCCTCTCGGCTGGAAGCAGTGACAGAGGATCCCCGGCGGCCGCGTGATCGCACCACAGCCGTGCGACCGGACCTTCGGAGGGGTGAGTATTGTGGCCGCCAGAAGGGAACTCTGGCCAAGTGCTTTTCATGCACGCAGCCAGCTTCCCCAGCGTTCGATATAGGTCTGTGAGACCTGGGGGCAATCTCCATGAGAGCTGGGGGCATATCCATGAGAGCTGGGGGGCAAGCTACATATCCATGTGAGCTGGGGGCATTTTTATATGAGGTCTGTTCTTATTGAAAAGCGTTCACATGACATAAAAGTATCGGTACTCGGTCTTAAAAAAGTAGTATCGGTGCATCCCTACACAGAACTGTGTAAATCCGGGGCTTCTCCCACATCAGGCTGTAAGCCCTCAATGCAGGACCACCCCTGCTCACTGACAGTATTGCACATGAGCGTGATGACAACAGAAATGGGGCTTCCATCCCATCTGTCAGGGAGTTCCCTATACAGGAGATGCAGGGGTCTATTTTTCCCCTGCATTTCTGGTACCAATTTCCTACAGCAGGGGTCAGCAACCTGTGCACTCCAGATGTTTCGGAACTAACTGCATTTCCCATGAGTCTCCAAGAACCTAATGAGGAGCTGAGCATCATGGCAGATGTAATTCAAAAACATTGGGCAATATTACAACGTCCGTGCGAACTTAAGTTTACACCAGCTCTGGTTAACTTAACAACTCCATAGATTGTAATGGCCCTGGTAAATTTACAACAGCTCTGGTTAAGTTAGCACCAACTTTGCTGAACCCCTTACATACAGGGTCATATGAGGGATCATTGCAAAAGCCAATGACACGGTCTTGTTTGTAAAAATAAAAGCTTAAGGGCACTATTACAATCTTAACGCAAAAACGCACGCTAAATGCGTGTTTTTTGCGCAAAGCGTTAAATGTTAACGCACGAAAATCACCGCTGGAATTACATTCCTCGCGCAATTTTTCATCAGTCGGGAAATTGCGCTCATAAAACTGATGAGCAAAAATGTACTTTTTTGCCCCTCGCGTTAATGCGTTTTTGCGCGCGTGCACAATTGTGCGCAAAGAATCTAATAGGCCCTAAATGAATAATGAAGTGGACATGGTGCAATGTTTAAAGGTTATTAAACTCCTTGGACTCATGCCATAATGTCAGATTTGTGCTGTTTTTTTCACAACTTTAAATTTACAGAATATCGGCACCAAATATCGGCTATCGGCCAGAAAAGCTGCCGATAATCGGTATTGGCCCTGAATATATCCCTACTTTGTCTCGGGGTCCACTTAGAATAAATCCTTCAGCACTTTGCAGTCTCTGACATATCCCCTAACGGAAAGGCTAAACACCGACGTGGTTAATCTAGAATTAAAATAGAAGGTAGGATGAGAAACCTAGTACTAATCATTAACCACTCTCAACCCACTCTGTACGCCCCCACTACAGTAAGATGTATACATATACACACATTGGATTTGTTAACTGACTGATGCCATGTCAAAGCATCAGCAGAGCAGAACTGACCGGTGCCAACCCAGACCTGTCGACTCTGCTCCACCGATACTTAGACTGAGTGTCAGTCAATTAACAAGTCCAGAGCCCTCGATTTTTCCCAGGAGTAAAATTGCAGTCTACCAATTGAACACTGCTAAAATTGAGAATATCTCCCAAGCCTATTAGAGGGTCTCTTTAAATTTTACCTAGGCTACAGTAGAGAGCAAAAGGCCGCACAATCCCCGCTAGAAATCAAAAACAGAAGAACGGAGCTCTGAAGCCACTCTTCTTTTTTTTTTTTTTTTTTTGAGAAAATCCACAGGACTTCAAAAAGGGGTCTCCAGCAACATTCTGAGCACAGAGAAAAAGTCTAGAACACATCGCTTCACCTTGGTGTTTGTTCATTCCACTCCAAGTTGAAACGTTGTGTGCTAGATTTGTTGCAAACATCCTTGTAGCAAACAGTGACAACATTTCAACCAGAGTCAGATCTTTCAAGCGTTCGGCATTGGATGTTTTCGACATGTATTACAGCCTAGGTGTGGGGAACGCTCTTCAAGCACAGATTTTTAAATTTGAGTTTTAGCTTGGCCCTCGATTACAGTCTGATCACGAAGACCATGTAAAAAGAAATTGGAGAGAGCAGAGAGCTATAGTCATTACCTATCCAAACACCGAACATGCCAGTGTTGGTACAACATAACGCAACTATCCAAGCAGCATCCCTATTGGGGAAGCAAGTGATCATGCAATTGCCATTTCACAAATCATCTCGTATCCGCCAAGGCCTACAGGTTATCCATAAGGATGTTCACCTTAGAGCTATGGCGACCAAGACCGATAAGGAAGCAGAACAGTGCATCTCCAACGTAAACGGGATACTGACTTGAAGTGCTGGCTCAACACGAGGACTATCAAGTCCTCTTCCTCCATCTCCAACACCAAGCAATATGCTGCATTCTCTGCATCATTCAAATATACATTGTGTAGCTTTGTTCACCCCTTGTTTGCGTGTTCTTGCTCATCTACCAAGGAGGTAGAAAACATGGGGATAGGGTTTAGACTTTCTCCGAGATCTGAGACTATTCCCGATTTAAAAACCTTTGTAAAAACCAGGGAACCAATGAGAGATCTGTGGCAAAATGTTTCCCTAGACGCAGGTTATTTTCGTTACTGAGGTTATATTTCAATTCCGGATTCAAAGCAATACACACAAGAACAATGGTTTCCATAATTCAGAGGTTTTTTTACTCTCCACCACTAGACCATTTGATTTGAATTCTAGGTAAAATAAAAATATGCAAGAATGTATCTACTAACAATAGCAAGCATTCCATGGCAGGAAAATGCTTTTAGAACGCATAAAGCGCAAAAATAGAAGGTGTAGATCATTAGCCAAAAGCTGCACCTGGACAACCTCCAAAAATTAAAGGTTATGCAAACATGTATTAAAAGGGAAGGAAACAAAAACACAACACACCATTAATTACATTTAGGGAGCAACTGAACACACGTGTATTCCTTTAAACTGGTATTATTTTTTAAGTAGACAGATTTTTGCGTCCCATTTAAGGATCTACAATCAGCTTTATGTGCTGATATATATACATGCATATTAATGAGGTCTATAAACACCGTGCACACACTTCTTCTGACCTTAATGAATCATAGCTTTGTTACACAAGGAGACATAATATTGCAAGCAGGAAATTGTTGTCAGTGCCAAGTCTCCGTTGATGTGGCCAGGACCAATGTCAGAAACAAACTTTTCATTGTGAAGAATTTTACATGGGACAGAATCACTACACACGTGTAGTTGGAAAATCTATGAAAGCCTAAATTTGCAGGGACACAATGGGTGGTAATAGGAGAACCAGAAATCTATAAGATTGTACATGGATTTTCTCTGCACCGCACCTCAGTGCATGACACTCAAGTGATTGAGGAGTTGGGGTTAGAATGTTATTTGAAAACATTTAAGAAACATTTGCATGCCAGGACGTTTTTGAAGTCTGACAAGTGCGGTACTTGGGTTTTCCCTTTGATCAGATTTAGGTTTGACACCCCTCCCATTTCCTCTCGAAATAAGCACTCAAACAGCATTACAGCACTGCGAAAACGAAGCAAAGAAAAATGGTTTGTTAGACTTGTAAGATCGAGGTTGAACTCATGCATCCATCCGAGCTCAGGGAGAAACTTGAGCAAATATTTCCCACAGCTAGAAGTAAAATTAGGAAGAAGCGGTATGTGTGTATAGGAAACGCTGAGCTCAGAGTTTGGATTTAGCATACCAGCAGGAAGGTTACATAGAATACAAATCTACGTGTTAACCAGCCAGTGACGTTCTGATGAAATGAGCTACAGGTCTGACACATGACAGGGTCTCCCAAGAACCATTACAGTGGCTTTTAAATGCAAGGCTTACGAAAACTGGTTAAAAAAGTGGCAACTGCTTTGCGGTCTGAAAGTCGTTAACCTGTGTAACGATTTAACGTCTAATGTGCCAAGCCAAAACACTAGTTTTTCCAAATTTGCCATAACCTTTATCCCTGTAAAAGACATGTGGGAGACGTCACTGAGCGTTAGATTTCCCCTCAGATGAAACATCCAACCAAGGGCATACTTATTCCAGTGATCCTTGTCGACTGTTCTGGGATGTGGATATCCAGCAAAGTGCCTGGCCAATGTAATTCAAGTAGCCACAGTAACCTTAGTGGAGAGTGGTCTTTGAGGGCTAATCCAGCCTGCCAAGTGTGGGGCAGTAGCCCATCCAGCATCTGAATGCCGATCTATAGCTCCAGGACAATGTGCCCACCAGCGACACCTCAATGGACTCTCGTATCAAGAGCCATTGTACTGGCAGGGTGCTCAGAGTCACGTGATGTGGGTCACGTGACAGCTCTGGCAAGCAGGAAGGAGTCAGCAGGTCTAGTGTCAGGAGGTGTTCTGAAGGACGACAGCTCTGTATTTAAAAGGATTTTAAAAACAAAGACTAAAGGGTTGAAACAGGATCAAGAATGGTTAATGTCCTCTGTCACACCTTCTGTTAACCAAACCCTATTCCTTTAATGACCTCAGCCACCCCCTCCAAGATGGCTGCAATCACAATCCTTTTTTGGTATATTTCCTCCTCCTTTCACATTACTCCATGGTGTCTCTGCTTTTATATTGAAGATTAACAGTTTTTACCTAGTTCTGCATTATTTGTGAGGGAAGTGACCTAGGCATAGCGTGGGGATGATGGGTTTCATAGATAATAAAATAGCTATAATGAACTGCAACACCTGCAGGCCATGCCTGAAGCTCTCCTAAAATCTGCTTCAGCACACTCACCCAGCAGCTGCCCACCCTCCAACCCACACTGAATTTTACACCTACAGATCCCTGTACGGATTAAAAATTAATAATGAGACTTCACTTTGTGGAATGTCCCATATAGTAAAACATAACCTTTATTAGGTAAGGATTAAAAAGGAAAAGATATAGGCATCCCATAAACAAAAACCAAAAAAAAAAAAAAAAAGCAATTGTGCTCCTACAGACGTTAGTAAACGTGCAACATACCAACATCAAAATTGCAAGACAAAAACTGAAAGGAATTTTAAAAAATGACCTAAAGGCAGCAAGGCCTGACTTCAGGGATTGCCTTTAGGTCATTTTGTTTATTTTGCAGTTTTGATGTTGGTATGTTGCTCGTGACAGAACACGCTGTCACTGTGCGACTGAGGGCCTTGCCTCCTGCCTACAGCCCAGCAGTTAAACAGGAGATTATGGGTCCGTTTGCCATCTCCTGCAACCATCAGACCCACGGTAAAAAGTGCAAAGTATTTCTGCGGTCGCCGGTTCCTCTGAACCAGGCGAATGCAGCTTTTGTAGCCATGCGTCTGGAACCATTATGGGCTACTTTTTCATATTAGCCGGCTGAGTTAAATTTATAATTTCTTTCCAGTAAGTGATTGTTTCCCTCTGGAAAAAAAGTGTTGAAATGGCTTTAGACAACATTGTAGAAACGCCATTCTGTGTATTTGGATAGGCTGAAATCTGCTGGCACCCATTGTCTTAGGTTAAGAAATGTCATTTAAATGTTTACTGTACTGTCTACCTAATGTAATTCGACTTCTTATTCCAAGAGTTCAATGTTAGTGCATTTTATCTGTATCAGTGCAATTAGGTCCACCTAGAAGAGGCTGTGATTCTTTTATATGTAAGTGACCACGGTCTATCCCCATAAAAAAATCTGTTCATCATTTTGATTAAACCAGTTCTATTCTGACCAAGCTTGAAGTCACGGCCCATGATTTGGGGTAGCAGGTACCTTCTGCTGCCTGTGCCATCAAAAGGCTCCAGGTCTACAGCTTTGGCTTATTTCTGGGGGTGCTAGTCAGGCTCTCTGCGTGCACCTGTCCTTAAGCTGTGGCTAAGGTACTGGAGAAAGGCGTGAGAGTCACGAGGAGAAACTGGGTGTCCAGCGAGGAAGCAGCATTTGGCAGATGTGACCCTGTCCGGGCACAGAGATCTGTTAACTAGAAACTGTAGTAAACGAGTGTGTTAAGTGAAAATTAGTTTTTTGTTCCACTTTTGAATTGTGTATGGGATGCCTATAGCTTTTCCTTGTTAATCCTATACCTAATCAACCATTGTCTGATAACCTATTCATTAACAGGACTATACATAGGACAAGGGGTCATCCATTTAGACTGGAAGAAAGAAAATTTAGCTTAAAGCATAGGAAGGGTTATTTTACGGTGAGAACAATAAAGCTGTGGAATTCTCTGCCTGTTGAGGTGGTTGGGTCAGAGTCTGTACAGACTTTTAAAAAATGACTGGATGACTTCCTGCAGACACAGAATATTAAGGGTCATAATATTTAATATGTGGGTAAAAGCTTCTTGATCCAAGGAGAAATCTGACTGCCATTCTGGGGTCAAGAAGGAATTTTTTCCCAGTATGTTGCATATTGGCAAGCATTCAGACTGGGTTTTTTGCCTTCTTTTGGATCAACAGCAGTAGGTTATGTGGGAGAGGCTGAACCCGATGGACGCATGTCTTTTTTCAGCCTATATAACTATGTAACTATGTAACTATGTAATAAAGGCTAGGTTTTACTAGATGTCTCATTACCAATTTGATTTGGGTTACCCCTAAGGTGCTTTACCTCCGAGGGACTGCACCCCCCTCTCTATTTTCATCATTTTTTAGGTTGCTACATTAACCCTTATGAAGACCATATCCTCTGCATCTACTTTTGTAGGTTTACGGTTTCAAAATTAACCACGATTTATGTCCCGTTTCCCAGGCCAGAATCAAACTTCCACTTCTCCTTTGACTCATATCTCCTTCATTAGATTTAGGTTGTTGTAACGAGAGTCACTTTGAACTTTGAGTACATGGACCTAGCGATGCAGCCCTGATGTTCTATATTCTGTTTCCATGCCCTTTCCTATGTTGATGACACCCTGCACCTACAATTCTACGTGCAGGGTGATTGCGTCGTCTCTGCTACACATGCTGTTATTGTTAATCTGTCCCTTGTCTAATTATGTCTGAGACACAAACATGCTGGGGAGAAATTTGATTTGTCGCAGAAATATGCCAGGGGAGGAATTTCTGATTAATCGCAGCAAGACCGCAGGGTGTCATTTTCCATTGTCCTCTAGACCCTGCCTGGTACTGTATATATTTAGCTCATTAAAAGCCAAGTTGCTCTGACTGTTCTAACCTCAAGAGCTGCATGCTGCCGCTTTTCTGGGAAATGCTATCACTGCTCATTTATTCAGTGTACCTGTCCTTAATCTACAGCTAAGGGCTGGAGAAAGCCACGAAAAAATGCTGATGGGAGAACAGGGGGGGGGGTCGGCACAAGGAAGTGACATTAACAGAAGATGTGACCCGTGTTCAGTTCTTTTAACCTATCAGCTGAGTATTAAAATCCAGCCCTCCTACCCCCACAAAGATTTAAAACTCTGCAACCACATTATTAAAAGAAAACTATGTCCAAATTCCTATTTATCCTGCTACTTTCCCTGGCAAACGATGTGGAAACTAACCCTGGTCCTATAGGTGACACAACCTTTAGTCTCTCCACTAAAAAAGGCCTCTCATTTGTGCACTGTAACATCCGAAGTTTACTCCCTAAATTGGATGAGCTTCAGGCCTGGTGTTGCTATTACAAACCCAAAATCATTGAGCTCACAGAGTCATGGTTAACCCCAAAAGTACCAGACTCTGCCATATCAATACAGGGGTATTCATGTTATAGAAAAGACAGAGCAAAGAGAGGAGGGGGAATTGTTATTTATGTTGAGGAGTCCATAAAGTTCACCCCCTTACAGACTTCTAGCTCTCCTGTCACCTTTGATTTCCTCTCTGGTATAATTGAGATTCCATTCAGTAAATCAATCATTGTTGCTGGATTCTATCGTCCACCGAGCTCTCCAGTGCACTCCCTCTCTGACATCTCAAATCCTTAAAAACCTCCTTGCCCAAAACCAAAAAAGTGAACTGCTGGTCCTCGGCGATCTTAATACAGATTGGCCAAATCCTAAAAACAATAAACACTGCTCACTGTTTAAAACTTTGCAGCTAACTCAATTAATCTCCTCCCCCACTCGCATTAATATGAAAAGCCCTAACCATACCTTGCTGGACTGGATTCTCTCCCCATCTCCTGATAGAATACAGGAGGCAGGCGTTCTTGCTAATGGCTTTAGTGACCATTGTCTAGTGTATTGCATGCGCAAAATAAAGGCCATGAAATCTCCCCCAAAAGGTAATAACCACAAGGTCTTTCAAGAAATTTATTCTTGAATCCTTCCTAAGTGATCTCAAACAGCTCCCCTGGTACAGACTAAACCTAATCCCAGACCTAGACTGTGCAGTTGAATACTTTCAGTCTGAGCTCCTGCAAGTCTGGAATTCCCATGCCCCGCTGCATAAAGTGCGAGTAAAAGGGACCCATCTCCCCTGGGTCACAGCTGATCTTACAATAATGTACCAGCTTAGAGATTCACTATGGTCAAATTTCAAGAGTACTGGTTCCATGAACGATCACTATGAATACCGAAAATGCTGGAATGAATGCACAAAACAAACAAAAATGGCTAAAGCACATTACTTCAGTGAAAATCTAAACAATAACATATCAAACCCTAGAAACTTTGAGAACCCAGTCCACTCCCAGCCAGCTGCTGTCAAAGTAAACAACCAAACCCTGGAACACCCCCTAGATGTAGCAAATGCCTTTAATGATTATTTTGTTGGATGTGCCACCACTTTGATTGCCAAGCTAGGAAATGACATGCAATCAGAGAGGCCTCATGCAGGTCAGGCCCCTCCAACTGCACAAAGTCCCTGTATCAGACAGGAATTCAGTTTTAGACCAGTGCCTGTCAGTGTTGTTACTAAACTTCTCCGTAAGCAAAAAATGAAATACCAGTCTGGACCTGATCAAATACCAGCAATGCTGCTGAAAATCAGTGCGCCAGCAATTGCAAATCCTGTCGCAACCCTAATCAATGAATCACTGGCGACTGGATACATACCCAAACTCTGGAAGACTGCGAGAGTGGTACCTATTAGGGATGCACCGATACTAGTATCGATATCGGTGCCGATACCGAGTATTTGGGTGAGTACTCGCCCAAACGCTCCAATGCCTAGCCCGAGTACCTTTGCCGCACGAAACCGCCGGGGCGACGCCCCCACCGTGACCACCGCGACTGCTGGGGACACAGGACCTCCATAGCGAAAAACATGGCCGCTCGCTAACTCTCTCCACGGCCGAACACTGCTCCGTCCTTTCTGACTGGTTAATTAGCCTGTCAATCATCCATTCGGCCAATCAGCAGTAGAAGAGCCGTGAATGGATGAATGACTAAGCTCAGGCTGTGACGTCGAAAACAAGGGAGAAAAGGAGACTTAACAGGTGACCGGCAGTTTTATATTTTTTTGCTTTTTTATTACATAAAAAGGTTACAAGGCCTTTTGTACAATAAGAAACAGATTCTCTAAACAAAAAAACAAAACCGTGTCTTTGTCAAGTCATTTTTTTTCCGTCCCCCCCCCAAAAAAAAACACGTTAACCAGCGTGTACCACAAGTGTATCTTTAGATATATTTGAATTGTTGCAATGCTATCTGAATTCTGCATTCCACTCCCTTCTACATTTTTCTACCCATTTGCTCTAAATCTGCAATTCTGCCCAAATGTCCTGTTCAACGAACCTTAACTTTTATTGCCCCTACAAACTCCCCTTACGTTCCTGGACAATTTCAACCAATGTGATGCGATTTGCAATCTTGATTTCTCTTCCAGCACACACCCCATACTCAGTCAGTGTTTGCACCAGGCCCTTGCAGAGGTGAGCTCTTACCCCTCCAGCTGGACTTTGCTCCCACCCACCCCAAGGTTTTCATTTGTTATATACCCAACTATTGATCATGTGATATCGCAGCAACCTACACCATTTACTCTGGTACCTCTCTTTTTCCTGTTTACTCACTCCAACACCTTTCACTATAATGTTTATCCCACTATTGCTTCCTTTTCTTTATCATCCCCTTCTCTCTAAAGCTACTCTCTCCTCTCTTCTATACACTTTCCAATTGCCCCAGGATGGAAACCAGTGCCAATACACCACAGCCTGCTCAGTTCTTTTAACCTATCAGCTGAGTGCTGGTGAAGAGTGTTAAAGATTAAAACTCTGCAACCACTTTATTATCAAAAGAAAACTCTGTCCAAATTCCTATTTATTCTGCTACTTTCCCTGGCAAACGATGTGGAAACTAATCCTGGTCCTATAGCTGACACAACCTTTAGTCTCCCCACTAATAAAGGCCTCTCATTTGTGCACTGTAACATCCGAAGTTTACTCCCTAAATTGGATGAGCTTCAGGCTTGGTGTTGCTATGGTTAACCCCAAAAGTACCAGACTCTGCCATATCAATACAGGGGTTTTCATGTTATAGAAAAGACAGAGTAAAGAGAGGAGGGGGAATTGTTATTTATGTTGAGGAGTCCATAAAGTTCACCCCCTTACAGACTTCTACTCTCCTGTCACCTTTGATTTCCTCTCTGGTATAATTGAGATCCATTCAGTAAATCAATCATTGTTGCTGGGTTCTATCGTCCACGGAGCTCTCCAGTGCACTCCCTCTCTGACATATCTCAAATCCTTAATAAGCTACTTGCCCAAAACCAAAAAAGTGAACTGCTGGTCCTCGGCGATTTTAATACAGATTGGCTAAATCCTAAAAACAATAAACACTGCTCGCTGTTTAAAACTTTGCAGCTAACTCAATTAATCTCCTCCCCCACTCGCATTAATATGAAAAGCCTAACCATACCTTGTTGGACTGGATTCTCTCCTCATCTCCTGATAGAATACAGGAGGCAGGCGTTCTTGCTAATAGCTTTAGTGACCATTGTCTAGTGTACTGCGTGCGCAAAATTAAGGCCTTGAAATCTCCCCCAAAGGTAATAACCACCAGGTCTTGCAAGAAATTTATTCTTGAATCCTTCCTAAGTGATCTCAAACAGCTCCCCTGGTACAGGCTAAACCTAATCCCAGACCTAGACTGTGCAGTTGAATACTTTCAGTCTGAGCTCCTGCAAGTCTGGAATTCCCATGCCCCGCTGCGTAAAGTGCGAGTAAAAGGGACTCATCTCCCCTGGGTTACAGCTGATCTTACACTAATGTACCAGCTTAGAGATTCACGGTGGTCAAATTTCAAGAGTACTGGTTCCATGAACGATCACTACGAATATACCGAAAATGCCGGAATGAATGCACAAAACAAACAAAAATGGCCAAAGCCCATTACTTCAATGAAAATCTAAACAATAACATATCAAACCCTAGAAACTTTTGGAGAACCATAAGTAACATACAAGCACCCCCAGTCCACTCCCAGCCAGCTGCTGTCAAAGTAAACAACCAAACCCTGGAACACCCCCTAGATGTAGCAAATGCCTTTAATGATTATTTTGTTGGATGTGCCACCACTTTGATTGCCAAGCTAGGAAATGACATGCAATCAGAGAGGCCTCATGCAGGTCAGGCCCCCCCAACTGTGCAAAGTCCCTGTATCAGACAGGAATTCAGATTTAGACCAGTGCCTGTCAGTGTCGTTACTAAACTTCTCCGTAAGCAAAAAATGAAATACCAGTCTGGACCTGATCAAATACCAGCAATGCTGCTGAAAATCAGTGCGCCTGCAATTGCAAATCCTGTTGCAACCCTAATAAATGAGTCACTGGCGACTGGATACATACCCAAGCTCTGGAAGACTGCGAGAGTGGTAGCTATCCATAAAAGTGGTGACAGTACTTTGGTATCCAACTACCGTCCGATATCGTTGCTCCCTGTAATGTCAAAAGTCTTGGAAAAATGTGTCTACACACAATTACGTGATTATTATCAATATTGGAACTACTTAACCCCGGATCAATCAGGCTTTCGTCCAAATCACTCAACTACAACCGCCCTTTTAAAAGTCTGCAATGATATCCAGGCTGGGATGGAACAAGGAAACCTAACTGGAGCCATCTTCCTTGATTTTGCCAAGGCCTTTGACACGGTAGACCCGCATCTTGTTAGAAAAACTTAAAAACTCTGGCATTGGTGATCGCACGCTAACCTGGTTTCAATTATATGTATCCGATCGATCACAATATGTGTCAATTTCTGGCAGCTCCTCCCTCCTGCTCCCAGTCACTTGCGGTGTACCCCAAGGCTCAATACTAGGCCCTCTGCTGTTCACAATATTCATAAATGATCTGCCCAACGTCTGCAAAGCCTCAACTGTACATATGTACGCAGACGACACTGTGATCTATACCAGCAAACCAAATCTCCCGCAGCTGGAGGCCGTGCTGCAAGAACAATTCACAGGGGTAGAAAAGTGGATCAAAAACAACAAACTTTTTTTAAATACTGACAAAACTGTAACGATGCTCTTTGGAACCACACCTAAACTACACAAGTTGCAAAATCCCCATCTATGTGTTGGGACAAAATCAAATGGCACGCTGACCACAGTCACTTCTCTCAAATATCTAGGTATGTGGTTGGACCCTAATCTATCCTTTGGCCCCCACATCGAAAAACTCTCATCTAAACTTTACCCCAAACTAGGTGCCCTGTACAGAAACAAATCCTGCCTTAGTCCCGCGGTAAGAAAGCAGATTGTACAGCAAATGCTTATGCTGGCTATTGATTACGGAGATGTAGTGTATGCAGCCGCCCCGCAAACACACCTTCATAAACTTACTACATTGTATAACTCATTGTGCCGCTTTGCGCTACAATGTAACTACATGACCCACCATTGTGACATGTTAAAAGAGCTAAACTGGCCATCACTGGAATCCAGACGCACCCTTCACCTTTCCAGCCTGGTGTTTAAGAGCATCTCTGGGAAGCTGCCACCCTACCTGAATAGACTGCTTCCCCCAGCAGCTCCCTCATCCTATAACCTCCGATCCAGGACCAGCACCTTACTTGCTATACCACAATACAAAAAGACAGTGGCTCGGTCCTCATTTTCCTACAGAGCACCACAATTATGGAATAACCTCCCAGACACCATCAAATCTTCCCCCAGTCTTAAGTCACTCAAAAGCTCCTTACTAACATACCTCAATACAGAATGCACCTGTAAACATGTAACCTAGTGACTATATTTCCTACATATTTTTCTGTTAATCTGTATATTTGTGTTGTTTTTTTAATATCTTGCATTGTATTACTTTGTATTTCTGTAACTGTAACACTTCAATGTTCTTGAACCCAGGACATACTTGAAAACGAGAGAAATCTCAATGTATCCTTCCTGGTAAAATCCTTTATAAAATAAAAAATAAAAAAAAGATTACAAGTAACAGTTAGATATTCCTATTATACAAAAAAGACATGAGCTAGCTCTGCAGAGGGAGGGAACGGGCGCCGCTGTCCTTTTACGCGCCTTGTAGTGGCAGAAAGGAAGAAACGTGTGTGTGGGGGGAAACTCAAAGGGCCTTTTCCTAGTCCCCCTCTATGGCATTTTTTAAATGTATGTTTTCCCCCTGCCTGCCAGTGATTGTGGCTGCACGTGGCCACAGCACTGGCTCCTTCCTTTCCCTCCCCGGGATAGCAGTAGTCACATCTCCTGCTATACTCCCGAGGGAAAAGGAGCCATGTGAGTGAGGGTGTCACACTGTGTGCCCTGCTCGTGCTGCTGCAGCGGCGGCTTCCCTGTGCTGCTGGGGGGGGCTTGCAGACACCTTCCCATATCAGTGATCAGCGCTGAGCTCCCTGCCGTCTGCTGCTCCTATTACTGCACCACCAGTAACACATTCCAGACCCCCTCTAATCAATCACAGCACATCTGACTACTGATCAGATAGCCACTGCACCTCACAGGATGCCATGCAAACCAGAAAGCAGACTGGGAGAAGGCGCACTTCATGCTGCTTTAAACCAGGGCTTTTATTACTATTCTTTATTTATTTTTTAAATAAAACCCGAATTATTGATTACTGTACTATTGAAATAAACAACATCCGTCTTGACTATTATATACCCCAATATCCTACCCTCTCCTTGCTTTGCGGTTAGGGTACTTTACATGATCGCACTCCTTTTGTGTATAGGCTGCAGGTCCCTGAAGACTGCGATAAATGCAAAGAAATATATATGTATATATATATATATATATATATATAATTTTTTCCACACACACACACACCCCCCCCCCCCCGCACATTTCTGAGTTTTATTGCAGCAGATTCTGTGATACACCCATATTTGTAAAATTGCCTCCGCCCTTAAAGGGTTAATAGAGGAGTATTTATTATTAGGATGGATAATCATAATTTTCTATTTTTTTTTTTTATTTATTTTTTTTTAACCAAGGTGGAGTGTATTTTATATGTTGGAGCCTTTCAGGGACATCAGCAGAATGTCAGTGGTGTGGAATTATTTTAAAATTAATGAGAGCAATGTACGCATGGCAGACTGCAAACTTTGCCCTGCAAAAATATCCAGAGGTGGAACAAAGAAAAAGTATCGGTAATTGGTATCGGTGAGTACTTGAACAAAAGTAGTATCGGTGCATCCCTAGTACCTATCCATAAAAGTGGTGACAGTACTTTGGTATCCAACTACCGTCCAATACCATTGCTCCCTGTAATGTCAAAAATTTTGGAAAAATGCGTCTACGCACAATTACGTGATTATTATCAACAAGGTGGAAAGCCTGCCCAGAGGGCAGTCTATTGTGGATATTGCCCCAGCTCGTGGATATATGCCCCAGCTCGTGGATACTGCCCCCAGCTCGTGGATACTGCCCCAGCGTGTGGATACTGCCCCATCACATGGATATTGCCCCAGCATGAGGATACTGCCCCATCACATGGATATTGCCCCAGCGTGTGGATACTGCCCCATCACGTGGATTTTGCCCCAGCGTGTGGATACTGCCCCATCACATGGATACTGCCCCATCACATGGATACTGCCCCATCACATGGATATTGCCCCATCACATGGATATTGCCCCAGCGTGTGGATACTGCCCCATCACATGGATATTGCCCCATCACATGGATATTGCCCCATCACATGGATACTGCCCCATCACATGGATACTGCCCCATCACATGGATACTGCCCCATCACATGGATATTGCCCCATCACATGGATATTGCCCCATCACATGGATACTGCCCCATCACATGGATACTGCCCCATCACATGGATACTGCCCCATCACATGGATACTGCCCCATCACATGGATACTGCCCCATCACATGGATATTGCCCCAGAGTGTGGATACTGCCCCATCACATGGATATTGCCCCATCACATGGATATTGCCCCAGCGTGTGGATACTGCCCCATCACATGGATATTGCCCCAGCGTGTGGATACTGCCCCTTCACATGGATATTGCCCCATCACATGGATTTTGCCCCATCACATGGATATTGCACCAGCGTGTGGATACTGCCCCTTCACATGGATTTTGCCCCATCACATGGATTTTGCCCCATCACATGGATTTTGCCCCATCACATGGATTTTGCCCCATCACATGGATTTTGCCCCCAAGCTCAGACCCCAGACCAGACATGGGGCGGCTGTTCGAATGCTCTATCGGCATTCGGACAGCCGCCCCATGAGATCCTCATACTTACCTTCCCGAACGGCGAAGTGGAAGTTTCCCCGCTTCCGGTCTTTGAAGGACCCAAGCCGTGGTCACGTGGGACTCCCACGTGACCGGGGCTTGGGTCCTTCAAAGAGCGGAAGCGAGGGAACTTTCCCTTCGCCGCTCGGGGGACGGGTTGGATGCGCGCGGCAGCTGGGTAGAGGCTGCGAGCTGTTCATAGGATTCCAGCATATCCTCGACTAAAGTGGTGTAATTTGAAGCCTTCGTGTTCCCCAAAAAGTTGTGTACCACATTTCTGAATGCAGTCCATGCTCGCAGTTCGCACTCACTCATGGTTTCCTCAAATATGTTGTCTGCCATTAATTTTCGTATTTGACGGCCTATCAAAATGCCAGCTTTAATTTTTTTCAGACGTGATTGATGGAAACTTACCACCAAGATACTGAAAGCATTTACTGTCCCTGCTTAAAGTGGTCACAAATTGCTTCATTAAACCAAGATTGATGTGTAAAGGTGGCAATAGTATTTGAGGGATCAACCAGTGGAAGTGAAACAATGTTTTTAATCGCCAGACGTGAATGTACTTCTCACTGGCCACTGCTGCCGATCCCAATGTTCCTTCCTTGCTCTGGAGTCCCATTCACACAAAAAGCAAGGAAATTTGGTGTAGCCTGCTTGTTGGCCGAGCAATATTCCAATCACCTTAAAATCCCCACACAAAGACCATTCATTCATTTTTTTAAATTTTCACATTTCCGTCATTTGTGAAAAAACTTGACGTGATACAAAATTTTGAAGGTCATTTTTGGAATCTGCGCAAGAAATCCATTCAGATACACCTATTCATTTCAAAACAACAAAACCTTGCATATTGGTGTTATCGGTATCTGATATTCAGAAAAATACTGATCATCGGCCTTTTATTTGCAGATAATTGGCCAATCTGGCTCACTGCAGCTGCGACACACAAAGTCCTGCAGATCAGTGCCGATCCAGCACCAAATTGAGGCTTCTCCTGCAGCATGCTGACATCTTGGACATTGTGATAGGACTTCCTCTGCCCACTGACTGTATCGAGCATGGTGACAACAGAAATGGGGCTTCCCTCCCATCTGGCAGTGAATCTCCTACAAAAGAGATACAGGGGTCCAAAAGACCCCTGCATAAATCGGTACCCTATGTCAAGAGCTACCAACCTTGGCCCTCCAGTTTTGGAACTACATTTACATGAGGCTCTAAGAACCCAATGAGTAGCTGAGCCTCATATGAGATATAGTTCCGAAATATCTTACCTACAGGATCATATGAGGTACCATTGAAAAGGCCAGAGTCTAGACATGGCCATGTTTGCAAAAAGCTTAAAAAAGGACACTACCCCCCCCCCCCCAACAAAATTAAATGTTCTTCTGTGCTTTGTTTTTCTCTCGTATGTTTAGTTAATAAAATATTTTACTCTATATGTGTCACTGGGTGGATTCATTGTGTGATATTTTGTGTTGTAAACTGCCCCCCACAGTATCTTTACAACTTGCTCCTCTATTACATTGAGCATAGACTGGAGTCTGAGTCAGGCAGCCAATTCACATCATTGTTGTGTGGGATGTATTTAGAAGTATTTTAAACTCCATGGTTTATCTCATTCAGCAGCCATCTCTTACCTAGAGTAGATTAGAGAACACATTAGTCCCATGCATCTTTACCTAAACATTCACTCCTCCACTCCATTGTCTCTTAAATACAGTGAAGCTAAACAACAGCAGTAAAGTAAAACATTTGCACACATTTTGGGAAAAATCAACAAAATGGAAAAAAAATTAAAATTTAGGTTTCCTTTTTACATGCAATTACGTCAAAGATGGGTTTGTAATTCATAAATGACTGTCATATGAACTTGGCATGGAGTGCGGGTGTGAGTCCAATATGCAATGACCATTATGAGAGAGGCAGGTGGCAGGATTAAGCAAGATATTTATTTTAAATAACACAAACAGCAAAAGCAATTGAATAAGAGAAGCGACTCAAGAGGTATAGAAGAAAAGAGGGCGAGATGGGCAACTAACTAAAGTAGAGGAAAGACATAGGAAAAAGGTTTGAAGAAATAGATGGATGGCTAAGAGTAGTGGGAGAACGGAGTTAAGAGGTATTAGAGGAGGAGGAGTGGGCGAGGCAGGCAAGGATCTCTAAGCAGAGGGAAGATATAGGAAAAGGGAATGACTCAATAAAGAGGATGGCTGAGAGTGATGAGAGTGGAAGCAAAAGTGAGAAACTAGATGGTTATAGGGAGCTAAAGATAGGGGGGGGCAAAGAGAAGAAAGGAAAGGTGAAAGGATTAAACAGGATGAATTAGGAGACACAGGCGGAAACTGAATAAATAATAACTACTGAATACAAACAGAAATGAAAACAGATTAAACTAATCTAGTCCAAAGCAAGATATATAGATAAGGGCTTGGCAATATCATGGTCCGGTTACAGGCAGTGGTCGTGGTAATCTGATACACTATTAATCCAGTAGATTGGGAACAACAAACAACGGTACCGGTAAATATGGAGTCCAGATATAATTCATATGAGTGTTGACAGATGGGTAGTTCAGATGAGTAGTCCAGAGGATCAGATGGGTACTCAATAGGGTTATCAGATGATTAGCCCAGAAGGTAGACAGATAGGGGTTCAATGGGTTAAGGAACAAGGCGCTTTCTAGACACAGGTCAGCTTGGTGCAAAGTTCTGACTTCAATGAGGAAGTCCTCAGTAGAGGGTGCGGCTTCCTCATATGGAGTTCTCATTAGCAGGGGATAGAGTTCAGGTGAGGCTTCAGGGCTTGTGCGCAAAACCAAATGGCAAGTCCTGCATTGCTTTAAAGGGGGTTTAAACGTGAGGTTCCTGACAGTTACAGTTTATGTTAGTGGTAGTGTCCCTTTAATTCTTTTTTTTAAATTGAATAAGTGAAATGGGCAAGGTGCAATGTTTACCACTTGTTTATATACAGTTAATGGCATAATATCAGCTTTCTGTTTTTTTCCCCCACAATTTAGGATGTACAGAATGTCGGCCAGAAAAGCAGCTGATAAAAAACCGGTCTATCCTTGCTTCAGATAGCGTTAAGTCACGGTAGGTCTGTCACTCACCTCATTGTCCAATCATGCCACTCCTAATTAAAAAAAAAGACAACACACAAATCTGCTAAACAAGTTCAACCAAATCTTGGGCAGTTTGATGGTCCAAATTCAAACCAATCACGTGGATGAGAAGAACTAGTAACGAAATGTACCAGCAGTCTCATTACCAATTATTTCATTAGCTCCACCCAGAACCTGAGATCAAAAAGCGCCAACCTTCGCTACATAAGTAGTTCCAGAAGTTGACTCTTATTGGGCATCAACAAACAGGGCTACTCACCAACATCCAAATTTGCCACCGAAAATCCCTGTAGGTGCAATTTTGGGGGTAAATTGTGTATTCTCCAAATAGAGGAGAGTTGACAGAAATACGGAGGTTTTTTTTTTTTAAACACACAATTTGGTGCCAAAATTGTCCCAGAGAGAACTAAATTGACTAGTTTATTCACAAGATGCCAAATTGCACTGAAATCGCAGAAAAATTACCCAAAATATCAATTTGACAAATTAAAAAAAAAACAGGAGAATTTAATAGGTTTTCAATGCAATAAATTAGTTTTTTTTTGTTTGTTTTTTTAAAAAAGGTTTTTTTTTTATTATTAGATACTTTGTTATTATTAGGAGCCTTGCTATTCCCCCCAGTTCAGTGGAATTTGCCATGGCCAATTAAAGCTAATTTAGCGCATATTACCTACGTCCGATAACCGCTTCGGTCACTCCTTTTTTTTCCAAGGCATGTTGAACATTTGATAAATAGTGAATTCACCGAAATGGAATGGCCGAAGTGAGCCAAAATGTAAAGCGCCGAAATTTAATCCAGTTTCGTTGCTTTGTGAATAGACCCCAAAATCTTTTTACGCTTGCAGACAAGTTTTTCTTTTCACAGTATGCATGACTAATAATTATTAGATAAAGCTCCCCTGAAAAGGTGTGTCTGTAGCAAAAGAAACACTCAGGAAACCACAGAAATGAGATGAGCTTGTACGCTGCACTTTTTACATATAAATTGTCACTGGAATAACACTAAAATGCGACAATACAAAGCCATAGTTAAAGCGAACTAAGGCTGGGGTCAGACGAACACAGTGTGAACGTGCGTTAACCCGCACTTTATTACGGCCGTGGTAGCAGCAAATGACGTCCAACGCAGGCCCACACACGAAACGGCCGCACGAAAGTTCGGCCGAGCAACGCAAGCGGCAAACTAACGCATTTTCGCAAGAATGTCGAACCGCTAGTACTGACATACAGAGTGCGCTGTGTCTGCATAGCGGCTTGTGTGCGTGACTAAGACGTCAGACGCTGTTCATGTCCGGCCAACATAACGTCCAGACACCCAAAGTTTCCTGGTTTGGATCCGTATGAAATCACGGCCGAAATTGCACATCGTATGACTGCTATCGCGTATTCCATGAAAAAGTATGTCCATGCATTCGGACGCACTTTTTTACGGACGATCCGAAAAATGTGTTCTTCTGACCCTAGCCTAAAGTGCTGTTAGCTGTGATCATGGCTACAGTGATATCCTGATGCCAAGGGTGGGACATAATTCAGGTAGGAAAAGAGTAACCGTTTCTTAGGGACACTCTAGCCAATGTGAGCATATTATTATTATAGGGATACTCTAGGCAACATGCATTTTTTAGGTGGTCATGATGCCCTGAGTATGCCCTTGTCTGTCCCCCCTCAGCCGATCGGCTGAAAACAGCTGAGCGACGCGGAGGACTTTACTCCGCACTCCCAGCTGTCATTCAGCAGAGCGGGATTCATATTTCCCGCTTCTGCCGACTATTGCCGAGTAGGAGACTCTGCCGAGTAGGAGCTTTCAGCGCGATGACGTCTCCAACTCGCCGCAGTAGCTGGCGGGATCGAGCCGCCAGCATAGTCTGTGGCTGGGATTAGTGTTGCACTCATCCTCTTGCGTGTAACACTAATCCAAGAAGAAGAGGAAGCCTGCTGATTGGCTGGCTTACGTGAGAGGCGCGCATGCGCGCCTCTCACGTAAACCATTAGCTAAGTGAAAGAGTTAGAAGGACGGGAGCGGAAGAGGAGGGAGGAGAGTATAAAAAAAAAAAAAAAAGACGCCGTTGGAAACAAGTGGATTTTAGGGTAGGTATTACAGTAAAAAAAAATAAAAAAAAAAAAACCTAGTTATTGAGGGAATAGGTATATTTTGATGTAAAAAATGGGGAGGATGTTTGCTTAGAGTGTTCCTTTAATATTTATATAGCGCCAGCATATTCCACATCGCTGAACAATGGGCACGCTATAGACAGGGTTACAATACCTGAGACTAAACAAAATTGATAAACCAGTACAGGAGGAAACGAGGGCCCTATTCCCATGGGAATTTACAATCTAGAAGGGTTGGGGGTGGAAACAGGAGGAGAGACTGCAAGGAAAGAGTGATGGACTGCAAGGTGAGAGCGATGGACTGGTTGGGGCAGTGAGGTGCATCAGTGAGTTGGGTGGTAGGCTTCCCTAAATAGGAATGTCTTAACCTCCCTGACGGTGCCACTCCTTCAAGTGCTAAACTCCTGTTCCTTCCTTAGATTATAAAAGGTATTTTTGACATGTCTTTGACAGGTCTTCATTTTTTTTTAACATGTAAAAAATAAACGGGAGCATAGCACTTGGAGAGCATGCCACCCTGGAACAAGGCTGTCTCAGAAGCAGCATAACATACTGGACCAACAGCACTCTGCACAACGAAGAGAACCACTTCAAAAAGCTTAAGTGCTCTTCCTTATTCACTATTCCGGTATTTGTGAATACGGCAATGTGATGTGTACACCAAGTTAAGTATACTTTGCTGTAGTTAGATATCGATTTTATAATCTCTTTTGCGCTTCGTGTACATTTTGGAATTTTTAATGCATTTTTTTAATGGTCAAGGACGACCGAGTGTCCTGTTCGCTCCACTCAGAAAGCGGTCAATGAGATAAGGCTGATCAGCCTTCAAACTAAAGCTTTGGTCAGGAAGGCACAGCTCTGCATTCCCAGTCATTGAAGTCATCAGGGTGCTTCTTTTGAATCACATCGGACTGATGGATGCTCCAGCTGACTGCTCAGTGACCGCACGGCTGCAGGATGCATTTACAGACCACTAGGAGAGTCCAGGAATGTATAATGTAAGGTTAAGGTATTACAGTCTCCCCTTTACAAAAACAAAACAAATCACAAACAGAACCTATTAACCCCTTAAGGACGGGAGTAATTTTACAACTTCGGCACGGTTTCGGAAGTAGAAGTTTGCTGAGCTCATTTTGACCGTTTTTAAGTCACGTATTATTATACCACCCAGACAAATTATATATATCGTTCTTTCCGGCAGACTCGGCAGATTAATAATATATCATTATTATATGTATATGTCATGCCCTGCCAAAATGCTATAACAAAAAATGTAAAAAGAAGTAAAAAAAAAAATTGAAATTTCAATAAAATTTCAATCTTCCACAGTGTGTAAAGTGTTTTTTTTTTACATTTTATTATCCGAGGCTCTGCGGTCATATTCTATGGGGTAGATTTGTTAAAAAAATTAGAACGGGGAACCCATTTTTTTTTTTGGGGGGAGAAATTACGTGATTTTAGCTAAACCCCCAAAAAAAAAAAAAAATCATTAGTGAAGCATCATTGTTCACATTATAATTGAAATGTGAACAATAGTGCTGCATTAAAAAAAAAAAAAAAACACGTATTTATTTTTTTATTTATTATTTTTTTATTTACTTTTTTTAAACTTTTATTTTACTTATAACATGGTCATGTTTGAGATCATTGGAAAGGCCATGCTCTGGCCTTTCCAGCAATATCATACATGACCCCCTAGCTGCCACCGATCAGGAGATAAAGGGGTTAAAGACAAGGCCGCTTCATGTTTAAATGCTTGTATCAACATATATAACATGTTTATAAACAACCACACAAAACGCAACACAATGGGTTTTAGAGTAAACTGTGTTGCATTATTATTAATAATCTTTATAAAGCACCAGCATATTCCACAGCGCTGTACAATGGGCATAGTATAGACAGGGTTACAATAAATTGAACAACATTTTGACAAATCAGTACAGGAGGAAACGAGGGCCCTATTCCCATGGGATCTAGAATGGTTGGGGATGGAAACCGGAGGAGAGGACTGCAAGGTGAGAGTGATGGACTGTTGAGATGTGCAATTCGTTTCGTGCTGAATCCAAATTCAGAGGGGAAAAAATTCGGGAGCATTTCCGAAACCAAAATATCAGCCATCCGAAAATCCCAGATCGATCCGAAATGTCGGCACGCTTCAGATCGACTCTACAATATGGACCATCCAGCTCTTTGCCCTCCATGAGCCATCTTGTCTTCCACTGGTCACTCAAGAATGAGAAGTTGTCAGGAAATCAAGCCTGTGCCCGCATCTAATCCCTGGCAAACCCTTATTTACCTGCACTTGGTTGTAATTAACCTGCTTATGATATATACAGGTTACAGAATCCTCTGCCTGGATGTTCAGCTCCTGCGTTGGTGCCTTCAGATGTACTCTATTCCACCTAAATGAAGTCTGCTTAAAAGAGGGATCCACCCTTCCATCAAGGCTTCAACATTAAGGTTGCATTAAGGCTGCGGAATATGCTGGCGCTTTATAAATAAAGAATAATAATATAATAATAATTAAGGTTTCTGGAAGTGCAAACAACCAGTCCTGTTCCTGAAGCTCCCTGCTACTGAACCTGAATCCCTCCAGTGATCCAGTCAAGAGGAACCCCGCTCCCAAGCGGAACCTATCAAAAAGGTACCCCTGCTCTCAAGCATCCTCGCTGTCAAGTGTACCCCCGCTCTCAAGGGTACCCCTGCTTTCCAGCATACCCCCGCTCTCAAGGGTACCCCTGCTTTCCAGCATACCCTGGCACCAGCATACATAGTCTGTTGCTTGCCTGATATTGACTCATATCAGCTTGCTATGTTTTTGTTTATTCTTTAACCCTTTAATGCCGCAGGACGCCCACTGTCTTCAATGGGGCTGCCTCGGCCCCTCCCCACAGTCTGCTCGCAGTGCGCATCATTGGCTGCATGGGGATAGCCTGAACTCAAGCAGTCCCCTGCAGCCAATGACGTTCGCTGCATGCCGGCTGCGGGGAGGGCTCGAAATCAGTGCCGCGCGACGGCACCTGTCAACCCCTTAAGGGCACCACCCGCTCGTCCTTAAAGGGGTTAATAAACATCTTGTAACCTATGTGACTCTTACAATCACTGCATCATGGGCGCACTTCACCAACCGCTGCACTCCCAGCCTGACAGAAGTAGACCACTACCAACAGAACTAAAGTTTCCCCACTCATTCATTTCCCTAGGATTTTCCAGGCAATCCCTGGGCGAAATCCTAGGTTTACACCCCCTGCACTCATTCTACTGCCATTAGTACAATTAAATCACAGAACCATTGATTTTGATTGCATGCACTTATTCTCCACCATCATTATTATAAACAAAACCACCATTAATTAAGCTACACGCCTTTCGTCAAGTTCACATGACAGTGAGCTCATCGCTTCCAATTAAAAAGGCCTTTTACGACATGAATATTTCATAACTACTGGAGAGAAACAAAACTAAATATAAGATCATAAGAACTAGGAGGTGTCCCTTTCTGTTCCTAGGATTGGGACATTTTTCAGGAATCTGAGTTTGGCTTTTTAAGGCCCTGTTCACACCTCAGCGTTTTTCATATGCGCGTAATACGTACGTTTTTGCCATGTGTATCGCGCAAAACTTTAAAAATATGCGAACATGCATTGCAGCGCGTTCACGCTGCAGTCTATGGCCGCTAATGCGCTGCAATACGCCCCAAAGAAGCGCATGTACTTCAGGCGTAGGGCGTTTTACACCACGTTCCTACATGCTGTAAAACGCCCAGGTGTGAACGGGCCCCATACTAAATCATGGGATTTCCGTGTTTGGGCGTTTTACAGCACGTAGGAACATGCTGTAAAACGCCCAGGTGTGAACGGGCCTAAAGCTGATCCCTGGGTCGAGTTTGTAATCTGCCGGGCAGGAAACATAGAAACATAGAAAAATGTCGGCAGATAAGAACCTGTCGGCCCATCTAGTCTGCCCAATTACATGGATACTTGACCTGGATTTATCTTTTGTTTAGGATAGCCTTATGCCTATCCCATGCCTGCTTAAATTCAATTACTGTTTTGGCCTCTACCACTTCTACTGGAAGACTGTTCCATGTATCCACCACCCGCTCAGTAAAATAATGCTTCCTGAAGACTCCCAGCCACCCAGCTCGAGTTCGGCAGCTGAGGCTGTAACGCGCAGCATATGCTCTGCCTGCTCGCGGGTCAAGGTGGATGCAGGGAAAACACTAAAAGCCTCCAGGTGCCGCTGGATTCACTCGAGTCTTCCCCAGCTGCTGTATGAGCGCATGAAGGGAAGATGCCAGCAGAAAGATGAGGGCCCCAGACACAGAGAGAGTCGCCAATAGGGCAGCTCAAAAATATCGATCTGGGCATCCCTAATAAAAAGGACTATTTACATTTTTACATCTTGTGGATTATTTCGGGTTATTATTTTGATAAAGAAGGGAAGAACAAAGTCACTGTCACAGTGAATTTTGTTTCATAGGTCATCATCAGCCAAACACAGACAAATCTTGTAACCTGTACGTAAATGTCCTACAAGGGCAAGTGTAACAGACCTGAGTACCCTGACCGGATCACATCTGTCAATGCAGTTTCCTTGCCGCCTCCCCCCCCCACTCCCATGTTCTCCCCAGCAGCCTCTCCTGCTCTCCTCCAGTCCTCAGATGAAGCTTAAAAACCGTAGCTTAAAAACACGTAAAAAGACAATGCTGTAAATCAGTACCTTGGGAAACTCACAACCTTTTGTAGGGCGAGGGATTTTGATTTACAGGGTTATTCAGAGAGAGGTGAAAAGCAGGAGAACGATTAGAGAAAGGAAAATTCTAGGTCAAAATAGCCAAACCAGAAAAATTCTCCCATTTATCTCACTTTCCAAAGCAGCTATTTTGACCTAGAATTTTCCATTCTCCAGCTTTTCACCGCGCTCTGAATAACCCTGTAAATCATAATCCCGCGCCCTACAAAAGGTTGAGAGCTTCCCAAGGTACTGATTTTTAGAAGTTTCTTCAGTAGGCTTCTCCGAGTGTGCAACATAATCAGACCTGGTACAGACAGATAAACATTATTCTATCCTGCCTAGAAATGTTGACCCAAAGACAGTCGTGATGATAAGCAGGATTACAGTCTAAAAACATAAAAAGGGTAGGGTTTCCCTGACAAGGCAGATTAACTCTTTAAAGACCATTACATGCTGCATTAGGCAGGCTTTAACACCGCAGGATGTAGTAGTACGTCCTGCACATCTTCTGCCCGCCTCCTGCCGATACTCCCCTCCTCCGGCAGCGCCAACGCTGATCTGACTTCCAGCTGTCAGGACAAATTCAAATGACACGCTGACCACAGTCACTTCTCTCAAATATCTAGGTATGTGGTTAGTCCCAAATCTATCCTTTGGCCCCACATTGAAAAACTCGCATTTAAACTTTACCCCAAACTAGATGCCCTGTACAGAAACAAATCCTGCCTGAGCCCCACGGTAAGAAAGCAGATTCTACAACAAATGCTTATGCCGGCTATTGAATACGTAGATGTAGTGTATGCAGCTGCCCCGCAAACGCACCTTCATAAAACTTACTACATTGTATAACTCATTCTGTCACTTTGTGCTACAATGTAGCTACATGACCCCCACCATTGTGACATGCTAAAAGAGCTAAACTGGCCGTCGCTGGAATCTAGACGCACCCTTCGACCTTTCCAACCTGATGTTTAAGAGCTTTTCTGGAAAGCTACCACCCTACCTGAAAAGGCTGCTTCCCCCAGCAGTTCCCTCATCCTATAACCTCCGATCCAGGACCTGCACCTTACTTGCAATACAAAATGAAAGAGGCTCGATCCTCATTTCCTACAGAGCACCGCAATTATGGAATAACCTACCAGACGCCATCAAATCTTCCCCCAGTCTAACATCACTCAAGAGCTTCCTATTAACATACCTCAATACAGAATGCACCTGTAAACATGTAACCTGGTGAATATATTTTCTACATATTTATTTTCTGTATATTTGTTTACGTATTTCTGGAACGACTAACATTTCAAATGTTCCTGAACCCAGGACATACTTGAAAACGAGAGATATCTCAATGTATCCTTCCTGGTAAAATACTTTATAAAAAAAAAAAAAAAAAAAGTTAAAATAAATGTAAAAAAAAAAAAATTTAAAAAAAAAAAAATTTTTTTTATTAAATGCAGCATTATTGTTCCATTTCAGTTATAATGTGAACAATGATGCTGCACTAAATTTCTCATTTTTTATTTTTTTTGGGGGGGGGGTTAGCTAAAATCATGCAATTCCCCCCCCCCCCCCAAAGAATGTAACAAGTTCCCAGTTCTAATTTTTTTAAAAAGCCTACCCCATAGAAAATATAACTGCAAAAGCTTGGATGATGAAATGTGAAAAAAAATTACATTACACACTGGATGATGTGAATTCTTAATAAAAGTTCAATTTTCTTTTATATTTTTTGCATTCTGGCAGGGCATGACGTATACATATGATAGCAGATTCATAATCTGAGTCTGCCGAAAAAAAGGATATTTAAAATGTCTTGGTCGTATAATAAAACGTGACTTCAAATCGCGTTTAAGCATGATGAGCAAAAACTAGGGTTGCACCGATACTAGTATCGATGCCGATACCGGGTACTGCAGGAGTACTTGGTACTCGTGCAGTACCCCCAATATTTCCCCCGATACCGGCATCCGAGGGGCTGGGGTGGCTGGCCGAATGCGCTATCGGCATTCGGACAGGCCCTGCAGCTGCTCTCATGGTTTCATACTTACCTTCCTGAGCGACGCCGGCTCGTTGGAAGGCCGCGATCACGTGTCCCACGTGGTCGCTGCTGGGGGCCTTCCAACGAGCGCACGCACGGAAACTTTCCCGGCGTCGCCCAGGAAGGTAAGTATGAACGCGGCCAGTGCCAGGTGCCCGTCCGAATGCTCTATCGGCATTCGGACAGGCCCTGCAGCTGCTCATGGTTTCATACTTACCTTCCTGAGCGACGCCGGGAAAGTCTTTGCGCGCGCTCGTTGGAAGGCCCCCAGCCGCGATCACGTGGTCGCGGCTGGGGGCCTTCCAACAAGCGCACGCGCGGAAACTTTCCCGGCGTCGCCCAGGAAGGTAAGTATGAAACAATGAGGAGAGCAGCTCGATAGAGCATTCGGACGGGCACCTGGCACTGGCCGCGTTCATACTTACCTTCCTGGGCGACCCCGGGAAAGTTTCCGTGCGTGCGCTCGTTGGAAGGCCCCCAGCAGCGACTACGTGGGACCACGTGATCGCGGCCTTCCAACGAGCGGGCGCGCGAAGACTTTCCCGGCGTCGCCCAGGAAGGCAAGTATGAAACAATGCGGAGAGTGCCAGGTGAGCTGGGGGCATTAGCCATGAGCTGGGGGGCATTAGCCATGAGCTGGGGGGGGCAAATCCATGAGCTGGGGGGGGCAAATCCATGAGCTGGGGGGGCAAATCCATGAGCTGGGGGGGGGAGGCAAATCCATGAGCTGGGGGGGCAAATCCATGAGCTGGGGGGGCAAATCCATGAGCTGGGGGGGCAAATCCATGAGCTGGGGGGGCAAATCCATGAGCTGGGGGGGCAAATCCATGAGCTGGGGGGGGCAAATCCATGAGCTGGGGGCAATATCTATGAGAGCTGGGGGCATATCCATGAGCTGGGGGCAAATCCATGAAAGCTGGGGGCCATATCCATGAGCTGGGGGCCATATCCATGAGCTGGGGGCCTTTTTATATGAGGTCTGTTCTTATTGGAAAGTGGTCACATGACATAAACTAAAAGTATCGGTACTCTTACTCGGTCTTAAAAAAGTGGTATCGGTGCATCCCTAGCAAAAACCGTCAAAATTAGCTATAAATTGGATACACACAAGGAGATTTCCTTGTTCGCCTTTTTTTCATACCTACTGCTGCGATGAGATGTGTGGGCCACCGCGGAAGAGTCCTGGAATAGGGCTCTAGATTTGTGAGTGGAATAACCATATGCTATTTAATATTAACATATTTCGATTGTGATTTGCTGCACTATTATAGGTTTTTGGCTTCTTTATATATATCCATGCGGATTACATTATTTGTGGGAGCCATCTAAACCCCGAGGGCGATGCGGTTCACGCTGACCAGATATGTATACATCTTTTTGCTTCTGGTTTAGGGGAAACCACTAATCATCTGTCCTAGCTTCGGGATTTCAATGGTGGCACGTGTAGTGGGCGCTTACCAGCTTTTATCTTTACATGACTGTCATGGAAAGAAAAATAGCTGCCCAAGCTACCTACCCTGTCGTGACGTGCGGAAGGAGAGCGTACAAGGGGTTACAGCTCCAAGTCTCTGGACTCACTAACTCTACCCACTATCAGGGCCTCAAGTTATGCCAATCTAACCCCTGTAAGCCGTACACACGATTACGAGTATATGCTGGCACCACGAAAGTAATTAGGGCACTTACGGAACCCCACTAGCTGTATACCACCCCCCAATCCAGGAGCCCAACCATAAACAGAGATTTATCTGCAAAGGATTTTACCAGGAAGGATACATTGAGATTTCTCTCATTTTCAAGTATGTCCTGGATAGATATCTCAAATGCGCTTTGAAAATGCCGCCTCTGCTGGCCAACTAAAACAATACAGGGCTTGGCAGGTTTGATCCTTGGTGTGTTGCATTGGTCCCCAGATCTAAATATACTCTGTCTCTTCTTCTATAATCCTGCTTTGTATACAGCATGTATCATTAAATGCAGCATGGGGGGGGGGCTATATCCCCTCTCATTGCTTCTGCCTGAAGACATGACAATAAGGTGTATAGAGCTAATATCGAACACTGGGCATCCCATTGGCATGTCCTATCCAGCTTTTGTGTCCAGTCACATTTCTGTTTGTGCGCAGCCCTTTTTTGTGCGCAATAATCTGGTCAACAATGTAAACCAGAGCACTTGAAGCCTTTATTGCAGCTGTAATAAAATATTTTAATGATGATCTTGCAATTTGGGTAATTTATCAACGTTTAATGATTTAACTACCATTTTTATTTTCAGGGACTGTACTGTTTGTATATCCTATTCCCACATCTTCTGGACCCTTTTCCAAACATTGTACAGTTTATTCACAAGATATTAAAATAGAATCTGCCCAGGATATACTCTCTGAAAAACTGTATTTAAAATTTTTGTTTTAAAAGTACGGAGCAGACCATGCCTTTTTAAAATGTGAAAGTTTCTCTTTAGCCCCTTTTTAAATTGTGTAAGAAACTGCTCGTGTTTTTTTTATTTTTAATCAAAATTCTTTATTTATAAAGATTGAAACATGTCACAGATCGACCATCAAGACAGTGGCCTCACAGGGCCAACATATCAGCAATAAGGCTACAGCCAAAAATATAAAGTGTCAACAACTAGTCAGCCAATAATACATTGAAATGATGAAAAAGGAAAGTCAAAATCATGCTGTGACCTGAAGGGATATAAAAAAAAGAAGGGGGGGGGGTGGGTGGGGTGGCAAGGGCCAAAAATTTGACTTTCCTGGCTCTCTCCCAGAAGCCCATTGGACCATGGAGGGAAATTGTCACGGGGCCAGGGCACTCGAGGGCCAGGCATGGTGGACAGAGCCCCCTCTCTTACTGTTATTTCTTTCCAAGACCCCAACAAGTACTAGCTCTCGCTCTTGGTCTCTATTGAAGTAGGTGCTGTCTAAACTTTTTTTTTTTCTTCGGAGGGGGGTGTGGTCACACTGATTTATCATCACCCTGATGCGTGTCCTGCCTCCTGTATCAGGGAAGCTCTGGGCGCATGACCTTTCCTACAAGAGGCTGTTCCTGCATGCTGGCGTCCAGCCCAGGGCTGCATTATTTCTTTGTGGGAAGTGTGGCCATGTGTTCATTCTTTGGTCATGATGATTTTCCTGGGGATTCTTCCTTGAAGTATCCAGAATCTGGACCCCAGTTAAGAAAGCTAAACATTGGGTCTGCTGAGTAGTGTGAAACGGTGACAGATCTTGTAAAAGTCCTTGTAGCTCGCCTTCCTCGTTCACCTGTCATAGCCATGCTCACCTTTCTCTTAAAGCAAACAATTGTGTATATTAAAAACACGAATAGGCGAGAACTGGCCTGCAGCTGGTACAGGATTTCTATAAAGGAAGTGGTTGAGGACTCGCCTGGTGACATCTAGCTGTAGTGACACACGCTGAGTTCTCGTGATTTCATTTCCTCCCAATTATTATGAAAAACCTGCATGCAGGAAAGAAATGGGGAATTCAGAGATGCTAAGAAAATCAAATATTAGAATAATATCATTCAGTCCAGGATGGAGATATATATACATATGTCAGGTCCAGAAATATTGGGACAGCGACACAATTCTAACATCTTTGGCTCTATATACCACCACAATGGAGTTGGAATGAAACAAACACAATGTGCTTTAACTGCAGACTGTCAGCTTTAATTTGAGGGTATGTACATCCAACTTAGGTGAACGGTGTAGGACTTACAGTAGTTTGCAGATGTGCCTCCCACTTGTTAAGGGACCAGGGCCGTCTTTAAGGCGGGGCAAAAGGGGCAGCTGCACCAGGCCCAGCCATTGTTGTGGGGTCCAGTTAGGCCCTGTTCACACCTAGACGTTTTAAAGTGCGTTTAAAAAAAACGCATGAACGGTGAAATCCCATTGTTTTCAATGGGACCCGTTCACACCTGGGCGTTTTAAAGCACGCAGGAGCGTGCGTTAAAACGTCCTGCGCCAAAAGAAGTCCGGGAGCTTCTTTTCGGGCATACAGCAGCGCGTTCGCTGCTATAGACATAGCCGTGAATGCGCTGCAATGCGCGGTTTTTCGTATGCACGAACGCGCGTAAAAAAAACGCACGCATTGCGTGACGCAGTGCTATGCCCAAGTTTGAACTACCAGGGTTGTACTTGCAACCGGGCCCTGGCAGAAGCTGTTATAATTATGCCGGGATGGAGGAGCAGGAGAATTCAGTTCAACCTTACTCCACCCTGATACTGATCATTGATGTCACAACCGGCAACGTGACCACCAGGATGCCAGCAAACAGAAGGAGCTTCCTGCCTGCCGCACGTTCAAAGTTGCTGCCCCAGCACAGAGAGGTGTGGAGGAGGTGGCTGCGTGCTGCAGGGAAGAGAGCAGTGTAACTGGGAGGGGCCAGCAGCTCTGGGCAGTGGAAGGAGCTGATGCCTCCAAGCCTCATGTCTCTGGGCCCAGCGGATTACCAGTGCACACACAGGAGTTGCTATGCACCCCCCCAGTGAGTGGCTGCTATCAGTTTCAGGGCTGCTGCTGGGCTCATCTTGGCATCCCCCCTGCAGAGACCCCCCCCTCCCCCTGCTTACACACACAGCCTCCCTCCAGAGTAAGCTGTAATGTGTGAGGGGTCTCCTTGTGTTCAGAAGCAGACATTCCTGGATACAGGAGACCCCTCACATATTACAAACCCTGCTGGAAAGTACAATCTTCATGTGCTGTGTTTTTTAACCCCTGCAAGACCAGGGATCGGAGCAGCACCAATGTACAACTGTTTTAACAACTCTCCTTGTCCTGACTCCTGAACAATAATTGTGTATGTTTCTGTAAGTGTAGTGGAGAAATATATATACATACATACACACACACTTTCAGCTTAAATTGTACTGCAGTCCATGTTAACTGCCCTGGTGCACAGCTCCTAGTTCCCCATCTTATGTATATGTGTGTATGCTGTCTGCCCAGCAAGGAGAAGACAGGCAGCAGGCAGTGACCTGCCTTGCCTGCCTGAAAATACAGCATTATGCAGGTAAAAAGCAGTGTCCTAATACAAGTCACTGCTCCCCCACCCCTACCTCCAGCTCCCATGTAATTTGTCACAATTTAATTTTATTTGTGAAGTGTATATCTGATGTAGAAATGGGCATATGATGTGGAAATGTGTGTGTATACTATAACTGTATAGGATGCATAAGAAGTGTATGTATATACAGGTTGTGCATACAATGCTACCTGTATATAGCATGTGCAGAGAAATACAGGTTTATTCAGAGAGCGTGAAAAGCAGAAGAATGAAAAATTCTAGGTCAAAATAGCCAAACCAGAAAAATTCTCCCTTTCATCTCACTTTCCAAATCGGCTATTTTAACCTAAAATTTTTCATTCTCCAGTCATCCTCCTGCTTTTCACGCTCTCTGAATAACCCTGATAGATAGGGTTATATATATATATATATATATATATAACCCTATGTTTTATACAGTACGTATGTGTACATGATGTGTAATTGTAAAAAAAATAAAAAATAGATTTTAGTAATTTTGAGACAAACCTCTGTGTGGTTTTTATTTATTTTTTAGGATGTTGTGGTGGAGAACAAAATTGCATGGAGGGGCCCAAGAAAATGTTTGCCCAGGGCCCAGTCAATATTAAAGACGGCCCTGTAAGGGATCAAAGGTAATGGGACAATTGGCTTCTCAGCTGTTCCATGGCTGGAAAGGTGTGTGATATTCCCTCATTAGCCCAATTACAAATGTGCAGATAAAAGGCCCAGAGTTCATTTCAAGTGTGCTATTTGCATTTGGAATCTGTTGCTGTCAACTCTCAAGATGAGATCAAAAGAGCTGTCACTATCAGTGAAGCAAGCCATCATTAGGCTGAAGAAACAAAACAAACCCATCAGAGAGATAGCAAGAACATTAGGCGTGGCCAAAACAACTGTTTGGAACATTCTCAAAAAGAAGGAATGCACCGGTGAGCTCAGCAACACCAAAAGACCCGGGAGACCACAGAAAACAACTGGTGGATGAATGAAGAATTCTTTCCCTGGTGAAGAAAACACCCTTCACAACAGTTGGCCAGATCAAGAACACTCTCCAGGAGGTAGGTGTATGTGTGTCAAAGTCAACAATCAAGAGAAGACTTCACCAGAGTGAATACAGAGGGTTCACCACAAGATGTAAACCATTGGTGAGCCTCAAAAACAGGAAGGCCAGATTAGAGTTTGCCAAACAACACCTAACAAAGCCTTCACAGTTCTGGAACAAGATCCTATGGACAGATGAGACCAAGATTAACTTGTACCAGAGTGATGGGAAGAGAAGAGTATGGAGAAGGAAAGGAACTGCTCATTGATCCTAAGCATACCACCTCATCAGTGAAGCATGGCGAAGCATAGTGTCATGGCGTGGGCATGTATGACTGCCAATGGAACTGGTTCTCTTGCATTGATGATGTGACTGCTGACAAAAGCAGCAGGATGAATTCTGAAGTGTTTCGGGCAATATTATCTGCTCACATTCAGCCAAATGCTGCAGAACTCATTGGACGAAGCTTCACAGTGCAGATGGACAATGACCCAAAGCACACTGCAAAAGCAACCAAAGAGTTTTTGAAGGGACAGCAGGGGAATGTTATGCAATGGCCAAGTCAATCACCTGACCTGAATCCCATTGAGCATGCATTTCACTTGAAGACAAAACTGAAGGGAAAATGCCCCAAGAACAAGCAGGAACTGAAGACAGTTGCAGTAGAGGCCTGGCAGAGCATCACCAGGAATGAAACCCAGCGTCTGGTGATGTCTATGTGTTCCAGACTTCAGGCTGTGATTGACTGCAAAGGATTTGCAACCAAGTATTAAGAAGGGAAAGTTTGATTTAGGATTATTATTCTGTCCCATTACCTTTGGTCCCTTAACAAGTGGGAGGCACATCTGCAAACTGCTGTAAGTCCTACACCGTTCACCTAAGTTGGATGTACATACCCTCAAAATTAAAGCTGACAGTCTGCAGTTAAAGCACATTGTGTTTGTTTCATTCCAACTCCATTGTGGTGGTGTATAGAGCCAAAGATGTTAGAATTGTGTCGATGTCCCAATATTTCTGGACCTGTCATATATATATCCATCACGGACTGAATGATATTCTAATATTTGATTTTCTTAGCATCTCTGAATTCCCCATTTCTTTCCTCCATGCAGGTTTTTCATAATAATTGGGAGGAAATGAAATCACGAGAACTCAGCGTGTGTCTCTACAGCTAGATGTCACCAGGCGAGTCCTCAACCACTTTCTTTATAGAAATCCTGTACCAGCTGCAGGTCAGTTCTCGCCTATTCGTGTTTTTAATATATACACAACCGTTTGCTTTAAATCACTGTCTGGGTGTGGCAATAAGAGAAAGGTGAGCATGGCTATGACAGGTGAACGAGGAAGGAGAGCTACAAGGACTTTTACAAGATCTGTCACCGTTTCACACTACTCAGCAGACCCAATGTTTAGCTTTCTTAACTGGGGTCCAGATTCTGGATACTTCAAGGAAGAATCCCCATGAAAATCATCATGACCATAGAATGAACACATGGCCACACTTCCCACAAAGAAATAATGCAGCCCTGGGCTGGACGCCAGCATTCAGGAACAGCCTCTTGTAGGAAAGGTCATGCGCCCAGAGCTTCCCTGATACAGGAGGCAGGACACGCATCAGGGTGATGATAAATCAGTGTGACCACACCCCCCTCCGAAGAAAAAAAAAAAGTTTAGACAGCACCTACTTCAATAGAGACCAGAGGCCTGTTCAATACCTCAGCAGCTGCTGAATTGCTGCAGCGCAGCAATTCAGTTTGCTGCAGCAGTGTCGTTGAACCCTTTGGATGCGAATTTTGAATCCAAAATGGCCGACAATTTCTTAATGAAAAATCAGATTGTTTTTCGGATCACTCGGACAAAAAATAATAAAGAGAAGCAGTCAGCACAATTCCGTTTTGTATGCACACACCACAAATGATAGTTTTTAATGAATAAAAGTTATGTTTACTTCTGAAACAATATATAAATTGAACTGTAATATATGTCTATGTGCAGGAGGAAATAATAAATAAATATTTTGTGCTTTGGTGAACAAAAACCTCAAAATTAACATTGCTGTAGGGAATTATTACTTGCTTCGAGGCGGCGGCCATCTGCTGTAGGGCATTGTTACTGGCTTCATGCGGCGGCCATCTTTAATACGTCACATGAAGCATCTCCTCGGGTCGCTGCAAGTGCTAGGTTAGCACTGCTGAGCGCTGAGCGGTTGAACGGCGTTCAATGCAAGTTGCTAACTTAGCACTTGCAGCGGCTGAGGTATTGAACAGGCCTCAAGAGCGAGAGCTAGTACTTGTTGGGGTCTTGGAAAGAAATAACAGTAAGAGAGGGGGCTCTGTCCACCATGCCTGGCCCTCGAGTGCCCTGGCCCCGTGACAATTTCCCTCCATGGTCCAATGGGCTTCTGGGAGAGAGCCAGGAAAGTCAAATTTTTGGCCCTTGCCACCCCACCCACCCCTTCAGGTCACAGCATGATTTTGACTTTCCTTTTCTTTTTCATCATTTCAATGTATTATTGGCTGACTAGTTGTTGACACTTTATATTTTTGGCTGTAGCCTTATTGCTGATTCATATGTTGGCCCTGTGAGGCCACTGTCTTGATGGTCGATCTGTGACATGTTTCAATCTTTATAAATAAAGAATTTTGATTTAAAAAAAAAAACAAAAAAAACACAATAGCAGTTTCTTACACAATTTAAAAAGGGGCTAAAGAGAAACTTTCACATTTTAAAAAGGCATGGTCTGCTCCGTACTTTTAAAACAAAAATTTTAAATACAGTTTTTCAGAGAGTATATCCTGGGCAGATTCTATTTTAATATCTTGTGAATAAACTGTACAATGTTTGGAAAAGGGTCCAGAAGATGTGGGAATAGGATATACAAACAGTACAGTCTCTGAAAATAAAAATAAAAAGGTAGTTAAATCATTAAACGTTGATAAATTACCCAAATTGCAAGATCATCATTAAAATATTTTATTACAGCTGCAATAAAGGCTTCAAGTGCTCTGGTTTACATTGTTGACCAGATTATTGCGCACAAAAAAGGGCTGCGCACAAACAGAAATGTGACTGGACACAAAAGCTGGATAGGACATGCCAATGGGATGCCCAGTGTTCAACATTAGCTCTATACACCTTATTGTCATGTCTTCAGGCAGAAGCAATGAGAGGGGATCTAGCCCCCCCCCCCCCATGCTGCATTTAATATGATACATGCTGTATACAAAGCAGGATTATAGAAGAAGAGACGGAGTATATTTAGATCTGGGGACCAATGCAACACACCAAGGATCAAACCTGCCAAGCCCTGTATTGTTTCCCAGTGTCCCAATCTATTTGTACAGCATCTGTCACCAGGTAACATTTCTACCTTACGCAATGGAGAAGCACAGAACATTTCAGGAAAATATACAGGGTTATTCAAAGAGATCCGAATTGTGGCTGAAAGGTAACCGAACAGTGAAATTCAGCATACGATTACCATTCCTGGCGAATCGGCTATTCAGAGAGCAGGCAGTTCGCCAAATCCTTGGGAATTGCCTGCAAATACGGTGCCTGTTCGAGGGCAGTGAAATCCCCATAGAGAAGCAATGCTTCGGCTATTCAGATATTCAGAGAACAAAAACCAACAGTGAAAAGTTGCCGAATTGCCCTGCTGTTCGGTGGTTGCATTCGACAGGTTTATTCAAGCAAATCCCATAGGCTTCAATGTTAAAAATATTCACAGAAGTGCCAGCGGCCACGTGATCGTGCCACAGCAGCGCGACCGGACCTCAGGATGGGTGAGTATCTCTGCCGCAGGAAGGGAATGCTGGCCGCGTGCTTTTCATGCACGCGGCCAGCTTCCCCAGCGTATAGGTGAGCGCTTGGGGGGCATTTCCACACGAGCTGGAGGCAATATCCACACGAGCTGGGGGCAATACCAATGTGAGGCTGGGGGCAAGCTCCATGAGAGCTGGGGGCATATCCATGTGAGCTGAGGGCAATTTTATAGGAGGTCTGTTCTTATTGGAAAGTGGTCACATGGCATAAAATAAAAGTATCGGTACTCGGTCTTAAAAAAGTGGTATCGGTGCATCCCTAACAATAATCCCAGCCTCGCTGGTTACATCCACAAAGCATTTGCAGCCTTTATGGCTCTATCCCAGAGGCAGAGGATAATAAAACCATTTACTGCACTGTGGTGGTTGGGAACAGCAGCAGGTGGAAAAATCATTGTTTCTCGGCTGTCACTCAGGCCTGCAAGCAGGACCTGGCACAGAAATACTAGAAGAACAAGAGAAAAGTGATGTAAACAGGTCATGTGAACACCAAGAAGCGCACTCCTAAATGCAGCCCATTCCATCTACCTCTGTGACATTTAACCCCTTCACTGCTGCGCCAATTTTTACATGTAACCTGGTCATGTTTGGCCATGCCTTTCCACCTTGTACCAAATGGAAAATACGGGAGTCCAAAAAGGACCTTCCATCTCTAACAGGAGGCAATACCGGCACGTAAAAGGGGTTAAGAAGGACAGACGACCCCCCCCCCACTCCCTTCAGGAACTCTCCCGGTTCTGGCAGGCAGGGCGTCCAAAACTGCCATCATCGCGTCTGGCGCAATGACGTCAATGCACCGGCCGAGGTATAAAAGGGAGAGTCTAATGTCAAGGAAGTCACAGACCCCGGCTGGAAAGGTAACTATGGGGGTCTTTTGCTGCGAAGACCCCATGAACGTGTGGGGGGGGGGGGGGACATCCCCCGCACGCAACGTGTGATCACCAGGACGTCACCCAACACGTCATCCGCAGTGAAATGGTTACTATGACAACACATTGCATGGTTTTCTAGTAAATCAAAAAAAAAGGTGTGAAAATACAGAGACAGGTGCAACAGCAGAACCTCTCTGAAGGCATTTTCTTGTGGTATACTCAAAAGTTGGGGATGAAAAAGCAAATTAACGCAAACCCATTGAGAGGCCCTGGCTAATCACGCACCAAGCTGTTCGACGCTGACAACAGTAAATTTCTTTGTAAATTACGCAGGTGTGTTTTTGCCTAAACGTTTCACTCAGACCCACGAAGACTGTCCAAGATCGGCTACTGACAGCATCCAGGACAGGGTGAAGAGCTCTGCTCAAGAAATGCCACAGACACCAGCACCACTTCCCATTAAAAAGGGCCACTACCACCAAAAAAACTAAATGATAGGCGTGTTTATTTTATGTTGCGGATATCTTGCATGTACCTTGTTTTTCTCATGTACGTTTAGTTAAAAAAATATTTTACTCTAGGTGTCGCTGGGTGCAGTACTTGTGTGATCTTTTGTGTTGCAAACTGCCCCCCCCCCCTGTATCTTTACAGCACTTGCTCCCCACTGTGTGGCAAATTGCAATGAGCATAGAATGAAGTGAGCGGGTCTGAAGTCATGGAAACATTCACATTGTTGTATTGTGTGGTATGTATTAAAAAGACATTTCCAGGGGTTCGATCAGAAGTCCTAGACTCCCCGTCTTATCTCATTCAGCTGCAATCTCAGGTAGAATATACTACATAATAGCCCCTGCAGCCTTATCCAAACATTCCCTCCTCCACTCCATTTAATGTTAAATACTGTAAAAGCTACAATATAGCTGTAAAGTGTTTGCACACATTTTGTAAATGTTGAATCATGGTAAATACACAAAATGGAAACAGGAGATAACAATCTAACTTTATTTTTCCTTTTCACATGCAATTACTTAAAAAAAAAAAAACACAGAAAAAGAAAACCAGCAGCATCAGTTTTATAAAGTGAATTTGTTTGTAATGCACAAGTAATCTAGTTACAGCTTCTGTAAGTGATGGTTGTCCCTTAAACCACTCCATGGTGGCGGAGAAGGGAAAGAAAAATAAAAATGCCACAACAAAATGCACACAAATCCCACAATAGCCATTAAAGCTCTTGAGTACCAGACTACATGATTTTATGGTATACAGTTACACAGGAGAACCAGAATCTAGAAGATACAGAAAAGAGCAACTTTATGACCTTGATAAAAGTCTTCTGTGATGGCCTGAAGCATTGACATTGTACACAGTGGATAATACTCCAAGGACATGTGATTTCATCTATTCCTTCTTACAAGGGTTATTGTTCAGATTTAGAAAAGGACATTTCATAAAGTGGCTCGATCCTCATTTTCCTACACAGCACCACAAATATGGAATTACCTCCCAGACGCCATCAAATCTTCCCCCAGTCTTAAATTACTTAAGGGATCTCTATTAACATACAGTGGCAAGAAAAAGTATGTGAACCCTTTGGGATTACGTGGAGTTTTGCATGAATTGGTCATAAAATCTGCTCTGATCTTCATCGAAGTCACAACGATTTGAAAAACACAGTCTGCTTAAAATAATACAACACAAACATTATATGTTTACATGTGTTTATTGAACAGAACATGTAAACATTCACAGTGCAGGGTGGAAAAAGTATGTGAACCCCTAGCCTGATGACTTCTCCAAGAGCAAATTGGAGTGAGTAACAGGAGTGAACCAACCTTGAGTCCAATCAGTGTGATATTATTGGATGTGTTGCTGAAAGCTGTCCTGCCCTTTAAAAACACACACCAGTTTTGGGTTTACTGGTTTTAAGAAGCACTGCCTGATGTGAACCATGCCTCGCAGAAAAGAGCTCTCAGAAGACCTACGATCAAGAATTGTTGACTTGCTTGAAGCTGGAAAGGGTTACAAAAGTATCTCCAAAAGCCTTGATGTTCATGTGTCCACGGTAAGACAGACTGTCTACAAATGGAGAAAGTTCAGCACTATTGCTACTCTCCCTAGGCGTGGTCGTCCTGTAAAGATGACTACAAGAGCACAGCGCAGAATGCTTAATGAGGTAAAGAAGAATCCTAGAGTGTCAGCTAAAGACTTAGCATGTTCCAGAGATTTCTGTAACATTTTTGTTGACACATCTACAATAAGGAAAACATTAAACAAGAATGGAGGACATGGGAGGACACCACGGAGGAAGCCATTGCTGTCCAAAAAGAATATTGCAGCACGTTTGAAGTTTGCAAAAGAGCACCTGGATGTTCCACAGCACTACTGGCAAAATATTCTGTGGACAGACGAAACCAAAATTGAGTTGTTTGGAAAAAAACACACAACACTATGTGTGGAGAAAAAAAAAGGCACAGCACACCAACATCAAAACCTCATCCCCACTGTAAAACATGGCGGAGGGAGCATCATGGTTTGGGGCTGCTTTGCTGCCTCAGGGCCTGGACGGATTGTTGTCATTGATGGAAAAATGAATTCCAGAGTTTATCAAGACATTTTGCAGGAAAACGTAACACCATCTGTCCGCCAACTGAAGCTCCACAGAGGATGGGTGATGCAACAGGACAATGACCCAAAGCATACAAGTAATTCAACAAAAGAATGGCTTCAACAAAACAAAATACGCCTTCTGGAGTGGCCCAGTCAGAGTCCTGATCTCAACCCGATTGAAATGCTGTGGCATAGAAACATAGAAAAATGTCGGCAGATAAGAACCTTTCGGCCCATCTAGTCTGCCCAATTACATGGATACTTAACCTGGACCTTAAGAGAGTGATTCACACCAGACATCCCAAGAACATTGCTACACTGCAACAGTTTTGTGAAGAGGAGTGGTCCAAAATTACTCCAGATCGTTGTGCAGGTCTGATCTGCAACTACAGGAAACGTTTTGGTTAAGGTTATTGCTGCCAAAGGAGGGTCAACCAGTTATTAAGTCCAAAGGTGCACATACTTTTTCCACCCTGCACTGTGAATGTTTACATGTTGTGTTCAATAAACACATGAAAACATAGGTTTGTGTTGTATTATTTTAAGCAGACTGTTTTTCAAATTGTTGTGAGTTAGATGAAGATCAGAGCACATTTTATGACCAATTCATGCAAAACTCCACGTAATCACAAAGGGTTCACATACTTTTTCTTGCCACTGCACCTCGATACAGGATGCACCTGTAAACATGTAACACAGTGGCTATATACAGAATGCACCTGTAAACATGTAACACAGTGGCTATATACAGAATGCACCTGTAAACATGTAACACAGTGGCTATATACAGAATGCACCTGTAAACATGTAACACAGTGGCTATATACAGAATGCACCTGTAAACATGTAACACAGTGGCTATATACAGAATGCACCTGTAAACATGTAACACAGTGGCTATATACAGAATGCACCTGTAAACATGTAACACAGTGGCTATATACAGAATGCACCTGTAAACATGTAACACTGTGGCTATATACAGAATGCACCTGTAAACATGTAACACAGTGGCTATATACAGAATGCACCTGTAAACATGTAACACAGTGGCTATATACAGAATGCACCTGTAAACATGTAACACTGTGGCTATATACAGAATGCACCTGTAAACATGTAACACAGTGGCTATATACAGAATGCACCTGTAAACATGTAACACAGTGGCTATATACAGAATGCACCTGTAAACATGTAACACAGTGACTACATACAGAAAGCAGCCCCTGGAACATTCAGGAAGGGGGGCATGACTGCTGGCCTGGGACTAATTAGGACAGGTGGGTGGTAGACAATGATTGGCAGAAGGACAAAATTATGCTAATGAGGGGCCTAATTTAAGGGAGGGGAATTCTCACCTGTGCACTCCTGTTCTGGAAAAGGAGAGAGTCATCACGTTAAGGCCTCACAGGAATACACTGCCCTCTTCTGGAGGGCCAACAGCTGATTATTTTTTTCTGAAGTGGATGTACGTCCGGGTCGTTGTCCTGGGACCCGCACCTTGAGACAAGAACACCAGGCCGGGCCGGGACGTACCGGCTCCGGGAAGATCGGTGAATACCAGCTTGATCCAGCAACCTGCGGAGTCCTCGCTGCTGCTAGCTGCACGTGAGTGGGATTTGAATACGAGTAGAAATGGTGCGGCGAGGGGCAGGCTGGGTCGAGTGGGGGCTTTGTTACAGGATAGGATTTGGTTAACCTTTTATTGGCAGTGCTGCGAGGTTGGCAGGAGGGGTCTGGGGGTGTTGATGCGAGGGCACTACCCCGTCAACCTGTGGGGACTGAGAAAGTGGTGGTGGCTGCTGCTACGAATGTGGTTGGTAGCAGTGTGACTTAGGTGGTGGCTGTTAAGGAGGGTGAAGTGGGTCAGGTGGCTGAAGCCAGATTACGGTCAGCCTGCGAGTTATCTTTGGGAATGCATCTTGCTGGGGATATATAAAAAAAAAAAAAAAAATCTGGAAAGGCGAATACATGGGACGTATTGTCGTTGGTGGCAGTTGACAAGGAAACGGTTGACCTTCCTAGGAGGACTGATGGTGAAGGGGATAAAGAAAAGGATATGGTTCGGAGCTTACCTCAGACTTTTGGGAATTTGCTCCAGGATTTTCTGGCCTTCAGTGCTATAATTGGTGAACGGGTACTTGAGTGGAGTGTGGCTCTTTTTTCCTACATAGATCTGATTGGGGGAGGGGGCTATAAAAAGGTGTATGGGGGCCAATGCTGGTTCCGCTATGACCAGCAATTCTGGCAAAAAAAAGAAAAAAGGCGGTTCCTCCGTCACTTCATTTGACGAACAGGATGCCGACCTTTGGCTTCTCCTTATGACACCTACCCGCCTGGTAAGTATCACCCTTTCCTGGGTCCGCTGGCTCCCACTCCCCTGGTTTGTCAGCGGGGTCCAAGAACGGATTTTGTTGGTTATACAATTGAATCACACTGTCGCTGGGCCAGCGGGTGCCGTGTCAAACACGAATGTTCCCAGTGTGGGGGGGGGGGGTACAGCCAGCATTCAGGTGCCTCGGCAAGTCTCAGGGTGCTAGGAGAGGGAGATTACGGATGATCCAGGTTTTGGGGGTTACCCCGGTGAGCACAGTGAAGATGCGCCCATGGCTTGACATTTACCCCAATAGAAGGGCGGCATGCTTATTGGGGTTAGGTTTTTCAAGGGTTCCAGATTCCATTCAGGCCGTCAGATTTCCTGTTTTTTTTTCTTCAAATTTGGTGTCGGCACGGCAATACGAGGAGGTGGTAGCAGAAAAATTGGTGCAAGAGGTGAATTTAGGACGGATGGTGGGTCCGTTCGAGGTTTTACCCTTTCCAAACTTGCGTATTTCTCCATTGGGTATCATTCCCAAAAAAGAGTTGGGTAAATAATCGGATGATCCATCACTTATCTCACCCTGCTGGGTCTTCTGTGAATGATGTTATCGGGAAAGGGGACTGTCGGATCCGTTATGCATCATTTGATGAGGCACTGGTTTTGGTTAGGGCGGCGGAACCTGGTTGCCTGTTGGCAAACGCTGATATTGAGTCGGCATTTCGGCTTTTGCCGTTGCATCCGGACTGCTTCTATCTATTTGGGTGTTGCTCCAAGGATAAATTTTATTTGACAGATGCCTTCCTATGGGCTGTTGTATAGCTTGTCATTTTCGATATTTTTGCAACCTTTCTGGAATGGGTGGTTAGGCGATGGGCGGGTAAGGAGTCGGTAGTACATTAGACGACTTCTTTTGTGGGCCCAGGTCAGGATTCGGTTTGTGAGGGGTTGCTTCAGACTTTTCAGGAAGTGGCAGGGGAATTTGGGGTGCCTTTGGCGGAAAGCAAGACCGAGGGCCCTTGTCAGTGGTTTATTTTTTCTAGGACTTGAGATAGATACGGTCACTAGAGTTTTCCGTTTGCCTCAGGACAAGTTGTCTGAATTGTCCACATTGGTGGGACGGGCGTTTTGTAATAAAAAAATTTTTTTTACAAGAGTCCAGTCGCTCTTGGGACATTTATCGCTTGCCTGTCGGATCATGCCTATGGGCCTGGCATTCTGTAGACGGTTAGCATTAGCCACCATTGGGATCAAGGCATCGCACCATTTCATTCGCCTGAGACGTGCACGGAAAGATGACCTGCTGGTATGGCAGTCTTTTCTCAGGCGATACAATCGGTGCATTTTTTTGGCAGGAGGTGGAGGTGACTAACTCGTTAGAATTATTTACGGATGCTGCGGTTACGGGTGGTTATGGGGCGTATGTTCAGGGCTGTTGGTGTGCGGAGGCGTGGTCCGGCAACCCGTTACTTGCCATTTTTGGAGCTTTTCCCATTGTCACGGCACTGGAACTGTGGGGGGGGGGAGGAAGAGTCTAGCTAATCGGAGGGTAACCTTTTGGACGGATAATTTAAGTGTGGTCCAGGTATTGACTCGTTCGTTGTAGAGTTCGCCGCCAGTTTTAAATCGCTGTTATGGTATTTGGTGCTTCGTTGTCTGGATTGCAATATCTATTTTACAGCACGTCATGTTCCTGGGGTTGATAACACGTTTGCTGACTCTCTCTCCCTGTTCCAGTGGGACAGTTTTTGGCAGGTGGCACCGGATCTGAACACCTTTTGATGCAACATGTATTGCGTTCATGGTCTTCGGCTACGTGGACTGCCTATATGCAAGTATGGAGGACATAGGAGGCCGTGGCCCGGTCAGGACGGGGATGACAGGATGTGAGTAATCGTGTCTGGGCCACTTGGCAACTGTTGAATTGCCTGGAACAGGAAGGTCGGTCAGCGGCATCGGCCTCCAGGGTTCTGTCAGCGCTTTGTTGCTCTGTCAATTTTTGGGGTGGGAGAATTTTTTCCAAATTTGCGTTGTTATAGGGTGGCGAAGGTTGGCGGTGGCAGATGCCTGTCGCCCTGTTTCATTGCAGCTTGTGCATGATCCATGCAGGAGGTTGGAGGTCTGTTTGGATGACTTTGAGGTCCTTTTAGTTTAAAGTGGCCTTTGTTTTATGTTTTTTTGGGGCGCTACACATTGGGGAATTGGTGTCACGTAGTGCCAGTTGTCCATCTGGTCTTCAATCTCAGCATGTAATGGTGGGAACAGAAGGGGTGCGTTTATTTATCCCTCATTCAAAGACTGATCAGGAAGGGATGGGGTGTTTATTCATTTAGCACGGGTAGGGGGGGTGAGGTTGACCACATGCACTTGTCCAGGAGAATTTGGATAAGAGACCGAGAGGAGAGGGTCAGTTTTTTGGCTCATAGGTCAGGTATTCCTTTGACCCATTTTCAGTGGTGCTGCGGAAGTGTATTTTGGGGCTGGAGCTCAACTCGACTGAATTTGCTCCCCATTCATTTCGGATCGGGGCTGTGACGGTGGAGGATGGGGCTCGGGGGATATGTTGTGCAGGTTAGGACGTTGGTTTTCTAAATCGTTTTCGGGTGTATGTGTGCCCTAATCTAAATGTGACAATGTTTTTTCTTACAGGTTCTTCTCGAACAGTATGGACCTTTGGACACATAGGTTTATTGGGCTGGGCTCCGTGCAGAACAGAGGGTTATTGGCAGGAACCTGGGTTTGCCAATAGAGGTAGCAAGGGTTAGATGGTTGGGTGTTAGAGGTTAGAGATGGGACAAATGTTTTTAGGGAATGTTGTTTACGGTCGCGGCGTTCTCAGGACCTGGTTATCCTGGTGGTGTTTGCAGGGGGTAATGACATTGGTAGGGTCCGTTCGTTGGACCTGACTCACAAAATTAAGCAGGATCTGGCTCGTTGCATTGCCTTATTCTGGACGTTTTCCTTGATATGGTCAGAGATTGTGTCCAGACCTGCCTGGTCTGGCTTTGCTCCTCCTAAGGCATTGGAATGAGCTTGGAGGAAGTTAAATAAGGAGGTTTCTCGTTTTATGGAGGCAGTCGGGGGGGGGGTTCCATTCGACATGTTGAATTAAAAGGAGATAACCGGGCCCTGATGAGATCAGATGGGGTACATTTATCAGACATTGAGCTTGATATATTTCTGGAGGGGTTGAGGACAGTTTTAGAGAAGGCGCTGGCTGCAGGGGGAGCGCAGGGACTAGGGATGCACCGATACTAGTATCGGTGCCAATACTGCCATTTGCACGAGTACTTAGTACTCGTGCAAATGGCCCGATACACACACACCTCCCCCCCCCCCCCCCGCGATACTGGAAGTCAGCGCTGGGCTGGCTTGCCGGTATCCGCGGGGCTGGGGAAGCTGGCCGCGTGCATGAAAAGCACACGGCCAGCGTTTCCCTCCGGCAGCTGCAATACTTACCTGCTGGTGAGAGCTGGGGGGGGATAGATAGATATCTATCGGGGGGATATATACATGTGAGCTGGGGGCATTTTTATATAAAGTCTGTTCTTATTGGAAAGCGGTCACATGACATAAATGTATGGGTACTCGGCATCGGTGAGTGCTTTTTAAAAAAGGATCGGTACTCGTACTTAAAAAAGTGGTATTGGTGCATCCCTAGCAGGGACAATGAAGGTTTCATTGCCCCCTTGCGTTGGCGTGAACCTTGGCCAGCGAGGAAGCCCCAAGGATAAGCCGCCGGAATAGGTGGGCGCTGGGAGAGACGTCCTCGGTCCTGTGTAAGTCAGGAGAGTGACGAGCTCTGGTTGGTGGTGATAACTGACTACTGTTCGTTCTTGCAGTAGGATCAGAATTTACATTTTGGGTACTGTTGGGGTGTGAATTTTAGTTGAGTGTTAAGTTAATAAACTGTGGCCTGTGATATATATATATATATATTCTATTAGTGTTTATTGGAGGGCATGGGCAAAGACAAGGATCCAGGTTAAGCAGTCATGCACCTGTAAACATGTAACACAGTGACTACATACAGAATGCACCTATAAACATGTAACACAGTGACTATATTTCCTGCGCATTTATTTTCTGTGTTAATATGTAAATTTGTGTTTTGTTTTTAATATCTTGCATTTTATTGCTTTGTATTTCTGCAACGACTGTAAAAATGTCAGTTTTCTTGAAAACGAGAAATCTCAACATAAAAATTCAGAGCAGTCCACTAAAACATACATCTAAATGATATAAAACAACTGACTTGTAAATAAAACCCCGTTTAAAGCCCGAAAAATAATCATACATCACAGATGTCTGCCACAACATCAACGTACCTCATCACGGCAATAATACCATTTGACCGCACCTCTTTAACGCTCCTTACCATAGTCGGTAGCGCTGTTTGGCAAATGATCGAGAACAACGTCAAGTTTTCCTGGGTCATCACTAACGACATGCCGCCAGCATGATTGTCAGCTGAAGAGCAGTCCTAGGGGACAGGCCTCCACTCACTTTGCGCAGCTGATTACCAAATTAGGGACAATTGTCCAGCATTGAGTGATGACCCTCTGTAAGCAAAGACCACGGAGCACAAGCAAGGCAGCACCTGGCACTGTGTTAGTACCGTCTGCAATTTCTTTTGAAGGAATGCAATATTGCCTTGATCTTTACAACCAAAGATTAACATGTTACAACAAACATCCTGCACAGCACTCTAACAAGCCATGCATCACTAGGAACCATCAAAACAGGATTCTAAGTAACATCCACAATCATCTAGGTCAGGGATTCGGCAACCTTAGCCCGACACCATTTTTTATTTTTTTTAAATTACATTTATGATGCCCAGGCAAAATAATGAATGACTGAGCATCAAGGGAGACATAGCTCCAAAATATCTGGGTGCTGAGGTTGCTGACCCCTGCTCTAGGCCATGATCACCTTGTAAGAACAATTCATCACCAAAGGCCCCTTTTCCAGGGATTCCATTGAACGTAGCCCTATTAAGGAGGTCATTACACCATTAAGATAAGTGGAGAGGTGCCCACCATGCCCACGGCTAATAAAGAATAAAGGATGTAAAAAAAAAAAAAGTAATTGGAGGCAGCAAGAAGGGACCCAGGAGCCCAACGCTCCGGATTCCTGCACTCCCTGAAATCTTGACAAATCTTGTAATGCTGTATAGACGACAACCATGTGTCAGCAAACAGCGGAAAGTAACAGGGAGTTAGCAAACAGACTTATATAAAACTCATGCCGTGACCTGCTACCCCCTGCACGATAATACCCATGCCCGCTCTCCTGGAGCTACAATGTTACCCACGGCCCAAGCCCCACTTCCCTGGAGATGTAATAATACCCTTAACGCATGCCCCGCTTCCCTGGTGTTGTAATAATACCCATGTCGCATGCCCCGCTCTGCGTAATAGCAGTATCGCATGCCCCGCTCTCCTGGTGGCGTAATAATAGCCGTATTGCATGCCCCGCTCTCCTGGTGGCGTAATAATAGCCGTATCGCATGCCCCGCTTTCCAGGTGGCGTAATAATAGCCGTATCGCATGCCCAGCTTTCCAGGTGGCGTAATAATAGCCGTATCGCATGCCCAGCTTTCCAGGTGGCGTAATAATAGCCGTATCGCATGCCCAGCTTTCCAGGTGGCGTAATAATAGCCGTATCGCATGCCCAGCTTTCCTGGTGGCGTAATAATACCCGTATCGCATGCCCAGCTTTCCTGGTGGCGTAATAATACCCTTATCGCATGCCCAGCTTTCCTGGTGGCGTAATAATACCCTTATCGCATGCCCAGCTTTCCTGGTGGCGTAATAATACCCTTATCGCATGCCCAGCTTTCCTGGTGGCGTAATAATACCCATATTACATGCCCAGCTTTCCTGGTGGTGTAATAATACCCATATTACATGCCCAGCAGGAGTTAATTATAGAATGGGCTGGGTGCACATGGCAGTGGGGGTGTACAGATCCTGTGAGGTGCCATAGCCCTGGATCAGCACATTATTCCAGTGATAGGACCAAGATTACATGAGATTTCAAGTTGAAAGCCCAGGAGAGCTGGGAGGCGTGTTCACCCCCTCCCGGGATCCCGATGGAGGAAGCCGCCAGCCCGCTGCTCACAGGGCGGCTTGATGGCGTTGTGAGGGGTGCCCGGATGCTGACTCTCTTACCCAGAAGCGCTCGGTGCCGTCATGGCTGCAGAAACTCTCCATCCCGGGCTCCAGCGGGAAGAGGACCGGCACTCGGGCTGCGCGGAGGGGGGACACGCACGTCAAGAGAGAGCTCCGGCCAACATAACACTTCGCCGGCGACAAGCGATCCGATTGGTCGAGCCGCGAACCTAACGCCAAGGACTCATTGGTTGGCGGTCACGCTGCGAGGCTGATGACGTAATCAGGGTTAGATTACGGAGCTGCAGAAAAGTCGCCAGTCTCTCAAAACGACCCCGCCCTTTGTGTCTGTCCCAATCGGCTCCTCCCCGGAGGGAAAGAGTTAAGTGTGACACCTGTGAGGCAAGACCTATGGTCGTGACCGTGATTTGTATCCCGTGTCGCCGTCGCCAAGCTTTGATCCCAGTGTGTCTCTGATAGCATTCTGTGCACGTCACTGGATTCCACGAGGGAAGATGTCCCTTTTTATGACATCACGCATTGTCTTAATCACCTGAAGCCGTCTTATGTTGTCCCACTGCAACTACCCAAGCTGATGAGTTAATAATACACTGCATTTGATGACGAATGACATTGTCCTGCTTCCTAGCAGCCGCATAAACCAGTTAACTGATAAAATGGCAATACTGATGACATTGTGTTACCGGAATCCACCTGGCTCTTTCGGGAGAAGACCGGGCTGGCACGGACAAGGACTGACTGGACACGAGTCTCTTCAGGAAAGGCAAACTTTATTGTGACTTCACCACTCAGTCAGGATTGATTCGCTAAGGCTGAGTCCAGATTACATTCAGACATGGGGTTTTATACCCTGAATAGATAATTAGGTACATCCCAATTAGCCCACCCCATGGTGACACTATCCCACCCCACGTGGGTCTGTACCTCCCTTAGCTGAATACAAAGACATTCCACACATTGGTCATAAATTGGCAGCCTTCATGGTATTTTCACAATTGATCCTGCTCCTACCCACTTCCCTAGGACTTGTTTATTGTTCATCCTAGATAAGTCCTCGTCTGGTTTTCACTTCTCTCTTTGTTCAGACCCTGGCTCTCTGACCTTGAAGTAACTACTTTCTCATCCTGTCACTTCGTGCCAGCATCTGCCCGGATCTCGTTAGTTTAATTGCGCTGCCTGTTCGCTTGCATAGATTCCTTGGAATGTGTTAAACTATCTCTAAATTTCAATTTATATTCGTTATTTACATTCACGTGAACCAATGTTCTGAACAAGATGGCCGCCCGGCTCAATTCCTGGCCGGAGTCCCTTACATTCCCCCCTTGGCTAGAGTTTCAGATTCTCCTTCTGAGACTCTTAGCCACTACACTCCACTATTGCTATTCTCAAACACTTCGTACTTAGGGGGAACCACTTTCACTGGGAACATATCTTGCGGAATCATCAGTGGTATCTTCTGTGTTTGTGTGGGTGTCAGAGCTCCCTTGCACAGTGGCCATAGGCATAATCCTATGCGGTACAGCAGTATCCCTACCACTAGGATCACTATCATCATCATTACCTCTGCAGATGGTATTAATGGAAAAGTATGTATTTTTGCTGATGACACAAAGATTTGCAACAGGGTTGACGTTCCTGGAGGGATCAGCCAAATGACAAATGATTTAGGTAAACTAAAAAAATGGTCGGAGCTGTGGCAATTGAGTTTTAATGTGGATAAGTGCAAGATAATGCACCCGGGACGTAAAAACCCAAGGGCTGAATATAGAATATTTGATACAGTCCTAACCTCAACATCTGAGGAAAGGGATTTAGGGGTTATTATTTCAGAGGATCTAAGGGTAAGTAGTCAATGTAATAGAGCAGCAGGAAATGCTAGCAGAATGCTTGGTTGTGTAGGGAGAGGTATTAGCAGTAGGAAAAGGGAAGTGCTCATGCCACTGTACAGAGCACTGGTGAGACCTCACTTGGAGTACTGTGTGCAGTACGGGAGACCGTATCTCCAGAAGGATATAGACATCTTAGAGAGAGTTCAGAGAAGGGCTACTAAAATGGTGTACAGCTTGAAGGAGAAAAGTTACCAGGAAAGGCTTAATGATCTTAACATGTACAGCTTGGAAAAAAGACGAGACAGAGGAGATATGATAGAAACATTTAAATACGTAAAGGGAATCCACAAGGTAGAGGAAGGGAGTATATTTAAAAGGAAACAAAATAGCAAAACAAGAGGACATAGTCTTAGATTAGAGGGGCAAAGGTTTAAAAGTAACATCAGGAAGCATTATTTTACTGAGAGGGTGGTGGATACATGGAACAGTCTTCCAGTAGAAGTGGTAGAGGCCAAAACAGTAATTGAATTTAAGCAAGCATGGGATAGGCATAAGGCTATCCTAAACAAAAGATAAATCCAGGTAAAGTATCCATGTAATTGGGCAGACTAGATGGGCCGAAAGGTTCTTATCTGCCGACATTTTTCTATGTTTCTATTTTCATGGATCCAATCCGTGAGATGAATCCCAGGATTGATCTGAACCACTCTCCGAAAGCCCCGAACCCTCGGAAAGGATTCCAGCCTTCCGCGGCAATCTGTCTAGCTGTGTTCTGCAGCTGAGCCACATTCTCCTGGTGATCCTGGATTACCTGGTAATAATCGGGAACTTCTTCAGTTGAATTTCTGATAAAAATACAACATTCATAATACATTGTCATTTCACGTAAACCATTTAAAACAGCATTAATTTGTTTCGAAATCATATTATTTTACAACTTTTGATGCTTACACACTTCAATGTTATAGTAACAATAATGGGTTCACGGGCTACCCTCTGGGTTTCCCAGTTTTCCATCGTTGGCAGGTGGTCAGGCATTATTATGGCCATCAAAACACCTACTTGCTGGTCTGGGCAAGTATTTGGATTAGAATGAAAAATACCTTGAACGAATCAGAGTCACTGGCAATTAGTCCCCACTAGGATTCTGTCACTAGTCTGAGTCTGGAGCAGTGTATCCACGAAACCCCCCTCGGCCACCTTCACCGCTGTGGGGGTGGATAATAGAGCAAGGTGAAGACCCTTCCATTTTTGGCCTAGTGGGCCAATCTTCCACTCCTTCATCCATAACGAATTACTAAGACAACACTTATACAGTAATGGATACAAAAGGTAAGATAAATTATCACCGACCCAGGTATTCAATTTCTGCATTGCGTGTCCCAACAACAATACTTATTCATTCAATTTAGTTTCACCCATTGCCTGAAGGTCCCCCCTTGGCTCATTAATCAGAGGGGTAGGCCGCTCGAACATGAGTTTGTATGGACTTAGTTTCAATTGGGGAGTTAGTCTTATTGCATATTAGATGCAGGCCATCGGCAGCACTTCCAACCAGCCCAGTGACGTTTCTTGGCACAGTTTTGCCATTAGAGTTTTTAATGTTCTGTTCATTCGCTCAACTTTTCCTGAGCTTCGGGGCCTGTAGGCTGGATTCTATAGGTGCTCAAAGTGTAAAGCCTGTAAATTTTAAAAAATGAATAAAATAATCACTTTTACAAGTACAGTCACCAAAGAGAGCTTTTCGATCAAACAAAGAATCACATGTGATACTCAATTTGTGGTTTATATGCTAAAATGTGGATGCGGAAAACAGTACATAGGCAAGACCATACGAAAATTAAAAGAAAGAATATTAGAACATCAGAACAACATCAGAAAGAAGTTTATGAAACATTCTGTATCCCTCCACTGTAATAATTGTAGATAATTTAATATAGGAAATTTTGAGTATATGGGCTTGGAATGTGTAGAACAGGACTGGAGGGGGGGTGATAGAAATAAAAGATTATTACAGCGTGAATCCTATTGGATATACAAACTGAAGACCATGTCACCAGGGGGTTTAAATGAGGAACTAGATGTACTAAATTTTCTAATATATTTGCCTCCGATCTCTCCATCTATCTTCTTCTCTTTTTTATATTTTTTCCAATATCAAGAATCTTTGGGTGACTAATGGAATGGTAACAGTTTGCCTAAATCGAAAGTAAAACACGTATGATAGATATCGGCATATTGCAGTCATTATGAAGAAATTCCAGAGATGATGACCCGGATATGATGTAGGATAACACCATAAAAACTGGCGGCGAATGGGATTCGTTCCGAAACCGAAAGTAAAATATGTAGAATGAACGTCAGTGATCCAGAACCAGGAGACAGAAAATCCGGAAGTGACAAACCGGATGTGACATATCGCAAGTGAGACGCTCCAGAGACATGCGCAATGAGAGAGGAAGTGGAAGTGATGTCTAAGGGACGTAGATCATTGTGGGAGACTGGATGCATGGAATGATGGGAGACCACAGGAAGTGCCCATATAAGGATAACGCCAGAGAAGAATAGGAACCAATCAGAGACGCTCTAAGACTATAAAAGGAATGATGGGAAATGTTGTATTAGATTAATATTTTCTGATTACCTGTATAACATGCTGCCCTTGAGGAAGTCTATTTGATAGACGAAACGCGTCGGGCTTTTAGAATTATTATCATTTTATATATTTTTATGAGAATAAAATCCTTTAAATGATTTAGGATTTGAATCATTCCTGAGCGAGTAAATTGGTTTCCCTGACCATATACACTATCGATATCTGAGAAACACTGAAGCCTCCGTTTTTCTTCAATCTTGCCTTTTCTGCACAGCTTTCACCGCTGGGACAAAGAAGTTCATTGCACTTTTCTTCATTCTTGGCAGGTTGTGTTTGATAAGGATTTCTTTGAGGAAAAACTTTACCAGGGGGGCCTGATATTCTTCAGCTCCCAATTCTCCCAAGCTCCGTAGGACACGAGTAATTCTCAAGTTATTATGAGTGTTGATTGTCAGACTGTCAAAACGCTCAGTGAAATTTTCTGCTCGTTCAACTTCAGCCACTTCTGTGTCTTCTCCATACTCCCCCACTAATTTTATGCCAAAGAACTTCAGCATCAGCTTGTATGCTCGACGGAGTCTCTGCTGAATTTCTGAGGTGTTACTCATTAGACACGTTTCCTGGGGGCTTAGAGGTGTAGAGTAGAAATTTCGGCCTTGTCCACGAGTTGGGAAGAGCCATTGGATATAATCATGGTTGTCTTCGAGTAATTCGAAGTTGGCATCCCATTTCTGTAGAATAGTCTCGATAAATTCTCCTTTTGGTTAGAATTTTCTCCAATTCATATAGAATTTGTAATTTGGCATGGGTATTTGGTCATCTTGCTTGCAGAGGAGGACCCTGGATACTTGAGAAGGTGGTAACAGTGGTTTTGCAGCAGACTTTGGGGATTTCGTCTTGACCCTTCTGGTGACCAGGGCAGTGCATAATACTGACAGCACTTGGTTTCCACACAGCCTCTAGAAGAGCTGCGATTTCAGCTTGACTTGTTATCCTGAGGACGAAAGTAGGCCTCTCCTTGTAGAGTGCAACATGTGCATGGACAGTCATAAAAGCATATTTGGAGTCAGTATAAATGTTCACTCTTTTTCCTTCAGAGATTTCCAGCGCTCTTGTCAAGGCCAGTATTTCAGCCAATTGGGCTGACATGTGGCCTGGTAAGGGGTTGGCTTCAAGGACTTCTTCTGCTGTTACAACTGCATAGCCGGAGACTTTCTTTCCATCATCCATGTAGCTGCTACCATCAGTGAACAACTGCAGGTCGTATTTGTCTAGGGGTACGTCTATCAGATCAGGTCTGCTACTGAATACTTCTTCCATGACTTGGAGGCATTCGTGATTTGGATCCTCTTCACAGTCAGGCAGTAGCGTAGCAGGTTTCAAGGTAGCGATGAAGTCCAGATGAACCCGTGGATTCTCACACATCTTTGCTTGGTATTTTGTCATCCGGCTATTGCTGAACCAATAACTGCCTTTAACATCAAGCAGGGCTTTCACTGCATGTGGCACCTTGACATGAAGAACCTGTCTTAGTGTCAACTTGTCAGCTTCAGAGATCAGCATTGCTGTAGCTGCCACGGCTTAAAGGCAAGTGGGTAGGCCACAGGGTCAAGTTGCTTGGAGAGGTAGGCCACAGGCCTTGGCCATGAGCCAAAATTCTGGAGTAGCACTCCTGTTGCCGTCTGGTTGTGTTCATGCACATACAGCTGGAATGGTTTGCTATGATCTGGCAGGCCTAGTGCTGGCGCTTCCATTAGGAGGGTCTTCAATTTCAGAAAGGCAGCCGCTTGTTCTTCCCAAAGGAAAGAGTCATGCTCCCCCCCCCCCTTGGTAGCTTGATGGAGGGGTTTGGCAATCTCAGAAAAATTGGGGATCCATAAACGGCAGAAGCCTGCAGCTCCTAGGAATTCACGGACTTGTCTCCTCGTCTTTGGCTGGGGTATACGGCAGACTGGGAGAGAGAAGGTGGTGAAGCGCCCACCGGAAATCAGTGTCTATCCCACTCGCTGAATGTTTTGTGTGGGGGTTTCTCTAAATACCCAAATGACAATTAGACAGAAAAAAACAACACAGCGCTAAAAGTCCACAAGAAAGTGGTGTAGACACTTTATATGTCCATAAACAGTAGTCCTTATCTTCAGGGAGTCATGTGCACAGGGAGGTGTTCCCCAGATCTTATTTGTAGGATCATAAAGGCAGACAGCAATTGAATTAGAATAAAACCATTTATTAGTTTAAAATAAACAGATCATATCTACCTGAACGCGTTTCGCCATTAATGGCTTCCTCAGCTGGAGATTACACTGTTGTTCTTGCTGCTGCCTTTTTATACAATGGATTCCTTAAAAATAATTAGACAAGTAAACCCTTAAGATCCAATTAAATAATACTACCATCAGGTGCATAAATTGTGGCACCTGCCCTTTCACACATGCGCATGGGTTTGTAGGATTAGAATTCCGCGTTCCAAGGTGGAATGCGGGGTTAATGCGCATGCGCAAAATGGCGGGCGCAATATCAACTCGGCGCTTCAGTGTGAAGCGCGGGGTTAGTGGGCATGCGCAAAATGGCGGGCGCGATGCACATATTCATTTAATGAGGGATAATTTAATTAAATTTTGCGGTTTGGGGTGGATACTAAAAGGAATGGGCATGTGTGAAAGGGCAGGTGCCACAATTTATGCACCTGATGGTAGTTTTATTTAATTGGATCTTAAGGGTTTAATTGTCTAATTATTTTTAAGGAATCCATTGTATAAAAAGGCAGCAGCAAGAACAACAGTGTAATCTGCAGCTGAGGAAGCCATTAATGGCGAAACGCGTCCTGGTAGATATGATCTGTTTATTTTAAAATAATAAATGTTTTTATTCTAATTCAATTGCTGTCTGCCTTTATGATCCTACAAAGAAGGTCTGGGGAACACCTTTATGACTCCCTGTGCACATTGTGACGGAGCCAATAGAGGCTCAACCGTTTGTAAGTTTGAATTTGGCTCTCTTTTCTAAAACCACAAAATATTTGTGATTTAGCGCACCAAGAGGTGCCTTTTTTTGTTTTTTGTCAATTGTTCTGCAGTTTTTTCGCTTTTGGCAAATCCTGGAGAAGTGAATCGAAGGGTCTATGGGCACCTGTTATAAGTCCCTGTCTGCTATATTCCTGAGAGCCGGTCGTAGGCTCCCCAGAATGTGAGTTAAACACTAATACAAGTTACTCTCATCTTGGGTGCTGTTATACTGCGCAATTTTGGTCCTCTCTGTGTTTTCTCCTGCAGTGCACATTCCATCTGTATTCTTAAGAAGACCTACTCCTGAAGATAAGGACTACTGTTTATGGACATATAAAGTGTCTACCCCACTTTCTTGTGGACTCGCTTTGTACCTGTTAATTGAAAACCTAGATACTTTACACTTTGTTTACATATTTGTGCTTTCTTTCTGGAGACTTTATATTCTGCTTGACATAGCAGATGTAACAGTGCTTTTGTGGTGGAGAGCAAGGCGGATGCAAAAGAAAGCGTCTTTTAAATCAAGCATTGTGTAATATTTTGTATCTCCAGGGATTAATGCCAATTAATTGTATGGATTGGCCCTTAAATCTTGGACTGGACGGTATTCCTGAGTCCCTTCTTTCTGTACTGGCAATAACGGTGTATTCCATGGTGACACACAAAATTTCAATATCCCATGATCTTTCCGTCTCTGTAAATGTGTTTGGATATTTTGTTTGGCTTTCTGTGGAATGTGATATTGTCTTAGAGCCACAGGCGTTGCGCCAGGTTTCAGATCAACATACACTGGAAGAATATTTACAGCTAACCCGGGCTTGTTATCTTCCGCCCACACGCCAGGGATGCCCAGTAGTAGTGTGTATGGGTCTGGTGTGACCGGCGGGGTTGGTGCCGTCCGCCATTCTTCTTCTCTGGGCATAATTACTGCAATTTTTACAGGTTGGGTCTCCTGGCTGGCTGGGTTATGCTGCCAGGCAGAGCTGCCACTCTTAGGCAGGTCTAATCTAGCGTGACCCCCGGGGAGAAACTTAATTTGGGCTTGTAATTTGTCAGAGAATCTCGTCTCAAAAGAAAACTGGATGGGACATTCAGGTATATATATATATATATATATATATATATATATATATATATATATATACATACATACATAAACAGATTGCATACTTTAGCCAAAGAGAAGGACCATCTACCATCTATATACACAAGCAATATCTACAGAGCTCCCTCTCCCGTAGCCAAAACGGACTCTTAATAACACATCAAAAAAATACTATTATAACAATAGAACAACCATCTCATCAGAAATTGCATAGAAATACAGTTTAATTTATCTATTCTTTCACCAACATTCTTGTAATATTCTAATTGCATTTTTAATCATAATTTTTCTATACTTTAACTATATGGGACATGAAACAGTATAGAACTGAACTTGTTACTTTAACTATTTCTCGAACTGCTCTTTTCACTGTTATCTTCTGACCATACTATATTCATAAAATATCTCAATATTGCTGCACACTGTCTATACTAAGATAGACACAACAAACGTTACACCAGACACACAGATTTTAGTTAATTAACTAACTTAATATTTGTAATCTGTTTCATATATTTCCATTTATTTGGTTAACAAATTTTATTAGATATTGGCAGACAATAATCTTCTGGATCTATAAGATATACATATATATTCTTTTATTTAATTCTAGCTCTGTGAACAAAACTAGAGCTTCTGGAATAATACCAACACATTGCGCAACGTTGCCAGAAACAACCAGACAAAAATACTAGACAATATAACTTTCTTACACATAGCCTAGATTATATAAAACTATTTCAATATAGTCCGTCAAGACAGACCTAACTAAATATATCAACACAAAATATAAACATACATTTCACAATCGACAGACTTCATTCATTCTATTGTAGCACACATAAAAATTTGCTATATCTAGCTATCTTTACAAACTCTTATTTAGACTAATTAGTAATTTAAAACAATTTTTTTTTTATTTCTTTGGTAAACCTAAGTTCGTCGCAATGACACATAAGGGTTTTCCTCTGTTTATCAGAGAACAGAGAGCTGACTCTCTCCCTCCCCTCTGTGCAGATAGTGTGGGCTAGAAGGAGGGGGGCGAATACGGAGAAAACGGTTAGTGCAGGAAAATCTCATTACCTCTCAGCCATCACATTCTAAATAAACATCCAATAATTATTATAAAAATCTTGCGTAAGTACTAGCACACTTTAATCTTTAACAGTTTGATAGACTAAAAATAAACAACATATACACATATATATATATATATATAGTCGAGTAGTTTCTTCCTATTTGGCAGCTATGGGACATATAGCTCCCTGATCATAGACACAGTCAGACAAAAACATTCTACCATAAAACCATTCGATTATACTCCACACATTATCCGTTAATAACATTCTCTGACTCAATACTCACGCAGGACAGACATAAAATCCGGATGGCCAGTCCGAATTACATACAGAAATTATACAGTACTGTAACCTTCTAGATTACCATTTGGTCCATTGATCTTTTCCTCTTTTTCTGGTCTGAGGGAAAGGGGGGGCTCAGAGGCTCCTACAGATCATTACATAGTCCACACACAGGGCTTGTAAATTATCTTTGTTTAATTTACTGGTATATTAAAATGAAAACACTAAATATACATAGACTTATCCCCACACTCATGTTTATATTTATTTAATACCTTTCTTTCTTTGTCCTGCTAACATAACAAAATGACTTTTATCTCTCACACAGTACCTCCAGATATCTATGTATGGGTACTGATCTGGGTGGCCATATCTCCCGGTGATTTGGGAGTGCATCTTCTGTATTAATTCCGGATCCATAGATCCTTGCTCTGGCCATTCAGGGACTAACATTGGCCAGACTATTGTGCACAAAAGTTTTAATTTCTCCTTACTCAATTCAACACCACAGTGGTGTGTTTCATATAATGCTTCAAAATTGCGCACCATATATTCTAGGGGTGTTTCACCATCTTTTGCTTTCTTGGGTTTTGATGACCCGTTACCCATGGTTACTCTTTTTAATAGTAACTTTTTCACAATGCAAATATTCAAATATTACCTTCAGCAGAATCAATTTAAATCGACTGTCTGGTATTTCAATCAACAATTCACTTCCTCCTTAGGTAGCCAACTGCAGTCGCCTGAGCTGGAAACGTAACACCAGAGTCCACTCTCAGATTTGCTTCCTTGCTAAGCAAGTAGGCACACACTCACAACACTCTCAGCAATCACAGCACGTACTATACCAGATACATTCAGCACAAAACAATACATAAACAGCACTTCTACTCTTCCTCTTACCAAGGGCACTATGCCCCACCAGGCACCTTATACCCATTCAGTAGCCTCTTTGGCTCCTGACTCCTAACTCTATTCTGCTTTTAGCTATGTGTATCCTGTTCCTTGTCAACACGTCTGCTATTCCTCTTGCCAAGGGCACTATGCCCACCCGGCACCACTTTTCTGCAGCTAATTTCCGGTCCAGAAGCTCCAAGCTTTCTGGCCCCTTCAACAACTAAGATACACAATAACACTGATGCAAGGCTCTCAGCCCAGTCACAGAAATCCCTCCGCCTGTCTCTTGCCCACGTGCAGCATCTTTCAATTCCAAATATCAACACTGTACCACGTGGCCGCACTCTACTAAATTCCTTATTTTACTTATACCTCTATCTCTAAGATAGGTCAGTATCTGGTCCCCCGAGTCCAGACACACGCTAGCCAGTAGTCTAACTCACTGGCTCCTGTGCTTTCGGCGGCAGGGCTGGTATACCGACGGAACCGTGTACGGGGGTTCCCTTACCCAACTATGGCCGGGTGTCTGAGTCTAACTCTTTCCTGGTTTCAAAAACCAAAATGGTACCTTACCTATCGCCACGCTGTTCGCTGTTTCCTCGGACTCGGTGGGTCCCAGTGTTCCCGGGCCGGGGGTCCGCTAGAGACGAATTGAGCTCCACTTAATAGTAAATCCTGCTTGGCGCCTGCAGATGTCAGCTCACCTTCAACGGACACCCAGCCTCGGGACCCCTCAGGCCTGCAGTCAATTGCTACTGTCCAGCAGTCATTGCCACGCCGGGAGCGGTCGAGATCCCGGACCAGCCCCCAAAAATTTTACCGGAATCCACCTGGCTCTTTCGGGAGAAGACCAGGCCAGCACAGACAAGGACTGACTGGACACGAGTCTCTTCAGGAAAGGCAAACTTTATTGTGACATCACCACTCAGTCAGGATTGAATCGCTAAGGCTGAGTCCAGATTACATTCAGACATGGGGTTTTATACCCCGAATAGATAATTAGGTACATCCCAATTAGCCCACCCCACGGTGACACTATCCCACCCCACGTGGGTCTGTATCTCCCTTAGCTGAATACAAAGACATTCCACACATTGGTCATAAATTGGCAGCCTTCATGGTATTTTCACAATTAAGAATTTACCACTTCTCTGGATCCTGCTCCTACCCACCTCCCTAGGACTTATTTATTGTGTATCCTAGATAAGGCCTCATCTGGTTTTCACTTCTCTCTTTATTCAGACCCTGGCTCTCTGACCTTGAAGTAACTACTTTCTCATCCTGTCACTTTGTGCCAGCATCTGCCCGGATCTCGTTAGTTTAATTGCTCTGCCTGTTAGCTTGCATAGATTCCTTGGAATGTGTTAAACTATCTCTTAATTTCAATTTATATGCGCTATTTACATTCACGTGAACCAATGTTCTGAACAAGATGGCCGCCCGGCTCAATTCCTGGCCTGAGTCCCTTACAATCGCAGATTAGTTTCAATGAAGATATGGCAGCTCCAATACTGAAACCTGTGCGTTGTTAAAATATCACACCCGTGACATCATACATTCGCACTGCCAGTGCCTTCTATCAGATCCCAAAGCCAGTAGGTTAATAACATAGCACTGCTGATGACATCATACACTGCCCTTTATGTCCTGGCAGTTTCTGAAGCAAGTGAGTCAATAATATTGCACACTTGATGACAGCATACACTGCCTAATAGCATCTCCCGTAGTCAACAAGTTCATAAAATAGCACTACTGAGGACATCATACACTGACCCCTGCCTTCTATCCTTCCAGTGTCTGAAGCCAGATAGCTGATAAAAATGCATAAGTGATGACATCATACACTGCCTTCTAGCATCTCTGAAACCAACGCGTTAATGGAATAGAAGGCTTGATGACATCATACACTATCTGCCTGTTTCTTAGCAGCTCTTTAAGCCAGTGGATCCAATCCGTGAGATGAATCCCAGGATTGATCCAAACCATTCTCCGAAAGCCCCGAACCCTCGGAAAGGATTCCAGCCTTCTGCGGCAATCTGTCTAGCTGTGTTCTGCAGCTGGGCCACTTTCTCCTGGTGATCCTGGATTACCTGGTAGTAGTCAGGGACCTCGTGTGATGTGTTTCTGATGTAAGTGCAACATTCATAATGCATAGTCATTTCACACAGTCCATTTAACGCTGCACTAATTTGTTCTAATGCCATGTCATGCACCATCTGCAACTTTCGGATCTCCCGTAGCTCAAAATTCAGCAACTGAAGGTCTGTGCTTGTTTTATTCAAAATCTCATCCATTAATGTTGAGTAACTCTTCAGTCTTCTCATCAACTCTCTTCCCCACCCGGTCCATGTTGGAAACCATGCCCATGCTTTATCTTTCTTGGAAAACAACTCTCTCTTTTGTTTCTCGAACACAAGTGGGTACCTGGGGTGTAATGCAGTGTCTGATGCAACGCTATCGCCCTGTACCCTTTGAATTGGAATCAACTTGGCTAGATAGCACATCCCTCTAGCTGTAGGTGGTACCCATGTGTAACACATTTTCCCACAACATACTTGGTAACCCCCTGTCAATATGAATAGGGATAGATGAAGTGTTCCCTTGCGCATCTCAATCATCATCCACACCAACCGTGCCACAAGATCTCTCGCATTCCGCTTATCCACAGTCACTTCAAGTATTTTGTTTGTTGCTGTTCTGGGGTTAGCTGCACTGGCCTAACCACGAATAATCCAGACCCTGTTCCTGACAAAATAGTGTGCGCTGTAAAATTGAATCTACTTGATTGACATGGATCTTCACCTGTATTCGGATCACTTGTCCCTATCTGGAAACACCACTCTGGTGGATACACTGGGCCTGATATCGGGTAATCTGGGGTAGTCTCATCTGGCTTTACTTGGGGGTCAGTGATAGTGTGTATTGTTATGTTCCCAGTCGCGAATGTACTTAAATTCATAGGAATTGCAGCAAATGGAATATAAATTATCTCTGGGTGCAATCTGCTGCACACCCAACACGCTTTTTGTCCAGATTTCTTTGCGTATGCGCATGTAAACTTTACGAGTAGGTGACCTCTTGGCGTGGTTTCAGGACATAGGTCATGTTTCTGTCTCCACATGGTACAGTTCTCCATCACTGGGTGTGTACCATTCCAGATGTGGGAGATGTCCACTTTCCCTGTCGTGCTTGGACACTTAGGACAAGTTCCCTGTGACAGTCCATAGATCAGAGTGGCGAGGTACAGTATCAGTACCAAGAACGCTCCTAATGTCAAAATCCCTTGAGCAACTCTTTTCACAGTCACATAAACCCAATCCCTCCCCACCGGTATTTCAAAAGTAAAGGTACTTTCAGGTTGGGCTGGGGTGGGCGGAGTGTCGGGTATATTAGAGAGGAAAAATTAAAATAGATGCCTGTAGCCATCTTGTTTTAATGGAAAATCTTTTCTTTTTCAATTTTCCCTAGTTTTAGAAATGAACAGAGATTTTTTTTTAAATAGTTCAAGGCTAGGTGAAACGAAGAGTTTTTTTTATAAATGCCAGATATGAGGGAACCTTACAATGTCTTTATGTGATATAATGCCGAACTAAGTGCCAGACATGTCATATTTAAATTTATTGGTTTGTCTTAACAAGCTTTTAAAACAAAAATATATTTTCTCTTTGGGTATAGGAATAAAAGTTAAAATTTTGTAAATGTATGATTATATTCACAAAATATATTCTTAGAATCAAGGTATATTTTATTATATTTTACAGTAGAAAATAGATGCTCCAATAAGTATTTGTTGAGTATAACTGGTAAATAGTATAATTATGGAAGAATAGATTCTGTTGATTTTATCTAGAAAGGAATTCAACTGATAAAGAGACCCAGTAAAAATTTTGAGAGGAGTGGAAATATTAATCTAATTTTGGACAGGAAAGACTCCGTGTCTACAACTGAAAATAGAGGGTCTGAGATAAGAAATATTAAAATTAAATGTGGAAATAATCTGAAGAACAACACTGCCCTCTTGAGGTATAGTAAATGTTATATTTAATATAGAGAATAATATTTAAATGGAAAGAGGTAGATTGCCAGTGACGTCAAATTGACTATAACCAATTGTCAGAATTCTGTGAAGGATGCCAATTTACTGCATAATTGTGGAATGTCTTTGTATTCGGTAAGGGGAAGGTCCAGACCCACGTGGGGTGAGATAGTGTCACCGTGGGGTGGGCTAATTGGGATGTACCTGATTATCTATTCAAGGTATAAAATACTATGTTTAACTGTAAGAGTTACTCAGTCTTTGCAATTCAATCCTGGCTGAGTGGTGACGTCACAATAAAGTTTGCCTTTCCTGAAGAGACTCGTGTCCAGTCAGTCTTTGTCCGCGCCGGCCCGGTCTTCCCCCGAAAGAGCCAGGTGGATTCCGGTAACAGCATGAGCATATTACAGAGCTGCACTGCAAATAACCTCACAGTAATGTGCAGTGTTTATGAGTGTATCACAGAGCTCCACAGCAATAAAACCCACAGTAATGTGCAGCTCACACATGGATATATATTACCCCCAGCAGCTCACACATGGATATATATTGCCCCAGTAGCTCACACATGGATATATATTGCCCCCAGTAGCTCACACATGGATATATATTGCTCCCAGTAGCTCACACCTTGATATATATTGCCCCCAGTAGCTCACACATTGATATATATTGCCCCAGTAGCTCACACATGGATATATTTTGCCCCCAGTAGCTCACACATGGATGTATAGCACCCAGTTCACACATGGATGTATATTGCCCAGCTCACACATGGATGTATAATGCCCAGCTCACACATGGATGTGTATTGCCCAGCTCACACATGGATGTGTATTGCCCAGCTCACACATGGATGTTTAGTGCCCAGCTCAAACATGGATATATACTCACCCCAGCAGCTCGGTTTTGTAAGGGGAGTTGCATTCCGACCACGGCGGCGCACTAACAAACCGCCTCGTCGGCGGCGCTCCAGTGTGCCTTGCTGGGCCCCACGTGCACCCTGCATTGACGCGGCCCCCCACGTGATGCGTGCGCATCACATGGGGGCGGCGTCAATGCAGGGTGCACATGGAGCCCAGGAAGGCACGCTGGAGCGCCGCCGATGAGGCGGTTTGTTAGTGTGCCGTCGTGGGTGGTCCCTTACAAAACCAGGCCCCCACTGACCCGCGGGCCCTCGGGCAGCGCCCGAGTGCCCGATGGGTCAGTCCGCCCCTGCACCATAGACTGCCCCAGCCTCCTAACAGGATTTGAAGCTTGAGAGATGATGTCATTTTGCACTGTTAGGGGAGGTATTATCACTGTCAGTAATGAACACAGCAAGAATGGAACAACAGATTGGTGGTTAATAAATGATTTATGGACACTATATCAGGGGTGTGGAAATTTAAAAAAAATCTACTTGTCCAACGGACTAAGTAGTAGTCCAATCTACTTGTCCCTCAGGACGATCTACTTGTCCTGATAAGAAAAATAATTCAACAAAATAGTGTTTAAATAGAGTATCTGACGCTGCCTCTCTAGGCTGTTATGAATAAAGATCTCTATTTAAACACTATTTTGTTGTGTGTATCTATGTATATGTATGTATATGTGTATATTTTTTGAGAAAGGATTTTTACCAGGAAGGGTACATTGAGATTCTCTCGTTTTCAAGTATGTCTTGGGTGGCGAGTCTGTATATATATATATAGAACACAATGTCCCTGCAACTACCTTGTAAGTCGACTTAAACAACCCGAAGACTGTCACGGTGCTTGCTCAAAAAGTTGCATAGAATCCACGAATGGCTCCATTCGTGGAATATATATATATATATATATATATATTCCACGAATGGAGCCATTCGTGGATTCTATGCAACTTTTTGAGCAAGCACCGTGACATTGCAGCTGTGTGCGTGTGTGTATATATACAGAGTTCTGAAATGTGTGTTTGTGTGTATATATACAAACACTTCAAAACTCAGTATGTATACACACACACTGCAACCCTCAGTGTGTATGTATGCATTTATATACATATACACACATACACACTGCAGCCCTGCGTGTGTGTGTATTTACATACATACTGTGAGCTGGGAAACAGGTAGCGGGTGCAATTGCTCTCTGGGGTGAGCACTCTTGAAAGGTTCAGAGACCAGACCAGTGACCATCTTGGAAAGGAAGCGACTAACATGGATGGGTGAGAAGAATCTGCAGCTTGCAGGGAAGACCTCTGTGCCAGCGTCTGTATCACCTCTGTCAGAGTCTTACGTTGGTCTTCAGCAGCAACTGCAAGGTTTTCAAAAAACATTTGCGTCTGTTCCTGTACAGCACTGATCTGCTGCTGCGTCTGCATGTGCAGCACCTGAGTCTGCTTCTGCAGAGCATTTAACATGTCCCGCTGTGTAGCATTAGCCTGTTGCTGTGCTGCATTAGCCAACACCAACTGTTTTATAACGTTCTCCATTTTTTTTTTCACTTCAGGTTCTGGCCCTTTAAATAGCAGGTTCTTGCTATCACTTGCCCAAAGTTCTCCACCATATGTGAGCTGGGAAACAGGTAGCGGGTGCAATTGCTCTTTGGGGTGAGCACTCTTGAAAGGTTCAGAGACCAGACCAGTGACTTTCCTTCCAACGGTGGTACATTTATTGCAGCAACCCACAGGTTATACACCACGCTGTATATTGCTCAAAAATAAACACTTCAAAAGCAAAGAAAATTCCTAGCCGTGTCCCAGCACTAACTAAACATACAATAGTCCTGACTAACAACCTGTGCAAACCTAGTGTTTGTCAGGCTTCAGCAAACCAGCATGACCAACCTTGTGCTCCAGCAGATAGAGACTGTCTGCTCCCCAGGCTCCAGAGCGATGTCTGTTTTCCTCACCTGCACTAAATTGCCACTGAGGCCAAGTGCAAAACCAGGGGCTTAGAGGTTCCGGAAGGTGTAAGAGAGAAATTTGGGTGACACATAAACCCCGGACAGGACCTTTCCTTGTTCTCTACATGATGCCCTGTTACAATACACATTGCAGCCCTGTGTGTGTATACATACATACAATGTGTATGTCTTCACACACCGTACATACATGTGTATATATGTAAATACACACACACAGGGCTGCAATGTGTATATATATATATATATACATACACAATGAGGGCTGCAATGTGTGTGTGTATATATAATTATATATAATATATATAATTATACACTGAGGGCTGCAATGTATGTCTATACACACACCGAGGGCTGCAATGTGTGTGTATGTATGTATGTATGTATATACACATTGCAGCCCTGTGTGTGTGCATTTACATTCATACACATTGCAGCCCTGTGTGTATACATACATACACATTGTATTGTATTATATATATATATATAATTATACACACTGAGGGCTGCAATGTATGTATATATACACACACATAGGGCTGCAATGTGTGTATATATATATATATATATACACTGAGGGCAGCCGTGTGTGTGTGTGTATATACTGTACACACACACATAGGGCTGCAATGTGCCCCTGCACTGGCCCCTGCAGTTTACCGCGTTTCGTACCTTCTACCGAGTGCCGCCGGCAAAGTCTCCCAGCGGCCGCTCTTTGCTAAGCCCCCAGCCGCGATCTCGCGAGATTGCTCCCAGCACGATCTCGCGAGATCGCGCTTGGGATCTTCCCAATGAGCGGCTGCTGGAAGACTTTGCTGGCGGCACTTGTTAGAAGGTACGAAACGCGGTAAGCTGCTGGGGCCTGTCCGAATGCCGTTAGAGCGTTCGGACAGCCACCCCAGCCCCTCGGATGCCGGCAAGCCAGCTCAATGCTGGCTTCCGGTATCGGGGGCGTCCCTGGAATTAGCACGCAGTCCGGGGGGCTTCTAGCCCGACGGACTGCATCTCAGAAAAAACTACTCGCCGGCGCCCGGATCTTTATGTCTGGGCTTTGGGCGATACAATTCCCACACCCCTGTATATATTTTTTATCTGGAAAAGGAGAAGAGTTGAAAACAAATGATCATAGTATGGAACTGGAATTTACAGTATAGAAGAAGAACATTTTTTGGATTTGACTATCTTTATAGAAAACAATAGAAGTAGGACTTTCAAAAAAGTAGATAGCTGCTATGTACCACAATGGTTGGAAAGTATTCCCCGCAGCCTGAGACTTAGGCTAATGTCAGACGAATGCAGTGATCACGTCCGTGTTGCTGCGCAGTTTAACGTCCGTCGTAGCATAGAATCATGATCACTAGAGACTCACACACTAAGTGCGTCCGCACCGAACTGCTCTCGCACAACGCACGTGGCAAACGGACGCAAGTTAGGCAAGAACGTAAAACCGCTAAGGCTAGGGTCAGACGAAAGCATTTTTCCCCGCGAACGTGAAAAAGTGCGTCCGAACGCATTGACGTATTTTTTCACGGAATGCGCAAAAATGGTCAGACGACGCGCATTTTTGTGCGTGATTTTGTACAGATCGTCAATAAAACTCTTTTTGCGTCTGGACGTTACGTAGGCTGGACATAAGCAGTGTCTGACATCTTCTAATCACGCTAACACGCCGCTATACTGCAGCTGCGCACTCAGTACGTCAGTACTAGCGGTTCAGCGTTCTCAGAAAAATGCGTTCAAATTCCACTTGCGTTGCACAGCCAGACTTTTGTGCGGCCGTACATCGTATATTGGCCGTCATTGCCTGGCATCTGCTGCTAGTGCGGCCGTAATTATGTGCGCCAGAACGCACGTTAAAAGTGCGTTGGTCTGACCCCAGCCTTACACGGACACGCAGAGTGCGCCATTTCTGCGTAGCGTTCTTTGTGAGTGATGAGGAAAATGTCAGACGCAGCGCGTTTGCGACGTCCAGCACTTTGACGCACACAATGGCTTTTCATATCCTCTTCAAATTTTTATCATTTTTCACATTAATTTTATTTCCCATGTTTCCATTTCTTTTTTCTACGTCCGTCAAAAAATAACGGACCGTGTGGTGTCTACAGTATCTTCCGTCAGTACGTCTGTCTGTTATGCACGCACGCAGGGTGCACTCAGACTGCGTTCGACTGACATTAGCCTTAGAGTGGCATTCAAAGAGCACTGAAATTTCAAGGAACTTTCAGTGCTCTTTCGTTCAGCGCACTATGGTACGATTCAAGTTTGCCAACCCTGCAGTGAATTAAGTATTCACTGCAGGGGGCGTGGCTTGCTGACTACCCAAGATGGACGCTTACTAGCGGAGCTCCGAGCGGACGCTGTCTATTTGGCACTGAATGCATAGAATTTACCGTCATGGTGAGAGGGAAACCAAGACAGACCACCGTTAAGACCCCAAAGACAAATCCCAGATCGGCACCTGACCAACTGGAGGCGTTTTTTACACCCCGCGCTCATCACACACCGCGTGCAGATACCCCCAAAATGGCGGCATCCCCTACAAGATCGGGCTTCTCCTTGCCGGAGCTGGGAGCTGCCACAGCCAGAATCGAGCGCTCCCTGGCAGACATACCGACGAAAGCCGACATCAGAGAAATAGTGTCAGAGGTAAGGGAGGCATCTTCAGCGCGAGATCTCGGGCCTCCGCACGGAGGTGGAGCACGTGGAGGCAAGAGTCAGAGGCCTAGAGCAGGCCGCGGAACAGGCGGCTGTCTCTTTGCAAAATAGCCCCAGAGATCCCACCGTCTCTTCAGCCATTTGGAGACGCCTGGACGACCTGGACAATCGGTCCAGGCGCCATAATCTGCGGATACGGGGAGTGCCAGAACAGGAAACGGCACTTCGCCGCTACCTCTCTAGCCTATTCAACGCCATAGTGGGCCCCAGGACGGTTTCCCCGGGAGATTTAGCACGAGTACACCGTGCGTTACATCCGCAACCAGACTCCCCTAATGCACCACCTAGGGACATTGTGTGCTACTTCACGGACTTTGCACTTAAGGATCACATTTACGTTAAGGCGCGCTCCAAATCGTTCTGAACATTTGGTGGCATTGACATTCAAATATTTAATGACATTTCGCCTTCCACCTTACAAGCCCACCGAATGTTGCGTCCAGTAACACAAGCCCTTCGTACAGCTGAAATAAATTACAGATGGGGCTTTCCACTCTCACTATCAGTCCGGCAAGACGATACTTGGGTGACCTTACGCTCTCCCAGGGAGGTCCCTGCATTCCTCCGTCGACTGAATCTCCCGGACTTGCCTGTCCCTGACTGGGAAATATATGACTTTCGCCCCCCGGGACCTAAGGGCACATCACAGCGACGCCGTAGGCGCTCTTCGGGACGGAACTCGACCCCTGTCGAAACGGGAAACAGCACGGCCTGAATCTGAAACCCTCTTTGTGTATTAAAACCGCGACCGACCCCATATGGAATCCGCTTGCCCACAGAAGGCTGACAGGAATGATGTAATTGAAATTTATTCCTTTCTACTACTTGAACCCTTTATCACAGTGGACCAGAGTTCATTAAAACCTTGCAAACAAGATATCCTTCATTGCTGTGCGGTTTACGCACTTGAAAGTAGAGCAAACGAGACATTGGACGAGAGACCGTTACTGTAACGCCTGCACCCCGAACACGCGGTGGAAGGTCGTTGGATATGTTGACGGACCTCACCACGAGGAGACAGCGGTGCATGGCCCATGCTTTGAGGTTACGGAAGGGGAGGGACGAGATGCCGACCTCATAATTCAGTTATATTGTTATGTTAGCAAGATTAGTTCATAGATGAGATAGATATTAGAAACTGGGGGTATGTTTTATCTTTGTTTGCGGGTGACATATAACTTGGAGCTATGACTGGGCTGCAGGAAGCAGCATTATACCTATGTTTCCGACCACATTATAGGAGGGAGGGGGATGATGATAGTAAAAAATGGGAGTATAAGGGGGGGGAGAGAATTGAGGGGGGGAAAAAGGGAGAAAAAAAAAAAGCATAATATGTATATCTACGGTTTACGCAGGCCAGATCTGTGCTTTGTGTTTGTCAAGTATTAGAGGGATACAACCTGACATGACAGGATTAGGGTGGGAGGGGGGACTAATTGAACAGGGGGGAGTGGAACCACACTAGAAAGTAATAAATAAAAACTATAATATAAAAAAATAAAAAAAATGTATATAAATATGTATGTAATTTAGCCCCCCGCGACAACCATTACTTGGGTGTCTTACGCTAACATTGACCATGGCGGAACACGATCCATAAAACTGAGGGAGATCTCGATCACCGTGGGACCGTGGAAGATCTAAATCATTATACACCTCATGATGTAAAAAGCGGAAAGAAGGGAGGGGGTTAACAAGAGAAGATGTGGGAGGGATGGGGAAGGGAGTGGGGGGGAGGGGGAAGGGGGACGGTATATAGTATAAAAAAAAAAAAAAGGGGGTAGGAAAGGAACGTTCCCAGTCCTAGCATTAGAATAACAGTCTTACTGAATGTCCCCTTGGTTCTCCATTTTTCCGCTCCTACTCACGGGATAACTATGCCTCTCAGTTATTGAACTAACGGATTTCTTATGATTGCCATCCATGTTATTGTTTTTGGGTTGTCCATGGATGCGATTCCCCTCACGGTCGGAGAACACCTGCAGATGTTCTGGGCAGGGTCCGCCCCTTGCTTTAACGTTTGGGTTCCGATTTATTTTTATGAATCAGTTGATTGATTAGGCTTGTTTAGAAGGTTGAGCTACATCCCCAGGAGGATAGGTGTAGATCTACTAGGAGAGCAGCGAAAGGCGGTCTTTGATCGCCTTGGTTCTGATCTCTCTTACTACACTACAAACCTCATTGTCCAATTCTCTTTTTCTTTTGGCGCTCTTTCTCTTTATCTCTTCTCTACCTCCCTCACATCTTTCTCTTCTTTTACCCACCCCCCCTTTTTTTTTCTGTTTGTGCCCACATTCCCCTATCCCCCCTCTTAAACATAGGCGATAAGTGCACCTGTCAAAACCATGTATACTCCAGGAGCCCTAAAGTTGCTATCATATAATGTAAGAGGCCTGAATACGCCTCAGAAGAGGACAAGGATTCTGCGGGAACTCCGGGCACAGAGGACGGCGGTGGCTTTTTTGCAGGAGACACACTTCCGGGGAGACTCGTCCCCCACTCTGCGAGATCGGTATTTTCCGACCGGTTATTTTAGCAATTACACAGGAGGTAAATCACGCGGCGTTGCAATCCTCTTAGCTCGAGACGTTCCTTTCAAGGAGCAGGGAGTTCAGCGAGATCAGAATGGTCGCTTTCTGTTTCTTAAGGGAGAAATAGGGGGTACCCTCTACACATTTGCATCTATCTATCTCCCAAACAAAGCACAATACCGTAGTCTATCTGCAATTTTGCTCAAGCTCTCTACGTTCAAGGAGGGTACTCTGGTTATGGCAGGTGATTTTAATGTGGCACTGGATCCACAATGTGATACTTCCACAGGGACTACATCCCTCCCTCCTAACATAGCTGGCAAAATGAGAAGAGTACTGGATTCTTATCAATTGATTGACGTTTGGAGAGCCCTTCACGGAGGCGATGGGTACTTTTCGGCCGTGCACTCCCGCTATTCAAGAATTGATTACATTTTTATGCCTCATACTCATTTGACACGGTGCGTACCTCAGACATACACGTTAAAACTTGGTCGGATCACTCCCCGGTTTCGGTGGACATAATTTCTCCACTGTGCGTTTCTGCGAGAACGTACCTGGAGACTTAACCTTCCATTATTGACTGATTTAGAGGTACTAGAGACCACCCGCCAAGTGTTGACAGACTACTTTCAGGAAAATCGGACCGAAGATATTTCGGTTGCAACAGTATGGGAGGCCCATAAGACAGTAGTCAGGGGCCTACTCATCAGCAAAGGGACGGCAGCTAAAAAACTCTGCAAATCCCAACTAACGAAGCTGTTCAATGAAGTACGACGTCTAGAGGCTTTACATGCAGACTCCGGGGACCCTAGTCAATACCAACAACTACTACAGGCCAGGTCTTCCCTTACGAACCACTTGTCGGCGGATCTCCAGTTCATGGCCCTCAAAACCAATTCCTTTTTTGCCCTCAATGAGAATAAGCCGGGACGCCTCTTGGCTCAAATTCTTAAAACTAGACGTACGAGATCGTATATTCCACGCATTCAACTCTCACCGGTGACAGTGACCGCAAATCCAGATTTAATAGCGGAGAGTTTTCGAACGTACTTTAGCTCCCTTTACTCCATTCAGGACACCCATTTTTCAGATCTAGAGCTAGACGACATAAAGGCCTACCTGGCCGATAAGGCTCTCCCATGCTTGACGACTACGGAGGCGACTGCTTTAGGTTCACCCATACAAATGGTGGAACTAGTCGAGGCCCTCAAACATTCGAAACCACGCAAATGTCCGGGCCCAGACGGTCTACCGGCAGAGTATTACAAACTGCTCCAGGCAGAACTGCTCCCTCACATGTTGACATCATTTAATACCATCCTCGAGGATAAAAAATTTCACTCATCGTCTCTGACGGCCGTCATCTCCTTGATCCCGAAACCAGATAAGGATCCTCTCCACCCTTCTAGTTATCATCCAATCTCACTTCTGAACTCGGATGTTAAATTATTGGTGAGGGTATTGGCCACACGCTTACAACACTATTTCCTGCGCCTTGTAAACCCAGATCAGGTAGGGTTTATACCAGGAAGAGAAGCAAAGGACGCTACCACTAGGGTAATTAATGCAATATTACTTGCTAAACGTAATAAATCTCCCTTTCTTCTACTCTCCACGGATGCAGAGAAAGCATTTGACCGGGTTTTATGGCCATACCTGATGCGAGTGCTTCAGAAATTTGGGTTAGGGAAGGGGTTTCTGTCCTGGATTTCTGCACTCTATACTGCGCCAACGGCTAGAGTACGGGTAAATGGGGCGTTGACACAGAGTTTCCCTATTCTGAATGGGACGAGACAAGGATGCCCATTATCCCCCTTGCTTTTCGCCCTCTCTCTGGAACCACTTCTAGCCTCTATCTGTACTAATACAGTGATCGAAGGACTGCAGGGGAAGGTTTGCTGTCATAAAGTCTCGGCATATGCCGATGACCTCATGTTCCTCCTGACTAACCCGGTGATCTCATTGCCGATGGTGGTACAAGAATTGCATAAATTTGGGGCCCTGGCAGGTTTAGCCATCAATGAGGAAAAATCTGAGATTTTGAACATATCGGCGATGAGAACGGAACAACTCACTTTGAAATCCCAATTTACTTTCAGATGGTGCATAGACAAACTGAAATATCTGGGGATTTGGTTATGCGCGGATGTGCCCAGAATCACAAAGTTGAATTTTGACTCATTGTTGGTGGCTATCCAGAAGGACCTGTCCTCATGGTCCCCCAAATACATATCCTGGTTCGGTAGAGTGGGAGTGTTAAAAATGAATGTCCTCCCCAGGATATTATATCTGTTACAGACTATTCCTCTCACTCTACCAGCCCATTTCTTACACGCATTCCGTAAATGTTTCATAGATTTCATATGGGCGGGCTCGAGACCCAGACTGCAGTTTGCAGTAATGTGTCGGTCGAAAATTCAGGGGGGCCTAGCACTCCCTGATATCCGTCTATATTACTATGCTTCACAACTGACCAGAATCCTGGACTGGATGTCACCTACCTCTACAAAACAATGGCTAGATTTAGAGACTAAACTTGCATCAACTCCACTATGGGCAGTACCATGGCTCATACCGGGCCACCTACCACATTCATGTAAAACCACACCGACCTTGGCAGGCACTGTCTCCATTTGGCACCGTCTCAGGATTCGTTACTCACTAGCCACGTTCCCCTCGCCACTACTCCCACTCTCGCACAACCCGGGATTATCAAGTGGGGTTAGATCTCAACTACGAGATAGGTTTACCACACACCCTGGGTTACTGGCAATGCACGTGCTGGCAGATGGACAGTTTAAACAACTACCCCTCTCAGCAGAGGGAGCATCACCGACTCTTTTGGACAGCTTCAATTACCAGCAGATTAAACATTATTTGAAATCGCTCCCCAATGGAACTTCTTTAACGAGACCTCTAACTCCCTTTGAAAAATTCTGTGCCCTAGGGCTGGCCTTATCTCACAGCCTTTCAACCCTATATCATCAACTTCAATCCTCAGATACTGATCTGCCGACATATGTGGGAAAATGGGATACGCTGCTTGACACGGTTATCCCAGAGACTCATTGGTCCAAGGCTCTGGACCTACTACATCAGAGCACTCCCATCACCAAACTGAAAGAGACGTCGTATAAGATCCTAACTATGTGGTATACCACACCGGTATGGCTGGCTCGCGTTAGTCATACCTACACGACTACATGCTGGCGCTGTAACCAGGAATTGGGGACGTACATACACATATGGTGGAGCTGCTCCCTTCTCGTCCCATTTTGGAGAGCCGCGCGATCCTTAATCTTACACACTACGGATGTTGACCGGGAATTAGAGCCCAAGATTTTCCTTCTGGGCCAACTAGCGATGCCCGTGAAACGTTTAAAAAAGTCAATGCTTTTAAAGATTCTGTTGGCGGCCCGCTTTCTCATACCCATCCATTGGAATTCTTCGACTACCCCATCAGCCAGGGCTCTGGTTGACCGGATAGAGCTCATACGCTCCCACGAAATGACCTCTGTGGCTCCCGAACAATGGGCTACGGTTCACAACAACACCTGGTTTCACTGGGAAACTTTTATATCCTCGGTAGCATTCCGGCAGTGGCTGGAGCTGACTAGATCTGAGTACCCTAGGGGCAGACAATAACACCCTCCTCTGTGCTCGGGTCCCTCCTGCCTCACTTACTGAGCTCACTTTCCTAAACATTTCCAGGGTTATCCTGGCAACGCTCATTGACTGGAACAGCACTTATGCCGGACTTCCCATCCCCTCCACCCCCCCTTTTTTTTTTTTCCCTCTCCCCTCCCCCTCTTTTCACTTTCTCTCCCCCCTCCAACTCTCACCATCTTCTTCTCCTTTCTTGTTTCCTTCTCTTGCTGCAGAAACTTTTCTCATCTCTTCACTCACTTTCACTTCTACATATATTAAACGGACACCATTTACTGTCATTCAAATAATGGTCATACTATTACCTAGGAATTGCACAGGGCTCTCCTTCAGATTGCGACATACGATTGAACTTACTGAAAGGTGAAACCACCCGACGTTTGCCAACTGGAACGTACTTCCTGATACAGTTAAAAGCGTTATGGGTTTTCCTGTATATGCTTGTTGAATCTCATTGACTTTATTCTATGGCGATATACTCTTCTGTTTCATTATCTTATGTTTGCACTGTAAATTAGACTAACCACCGTACTTGACACTGTTATGCATTACTTATTCATGTATTTCTATGTATGAAACTTCTCTCAATAAAAGCTTTGAATACAAAAAAAAAAAAAAAAAGGATTCACTGCAGGGTCCCCAACGTGCACCAAATGGGAGATGCCAAATACTGCTAAACAAACTGCCAAAGAGCACAGAACGCCGCCAAAAAAAGCTGATGATACGCCAAACTGACCATAGCACGACGCTCACAAAATCGACGATCTGCCGGACTGAGGGGGGGGACTGTTATTCTTTAAAAAATCGTGTAAAGCAATGAAAATGCATAGAAATAAATATAAAAGGTCCTATAAAAAAAAGGTCTGTTACAGAATAAACAATAAATGCCATTAAAAAAAATGGGAATCAAATTTTGCCTAAGAATACCTAGAAGAAAAATTCTAAAAAAATAATTGAATGAAAAGGCTTTAATCTGAAAAGAATAAACGGTTGAATAAAAAAGTTGTAAATCAGTAATATATTTTACATTAAATCCCATGGGATTCGCCTGTTTAAACCTGTCAAACTAAAGCACTGAAAATTTGGGCATTTTGCCAACATTTCAGTGCAGTTCGGCGTTCTGAATAGATTGTCCCATTGAGAAGTAATGGCTAATTTCGCTGCTGCCGAAGGTCACCAAATTGCAGCGAACTGCATCATATTTCGCTGTCAATTCAACCAGTATTTAGTGAATTGACAGCTTTCTGAATAGACGAACTGCCACGAAATTGCACCGTATGATGAAATTCAATGTTCGGTGCAATTCTGTGGTAAGTTTAGTGCTCTTTGAACAACCCTTGTAGAAGAAACTGTATGAGAGACCAAGATTATAGAGAAAAGACTAACGTCATAGAAAAGAATTTGGAAGAGATGGGCTATGATGAAATAGAATTAGAAGAGTCGAGAATACAAATGGGAATCATGGAGTGAAAGAATATTCTGCAATATAAACCTAAGAAGGACTTGTTTGATACTAACGATGTACTTTTATCTTTACATACAATGCTCCAAAAACTAAAATTAGAAGAATCATATGGAAATATTGGCTGATACTCTTAAAAGATCCAATCCTGATGCATTATATATTACTATCTATTATGGTTGCTCTATCCAATCACATGGTTCTATAACTTCATTCTCTTCCCTTTTTTTGAGGCTTTAATATAAAAGTACTCTGCGTATGAATATCAATTGCCTTAGGCTTAATTGGGTCTAGTTTGAGTTTATCAGCAGCAGCCAACTGTTGCACTCCATTAGAATCATCTCAATACAAGTGTACATTGACTTATCTGTTCTTTATATTAGAACTTAACCAACTGTTTTTTTCTGGGACAGTAGTCCAGTACACTAGACAATATTTACATTGTGTGATTTCTATCTAATTCATTTTCTGCACTTAAAGATACTTCACCATAGGGTCCTTTGGGACTCCTAGAATGTCCTTTTTTTCCCCCGCAATCTGATACTCAAGTGTCATTTAATGTCTGCAATATAAGATCTATAGTAATGGTACGTATCTGGTGGCGCGATGGTAGTCGCTTTTGGGTAGCTGGTGGTTTTCTTAGTTCACTTTGTCCATATGGAACACATAAAAAGAAGCAAACAATATATAATAGTGCAGAGTGTTTTTGCACAGTTAATCAAAACTATTATGCAATGTTTCCACTCACAAATATAGAGCCCGAACACTGGCTCTGAGTGGGTGGATGCTTTCGGGTACTTTGCTTCTCCACTTATAAGGTGACCCATACCTTATAATAAAGGATATCTCTTCTCATATGGAGTAGACATGGAAATATAGAGAAACAAGAAAACTTTCTTGTGCAGATCTTTTACAAATTCATTTTCGTATATTAAGATACAGATTGCCAACTCACATTCGTTGGAGCTTTCAACTAAGCTCTTAGGCTAGGGTCAAACGAAAGTATTTTTCCCTGCGAATGTCAAAAAGTGCGTCCGAACGCATTGACGTATTTTTTCACGGAATGCGCAAAAACGGTCATACGATGCACATTTTTTGTACGTGATTTTGTACGGATCCAAACCAGGAAACTTTGGGCGCCTGGACGTTATGTTGGTCGGACATGAGCAGCGTCTGACGTCTCCTAATGACGCACACATGCCGCTAGCGGATGCAGCGCATTCTGTACGTCAGTACTAGCGGTTCTGCGTTCTCGAAAAAATGCGTTCAAATTCCACTCGCGTTGCACGGCCGGACGTTTGTGCGGCCGTACTTTGTATATTGGCCGTCATTGCTCCTCATTTGCTGCTACTGTGGCCGTAATTAAGTGCGCCTAAACGCACGTTAAAAGTGCGCTGGTCTGACCCCAGACTAAGTGTATACGCTTCTGGACTTATTAGCAGGTCAAGTCCAAATAGCCTCCTTGAATTTCAGAACACCGGGGGATTCAAGCTCAATAAAAATTTATTAAAACATAAAGCTAAAATAAAATAAACAATCTTACTGGCACAGCCAGATGACCAGGACGCGTTTCGCCAGGTGTACTGGCTTCCTCAGCTGGTTTACAGACTGGCTTTCATGTATTGTTTATATACTGTCCTTAAATTAATAAAATGTCCCCACATGTTCTTAATCCCGTAATTGGCGTGCGTTCCACGCCTCGAACCGCATTATATTCGATATCGGGCGGGCGCCGCCATCTTGCGCATGCGACGCATTGTCCCGTGCGTTCCATCTTGTGTGTCGCCCCATTTTCCGAAAGCTGCATGCGTTCCACTGCGCATGTCACCTCGGACTTCTAGTCTCTTTGGTATCTCCACCTTCTTTCCTTTTACAGAAACCTTTGTACAGTCACCCTCAGTTCCCCTTGGGCGAATTAACAACCTCGACAGCGGAAAAACATAGTTAAAATGCGGGCTTGCTCGGCAATTCCACTATCTTCCCCAACTCTGTCTCATAAGGGGGATAATGTTGCATCTTATGTGCAATCATAGTATATGCAACCCTAATGCAGTATTAATTGTAATTTATAACTATTAGGTGAAATATTGTGTAAATAATTAATTAGTTAACGAATCCTCCCTACCATATTATTTATTACTATGCAATTTCACTTTATGGAATTTTTTTATTGGTTGACCTCTCCTATATGTGAATGTAAATATACGGTGCCTAAATAACTCAATTAATTTAAAATAGATCCACAATATGGAATCCATGATGTCTACACTTACGGTTCCTACTGTATATTATGCTCCTAGGTACAGTATACTCATTAAACTATAATTAATTTTAAAGTGCAACTTAGCTTAAACTGCTATGTTAATAAAGTGCTGGAATATAATGTCTCATTTTATGTGCTTATCTATTGTTATAATGAAATCGTAAAGTGACCCATGAAGTGGTCAATTAATAAATTCGTACACTCATCCTCTTATCAAAATATGCAATCCCTTTCTAAATTATTAATAATCAATTTAATTGTGCAAGGAATCTTCCCAGTAAGTATATGATATTAAGGCGCATCCTTAATCTATTATAATATTTCTTTAAAGTGCCTTATTTTATAAAGTGCTGCAGTTTAATAATTTATTTTTATTTTTATTATTTATTTTATATTTTTAAAATTGTGAGCAGTTCATATTGAAACTTATCCTATTATTTTAGTGGAATTAAAGTGCATACTGTGAATAAAATATTGTAACCTAAAACTATATAAGTGTGCATTATTATATAAATACATTGTTATTCTATATCGAATCACCCTGATGATATAGAGTTGGAGAAGATCCTTATAAGAAATGTATAATCTCAAAATCATCATTCAAACCTTTTGGGGTTAGTGTACCGCATAGGTGACAGGGGGGCAAGGGGGGCAATTGCCCCCCTAGGTTATTCCTTGCCCCCCCATGTGCCCCCCCACCAAAAATCATCATCCAGCTTCCCACACTTCATCGGACCAACGTATCTCCGTAGCTATGCATCGTATATGGATGAACTAGGTGTCATTTGAAAGGGCAGATTCTGGCCTTTCCAATGATACCCCACATGACCATATTCAGTGTGATGTAAAAGTCATACAACATCAAATAAAAACGTGCACTTAAACGTAAACATTTTCACAGGGTTGAAATGGCTCAGCAGTGAAATGGTTAATGTTCAGACTATACATTACATTGTGTATTACATTAGTTTTTGCCTTGGTTTAGTTGTATATTAAGGGTTAATGGGTAGGCTTCATCCCTCACAGTATACATTTGTTTTTTCCTTGATTAATGGCATTTTAGGGGTTAATGGGTTGGCTACATGCCTCAGTGTATTCATTTCATGTTTTCCCTTGATTAATGGCATTTTAGGGGTTGAGGGGTAGCTAAATGCCTCACTGTATTCATTTCATGTTTTCCCTTGATTAATGGCATTTTAGGGGTTGAGGGGTAGCTAAATGCCACATTGTTTATTATTTTTATTGCATTTCTCTGGGCTTAAGGCATTTTAGGGGTTATTATGGAAATTAGAATATAAAGGGTCTAATGATCTGTAGATCCTCTGCTTTCCGTCACATTTCGGGGAATTTATATTGCAGAAAATATGGTGAATTCCCTATTTAGCGAATGGTCACTGTAATTTACTAAAAGTGGAGTCGCTGAAGCAGTTACCAGACATTCAGCGAAAACTGCCGAATTGCAGCGAATAAAATATTGAATTTCAGGCTAGGGACAGATGAGCGCATTTTCTGCAGCCACCGTCAAAATGTACGTCGATGCGTGCGCACGCATTTTTTCACGGAATACGCTTAAGTGGTCAGACGATGCGCAATTCTGGACGTATTTCATGACGGTGGGGTAAAAAGAAGTCTAGGGAAATCCGGCTGTTTGAACGTTATGTTGGCCGCACACTAGCAGCGTCTGACGTCTCCTAATCACGCACACACGCTGCTATGCGGCCGCAGCGCACTTTGTACGTCAGTAGCAGCGGTTTCACGTTCTGATAAAAATGCGTTCATTTGCTGGTTGCGTGGTGTCGGCGCACTTTCGTACGCACGTACTGCGTATATTGGCCGTCATTGGCCGTTATGTGCTGCTACTGCCGCCGTGATTTAGTGCGCCTGCACGCGCGTTCCGACTGCCCCACTCTGACCCTAGCCTAAGTATCAGGTTAGTACAACAAAAAGGCATCATTGCATCACATTACTCTGGGGTTTTGGAATCTTATTTATATATATACTTATTTAGGGCACTATTACCTGGTGTGAGCTAACCCTTGCGTCGGCGTGATTTTGCGTTAGCGCCAGGTTAATTCAGTCTAGCGCCTGACCAACAGATCGTTTGCCTCCCGCTACAAATGGGAAAAATCACTTAGCGCGTCGCTATTAGCGATTTGTACCGCGAGCTTACTGTACTTTCCGCGTCCTATACTTAACACGGGGAGTGCTAGATATCTTTACAGATCACTTGGTGCCAGCACAAAATTTTTTGAGGTGCACTAATTGCAACATTTTACCTACTGCTCAGCCCTGGTGCTAACTCCAAAAAAACAGAAAAAACAGGTCCTCGTCCAAAATTAACAGGCAATTGAAAGGAATGCAGCACAGGTGTTCTCTTGGCCCCATACACCATAGTAATGGATATGGTCAGCAATGTCGCTGCTGTTGCAGTCGGCTCTATTATAAATGTATTCTTTATCCACATATATCCTAATTCTAATATATTGCCTAATTTTAAACATTTTATGCTGGGGGCTATTCATAGTATGTAAGCAGTTGATTATTAGGGTGACTGTGTGGACCATGTTTAAAGGGACACATGAATAAGTCTTGCCCTGAAACATGTATTGTTTATATGCTGTAGCAGGGAAATTTTTGTCGCTCACCTGGCCTTCCTTTTGGATCTATTAAATGCAGTGTAATGATTCTACATGCTGCTGGGAGGCATTTATAATGCAATGCCCATCAGCCTTAATATATGTGTGCATCAAAACATGGATGATACGGCCACCGTGGAGGATTTTAATAATGCAGGGGTGAGAGGTTATTCACTGGATGTGTTCATATTCAAGCTTGTGAGGGTGGGGGATAGGTATGGAAAAGAAAAAACCTTTCTATCCTGTACACAACCGCATTAGCGCTGGGTCTCAACTTGGGTCTTAGAGTTTCCCTAGCGTGCGCCAAACGACCTTGTTCATGGACTACTGCAGTCAAGGTGATCTGTTAGTAGGTCGTCAGGCACTAACAGGGTTATTCAGAAAGCGGTGAAAAGCAGGAGAATGACTGGAGAATGGAAAATTCTAGGTCAAAATAGCCGATTCTTTGACCAAGAATTTTCCATTCTCCAGTCATTCTCCATTCTTCCATTCACCTCTCTCTGAATAACCCTGTAAGTTTTAGCGACTCGCACTAAATTTTTCCTTTAGTGACGGTGTTTTAGCTCACACTAGGTGATAGGGCCCTTACTTTTATTCAGTGGTATGATTTAGTGGTGAAAATTATTAGTGCCCCCCCAGTTTTGACTGCGGTATCTTCTGTGCCCCCCCTAAATATTGTTCCTAGAGTCGCCACTGGTGTACCGTTGTCGAAAATGGATCTCCTCTCTTCCCTTCCTAATTTATTACTCACATCTTCTTCAATCTCTGTCTTTTTAATCTGTTTTATTTCCCAAAATTTTAAACCTATAGGGGAACTATTGTGAGGATTTTTAAAGTGTAAAGAAACCGAGAGCTTTTCAAAATTGTTCCTAACATTTCTAACATGTTCATTTATTCTAACGTTAAACGCTCTCTTTGTGCGGCCTATATAACGTAGGCCACAAGGGCATTCAAACATATAAATTACGTTTCTAGAATAACAATTCAAAATACCACCTATTTTAACTGTTTTGTTTTGTTTATGATTAAAATAAGAGCTTGTAAGTTTCTTTTTATTTCCCGTAGATCTGCAGGCTAAACATAGGCCACACTTTATACTTTAACAAATCATCACGGTCTCTTAACATAACGCTAGAGATGGTGTTGTTTAAATCTACTTCTTTGTAACCCTTCTCCACAAAATCTTTTTTAAGGGTATCAGCCTGTTCTTTGAAGGTTTCTATGTCTGTGCAATTGCGTCTCAAGCGAATAAACTGTCCCTTACGGACACCCCTAAGCCATGTAGAGTGATGGCAACTTGTATAGTCGATATAGGTGTTAGTGTCTACATCTTTAAAGAAAGTTTTAGATTTCATACAGTCTCCCTCCATATAAATTTCCAAATCAAGAAAATTAATTCTTTGTGTGTTCCAATTGTTATCCAACTTTATACCCCACTCTACATTATCGAGACTTTCCAAGAATATTATTAAATCCTCCTCCTTCCCTCTCCAAATGAAAAAAATGTCATCGATGAATCTCTTGTAGGCCTGGATGTTACCTTGCGCCCAGCTACGCGAACCATACACAAACCTGGTTTCCCAGGCTGCCATGTATAGGTTGGCGTAGCTGGGCGCAAACTTTGAACCCATTTTAATACCTCTCCGCTGGATATAAAAAATCCTCTTCGAACTTAAAATAATTATTATTTAATATGAACTTAACACTCTCTAATATAAAGGACATCCGATCACCACTTATTAAGTTGGATTTAGAGATTTCTTCCTCCAATTTCACTAGGCCTAACTCGTGGGGTATATTGCTGTAAAGCGCGTTAACATCGCACGTTACCATAATGTCCCCTTTCTGCCAATCTCTATCTTTTAATGTCTGCAACATATTTAAAGTATCTTTTAAATATGATGGGATGGTGCGTACAATTGGTTGAAGAATTATATCTACATATTCTGATAGGTGGCTGGTTATTGATTCTATACCAGCCACTATAGGTCTGCCAGGGGGTTTAACTGAGTTTTTATGTATTTTTGGGAGGATATAGAAATAAGGTGTCTTTGTAAACTTCATAGACAAATACTCAAACTCCAATTTATTTAGGATACCTCTGTCGCAACCCTCTTGAAGGAAAGCAGAAAGGGGACATTATGGTAACATGCGATGTTAACGCGCTTTACAGCAATATACCCCACGAGTTAGGCCTAGTGAAATTGGAGGAAGAAATCTCTAAATCCAACTTAATAAGTGGTGATCGGATGTCCTTTATATTAGAGAGTGTTAAGTTCATATTAAATAATAATTATTTTAAGTTCAAAGAGGATTTTTATATCCAGCGGAGAGGTAATGCGATGGGTACAATGTTTGCGCCCAGCTACACCAACCTATACATGGCAGCCTGGGAAACCAGGTTTGTGTACGGTTCGTGTAGCTGGGCGCAAGGTAACATCCAGGCCTACGAGAGATTCATCGACGACCTTTTTTTCATTTGGAGAGGGAAGGAGGAGGATTTAATAATATTCTTGTAAAGTCTCGATAATGTAGAGTGGGGTATAAAGTTGGATAACAATTGGAACACAAAAATAATAAATTTTCTTGATTTGGAAATTTATATAGAGGGAGACTGTATGAAATCTAAAACTTTCTTTAAAGATGTAGACACTAACACCTATATCGACTATACAAGTTGCCATCACTATACATGGCTTGGGGGTGTCCCTAAGGGACAGTTTATTCGCTTGAGGCACAATTGCACAGAAATAGAAACCTTCAAAGAACAGGCTGATACCCTTAAAAAAGATTTTGTGGAGAAGGGTTACAAAGAAGTAGATTTAAACAACACCATCTCTAGCGTTATGTTAAGAGACCGTGATGATTTGTTAAAGTATAAATCTAACGTCCAGAGGGAAGGAGAGGAAGTTCGATTTATCTGTGATTTTAATGGTAAAGCAAATAATATTAAAAAAAATTATATAAACACTGGCACATTTTAAGAAATGACAGTGATCTAAGGGAATACATAGGAACGACACCCAAAACAGTTTTTAGAGGAACTAGGAATGTAAAATCTAGACATGTGCACAGCACAAAATTTTGTTTTGAACTAATGGATTAGTCCTAAAATGCAATTTATTTAGTTGCTAAAGAAATTCATTTTCAGTTCTTTAGTATGAAAACTATTTTCATTCATCCGAAAACCAGTGGATACAATTACTATTGTAGTGGCTCCTCAGAGGGCTGAGATTGCTGCTTGTTACAGTATCTCTCACTCTCAGCACAATGTGTCCGGCAAAAATGTTACAGTAACTGACTGCCGCTCAGAATTTCTGTAAAACTAGTGTAGCGCTCACTCCCGGAGGAGCCGCTGAAAATGAACCATGGGTCAGTCTCCCCGCACTAGGGAATAAATATACTCCAGCACCGTTGTGGATTTTATAATTTAAGTAGTTTACTGAAGTAAAAGGGCATATAATAATACACGGTGTTTGTAGATATATTTACAGTATTTCGTATTGCGGTAAATGCGCAGCGGGAAAAAGAAATGCGAGACTTCGTATTTCTGGAAAACGCGACCGAGCAGAAAAAAAATACAATGATTCGTAATTACGAGAAACACGCAGCGGAAAATAGAATAAGATGTGAATCTTTCCCCTTTTTCGAATACTAAGGAGTGAGTCCCGAACAGGTTAAGTCCCGAATTGTGAGTGTATGTGTGTGTTATGGTACCCGGGTACTATTCAACTGGCCAGTGAATCTTTTAAGCGATGTCTTCGACTAGTCACGTTGGGGCCCTGTGGGTTTCAGAAATAAACAACAGCGTGCTTGAACTTTTGTGGAAACGGCCTTGGAGGCCTCTTACCCATCCGCTGATCACCCAGGCTCCGCTGACCCAGGACGTCTCTCCGCTTGTCTCCGCGCTGGGATACCGGCTATTGGATCGATATTCAGGCTCTCTGTGTTCCGGCCCGGACTTGTCCAGCTACCGCCTGCTCTCCCATCCGTTGGACTCGCGGTACTCCTTACTCGGGGTCCTCAGCTTGTCTGAAATACACTTGGTGGTGATGGCCGGTGGGTAAGGCTCCTTCTGGCAAGGCAGGATAACCCCACTCGATTCCTGATAGGCCACACTTGCGCTCCGGCCTGGTCACGATTCCGCTCAGCAGCACTGCGTCCTCTTCCATGCACTCCCTGGCGCGCTCTGGCGCGTTCTCCACGAGGCTCAGGATGTACAGCGTCTGTGTCCCACCCACTTCCTGTCTGTTTGCAAAGCACGCCGGGAAATGTAGTCCCAATGTTCAGTGTCTCTGATCGCGCTTGTCTCCCTCCGGTGGCCAAAAATAGGTACTGCCACAGTAAGAGTTTAAACACAGCGCTACACTCTCCCCCTCCTAGAACTCTTGGGTCTCTCCAAGGAGGTACAACAGTTACATTTACATTTCGATACGATTAGATATCATATACAGGGTTGGCAGCAGACATACAGTGGGCTAGATACACTTCTTCAAGCTGACTCATGTTTTGTGCTACCTCAGCTAACATAGCAGACACTTCGGGCAACCTCTGCACTGTGGTGATGGCCTCTTCAGTGCTATGTCCTGGTGAGTCGTAGGTGAGTCGCTGGGGCGGTCGAACAGAGCGTTTTGGTTCTGGCTCAATCAGTTCCTCTTCAGGTGGAAGTACTATAGGTGCTGGCTCAGTCCTTCTTTCTATTACTGGAGCAGACATTTCTTCGGAGTATGATCCCTCCAGTGAAGGCATAGAACTGTAGTCATATGACTCGGCTTCGGGAGCTACAGGAATTTCAACAGTCTCAGGAATCTCCAGCTGAAATTCAAGAGCTTCAGGGATTTCAGCAGTCTCAGGGACTTCCAGCAGAAATTCAGGAGCTTCAGGCCTTAAATTACTCTCCCACCGCTCAGGAACAACGACAACCTCCTCAGGCTCCGGTGAGCGCATCCAGTCCAGACAATAACTCTCTTCTTCACTGTCTCTTTCGCTCTCTTCGACAACCCGGGTCTGTTGAGACCGAGTAACAGGAGGCAAACGTGGAGCAGGCGGATTTGACAGAGGCAGTTCGTCCCCAACTGGCATCCTCACAGCCTCTCTCAAAGGTAACAAATGATTCCGGTGCCAGTTCTTAAGAGGCCCAGCCTTTCCATCCGGCCGGATTTGATACACCGGCAGACCCGGCAGTTGCTTGCAGACAATGTAGACTTGAGAACTCCATCTATCCGCCAACTTGTGTCTCGCAGCAGCACCCAAGTTCTTCAACAGAACCCTATCACCGGGTTGTAGATCTTGTATCCAAACTTTCAAGTCATAATTCCTCTTGTTCCTTTGCTCCCTGTTTCCTGAGGTCAAACGGGCCTGTTCAAACGCAGAAGCCAGGTCCTTCCGAAGTCTATCCACGTAGTTTCTATGGGAAGCTACCGACGTCTGGTCTAGAGATAACCCAAATGCCAAATCAACCGGCAGTCGGGCTTCTCTTCCGAACATAAGACGGTACGGTGAGTATCCAGTTGCATCACTCTCCGTACTGTTATATGCATGCACCAGAGTAGCTATGTGACGACTCCAACTCTGCTTCTCTATGTTCCACAAAGTCCCCAGCATATTCAGCAGCGTGCGATTAAACCTTTCAGGCTGAGCATCACCTTGAGGGTGATATGGTGTAGTTCGGGTCTTTTGGATTCCCAACAGTTCCAACAATTGCCCAACAAGTCGGCTTTCAAAGTCTCTACCCTGATCAGAGTGTATTCTCCTTGGCAGGCCGTAGTGAACAAAGAACTTTTCCATCAGAACCTTGGCTACTGTCGGAGCGCGTTGATCTTTCGTGGAAAAGGCTTGGGCGTAACGAGTGAAATGGTCAGTCACTATTAGAATGCTCCCTTGCCCGCTAGCATCCGGCTCTAAGCACAGGAAGTCAATGCACACCAAATCCATGGGTCCCTGACTCTGTAGATGGCTCATTGGAGCGGTTCGGGTTGGTAGAGTCTTCCTCTGAATACACCTCAGACAGGAATGGCAGTAACTTTCCACTTCAGCTCTCATGCAAGGCCAATAGAATCTGTCTCGTACCAGCTTAAAAGTTCTCTCAGCACCCAAATGTCCATGCTCATCATGTAACGATCGCAGCACACTCTCTCTATGCTTAGTGGGAAGGAATAGCTGTTGAATCTCTTCAGCGTTTGTTGAGGGGCCCCTTCGGTAGACCACCCCATCCAACATCTTCAACCGTTCCCACTCTTTGTAGACCAATCTGGCTCCATCCGGGGAATTGGTCAGCAGAATTTCCCGCTGGTTCGCAGTTAGGGCCTTTATGGTCAATGCAATTAAAGGGTCTCTGGCCTGATCCGCCTTCAGGTCTTGTTTTGAAAAGGTAGGTAGATTTTCATCCCTCAATTGTGTAGGGTTACAGTAAAACTCAGGGACGGCCGCAGCCATGACTCCTATGGCCTCCGCTTCAATCCCTCCCTTGACCCGGCGCTCTGCTCCTTGACACAAAGCTTGCACCCCGTCTGGAGTTAACTGAGTCCATTCTGTAGTGTAGGGTCTTCTCGATAAAGCATCAGCATCTCGATTATTCACCCCAGGGCGATACTTCAGGCTGAACCGGAACCCTGACAGAGCGGCCAACCACCGATGTCCCGTTGCGTCCAGTTTCGCAGTAGTGAGAACATAAGTAAGAGGATTGTTATCCGTTTTTATCACAAACTCGGCTCCATACAGATAGTCTTTTAACTTGTCTACCACCGCCCACTTTAAGGCTAGGAACTCCAACTTGTGGGTAGGATAGTTCTTTTCTGAAGGCGTAAGGCTCCGACTCACGTACACTACAGGCCTCAGCAATCCACCATACTCCTGATACAGGACTCCTCCTAGCCCTTCTCTGCTGGCATCCACATGTAACTCATACGGCTTGTGAGGGTCCGCATAGGCCAAGACAGGAGCTTGAGTTAGACTCTCTTTTAGCTTCAAGAAAGCGCCTTCACACTGACTAGTCCATTCGCCCTGTATGGACTCTCGAGCTTTCCTTGGTCCTGGAGCTGACGGGTTTCGGTCAGAGGCCTTGCAACCTTCTTCGGTGTTTTCCTTCTGTAGGAGTTTGTTCAGTGGTTGAGCTATTTTTGCGAATCCTCCTACAAATCTTCGATAATATGAACAGAACCCCAAGAAAGATCTAAGTTCAGTGACGTTTCGGGGTCTAGGCCAAGAAGCTACGGCCTCCAACTTCCGAGGATCTGTCGAAACACCTTCTGCTGAGACCACATGTCCCAGATACGTAACAGACGGTAGGCAGAATTGGCATTTCTCCAGAGACAGTTTCAATCCCTCTTCATGGAGCCTCTTCAAGACCTTCTCCAAACGTTGCTCATGCTCTTCCAGAGTCTTCCCAAACACGATTATGTCATCCAGGTACACTAATACTTCGATCAGATTCATGTCTCCGACTGTCTTCTCCATTAACTGTTGGAACGTGACTGGAGCCCCCGTAAGGCCTTGAGGCATTCTGTTGAATTCAAAGAACCCCAATGGACAGATGAACGCAGTTTTCTCTTTGTCTTCGGGATGCATTGGTATCTGGTGATACCCGCTTCGTAGGTCTAGTACACTAAACCATTTCGCTCCAGACAAACACTGTAAGGCATCTTCTATCCGAGGAGTTGCATATTGGTCTGGGATGGTTCTCCGGTTTAATGTGCGGTAGTCTATGCATAGGCGGACAGAACCGTTCTTCTTCCGGACCATCACTATTGGAGATGCGTATGGACTCCTGGACTCTTGAATCACCTTGGTTCTTTGCAATTCATTCAGCTGTTCTCGCAGATCATCCAAGTCTCCCAACGGAACTCGCCTTGACCTTTCACGAAACGGCTTGTCTTCTTGTAATCGAATGCGGTGCTCAGTACTTTTAGCTAGGCCTACGTCGAACTCATCTTTCGAGAACAGTTCCTCCACTTCAAAACTTGAGACTGAAGACGTTTCTTCCACTCGGAGGAAATGGGAGCGTCTTTGGGGTAGAATCTTTCATCTGGAATCTTTTTATCCACTCCCCCTCCTAAATCAGTGGGGAGGGGCGTAGCGGACTCCACTTGCCCGATAGGCATTCGTGCTTTAAGGACTACTGGAGAATCAGACACATTGCACACGCTGACTGAGACTCTTCCTCGTGTTCTTTTCAGAGCTTTAGTGGAGATCATTTCAGGGATTACTTCAATTCCGGCTTCACTCCCATGATTAAAATCGGTCTCCAGCACTACATAGGGGCCTGGTTGCGATCCATTCAACTTGACTGAAGCCCGGAAACTTGCTACTTCTCCTGCTTGCAGAACCTTCTCTGTTCCTTCTAATCTCCATAGGCGCCCCACTTCGGCAGGTGCCTTCTGTTCTTCAACCATCCTCTGATAGACCGGACGTAACATTGGGTGTACCCCTTGAGTAGAACCTTCTTCCAATACGATAGGTGTCAGGAGACGCCGCACCAAATCAGTATTCGTCCCCACTATCATGGAACTTCTGTTTGCACCTGAGGGTCGAGGACACAAAATGGCCAATGCATCGCAACCTCCGGACTGCCCGATGACTTCGGATCCGATCTCCAATTTCACCTGTAGATACCCGTCATAGGGGAGCTTCTCAGTTCCGATACCCCAGATTTCCAGGTCCTTCAATTTCTGCAGAGGAATGTGCTTCAAATGTTTCTCATAGAAGTCTCGATAGATCAACGTCACTTGAGCCCCCGAATCCAACAAGGCCTTAGTGTAGACTCCCTCCACTTGGATTGGCACAATAGGAGAAGGACCTATCAGTTGGTCAGGAAACTTGGTGGCGGTATCAGGACACTTAGACCCAGTTTGTTGTACCCTGGCCCTTTTCTTGGCCCGTGTAGGTTTTGGGTGTGCATTGCTTCCCCATGACGTAGGTCCGGACGCTAAGGGAGTGACTCTTTCAGACCTGGCAGGCTCAGCAGTTGGCCGGACTTTGGGCCCTCTCGCCCTCTTAGCCCTGGCTTGATTTTTGGAGCGGGGTTCAATCTCCGGGCACCTAGGTTGCTCCTTCACTGGCGCCCTCTGGCGTTTCCCGCCGGTGAGGTAGATAACAGTCCCTCTAAGGCTTTTAACAACTCATCAACTCTATTCCTCTCAGGCTTTCGGTCTTTGCATTGTGCGCGGAAGTGGCCCATTTCTCCACAACCGAAACACCTCTTTTTAGAAAGTGGAGACGCAGTCGCCTGTTGTGATTCAGTTAAAGGACCTTGGCTAGACGCCACAGCAACTCCGGTTGTCTGCATGCCTGTAAGGAACTTCTGCATCTCTGCCTGCATTTCTGTCACCTTCATCAACACTCGGCACAGTTCCGCGTGCGCCTGCTGCAATTCGGCTTGAGCTTCCTGTACTTTCTTAACAGTTTTGTGCAACTCACCACGTTCAGAGAGGTGTAATTCTTTGGCAGCCCTCTCTGTGGATTTAAAAGCAATCAGGTGCTCTTGCTCGTCCACGTCGGACCCGTAAGTATCCAGCGAATCGCTTTCAGGCTGCAGACCGTCGTTATGCCTTACAGGTTGTGCGTAAACTCTTTCCCCTCGCCTGAAGGATTTTTCCTCCAGCAAAGCCTCCTCCTCTCTGACAGCTCGGATCAGTTCCAGGTACTTCAGTTCTTGATTACCTGCTCTGCTTCTCAGCTGCAGCATCACTGGATCTAGAGGTTGAGAGCCCCTCAGGATCTGTTTTATTCGGATCTTATCCACTTCGGCCGGCTCGGCCCCTTTCTTGAGGAGTATCTGGTGCAGAATCTTATCTAGGCGCCTCATGTATTCGGTCATTCTCTCACCTTTCCGCTGATAGGTGTGTTCATACTGATATACAAGCTCTGCGGCCTTTTCTGTTCGCCCAAAAACTTCCTCCAAGGCGTTCAAATAATCTAAAGCAGTACAGTCTTTTCTACTCAGTTTTAGGTTTCTCACCGCTTCTGACGCAGGTCCCTTTAAACTCTCGGTGATCCTTTGCTTTTTCTGGGCTTCAGGGACGTCCCACTCATCCAGAGCCTGCATCGCCTGTTCCACCCATTCCTCAAAGGTTTCTTCTCCCGCCGGAGTCGGTACGTTTCCTGTAAAATTTCTCAACCGTCGATAACCGAAGTTAGTGTGCGGAGGGCTTGTTCTCTGACACTTAGCCAGCAAATCTCCAATAGCCACTATGAATTCAGGCCCGATCATGGCCAACGGACTGGGCGCGGGAACACTTGCGGATTCGCCACGTGGCGCACTTGGCTGAATCAGTTGGACTTCCACCTCATCGGTCAGCTTCATGCTTGCACCCTGAAAACACACTGGAACACCCTTTCTCCATTCAAAAAGAACATACGTGTGAGAGGTATCTGTGTTCTTTTTAATGTCCAGAATTAACCCCCGATGGTCTGGTGTCAGCGCGGCCACGGCCTGGCGAATCTGATCTTCGGCCCAAGTGTCTGCGGGAATATCCATGGCTATACAACATTCTAACTGACTATTGTGCTCCTCACACCATTCGGCAACAGTGTCTGGATTCATATTTAACCCTTTAGATGCGGTTTTTCCAGAGACTGGATCCCGGAAATGAGCCCCCACGTGTAGCACTCACTCCCGGAGCAGCCGCTGAAAATGAACCACGGGTCAGTCTCCCCGCACTAGGGAATAAATATACTCCAGCACCGTTGTGGATTTTATAATTTAAGTAGTTTACTGAAGTAAAAGGGCATATAATAATACACGGTGTTTGTAGATATATTTACAGTATTTCGTATTGCGGTAAACGCGCAGCGGGAAAAAGAAATGCGAGACTTCGTATTTCTGGAAAACGCGACCGAGCAGAAAAAAAATACAATGATTCGTAATTACGAGAAACGCGCAGCGGAAAATAGAATAAGATGCGAATCTTTCCCCTTTTTCGAATACTAAGGAGTGAGTCCCGAACAGGTTAAGTCCCGAATTGTGAGTGTATGTGTGTGTTATGGTACCCGGGTACTATTCAACTGGCCAGTGAATCTTTTAAGCGATGTCTTCGACTAGTCACGTTGGGGCCCTGTGGGTTTCAGAAATAAACAACAGCGTGCTTGAACTTTTGTGGAAACGGCCTTGGAGGCCTCTCACCCATCCGCTGATCACCCAGGCTCCGCTGACCCAGGACGTCTCTCCGCTTGTCTCCGCGCTGGGATACCGGCTATTGGATCGATATTCAGGCTCTCTGTGTTCCGGCCCGGACTTGTCCAGCTACCGCCTGCTCTCCCATCCGTTGGACTCGCGGTACTCCTTACTCGGGGTCCTCAGCTTGTCTGAAATACACTTGGTGGTGATGGCCGGTGGGTAAGGCTCCTTCTGGCAAGGCAGGATAACCCCACTCGATTCCTGATAGGCCACACTTGCGCTCCGGCCTGGTCACGATTCCGCTCAGCAGCACTGCGTCCTCTTCCATGCACTCCCTGGCGCGCTCTGGCGCGTTCTCCACGAGGCTCAGGATGTACAGCGTCTGTGTCCCACCCACTTCCTGTCTGTTTGCAAAGCACGCCGGGAAATGTAGTCCCAATGTTCAGTGTCTCTGATCGCGCTTGTCTCCCTCCGGTGGCCAAAAATAGGTACTGCCACAGTAAGAGTTTAAACACAGCGCTACACTAGTAAATAATATTTTTATATATAAGAGGTTAGAACAATATTATTTCCTTGTTTTACTGAAACTCTGAGCGCTGTTACAGTCAGATACTGTAACAGCTGAGCCTGATAGATTATCTCTCAGTACAATGTAACAAGCTGCCGATCTCAGCGCTCACAGTCACTGGATTTAAAGGGCTAAAAAAAACAGAAGGCTCCTCTCTGTATAATGTATAGAACATCCTCCTGAATTAATTAATGTCCCTCTCTGTATAAAACATCCTCCTCAATTTATACCTTTCTCTGTATACTGTATTTAACATCCTCCTGCATCAATACCCCTCTCTGTATAATGTACAGAACATCCTCCTGCATTAATTAATGCCCCTCTCTGTATAGAACATCCTACTGCATTGGCATGTGGAGGGTGCAGAACTTCGGAATGCAATGCTTATCCAGCACAGGAGTGAGAACTTTTACTTAAACTTTGTATCTCTGTGGGGGAGACACAGGAATATAAAAGCAGGGCAGATGGAAAATATTAACGTAAATCAGTCTGAAAGCTCAGAGAAGAGATGACTGGTGCAAATTTATTTTTATAATAAAATAAAGCACTTTAAATCCAGGGAAAATATTCAAATAAATCACACTGAAGGCTCATAATGACAGAGTATCTTTGAGAGCTGGATACTAAATGTATCAGAAGTAAAAAAAAACTTTATAACAAGCAGCACTGGGAGAGGAGAGGGACTTTATATAAAACGTGTATTATAGATGAGGAAAGGGGGATAGTGCTCCTGGATAATATAAAATGTATCAGACCTAAGCCCCTATTATGCAGAGCGGGAAGGGAGATAACACACATTTTATTAAGTCCCTCTTTTCTCCTAGCGCTGCTTGTTATAAAGGGGTTTTTACTATCCAGCCCTCCTCTGTCATTAGCTTTCAGTGTGATTTATTTGAATGTTTCCTTCTCCAGCTGCTTTTATCATCTTGTCTGCCTCATAGACATGCAAGGGTTAAGTAAAGGTTTCCTCTCCTGTGCTGGCTGTCTGTGCTGCGAGTGAGTATTCTGGAGCTCTATCACTGTCAGATTTTCGGGTAGGGGTCGGGAAGGATTACGCATACAAACCTTTTCTGTAGCTTTGCGATGTTGCGCTCTTCATTACTGGTCTCCTTCACTCAATGTAATATCACAAAAGGACTGAAACTAAAATGTAGTGCATTTTATTTTAGTTTCTTTGGTTTTTTGTACTGAGCAGTTTCGTATCTCTTGAGTCATACTAAAACTAAATTATCCCAAAATTATGACTAAATCGTTTTAGTACTAAAACGAATGCACATGTCTAGTAAAATCCAGTCTAGTCCACAGTAAATCCAAAAAGAAAGACAGTTTGAATAATTTTTTTGGACTTAAGGAGGGTTTTTATCATTGTGGCCTATGTTTAGCCTGCAGATCTACAGGAAATAAAAAGAAACATACAAGCTCTTATTTTAATCATAAACAAAACAAAACAGTTAAAATAGGTGGTATTTTGAATTGTTGTTCTAGAAACGTAATATATATATGTTGGAATGCCCTTGTGGCCTACGTTATATAGGCCGCACAAAGAGAGCGTTTAACGTTAGAATAAATGAACATGTTAGAAATGTTAGGAACAATTTTGAAAAGCACTCGGTTTCTTTACAGTTTTTTTTTTTTTTTTAAATAAAGCTTTTATTGATTTTTCAAACAAAATTTATACATACTTAATATTACTTAAAGGTGATGCAGAGATAATGGGGGAAAGGGGAAAGTACACAAAAACAGAAAAAATAAGACCGAAACAGAAAAACACAAAACCAAAAACAGAAAAACTTAAAAACTTAAAAAAGCACCATGTTACAAATCAAGTATCAGTAGTAAGGTACCTCTCTATTTAGCAAGACCACTGAAAAGGGTTTCACATATTACTTAAGGTATAATCATTAACTTTTAACGGTATAGGAGTCCCAAATCGACCAATGATCCTTTCCCACCCCAATCAGTCCCATCAAGGCTCTAGCCATCGCATCCAAGGATCGCAACTCACTCAATCTGGTTTTAACAGCACCCACTGTGGGAATGACATTCGATTTCCATTTAGCTGCAATGAGAGTAGTAGTGACTGATAAGATATGAGCCAGTAGTTGTTTTTGGAATCTAGTAAGGGAGTCGGGAAACATTTGCAGGAGGAACACCTCTGGTGTTGGGACAATCTCGGCATCTAAAATCTCCGAACTCAGGGCGGCAACTTGGTCCCAAAGTGTAGTAAGTCTAGGACAAGCCCACCATGTATGAAATAAAGTGCCCTCCTCCTCTTCACACCTCCAGCAGGTTCTAGGAACTTGTGGGTTGTAATGATGTTCCCTGTCAGGTGTAATGTACCAACGATACAAAATCTTTTTCCTAGCCTCCACTAATGAGATGCAACGAAATTTCTTACAGTCTAAGAGAAAACATTCGCAGGTCTGCATATAAGGAGTGTCTCTTCTGCGGAATGTTCAACCCTTTTACATTCAGCGAAACAATCTTAACAGTCATTTTACATTACTATTATCCAATACAACCAGGGCAGATAAGACCATAACTTGAGGAATGAAGTCTCCCAAACTTCAGGCATCAAATCTGAAGGGAACATTAAGCTTGCATTCAGAGATTCCTTACTCTGGAGAAAATTCACTTGCATACGGTGTATCTGGCAACACGAGTGAAATGTACCTAATAGCATGGTGCAAACAAAAACATAAAGAAAAAAATAGAGGACAGAAAAAAAGAAGAAAAAGTCCCAGTCTGGAAGGACGGGGATCAGTGCAAACGGCACCAAAAAATTATATACATCGAGTCTCCCAGGTCACACTGTGAGTGGGCCAACCCTGGGAATGTCAGGGGGAGAAACGGGGGTTAAACTCTGCCGGTGGAGTTCAATAGGCACTGAGGGGAGAAACAAACAGCGAGCTCCCGCCAGGCAGGTCTCCCGCTCAAGTACTACGAGAGACGCGGTACGTCAAGCACGGTAGGTTTCAGAAAATCCCTCTGGCAAGGACCCCAAAAAAGGAAAAAGGAAGATAGAGTCCAGCAATACCGGACCCGTACGACATGACTCACTTCGCGGTGTTAACACTATGCCATTCCGGCGACACTTTCTGTGGAGATGGTGGGGTTTGATGTGGTGGCGTATATTCCCCTATCAGGTTCCACGACTGCAGGGTAGCAAGGCCTTCCCGGACATCACGAAGCGTGGTCACCACTCCATTACTTGTTACCAGCAGTTTCAAGGGGAACCCCCAGCGATATTGGATTTGGTGGTTACGTAGTATCTTGGTCACTGGCAGGAACTCCTTACGTTTTGCCATGGTGGCGGCAGATAAATCAGGAAAGAATAAGAGGTCGGAGTATGGTGCAGGCAATCCAGCGGAATTTCGCATAGCGGACAGGAGGGATTCTTTAATCCGAAAAAAGTGGACTCTCATTAAGACATCTCTCGATATCGATTGATCCAAGTGTCTCGGTTTCGGGATACGATGTGCTCTGTCAAGTTGTAAATCCATGTCTGAGGCTTCTGGTAGCAAGGAGCGAAACAGGTTGTAGAGGTATACGGTTAACTCCGCTGGTTTAACCGTTTCAGGGATGCCACGCACTCTGATATTATTTCTGCGGGATCGATCTTCTAGATCCGTCACCTTAAGGAGAAGAGTCTCATTCACCAATTTTAACTCTTTATATGCGTCAACCAATTCGTTGTGGGCCAGGCACATTTCATCAGACTTAGCTTCTAGTGCATCAGTGCGCTCACCCAAATCTCGAACTTCTTGATGGAGAGTTGCAGTGATGGATCGAAAATCCTCCTGTATGGTGGTCCTGAGATCCTGGAGCAGGGTCTGAAGTTGAAGGCCCGAAGCAGGAGCTGAAGCAGAGAGGGTCTGAGAACGAGATTCCCCCTCCTCCGAATGCGTCGATTTCGGGGAGCCGGACTCGCGGGAGGCTTGGGCGCCATCTTGCGGCCTATCTCGGGTCTTTCCCGGGCGCGTTATTTCCGCCGGTTTTGGGGTCTTGCTGGGTGCCATCTAGTGCCAAGGGGGTTCCGGAGCCAGTAGGGGTAATTTTCAGCCAGAACCGCCGCCGTTGTGAGCCGCTGGAGCAGGGAGATCAGCCTGGAAAAACGGAGCTCAGGCTACATGCGTCCTCTCAGAATGGCTTTCGGCCACGCCCCCTTAAGCATGCCGTTTCTTTACACTTTAATAATCCTCACAATAGTTCCCCTATAGGTTTAAAATTTTGGGCAATAAAACAGATTAAAAAGACAGAGATTGAAGAAGATGTGATTAATAAATTAGGAAGGGAAGAGATGAGATCCATTTTCGACAACGGTACACTAACCCCAAAAGGTTTGAATGATGATTTAGAGATTATACATTTCTTATAAGGATCTTCTCCAACTCTGTATCATCAGGGTGATTCGATATAAAATAACAATGTATTTATACAATAATGCACACTTATATAGTTTTAGGTTACAATATTTTATTCACAGTATTCACTTTAATTCCACTAAAATAATAGAATAAGTTTCAATATGAACTGCTCACAATTTTAAAAATATAAAATAAATAATAAAAATAAAAATAAATTATTAAACTGTAGCACTTTATAAAATAAGGCACTTTAAAGAAATATTATAATAGATTAGGGATGCACCTTAATATCATATACTTACTGGGAAGATTCCTTGCACAATTAAATTGATTATTAATAATTTAGAAAGGGATTGCATATTTTGATAAGAGGATGAGTTTACGAATTTATTAATTGACCACTTCATGGGTCACTTTACGATTTCATTATAACAATAGATAAGCACATAAAATGAGACATTATATTCCAGCACTTTATTAACATAGCACTTTAAGCTAAGTTACACTTTAAAATGAATTATAGTTTAATGAGTATACCTAGGAGCATAATATACAATAGGAAGCGTAAGTGTAGACATCATGTTGTGGATCTACTTTAAATTAATTAAGTTATTTAGGCACCGTATATTTGAATTCACATATAGGAGAGGTCAACCAATTAAAAAATTCCATAAAGTGAAATTGCACAGTAATAAATAATATGGTAGGGAGGATTCGTTAACTAATTAATTATTTATACAATATTTCACCGAATAGTTATAAATTACAATTAATACTGCATTAGGGTTGCATATACTATGATTGTACATAAGATGCAACATTATCCCCCTTATGAGACAGAGTTGGGGAAGATAGTGGAATTGCCGAGCAAGCCCGCGTTTTAACTATGTTTTTCCGCTGTCGAGGTTGTTAATTCGCCCAAGGGGAACTGAGGGTGACTGTACAAAGGTTTCTGTAAAAGGAAAGAAGGTGGAGATACCAAAGAGACTAGAAGTCCGAGGTGACACGCTCAGTGGAACGCATGCAGCTTCCGGAAAATGGCACGACACACAAGATGGAACGCACGGGACAAAATAAATTTTTATTGAGTTTGAATCCCCCGTGTTCTGAAATTGAAGGAGGTTATTTGGACTTGACCTGCTAATAAGCCCAGAAGCGTATACACTAAGAGCTTAGTTCAAAGCTCCAACAAATGTGAGTTGGCAATCTGTATCTTAATATACGATAATGAATTTGTAAAAGATCTGCACAAGAAAGTTTTCTTGTTTCTCTATATTTCCATGTCTACTCCATATGAGGAGAGATATCCTTTATTATAAGGTGTGGGTCACCTTATAAGTGGAGAAGCAAAGTACCCGAAAGCATCCACCCACTCAGAGCCAGTGTTCGGGCTCTATTTTTGTGAGTGGAAACATTGCATAATAGTTTTGATTAACTGTGCAAAAACACTCTGCACTATTATATATTGTTTGCTTCTTTTTATGTGATCCATATAGACAAAATGAACTAAGAGAACCACCAGCTACCCAAAAGCGACTACCATCGCGCCACCAGATACGTACCATTACTATAGATCTTATATTGCAGACATTACATACATATAATTTTATGATTAAATCTTTTTAGAACCAGTTCCAGCATTCCATCTGTTTTTTTTCTTGGATTTTTCACCATACCAAAAAATCCATGAGCGTCTGTCTTGAGCTTGAATAGGCTCCAACGAATGTGAGTTGTCATTTTATATTCCTTTATACGATTTATTATACACCAGATATACACAGAGATCTCTTCTGTTCTTTGGTTTTATATTCGTCCATTGAAAACCTTGTGAAGAACCTCTGATACTAAGGAGTGGATTTCCTGTGAAAATCTTGAAGAAAAAATAATCCACAGGCCCTTTGCACTTAGAGCCGGTGTCGAGGCTCCCCTTTTGTGAGTGTACATTGCATCAATATATTCTCTATACCCTCTGTGAAAGACCATCTACACCAATAGAGTATCTTTGTTCTCCGTTTTTATTTCCTCCATTAACCTTCCCACTGAGGACGACACCAAAAAGACCGTCCAATATCCCGCTGCGTTCACTTTCGCGCCGACCAGATACGTATTCCATTACATGACGCTTGAGTATCAGATTGCGAAAAAAAAAAAGGACATTCTATGAGTCCCAAAGGACCCTATGGTGAAGTATCTTTAAGTGCAGAAAATGAATTAGATAGAAATCACACAATGTTAATATTGTCTAGTGTACTGGACTACTGTCCCAGAAAAAAACAGTTGGTTAAGTTCTAATATAAAGAACAGATAAGTCAATGTACACTTGTATTGAGATGATTCTAATGGAGTGCAACAGTCGGCTGTTGCTGATAAACTCAAACTAGACCCAATTAAGCCTAAGGCAATTGATATTCATACGCAGAGTACTTTTATATTAAAGCCTCAAAAAAAGGGAAGAGAATGAAGTTATAGAACCATGTGATTGGATAGAGCAACCATAATAGATAGTAATATATAATGCATCAAGATTCTGGATTCTAAGATTCTAGAAAGAGGTCTAGAATTGGGGGCGATCTTTTTATGTGATCCATATGGACAAAATGAACTAAGAGAACCACCAGCTACCCAAAAGCGACTACCATCGCGCCACCAGATATGTACCATTACTATTGTTGTTTTCACTGGTTTGGGGGAAACCACTAAATTCTGGTTGGCCTTGGCTATTTGGTGGCGGGACAAATTTGGGCGCCTGTCCATTTTTCTTTTGTGTTAATATAAGATCTATACTGACCCGATTGTGCTAGGGCTACTCGTAGTAACTGGCTATTCTATAGACATTTTTTTTCTCGCTACTAGCCAGGTGAATGTTATGTTGCAGTGATCTACTGATAATTATCAACAGTCAACAGCTCTTTCACAGAGTTTCCAACTCAATACCTATTATTCAACAATCTATGTGCAATTTTATATGTTTCTAGTATATTGTCGTCGTAATTATTGTATTATTTGTGTTTTCGGAATATCCGAATAATAAAAATCAAATATACTTTCAAATTCTAACCTATTTCCAGTTCTGAGAATGTTTTTTTCCACCTTGGAGCTTTTATGTTGATCTACTTGTTACTTTGTCCGTGTGGTATGAAATACGTTGGTAGAACAACAAGACCAATGAATAAAACATATCCAGGAGCATAGAAGAAATATTAAAAAGGATTTGAGAAGCTCCATTTCACTCCATCTCACTCCATTTCAAGTAACATCAAAATCCAGAAGGTTTATCTTTTATGGGTATTAAAAAGGTAACTAAAAATTGGAGAGGAGGGGACTTTGAGAAAGACATTGGAAAGTAGGGATGTGCGTTTCGGGTTTCGGAATTTCGGAATTTTCACGAAATTTCCCGATTCGTGTTTTCGGATGCGGCCGAATTTCTGAAAATTTTTAGATCCGAAAACGGCAGATCCGAAAAGTTTTCCGAGCCGAAACGAAATATTTTCGGAATTTTCGAATGGACTTGAAATGTGTCAAATCAAAATTTATTTTCGCTCTATTCATGATTTCGGTTCCATTCGTGATTTCGGTTCCATTTCGGTAATTCTGGACATCGTATATTTAACTATTACTGGTTATATCACTTGTTTTTTTTGTTTCCAATGATCCGATAATTCTGTCGATATGAAAATTCGTAACCGGGTCGGATCCGATTCGTACGTGGGTCGCGCATGCGCGCGCGCGCGGATATCGTAACTTTAATGAGCCATTTTTGTAGACAATTGCCAAAAAATATAGAAATTCTTTAAAATGGCTGAAGGAAGAGACCGAGAGTCCCATTCGGACACCTCCTCATCTGCTTCCACCCCAGAGACACCCAGGAAGAAGCGGGCCAGTAAAATGGCGTTTGAGGAGATGTTGGAGCTGGTCCGCATCTTCGATCTTAAAGATTATGACTGCTGTAAGGGCCCTTACGGCAGAAAGAATAATTCACGAAAGAATCGTATCCTTGACAAACTCCGAACCACCATCCTGGAGCTGTTCGGGAAGGACCGGACGAAGGACCAGCTCCGCAAACGCTGGTCCGACCTCAAGACGCGCGAGCAGGAGCAGCTGAGGCACATCCGTTGCGTCATAGCCAAACGTAAGTGTCATGTTATATTGTAAAGCGCTGCGCAAACTGTTGGCGCTATATAAATCCTGTATAATAATAATAATGTGCTTGCATGTGCTAATGTGCACAGAAATACGTTGATTTATCTAGTCCTTTTTTCATGCAATGTGATTGTGTATAGCTTTGCGGTTTCATGACTCGTCATACATGCATTTTTGCCATAGCTCTTCTTTTTTGTGATTTTACGTATTCGTGAAAATTGTGACATTTGATGTATGTAGATGAAGTTACAATGCTGGATTTCTTTTGGCACTGTGTGTACTGTAGTGTGCTGGGGGGGGGTTGTTGTGATTGAGTGATGCATACGAGATGACCCGCAGCTTGCCCAATATTGTCTCCCACCTGCGCATCAACAAAAATCTCTGCGTCTCTCCTAAGTGGTAGGATGGGACATGTAGTTCTTTTGAAAGTGCATCCAAACAGAGCCGCGTTCAATACATCCTCAGCAGCTGCTGAATTGTTGCAGTGCAGCAATTCAGTTTGCTGCAGCAGTGTCATTGAACGCTTTAGATGCAAATTTCAAAACAAAATGGCGGATTTCTGTTGTTTCTGCAATATCCAGTTTTATTAGCAGAAACTGAAAGTGAAACTGAGGCTGAGGCCATCTATAAAATAACTAAAAGCAGTCACACAATGCGTTTTGTACGCACACAACACAAATAATAGTTTTTATTGAATAAACGTAATGTTTACTTCTGAAAAAAATATATAATTGAACGGTAATATATGTGTATGTGCAGAGGAAATAAATAAATATTTTGTGACTTTAAAACTATGAGATGGGAGTAGTGGTGGGTCAAGCTGGTAGTGGGGTAGTGGAGGGGTGTCGCAATACTTTCGGCAATATATTGTATAGATATACCATCTTTTCCAGTCTGCATTATTTACGTGTTATTTTTTGGATTTGGGCAGAAGACAGGAAGAAGGCAGCAGCATCTGCCCCGGCGGGCACCAGTGCCCCAGTGGAGGAGGAGCCACGGGCGACCACCAGCGCTGGTATATACTGTTTTATTTTGCAACGACTTTTGGTCAAAAACAGAAACATTTTTTGTTTACTGTATTTTAATTTAATTTTTTTATGTATAGCACAAGAGGAGCAGGAGGAGGAAGAGCAGGAGCAGGAGGAGGGCCATGATGGAGAGAGGGAGCCGGAGCAGCAGGAGGCCGCCAGTCCAGTTTTTTTTTTTTTTTTACTGTTGTATTTTGCATCGACTTTTGTTCAAAAATAAATCAGTTTTGTTGTTTACTGTATTTTTTATTTCTTTAATTTCTTAGATATAGCACCGGATATGCTGACGGTGGTGGTGGGGAGGAGGAGTCGGAGGAGGAGCAGGAGGAGGCCGCCAGCTCTGGTATATACTACTGTTATATTTTTTCAAGACTTTCAGTCAAAAATAGAAACCTGCTTTACTTACTGTATTTTCCTTCTTTCATTTATTGGATATATAGAAGGAGAAGCCAGACCGGACACGTCCAGTGTCCGGATAATCAATCGGGAGGCGATCGGCGAGCTAAGGCTGGTTGTTTCAACAATTGATGCCATCCAGGAACTTCTGCAAGAATTGCGGGAGCACATAGTCAATGCCGCGGACATCCTGGAGCGGCAGTGAGACAGACCAGTGGCAGCCTCCTCGCGAAATCTGCAGGTTCACTCAAGACGAGGCCGGACCGGACACGAGCAAGGATTGTCTGAACACGAGTCTCTTCAGGAAAGGCAAACTTTATTGTGATATCACGGATGTGCCTCAGCTGCTCCTGTTCGCGTGCTTTGAGGTCGGACCACCTTTTTCGGATCTGGTCCTTCGTCCGGTCTTTCCCAAACAGCTCCAGGATGGTGGTGCGTAGCTTGTCAACGATACGATCCTTTCTAGAATTATTCTTCCTGCCGTAAGGGCCCTTACGGCAGTCATAATCTTTGTAATCAAAGATGCGGACCAGCTCCAACATCTCCTCAAATGCCAGTAATTCTCAAGTGAACCAATATTCTGAACAAGATGTTCGCCTGGCTTACAATGGCGGCCATCTTCCAGTCTATGTTTGTTTGTGTTGTTTGTGCCCCTGTTGGGCAGTTTGCCATCCTTAGCATGTTCCCTTCCCTTCCCCATGTTGTAAATACATTTTCTATTTTTTCTATATTTTCCTGTTTGTGTGCGTTGCTTTTCCTTACTTAATAAGTTAATATGTATTGCTTGGTTTCCACACTGTTAAAATTATATGTACATAAATTTATTGACATTTCTATGGACCCTTTGTCATAAATTTGTCAACATATTTGTGGCCATGAATGTGACTGTGCACATTCTACACTTCCTGCCTGGCCAAAAAATGTCACACACTAACACAACCTTGTTGTACTGCCTTGAGATTTGATTACCGACGTGGCATGGTTTTGTTAAGCTTAGGCGATGTCACAACAACACAGATTTTTGTCCACAGTCACATTCATTGTATAACCAAGAATTTATCAAAAAATATTGATGGCAGCACTGCGTGAAGTCTTCTCCGACACAACCCAAAGATCCTCAGTGCGGCTCAGGTCTAGTTTATTTGTCCCTGTTTGCAGCTTCACGTAACACCTCCTCCAGGGGTCAAGTCCTGGGAAATAAAGTGAGGGAACTCACCCACGAATTCCACAACCCCTATTACCTGAAGAAAAAATATATATAATCACGAGTATAGCCTGACGAGCCGGTGATACCATTTTTATTGGGTTAACTTTACATTTAAAAGACAAGCTTTCAAGAGTGTAAACTGGAAACTATACTGATCAGTGAAAGGTATCACTACGTACAGGTATACTCGCGATTTTGGCAACTGGACTAACGCGTTTATATATAATCTATATATATATCCAGGCACAGACCCCCAGAATTATATACACAGCACTGGACCCCCAGAATAATATACACGGCACTGGTTATATGGATATATTTTCCCAGTTCACATGGATATAATTGCCCCAGGTCTCATGGATAATGCCCCAGGTCTCATGGATATATGCCCCAGCTCTCATGGATATATGCCCCAGCTCTCATGGATATTGCCCCCAGGTCTCATGGATAATGCCCCCAGGTCTCATGGATATTGCCCCCAGGTCTCATGGATAATGCCCCCAGGTCTCATGGATATTGCCCCCAGGTCTCATGGATAATGCCCCCAGGTCTCATGGATATTGCCCCCAGGTCTCATGGATAATGCCCCAGCTCTCATGGATAATGCCCCCAGGTCTCATGGATAATGCCCCAGGTCTCATGGATATATGCCCCAGCTCTCATGGATATATGCCCCAGCTCTCATGGATATTGCCCCCAGGTCTCATGGATAATGCCCCAGGTCTCATGGATAATGCCCCCAGGTCTCATGGATATTGCCCCCAGGTCTCATGGATAATGCCCCCAGGTCTCATGGATATTGCCCCCAGGTCTCATGGATAATGCCCCAGGTCTCATGGATATTGCCCCCAGGTCTCAAGGATAATGCCCCAGGTCTCATGGATATTGCCCCCAGGTCTCATGGATAATGCCCCAGGTCTCATGGATAATGCCCCAGCTCTCTTGGATAATGCCCCAGCTCTCATGGATAATGCCCCAGGTCTCATGGATATATGCCCCAGGTCTCATGGATAATGCCCCAGGTCTCATGGATATATGCCCCAGCTCTCATGGATAATGCCCCAGGTCTCATGGATAATGCCCCAGCTCTCATGGATAATGCCCCAGGTCTCATGGATAGTGCCCCCAGCTCACCTCTCTGTGACCGGCGGCCACGTGCTTCCTGTTAGAATGGCCGCTGACAGGAAGTGCAGCCACTCGCCTGGGATCGATGAAACAGCCAGGCAAGCGGCTCCACTTCCTGTCAGCGGGCTGTTCTAACAGGAAGCACGCGGCCGCCGGCAATGTGCGGCGGCCGCCTGCTCCAGCCTTTCGGGCTCGGGCCACAGCGGGAACGCAGCGTTCCCGCAGCATTCCCGCAGCGTTCCCGCTGTGGGAGAAGTGTGGGAACGCCGTTCCCGCGCGTTCCCGCTCGACTCGAGCCCTGACCTCCTCCCAGCTATGAGCTCACTCTCTCCCACCGCTGCCCGCTAAGGCGCTGCCCGCCAACATGGTCACGTCTTTGCAGGAAGACAACAGCGTGGGGGAACGGCAGCTGCCGACAGTCCCAAGACCTCGTCACAATGACGTCAGTTCTGGAGTTAACCCCTAACTGCGACCAATGGTGGAGATAGGGGGTTCATTGGAACCCCCTATCTCCCGATCCGCGGCAGCTATCGGTTGGTTAATGTTTGGTATCTTTGGATCGACCAGAGCATGGCCTTTCCAACAATACCAAACATGACAATGTTAAAAATTTTTTTTTTTTATATTTTAATTTTTTATAAACAGGTTTTTTGTTTTGTTTTGTTAATGCAGCAATATTGTTCCCATTTCAATTATAATGTGAACAATGATGCTGCACTAAGGATTTTTGTATGGGGTGCGTTTGTTAAAAATAGTGTAATTTTCACCCCAAAAAATATAACAAGTCCCCTTTTCAATTTTTTTTAACAAACGCAACTCATAAAATATAACCGCAAACACTCGCATGTTAAAATGTGAAAAAAATACTTTACACCTTGTAAAACAAACATTGAAAATTCAAATTTTATTGCATTTTTTGTTATAATATACAGACAGGACATGACGCATACATATGATAATGATATATTATGAATCATCTGCCGAGTCTGCCGGAAAAAACAATATAGTCTGGGTCATATTATAAAACAAGGCTTCAAAAAAACGCGTTTAAATAAGAGGAGCAAAACTGTTAAAAATTAGCTCAGCAGCAGACCGCACACAGGCGTGAAGGGAAGCCGTGAAATGCCTCAGCAGCGAAAGGGTTAATTTTTTTTTCGTCTGTTTTAAATCATTTTATTTTTTTTATTTTTTTTGTTTCAGATCATTTTGATCAACTATTTTTCCGTTTTAAATCTTTTTGTTCTGGTTTTTATTTTTAAAGTCAGACCATTCGGGTCAGTTTAGCGTTTTTTAAATCGTTTTGTTCATTTTTTTTTGTTCCTTGGCTTTCATACCATTTTAATATGATTAAATAAAGTTGTGAAATGTATATTCATAAGAAAAAAAGGATCTTTATTTAATTAAAAAAAAACACGATAGAATCGCCAGAATTATCGTATCGACAGAATGAATTATCGGATCCGAAAAACAAACCAAAAATTTATTATAAAAAAATATATAAAGTATAAAAAAGTAAAACATAGTAGTTTACATCAAAACGAATAGAGTTAGACAGCTTTGAAACGAGGAGAACAGACGTTCCGAAAAAACGAAAATTTCCGAAATCACGAAAAGTCGATACAAAAAACGAGCAAAGTGACACGAAAATACGAAAAATGGTCGAGGAGAACAGACGGTCCGAAAAGCGAAAAGTCCCGAAATCACGAAAAGTCGATACAAAAAACAAGCAAAGTGACACGAAAATATGAAAAATGGTCGAGGAGAACAGACGGTCCGAAAAACGAAAAGTCGTGAAATCACGAAAAGTCGATACAAAAAACGAGCAAAGTGACACGAAAATACGAAAAATGGTCGATATTCCGAAAAAAAATGTACACGAAAAACGAGTCGAGCCGAATCGAAACAGAAATCGGTCGAAACGAGCCGAATCGAAAAGTTTGAAAATCCGAAAAATCAAATCGAATCGAACCGAAAAAAAAATCGGTGCACAAGCCTATTGGAAAGGAAGAAATTAAATGGATATATCTATTGAAAACTCTTCATCTGAAGGGACTAAATCAGAAATTTGAATTAATAAATTTTACAAGCGATTGAAGAGCACACCAAAAGCGAGGATTGCGAAAAAGAATATCATAACATGGGAGAGAAGAGAGATATAATATCTTGAGAAATAAAAAATATAATATATATATATATACAGTATGGTGATGTGCAAGTGGCTTCTGCAATAGTAAACACACATATATATATATCTATACTATAAAAGGATAAGCTAAAAACTGTCCGTCGCCAAAAGCCTACTGCGCATGCGCGACGGACATTTGAAAGCGGCCGTTAGAACACACAGGTAGCTGCGCGTGCCGGCCTGTGAAAAAAAAATAAAAAAAATGGCACGAGCCGCGCGCAGCTACCCGTGTGTTTACACGGCCAGATGCCCCGATCCTCCAGCGGTGACCGTCCTCCGGCTGCCGGCGGGCCTCCAGGCTCAGGCGAGCCCCCGGCTCGGTTTGGGCCTACAGGCCCAGCCGAGCGGGGACTCGCCTAAGCCTAGAGGTCCGCCGAGCAGGCCGCCGGCAGCCGGTCACCGCTGGAGGATCGGGGCCGAAGTTCCCAAACAAACACACCCCAAAATCGGCCCTGAGCTCCAGCGGAGACCTCCTCCGGCTGCCGCTGGCTGCTCGGCGGCCCTCTAGGCTTAGGCGAGCCCCCGGCTCGGTTTGGGCCTACAGGCCCAGCCGAGCCGGGGACTCGCCTAAGCCTAGAGGCCCGCCGAGCAGCCAGCAGCAGCCGGAGAAGGTCACCGCTGGAGGATCGGGGCCGAAGTTCCCAAACAAATACACCCCAAAATCGGCCCTGAGCTCCAGCGGAGACCTCCTCCGGCTGCCGCTGGCTGCTCGGCGGCCTCTAGGCTTAGGCGAGCCCCCGGCTCGGTTTGGGCCTACAGGCCAGCCGAGCCGGGGACTCGCCTAAGCCTAGAGGCCGCCGAGCAGCCAGCAGCAGCCGGAGAAGGTCACCGCTGGAGGATCGGGGCGAAGTTCCCAAACAAACACACCCCAAAATCGGCCCTGAGCTCCAGCGGAGACCTCCTCCGGCTGCCGCTGGCTGCTCGGCGGCCCTCTAGGCTTAGGCGAGCCCCCGGCTCGGTTTGGGCCTACAGGCCCAGCCGAGCCGGGGACTCGCCTAAGCCTAGAGGCCGCCGAGCAGCCAGCAGCAGCCGGAGAGGTCACCGCTGGAGGATCGGGGCCGAAGTTCCCAAACAAATACACCCCAAAATCGGCCCTGAGCTCCAGCGGAGACCTCCTCCGGCTGCCGGGCTGCTCGGCGGGCCTCTAGGCTTAGGCGAGCCCCCGGCTCGGTTTGGGCTACAGGCCCAGCCGAGCCGGGGACTCGCCTAAGCCTAGAGGCCCGCCGAGCAGCCAGCGGCAGCCGGAGAAGGTCACCGCTGGAGGATCGGGGCCGAAGTTCCAAACAAACACACCCCAAAATCGGCCCTGAGCTCCAGCGGAGACCTCCTCCGGCTGCCGCTGGCTGCTCGGCGGCCCTCTAGGCTTAGGCGAGCCCCCGGCTCGGTTTGGGCCTACAGGCCCAGCCGAGCCGGGGACTCGCCTAAGCCTAGAGGCCCGCCGAGCAGCCAGCAGCAGCCGGAGAAGGTCACCGCTGGAGGATCGGGGCCGAAGTTCCCAAACAAATACACCCCAAAATCGGCCTGAGCTCCAGCGGAGACCTCCTCCGGCTGCCGCTGGCTGCTCGGCGGGCCTCTAGGCTTAGGCGAGCCCCCGGCTCGGTTTGGGCCTACAGGCCCAGCCGAGCCGGGGACTCGCCTAAGCCTAGAGGCCCGCCGAGCAGCCAGCGGCAGCCGGAGAAGGTCACCGCTGGAGGATCGGGGCCGAAGTTCCCAAAAAATACACCCCAAAATCGGCCCTGAACTCCAGCGGAGACCTCCTCCAGCTGCCGCTGGCTGCTCGGCGGCCTCTAGGCTTAGGCGAGCCCCCGGCTTGGCTTGGGCCTACAGGCCAGCCGAGCCGGGGACTCGCCTAAGCCTAGAGGCCGGCCGAGCAGCCTGCTCGGCCGGAGGAGGTCACCGCTGGAGCTCAGGGCCGATGTTGCCTAACACATACTCACCGACAACGGCCCTTAGCTCCTCCAGCGATGGCGGTCCGCTTGCAGCATCCTCTCTCCGTTGCTCGCCGGAATGACGTCACGAAAGCCTTTGACCCCGGGGGGGTCAAAGGCTTTCGTGACGTCATCCTGGCGAGCAACGGAGAGAGAGAGGATGCTGCAAGCGGGACCGCCATCGCTGGAGGAGCTAAGGGCCGATGTCGGTGAGTATGTGTGGAACCGGTGGAGGACTCGAGGCCGATGTAGGTGAGTATGTGCTCTACACACACACCCTGCTTGCTCGGCCGGTATCCAAGCTTAGGCGAGCCCCCGGCTTGGCTTGGGCCTAGAGGCCCTGCCGAGCCGGGGACTCACCTGAGCATGGAGGCCGGTCGAGTTGCATGCTCGGGCGTCCTCCAGGCTCAGGCGAGTCCCCGGCTCGGCTGGGCCTCTAGGCCCACGCCAAGCCGGGGGCTCGCCTAAGCTTGGTCGGCATCCAGGCTCAGGCGAGCCCCCGGCTTGGCTTGGGCTAGAGGCCCAGCCGAGCCAGGGACTCACCTGAGCCTGGAGGACGGCCGAGCATGCAACTCGACCGGCCTCCATGCTCAGGCGAGTCCCCGGCTCTGCTGGGCCTCTAGGCCCAAGCCGGGGGCTCGCCTAAGCTTGGATACCGGCCGAGTAAGCAGGGTGGGTGTGGAGAGCACATACTCACCTACATTAGCCCTGAGCTCCAGCGGTGACTGTCCTCCGGCTGTCGCAGGCTGCTCGGCCGGCCTCCAGGCTCAGCGAGCCCCCGGCTTGGCTTGGGCCTACAGGCCCAGCCGAGCCGGGGGCTCGCCTAAGCCTGGAGGCCGGCCGAGCAGCCTACGACAGCCACCGCTGAGGCTCCGGGCCAATGTAGGGGGATGTTGCCTACACATACTCACCTACATCGGCCCTTAGCTCCTCCAGCGATGGCGGTCCCGCTTCCAGCGTCCTCTCTCGCTCCGTTGTTCGCCGGAATGACGTCACGAAAGCCTTTGACCCGGGGTCAAAGGCTTTCGTGACGTCATCCCGGCGACCAACGGAGCGAGAGAGGACGCTGGAAGCGGGACGCGGGACCGCCATCGCTGGAGGGCCGATGTAGGTGAGTATATCCACGAGCGGGGGGCCATATCCACGAGCGGGGGGGCATATCCACGAGCGGGGGGCCATATCCACGAGCGGGGGGGCCATATCCACGAGCGGGGGGGGGCGATATCCACGTGCTGGGGCAGTATCCACGAGCTGGGGGGCATATCCATGAGCTGGGGGGCATATCCGAGCTGGGGGGTATCCACGAGCTGGGGCAGTATCCACGTGCTGGGGCAATATCCATGTGCTGGGCAGTATCCACGTGCTGGGGCAGTATCCACGAGCTGGGGCAATATCCACGTGCTGGGGCAGTATCCACGTGCTGGGGCAGTATCCACGTGCTGGGGCAATATCCACGTGCTGGGTCAATATCCACGTGCTGGGGCAGTATCCACGTGCTGGGGCAATATCCAGGAGCTGGGGCAGTATCCACGAGCTGGGGCAATATCCACGTGCTGGGGCAATATCCATCCACGTGCTGGGGCAATATCCACGTGCTAGGGCAGTATCCACGAGCTGGGGCAGTATCCACGAGCTGGGGCAATATCCACGTGCTGGGGCAATATCCACGTGCTAGGGCAGTATCCACGAGCTGGGGCAGTATCCACGTGCTGCGGCAATATCCACGTGCTGGGGCAATATCCACGTGCTGGGGCAATATCCACGTGCTGGGGCAGTATCCACGTTCTGGGGCAGTATCCAAGTGCTGGGGCAGTATCCACGTGCTGGGGCAATATCCACGTGCTGGGGCAGTATCCACGTGCTGGGGCAGTATCCACGTGCTGGGGCAATATCCACGTGCTGGGTCAATATCCACGTGCTGGGGCAGTATCCATGTGCTGGGGCAATATCCAGGAGCTGGGGCAGTATCCACGAGCTGGGGCAATATCCACGTGCTGGGGCAGTATCCATCCACGTGCTGGGGCAATATCCACGTGCTAGGGCAGTATCCACGAGCTGGGGCAGTATCCACGAGCTGGGGCAATATCCACGTGCTGGGGCAATATCCACGTGCTAGGGCAGTATCCACGAGCTGGGGCAGTATCCACGTGCTGCGGCAATATCCACGTGCTGGGGCAATATCCACGTGCTGGGGCAATATCCACGTGCTGGGGCAGTATCCACGTGCTGGGGCAGTATCCACGTTCTGGGGCAGTATCCACGTGCTGGGGCAGTATCCACGTGCTGGGGCAATATCCACGAGCTGGGGCAATATCCACGTGCTGGGGCAATATCCACGTGCTGGGGCAGTATCCACGTGCTGGGGCAATATCCACGAGCTGGGGCAGTATCCACGAGCTAGGGCAGTATATCCACAATAGACTGCCCTCTGGGCAGGCTTTACAACTAGTATACTATATTGCCAAAAGTATTCGCTCACCAATCGAAATAATCAGAATCAGGTGTTCCAATCACTTCCATGGCCACAGGAATATAAAATCAAGCACCTAGGCATGCAAACTGTTTTTACAAACATTTGTGAAAGAATGGGTCACTCTCAGGAGCTCAGTGAATTCCAGCGTGGAATTGTGATAGGATACCACCTGTGCAACAAATCGAGTCGTGAAATTTCCTCACTCCTAAATATTCCACAGTCAACTGTCAGCTTTATTATAAGAACGTGGAAGTGTTTGGGTACGACAGCAACTCGTAAAGGCCATGTAAACTGACGGAGCGGGGTCAGCGGATGCTGAGGCGCATAGTGCGAAGAGGTCACCAACTTTCTGCCGAGTCAATCGCTACAGACCTCCAAACTTCATGTGGCCTTCAGATTAGCTCAAGAACAGTGCGCAGAGCGCTTCATGGAATGGGTTTCCATGGCCGAGCAGCTGCATCCAAGCCATACATCACCAAGTGCAATGCAAAGCGTCGGATGCAGTGGTGTAAAGCACTAGAGCAGTGGAGACTAGAGCACTCTAGAGCAGTGGAGATGCGTTCTCTGGAGTGACAAATTGTGCTTCTCCATCTGGCAATCTGATGGACGAGTCTGGATTTGGCGGTTGCCAAGAGAACGGTACTTGTCTGACTGCATTGTGCCAAGTGTAAAGTTTGGTGGAGGGGGGATTATGGTGTGGGGTTGTTTTTCAGGAGCTGGGCTTGGCCCCTTAGTTCCAGTGAAAGGAACTCTGAAAGCTTCAACATACCAAGACATTTTGGACAATTTCATGCTCCCAACTTTGTGGGAACAGTTTGGAGCTGGCCCCTTCCTCTTCCAATATGGCTGTGCACCAGTGCACAAAGCAAGGTCCATAAAGACATGGATGACAGAGTCTGGTCTGGATGAACTTGACTGGCCTGCACAAAGTCCTGACCTCAACCCGATAGAACACCTTTGGGATGAATTAGAGCGGAGACTGGGAGCCAGGCCTTCTCGTCCAACATCAGTGTGTGACCTCACAAATGCGCTTCTGGAAGAATGGTAAAAAATTCCCATAAACACACTCCCAGGGCCGGCCCATCCATGGAGCACAGTGGAGCAAGTGCACTAGGCGGCAGGTTCTGGTTGAGCGGCATTTTTTGCCGCTGCTGCACTTTTTTGTTTCTCAGCGCTGTGCATCCACATTTGCCCCCGCCCCTATACACGTGAGACCAAGAGCGGGAGAGAGATCAAGGCGCGTGTGCATCGGCTGGCTGGAAGGCAGCTCGTCTCTCCTCCAGATCAACCAGGTCATCTCTGTGTGACTCCGGCTGGCCTTCAGTCTCCCTGGGATTCAGCCTAATCAGTGAGTGCTCACGTATTCATCCCCGCGCTTCTGGACTCATTCATCCTCCTGCACGCTGACAGCAAGTGCAACCCACCTCCGCTTTCACCCCCCCATCTCCACTCCAGACAGGACGCCCCACACACAGTTCCTTGGGGTGCACTCGCGGCAGCACTCCCCCCTCCTCCCCTCCTGCTGTTTCTTTTTTTTTTATAATTCTTTATTTTGAAAAAGTTTTAAACACAAAAAGACAGGTAAACAGCCACCTGTGACATCGCCTCGCAGGGCAGAGAGGGCAGGCCTCATAAAACATGGTTTGGCTCAACTCATAAAATCATGGTGAACATAAAAAAGCAAACTGGTTGAGATCGGATGAAATGTAGTAAATCAGCCCTTATGCCCAGCGTTTGGCATGCCACGTAGCCGACCGGACAAGACTAACAATAAACCACGTATGACAGGAGAAGGAAAAAGAAGGAAAGATAAGGACAGAGAAAAAAGGAGAAAGAAAGAAGGAAAGAAAGGAAGAACCTCCCGCATCTGACTCCCATTAGGTGTTAATCTGGCTTTAATTAGTTTCTTCCCAACGACTCCAGGTTTTATAAAACGAGGGAAGAGAGTTGTGAATCACCGCGGACAGTTTATCCATGTGATGCGCCTCGGCTATATAAGCCCGGGCCACCTCAACGGAAGGCACCTCCCCAGCTCGCCAGTGTTTAGCGAGAGCTCTCCTAGCTCCCAACACTATCCTGTGGAAGAGTTTGCAATCCGGTCCCCGAAGGGATGCCGGTGACCTATGGAGCAGGAAGGCCCAAGGATCAAGAGGGACGGGTTGCTGAAATACCTCCTCTAATAAATCACCAATCCGGTCCCAGAAGGATCGCACCTTCGGGCACTGCCACCACATGTGAAACAGGGTACCTCGAGCCCCACAGCCCTTCCAACACACATCAGGGGTACCCGGCTGCAGATGAGAGAGCAAGACCGGGGTGGCATACCATCGGTACAACGTTTTATATGCCTGTTCTTTCAGCGTAACACATATAGACACTTTTGCAATATTTTCCCACATATCTTGCCACTCCTCTCCCTCCAACTCCTCCCCAATATCCGCCTCCCAGTGGGCAATGAATCCAGGGGTCAGCCAGGAGACATCCTCGCATGAAAAATGACTATATAAGGTGGAAATCAGAGCCTTTGGAGCCCTTCCGGAGTCACACATGGATTCAAAAAACGTTAATTTTTGACTAGCTGCTCGTGAAATGTTATGTTGAGATAAAAAGTCCCGTTTCTGTAGGAATCTGAAGTGGTCGAAGGTCCGGAGGTCACCCTTCGATTGTAGGTCCGAGAAGGAGAACCAGTCACCTCCTGGAGATCTGAAATGCTTAATCCTCTGCAGGTCGATATTTTCGAAAGCTGTAAAGGCGGAGGGGGACAGTCCCGGAACAAAAGCTCTGTTGCGTAAATATGGCATTAACGGCGAGAAGCAAGAGCAGAGGTGAAATTGTCCCGGACGGAGTCCCAAACCCTCAGGGAGGTTAGAGTCGCTGTACAGGTGGACCGCAATAGCGGGCGGAACTCTTTGGGTAGCCAAAAATAAAATTGCGGGAGGTCTGGTGCAAATAGATCCGATTCCAAATCGGCCCAACGTTGGGAGTGTTGGGGCAGATGAAACATTACAAACTGAGCTATCTGAGCCGCTTGGAAATATTTATACAAGTGCGGAAGGCCCAGACCCCACGTTCTTTAGGGCGATATAGGACATATTTAGAAACCCTTCTCCTGCCCCCCGCCCACACAAAACCCTCAATTTGGGACTGCAGCTGTCGAAGAGATCGGGGGCACACCCAGATCGGCAGGGCTTGAAATAGATATAATAATCTCGGAAGCAGGTTCATTTTTATGCAATTAATCCTGCCGATCCAGGAGACCCCCCCTCCCCACCTCTCCAGGTCCTCGCCCAGAAGTTTAAACATTGCCTCATAGTTTAGGGAGTGCAATCCATTCACATCAGGCGTAAGCCACACTCCCAGGTATTTCAAAGAGGATCGAGTAAAACGGAAGCCCGAGGAACTCTCAGTTTCCTGACAGATCGAGGCCGACAGGGAAAAGGGCATAGCAACCGACTTTTCAAGGTTAACCTTATAACCCGAGACTGCTGAAAAGTCGCGCAGGAGGGAGAGCAGGGGAGGAATGGAGGCGGAAGGATGGCTAAGAGTGAGCAAAACATCATCGGCGTATGCCGATACCTTGTATTCCTCCCCACCCACAGTCACTCCCGTAATATGGGGAGAGTGGCGAATAGCCGATAAGAGGGGTTCGAGAGATAGGGCAAAGAGGAGGGGGGACAAAGGGCATCCCTGTCGCGTCCCATTTCCTACAGAGAAGCTCGTGGGAACAGTGCCTGGTGTAATGACAGCTGAGGTAGGGGAATCATACAGAGATCGGAGGGTCGAGATAAAGGACATCGGGAAGCCCCACGTGGTCAAAAGTCGAAATAAAAAGGGCCATTCCAGTCGGTCGAATGCCTTCTCTGCATCTAAAGAGATGAGCAGAGAGGGCAATTGGGTGTCAGTCATTCGCTCCATCAGCACCACAGCCCGTCTGGTGTTAGCAAATGCATGCCTGCCCGGGATGAACCCCACCTGATCCGGATGAATGATGGAAGCTAAAAAGGAGTTCAGTCTATTTGCCAGTATTTTTGTAAATATTTTATAATCAACATTCAAAAGGGAAATGGGCCTGTTATTTTGCGGGTAAGACGGGTCCTTTCCTTCCTTTGGAATTAAAATTATGTCAGAGCGGAGAAAATCTGCTGGGGCCGGGACCCTCCCACAGCGACAGATAAAATTTGTGTAAGTGTGGAGACAGAGTTTGGGTAAAGGTTTTATAGTAAAAGGCAGAGAACCCATCCGGGCCAGGAGCCTTGTGAGGTTTGAATGCCTTAATAACCTCAGCTATCTCTTCCTCAGATGGGGGCGTCTAAGCGCCTGTCTCTGTGCTGGGGATAGCCGGGGAGAGGAGCACTCGACAGGAAGCGGTCAATCGATTGGCCCAATGGGATAGAGTCGGAAACGTGGGTCGGGGAGTGGTTGTATAATGTCTGAAAGTATGAGGTAAACAATTTATTAACTGTAGCTGGGGATGTGTGCAGGACTCCCTCCCCATCTCTGGCTCCCGTTATATGTTTGGACCTAGTTTGGTTGCGAAGTTTAGACGCTAAAAGGGTGTGAGATTTGTTGGCAAATTCAAAATAGGTTCTCTTGGACCAAGCCAATGAGCGGGCCGCGTCCTCCCCGAGTAATTGACGTATGGCGGTCCTGATCGTTTTAATCTGGGCGGTCAAGGCGTCTGAGGGTGAAAGTTTGTTCAGGGTTTCCCATTTAGACAGGTCTTTGGTCAAAGAAACCAGGGAAGCCAGTTTTTGTTTTTTGAGTCTGCTACCTAATTGTATGAGATGGCCCCGGATCACCGTTTTATGGGCCAGCCACAGGGTGGTGGGGAAAGGGTGGGTGAGTCATTTTCCAGAAAGTAGTCTCTAAGTTGTTGCTGCAATTCTAAGATGTGTTCAGGTTTATGTAGTAAAGAGGAATTCAGACGCCACGACCACGCCGGCGTGTAAGACGGTATGGATAACGTCATGGAGATCGGAGCGTGGTCCGACCATGTAATATCGCCAATGCTTGAGGTCGGGATTAGAGGCATCGTCGACAGGGACACCAGGAAAAGGTCTATACGGGAGTAAGAGTGATGGGGGTTGGAAAAAAAGGTGAAGTCCCTATCACCGGGTGATGGAGACGCCATGCATCCACCAGGGAGTGGTCAAGCATAAAGGACTCCAGGGAAGCATCCTGGGGTATCCCGAAGGCGTCCCCGAGGAGTCCCCCGATGCCTTTCTGTCCAGGGATGGTTGAGGGACTGCATTAAAGTCTCCGCAAAAATAACTCGACCGTCAGCTTTAGTTGTCAGTAAAGAAGATATTTCCGTCCAGAAGTCAGGGTCATAGCCATTAGGGGCATAAATGTTAAATAAGGTTAGGGTGGTGGAGGCTATCTGTCCCACGAGCATCAAATAACGTCCAGCTGGGTCTGAAACTTCAAGGTGTATTTTAAAGGGGCAGGAGGAGTGAATCAAAGTGGCCACTCCCTTTTTCTTTTGTGGAGATGATGCCATGTAGGTAACCGGGAAGGCCTTGTTTCTTAATGAAAATTGGCGGGAGGAAGCAAAGTGGGTCTCTTGGATCAATGCTATATGGCACGCGGATCGTTTGAGCTCCCTTAACAACAAACGCCTCTTTTGGGGTGTGTTTTAATCCCTTAACATTAAGGGACAAAATCTTTAAACCGCTATCCCCCATACAGAGTCAGCAGGAGGGAGGTGAAAAGGGAGCAGGGCACCACAGATGTCCCCCCATCCCCAACTGAGGGCGAGAGAGGGAAACTGGAATCAAGGGCAAGAGAGGAGGTGGAGAAAGAGAGATGAGGAGAGACAGAATAGAAAAGGAAAAAGCAAAGGAGCGGGTGGCACGCCCAAGAAACAAAGACCCACCAACAACATAAGACAAAAACACAACATAACACAGAGAGCGCCTGGACTTATGGAGTGCCAGGCCGACCTTGGAGGGGAGGACACGGAGACCAAAACTCCCCAAACCCCACACCCCCACACCCAACACAAGGTTGATAGACATTAGCAATAGCTGGACATGACATTATAACCGATAGGGGGGAGAACCCCGGGAGGGAGGGTCCCCCAACCCGCCCCGGGTAGAACCGGCAGGGCGGACCCTCCCCCAGGGGGGGCCCCCGTCTGACAATATAAACTCAATGAGGCATGCCAGAAGCTTTTAAATCAAATAACAAGTGAACATCAATGACATCAGTAAATGGCCCTGAGCCAAGGGCAATTAAAACAAAAGAAAAAGAAAAAGCCGGAGAGCAACAGCACACAGACCTCCCGTGTGGAGCATATGGTGACCCACCACCATCTGGACTCCTGAGCAACAACCCTCCAATGAGGGGGAATTTTGAAGGAGAAAAGAAGAAGGAGGAACGGGCCTCCAGGCCACAGATACATCCTCAGCCATCCCCGCTCGTGATGCCAACTCGAGTCCAGCGCTGCTGTAGACGAGGGAAGGAAGAAGGCGGGAGCCCAGGGGCGACAAAATCTTCCAGAGGTGGGCACTTCACTGCGGCCCAAAAGGCGGCAAGCTCTGAGGAGGGGGTGAGGGCCACCTGCCGGCCCGCCACCGACACTTGTAAGCGAAAGGGAAATCCCCACGTGTATGGGATGTCGTTAGCAGAAAGGTGTTCTGTAATGGGGCGCCAAGCCCTGCGTCGTCGGAGGGTTGCGGGATCCAAATCCTGGAACAGCTGTAGGGGTTTATCCTTCAAACTCCAATTGGAAGGTGCGTGCGGCATGAAGGATCTGATGTTTCGCCGTGAAGTAATGCATGCGGAATATCACGTCGCGTGGAACAAGAGACGAAATATTCGGGGGTCTCTGAGCTCTATGAATCCGATCCATTAGCAGCTGAGCTTCCGGTATATCCGGTGCAAGGCGACGTAATATACCCAGCACCGTCCCATTGAGATCTTTAGGTGACACAGTTTCTGGGAGACCTCTCAGCCTGATATTATTTCTCCTGGAACGATTAGACAGGTCCTCCATCTTGGATTCCAAGAATAAGACTCTTTTAGCTAGGTCCCCGGTGCCTCCGCTAAGTCGTTATGGGCCTGTGTTAGCTCTGCGGCCTGGTCCTCCAGTTCAGCCGTGCGTGCGCCCAGCGAATCAATCTCTCCCCGCAGTTCTGTCCCCAATTTCGCCACCTCACCCGCCAGAAAGGTCTGCATCTGGGACATCTTGATAAAGAGGCGTTCCACGTCTCCCCGCGAGGCCGGAGCCGTTAAGTCCGCTGAGGTGGATAACTCTTCCTCCGGGTACAGCGTTTCACCGTGGCCGCCATCTTGGAAGGCTTCGGCTTGCTTTTTAGCTGGGACGAAATGCTGGGCTACGGATGGGTCCGGCGGCCGCGTTTTTTTTTAGCGGTTTGGAGGCTGGCATGCTGCTGAAGCTATAAGAGGCTTTTGTGAAAGAAAAATCGGCTCAGGGGTGTTCAAACCAGAGGCTTTGGTGCTAGGTGTGCGGGAGCCCCGGGATCACGCGGCCATCTTGGTTGGGCGCTAGCTCCGCCCCCCCTCCTGCTGTTTCTTGACCATGTGGAAAGGAGCTTCAGTGAGGAAAAGAAATGTGTTTGCAGTGGGGGGAAAGTGAGCCCTTCACATGAAATGTCCTACGAATGCAGGGCAGACATAGGCATTCAAGCAGTGGGTCCTCGGAGTATTTGGGGTATGTCTGTATTTTGTGTACTGCAGCAGTGTCCATGCAATCTTTCTGGGCATGGTGGAAGATTTACTCTACCTGTCCATACACCCTCCCTCTCTATTGGGGCATGCTATGAAGAATGTGTTTTCTACACTAAGGCTGGCGGCACACGATCGTTACCAGAGAGAGGAAGGAACGTCCGTGAGAGTGGATGTTCCTTCCAGTCTGTGCGCTCAGCGTACAAAGCACGATCCTCCTATGGAGGATCGCGCTTTGTATCCCTGTCAGCGTCCATCTAGCTTTTTGACGGGGAGGGCTTTTTCACATCCGGTGGTCGGCCCTCCCTGTCAAAACGGCACAGACGCAGGGAAGTGCGGGCGCACACGAAATGAGCTTGTGTGCCGCCAGCCTTAGTGTCGCACATGATACGTCAGCTAATCTACCAATACTGAGGCCTTTACAGACCTGTGTCTGGTTTGCACAAACTGTATGCAAATTTGCACCTTGCTACACTTTATATGTATGTAATGTGGGGGTGCCCTTTATTAGCGTCCTCCCTGGGATTCTGATTATGAGTACGTGCGCTGCCTCCTGAGGGTATGATGTCAGTGCTTTGCTCCTGCCTGTGGTTTAGTAAATGCGTCATGGGGGGTTCCCTGTATCTGGCGCTGCTCTCGTGCTTATATAGGGATCTGTATCTGATAGTGGGTGTCATAAGAAGATGCAATATAAATTGCTTATTGATCATACATATTTCAGAGCAATATACATACATATCATGAAAAAATATCATGTAAAAAGGCACAGCAAATCTGAATACAACGTGGATCAGAGCTATAATCAAGATAAAATCTGATCGCAGATACACATTTTCTGTGGCAATATAAACTGTATTTTTTCTCATGACATATTTTTTCATGATATGTATGTATACTGCTCTGAAATATATGTATGATCAATAAGCACTTTATATTGCATCTGCTCTACGACACCCACTATCAGATACAGATCCCTATACACATACGCGAGCAGCGCCAGATAGAGGGAACCCCCCCATTATACACTATCAGGGTTATCCAAAGAGATTCGAAAAGTCACCGCACGTTCGGTGACTTTTCGTTCTCTTCAATTCGGTTCCTTTTGCCGATTGCATTTCGGTGACCCTGCGGTGTATTCAGCAAACACCACAGGGTCCCCGAATTGCAGGGAAAAGCTGCCGAAAACCTGACGAAAACTAACCGAATGCACGCTGAAAACAAGCAAAAACATCTGGATTAACCTTCGAAAAAGCCGAACAGGAGCCGAACATGAGCCGAATCACACAGAGCCGAAGCAGCTGTGACGTAGAGGAGGCAGTGAATAAATTAGAAAAACCATTTGTATGAATCTGGGAAAAAGAAACGCTGTTTGCAAAGAAACTACTGAGCGAAAATGTCTGAAATTTTCACAGGAGGTCCAGGGAATGATAATAAGAAGGGCTGTTACAAAGAAAATAAGTAAACTGAAAAAAAAAAAAAAAAAAATCTGACTTTTAATTTTTTTTAAAAAAATTCAGAAAAATGCTTAAAGTATCCTAAAAAATCTATAAATAAAGAGACTTTTTCCTGCAGAATTTTATAATGAACGGTTTATTAGATATTAAATTAAAACGGGAATATTTTTAACATTGAAGCCTATGGGATTCTCCTGAATAAATTTGCCGAATGAAACCACCGAATGGCAGGGCATTAGGGGAACCTTTCACTGCTGGTTTGTGTTCTCTGAATAGCCGAAGCAGTGCTTTTTCATGGGGATTTCACTGCCCTCGAACAGGGACCGAACAGGCACCGTATGTTCAGGCAATTCGCCAGGATTTGGCGAATTGCCTGCTCTCTGGATAGCCGAATGGCCAGGAAAGGTAACCGAAGGCTGATTTTCAGCGTTCGGTTACCTTTCTCAAGCAATTCGAATCTCTTTGGATAACCCTGTATATGTGTTGTAGTCTGTTACAGGCTGTTCTATGGGTTTTTTATTTTTCCAGGGTGGAGGTCCGAGATAGGGGTGGGCAGGGTGGCTGTAATGGGGTTGAAACTTGAACATTTCAGTCCTGTTCAAGCCTTTGGAGGGTTAACTTTCCAGATGTTTACACTTTAGGCTGGGGTCAGACCAGCGCACTTTTAATGTGCGTTCTGGCGCACATAATTACGGCCGCACTAGCAGCAAATGACTGGCAATGACAGCCAATATACGAAGTACGGTCGCACGAAAGTCCGGCCGCGCAACGCAAGTGGAAAACGAACGCATTTTTCTGAGAACGCTGAACCGCTAGTACTGACGTACTGAGTGCGCAGCTGCGGCATAGCGGCGTGTTTGCGTGATTAGGAGATGTCAGACCCTGCTAATGTCCAGCCTACATAACGTCCAGACGCAAAAAGAGTTTTATTGACGATCCGAAAGAAATCACGCACGAAAAATGCGCATCGTATGACCGTTTTCGCGCATTCCGTGAAAAAATACGTCAATTCGTTCGGACGCACTTTTTTACGTTCGCGTGTAAAAATGCTTTCGTTTGACCCTAGCCTTAACCCTTTCGCTGCTGAGGCGTTTCACGCCTCTGTGCTGAGGTCATATTTACCGGTTTTGCTCATCATGTTTAAATGCATTTTGAAGGCTTATTTTAGTATATGACCCAGACATATTATATATCGTTCTTTCCGTCAGACTCGACAGATTAATAATATGTCATTATTATATGTATACGTCATGACCTGTCTGTATATTATAACAAAAAATGCAATAAAATATGAATTTTCAATAATTTACAACGTGTAAAGTGTATTTTTTTCACATTTTAACATGCGAGCAATTGCGGTTATAGTTTGTATGGGGTGCGCTTGTTAAAAAAATTAGAGATGGGGTCTCGTTACATTTTTTTTGGGGGAAATTACGCGATTTTTAACAAACGCACCGCATACAAAAATCGTTAGTGCAGCATCATTGTTCACATTATAATTGAAATGGGAACAATATTGCTGCATTAACAAACCAAAAAAAAAAAAAAACTTGTTTATTTTTTTTTTATAATTTTTTTTTAAATATTTTTTAATTTTTATTTTTATTTTTTTTAAAAAAAACTTTTTTCACAGTGGTGTTTGGTATCGTTGGAACGGCCATACTCTGGCCGATCCAACAGTACCAAACATTAACCCCTAGCTGCCACGGATCGGGAGATAGGGGATTCATTGGAATCCCCTATCTCCACCGTTGGTGGCAGCTAGGGGTTAACTCCAGGACTGGCGTCATCGTGCTATGCACGATGACGCCAGTCCTCAGGGGGAGTTCCCGGAGGCTTGGCTGACATCCAAGATGTCGGCCAGCTCCAGGAAAGGATCACGTACCGGCGCTTTTCAGCGCCGATTCGTGATCCGGCTCCCCAGGAGTTAATGAGAGCCACCGTTTGGAAGGGCAGGCTGTGCCCTTCCAAGCGGTGCCTGTCTTAACCCCCTGCTCCCCGGCGATCGGGAGGGAGAGAGGTCCGAAGGACCTCCCCCCCTCCCTTTCAGGCGCCTCCTCCGCGGGGGGGGCGCCTGAATTAGATGTCATCGCGTAGCCGCGATGACATCTAATGTCCCCGCCGGGCTCCCGAGTGCTGGGCTGACATCCAAGATGTCAGCCCGCACCGGGGGGGCGCAGCAATCCGCCGGAATCCGGCGGATTGCTGCCTCCTGTGCTCGGATGCGCTGAGCGCGTCCGTAGCACAGGAGAACCACTTGGCTGGACGCGCTGAGCACGTCCATAGCAGCCAAGTGGTTAAAAAAGGTGTTTTTGTGTGATTATAACTCTGAGAATGCTGCAACTTGTCTTTTCCTAGAAATTAAGGGAATGTATATTGTTTACACTCTGCTCTAGGGGAGTCCTCATACACACCGCACATTACTGTGAGTTTTATAGCTGTGGAGCACTGAGATACACTCATACATTTGATTTTTTGATTTTTTTTTGGGAGGGGGGCAGCATTTCATTCATCGCTCCAGGCAGCACAGTGTCTTGGGCTGGCCCTGCACACTCTTAAACCTTGTGGACAGCCTTCCCAGAAGAGTTGAAACTGTTGTAGCTGCAAAGGGTGGACCGATGTCATATTGAACCCTATGGATTAGGAATGGGATGTCACTTAATTTCATATGCGAGTCAAGGCAGGTGAGCGAATACTTTTGGCAATATAGTGTATATATACACAAACACACACTTTTAAAAAATATATAGATGTACGAATAAAGAAATATAAATACATCTGCACAAATTAATTACGTCTGGCATAAAATGAACTATGCTATTAAATCATAAAGAAAATTAAATATGAAAGTTAGACAAATATGAACACTTCACTAGTGGAATTATTTAAGGCACGGCGGTGGTGTATATAAAGATTGAATTAGGAATGATTTTTTTTTTCTCTCTTCCTTTCTCCTCGTTTACCTTTTGCCTGGTGCAGGATGAATGGATGAAGGCATATGAAAACAAATACTATTAAGAGGGACGAGTAAATAAAATGAAAGACGCTGTGATATAAGAGTTTATTCAGAAGTGTACTGAAATACATTCATAACTAAAACACGAAATCCGACCAAAGGCTTAGATCGCGAGTGGGAAAAAGAAGAACAGCGCATGCGTAAGTTAAGAAGAAGAAAGCAATGTTAACAAGATGGTAGTGAGCAGAAAGATGCAGTATTATAAAGCGGAAGTTGATATAAGGAATAGCACTGACTGATGAAGTCAGATTTTAGCCGGCGAAACGTGTCTCAGGATTCAGAACTATCTATTTAATCCTGAAAATATTTTACCTTTATCGATTTTTATCTGCATTAGTTTAATAAATAATAAAATTTTATTTGGAATTGAGTCCCGGAATTGATTTCTGAGCACCTCAAGGAAGAATTGTTTAAAGGCTGGGGGCTGCCAGGAAAACCCCAAAAGTGCAGTTCTTAAGAGCTAAGATGTAAGCTCTCTGCATTGTAAGAAACCCATAGAGGACATATTGGGTCAGTGCATCTATGTACTGTGCAATGTGTTTTTTTTTTCCTCCATTTGAGTGTATGGATAATCCTCAGCATCTGATGCCATATGGAGTAAATGACTGCTAGGATTCCAGAAGAATATTTTTAAAGTTTCAATATATGGAAGTGGCTTAACCTCTGTATGTGTTAAAGAACTGTTCGTAAGCAATTAAAAGAAATACATTTTCTAAGGCATCTGCATTGGCAATCATTGAATTCTCTGTTCACTGGAAGACAATAAATTGATGCTATGTATCCTTCCCCCTCCCAAAAAAAAAATGAGATAAATCTTATTGAGTACAAAAAGTGATTCATTATATACGTAAATATTTTTATAAACATATAAAGGTGCGCTGGTGGAAGATATATTTAGTGTTTGGTTTTGTCTCTTGGTGCTTTTGGGGTGTAAAAATTTTTTAGGACACCTGGGCAGCACATGAAACGGAGTCACCCTCTTAATCAATATATAAAATAAACGAAAGTACCCTCCAGCGCCTAAACCACATACCAGTATTTTTCTTTAAATAATGAACACGTTTCTCTGGTCACATGCAAATCCTCATTGTTTCCTGGATTTTCTGAGCAGAACTTGTTATGGAGCAGGGCAGTTAGGAAAGCAACACCCGTCTTTTCAAATAATTGCTCTTTATCTTTATTTTCTCTTCAAGAACAAATACATTTTTGCAGCTGATTTGATACATGAAAAGCACTGTGATCAGTGCTGTTATCAGAAATCTTTAGGGCCCTTATGGAACCACTGGTCTGGGCCCCCTTCCCTCAGGAGCCCATTTCAGCAGTCTAAATAAAAAATTTTGCCTCCTCTTCTCTTTGCCTTATTGTACAGGAAGTGGCCCAGAATGTGGTCCAGCAAGTGATAAAAAGTGTTTCTTGGTGGGATAGCACTCTGGTTACATCTCTTCTACTACTAACTGCTCCCTCGGTGATGAGTCAGAGTGCTCTTCCTGTATTCTGTTAGGCCCATGTTGATACGTGGCTGCATGTTGTTGCTAAAAAGCTCCCTGCTGCTGGCTATGTCAACTCTGTTGGGGCTTCAAATAAACCTGGCTAAAGCTAGGATCTGAGGCTTCAATGTAGATCTTATCTGCTTCACACATCAGGTCCCTGCCTTATCCCCTTAATGAGAGAGCATGCACAGCCAAATTTGCTTTAATCTGCTAAATAGCAATATTAAATGAGTTTTTTTTTTATTCATACAATGACATTTGGTATACTTAGAGTTAGAGTAAAATGGTTAGGATTACTGTTCAGTTTGTTTTTTTCGGAAAAATTATAAAATCACTTTTAATTTTTTCGATTTTTAACACTGAATAATGTGTTATGCGTGCATCTTGTGGCTAATTTCTGGATTACACTTACAATGATTGAATTTAGCCTTAAAAGGGCCATTTTATTTGCCTCATTAATAGAAATATGCCTATATGGTTTATTCCCTATATATGAGATAGTCCACACATTTTGTGGGTAGCAGTGCCATATAGACATATCTATAACAATAAAAACGTTTGCGTCCGTCGCTGCAGGCGGCGGACACAATGCGCATGTGCGACGGGGGGGAAAAAAACTGCCGGCATGCTCGCGATTAAGATTAAAAAAAAAAAGCTACTAAGCCTTGCCGCCGCCCCGCCGCTTACTGGACCCACCGCACCGCCGGACCCCCCGCTCACCGGACCCCCCCGCTCCCACCGCTCACCAGACTCACCGGACCCGCCGCTCACCAGACCCTCGCTCCTGCCACTCACCAGACCCGCCGCACCACCAGACCCGCCGCTCACCGGAACCCCCACTCCCGCCACTCACTGGACCCACCGCTCACAGCCCCCCTGCTCTCGCGACCTGTCGGACCCCCCGCTCCCACCGCTCACCAGACCCGCTGAACCCGCCGCACACCGGACCCCCGGCTCCCGCCACTCACCAGACCTGCCGCACCGCCAGACCCGCCGCTCACGGGACCCCCCTGCTCCCGCCGCTCGCCGGACCCACCGCACCGCCGGACCTGCCAATCACCGGCCCCCTGCTCCCGCGACCCACCGGACCCACCAGGATGTGGGAAAAAAGAAGGGAGGGATGTGGGAAAAAAGAAGGGAGGGATGGGGAAAATAAAAAAGATGGGAGGGATGTGGGAAAAAAAGAAGGGAGGGATATGGGAAAAAAAAAGAAAGGGAGGGATATGGGAAAAAAAAAGAAAGGGAGGGGTGTGGGAAAAAAAAAGAAGGAGGGATGGGGAAAATAAAAAAGGGAGGGGGGAAAAAAAGAAGGGAGGAGGGGAAAAAATAACTGCCGGCATGCGCTCAATTAAAAGGAAAAAAAAAAGCTGGTAAGCCTTGCCGCTGCTCAGTGGACCCACCGCCCCGCCGCTCACTGGACCCGCCGTCCCACCCCCACCACTCAGTGGACCCGCTGCCCCGCCGCTCACTGGACCCGCATCAAAAGGGGGGGGAATGAAAAGAGTGTGTGTGTGGGGAGTTAATGAAATGAAAAGAGTGTGGGCGGGTGTGGACAGAGCCAGCCAGCCTGGGAAGAGGAGCCGCTCACGGGAGCTTACTATCTAAGAGAGGAAAGAGACGCCCGCTATAATATATAAATGCCATTGTAATCCACAAGGTAGAGGAAGGGAGTATATTTAAAAGGAAACAAAGTAGCAAAACAAGAGGACATAGTCTTAGATTAGAGGGACAAAGGTTTAAAAGTAACATCAGAAAGCATTATTTTACTGAGAGGGTGGTGGATACATGGAACAGTCTTCCAGTTGAAGTGGTAGAGGCCAAAACAGTAATTGAATTTAAGCAGGCATGGGATAGGCATACGGCTATCCTAAACAAAAGATAAATCCAGGTAAAGTATCCATGTAATTGGGCAGACTAGATGGGCCGAAAGGTTCTTATCTGCCGACATTTTTCTATGTTTCTATGTAATGCGCTGTCAGCTGCGCGCGCACCCATCACAGCTGCTCACTCGACCCTCCCGTCGTGGATAGGACAGCGACAGATGCGTTACAAACGCATTTATATAGAGAGATACTCTTGGATAGGGCCTTGAAAAGCAAATATGTGGACACAGATTCTGAGCTGGCAACAACAACAATAGACTGCCCTCTGGGCAGGCTTAATAACTAGTTCCTAATAATGTTTCCAGCCTGGTGCCCCACCAACTTGAAAGGTCACCTGCCACCAAAACATCTCAGTATTGCATCATCATTGTTTCGATTAAAATCCTAATGTTATTCACTAACGCGACAGTCATGCAGGGTTTGTTACAGTGAGTACACTCATTCCTTCAGATAGCTTGGAGCTACTCTGGTCACCACATGCCAATTAGACCTTGATTACGGATATACGAACATTGACCTGGATATACCCTTATCTGTACCTTAAACCCAGACTAAAACACTTAACGCCAAGGGTGGTCGGGTTGGAACAAGGGGCAGGGTGGCATTTGCCCCCTAGGCCGGTCTTTATAAACCCATAGATGACTGGCTGCTGTACTTGTGAAAAAAAATGTTTATTCAATCCGGCTCGGTGGAGTAGAGGTAACATCACTGCTCTGCGTGGAGAAAGACTGTGGAGACCAGGGGCGGACTGGGCCGGGGGGCAGGGGACCAGCGTCCCCCGCGGCCGAGTTCCGACCGAGCTGTGTTGTTTTTTTTACGAACGGCCATAAGCTGTGCTGTGTTTTTTTTTTTTTACAAACGGCCAGACTCCTATGCGCAGCTGCGTTAGTGCTGGGCCGGCCCCCCACGTGATGCAAAGCGTGCCGTGCACACGCTGCAGAGGAGGGCGCAGCCCGAGGGAGACGTCAGACGTGGGAGCCTCAGCCGAGTGCACATGTCACTAGCCAGCCTGCCAGTGCGAGGAGGGCCGAGGGAGGCAGACAGTGGGGAAGCCAGACATCCACCCATCCAGAGACAACAGGACCCGGCCGGGGCCAGCCCAGAGAGTTTCAAGACGTTGAGGTGAGTGGTGGCGATCTGGCCTGCTGCTGCTGCTGTGGGGGTGAATAAATTAAAGGGAGGCCCTCTGTGTGACGTGTGTAGGACTTCACTGGGGTTAAGAAGTTGCTGCTCCAGGCGCTTCCTCACACACACACAATCCCCTGGAATCTGCTCCTGCGATAATACTCACCACCTCTCAGCCTGCAGCCTCACTCCTCTCAGCCCTGCTGCTCCACACACACAGTTGTGCTGTGTCTCCCCGGCTCCTGTGCACTCATTGCCAGCACTAGCCCTGGCTCCTTCCTCCTGGGTGTCTGGTCCTGCTGCTGCCCCCTGCCTCACCCCGGCTCTGACTCAAACTTTTTCATTGTCCCTGTGAGATGGGACAGGCCTGAGATCACTCCATGTCACACACTGTGCACAGCACTGTGTGTGTGATTACCCAGGCTGAGACCCCCCACCCCCAGCTTTGTAAACACACAGCATCCAGCAGTCCTGCTGTGAATGAGCACTGCTCCCATTGACACACAGCAGCATCTGGAGAGGCAATCTGTTTTGTTTTTTTCTGCAAACAATACAGAAACAAGAATGTTTTTAATATCCTATTGTTACATAGCATGTTTTATTAGAAGGACACAAAATCCAGTATACAAAAACAGACATGTTTTACTGATCTCACCTATACATGTTGCTCACCAGCCGCCGACCTCACCAGCCGCCGACCTCACCAGCCGCCGGCTCACCAGCCGCCGGCCTCACCACACTGACCTCACCAGCCGCTGACCTCACCAGCCGCTGACCACCAGCCGCTGACCTCACAGCCGCTGACCACCAACCGCTGACCTCACCAGCCGCTGACCTCCCCGCACATCCATGCAGTAATGTACAGTGTCTTTTTTTAAACCTGAAAAGTGATTGGCAGCTTCACGTGTGCTTGCAGGGACCTTCTGTGCAACAGCGCAAAACTAAAAACATTGTTTTCTGTATTTGGGCTAAATTATGTTTGTGTGTAATATATATATATATATTATATTAAAAGCCTTCTATAATTATTTTAACCAGTAATAAAATGTTATTTATTACTTAATTTGCTTCCCGTGTATGTTTTTATTTAAATAAGGGCCCGAGTTGCTGCACTATGGCGGGCCTCTGGCTGGTACTTGTCCCCCGGGCTGAAAGTTGCCAGTCAGCCCCTGGTGGAGACACAGGTTTGAATCCCGGCAAGAGCACCTCTCCATTAAGTGTCCTTGGGCAAGACACCTAACGGTACATACTCGCCACCCAGAACATACTTGAAAACTAGAGAAATCTCAATGTATCCTTCCTGGTAAAATCCTTTCTCAAAATAAAAAAAATATGAGTAACCATCTGCATCTATGTAAAAGCATGACTTTGGGACTCACACCCACACTCATGAGAGATTTTACACATATCCATGTCTGATTTCACAGGTGTTGTGGAAATTTTATTATGCGGACATTTTATTCTAGGATGTGTGTGTTTTATAGGTTGTCATCTGTCTCCATGTGTTTCGGATTTAACAGAGAAACGCTCTAGCAGAAGGTAAAAAACAAAAGAAAAGAAAACATAAGTCAGCAAAAAATAGGCAAGAGTCTGATAAAATGAGGGGAGGGCGCAAATCACTCCCAAGGGGGTATTAGCAAGGGAAGCGGGGTGTTCTAAAAACAGCCAGGGATCGTCAGCCAGTGTCCAGTATCGACAAGCAGCAAAGGCTGCCCCCGCATCCAAGAATGAGGCCGGGGTCTGTACCGGCAGAGCGTCACAGGGGAGGCTGGTTGCCCCCAAAATAAGCAGGCCACAGAGAGCATTCCATGACGCAGCATCCAGGACCTGGTCTTCAGGCTCCCTCAGCTCCTCCGCAGGAATAGGCCGGATGGATCCCATCAGCGCCCCGGGCAACACAGGGGTAGACGTCTCCATAGCCGGATACCACCCGTAGGTAGTAGAGATCCCCGCCGGGACGAGTCCACCTGCATCTTGCAGCACCGATGACGTCAGAGAGGGCAGGAAATTAGGAGGGCCCATCGAGGCATGGACAGGCTGGGCACCGAGCTCAGGCACAGGTAAGGCGAGGGTGGAGCGAGTCATCCCGGCGCCGAATGCCACATATGCCTGGAGCTCCCAGCACCACCACTCCCATGGCGGGCAGCAGATGGGAGCCCTCCATACCAGCCCAGACCGTCAGCGAGGAGGCAAGGAAGTGCCGGTGAGAAAATCTGCAGGGCGTTACAGGGAACAGGATCCAAAATGTCCACCAGCAGTAGGCCGCAGAGTAGGCCGGAGAACGTCAAACACCCCGATTAGTACTCAACGTGCAGCTGATGAGTGCTGGTGTGGGGCAGTAGGTCAGCAGGCGTTGTCTCCACCATAAAAGGTACCACAGCTGACAGTGGGTCACAAAAATACACCGCAAAAAAACAGAAAAGTCAGGGAGCTCCTCAAAGTGCGACCGCACTCGTCGGCGTTACTAACCATTCTAACCTCTCAACGTCTAATTAATTTTCCAACCTAGTAGGGAATCACTTTGAGGACCATCACGACTGCCTTTCCTTGATGGAGCTTGAGTCAACAGCCATCAGTCCGGTGATGGAGACTCCCATTCCAGAGGCCAAAACCTTTTTGTAGATGGTTCCAGGTATTACACATACCACCCCAGACGGTAAGCCACACACTGGATATGCTGTAACTACAGTCAGTGAGGTTGTGGAGAAAGATACTCTCAGCTGACGGGGTATGTGCAGCCTCTGTATAGCGTTCATGCTATATACAACGTTCACATTTGCATGAAGAAGTACGAGAAATTAGCCAAGACCACTCAGAGACATTTGTCAAAAGAATTTAACGATACATTCCTAGAGGGTAACATCAGTTATAGTTTTAATATTAGCTCTGGCTCTTGCACCTCGCTTGCCAATCCTGTATGGGTGTCCGGGCAGTTAGGCGGCCCGCAGGTATGCTTCAACATCGGCTTCGGTAACAGATTTGTGGGATCCTTCAGTTGTACGGGTATAACAATCACCCTTACTAATGAAACCCTTGATCTCTTTGGTAACACCCATAGACCAGATTATATCTGCTGGAAAGAAGGATGCGATGTTCAGACTGAGGGGGCGATCCCCCAGTCTATTCAGTTATTACTGAGTGCCCGAGACCGTCAGAGAAACTCCTCGGGCAGTATTACATAGTTGGTGCTAACTTAACCAGAGCTGTTGTTAACTTAACAGCTCCATAGGCTATAATGGCTCTGGTAAATTAACAACAGCTCTGGTTAAGTTAGCACCAGCTTCGTAATACTGCCCCTCATGTGCTGTTCTGACAGGCCCATATTATTTCCTGTGTGGTTTCGCCGCTTATAAGGTAATTCCCCCTAATACAAGAGGTTCATGTGCTTTAGTGAAGCTTGTTCCGTCATCTTATGTTGCAGCCGATCGAGAGGATCTGATGGTGCGTAGGAAGGCAAAGATGCCTGGGAGAGCTCGTAGGGAACTATTCTCTAGCCACGATCAGGCTTGGGCATGTTCCCCACGTGGACTGGATGGGGGATCGAGCTTATGTAGTGATTGAACAATTTCTCCTCTATTGTAGATGAGATGTTCAATGAAACCGTAGAAGCTGTCAGGGAGATCACCCAGGAACAACGACAGATAAAGACTCTGGTATTGCAGGAAAAGATGGCTCTTGATTATCTTTTAGCGTCCAAGGGGGTTTCTGTGAATTCATAGGTGGGGACTGTTGTACCTGGATAACGGACACCAGTGACATGGTCAAAGCACATATGGATAAGGTTAGAGCCCTGCAGTGAGGGTTGGAATCCTTTTGAAGGTTTGGGAAGCTTTGGGGATTTCTTGTTTTCCACTGGATCCTGGCTAAAGAAAATGGGAGTATATATAATTATGGTGTTTCTGTTTCTATTCCTTCTATACGCCGGAGTGAAATGTTCCTGTTGTCTAATCGACCGAGTTACCAAAGCCAGAGTAGATGACTACGTTTTCGTTGCCGAGATGAGACGCCCGAAAGACCAACCCATGGACCAGATACAGAGGATTCCAAACCGACCGGTGACCGACGCGACCCACCACCTCATGTCCTCCCTCTGATTCACCTCCCCTACAGCAGATTCTACGTGTCAAGATTTGTTTTAAGATTTGCTTTACGATTCTACGTGTCAAGATTGACTTTCTGTTGTTTTCCATCATCTGTTTTGCTTTTTGGATTCAGGACTTTTCATATACAAGAGGGACCGTTTCTTTCCAAAGAAGATCGAGATTCATCGAGGGACACTGGGGAGCATATTACAAAGAGGAGGGACTGTTGTGGAAATTTTATTATGTGGACATTTTATTCTAGGATGTGTGTGTTTTATAGGTTGTCATCTGTCTCCATGTGTCGGATTTAACCGAGAAACGCTCTAACAGAGGGTACTTGGGTTGAATCGGAACCAGCGGTAAGACCGTCAGTATGAAAACCTTCTCATGGGTTTAAAGACGAGTTCTCGGTGTGTGGGGGCGTTTGTCGGTTTGCGAGCACTAAGTGCAATGCGCTGGGCTTCTTACCTTCAAATGTCTATGCACATTAGAGAAGTGAAGTCTGCATAACGAGAGATACATATTATACCTCTGTTGCAGCTACGCTATCCCTTTTTGGATACATATCTGCTTTTAAGACATACCGGCCTTGTTGATATACTTGTACCATATGCAGACAATAGCTGAAGTATTGTTTCCGCAGATAGTCTAATCTATGAGAACCAGTAGACTGATCTTCACTAGATACTGATCACTCTGGGGGGATGGTCGGCCACAAGGCTGATGGGGACAATGGACATGACTCATCCTTCCTGTTATAAAGGGATGAGGTGTGTACATTGCACTAGTCAGCCATCTTGGTACTCCCCTGTCCTTTTGATATGTACAGTTGCAAGAAAAAGTATGTGAACCCTTTGGGATTGCGTGGAGTTTTGCATGAATTGGTCATAAAATGTGCTCTGATCTTCATCTAAGTCACAACAATTTGAAAAACACAGTCTGCTTAAAATAATACAACACAAACATTATATGTTTTCATGTTTTTATTGAACAGAACATGTAAACATTCACAGTGCAGGGTGGAAAAAGTATGTGAACCTTTGGACTTAATAACTGGTTGACCCTCCTTTGGCAGGAATAACCTCAACCAAGTTGAGGATCAGACCTGATCAGACCTGCACAATGATCTGGAGTAATTTTGGACCACTCCTCTTCACAAAACTGTTTCAGTGTAGCAATATTCTTGGGATGTCTGGTGTGAATCGCTCTCTTAAGGTCATGCCACAGCATTTCAATCGGGTTGAGCTTCAGTTGGCGGACAGATGGTCTTACGTTTTCCTGCAAAATGTCTTGATAAACTCTGGAATTCATTTTTCCATCAATGACAACAATCCGTCCAGGCCCTGAGGCAGAAAAGCAGCCCCAAACCATGATGCTCCCTCCGCCATGTTTTACAGTGGGGATGAGCTTTTTATATTGGTGTGCTGTGCCTTTTTTTCTCCACACATAGTGTTGTGTGTTTTTTCCAAACAACTCAATTTTGATTTCATCTGTCCACAGAATATTTTGCCAGTAGTGCTGTGGAACATCCGGGTGCTCTTTTGCAAACTTCAAACGTGCTGCGATATTCTTTTTGGACAGCAATGGCTTCCTCCGTGGTGTCCTCCCATGTACTCCATTCTTGTTTAATGTTTTCCTTATTGTAGTTATTGTAGATGTGTCAACAAAAATGTTAGCATGTGTCGGAGATTTCTGTAAGTCTTTAGCTGACACTCTAGGATTCTTCTTTACCTCATTAAGCATTCTGCGCTGTGCTCTTGCAGTTATCTTTACAGGACGACCACGCCTAGGGAGAGTAGCAACAGTGCTGAACTTTCTCCATTTGTAGACAGTCTGTCTTACCGTGGACACATGAACATCAAGGCTTTTGGAGATACTTTTGTAACCCTTTCCAGCCTCATGCAAGTCAACAATTCTTGATCGTAGGTCTTCTGAGAGCTCTTTTCTGCGAGGCATGGTTCACATCAGGCAGTGCTTCTTGAAACCAGTAATCCCGAAACTGGTGTGTGTTTTTAAAGGGCAGGACAGCTTTCAGCATCACATCCAATAATATCACACTGATTGGACTCAAGGTTGGCTCACTCCTGGCTCCAATTAGCTTTTGGAGAAGTCATTAGGCTTGGGGTTCACTTACTTTTTCCACCCTGCACTGTGAATGTTTACATGTTATGTTCAATAAACACATGAAAACATATAATGTTTGTGTTGTATTATTTTAAGCAGACTGTGTTTTTCAAATTGTTGTGACTTAGATGAAGATCAGAGCACATTTTATGACCAATTCATGCAAAACTCCACGTAATCCCAAAGGGTTCACATACTTTTTCTTGCCACTGTACATATATTTCTTACATTAATCCCTTAATTTTGCTTTCATACATTACCTGTTCAATCTGGATTCAATGTTTCTGTAGTTACAGCAGCAATATTCTTTACATAGAATATATTGTTTTGGAATATGTGAAAATTATCAATGCCAGATATTCAATGCATGTGAGTTAGAGGTGTGGTCCTAATTAAGTGATATGTAATATCCTGAATGCATTGTGTGTTGGAATGATCTGAATCCCTCAATGCATTGTGGAATGATCTGAAATCTGAATGAATGCAACGAACATTACAGATCCAGTTATAGTCAATTTGACGTCATTGAAAATCTACCCCTTCATTTAAATATTACTTTCTCTAAAATATAATATTTACTATGTCTCAAGAGGGCAGTGTTGCAGCCCTCAGCATTAGAACGGCCAGTCCCACTGAGAAAGACACAAACACAAGGAGAGTGGTACTGAATACAAATGGCTGACCTCAACCCGGCGTCTCCTCCTATTCACGTCACATATAGAAAAGGTAAAGTATATAGTGGGGTGGATCTGCAATTACAATAATAACGTAATAGTGCAGTAGGTTAACAACAATGTGTAAAACTTAGGCCCCCTAGGACCTCACTCACTGAATGGAGAAGTAAGTTAGGCACACCACAATAGTGTCCACCGGTCGCTCTAGGTATCCAGATGTCCTAGGACGCAGGAACATGGAGCTCCGGAAGGATCACAAAGAGTAGACGTAAAAAGGTTTAAAAGCTGGTTTATATGCACATTCCAACGCGTTTCATCTTCTGAGGACTTCATCAGGGAAGTCGTATCTAGTTTGGAACAATAATCTAGTTTATTGATCCAAACAAAAGTCATCAGGGCAGATTGTAACGTGTCCAAATAAATTCTTGGTAACGTAAGTGGTAGGGTGCGAAAAATTTACAAAATGTTTGGAAGAATGCTCATTTTTACAGCCGCCATTCTGCCTAGCCATGACACCTCCCGGTATTTCCATTAAGACAACATGGATTTCACTTCCGTCAGTATTCTATCATAGTTGTGTTTAATCAGTCCCCCCGGATCCCACGTTATAAGCCAACCTAAATATGAGATAGTGGGATCTCCAAACGCGTATAGGCGACGTAATGCGTTCAGTTGTGGGGATATTATGAGGGAGAGCTTGCGTTTTGGTGACATTGACCAGATGATAGGAAAGTTGGCTGTAAGCTGTCAGTTCGTCTTGTAGGGCAGGAATGGAAGAGTGAGGATCTGTCAATGTGACTAATATATCATCGGCATAAAGATGAAGTTTATATATAGCCGGGCCTGCCTGTACTCCCCTAACATCATCATTTTGTCTAAGAGCTTGTGCTAAGGGTTCCAAGACCAGCGCATATAAAAGAGGGGATAGCGGGCAACCTTGTCTGGTTCCATTCGTGATCACAAATTCCTCAGACAAAAAGCCCAAAATGAGCACTCTCACAGAGGGAGAATCGTACAGTGCCTGTATCGCGGCTTGATACTCGGTAGGAATGTTAAATTTAGTCATAACCAGTTTCATAAATGACCAGTTCACTCTGTCGAATGCCTTTTTGGCATCCAGCCAAAGTAAAAGACTGGGTTGACACGTGTGTTGCAGCACCTCCATGAGGTTGATCTGTTTTTTAGTACTGTCAGGCCCTTGATGTCCGGAGATAAAACCCACTTGATCAGGGCCAATCAATTTTGGGAGAAATATTTGAAGTCTGGTTGCTAAAATCTTACTGTACAGTTTCAGGTCCACGTTAAGAAGCGATATAGGTCTCAGGTTTTTACAAATATCCGGGGCCTTCCCTGGTTTGGGCAATGTGATTATGTGTGCCCGTAACATATCTACTGGGAACAAACTCGTCTCTCTTGCCCGTGCAAAAACTGTTAATAGGTGTGGTATCAGTATGGTGGAGAAAGAGGTAGAATATTGACCAGTCAATCCATCTGGGCCTGGCGCTTTATGTTTAGGGAGGGCCTTAATGGCGTCGGAGAGTTCCTCTTTTGATATAGGAGCTGACAGAGATTCTGCCTGCGTGGTTGTCAGTGACAGTAAATTTAAGCTCGCTAAATATGCATTAACGTCGTCAGTGGTCGGGTTGGGTTGTTGAGTCGGCTATAGCCAGATTATATAGAGACTCATAGTAAGTTGCAAATTCGTTTGCAATAGCTATAGGGTTATGAATCCGATCCTGCGCAGTTTGAAGTGCTGCGACTTTAGTCGGAGTACTAGGGGGCTTAAGTCAGCGAGCTAATAAGCGTCCAGGCTTATTTTGGAATGCATAAAACTTTGCTTTTAGCTTGGCCATAGAACCAAAGTATCTATCAGCTTCCAGGGTTCATAGAGAGCATACAGCCGCATCCAAATCATCAGCCAAAGCAGGTGAGGGAGATAATTTATTTTGAGTATCTAATTCTTGTATAAAAGTTAGAAGCTCTAATCGTGCGGAGACATAGTCTTTTCACAACCCCACGAAAAACCGCCTTATGCGCTTGCCATATAGTGAAAGGATCTATGTCTGGAGTATCGTTTTCAGTGAAGTAATCTGTCAATGTTTTCGTCAGCGCTGGAGCAGCTTGGTTGTGTTTAAGTGCGTGTTCTGGAAGTCGCCACGGCGGTCTCGTGTAATATTTATAATCATCTGACAGCGTTAGAAGCACAGGAGAATGATCTGACCATGTAAAGGGAAGAATAACACAGTCAATTACTCGAGGGAGGAGCGTGTTTGGTATCATAAAATAATCTAATCTGGTATAGCTATTATGCACCATGGACCTGAAAGTGTAGTCTCGGTCAGATGGGTGGAGGAGACGCCAGGCGTCATATAGTTGGTATTGTTGCAATAGGGACCTGAGTTTGTTCGAAGAGGAGGCATTGTATGAGGATACTTGTATCCAAGTACTCCAAGTACTAAAATATGTATACGTCCGTCCGTACCATGTCTCCAGTCGGTATTGGTTTCAACTGCATCAGTAGCCTTGGGAAAAAAGGGGGAAGAAAAGAAGAATAGAAAGAACAAAGAAACCAGTGCTGGTGCACTGTACAACTATATACATGAAGAAATCAAAAAATCTCCCTCTAGGGTTCCCTGTAGGGAAGCCTGATCCCTTCCAGTGAAGGGGGGAAAAGGGGGAGCATATACTGCGGCAAACAGCGCCTCCACGGTGGTCGCCATGCAATTATGGGCCGTAGCAAGTTCATCCGTTTTTGTCTCCAAATGAGATGTTCTGTCTCCTATATCTCGGATCTCCTTCCGTATGTCAGCTGAAACTGCATCCAGGCGGGAGGTCAGTGCAGATGATAGATCCTTGAACATCTTCAATGTAAACGCCGAGAGGTCTGTGTTGCTAGCATCAGGAGGTAGGTCTGAGGTGGCCGACGGGGAACCTCTGCCATTTTGGGCCTCCGTGCCGTTGCGGCATTTGGTGGATTTGGGGGTGAAAAAGTCCAGTTTAGCTCCCGTTTTTTTACTTTTGCTGGAGGCCATGCTATGCTGGCTGGTTTGCTGTTCGTTTACGTCACCGTCTGCGATGTTGGAAGGTCGGTGTCCGCTGAGTGGCACCATTTACCTGCAGGGCCACTCGATCACACAGTCGCCATGATCAGCCACTAACTCCGCCCTATGCAAGAAATTGTAATAATGAAGTAGTGGGTCCAACGGGGACCACCGAAAAAATTGCTTAAATCGTTATGATAGCTGTGTGAAAAAATTGGTAACAGTATTTTTGAGAACCAATATTGAGCACTCACAAAAATTTTAATACGCAGACAGTCACTGCAGGATGACTAGAAAAAAATATTATACGCAGACAGTCAGTGCACAATGTCCAGAAAAAATTAGAATACACAGACAGTCATTGCAGGATGTCTAGAAAAAATTATTATATGCAGACAGTCAGTACAGGATATCTAGAAAAAATTATTATATGCAGACAGTCAGTGCACAATGTCCAGAAAAAATTATAATACACAGACAGTCAGTGCAGGATGTCTAGAAAATATTATTATATGCAGACAGTCAGTACAGGATATCTAGAAAAAATTATTATATGCAGACAGTCAGTGCAGAATGTCCAGAAAAAATTATAATACGTAGACAGTCAATGCAGGATGTCTAGAAAAAATTAATAGATGCAGGCCGACCAGAAAATATTACCACATGTGGACAAACAGTGTAGTATGTCCAGAAAAATTACCATGTGTGGATCCTCTGTACAGGGTTCCAGAAAAATTGCACTAAAAATACAGTCAACGAAGGTTGTTTAGAAAAATTTCAGTCCACTGACAGTCAGTACGGGCAGTCCAGAAAAATTATGGTGGAAGAGACCTAAATAACAAACAACAAAAAAAAAATACAAAAACAAATAAACAAAAATGCTTAGTACAATGCTTTGGTAGTATAGCTGGAATGCCAGTAATGCTGTAGGTGTTCGATTGAATTGCTGAGCAGTCTCCGGCTCAGAGTAGCAGAATGTCGTGTAGGGTGGAAGAGTTACTGCACGTAACAAATATGTAGCCCCTCTAGGATGGCGGAGACGAGGAGAGCGACCGCCGGAAACGGCCACTATCCACCCACCAACACAGCTCCAGGCGCCGCCGGGAAGGTCAGAACCCCCAGCACCACGCGACCAGCGTGGCGGAAGCAGTAGGACCCTCCGGCACCCGTCTATCAGCGGGGAACAGGGGGAGAAGCAGCACTCACTCTGGCCTTTGCGCCGTCGATTCCTCTGACTATTTCAGCAGGCTTCATTTCGGGCCTAGAGGAAGGCTACGTCCCCGCAGAGTAAGACAGGTATGGGACTGCAAGACTCCGGCTTAAGGACCTCCGGGGATATGGAGTGTGAGATGCGGATGCTCTGTAGCCGCTTGATAGGCAAGGATGCCTCAGATGGTGTCGGATTATATCCCACAATTGTGGAGCTGCATTAAGATGCGGCTATCACGTAGGCCCGCCGGTGCCTGCATTTTTGAGGGAAAAACGGTTCGATATCGATTGGGGGCTGCAGGCTCCTTGAGTGTTACCCACGAGAATCAGTGCCACTCGGTCGCTACCCTGGAAGATGCGTGGGATCTTTTTTTACACCCTTGGCCTGTCGCCCACCCCAGCCCCCCACTGCCGCTAGTCCTCGAGGCCTCCTTCCTGCTGAAACTGACACGGGATATGTCCCTCCCTATCCTTATTTTCTGCTCCTGTGCTCAAATGTTTTTCTTATATGTGTATTTTTGGAAGTTCTGCCCTGGCCTTGGGCCCTATTACATTCGTCACGCTAAAACGGGGATTGTAGGGAGAAAAATCTGCGCCTGCAGGTTTCTCCTTTGCATCCCCATTTTAGTGTGATATTACAAGGAAGGCGCTAGAAAAGCAGCCTGCATTGTAAGCCTGCACTAAACGTGGGATGCACGTGGCAGTGCTAAGCGCCACCGTAATCATCCACTTGATGGAATCCATAGGACTCCATTGAGTTTCTGCTCTGCCGGTCACATGACCTGCTGGACCTCGCCTCGCGTAGGGGGACTTTTTGCCCCAGGCTCTCCCTGCTCCTGGTGGACAGAGCCATCATCCTCGCCGCGGGATGGAAGGTGGGTATGCACTTTATTTTGTGGGATTTCTGGCTGGTGCTGACGGATTCAGGTCCTGGCTGTGGCTAACTTCCGGGTTAACCGCAGCCAGATGGTAATTAGCGTTAGTATATTGTAATACTAATGCTAATTAACTCTTTGCGTTCCCCGTGTTAAGCATAGGGAGCACAAAGTACAGTAACCTCGCGCTAAAAAGCACAAGATACCAAGAGCTAACGGGTTTTTTTGTAATATGGTGCCCCCACGCTAGGGCCACCAGGGCTAACATTAATCCTCACACAGGTGAGCGCTAACGTTAGCGTGAACCATGTAGTAGGGCCCCTTGTGTTTTTTCTGAGGAACTGTGATGATTCACCCCCCCTCCCTTGTTTTGGACACTCAATAGTGGACTGTATTTTTAAATCAAGGGCGTGATTTCACCTGGAGGTGCGGGCGCCTGGCTTCCTTCCACCCCCCCCCTTTTTTGTGTGTGCGGAACATTGGGCTGATCTGGGTGAGCCATTGGAGTGGCCACCATGGCTCCGACCATTTCCTCTGGCCCCAGCTCACCCGGCCATGCGGCCTCTTCTGCGACCTCCAGTTCCCCTTGGGATTTCTGGAGCGAGCTGAAAATGCAGCTTTTTTCTAGGCAGTTCCACCCCCTTTTTTTTTTTTTACTTTCCCTTTTTCTCCCATCATACCCTTGTTATGTTTTTCTTGCCTGCCCGGGCACTCAGTCCGCTGATTGTCTTTAGCCAATACCTGGTATTGATGCCCATTTGTTAGAGTGTCCTTCCCTCTCCCCCCTCTTCTATTTGTCACTATTGGAGACCCTTGTTGTCCATTCATGTTATTATTATCTATTGTCATGATGTCTTCTTTTCATAATTAAAATTTTGAATTATTAATTTATATTTTTTATAATTCAAAATTTTTATTTTGAAAAGACATCATGACAACAGACAATAATAACATGAATGGACAACACGGGTTTCCAATAGCCCGTATAAACCGTGGATAATGCATTCCGCTAGCAGCGGCGGTGGTTAACAGCATTCCGCTTGCAGCCCCCTTGACTCACCGTGTCTTCTTTCAAGCGCCAGCGTGGCTGCTGACTACAGGTGAAATCTCGCGAGAGCGCGTCACAGCATTCAGAAGCTGGCAGCCGCGTGGAGGTGACTGTTGGTGCTCGGAGGAACAGGCGGATCACCTGAGGTCTGTGCTGGGTAAGTAGAATTCTGGGGGTCTGTGCTGGATACATATATTTTTGGGGGTCTTGCTGGATACATATACTTCTGGGGGCTTGTGCTGGATACATATACTTCTGGGGGCCTGTAATGGATATATATATTTCTGGGGGGTCTGTGCTGGGTACATATAATTCTGGGGGTCTGTGCTGGGTACATATATTTCTGGGAGGTTTGTGCAGGATACATATATTTCTTGGGGTTCTGTTCTGGTACATATATATTTCTTGGGGGTCTGTGCTGGGTACATATATATTTCTGGGGGGTCTGTGCTGGGTACATATATATTTCTTAGGGGACTGTGCTGGGTACATATATATTTCTGGGGGTCTGTGCTGGGTACGTATATTTCTGGGGGCTGTGCTGGGTACACATATTTCTGGGGGGTCTGTGCAGAGTACATGTTATTCTTATTTTTGTGTTTTTGTAGACTAGCTATTTGTTTTACTTGAAAAATAATAATGTTCATTTGCACTTTAGTACTGAAAGTTATTAAGATATTAACATGTCTTTTCTCCCAAGAACATATAACTGTTAATAGAAATATATGATGAGAAAGAGCCTAGATATATATATATATATGTATATATCATTTATGACAGTGCCGCCAATACCAATAGTATAATTTGGTTACTTACCCTTAAAAATAAGCATTAATAACCAATCAATGAACATACGTCTTGACAAATATATAGCGCGGTATCCTAACTTCTTTTGAGGCTATCTAGATATTTTTATACACAATAAAATCAATAAAGATGATATGAGACTGCGTAACGGTAAAACAATTCAAATCAAAATTTATTCACACCATCAAGTTTCACACAATCATGTGTTATCAACTGATCAGCAAGATACAATTTTTAAAGTAATTTTAGATAGTGATTAGTAGCAATACTGCGGCACGCAATAATTTAATGGACAAACAGCTTAGGTTTATAGACCGCACCACACTTATGCACGAATCAATTCTTAAACACCAAGTTCTATTCTACCCACTTAAACCTCTCCCATTACAAAACAATCCTCAACCTGGCTAAAAACACTCAGTTACTGGGCATCACCTGCAGCACAATTTATTATTGTGAGTGCCGATTCACTAAGTGCAACTTCCATCAGGGAGATACATAACAAACTCGATAGATAGACTATCTCTTCCACAGATCAATCACAGCATCAATTCATTCAGCATGAGTTAACAAAAACTTCCTATTGACTTAACATACATTCAATAGAAATGGCTGCAATATGTAGGATGGGGTTATGTTGTTTATTCTAATGGCGCTGATGGCACTTGATATATAAAAACTATTTCCCAGTTCCAGCGTATCTCACTATGGGGACAAAATGTATCTTTAAATGTCCACATCCAGTATTCTTGGAATATAAATAATTTCACTAAATTAGGGGGAGCAACACGCCGCCCGTAATAGTTCTTCCTTTAGCGCTCCTCTGCAGTAGAGAGGAAAGGCTAACTATGCTACTGTTTAGGCTTCAACAGTAAAATAATTCATTTATATTCCTTTAACCTCCCTGGCGGTCCGATTCTGACATATTTTATATGTCAGAATCGGTCCAATTTATTCTGGCCACCTAGTGGTATAAGTGTTGCTCGGGTGTTAACTTTCAATACTGAAAGCGGTATCCCCGAGTCACACTCGGGCCGATACTTACATGTCCTTGCGCTCCCTCTTTGTCCCCGCAGTCACCCTGCAGCCGATCGCGATGTCACACTTCCTGGTTCACTCCTCACAAGAAGGGAACCAGGCAGTGTGACGTTGCAAGCGGCTAGAGGAGACTGCAGGGGCCAGCGAGGGAGCGCAGGACATGTAAGTATCCAGCCCAAGTGTGGCTCGGGGATACCGCTTTCGGTACAAAAAGTTAACCCCGAGCCACACTCGGTAAAATCGTCAGGGAGGTTAATAGGTGATGGATAAATAAATCAGTGACAATGCAGTTAAAAAATAGATAATATAGAGGGAGAGGTGAGCATAAAGGATGCTATACTAACCCCAATCTCACTCCGGTGAGAGAAAGGATTCGTCCAAATAAAAAGGATAATATGGCCCCCATGTGTTGTAGTATGAAATCTTCTAATGCAGTTTCCCCTGGACCTCACGAAGACTGCACCCAGGGGATTATTCCCTCTAAGAAGATCTTGAGTCGTATCCCTATCAGAAGAAAGATGGGGGCAGTCTGCACTCAACCACTAGAAGATATCACCATCATTGAATCAAGCCTAAAGTTACTGGGAACTACTGGAGAGAGAGAACAGAATAATAGTAGTACTATACCACTAACTAATGATGATCAGTGTCCCTCCTCAAAATACCAATGGAAATCCAGTTGGAACAAACATGGATTTCACGATAAAGACCATCCTTCGTATAATCCCTATGCAGTATTAAACCATGAAGAGCCCTGTGAGGATTTTCCAAAGACTACGGAAGAAATAGATCAGCTGATGAACCAAAGGAAAATGCCCCTAGAACCAGACGTAAAGGTGGTCTCACAGCCCCCTTTAGTCATTCATCCAAAAAAAAGGGCTCTAGAAAAGGTAGAAGAGGGACCAGAGGAGGAAGGTCCGTCAAAAAAAGAAAAACGTTGAAGTGGGAAAATGTTGATACCGGTGTTTTCAATCTGAGTAAAAGGGTACTTACTCAGACCGAAATTAAGATACTAAAGAAGGGCCTTAAATTTGCCCCAAGTGTCTCACTAAATAAGTTTGATATGTTCCTTGATCTGGAGAAATTTAAAAGGAAAATGAGTTTAAAGAAATTTTTTCTAAAACATCCCCTCGAACGTCCGTCCTCCATTAGTGAGTTTACCCGTACTGGCCTTAATGGAGGCTTCGATAGTAATCTTAGATCTGGAATATTACAATGGCGAGGCAAAGCGGTTATTAAAAGATCCGTCAACGTATCACATATTGCCTGGCAATCCCATCAATGAAATACAACTGAAGTTTTCAGAATTATTAAAGAAAGGGAAGGATTTACTCATTCTTAGTGAGAAAGAATATAAATATCTGGACATCAAATATCCTAAAATTCCGGTCTTTTACTTACTTCCGAAAATGCACAAAGACCCTATCCTCCCTCCAGGACGTCCCATCATTTCTGGAATCGAATCAATAACCAGTAGACTTTCACAATACATAGATACTTTATTGCAGCCAGCTGTTATTAAAACCCCTTCCCATTTACGTGACACTATGAGTCTCCTTCAAATCCTAGAAGACCTAGTTTGGGAACCTGATTACATCTTGGTGACGTGCGATGTACACTCTCTATATAGTATTATACCACATTTTAAGGGAATGGAGGCAGTTCGTCACTATTTAAATCTTTTTGCTCTCTATCCTCGGGAGCAAATAGAATACATTGTGGAGGGTATTGATTTTATACTCAGAAACATTTATTTCTTCTTTGATGAAAGTTTTTTTCTCCAAGTCACTAGAATACATTGTGGAGGGTATTGATTTTATACTCAGAAACAATTATTTCTTCTTTGATGAAAGTTTTTTTCTCCAAGTCACTGGAACAACTATGGGGACTCGTTTTGCACCCAGTTACGCAAACCTTTTTATGGCCCACTGGGAATCCCAGTGGTCCGGGGGTTCGGGTGACTGGGCGCAGAACCTGATCCTGTATAGACGTTATATTGACGATCTATTTATAATTTGGAAGGGTGATGAAGCCCTCTTAAAGAATTTTCTGGAACAGTTAAATGTCAATGACTGGAATATTGTTTTAGACATGCAGTTTAGTACCGAAAAGATAATTTTTTGCATTTGGTCATCTACATAGAAGATGATCATTTCAAAACAAAGACGCATTTTAAACCGGTTGACACAAACAGCTTTATAGAATCTACTAGCTGTCATTCCACCACTTGGCTCAATAGTGTACCAGGGAGCCAATTCACCCGGATAAGAAGAAATTGTAAAGATGATGGTGTTTTTGAAGAACAAGCCAATAAAGTAAAACAAGACGTCTTGAATAAAGGCTATAACAATGTGTTTCTGGATAAGACCATTGGAAAAATAAAGTGTCAAGATAGGAAAACCATGCTGAAATATAAAGTCAAACAGTCTAGAGAAAAGAATATGACGCCTGCTGTCCCTTTCATTTATAATTTTAATTGTCAGTCTAGAGAAATTAATAAGGTAATTAAGAAATACTGGCCCATTTTACTAGAAGATCCGGCCTTGAAGAACCTTTTGGGAGATAAACCGACCATCATTAAAAGGGGTGCTAGGAATATTAAACATCAAATTGTAAGAACCCTTAATCGTAACAAGAGAAAAGACAATACTTTTCAGATAAAAGAAGGATTCCATAGGTGTGGATCATGCGGTGCATGTAGGAGTTTGGGTCTCAAGAAACAAGTTATAGATTCCTTCAGTAACTTAGATACCTTTAAATTAAAGGGGATCACTACCTGTCACACGAATAATGTAATATACGCTCTTATATGTCCATGTAACATAGTATATATAGGAAGGACTATAAGACCCATCTATATTAGAGTGATGGAACACGTCCGAAATATCAAAAGACAGTTTGAAAAACATACTGTTTCGGCTCACTTTAGGGACCATCATGGCAGTTCCCCTATGGGTCTACAATTTATAGTCCTTAAAAAAATTATTAGGAATTGGAGGGGAGAAGACCTAATTAAAAAGATTAATCAGGAAGAGATGAGATTTATTTTTCGTTTCAATACTCTGATCCCAAATGGTCTCAATAGTGATTTCGAGCTGTGTCACTTCTTATAACTCTTATTAGATTGTTTCTGAGTCATGAAAGGGAACAGATCTTGTCCTAATTCTGAAATGGTATTGTCTTGAACATTTAAAATTTATGCCCATAATACTATCGAATTTGTTCATTATATGGGTTGTTATAGATTAAGGTGTATTGGTGAAATATGAATTTGAGATTGATATGTTCAGTATACCCCTGGTACTTTGTTTGGGTTTTTCCATTCGCTTTTTCCTCTTGTTTCATGTGCGGGAGATCGACGGGAGTGAGGTGCCCTGGGAGAGTGGTGGGACAGTGTGACATCTGAGTTTGTGACTTTTCCGATGAACTGGGACGGATAAGTGGGGATGTCCGTGTGCCCGCTCTCGAGTCTTTGCTGAGAGCAGTTGAAACTGACGGATGGAGACACGTCATCAAGCAGTTCCGGAACAACCAGGGTGGAACGCAAGAAACCAGGTGATCGGGATTGTGTCCACTCCCTTTCGTATATAAGTATTGGACATTACAGAAGGGCGGTAACTTCATTCCTTTGCCACTGAGGAAGTGCCCGGAGGGGTACGAAACGCGTCTGGCGGATTGAATATTTGTCTGTTTATTATTTTTCTTTTATCCCATTGGGGAAATAAAATATCTTTTACTTTTTAAGTATTGGAAAAAATCTTTTTTTCTTCCACTCACCGGAATTTTATATTCACTCGCTCCGAGGACGGCTCCCCCCCCTTCTTGTTCCAGACTGAAGGTCAGCTTTTTCCTTGAGGACACCAACGAGTCAGGAGATACGGGCAGTCAGGTTAGCCCTATAATAACCTAAGAGGCGATTACATGAGGGCTAGAAGCTCTCATAAAGTGTGAGTGTAAATTTTTCACTGCGTGTGTATATACATACGTTTATCACACAGTTATATGCTATGTTGTAATTCTCCTTTTTACTTTGAGGTTCATATGAACTACTTGCCATTACCAATTGGACATTATACCTGCCATCTAACATAAGGTGTGTTATATCTATATTATATACCTACTGTCTCTAGACTGTTGAAAGTGCCGTTTAGAGCGCTGTCCCTATCCTTTTTACAAAAAATAGATATCAAGTTGAAATTATTCTATTAGAGTGGTGTAAGAGGATTCGGGTGTGGTCGGGTCTTAGTGGAGTGACTCTGATGGTATCTGGCCCTTTCTCCCCCCCAAGCGTCACCTAGGTTTCTCTCCAAGTTCCCTTCTTTTCTCAACTCTCTGGAGTATCCCCTATTTATAGCTGTCTCCCACCCAGTTTAGCTCTAGCCCATCAATATGTGGCCTCATTTGAATGGCGGATATATACAGTACATTGATTAACTCCAGGTATCAGTCCAGGTGTGATACTACCTGGCCAGGAGATGGCTCTCTCAGATCAAACATCCAACCTTCTAAAGGAATTAATTGATGTATGTGACCAAGCAGTAACCTATCTTTAATGGTTTGGTGGTCATTTTATACTATATCCAGGGACTCCATGGGGTTATCTTACAATATCAATATTATTGCTATCCATGAAACGCCAGCATATTTTGCCGTGGCGTGCATGCACGATACCTTGTTATTTATATCTACAGATATGTGTGTATGAGAATTCTGCAGACAGGCATACATGTTTCGTGATATTCCTTAAGATTCATTCATTCGTGATATATTCCTTAAAATTCATTCATAATTAACAGATTTAATCTACTGTTACTGAATGTTAATAAACGAGACACTCGATATTTAATAACCAATTAAATGTGGTATGGGCTCTATCTATATAATAAAACAGTTTTAAAGTCCGTCGCCGTCAAGCGCTAACTGCGCATGCGCGACGGACATTTGAAACTGTTTTAACGGTCACCTAGCAACCAACATGGAGCTGCATGCGCCGGCCACCTGTAAAAAAAAAAAAACAACCCTCACACGAGCCGCGCGCAACCCGCTCCAGCTACCACACACTTGCCGTACACACAAAAAATCCGCCTCACAGGACGCCCCACTGGAGCAACTCAGCACAGCCACTTGCACAAAAGCCCCCCACCCCCAAAACAAAAAAAAAAAAAAAAAAAGACCACTGGCACGAGCGTCGCCCATCCCGCTCCGCATACCACACAGGACGACACAGGACAGCAGCCAGTCACGCCGGGCACTTGCCAAACACGGAGGAAATAAGATCCGCCTCACAGGACCACCCATAGAAGCACCTCACCACAGCCATTTGCTCCCATCAGATACCCGCCTCACTCGGGAGGAGCCACCAGAGACCATCACAACCATTGCTGCCATCACAGCCCAGCTCACACAATGCCCCAATAAATAAGCCCTCAAACACCACAAGCAGCTGCAGCATCGCAAGAAATAAGGACAAGTAAAAAAATAAAAAACAACAAATATCCCTTCATAAGCACCCACCCCAACAAAGCCCCCCCCAACAAAAAAAGGAAAAAAAAAAACTGTCCAGAACCAAACCTGCTGTCAGAGTGCTACGCCAACCACCAAACGACACCCCACAAAAAAACATTACAGAGAAAAAAAAGCCTACCACTGCAGCATACAAAAAAAAAACAGCCGCACCAACACAACATACCCCACACACAAAAAACAACACACTCACACTCTCAGACCATCTGCTCAGGGGATAGCAGAGGCTGCAATTAGTATATATATAAAAAAAACACCCCTACAACCCTCACACCCCACCACAGCAAATACCTTGCAGCACCTTCTCCTACAATATAAAAACAACTATAAAACAACAAAAAAAACAGAAAAAAGACAAACACCACATCAATACCCGCCACACCATCCTCATTAACTCCCACCATCGTACACACACACCCCATCTTGCTAACCACAGTTCACACATTAACCCAATAAATAAGCCCTCCAACACCACCAAAAAACTGTTCAAAACAAAACCCGCAGTAGGAGTGCAACCTCAACCACCAAACCCCACCCCACAATAAAAATAAAACAAAAACAATCCATAGTGCCACTGCAGCATTAAGAAAGAAAAAAAACAACGCAAAAACACACCACACCACCCACCAAAAATAACAAAACAATTTAACTAACACTCTGACACTCTGCTCAGGGGAAATCTGAGGCTGCAAATAATAAAATAAAATAAAACCTTATCTTTAAAAACTAAAAATGTCCCTTAAAGGAAAAATTGCTTTAGAGACAAGTAATGAAGCTAAAAGGAGCCGAAATGAGAAAGATAGTCAGAGAAAACAAAACATGACCGATGAGGAAATCGAACATTTTCACCAAGCAAAAACAAAACAAAAACAAAAAGAAAGGGCTAATATGACAAACAAGCAAACAGAAAAAAAAAAAAAAACAGAAAAAAATAGAAAGCAAAATAAAAATGAAAAGAAAAATTGAGGCCAATATGTACTCAAAAAGGATTAAACCTTATAGTTAGTATACACTGAGAAAAATGGACTATTCGTCCAGAAAAAAGTACCAATATTAAACCATCTGAGGTTCCAAACTTTACAAAACCTATTGATAAATTAAATTTTATTAGGACATACAAAACAAAGATCACCAAACATCTTAAAAAACATGAAAAGGAAAAAATGTGCTAATTAGGCAATGTAATAATGAGGTATCACTATATCCTGTATATGGCATAGACTTGCTGCAGCTTGCAATTAGGCTAACTCCATCGTTGTGATTACGAAAATTTGAATGCGGGTTTGAATGAACGGGGTCGTCACTCTATATATGATACTGTGTCCTATGAGCTAAAGTCACTAGGTTCTGATTATATTGGAATGATAGGAAAGCTTAGTAAGGACTATAATTATTACGGGTGCCCCCTTCTCCTTGTTGGTTAATCTCTGGCCACTAGATGGAGACATTGTCTAGTGACTTTAGCTCATAGGACACAGTATAATATACAGAGTGACGACCCCGTTCATTCAAACCCGCTTTCAAATTTTCTTAATCACAACGATGGAGTTAGCCTAATTGCAAGCTGCAGCAAGTCTATGCCATATACAGGATATAGTGATACCTCATTATTACATTGCCTAATTAGCACATTTTTCCTTTTCATGTTTTTTAAGATGTTTGGTGATCTTTGTTATGTATGTCCTAATAAAATTTAATTTATCAATAGGTTTTGTAAAGTTTGGAACCTCAGACGGTTTAATATTGGTACTTTTTTCCGGTCTAATATGACAAAAATGATATATATAGAGAACAACAAAGAAATGCATTAGCTCACAAAATGGCCCGTGCACAACATCATCTATCTATACAACAAATGCCACACGAACTACAGAATGAAGAAAGGGAACGTATAAGGACACTTAATGCTATTCACCAACAACACCATCGTACAAATATTGCCAACCGAACAAAACTAAAAGCATCAATCCAGAAATATGAGGATTCATTACAACAACATTATTGTGGAGAGCTAAATGGAATTTGCGACAACTGCAAAGCACTACATTTTAATACACATCCCACAAACTATTCACACAATGCTCCAGCAAAGGAAAAGTCTTACTGGAGCCCATTAAAGTAGCTCCTTTGATAGAAAGTCTAATGACAGGAAGTCCTAAGCATTCCAAAAATTTCAAAAATAATATTCGTTCCATCAATAGTTCTTTAGCACTTGCTTCGATGGGGGCAAACATTGCTCTTCCTCCCAGTAATGGACTTTACTGCTTTCGAACTAATGGCCAGATTTACCACAGAACTGCATCACTTCATCCTTCCAATGAGGATAACCGAAGGTTTGCACAACTTTATATCCTTGACCCTGATGAGGCCGCAAAACAACGCCTAATGATTACTGAAAATTCAAAGTGCGACCCAGAACTAATGACCGAGTTGAGTTCTTTTATGACTCGAGAAAATCCCTTTGCCGACGCATGTAAAATGTTATATGAAGTAGAACAAGAATGCATAAAAGAGGCTATACAAAATGGCATAACACCAGCAACTGTCACCATGGCAATAGTACAAGATCGCAAGGATGATAGATGCAGATACAATGCACCTCGCTGTAATGAAGTAGCTATTATATTTCAAAATGCCGATGGTGAGCCTTCTCTTGAGCGAGATCTCATCATTCATTGCCGAAGTCCCAACAAAAATAAAACTGAAAGAATAAGCATTTTAGATCCGAATTTGGAGCCAATGCTGTATCCACTTCTGTTTCCTTTTGGTGATCAAAGTTGGTCACCGAACATTAAACTAAACTACACCCCTACTACCATAACAAATATACACACTCACACCTCAACAAAGCCAAGGGAAAGGGTATCACAAATGCAATTTTACATTCCGCCTCCTCCTCTTCAAAAGGTAGATGTCGCACCACCACACCCTCCATCCTCCTCACGAACATTCCCATGCTCCGATTCAACTTGATACGGCCCAGCCGCACCGCCTCCTCATTCTCAGCCTGCTCCCACACCATCCTTGGCATCACCTCAGACCACACCACCACTGTCCATGGTGACCACACCCTCAACTGTCGCAGATCTTCCTGCATCTGCTCCCGCAGCATACATAGAGGGACCACACCCAAATCGTTTCCTCCCATGTGAACCACCAGCACATGGGGAACTTCACCGTGCCTCAAGGCACCCAAAATTGTTGGCTTAAACTCCTCCCATAGGAGTCCACGGATTCCGATCCACCGTACCCGTGTTGCCGACCCAACGCCCTTCTTCTCGCCCAAAAAATCAGCAAGTCTCCAATGATCCACACCACTCTCGGAAGATCTGCAAAAACAAAACACATTACCAACATCTCCACCACACAAAATATTTTAAAAAGGAAAAATATTTCACCACAGAAAATACTGAAAAAGAAAAAACTCCCCATACAAAATAGTTTAAAAGAAAAATTCCACCAAACCACCACACATCCCTCCTAATAACCGTGATCATACCTGTAAAGAAAAACATATCAGAAACAAACACCAACTCCATGCCTCCACATACTCCAGACCCCCACACTCAACCCCAAACAACCAACAAATTTACAAAGATAAAATAGAATAAATATATATATTCCGAAAAGGTATAATTGATAATTCATGTATAATTTTATATATTTCATATTTCAATTTTTTTTTTTAAAGTTGAAAACATAACATAACATACATCAAACTGTGCTCCACATAGCCTCCCAGCTTTAACAGATGATTACAAAATTCATGACAGCAAACCAGGACGAACGTAAGACTTAAAAGCCCTTGAGTTCCATCTTCCCAATTCCTGAATTTCCGTTGCCGACAAACCCAACCTTGAAGCTGCCGTTGCAGCCCCAATACGAAAAGAATGAGAACCAAATTCCTTTGGATCTCTCCCTAAACTCACCAAACCCTTATTAAAAATAGAAATAAACTGAAATCTTGATAAAGCCGACCCGTCCGCATGACATAAAAAGGCCACACTAGACTCCACCCTTACTTCCAAAAATTTCTTAACATTCTCCATTGGACAAACCACACAGTTATCCACACTGAATAAACCAACTCTACGCCCCCTGCCCAACTGATCCGTCTTGGAGTTAGCAACCCAAATAACCAGTTCATTAACTCCCAACCAAACCGCATCAGCTCCTAAAGCACCACCTCCTCTCTTAGAATTACAAACCAGCTCACCCACTCGAAACGCCCCAAAAAAAACCAAACAAAAGGCCGCCCTCAGAAGCCGAACCTCATAAGGTGAAGAACAAGAACTCCCAACAAAATCCCATAGCCCCTCCAATAATTGTCTCGAAACTGGACGCCTAGCGTCCTCCCTGCATTTCCCCTTCACATAACCCCGCACTGCACATCTGATAACAAAATCCTTGGTGAAGTCTTTTTTCCTCGATACTTGAAAAAGGAAAGCCAAGGCGGCTAAGGACTGCCGAACCACTCCAGGAGATGCCCCAGACTCAAATAACCAAATGAGGTATGCCCTAAGCAGACTATCCTCATCCAAACCACCCACTGTCACATACCTGAACCGCTCGGCCAACGCGTCCCACTCCCTCCATACTCTCGAGTAGGCCTTCCATGAAGATTCCGACAACGAACCTCTCACCCATATTCCAAGAATTCCGAGCCTAGCTGCCAAAGACCCTCCAGACAAGGGGTACCCATCTCCTCTGCCAACGGAGCCAGGGAACGAAACCTGCCCCACTGAAAACGAGACAAAGCATCCGCCACTGAGTTAAGGCGACCCGGGACATGCCTTGCCCTGCATAAAACATAAACTTCAGACACAACAACGCAAATCTTTTCAGCAATCTGATGACTGGCAAGGATGAAGCCGATAAAGAATTAACCGCCGACACCACCGCCATGTTGTCAGAACGGAACAGAATCCTTCTTCCCTCCAGAGCACCTCCCCACAACTCCAAGGCCACTACCAATGGAAACAACTCCAAAAAGGCCAAATTCCGTACCAAGGAAGATGCCAACCAACTATCTGGCCAACGAGACGCACACCAACGTCCCCCAAAATATACCCCAAAACAAACACCTCCCGAGGCGTCTGTAAAAAATTCCAACTCCTTAGCCAAAATCTCTTTTGAAGGGAATAAAGCCATCCCATTGAACCCCACCAAAAAGGATTTCCACACTTCCAGATCTACTTTCATGGTACTGGAAATCCTAACAAAGTGATGACCTTCCTGAACACCCCACGTCGCCAAAGCCAATCCACGTAAAAATACTCTTCCCACCGGAATGACCCTGCACGCAAAATTCAAGCGACCAATCAGCGACTGGAGCTCTCTCAATTGCAGTTTCTTGACCGACAATACCCCTTCAACCTGCATCAAAGCTTCCACCACTTTCTTCATAGGTAAACGACACTCACCCTTACTTGAATCAATCTCAATTCCCAAGAAAGAGATAACTGATGCTGGACCTTCCATTTTGTCAGACGCCAAAGGAACACCAAGTCGATGTGCCACCCACTGAAAAGACCTAAGAATGTGCAGACATTCTCCTGTCCCTTCCTTCCCCACACACAAGAAATCATCCAGATAATGAGTCAGATTGTTCGATGCTGCCACTTCACGTCCCACCCATTCCAAAAATGTACTGAAACATTCAAAAAAGGAACAGGAAATGGAACACCCCATAGGCAAACATAATTCCACATAAAATTCTCCTTCAAACCAAAATCCCAGAAGATGATGACACGAAGGATGAATAGGTAATAACCGAAAAGCCGACTCAATATCCACCTTGGCCATCAAAGCACCCGGTCCTGCATCACGAACCAAACTGACCGCAGAATCAAATGATACGTACGACACCGAAGCCAACTCCTCACCAATATCATCATTCACCGATTCTCCCCGCAGAAAGGATAAATGATGAATCAAACGAAATTCACCCGCCTTCCGCTTCGGCACAACCCCCAAGGGGGATATCCTCAAATCCCAAACCGGAGGGGACGACAAAGGACCTGCCATCCTGCCAGCCCCAATCTCTTTAAACACCTTCTCCCGAACTACCTCCGGATACTCTCTAGCCGACTTCAAATTCCTTAGCTTGCCACCACCAGGTCTTACCACAAAAGGAATCCGAAAACCAACACCAAACCCCTCACGTAAAAACTCTGCATCTCTACGTCTTCCGTAAAGCCTTAGCCACAGTAACATCGCATCGAGATTCACCGGGGAAGCTCCCTTTGCCAGACCCTCCAAAAGGCAAACCTCCTTGTCTTGCCCTCTTAAAACATCTGGACAATGAATGCAATCCTCCACAATTTGACCATTCATGCTTGTATTTGCACCCTGTACCAAACTTGCACTGACCCTCGTTAAACTGCCAGCACGATCCCTTTTTAACACCAGCCGATGGGGAATTGACTCCTCCCCCACCGGCTCTTCCTGGAAAGGGCAACGCTTTTTGTGCCCCCATCAAACGCAACCACAGCGTGATATCCAAATGATCCCACCCCATGCCTGGGTGAGAGGCCAAACGTTGCCTAAACTGTTCATCGTATTTCCACCACGCCCAACCACCGTAAGTTCGATAAGCCTCCCAAATCCCATCCACATAGCAAAAAAGGCCCGAACAGTGCTGTGGGCTCTTTTCCCCAACCATACTAGCCAAAATACAGAAAGCCCGAAGCCAATTCCCGAATGACTTGGGAATCCTCCGAAACCTCTTCTTCCTTTCCTCTTCTTCTTTTAAACCATCTTGAGACGAAACATCTTTTACCCCAGCCACCTCATCCAACGGAAGCAGGGAAAAATGTTCCACATACTCCCCCCTCCAAATGCCTTCTTTAACCTCCTGTTTCAAATGCAACCCTAAAGGCCCAGAAAATGACACGTAAGCATTTCTTCTTGCCACATCCGCCACTCCTGCAGACTCACCGAGTGCACCCACAATGCCACCCGGCCCATTTGAAGCCATACCTTCACCACCAAGAGCTCCACCGGTTCTCACAACTGGCCCACCTGCCCCCTTCCAAGCTTGAGCCAAATCCATACCCTGATTCACACCCCTTGGTGAACCCGACCAGGCCTCAAAGGCCCCCTGTAAAAAAGACATGAAAGAACCAACATCACCACCAATTCTGTTACCTGACGCCACACGAGATCCGCCTGAACTTTCTGGAACCTCCATCGCCACCGAATCCAAACCTCCAGCACCACCTCCACCAACTCCAGCAGCCTGGAAACCACCCACCGGCTGTGGACTCCTCTCCCGAAACCTTGGAACTGTGGACAAAAAATTAATAGTGCGATGAGCCCCAGAACCCGAAGTACCAAAATCAGCAACACGCTCCCTCACATCAACCTCCGGAGCCCCGACATCTCCACCACCTGAACACCGATTTACTTCGAGCTCATGGGCGCCCTCATCCCGCACACCAACACCCAGTGTCACACCACCGTCCACATCCTCAGCCACCAACTGTCTTACCGCCGACACATCAGCCCCTGAGACAGCCCTTGCTCCTCCTCTGGGACCTCTGGCGGAACTCCCACCTCTCCTTCTACCCGAGGAACTCCTCGAACTCCGCACTCCTTCTCTCCTGGTAGAGCTCACCACACCACCCCTCCGACCGGGAGGATCCTTAGCCCCCGAAGCCGGCCTCAAGCTCCTACCTTCCACACTTCTGGAATCGCTCACTCCAGCCTCTTCCCCAACTGCGTCACCAGCAGCCAACATCCGTTGGACCAACCAACCACGACCTCTCACGGCCTCCAAACTCCTTCTCTCGGCCGCCGATATACTGGATTCGCCTCCCGGATTTAAACCGCACTGGAGGCTTCGAAATCCTGGCAGGCCGAGAACCCCCATCCGCCGCCAACACCTCCAACAAGCTTCTCCTGGCCCACTCCACACCACGGAGCCGAGCCGCCTCCCGCACCTCCGCTAGCAGCGACTCCAGCTCACCACCTTCAGCCATTTCCAGAAAAATTCTAAGGTAAAAATCGAAAATCGAAAAAAACCACCACTTCTCTGACGCAGCACAGATTATCACCGCTCTACCTCAGGAGAAAAAGGTGCGCAGAGCCTTTCCACATGCGCCTTAAGTACCCTCCTGTCGAATCCTCCCACACTGCTCCCGCTCAATCTCCTCACGCGTTGCCAAACCTTCTAGAAAAATCCTCCCTGCGTCCTGGCATCAGAGGCAACTTAAGGGGCCTACGTCTTAGGTGCTTCAGGCCTCATTAACAAATCCCAAGGCCAAACCTTGGATAGAGTTGGCATCTATTTACCGGAACCAGTCTTCAGCCATGGACAACTATATGTTGCATTCTCTCGCATTAAAAGCTCTGCGGACGTTAAAATCAAAATCATCGATGGACGCGAACAAGGCTACTTTTTACCAGGGACTGATGCATGCTTCACAAAAAATGTTGTCTTCAAAGAAATGTATTCTAAATAGTCAGTAAAAAATTTAACTTTCCTTGATGGTGCTGTGCTTTCATTTCGGCAAACATTCATGCACACCTCACTTAACAATAGACTGCCCTCTGGGCAGGCTTTCCACCTAGTCTTTTATAAAATACTAGTTGGAAAGCCTGCCCAGAGGGCAGTCTATTGATAAGTGTGGTGTGCATGAATGTTGGTGGAAAGGAAAACACAGCAGCATAAAGAAAAGTTAAATATTTTTAGTGACTATTTTCAATAAATTTCTTTGAATACAACAATTTTAGTGAAGCATGCATCAGTCCCTGGTAATAAGTAGCCTTGTTCACGTCCATCGATGACTTTGATTTTAACGTCCGCAGAGCTCTTGACTCGAGAGAATGCAACATATAGTTGTCCATGCTGAAGACGGGTTCTGGTAAATAGATGCCAACTCTGTCCAAGGTTTGTCCTTGGGATTTGTTAATAGTCATTGCAAATGCCAATTTAACAGGAAATTGTCTCCTTCGTAAAACAAATGGAAGTTCGGTGTTACTTGGGGCTAAATCAATTCTAGGAATGAAAACGGTTTTGCGTTCAGAGGTAGGTGTCAATACTTGAGCAATGATCAAATTTTGTCACATAGCTGTGACAATCAGTCTTGTTCCATTACACAGGCCTCTCTTTGTATTCAGGTTACGCAGGAGCATAATAATACAGCCAATTTTGAGTTTCAGATTATGAACTGGCATCCCAGAAGGAGCCAATTCATTGAAGAACTCAATGGGGTAATTATCCTTGTCTTCCTGGGATTCATCATCAATAGAATCAGTGCTTAAATAAGTGTAGCTCTCACCTTCTAACAAACTAAGCACTTCTTCATTGATGTTGTCTACATCACAATTCTTGGGGCATAAAATTGCAGTTTTCTCAAATGTTGAAATATCATCAGGGTGTAAATGGTCACCATAAATTTCCTTGACAATGGAGTTTTTGCAGATCATTTTGGATGGTATCTGAAAAATATCTTGATGGAAGCCATGTTCGTTTGTGAGTTTTCCATCGCCAAGTTTTATTAGCCAAGAGCTGAACTCTGGAACCACAGATCTTACATTTGTTTGCAGCTTTATGATCTTAAATTTATCCCATAGTGTATTGAATTTAATGCTGGATTCAACGATTGCTGATCGACTGCCATGTGCCACAACAGGTAGAGTTTGTCGGAAATCGCCTCCGAGGATAATTGTTTTACCGCCAAAAGGTTTGTTGTTTTTCATGAGCTCTTGCAGTAGTTTGTCAACGCATCTGAGAGCATCACTTGGAGCCATGGTTGATTCATCCCAAATTATAATTTTTGTTTTTCTAAGGATTGTGGCATCATTAGATGTTTGCCTAATGGAAGATGTTGAAGTGTCCAACAAAGGAACAGGCAGTTTAAATTGTGAGTGATATGTGCGCCCACCCTCTAGCAAATTAGCAGCAATTCCAGTAGAAGCAACAGCTAATGCTACCTCTTTGTTTCCTCTAAATGAATGCAATAAAGTTTGGTATAGGTATGTTTTGCCACTACCTCCAGGACCATCAAGAAAGTAACACCTTTGGGGTAATGTATTGTTTTGGGTGGCAGAAAGAATGTCTTCAAAAGTTTCTCTTTGTAGATCATTTAAAGCCGCCTGCATATGTACTCCTATGTGACTTTCAAGAACTGCATCATAGATGTCTGTTGTTTTGGCGGTTGAATAGTCGGTAGGCGTTGGTAAACCGAAATCCTGACATTTTCCCGTTGACAGTTAAAATGTCTTGAATGTCTAATAGTGCATTATTGAGACATGGTTGGCAGTCTGGTGTGTGGCCAGGGTGTCTTGATAAGTCTTCAATGAGTTGTTGTTTATATTTTTCAAACAGTTGTTTAGCATTTGGTGGAGATGCAAGGGCACAAATGTTGGCAAAAAGCTCTCGAAGCAGTTGAGGCATCATCTCACTTGAAGCTTCGTGAAGAGTCAAGTCCCATAATTCTTCATCTTGAAAAAGACCGAGTCTTTGAGCAGCTTCTTTGAATGTTGGAAATTGCACACCACCAACTGTTCAGATATGTTCAAATGAGGTGGCTCCTTTAACATGGAGTAAAAGTAATCTCAAGCAAAATCTCTCCACATCTGAATTTATGTTAACAGAGTACATTCGCCCAATAGTGTTATTTTCTCGATGTCTCAATCTTCTTTCCCATGTGGTATTTTTTCGTTGAAATACAAAATGTTGTGGAATATCAGTATACAGGACTTCGCGGGCAGCCACATCTTCTCTGTTTAAGGTAAACCAAGCTGTCAATGTTGTGTCTCTTGATTGGGTTCTTTCTATAGCGTTCCTGATGTTATCTTCATTAAAGTATACCGACTGTTCGCCAGGAAGATGGATTTGTAAGCGCACGATGGTATGTGTTTGATGGTGCATTTTGAAACCAAGAAGACGCCATGCTGCTTCTGGAGCTGGCACATATCTGGAATCCATGAAGGAGGTGATTTCGGCATGATGGAGCGTTGCATGTTCTTTGATGGCAATGTTTGCACAGTCATGTCCTTTATAGATATATTTGAATAAGTACTTTACACTTTTTATAGAAGCGCAGCTCTCAACGTTTATATGGCAGTTGTATTTTAAAGCTAATAATGGGTTGTATGGCACAACCCAAGAGTTATTGATTATTTTTCCATTTACTTCAATTGAAGCAGCTGTTTGTGTTCTCCGGTACAGTGGATAGCCGTCCATGTTTGGCAAAGTTTGGTCTTGGTATGGTTTTGGGAAGTTTTTTGAGCAAACACCATCAGCCATGCATGGCGAATTAATATTATGAGGCCCACATGGTCCATGTATCATGTGTTTGATGACTATTGCATGTAATCGGGTTTGTGCGTGAATGTCGGGGATTTCTGCTGAAATTAACCTATCAATAGCATCAGCATCTTTAAGCTTATCTTGAGGTGATAATATGAGTAAAATATGTGCATAAGGTAATCCACGTTTTTGAAACTCTATTACATGAATTTTAGCAACAGGTTTACCTAACACATGTTTGTTTGTGATGTTGTGTAGTAGTTCTTTTAGCTTTAAGTTGAAAACTTTGGCAACCAAATCAGGGCGGTATTCCACTGCTTGACCTTCTGTAATATTGTCTAAAATTTCTGGCCATTTTGGGTTACATGTCATTGTTATGAAGAAGTCAGGCTTCCCATACTTTCGCACTATAGCCATGGCATCTGGGTAGTTTTGCAGCATGTTTCTGGGACTACCCTGGAATGTTGATGGAAGTATTACTGCTTTTCCTGGTATCAAGCCCTGTTCTTCGGCAGCGTTTTGTAGATGGTCCATGAGGCCTGTGGATTTTTCAACTCGTAATTTAGACTGATTTTGTCGTACATAGTTTAAACGGTTACCTTAACATATGCGTCTCCAAAGTACTGTTGAGTTAATTTGCCTGCATTTAAAAATGGGTTGAAATCTTTTCGGATGGAAAGCATGTAGCCATAAAATTGCATTTGAGTGACCCTTTCTCTTGGTTTAGCAGAGGAATGACTGCGTATGGTTTTTACAGTAGTAGGGGTGTAGTTAAGTTTAACCCCTTAGTGACCGCGGACGTACCATGTATGTGATGGCCGCGGGTCTCTTTTAGACCCGCTGACGTACATGGTACGTCCTGCGGTCTTTTGAGCGCTGGAAGCGATCGGATCGCTTCCAGCAGCTCAAACGCCATTGCAGGCTGCCTGGGAGTCCAGGCATCCATGCAATGGCGGTTAGAAGTGCCGGGGCACCTTGTGATCGCTCCCCGGGAGCGATCAACATCCGGTTTCGCCGGACAGGTGCCCCGCATTTCTACAGAGCGCTGGAAGCGATCGGTATCGCTTCCACCTGCTCTGAGTATATTGCAGGGATGCCTCGACATCGAGGCATCCTTGCAATAGGGTTATCTGCCACCGGTCCGTCTGTGATCGCTCCCCCCGAGCGATCACTTCCGGTAGCGGCAGGAAGTACTGAGTGGCACTCAGTACAAAAAAGATCACATAAGTGATCAGGTGCTCTGCTGGGTGCCTCGAAGGATCAAGGCACCCAGCAGACTAAAAAAAGTGTAAAAAAAGTGTAAAAAAATAAATAAATAAAAATAAAAATGAATAAAATAAAAGTGACAGCCAAGATGACGCTGCCCTTCTAAGGGCAGGGTCATCTTGGGGCTGTGTGGGATGTTCCTAGCCTGCCTCATCAGAGAGGCAGGCTAGCAACATCCAATCAGAAGTAAGAAAAAATCTAAATAAAATTTCTAATTTGTCAGGTCAGGTCAATATTTTGTAAATATTGGCTCTGACCTCTGTGATTCTCCCTCCCTCTCCTCACTTGTGTTTTGGTGAGCGAGAGAGAGAGATCAGATTTGACAGGTTAGAGATTTTAGGTAGATTTAGTGAGATTAGAAAAATTGAGACAGATTTAGAGAGATTTTAGGGAGATTTAGAAGAATTGAGGCAGGTTTAGAGGGATTTAGAGAGATTTAGGTGTTTATTTGTATTTTCTTGTGAAACCCAACGGTTCTTCTAAGAACCAACAATCCGCTTATATATATAATAATTATAAAATTTTATAATCTATTATATATAATGTCTGAGAGGGTGTACAGCGCCGAGGAGGCATATGCCATCCTGGCGTCAGAGTCTGAGGCATCTGCGTCAGACTCAGACCCTGATTTTGACCCCGCTAACTGCTCAGAGACGTCGCTAGATACATTATCTACGCTGGCTGATGTATCTAGTGATGTTTCTGATGCAGATCCTGGGCCACCACCTGCCAGCAGGAGACGCACAGCTCCAGCTGAGGAGTGGGTAGTGCCTCATCGCCAGAGGCCAGATATCCCTCCTTTCATGGCAAATCCTGGCATCAATATTGATGTTGCAGGATTTACCGCCACACAGTTTTTGCAGGTGTTTATGGGGGATGATTTGTTGGGCCACATCGTGGCCCAATCAAATCTGTATGCCCATCAGCATTGTGCTGCAAAGCCAGACTCCTACTTGGCAAGGCAGCAATGGACCCCGCTAGATGTGCCAGAATTTCTGAAATTCTGGGCACTTACTATGCTGATGGGCATCATAATTGGCAGAGAGAAGCTAAATCATCCTCATCCAGCAGGACTCACCACAATGAGGCATCTTGCTTAGAAACTTCATTCACTGAAGCACACGCCCAAAACTCAGTCAGTCTCTCTACCTGAACAACAGAAATAAGTGGAGAATCTCTGCGCTTCCCTCTTTAGTGTTGAATAATTTTCAAGTGAAAAGATCTTCTTAGGATATTATAAGGTCGCTTTTCACAAATGGTCTTCAACCCTCAAGAAAAGGGGAATAAATGGCAACATAGTGTGATCCATTACAACATCAGTGCCCCCCAGATAATTGTACAAAGGTTCAACTCACATGTGGGGGTGTCATAAATCCGACACTAGATGTACTGTGCAACCGGTATTTTTAGGAGATACCGGACTCCCCTTTAGCGTCTCTGTTCCCAGGTGTTCCTCCAAGAAATAAAAAATAAAATATAAAAACAGCTGCAGGACCTTAAGCAAAGGTAAATGAAGATTTATTCCATAAAACTATTAAAACAATTCGAAATAGATTAAAATTCGAGCGCCAAAACGCGTTTTGCGATCCAGTCGCTTCCTCAGTCGGCAAAAAGTAAAATGGCCTTGGCAGAGAGAAGCTAAATCATCCTCATCCAGCAGGACTCACCACAATGAGGCATCTTGCTTAGAAACTTCATTCACTGAAGCACACGCCCAAAACTCAGTCAGTCTCTCTACCTGGCCTTGGCAGAGAGAAGCTAAATCATCCTCATCCAGCAGGACTCACCACAATGAGGCATCTTGCTTAGAAACTTCATTCACTGAAGGTGATCTGACATAGCCTAATGCCTTTTCTCTTGATGTATATTATGTTTACATTGTAATATCACTGTATATGTGTGTTTGTATGTGTGTGATATAGGTGTAGATAGAATATATATATATATATATATATTATATATATATAGCACACAAGTGTATCTTTTATATATTTGAATTGTTGTAATGCTATCTGATTTCTGCATTCCACTCCCTTTTTCTATATTTTCTCTCGAGGCCTGCTATTCTGCCCCATGTCCCTGTTCAATGAACCTTAACTTTTATTGGCCCCTACAAACTCCCCCCTAGTTCCTGGACAACTTCAACCCAATGTGATGCTATTTGCAATCTTAATTTCTCTTTCAGCACACGCCCAAAACTCAGTCAGTCTCTCTACCTGGCCTTGGCAGAGAGAAGCTAAATCATCCTCATCCAGCAGGACTTTGCTCCCGCCCACCCTCCCCTCACCCACCCACCCCATGGTTTTCATTTAATATATACCCAACTAATTGATCATGTGATATCGCAGCAACCTACACCATTTACTCTGGTACCTCTCTATTTCCTGTTTACTCACCTCCAACACCTTTCTCTATAATGTTTATGCCACTATTGCTTCTCTTTTCTTTCTCATCCCTTCTCTCTAAAACTACTCTCTCCTTCTATACACCTTTCCAATTGCCCCAGGATGGAAAAGCAGTTCCAATAAACCACAGCCTGCTCAGTTATATTAACCTATCAGCTGAGTGCTGGTGGAGAGTGTTAAAATCCAGCCCTCCCACCCCCAGACAAAGATTTAAAACTCTGCAACCACATTATTACCAAAAGAAAACTCTGTCCAAATTCCTATTTATTCTGCTACTTTCCCTGGCAAACGATGTGGAAACTAACCCTGGTCCTATAGGTGACACAACCTTTATTCTCCCCACTAAAAAAGGCCTCTCTTTTGTGCACTGTAACATCCGCAGTTTACTCCCTAAATTGGATGAGCTTCAGGCATGGTGTTGCTATTACAAACCCAAAATCATTGTGCTCACAGAGTCATGGTTAACCAGGGCTCGAGTCCTGCAGGAACGCGTGGGAACGGCGTTCCCGCACTTTTTCTGCAGTGGGAACGCAGCAGGAACGCTGCTCCCGCGTTAAACTTTTCAAGTAGGCAGAGAGAGAAGCGCCCGCTCGATCACAGCTGCTCTAGAGCTCTCCTGGCCCACACTTTCGGCCTCGCGTCATTCAAAGATTTGCTGGCGTACTCAGACACATCTGCTCCAGTGGTGGCAGGGGGCGCAAAAATCAAAATCCCTAGTTACTGATTAGGGCTTTTGATTTCTGCGCTCCCTCACTGGTGGAGCACTGCAGTCTGTGCATACAGATCGTATTTGCAAGGCGTTCCGCTGTTCAGACAGTGGGTCCAGCACACGGTGCACTCTGATGACGTATAGAGTGCCTGTAGGCGCCGGACTCACTGTCATGTGGCCAGTGTGAGAGGAGACAGCCAGGGTCCCTCCCACCCAATCCATCAGATCAGGGTTCCTCCCACCCAGGCATCAGATGAGGCTTCCTCCCACTCAGGCCATCAAATCTCAGGGAGGGGAGGGACCCGACTCAGACCACCAAAGAGGGAAGCACGTGCCCCCCATCTCTGCACACCTCTGCCCTTTGAAAGAAGGACCACCAGCATGAAGTGATTTGGTGGCCCCCTCCCTGCACAGAAGGTAAACAGGAGAGGGGGCAAGAATTTACTAATTTCTGAATTAATATAGATTTTAAAATGTGTTTTTTTTAAATTGTACAGGGCTGGTTAGGTGTGTGTGTGTGTGTTTACATGTACAAGGCTGGTTAGGTGTGTGTGTGTTTAGATGTACGAGGCTGGTTAGGTGTGTGTGTGTTTAGATGCATGAGTCTGGTTAGGTGTGTGTGTGTGTGTGTGTGTTTAGATGCATGAGTCTGGTTAGGTGTGTGTGTGTGTGTGTGTTTAGATGCATGAGTCTGGTTAGGTGGTGTGTGTGTGTGTGTTTAGATGCATGAGTCTGGTTAGGTGTGTGTGTGTGTTGGTGAGTCTGGTTAGGTGTGTGTGTGTGTGTTTAGATGCATGAGTCTGGTTAGGTGTGTGTGTGTGTGTTTAGATGCATGAGTCTGGTTAGGTGTGTGTGTGTTGTGTTTTAGATGCAGGAGTCTGGTTAGGTGTGTGTGTGTGTGTGTGTGTGTTTAGATGCATGAGTCTGGTTAGGGTGTGTTGTGTGTGTGTGTGTGTGTGTGTGTGTGTGGTGTGTGTTAGATGCATGAGTCTGGTTAGGTGTGTGTGTGTGTGTGTGTGTTTAGATGCAGGAGTCTGGTTAGGTGTGTGTGTGTGTGTGTTTAGATGCATGAGTCGTTAGTGTGTGTGTGTGTGTGTGTTTAGATGCATGAGTCTGGTTAGGTGTGTGTGTGTGTGTGTGTGTGTGTGTGTGTGTGTGTGTTTAGATGCAGGAGTCTGGTTAGGTGTGTGTGTGTGTTTAGATGCAGGAGTCTAGGTGTGTGTGTGTGTGTGTTTAGATGCAGGAGTCTGGTTAGGTGTGTGTGTGTGTGTTTAGATGCATGAGTCTGGTTAGGTGTGTGTGTGTGTGTGTGTGTGTTTAGATGCATGAGTCTGGTTAGGTGTGTGTGTGTTTAGATGCATGAGTCTGGTTAGGTGTGTGTGTGTGTTTAGATGCATGAGTCTGGTTAGGTGTGTGTGTGTGTGTGTGTGTTTAGATGCATGAGTCTGGTTAGGTGTGTGTGTGTGTGTGTTTAGATGCATGAGTCTGGTTAGGTGTGTGTGTGTGTGTGTTTAGATGCAGGAGTCTGGTTAGGTGTGTGTGTGTGTGTGTGTTTAGATGCATGAGTCTGGTTAGGTGTGTGTGTGTGTTGTGTTAGATGCAGGAGTCTGGTTAGGTGTGTGTGTGGTGTGTGTGTGTGTTTAGATGCAGGAGTCTGGTTAGGTGGTGTGTGTGTGTGTGTGTGTGTGTTTAGATGCATGAGTCTGGTTAGTGTGTGTGTGTGTGTGTGTGTTTAGATGCAGGAGTCTGGTTAGGTGTGTGTGTGTGTGTGTTTAGATGCATGAGTCTGGTTAGGTGTGTGTGTGTGTGTGTTTAGATGCAGGAGTCTGGTTAGGTGTGTGTGTGTGTGTGTGTGTGTGTTGTGTGTGTGTGTGTTTAGATGCATGAGTCTGGATTAGGTGTGTGTGTGTGTGTGTGTTTAGATGCATGAGTCTGGTTAGGTGTGTGTGTGTTTAGATGCGAGTCTGGTTAGGTGTGTGTGTGTGTGTTGTGTGGTGTGTGTTTAGATGCATGAGTCTGGTTAGGTGTGTGTGTTTAGATGCATGAGTCTGGTTAGGTGTGTGTGTGTGTGTGTTTAGATGCATGAGTCTGGTTAGGTGTGTGGTGTGTTGTGTGTGTGTTTTAGATGCAGGAGTCTGGTTAGGTGTGTGTGTGGTGTGTGTGTTTAGATGCATGAGTCTGGTTAGGTGTGTGTGTGTGTGTGTTTAGATGCAGGAGTCTGGTTAGGTGTGTGTGTGTGTTTAGATGCAGGAGTCTGGTTAGTGTGTGTGTGTGTTGTGTGTGTTTTAGATGCATGAGTCTGGTTAGGTGTGTGTGTGTGTGTGTGTGTGTTTAGATGCATGGTCTGTTGTTTAGTGTGTGTGTGTGTGTGTTGTTTAGATGCATGAGTCTGGTTAGGTGTGTGTGTGTGTTTAGATGCATGAGTCTGGTTAGGTGTGTGTGTGTTGTGTGTGTTTAGATGCAGGAGTCTGGTTAGGTGTGTGTGTGTGTGTGTGTTTAGATGCATGAGTCTGGTTAGGTGTGTGTGTGTGTAGTTTAGATGCAGGAGTCTGGTTAGTGTGTGTGGTGGTGTGTGTGTGTTTAGATGCAGGAGTCTGGTTAGGTGTGTGTGTGTGTTTTAGATGCATGAGTCTGGTTAGGTGTGTGTGTGTGTGTGTGTGTTTAGATGCAGGAGTGGTTAGGTGTGTGTGTGTTTAGATGCATGAGTCTGGTTTGTGTGGTGTGTGTGTGTGTGTTGTGTGTGTGTGTTTTAGATGCATGAGTCTGGTTAGGTGTGTGTGTGTGTGTGTTTAGATGCATGAGTCTGGTTAGGTGTGTGTGTATGTGTGTGTTTAGATGCAGGAGTCTGGTTAGGTGTGTGTGTGTGTGTGTGTGTTTAGATGCATGAGTCTGGTTAGTGTGTGTGTGTGTGTGTGTGTTTAGATGCAGGAGTCTGGTTAGGTGTGTGTGTGTGTGTGTTTAGATGCAGGAGTCTGGTTAGGTGTGTGTGTGTGTGTGTTTAGATGCAGGAGTCTGGTTAGGTGTGTGTGTGTGTGTGTTTAGATGCATGAGTCTGGTTAGGTGTGTGTGTGTTTAGATGTACGAGGCTGGTTAGGTGGTGTGGTGTGGTGTGTGTTTAGATGTAGGAGGCTGGTTAGGTGTGTGTGTTTAGATGTACGAGGCTGGTTAGGTGTGTGTGTGTGTGTGTGTTTAGATGCACGAGGCTGGTTAGGTGTGTGTGTGTTTAGATGTACGAGTCTGGTTAGGTGTGTGTGTGTTTAGATGTACGAGGCTGGTTAGGTGTGTGTGTGTGTGTGTGTGTGTTTAGATGTACGAGGCTGGTTAGGTGTGTGGTGTGTGTGTGTGTTGTGTGTGTTTAGATGTACGAGGCTGGTTAGGTGTGTGTTTCGGTTATATATATTGGGCGGTTAGTGTGTCGGTGCACATATAAATATGAGGGTGTAGGCGCACATAATGGTATGCAATAGGGGAGTGTAGGTGCACATATATGTATGTAGTGGGTTGTGTGGGCACACTTATATGAAAGGTGTGTGGGCACACATACTAGGTACATGTATGTGTAGGCTCCCATATACAGTATGTATGTATGTATAAATATATATATTTGTGTGTTTGTATCTCTGTATAGATAGACAAAAGTGGTCTGGTCAGTTTAAAAAGGCCCGGCCTATTTTGCTTCCCAGTCCGGTCGTGGCTGGAGGACAGACTGAAGTGCCTGGCAAGCAGACACATCACGTGCAGGCACTGGCTGCATGAAGTCACACAGTGCGACCTGCACAGGCCCTGTGGACCCCACTGCAGAGAACAGAAAAGGTAAATATGTCATGTAAAATTTTATGATTTATGTAATAGTTATATTCATTATAAACTGTGACTGGGATTATTTCCCTAATTTTTTTCATGGTAAAAAAATAAACTGACAATAGGGTCTATTCATAAAGCACCGTAATTTCAGTGCTTTGATTTTTGCCTTACTTTGCAGATTCCACTTCACCAAAAATATATTGAATTCACTATTTAGAGAATTGTCACTATATTTTGCAGAAATTGGAGTTGCTGAAGCAGTTATCGGCGTCGGCAAAAACCGCCAAACTGCAAAAAAATCAACAAAACACCGGAACTCTATTCTTTTAATAGGTGTTTAAAATAATAAAAATGCATTAAATAATAAACAAGGTCCTTTAAAAATAATAAAAGGGCCAATTAGAGAATTAAAAAAAAAGCAGTTTAAAAAATTGGGAAACAAAACTTTCATCTTATAAATACAAAAAGATGTTAAAAAAAGAGTTTTTGATGAAAATGAAAAGAATAAATGGTCTTTAAATTTTTTTTGAAAACCGATATTACCTTTAATCCTATGTTAAATATATATATATATATATATATGCATGCCTGCATTTTTTTCAGGTAGTGGGGATAGTGGAAATCTTGGGTGAGTTCCCTCACTTTTTTTCCCAGGACTTGACCCCTGTGGTTAACCCCAAAAGTACCAGACTCTGCCATATCAATACAGGGGTATTCATGTTATAGAAAGGACAGAGCAAAGAGAGGAGGGGGAATTGTTATTTATGTTGAGGAGTCCATAAAGTTCACCCACTTAGACTTCTAGCTCTGTCACCTTTGATTTCCTCTCTGGTTTAATTGAGATTCCATTCAGTAAATCCATCATTGTTGCTGGATTCTATCGCCCACCGAGCTCTCCAGTGCACTCCCTCTCTGACATATCTCAAATCCTTAATAACCTACTTGACCAAAACCAAAAAAGTGAAATGCTGGTCCTCGGCGATTTTAATACAGATTGGCTAAATCCTAAAAACAATAAACACTGCTCACTGTTTAAAACTTTGCAGCTAACTCAATTAATCTCCTCCCCCACTCGCATTAATATGTAAAGCCCTAACCATACCTTGCTGGACTGGATTCTCTCCTCATCTCCTGATCGAATACAGGAGGCAGGTGTTCTTGCTAATAGCTTTAGTGACCATTGTCTAGTGTACTGCGTGCGCAAAATAAGTAAGTAATAACCTACTTGACCAAAACCAAAAAAGTGAAATGCTGGTCCTCGGCGATTTTAATACAGATTGGCTAAATCCTAAAAACAATAAACACTGCTCACTGTTTAAAACTTTGCAGCTAACTCAATTAATCTCCTCCCCCACTCGCATTAATATGTAAAGCCCTAACCATACCTTGCTGGACTGGATTCTCTCCTCATCTCCTGATCGAATACAGGAGGCAGGTGTTCTTGCTAATAGCTTTAGTGACCATTGTCTAGTGTACTGCGTGCGCAAAATAAAGGCAATGAAATCTCCCCCAAAGGTAATAACCACCAGGTCTTTCAAGAAATGTATTCTTGAATCCTTCCTAAGTGATCTCAAACAGCTCCCCTGGTACAGACTAAACCTAATCCCAGACCTAGACTGTGCAATTGAATACTTTCAGTCTGAGCTCCTGAAAGTCTGGAATTCCCATGCCCCGCTGCGTAAAGTGCGAGTAAAAGGGACCCATCTCCCCTGGGTTACAGCTGATCTTACACTAATGTACCGTCTTAGAGATTTACTGTGGTCAAATTTCAAGAGTACTGGTTCCATGAACGATCACTGCGAATACCGAAAATGCCGGAATGAATGCACAAAACAAACAAAAATGGCTAAAGCCCATTACTTCAATGAAAATCTAAACCATAACATATCAAACCCTAGAAACTTTTGGAGAACCATAAGTAACATACAAGCACCCCCAGTCCACTCCCAGCCGGCTGCTGTCAAAGTAAACAACAAAACCCTGCAACACCCCTAGATGTAGCAAATGCCTTTAATGGTTATTTTGTTGGATGCGCCACCACTTTGATTGCCAAGCTAGGAAATGACATGCAATCAGAAAGGCCTCATGCAGATCAGGCCCCTCCAACTGTGCAAAGTCCCTGTATCAGACAGGAATTCAGTTTTAGACCAGTGCCTGTCAGTGTTGTTACTAAACTTCTCCGTAAGCAAAAAATGAAATACCAGTCTGGACCTGATCAAATACAGCAATGCTGCTGAAAATCAGTGCACCGGCAATTGCAAATCCTGTCGCAACCCTAATCAATGAATCACTGGCGACTGGATACATACCCAAACTCTGGAAGACTGCGAGAGTGGTACCTATCCATAAAAGTGGTGACAGTACTTCGGTATCCAACTACCGTCCGATATCGTTGCTCCCTGTAATGTCTATAATTTTGGAAAAATGCGTCTACACACAATTACGTGATTATTATCAATATTGGAACTACTTAACCCAGATCAATCCGGCTTTCGTCCAAATCACTCAACTACAACCGCCCTTTTAAAAGTCTGTAATGATATCCAGGCTGGGATGGAACAAGAAACCTAACTGGAGCCATCTTCCTTGATTTTGCCAAAGCCTTTGACACAGTAGACCATGGCATCTTGTTAGAAAAACTAAAAAACTCTGGCATGGGTGATCGCACGTTAACCTGGTTTCAATCATATGTACAGTTGTGTTCAAAATTATTCAACCCCCAATGCTGTAAAGGGTTTTAGGGAATTTAGTGTACATTTGTAATTGTATTCAGAATGAAATCCTACAAGGACTTTTTAAAGAACCATATGCAACTAAAATGACATCAATTGGTTTTGTAATACAGTAGTAAATGTTTCTTTTGTGAATTCTTCATTGACACAATTATTCAACCCCTTAAAGACTACCACTCTGAAGAACAGAGGTTCATTCAAGTGTTTTCAATCAGGTATTGAAAACACCTGTGGATGTCACGGAGCAGCAATAAAGCATAATAAGCACCAATTAGGCAGCTTTAAAATGACTGTGATACTCAGCTCCTTCTAGACATTTACTGGTGTGGTTACAAACATGGTGAAGTCAAGAGAATGGTCCAGGAAGACAAGAGAAGAGGTGATTACTCTTCACAGGAAGGGCAATGGCTATAAGAAGATTGCAAAGATGTTAAACATACCAAGAGAGACCATAGGAAGCATCATTCGCAAATTCAAGGCAAAGGGCACTGTTGAAACGCTACCTGGTCGTGGCAGAAAGAAGATGCTGACTTCGACTGCTGTGCGCTACCTGAAGCGTAGAGTGGAGAAAAGACCCCGTGTGACTGCTGAGGAACTGAGAAAAGATTTGTCAGATGTGGGTACTGAAGTTTCAGCTCAGACAATACGGCGCACACTGCGTAATGAAGGCCTCATGCCAGAACTCCCAGGCGCACCCCCTTGCTGTCTCCAAAGAATAAGAAGAGTCGACTGCAGTATGCCAAAAGTCATGTGGACAAACCACAGAAGTTTTGGGATAGTGTTCTGTGGACTGATGAAACAAAATTAGAACTGTTTGGGCCCATGGATCAACGCTATGTTTGGAGGAGGAAGAACAAGGCCTATGAAGAAAAGAACACCTTGCCTACTGTGAAGCATGGCGGGGGTCAATCATGCTTTGGGGCTGTTTTGCTTCTGCAGGTACAGGGAAGCTTCAGCGTGTGCAAGGTACCATGAATTCTCTTCAATACCAGGAGATATTGGATGACAATGTGATGCAGTCCGTCACAAACCTGAGGCTTGGGAGACGTTGGACCTTTCAACAGGACAATGATCCCAAGCATACCTCCAAGTCCACTAGAGCATGGTTGCAGATTAAAGGCTGGAACATTTTGGAGTGGCCATCGCAGTCACCTGACTTAAATCCGATTGAGAACCTCTGGTGGGACTTAAAGAAAGCAGTTGCAGTGCGCAAGCCTAAGAATGTGACTGAACTGGAGGCTTTTGCCCATGACGAATGGGCGAAGATACCCGTAGATCGCTGCAAGACACTTGTGTCAAGCTATGCTTCACGTTAAAAGCTGTTATAACTGTAAAAGGATGTTGTACTAAGTACTAAGATTGAATGTCACTTGGGGGTTGAATAAAACTGATAATGATGTGAGCACAGAAAAGACATTTGTGGTTATTTCATTATAAATGTTATGTTATATTTGTCTGACCTACACGTGCCTCTTTGATTTAATTGTAAGCAAGATGACTGAATGATCAAAATCAATGTCAAACTGGCCAAAACACTCAATTTCAGTGGCGGGGGTTGAATAATTTTGAACACAACTGTATGTGACCGATCACAATATGTGTCAATTTCTGGCAGCTCCTCCCTCCCCCTCCCTGTCACTTGCGGTGTACCCCAAGGCTCAATACTCGGCACCCTACTATTCACAATATTCATAAATGATCTGCCCAACGTCTGCAAAGCCTCAACTGTACACATGTACGCAGACAACACCGTAATCTATACCAGCAAACCATCTCTCCGGCAGCTGGAGGCCGTGCTGCAAGAACAATTCACAGAGGTAGAAAAGTGGATCAAACACAACAAACTTTTTTTAAATAATGACAAAACTGTAACGATGCTCTTTGGAACAAAACCTAAACTACACAAATTTCAAAATCCCCATCTATGTGTGGGGACAAAATCAAATGGCACGCTGACCACAGTCACTTCTCTCAAATATCTAGGTATGTGGTTGGACCCTAATCTATCCTTTGGCCCTCACATCGAAAAACTCTCATCTAAACTTTACCCCAAACTAGGCGCCCTGTACAGAAACAAATCCTGCCTGAGTCCCCCGGTAAGAAAGCAGATTGTACAACAAATGCTTATGCCGGCTATTGATTACGGAGATGTAGTGTACGCAGCCACCCCACAAACACATCTTCAGAAACTTACTACATTATATAACTCATTCTGCCGCTTTGCATTACAATGTAACTACATGACCCCCATTGTGACATGCTAAAAGAGCTAAACTGGCCATCGCTGGAATCCAGACGCACCCTTCACCTTCCCAGCCTGGTGTTTAAGAGCATTTCTGGGAAGCTGCCACCCTACCTGAATAGACTGCTTCCCCCAGCTCCCTCATCCTATAACCTCCGATCCAGGACCAGCACCTTACTTGCAATACCACAATACAAAAAGACAGTGGCTCGATCCTCATTTTCCTACAGAGCACCACAATTATGGAATAACCTCCCAGACACCATCAATTCTTCCACCAGTCTAAAGTCACTCAAGAGCTCCTTACTAACATACCTTAATACAGAATGCACCTGTATACATGTAACATAATGACTATTTTTCTACATATTTATTTTCTGTTAATCTGTATATGTGTTGTTTTCTTAATATCTTGCATTGTATTACTTTGTATTTCTGTAACTGTAACACTTCAATGTTCTTGAACCCAGGACATACTTGAAAACGAGAGAAATCTCAATGTATCCTTCCTGGTAAAATCCTTTATAAAATAAAAAAATAAAATATAATAAAATAAAGAAGCCCTCAATTCGCTCCTACTGGAGCAGTAGCCCCATCTGCTCTACCCCCATTTACCCCCAATCAATGTCACGTAGAAGGTATGAAAACATTTTGCGTTTCATGCACTTCAGTGACAACAGCCTGTGCCCTCCTAGAGAGCATCCCCAGTTTGACAGGCTGTATAAAATCCGCCCCCTGATTACCCACTTCGCCGCCAGGTTTGAGAGGCTTATACACCTGGAAGGAATATCTGCGTGGATGAATCCCTAATGAAATACAAGGGAAGGCTGGAATTCAAGCAGTATATTCCTTCCAAACGCTCCAGGTATGGAGTGAAGGTGTATAAGCTCTGTGACAGCGAGAGTGGGTATACTCAGGCCTCCCGGGTGTGCGAGGGAAAGGATAGTAGCCTTGACCTCCAGGTTGCCCAGAACACATGGGAACCAGTGGCAAGATTGTGTGGGACCTACTTTTTCCCCTGATGAACAAAGGGTACCACTTGTATGTTGATAATTTTTATACGAGTGTCCCTTTGTTCAAGCTGCTGTATTGTTTTGATACAGCAGCATGCGGTACTGTTCGCAAGAACCGCGTAGGTTTCCCAGCACAGCTTGTCCGCACCCGCTAAAAAGGGGGGAGACCTCAGCTCTGCGCCAAGAGGAGCTGTTGGCGGTCAAGTACAGAGACAAGAAGGATGTATACCTTCTATCCACCATCCACACTGAGAGGTCTGTGGAGGTCTCTGTAGGTGGCAGAGCTGAGCGCATCAGGAAGCCAGTGTGCATCAAAGACTATAACCGGCATATGGGTGGGGTTGATCTGGCAGATCAGCTGCTCCAGCCCTACCAGATTATGTGGAAGTCAAGGGCCTGGTACAAAAAGGTTGCAATTTACCTGATGCAAATTGCAAACCACAATGCCTTTTTGCTCTGCAAAAAGGCAAACCCCGGAGTGACGCTGTCCTTTTTTTACAGTTTCAGCTCCATGTCATTTCGGGGTTTTTTGTACCAGGATGCACATGCTCCCCGGGCGGTGATGGGGGACAGAGTTGGGGCTACACATTTTATTTATAAAATCCCCCCTACTGAGGGCAAACAGAAACCCCAAAAAAGATGCAGGGTGTGTTTCAAGAGGGGGCAGAGGAGAGACACAATCTTTTACTGCCCAGAATGCCCTGGACAACCCGGTCTGTGTCTTGGGGACTGTTTCAAGATATATCACACTGTGCGTGATCTGTGATTTTTTTTCCTTTCTATTTTTTTCTTACACTCTAGTCAGTTAGTTCAGTTTAGTTTATTTTTCTTTTACTGCACCAGACTTTTACATTTTATTCCTACATTTTTATGTTCTACAATTGGTGCTGTATTTTGCCAAAATCTTGGCACACCTATGCATGGGGGGCATGGGTGTACTCAGGAGACCTTGCAGAAAACAACCTGGAGAGTTTTCATGCAGTAACAAACAACAGTGTCTCCTAAATCACAGTTCAAATCTAATGTGGGCGTAAAAATCTGAAAATTGAAAAATTACCGCCACACACCTTCTCAAATGTTTTGGGCTAAAACCGTTGCATCCATGGCATCAAAGCACTCCATATGCAATACCTTGGGGTGTCAACATAACAAATATAAACAATTTTCTGGCAATAATTCAAACTGGGGTATGCGGTAGAGACCCAAAACCAAAGCTAGGCCTAGCTGAAGAAATAATCTCAATTTCAACTCCATGACAAGTCATAAAAATTGTATTTGAACCTTCCCAAAATCCTGGCAAACTATGCATGGGGGGCATGGGTGGTACTCAGGAGACCTTGCAGAAAACAACCTGGAGAGTTTTCATGCAGTAACAAACAACAGTGTCTCCTAAATCACAGTCCAAATCTAATGTGGGCATAAAAATCTGAAAATTGAAAAATTACCGCCACACCCTTCTCAAATGTTTTGGACTAAAACCGTTGCATCCATGGCATCAAAGCACTCCATATGCAATACCTGGGGTGTCAACATAACAAATATAAACAATTTTCTGGCAATAATTCAAACTGGGGTATGCGGTAGACCCAAAACCAAAGATAGGCTAGCTGAAGAAATAATCTCAATTTCAACTCCAATGACAAAGTCATAAAAATTGTATTTGAACCTTCCCAAAATCCTGGCAAACCTATGCATGGGGGGCATGGGTGTACTCAGGAGACCTTGCAGAAAACAACCTGGAGAGTTTTCATGCAGTAACAAACAACAGTGTCTCCTAAATCACAGTCCAAATCTAATGTGGGCGTAAAAATCTGAAAAATTTGAAAGATTACCGGCCACACACCTTCTCAAATGTTTTGGGGGTAAACCGTTGCATCCATGGCATCAAAGCACTCCATATGCAATACCTTGGGGTGTCAACATAACAAATATAAACAATTTTCTGGCAATAATTCAAACTGGGGTATGCAGTAGACCCAAAACCAAAGATAGGCCTAGCTGAAGAAATAATCTCAATTTCAACTCCAATGACAAAGTCATAAAAATTGTATTTGAACCTTCCCAAAATCCTGGCAAACCTATGCATGGGGGGCATGGGTGTACTCAGGAGACCTTGCAGAAAACAACCTGGAGAGTTTTCATGCAGTAACAAACAACAGTGTCTCCTAAATCACAGTCCAAATCTAATGTGGGTGTAAAAATCTGAAAATTGAAAAATTACCGCCACACACCTTCTCAAATGTTTTGGGCTAAAACCGTTGCATCCATGGCATCAAACCACTCCATATGCAATACCTTGGGGTGTCAACATAACAATATAAACAATTTTCTGGCAATAATTCAAACTGGGGTATGCGGTAGACCCAAAACCAAAGATAGGCCTAGCTGAAGAAATAATCTCAATTTCAACTCCAATGACAAAGTCATAAAAATTGTATTTGAACCTTCCCAAAATCCTGGCAAACCCCTGGAGAGTTTTCATGCAGTAACAAACAACAGTGTCTCCTAAATCACAGTCCAAAACTGATGTGGGTGTGAAAATGAAAAATGACCACAGTATCCAATTTGTTTGGAGCAAACGGTTGCATCCATGGCATAAAAACACTCCATTTACAATACTTTGGGGTGTTAGCTTACCAAATATATGCACATTCATAAAATTGAGGTATGTAAAAAGGCCCCTAAAAAGAAGATAAGCAAAGAAGATACTGTATGTCAAATTAGAAAATTGACAAGCACATGTCAAAAGATTGGCGTAGCACCCCAAAACAACAGAACAAATCTATATATGGGTGGTATCACTTTACTCAGAAGATGTTGCTGAACATATTTTGGGGTGTTCTTTGGCAGTAACCCATAACTGGATTTGACAATTCATGCCTAAAGTACAATGTGTGTGAAAAAATAACACAAAAAGTGACTACCTGAAGGTTTGACATAGAGCTAGTGCATGGAAAGTGTTAAAATACAATTCTTTGAAGCACCCTAGGGTGTGCCCTTTCTAAAAATATATGGTTTGATGGGGGTAAATTACTTTGGCCGGCTTCAAAAATGTCCCAAATAGGACATGGGTGCATGATGACGAAATGTGAAAATTCCAAGTTGGAAAACTGAAATGCGCACCCCCTAAATAAGGCCTATTAGCCCCCAAATGACCCGACATACCTATACATGGGTGGTATCAATTTACTCAGAAGATGTTGCTGAACATATTTTGGGGTGTTTTTTGGCAGTAACCCATAACTGGATTTGACAATTCATGCCTAAAGTACAATGTGTGTGAAAAAATAACATAAAAAGTGACTACCTGAAAGTTTGACATAGAGATAGTGCATGGAAAGTGTTAAAATACAACTCTTTGAAGTACCCCAGGGTGTGCCCTTTCTAAAAATATATGGTTTGATGGGGGTAAATTACTTTGGCCGGCTTCAAAAATGTCCCAAATAGGACATGGGTGCATGATGACGAAATGTGAAAATTCCAAGTTGGAAAACTGAAATGCGCACCCCCCAAATAAGGCCTATTAGCCCCCAAATGACCCGACATACCTATACATGGGTGGTATCAATTTACTCAGAAGATGTTGCTGAACATATTTTGGGGTGTTTTTTGGCAGTAACCCATAACTGGATTTGACAATTCATGCCTAAAGTACAATGTGTGTGAAAAAATAACACAAAAAGTGACTACCTGAAAGTTTGACATAGAGATAGTGCATGGAAAGTGTTAAAATACAACTCTTTGAAGTACCCTAGGGTGTGCCCTTTCTAAAAATATATGGTTTGATGGGGGTAAATTACTTTGGCCGGCTTCAAAAATGTCCCAAATAGGACATGGGTGCATGATGACGAAATGTGAAAATTCCAAGTTGGAAAACTGAAATGCGCACCCCCCAAATAAGGCCTATTAGACCCCAAATGACCCGACATACCTATACATGGGTGGTATCAATTTACTCAGAAGATGTTGCTGAACATATTTTGGGGGGTTTTTTGGCAGTAACCCATAACTGGATTTGACAATTCATGCCTAAAGTACAATGTGTGTGAAAAAATAACACAAAAAGTGACTACCTGAAAGTTTGACATAGAGATAGTGCATGGAAAGTGTTAAAATACAACTCTTTGAAGTACCCTAGGGTGTGCCCTTTCTAAAAATATATGGTTTGATGGGGGTAAATTACTTTGGCCGGCTTCAAAAATGTCCCAAATAGGACATGGGTGCATGATGACGAAATGTGAAAATTCCAAGTTGGAAAACTGAAATGCGCACCCCCCAAATAAGGCCTATTAGACCCCAAATGACCCGACATACCTATACATGGGTGGTATCAATTTACTCAGAAGATGTTGCTGAACATATTTTGGGGGGTTTTTTGGCAGTAAACCTTAAAGTTCACAGTACATGTATTCTTATCCACTTCAATGCGGAGGACGCGCTCAGCGCGTCCTCCGCATTACCGCTGGTATGCGGAGGACGCGCTGAGCGCGTCCTCCCATTGGGGTCAGCGTTCGGCCGGGTTCCGGCCGATCGCTGGCCCCTCCGGTGCGGGCTGACATCCTCGATGTCAGCCCAGCATCCGGAACAGCAGCCGCTGGAATTAGGTGTCATCGCGGCAGCGCGATGACACCTAATTCAGGCGCCCCCCCCGCATGTGCGGAGGAGGCGCCTGAAAGGGAGGGGGGGAGGTCCTTCGGACCTCTCTCCCTCCCGATCGGCGGCGTTGCGGGGGTTAACCCAGGCACCATTTGGAAGGGCACAGCCTGCCCTTCCAAATGGTGCCTGGCATTAACCCCTGGGGAGCTGGATCGCGAATCGGCGCTGAAAAGTGCCGGTTCGCGATCCTTTCCCGGAGCTGGCCGACATCTTGGATGTCGGCCAAGCCTCTGGGAACTCCCCCTGAGGACTGGCGTCATCGTGCGTAGCACGATGACGCCAGTCCTGGACTTAACCCCTAACTGCCACCAACGGTGGAGATAGGGAGTTCCAATGCACTCCCTATCTCCCGATCCGTGGCAGCTAGGGGTTAAAGTTTGGTATGGTTGGATCGGCCAGAGCATGGCCGTTCCAACGATATCAAACACTACTGTGAAAAATTTTGTAAAAAAAAAAAAAAATGAAAAATAGAAATAAAAACAAATTAAAACAAAATTATAAAAAAATAAATAAACACTTTTTTTTTCTTTTTTTTGGTTTGTTAATGCAGCAATATTGTTCCCATTTCAATTATAATGTGAACAATGATGCTGCACTAACGATTTTTGTATGCGGTGCGTTTGTTAAAAATAGTGTAATTTTCCCCAAAAAAAAAATGTAACGAGACCCCATCTCTAATTTTTTTAACAAGCGCACCCCATACAAAATATAACCGCAATTGCTCGCATGTTAAAATGTGAAAAAAAACACTTTACACATTGTAAATTATTGAAAATACATATTTTATTGCATTTTTTGTTATAATATACAGACATGACATAACGTATACATATAATAATGACTTATTATGAATCTACCGAGTCTGACGGAAAGAACGATATATAATATGTCTGGGTAATATACTAAAATAAGCCTTCAAAACACGTTTAAACATGATGAGCAAAACCGGTAAAAATGACCTCAGCACAGGGGCGGGAAAAGCCTCAGCAGCGAAAGGGTTAAATTGCGTTCAAAAAAAAAAATCACCAAAACATTTTTTTTTCTCAAACTTTGGCATAGATTTGTGGTAAAATGGTTTGCATGGAAAGAGTCAAAATACCCCAAGTTTAATACCTTGATTTGTGTACTTTAAAAAAATATGTATATGTGGAGGGTTATTCAGGAATTAGTGACAGATATCAGTGTTACAATGTCACTATCACTAGTTTTGAAAATAAACTCTTTGGAAATGGCAAAGTGCTACTTGCACTTATTGTTGCATAAAATAAGGAAAAAAGCGAGGAATATGTAAACATTGGGTATTGCTAAACTCAGAACTAAATTTAGAAACTACTAAGGAATTAAATTTTTTTGACGGTTGTTGATACATAAGAAATTTTGGGGGTCAAAGTTCGAAAAAGTGGTGTTTTTTCAATTTTTTTGTAATATTTCACAATATTTTTATAGTAAATATATGAAATGATGAAAAAAATGGTATCTTTATAAAGTCCATTTAATGACGAGAAAAACAGTGTAAAATATGTGTGGGTTACATAAACGAGTAAGAGGAAAATTTGACGTAAACACTAACAGCGCAGAAACGTAAAAAACAGCAGCGGTCACTTAAGGACGGATTTGTGTAAAACCGCCCGGTCACTAAGGGGTTAATGTGAGGTGACCAACTTTGGTCCCCAAATGGAAATATAAGTGGATAGAGCATCTGCTCTAAGTTTGGATCTAAAATGCTTATCCTTACTGTTTTTCTGTCAGCGTTTTGAGTTCAGCAATGAATAATAAGATCTCTTTCGAGAGGAGGTTCTCCATCATCATTTTGAAAAATAATAGCTACTTCATTACTGCGAGGTGCATTGTATCTGCGTTGATCGTCCGTGCGATCTTGTACTATCGCCATGGTGACAGTTGGTGGTACAGTGCCATTTTGTATAGCCTCCTGTAAGGATTCTTGTTCTACCTCATATAACATTTTGCAGGCTTCTGCAAATGGATTGTTTTTATCCATAAAAGAGCTTAACTCTGTCATGAGCTCAGGGTTGCATTTTGAATTTTCATTAATCATGAGGCGTTGTTTAGCGGCCTCATCGGGATCAAGGATATATAGTTGTGCAAACTTTCGGTTATCCTCATTGTGCGGATGAAGAGATGCAGTTCGGTGGTAAATCTGGCCATTAATTCTAAAGCAGTAAGGTCCATAACCAGGAGGAGGAGTAATGTTTGCCCCGATGGAAGCAAATGCTAATGAGCTGTTGATAGATCGAATGTTTTGTTTGAACTTTTTGGAATGCTTATGAGTGCCTGTCATTAGACTTTCTATCAAAGGAGCAACTTTAATGGGCTCCATGTATACTTTTCCTTTGCCGCAGCATTGATTGAATAGTCTATCTGATGGCTGCTGTGTATTAAAATGTAGGGCATTGCGGTTGGTGCACAGAACATCGAGTTTTCCACAATAATGTTGTTGCATTTGTTGTTCACTTTCTTCATTGTTAATTTGTTCTTTTATTTTTTGTTGTGCTCGTTGTATTTTGTGTGCTAAAGTGTTTTTTATTCTTTCGTGACACCTTGCATTTTCATCCATGTTTGCTCTCTCCTTTCTTTTTTGTATTTTTTTTTGTTTCCTGAATTTTCTTTTTTTGGCATCTGGCATGTCGTGTGTGCTACTTTCTGTGTCATTTCGTCTCCTTTTACCGACAGATGCTAGTGGTAAATCCATATTTTTTTTTTGTGTGATTTTCTTTGGTTTGTGTTTTATTTTTTTGTGCGATTCTCTCCAGGGATTGTGATTTTTCGGACGCTCTGTGGTGGGCTCAGAGCAGTAATTTTTATTGATTTTTTTTTGTGTGTTTATCTTGGGGTTTTTTTGTATCTATTTTTTTTGTCTGATTCTCTCCGATGGAGCTTGTGATTGTTCGGACACTCTGTGGTGGGCTCAGAGCAGTAAATCAAATTTACTCAGAGGGTTCAGAGCAGTAATTCAGAGCAGTAAATCAGAGCAGTAAATTCAGAGCAGTAAATCTAATTTACTCAGAGGGCTCAGAGCAGTATTTATTTATTTTTTTGTGGGTTTTTACGGCTCAGAGCAGTAAATCTAATTTTTTTTTAGATTTTGTTTATATTTTTTTCTTTTTGTGTGATTTTTTTTTTTTTTTTTGTATTTATTATTATTTTTTTATTTTAAATCAGGTGTGATGTTGGACAGTGTGTTTTTTTTTCTCCTTTTTTGTGTCCTGGCATTTTGTGTGGTGGCTGTAAGCTGCAGGGGCTCTATATTATGTTGACCCTCCAAGCTGAGTGGTGGGGGTGTTGTGAGCTTTGTGGGCTCTTAGTTTGGTAGGGGGACACAGTTTTTATATATAATTTATTTGGAGCAGGGTCTGAGTGGTTTGGCCCTCTGAGCGATCTGGGCTCTGTGGTGGAGATGGTCAGAGCTATGTGGGCTCAGTGCTGTTTTGGGGGGTGTGGCACAACTGTTTTGTTTGTTTGTGGGCAGGTGGGTTTGTTGCTCGGTGGTTTGTTGTTGTTTTGAGGGGGCACAACTGTGTATTGTTTTTCTGTGGCTGGTTGCAGAAAAGTTGGCATCCGTGGTGGGGGCTCTGTGCTCTGTTTTTTGTAGCTGGGTGCAGTGGAGTTGCCATTCGCGGTGGGGGCTCTGTGCTCGGTTTTTTGGCGGGGGCACAACTGTTTTTTGTGGCTGGGTGCGGTGGAGTTGCCGTTTGCAGTGGGGGCTCTGTGCTCGTTTTTTTATCTCCCTAGTTTGACACAGCTGGGTTATGCGAGAGCTTCAGTGGGGTCCGGAGTCTGGCTGTGTTGTGTTTGAGGTGTTTTGACGCGCCTTTGTGCCCGTGCTGCGGCGGTTGACTGTGTGCGCACCCAGCACTACGCTGTGAGCGCACGCATTTGTCTGTTTCGGCGGTCGCATGCGCGCGCAGCCAGCAATACGCTGGTTGCGCGCGCATGCGCAGTCGGTTTTTTTGGCGACGGACACGCCGGAGCTTATTGCTTTATGATATAGATCAGTCCCATGATTATCTATTATAACTCACCACATATAGTAAATATTCAAATACCACCTATGCGCCTTGTATAATATAATGTTACAGATCATATTGCCTATAGCATTTTATGCCTTTATAAACTGAATTTGTAGGTAATCACTGTTACATAAAAAAGATCATTAACCCTTTTTTTCTACAGTTTATGCAAGTCACCATTGTCCAAGGTTTTGCATTGCTAGAGAGAGATTAGATGTGACCATTGTATTCATTTAGTTTCAGGACCAGGTGATTTAACATCTGGGTTTTTACAACCAGGATTGCCTCAGAAAGTTTATTTCTTCCAGTCTCTGAACAATGAATGTTGCTTCCCCTGTCATTATAATCTGATAGAGGGGAGCCCTTGTTTGCGAAATGTCAACAAATTTAACAGGTCCATTGTCTAGAAAGCTGAGCCTGGTTACATTTTAACCCCAGGTAGACAGATTGTCTGTTTGAAAGAAATTCCTGGCCCTCATTTACACAGTCCTGCGAAATATGACGAATTATAGAAATTTTATATCTGAACTGGTCTGACAAGGTGTTACTGTAATGTACATATACAGGAATTATGCCACAGTTAATATTTTTATATTCTACTAGTATTTTTTGGACGCTGCATTGCTAATTACCTCATTATGATCTCTACAAATCCCCATAAAAAGGAGATCTGAACATTTTTTTTTTATTTATCACAGTTACTGTATCTACCGTAAAGGCTCTTACTGCCAGTAAGATAATAATGCAGACCCTGTTTGTGTAAGATAAGGGTGTCAGGTATTTTCATAGGAAAACAAAATGGATGCCGGTAGCCATCTTGTTTAATCATATAATCTATATTTTTATATGATACAAGTTTTTATTCTCAACTCTCACCTACTTTTAGAATGAATTTACATAGATTTTTTTTAGAAACGAGTTCATTTGAAGGTAAATTTGTTACGAGGGGAATATAAGAGTTATGTATGTGTTTAAAAATATAATCACTAGATATAAAGTGTCTTTATTTGACATATTGTATAGACTAAGTGATAAGATATGTCACAGACAAAAATTATAGGTCTGTTTTAAAGAGTCCTTGAATAAAAGATATTTTCTTTTTGGGTATAGAAACACACTTATGTTAAAATATATTTATGCAAATAAATAGCTATGCACAAAAATATATAATCAATATATATTCTATATAGTAGCACAATAACATAATAGATGCTCCAATATATTTTGTAGATTATAACTATAGAACGGTAGAAATACTGAAGGTTTAGAAATAAGATTTTTGCTTTAGAAGGAATGTTTTGTTAACTGATAAGGAGTAACTCAGAGAAACCTTGGAATAGCTAGAAGAAGGGACCTTAAATATTAATTTGACAATCACAGACGCAAAGTCTAGGATGAGAGAAGAGTCCTTTGTTTAAATTGAGAAATAGAGACCAACTCTAACTTGTGCGTTACCATGAAATGAACACAGGGCAATTCAAGTCTTTTCAAGAAAAACAGTTTTTGCTGCTCAGGAAATCAAAGATTAGCAGTTTCTTGAAAATCCCATTGAAATGAATAGGGAAACACATTGCGCAGGTTTTCGAAGAAGCAGTTGCCTTAGCAAATTCCATTCCAACTATAACTAGTGCGTTACCATGAAATGAACACAGGGCGATTCAAGTCTTTTCAAGAAAAACAGTTTTCTGCTCAGGAAATCAAAGATAAGCAGTTTCTTGAAATTCCCATTGAAATGAATAGGGAAACACATTGCGCAGGTTTTCGAAGAAGCAGTTGCCTTAGCAAATTCCATTCCAACTATAATTTGTGCGTTACCATGAAGTGAACACAGGGCAATTCAAGTCTTTTCAAGAAAAACTGTCTTCTGCTCAGGAAATCAAAGATTAGCAGTTTCTTGAAAATCTAATTGAAATGAATAGGGAAACACATTGTGCATGTTTTCTAAGAGGCAGTTGCCGTAGCAAATTCCATTCCAACTCTAACTTGTGGGTTACCATGAAATGAACACAGGGCAATTCAAGTCTTTTCAAGAAAAACTGTTTTCTTCTCAGGAAATCAAAGATTAGCAGTTTCTTGAAAATCCCATTGAAATGAATAGGGAAACACATTGTGCAGGTTTTCTAAGAAGCAGTTGCCTTAGCAAATTCCATTCCAACTCTAACTTGTGTGTTACCATGAAATGAACACAGGGCAAATCAAGTCATTTGAAGAAAAACTGTTTTCTGCTCAGGAAATCAAAGATTAGCACTTTCTTGAAAATCCCATTGAAATGAATAGGGAAACACATTGTGCAGGTTTTCTAAGAAGCAGTTGCCTTAGCAAATTCCATTCCAACTCTAACTTGTGCGTTACTAGACATGTGCATTCGTTTTAGTACTAAAATGATTTAGTCTGAATTTTGGGATTATTTAGTTTTCGTATGACTCAAGAGAAGCGAAACTGCTCAGTACAAAAAACGAAAGAAACTAAAATAAAATGCACTACATTTTAGTTTCAGTCCTTTTTGTGATATTACATTGATGAGTGAAGGAGACCAGCAATGAAGAGCGCAACATCTGAAGTTCTGCACCCTCCACATGCCAATGCAGTAGGATGTTCTATACAGAGAGGGGCATTAATTAATGCAGGAGGATGTTCTATACATTATACAGAGAGGGGTATTAATGCAGGAGGATGTTATATACATTATACAGAGAGGAGCCTTTTTTTTAGCCCTTTAAATCCAGTGGCTGTGAGCGCTGAGATCAGCTGCTTGTTACATTATCTCTCAGTACAATGTATCAGGCTCAGTTGTTACAGTAACTGACTAACAGCGCTCAGAGCTTCAGTAAAACAAGGAAATAATATTGTTGTAACCTCTTCTATATAAAAATATTATTTACTAGTTTTACTGAAACTCTGAGCGCTGTGATGAGCAGCAGTTAGGTACTGTAACAGCTTTGCCTGACACGGGGCAGTATTACAATGTTGGTGCTAACTTAACCAGAGCTGTTGTAAACTGAAAACCTCCATAGGCTATAATGGCTCTGGGAAGTTTACAACAGCTCTGGTTAAGTTAGCTTAGCACCAACTATGTAATATGGCCCACAATGTGCTGAGAGTGAGAGATATTGTAACAAGCAGCAATCTCAGTCCTCTGAGGAGCCACTACAATAGTAATTGTATCCACTGATTTTCGGATGAATGAAATTAGTTTTCATACTAAAGAACTGAAAACGAATTTCTTTAGCAACTAAATAAATTGCATTTTAGGACTAATCCATTAGTTCAAAACAAAATTTTGTGCTGTGCACATGTCTACTCAGCACAGAGGTGTGAAAAGGCTCAGCAGCGAAAGGGTTAAGGTTGAGTACAGTGGCATCACTAGGGTTGGTGTCACCCGGTGCGGTAACTCATGGTGTCACCCCCCCCCCCGAGTTTTACATTAATTTTTAATTTTTTACTACTCTTACTCATAAAGCAGTACTCCCATATTACACTGAATGCTCATAATACACTGCGCACATTACTGTGAGGTTTATTGCTGTGCAGCTCTCTCATATACTCACACACAAATTTTGGTGAACTGCCAGCAAGTACGGTGCCTGTTCGACGGCAGTGAAAGTCCCCATCGAGAAGTAATGATAAATCTGTTCAGAGACACTGAACAGCAGAGAAATGTCCTGATGTTCAGTGGTTTCATCAGACAGGTTTATTCAGGCGAACACCATCAGGGCTATTCAGAGAGAGGTGAAAACCTTGAATTGCTAGGAGAATGAACAATCTAGACCAAATACCCAATTTGGAAAGTGAGATAAATGGGAGAATTTTTCTGGTTTGACTATTTTGCCCTAGAATTTTAAATTCTACAGTCATTCTCAAGGTTTTCACCCTTCTCTGAATAATCCTGCATAGGTTTCAATGTTAAAAATATTCCCGTTTTTACCCAATATCTAATAAAACGTTTATTCCACTAATCTGTAGTAAAAAGTCTCTTTTAGGGATGTGCGTTTCGTTTCAGACCGATTCGTTTTTTTCACAAATTAGTCTGATTCGGTGATTCGGATTCAGCCGATTTTCCAAATCTGATCGGATCCAAAAACTTCTGAAACAAAAAAATTTCGGAATCGGAAATCATTTTCTTTCAATTCATAATTTAGGTTCCACTTCGGTAATTTTCAAAATATGCTTAAAAGATCCTAAAAAAAATCAAAAAATAAAGAGACTGTTTACTACAGAATATAATAATAAACGGTTTATTAGATATTGAATTAAAACGGGAATATTTTAACATTGAAGTCTATGGGGCAAAACATTTCCCAAACCCTGTGGCTCAGAATTTTTTTTCAAAAAATGCTTAAAATATTCTAAAAAATCTAGAACTAAAGAGACTTTTTACTACAGAATATAATAATAAACGGTTTATTAGATATTGAATTAAAACGGGAATATTTTTAACATTGAAGTCTATGGGGCAAAACATTTCCCACACGAATACACGAAAATGTCCGAAATCTTGAAAAAAAGTCGATACGAAAAACGAGCCGAAACGATCCGAAATGAAAAAATAATTGGTGCACATCCCTAGTCTCTTTATTTGTTGATTTTTTTTTTCTTAGTATCTATTAGGCATTTTTCAAAAAAAAATTAATTTTTTTTTATCTTTCTAATAGCGTTTTTTTTCTGTAACAGACCTTTTTATTATCATTCATAGGATCTTATATGTTAATTCCAGACATTTTCGTTCAGTAGTTTTTTTTAAAACAGCAGGGGATGGGTTCGTGGTGGCAATCGGTGGCTGATTCCCTGCACTTCAGGGACCCTGTGGTGAATTCACCAGGGAAAATTGATTCCCTGAAGTGCAAGGAACAACAGAACACTGAAATGTCTGCATCATTTCGGTGCTCTGTAAATATCTCCTTTAGTGGTGGTTTTATTGCTGCCCCCTGGTAAGTGCCAGCCTAGGCCTTGCCTACCCAGGACATACTTGAAAATGTCAGAATTCTCAATGTATCCTTCCTGGTAAAATAGTTTTGTGTAAAAAATATAAATATATATATATTTATTTTTTTAGGGTGTCACCCTAGGGGGTGGTGTCACCCGGTGTGGGCTGCACCCCCCGCCCCCACCAAGCGACGCCAGTGGTTGAGTATTTACAGCTACCTATTCTCCATTGGTGCTCTCCTGCTCTCCTGCTCTCCCGCTCCTGGGCTTTGAAATGTGGAAGTTCTTGGAGCTTTCAAAATAAATAAATTGTAAAAAAATTCATAAAATGTGTAGCCTGCCACATACTATTGAAATCGAGTATCCTGCCTGTGTCCCTTCTTCCCATGCTAGACTGCAGGGCTTCTTGTGTGCAGCTCCCACACTCTGAAACACACTCCCTTGTGCTGTTAGACATTCCCCTAATTTGCCTTTCGAGACATTTCTAAACGGGGAAGCTTACCACCCAACTCCCTACTAAATTTAACTTCCTCAACCAGGCCATCACTCAGAAATTATACCCAGGTAGGATATAATATAAGTTGCTGTTTTCCCAGCTCTTACTCCCCAAGACCTAATCAGTGCCACAATTTCCTCCCTGGAAGCTCATTCTCTCGTCTAGTTACTGGGAAATGTTTTATCGACTCCTCCTTCGGGAGTACATGGCACCCCCTAGAATGGCCCGGGCCCACTTGTGAGCAAATGAATGCTGCCCTAAATGTCCCTGCGGGATTGTGGCACTGTGGTGCTGTCCTTTAATACGATTGTTGTGGGACAAAGGTGGTAGGTTCATTTCATCCGTTCTTCAGATCCGGGTCCCGAATGGACCATATTTAACCACCACCCTGCTGCTCAAACCCGACCTTTTTCTAAACAGAAGTTCCTTCTTTGTTAGTAGGGATGTGCGTTTTGGATTTCGGAATTTTCACGAAATTTCCCGATTCGTGCATTCGGATTCGGCCGATTTTCCAAAAATTTTCAGATCCGAACAAATTTTCGTGCCGAAACTAAAACTTTTCCGAATTTTCGAATGGACTAGAAATGTGTAAAATCGAAATTCATTTTCTTTCCATTCGTGATTTCGGCTCCATTCCTGATTTCGCTTCCATTTCAGTAACTTCGGACATTGTATTTATATCGCTGATTCTGTAATTAAATTTTGGATCATTCCCATCTCAATGTATCCTTCCTGGAAATCCAGAGAAATCTCAATGTATCCTTCTTGTAAACATGAGAAATCTCAATGTATCCTTCTTGTAGAACCAGAGAAATCTCAATGTATCCTTCTTGTAAAACATGAGAAATCTCAATGTATCCTTGTAGAACCAGAGAAATCTCAATGTATCCTTCCTGGAAATCCAGAGAAATCTCAATGTATCCTTCTTGTAAAAAATGAGAAATCTCAATGTATCCTTCTTGTAAAACATGAGAAATCTTAATGTACCCTTCCTGAAAATCCAGAGAAATCTCAATGTATCCTTCTTGTAAAAAATGAGAAATCTCAATGTATCCTTCTTGTAAAACATGAGAAATCTTAATGTACCCTTCCTGAAAATCCAGAGAAATCTCAATGTATCCTTCTTGTAAAACATGAGAAATCTCAATGTATCCTTCCCGGGAAACCAGAGAAATCTCAATGTATCCTTCTTGTAAAACATGAGAAATCTCAATGTATCCTTCTTGTAAAACATGAGAAATCTCAATGGCAGAATTATCATATCGGCAGAATTATCGTGTCGTATAATTATCGTATCTGAAAAACCATTAGTTTACGTCAAAACGAATAGACACTTTGAAACGAGGAGAACAGACGTTCCGAAAAACCCGAAAATTTCCGAAATCACGAAAAAAAAGTCGATACGAAAAACGAACCGAACCGAAATGAAAATCGGCCGAAACGAATCGAAATGAAAATTTACAAAATCCGAACGAACCGAAAAAAAAATCGGTGCACAAGCCTATTTGTTAGCTTTCTTTCCAGTGGCAGCCATCTTGTCACAATAGATCTCTGCCACCCCTCCCTCCTTTCGTATGTTATGCAGAAATATAGAATAGAGTCTATCATATAACTGGATGGAGGCCTCCTTAAACTCACAGGCAGGCATATTAGTGGTCCGCAGGTTACCCCTGCCCCCAGACCTCTCATGGCGGCAAAACCAGGCATTCGGCCGGGTGGCCAGACTACATGTGTAAACCAGCATGGCAGACAAACGGAAGGGTCCAGCTAGGGGGATGTTTGAGTGTTCCATGATTGGGCAAAATCACTAGTAAGAAAATTGATTCATTTGTAATGCTGTAAGGCGTTACCAAAATGCATCATGATTCTTTTTAAATCGTTGAAAAACCTCACAAGGCATTTTTGTTTTTATTGTACTTAAATACTGTGGTTGAAGCACTCTCCCCAGTAACGTCACTTAATGTCCTGTATATGTGAACAGGAAGCCCAGTCACTGCAACTCCTGGTGAGTAGGAGGCCTATGACCGCATTTTCAGCAACCTTTCCCAGCAACAGATGATGAACCAAGAAAACCGTGATGTCAATGAGTCTTCCCAAGAGCAGAATGTCAGGAGTGTGTGAGGTTTGTTGCTATAAGTCCAGGATGCAGTAATATAAGCTTGGTGAGCAAATGGGTTCCTGGCAATAATCGAGGTTTATTAAAACAATAACACAACATGGAGGGACAAGACAAGGCATTAAACATACAGGGTACAGGTAGGCAGAGGTATAAAGTAAACTATACAGAAAAGGCACACAAAAGCTTGGTTAGCCTTGACTCTAAGGGATGACTTCCTTTTCAGGAAGTTCAGCAGGAAACCCTCAATGCCCACACCTGCCGTAGGAAATGTCAGGGAACTTGTGTTGTGAATTCCTGGGAGCCTGGATGAAATGCAAGGCAATGATAAAAGCCCATTCTGGAGCTATGGTAGCGAGCGGACACGTTTTGCAGAGCTCCCGCATGGTTTCGATATTTTGTTCTTTTGCTGCTCGTTTTGCCACAAGATTGCTCCTTACTCCTTACTGACTTTGGACCTCCCAGCAGGACTGAGAGAACTTGCTTCATGCCCCTCTGTGTATCCGGTGGTGGATTCTCGGTCCCGTGGGACTTGGGCCTATGATTCGGGCCTACTCTACCTGACCATACCAGAAGCCCTTGAGTAGTCTGGCAGTGCTTTCCCAGCTTTGGACCATTTGTAGCCTACATGGGTAAAAAACAGCCCCCAAGTTCTAGCCAGAAAAGTGGCCCCCGCCAACGGGACATAAGGGACTCCATGGCCCGCGGGACTGCCCCCTGAGGAGCGGCGGCCTCACCCCTCTTTCCTTCGGGCTACGGGTCGACGGATGATGAGGATTCTTCCTGGCCCCTAGGAGATGAAACTGGCATGTCCTGGCTTTCCCCACCATCACAGTCGTTGGGATTACAGCCCACGACTGCGGCAGCAAAAAAGTGGGCGCAAAAGAAACGGAAGGCCGCACTGGCTGCATCCTTAGTGGCTGCACAAGACCTCTCGAAGGGAGACCTAGCCGAAGAAAAGCTGCCCTCCGCTGCTTGTAGCGAGGCCTCAGTACATGACAGCTCCTCCCCAGAGCCCCAGGGGCCGGGAACTCCGGTGAAGGCTCCCGGACCTGGCGAGGCCGTCCAGATTGTGGAGGGGGATGATGTTCTCCCCTCCATGAAGGGCGATCTTGGCAGAAATTAGGTAAATGTGGAGACCGGAGGTGGCGGTTCGAGTGGAGGTGACCCGTGCCCAGGTGTTGGACGTGCAGGTGAAGACGGACCGGGTCACGCTAGAACAGACTCCTCTCTCTGGCCAGCTGGACAACCTCCGCTCTCAGGTAGAGGTACTGATACGCTCAGTGGAAACACTGGAGTCTCAACATCGGCACTAAAATGTCTGGACCGGAGGCATTCCAGACTCAGTCTCAGTGGAGGATCTACTATCATATGTGACCCGGCTCGCACTCCAGGTATCTGGATTGCCCCCTGATACCCCAGAGTTTGTTGGAATGGTGTTTCGGGTCTGGAAGGCTGCAACGGCACCCAGAGGGAAGCCTAGAGATGTCGTGGTGGTTTTCCGCGACGTTGCCATGAAAGTGAAGATTATGTCTGCCCCCGGCGCACGGGACCCTGTGCAGTTTGAAGGTGCACACTGACTTTGTACCACAATCTCCCGTTTCTGACTTTGTTGGCTCGTCAACGGTATCGGGACGTGACGTCAGTCCTCCGCAGTAAGGGGGTTCAACACAGATGGGGCCTGGCCGCTCTTTGGTAGTGACCCATGCTAACATACCCTACACGGTTACAGACCCTGAGACTGCTTGGAGCGACCTGGCTGCTGCAGGCATTTCACTGGGCACTTCGAAAACTCAGCTGGGCTGAGTTACGCCGCCACTTTCTCACTCTTCAATCTTGGGTTAGTCCGGGTCTTTGTTGACATTCATCCCTGTGCAGCAGGGACTCTCTGTTTGTTTTTTCTGTTGACTGGCCAGCTTGCCGCTTTTCGTTTTTGAAATTTTAGTATTTTTATTTTTCTCTCTTTTTTCTTCCCTTGCTTTGCATTGGATTATATTCAATAAGAAATTTATACGAGACACAAATACCAATCGTTTATATTTCCTAGAAATTCTCCTAAATTCTTTTAATTGTCGGTGTTTTGCTTTGAAGAATACACTAATCAATAATCGGATAAAAATATATATATTTATTACGTATACAAAAAAATTCAAATCTCATATCATAAACAAAGATTTATAAACACCACAACATCCATCCATCAGCATATAGACACTAACTTCCAATATATGTATCTCCTGTTAGTAACTGCATATATGATAAATATCATCTATCTTATCAGTTAGTAACTATACACATATGGTTAATAAACATTTCTGCTTAATGAAAACAATTAACATGTATTTCCCAGCAAACCAATGTTTAACATCCTAGATCTTGTAGAGATATATGTATCTCTCTATGCTACGTGGATCAACAAAAGATGAGCTATCACTTATTCTATTTCTAGAATGTTAAGTAATAAAAACTTATTTAGTGAATCCTCCCCTAATATCGAGAATTAAGCTTCTAATCTTCTTTTTATTATTATTATTTAGTTATATAATTCCTTGCTTATTAATTTCAATCACAGTAATTTCCAAATTCAATATATATATATCGGTATATCAATCTTTACAACAGTTTCTTTAGGATAAATCCTTATATCCAATTCTTCTTCATATCTCTATTAGGGATGAGCTGTTTGGGTTTGGACGGTTCGGAGTTCGATCTGAACTTTGGCAGTTCGAAAGTTTGCAAATTTCGAACTTTTTGGGTCTGTTCGGTTCGAGTTCGAAAAAAAAAGAAATTTTGAAAAAAGTATAGAAAATGCTTGAAAAAATACTAAAAAATCTAGAGATAAAGAGACTCTTTAGTGCAGAATATTATAAGCAACGGTTTATTAGATATTGAATTAAAAACTAATGTGTACGTGGAAAGATTATCAACTCTAAATGACCTCTGTTCACAAACGGGCATAACACCAGGTGTTTTTAGTCTGGTAATCAATTTGATACATTGTACACCATACTGAGGGTGGGGTGGCATCTGCTTCTGATTGAGATTTTTTGAGAATCAATTTCCCTAAAACATCCTAATATGCTGCATTTAACCCTTTCGCTGCTGAGGCTTTTCACACCTCTGTCCTGAGGTCATTTTTACCGCTTTCGCTCATCATGATTAACCGCGTTTTGTAGCCATATTTTGATATATGACCCAGACATATTATATATCGTTCTTTCCGGCAGACTTGGCAGATTCATAATATGTCATTATTATATGTATACGTTATGTCATGTCTGTATATTATAACAAAAATTCAATAAAATTTTCACTTTTTAACATGCGATCATTTGCGGTTATATTTTGTATGGGGTGCGTTTGTTAAAAAAATTAGAAATGGGGTCTCGTTACATTTTTTTTGGGGAAAGTTTTGCTTTTTTTAACAAACGCACCGCATACAAAAATCGTTAGTGCAGCATTATTGTTCACATTATAATTGAAATGGGAACAATATTGCTGCATTAACAAAACAAAAAAAAAAAACTTGTTTATTTTTTTGTTTTAAAAAACATTTTTCATGCTCATGTTTGGTATCCTTGGAAAGGCCATGCTCTGGCCGATCCAAGGATATCAAACATTAACCCCTAGCTGCCACGGATCGGGAGATAGGGGGTTCATTGGAACCCCCTATCTCCACCATTGGTGGCAGCTAGGGGTTAACTCCAGGACTGGCGTCATCGTGCTATGCACGATGACGCCAGTCCTCAGGGGGAGTTCCTGGAGGCTTGGCCGACATCTAAGATGTCGGCCAGCTCCAGGAGAGGATCACGATCCGGCGCTTTTCAGCGCCGATTCGTGATCCGGCTCCCCAGGGGTTAATCACAGCCACCGTTTTGAAGGGCAGGCTGTGCCCTTCCAAACAGTGCCTGGATTAACCCTCTGCCCCCGGCGATCGGGAGGGAGAGAGGTCTGAAGGACCTCCCCCCTCCCTTTCAGGCGCTTCCTCCGCACATGCGGGGGGGAGCCTGAATTAGATGTCATCGCGCCGCCGCGATGACATCTAATTGCTCCGCCGGGGTCCCGGAATGCTGGGCTGACATCCAAGATGTCAGCCCACACTGGGGGGCGCAGCAATCTGCCGGAATCCGGTGGATTGCTGCCTCCTGTGCATGGACGCACTCAGTGCGTCCATAGCACAGGAGAACCACTTGGCTGGACGCCATTTTGTACGGACTGTGCGTCCGTGCAGTACAGACGTACTTACTGACTGACAACAAGGTAGTGGCCAAACAGTCCGTTTTTTTCACTGACGGATTTTTTGACTGATGTAGCAGGGAATATAAATTAAAATGAAAAAACATTCTGTCCGTCAAAAATGCTGGACGTATGAATGCAGTCCATCTGACCTCGTTTCATCACTCACATACAAAGCTACACGGACGTTGCGGACGTGGCGCACTCCGCACGTCCGTTCTAGCAGTATTACGTTCTTGCCCAACCTGCGTCCGTTTGCTGCGTCCGCCATGCATCCGCACTTCCGTGCGGACGTACTTCGTGTGTGGGGCTCCATTGGTCAGAATGCTGGACGTGTATGGACGTGATAACTGCGAATATGGACGTGATAACTGCGCTCGTCTGACCCCAGCCTTAAGCAATGTTATTTTTCACCTCGGGATTAAACATTCACAGGGTTATTCAGAGATGAAAAGCAGGAGAATAACTGGAGAAGTGAAAATTCTAGGTCAAAATAGCCAAACCAGAAAAATTCTCCCATTTAACTCACTTTCCAAATTGGTTATTTGGTCTAGATTGTTCTCTTCTCCTGCCAGTTCTCCTGGCTTTCACCTCTCTCTCAGGGTTGTTCAGAGAAAGGTGAAAACCAGGAGAATGGCAGGAAAAGAGAACAATCTGGACCAAATAGCCGATTTGTGAGATAAGTGAGATAAGGCTAGGGTCAGACTAACGCATCTTTCACAGCGACCGTCAAAAAGTGCGTCCGAACGCATTGCCTTATTTTTTCACGGAATGCGCGAAAACGGTCATACGATGCGCATTTTAGTGCGTGATTCTTTACGGATCCAAACCAGGAAACTTTGGGTGTCTGGACGTTATGTTGGCCGGACATGAGCAGGGTCTGACGTCTCCAAATCACGCACACACGCCGCTAGTGGACGCAGCGCACTCTGTACGTCCGTACTAGCGGTTCTGCGTTCTCGAAAAAAATGCGTTAATTTTCCACTTGCGTTGCGCAGCCGGACTTTCGTGCGACCGTACTTCGTATATTGGCTGTCATTGCCCGTCATTTGCTGGTAGTGCGGCCGTGATTAAGTGCACCTAAACGCATGTTAAAAATTCGCTAGTCTGACCCATAGCCTAAATGGGAGAATTTTTCTGGTTTGGCTATTTTGACCTAGAATTTTCCGTTCTCCAGTCATTCTCCTGCTCTACACCGCTCTCTGAATAACCCTGACAGGGTTATTCAGAGAAAGGTGAAACTCAGGAGAATGACTGAAGAGAAAATTCTAGGTCAAAATAGCCAAACCAGAAAAATTCTCCCATTTTTCTCACTTTCCAAATCGGCTATTTGGTCTAGAATTTATCCATTCTCCAGTCATTCTCCTGCTTTTCACCGCCAAAAAATCAGTAAACTTTTTCTGCGTGTCCGAAAATGTCTCCTCTTTTCATACAGACTGCCGCCCCAAGCAGTTGTTTATGGATAGATTAAAGGAAAAGCATTTACCGTCATTTGAAATGTCATTTTTTGGTTTTTACATATTTCTATACATCCTAGAAATCCGCCACTTCACGGGCAGGTTATGGGGACCTCCTAGGCACGATATTTGAAGGAATTTTACGTTTTTATTTTTAACCCTTATTTCATGGAAAACTCACTGTCCCTTTAAAAACGTTTTTTAAAAAACTTTTTGTCCTTGTTTCCTGTCCCCCAGGGCACTACCTAGACCCCCATACACTTTTTATGGCAAATATCTAGCATATATGCCCTCTTGGAGGGCACTCTAAAAACCGAATTTTCAGCCCCATTGACTTGTATGGGGTCCGAGTTCGGGTTCGGACCAGAACATTTGGAAAGTTCGGGTTCGGCTTCGAACCGAACTCGGGGAGTGTTCGGCTCATCCCTAATCTCTATCTGCAGATTAGAAATATTTTAGATTCTGGATCTAACAGTATCTGAGAAATCTCAGTCTATCTGTTGAAAGAAATACTCCAAATATATATAATTACATTTATCTGAATAAAAAAAATAGCTTTCATACATTAGCTCCAATCTGGATTAAATTAGTTACTGCCTTGGAATATTCTTTATGTAATATTGTTTTTGGAATATGTGAAAATTATCAATATCGGATAATCAATGCATGGGAGTTAGAGATTTGGTGTGAGTTAGAGATTTTTGGTGTGAAATCTTGAGTGCATCGTCCTGGGATGGTCTGCTAGCCTTGTGTGTAAGTCTCTGAATGCCTCATGTCCTGGAATGGCTTGCTTAGCGATGTATGTAAATCTCTGAATGCCTCATGTCCTGGAATCTGCGGGAATGCCTTGACTGCATTGTCGTATCTCCAATTATAGTCAATTTGAAAACGTACTGGCAATTTATTCATTATATTAAATATAATATTTACTATCCTCTAGAGGGCAGTATTGCACTTCTTTTTTTTTTTGAAATTCAAAGTTTTTATTATACAAAGATACAGAGTAAAGTAAAACAACCCGCAAGGGTGGAATAGTAGAACAATAAGTAAAGTAAGGCCAAGAACAAAATGGATTGGGTAGACATAAATATAATTGCAACTCCGATACCAGTCCCTAGGACATTGCCACCACCACGAGGATCGGACCAGTATTGAATCGACTATCGTGCGAATATATACCCGAACTCGAAGTCGGGGATCAAATTTATAGGGCGTGAGAAGCGAAAAGAAGGGCGCGGGGCCAGACCGAGAGTGCAGACAAGCTAGGTAGGCCGAGAGGAGGGAGAGAGAGAGAGCGAGAGAGAAAGAGAGAGAGAGAGAAATATAGATAGATAGTGAGATAGGGAAAGAGAAAAGAGAAAACAGAAAAAGTGGGAGGGGGCGAGGGAGGCACACGAAGGAGGACAGGACTGAAATACACCAAGCCAGCCTCGAGCACACATAGAGCCACAGGGTCAGGGCAGGATATATTAGGCCATTTTGCCAGGGCATGGTCAGTTATCAGGTCAGCTAATCTCACTCAGGCTCCGGGCGCAGCGACGCAGCGTACTCCTCCCAGTAATACCACTTCGTCGCGAAATCTGCCGACCTTCCCCTGTCCGCAGCTTCCCGATGATCTATAGATCTCAGCACCTCCACTCTGCCAATCCACTCTCTAGTGGAGGGGATCCTGTCAGTACGCCATAAGACCGGTACGAGAGATCGAGCTGCGAGCAGCATGGACATTAACACCGAGCGCTTTAGAGTTTTGAGGGGGAGTGCAATATGAAACAAGAGGAAGCAGGCCGGGGAGAGTGACAGGTCCACACCCGTGACCCGTAGAATAGCTCCATGAACCGTGCGCCAGAATTCCAGAAGAGGGGGACAAGCCCACCAGATATGGAGATACGTTCCTTCAGCATTATTGCATCTCCAACAAACCCGTGGGGTCAGTGGAAATATCCGGTGGAGGAAGCTCGGTGTCCTATACCAAAAGGAGAGAACCTTATAGGATGTTTCCTGTACGCGGCTAGCCCCACAGCCCCTGTGAACCAGCGTAAACGTATTGGTCCATTGAGCCGAGGTACAAGTAAGCCCGAGCTCCTGATCCCATCTAGACATGAATGGTGGGTCCTCCGCGTCAGCTGCCATGATCAGGCCATAGATCTTCGAGACCCCTCGTGTCAAAGGAAGACCCAGATGGCAAAGTGTTTCAAACGGCAGTAGAGGGCGACTTAAACTGTACCCACAGTTGAGGCTCATCAGATATGACTTAATTTGGGCAAAATTGAATCTCTCCAGTAGTGAGAGAGGGCCTACTGCGACCGATCGTGGGAAGAGGTCTAAACGACCATCTGGGGGGAGATCCAAGGCTCGAAGTCTACCAGAATCAGACAAACGGTCCCGCAAGGAAGGTAACACCCCGCCCGATAAGCCCGGGTTGTGCATCAGGGGCAACAACGGAGAGAGGGCTGAGGAAAGGCCAAACTTCAACTTACTTGAATGCCAGAGTCGCAAGGTGCTCGAAACTGGGTCAGGGTCGTGGCGTGCGTCAGTGAGACAGCTCGGGGGTAGCCACGGTAACGTCCATAAAGGACGTGAGGAAAGGGCACGTTCTACGTCAAGCCAACGTTTATCTAGCTTCTGCGTTGACCATTCAACCACCCTCGCCATGTGACTAGCGAGGTAGTATTTCCTTGGGTCCGGGAGTGCTAAACCACCGCGGGACTTAGGGAGACACAGCACCTTAAAGCTCACTCTCGGGCGACCCTGGGTCCAGATAAAGCGTAACAATTCCTTTCGGAGAGCGGTAAAAAATGAGACTGGGATCGAAATGGGTAAGGTATTGAAAAGGTATAATAGGCGTGGCAGCAAATTCATTTTAAGAACCGCAATTCTGCCAAACCAGGAAAGCATCTTGCCGTTCCAGTCCGCTAAGTCCGCCACAAAAGTGCCAAGGATCGCCAAAAAATTCAGATCAAAAATTTGCCTGGAAGAGGCTGCCAACCAAACTCCAAGATATTTCATTCGAACTGTACAGTATCGGAACGGATACTCCCTCCGGATCAAAGAAACAGAAGAGTGTCTTAAGGAGATATTTAAAAATTCCGATTTATCTTGATTTATTCGATATCCCGCAACCACTCCATAGTCGTCCAGCGTCCGTGTGAGCGTCGGCAGAGAAGAGGTGGGGTTCGTAACAAAGAACATCAAGTCATCTGCATAAGCAGCGACCTTGTGTACCGAGGAGTGACCGTGAATACCGGTGATGCCGGCATTAAGACGGATTGATTCCAGTAAGGGCTCAAGAGAGATGGCGAACAGGAGAGGGGACAAGGGGCAGCCCTGACGCGTCCCGTTTCGTATATCAAAGCTATGTGACAAAGCGCCATTGGCTCGCACCCTAGCCGTAGGGTTACAGTAAAGTGCCTCCGTCCAGCGCAGAAAGGAGTCACCAACCCCAACTCGCCGCAGGACAGAAAACAAAAAGCTCCAGCGAACCCTATCAAAGGCCTTCTCTGCGTCCGTGGACAGCAAGAGAAGGTCTGTTCCCGAAGCCTTGGCCAGTCCGATGACCCCCAACGCGCGTGTTGTTGCATCTCGAGCCTCACGGCCAGGAATAAAGCCTACTTGATCCGAATGGATTAAAGACGGTAGGAGGGGTGCCAGACGGTTCGCCAGAATCTTTGACAGGATTTTAAGATCTGTGTTCAGGAGGGAGATGGGGCGATAGTTTCGCACATCTGAGTCGTCTTTCCCCGGTTTGCGGATAACTGAAATGGTAGCAGAAAGTGTATGGGGGTGGAACAGCTCCCCCTCCTTCAACCGGGAAAAGAGAGAAGCCAAGTGAGGGAGTAATTCATCTGTGAAGGTTTGGTAATATTCCGCCGGAACCCGTCCGGGCCCGGACATTTCCCAAGTTTGAGGGCTGTAATGACTCCCTTAAGCTCCTCCGCGGAGATCGGCCCACCCAGAACCTCTGCATCGGCAGGGGGCAGAGTACGATTGAGAGTGCCATCTAGATATTCGTCGATCTCAGCCTGAGGTGGGGTTCGATCCGAGCCATCATCAATATGGTAGAGTCTCTCATAAAAACTCCGGAACTCCTCGAGGATCCTGTCCGGGCGCGACGTAAGCACCCCCTCGGTAAGCCTTATTCTTGCGATATGAGTCGCCTCCCGTTTCTTACGAAGAAGACGGGCCAGGTATTTACCCGGCTTGTTCTCCCTAAGTGCGAAGAAGCATCTAGCTCTCTGAGCCATAAAGCGAACATCTGCATTAAGTATATCATTAAGCGCTCTGCGTTTGGACACTAACAGGGCGTAGTCCGAAGTGAGGGCAGAGGAGTGGTGGGAGAGCTCAAGGTCTCTAATTTCTGCGAACAAGGCACGGAGTTTCTCCGATCTTTCCCTTTTAAGGGCGGTAGCCCTACTAATAAATATCCCCCTAAGGACCGCTTTGTGCGCCTCCCATATAGTGGCGAATGATACTCCGGTGTCTGCATTGTCCGAGAAGTAGTTTGTTAGACACGTTGCGATTTCCTGACGCAAGGCAGGGTCCTGCAGCAGGGTGGTATTGAGGCGCCACTGACGCTCAGAGGGACGGGACAAGGGGGATGAAAAAGTTATCAGGAGTGGGCAGTGATCCGACCAGGTTTGGGCCTGTATGGCCGAATCCACTACATTGAGCACCGTGTGCTGTTGGACAAACAAGTAATCCAGCCTCGAGTACGAGGAGTGCACGGGAGAATAGAATGTGTAATCTCTTTCGCCGGCATGAAAGGCCCGCCAGACATCCACCAATTGTAGACTATCAAGGGAGCGACGCATATGCCGAAGCACATTGAGTGGGATCGAGGAGCGCCCAGCAGAGGTGTCAATCCGTGGGTCGAGGGGAACATTGAAGTCTCCGGCCACCACTAGGGTTCCTGATTTGAAGGCATCGAGACGGCGAAGTATGGAGGCGAGCGCCCGGTGCTGATTAGAATTCGGAAGATAAATTGACGCAAACGTATAGACAGATTCGGCTATAGAGCATTTGACAAATAAGAATCGGCCATTTTCGTCTGAGAGGACCTCGTCTAAGGTCATGGGGACATCTCTTGCGAAAAGAATCGCCACGCCGCGGCTTTTACTTTGGCAGTGGTCGCTGAAGTATCCCACTGGGAATGTCGGATCTCTGAGAATTGGGGAAACTCCCGACTTAAAGTGCGTTTCCTGGAGGAAAGCCACCGACGTTCGGAGCGCCCGAAGCTCTTTGAAGAGCCGTCTACGCTTTTCCGGCGTATTAAGTCCATTCACATTATACGTAAGAAAACGAAGGGATTTCGGGGAAAAACCTGACGCTGCAGCCATGTCGCACGAGCAGACAAGTGAATACACAGATAAACAAGACAATACAAACAAAACAAGACAAGGAGGGAGGAGGGAAAGCTACCTAGAAAAAGAAGTAGTCAAGAAGAGGACAGGAAGAGAGAGAATCCAGAAATAGAGAAAAGAAGAGAGACAGAAAGAATATGAGGAGTAATACGTCACCAAGAGAGGCTAGTTCAGCCCGGTCAGGGGCCAAATACCTTCTTGTGGAAGAGTCGACGTCCGATCCTCGTGGGCGTAGGGCCTAGTCTCCGGAGGCCTCCGAGACCAGTAGTATAACAGGAAAAGCAAAACCCAACCAACAATGGCCTTAGAATTAAACTATTTAAATTAAGGAAAAGAACAAAAAAAAAAAAAACCCAGAAAACAACGAGCATATACAAGTCCCCTCCGACTGCGGAAAGTAAGCAGGTAAGCATGGGGAGAAAGAGAAAGAAAAAAAAAGGGGGAGAGAGAGGGGAGAGAGAAAAGAAAAAAAAAAAAAAAAAAGGGGAAGAAGAGGGAGGGGGGGAAAGGTAGGTAGGGAGGGAAGAGGAAGGATAAAATGGAGGCTCAACCCCCCTCAGGGGATCTACGCATCAAACAACAGCGATGTCATAAAGTACAAATAGGGTAAGTGCAATAATGGAGGACATAAGTCGCGTGCGGAACGCCGTACGGTGGGATCGGAAGTTAACCGGCCTATATGCATATAAAATGTGGGCAGGTCGCGTACAGACACAGCATGATAATGAAGGAGCCAGGTCAGTTAGGGGGACGACGCGAAGGCGATTTTCAAACGCTCGCATAGCTTAAGCCACCTCTATGAACGGAAAAAAGGTTGGTGTATACTGGAGCCGTCCTATGCGCCAGACCGCGTTAATGGTCCGACAACGGAGTTCGTATTGCGGTACGTAATATGGGAGAGATGTGAGAGCTGAAGTGGAGGGCAAGTCACTATGCGTGGCGTAAGGCCAGTGTCAGTGGCCACGCAAAACCAAGTCCCAAGCTGCCAACTCGGATCGGCAAAACCATCCCTGGGAGGCCCAAGAGAGCAGACAGGTGGTGACTACACATAGTAGGCCGTGGCTAGCGTACCCGAGCACTCTTGGGGCAGGGTGACTCCCTGAAGCAAGCAGACCTCAGAGTCCTTCCGTGAATGAGCCAAATCCAGAAAAAAAAAAAAAAAAAAAAAAAAGGGGGGGGGGTGGGGTGAGATGCGCATACAGTCAGCCGAAACCAACTGCTACACAAGGTGTAAAGGTGTGTGCTACGTTGTGAGGACAGATCATCGTGCATCAAATTTCAGAATGGACGAGCACAAGGGGAGAGAAAAACATAGCTACAGCAACAGGCCGGAGCTCAGGAAGCAGGGGAGCCAAACAGGCGGCATGTCCCTGAGTCACCCATCTTCACGAAGTGGAGAACGGAGCGGTAATGGAGCCGGAGGAGGGTCACGGTTCTGCGAGTCCCGGCGGCGTCTACGGGAACGGGATCGCCGTGGGCGAGGTAAATCTTGATCTCGGCGAGTCGCCGACTCCCAGTTTCGAACGGTCATATCCGGTAACTGCAAGGCTCGAAGAAAGGCCGGGACATCCGACGGATAGCAAATCGTGTGACGGATGCCATTCTGCAAGGCAACTAGGGCGAATGGAAACCCCAGTGGTAGGCCAGGTGGGCTTCTCGGAGTGCTTGGGTCACAGGTTGCAGGCAACGCCTCGCTGTCAGGGTGAAGGGGGACAAATCATGGAAGAGTTCAATGCGGTGCGTTTGAAAGTCCCAGTACCGGGATGAGCGAGCCTGCTGCATAATGGCTTCTTTTACAGTGAAATCAACGAGGTGGCATATAACGTCCCGGGGGGTGCTGTCGGCGGAGGCCGCGGGCGGAGGGCCCTGTGGACCCGGTCCATGAGAATGGGGGTGGGAGCCTCCCTACCCAGCACCTTGTTAAAGAGGTCTTCGAGGAGGGACGGGAGATTTTCGGGCCCGTCAGATTCAGGGAGGCCGCGGATCCTGATATTTTGTCTCCTACCTCGGTTATCCAAGTCGTCCACTCGGCGCTGCAGTTCCGCGAGGGCTGCTGGCTGAGGATCTGGAGCAGGCAGGAGTCTGACTTCTTCCAAGGCACTCACCCGAGACGCCAGTGTGGAGACCTCAGTTCGAATTTCCCTGACTTCTCCGCTGAAGCTTTCCCGGAGGTCAGCCACCATATCGGCGAGGTCCGCCTTAGTTGGCAGTGCGGAGATAAGCCGCTCTAGGCGGCGCGCATCCTCCGCATGATCTTGTGCACGAGGCGATATGGAAGGTCCGGCCGCCATCTTGGAATTCACCGCGGGAGAGGGTATCGCCGGGGAAGGGATGAGGAACTGGTCTAAAGCGCCAGGAGTCCGATCCGGGCGATGTGCGGGAGCTTTAGGGGTAGAAATCCTTCCCTTACCGCGCACCATGTCCTGCTACACTGCAGTTAGGCTGTTAGAAGTCGGAGGGGACTCAGGAGCCCATTCAGCAAGCGGCCATCTTGGTTGAAGGTCAGGACACGCCCCCCAGTATTGCACTTCTTAATTAATTCCACCATTTAATTTTTATATATCTTATCTCATGTCAGAGGTCAATCTGCACATAAAGACCTTCTATTTTCAATGTAGACTTTGAGTCTCTCATGCCACAATAAAATTTATGTCCCTACTCCTCTCAAACTAAGTAAATTCCTTTCTAGTTAAATCACAGAATCTCTTCTTCAGTAATTATCTATTTACCATTATACTCTCTACAATATATTGGAGCATCTATTTTCTACTGTAAATATAATAAAATATACCTTGATTATAAAATATATTTCGTGAATATAATCATACATTTCAAAAATTTAAACTTTTATTTTCCTATACCCAAATACAAAATATCTTTTTGTTTTAAAGACTTAAGACAAGTCAATAAATTTAAATGTGACATGTCTGGCACTTAGCTTTAGCATTATATCACACAAAGACATTTTAAGGTTCCCTCATGTCTGGTATTTCTAAAAAAAATTTAGATTTCACCTAGCCGTGAACTATTAAAAAAAAAATCGCTGTTCATTTCTAAAACTAGGGAAAATTGAAAAAAAAAAGACTTTCTATTTAAAAACAAAATGGCTACAGGCATCCATTTTAATTTTTCCCTTCCAATATACCCGACAAAACTGATAGATCAACCGCCCTGGAGACTACATTTCTGTGCTTCTGGATATACGGGCGATCTCTTCTTTTTTTTCTTGTCCTCCTCCTCCAGCGATTGGGACTGTAGATAATTGGAGCCCCTCTCCCCCTCGTTCCTTTACTGCTTGGGGTCCTTCTGCTTCACTGATGTGGTTGTGCACCCCTCCCTCACCAGTTATTACTTGCCGTTGTGATGTTTTTCGATACTTGTTTTACCGGCCCTGCGTGGCTGTATTTCGTTTGAGTACGAGACTTTTTATAATTCTATAAATAAAGAATTTAAAAAAAATTCTGGAGCAAAGTCACTTGTGAGCTGGGCAGGAAAGAGGCTGTGGAAGTCCGGTTAGAGCCACACTGGCGCAGGCCTTTCTAGGACTTTGTCATGCACCCAGATGAAAGGCTTGGCAGAGTGAGGCCCTTGTGTATTGTGTATTTCATATTTCTCCCAAAAGCAGATGGAGGTCAAGGAAGACCACTGACTAAGTCTTTTGCTGAGAAGACTGAGTCCGTTGTCATCCTTGACCTCCATCTGCATTTTGGGAGAGGTATCGAATCTCCAGGCCCTTACACTACTGCTGATTAAACATGCTGGCTGTGAAATCTCCCTGGACTTCCATTTGCTCCTGGAGAGGAGGCATGACAAATATGAGGACCTCCATCTGGCACCAAGAGTGCTGATTACAGGGGCATCTCCCTGGTCTTAGTAGGTCACTGTTATACTTTGAGTACATCATCCCCATCCTTAGTCTGTTGCTGAGAAGACTCACTAAGGACTGGGGATGGTGTTCTCCGTAGGTTACTGATGTACTTTAAGTCCAGAAAGGTGCCCTGTCATCACTACTCCTGGTACTAAATGGAAGCCCTTGTGTTTGTCATGTCTCTCCTGGAGAAAATGGAAGTCCAACCAGCAGCAGTGTGGGGTCTTGGGGGAAGGGCATTGTTTGCTTCCATGTGAATTTTCATCCCTTTAACAGACTGCGGAACCCACTGATACTGAAATGTCTCTTCAGGGATCTGTTGCAACCAATGTTTCCCCTTTTGTGTCTCCTGAGAAAAACTGAGTTACATTTGATTTGGGATGGTGTTTGTGACCTAGACCCCAGGTCAGTGAGAGCTCAAGATCTTTTTGAATTGGTGGGCCAAAAAACGTTACAGACCTGTTTTGGGGTGTAGTACCTGGTTCTTTTTTCAGAATTTGAGAAGTGTGATAGAAGCTTTTGGGCAATATGCTGGGTTGTAGCGCTGAAATTTTATGAATGCCGTTTATCTTCTAGCATTTTGTTACTCAGTAATCAAACTTGAGATTTTATTAAAATGTAAGTGTTCGCACTCCGATTACAAATCTTTTGCTCTTCCCTCCTTGTGAAGTCCGGGGGATCCATGGAGACTATATAAAGTGGGACCTGGGTTGAGTTGGTATACGTAGTTGAAAGATAACAGAATGGGTCTGGATTTCAGTTTTGGTGGTTGCAGCAGGAATATTGGCATCGTAGGTAGGGATGAGCCGAACACCCCCCGAGTTCGGTTCGGGCCCGAACCCGAACTTCCCATATGTTCGGGTCCGAACCCGAACCCGAACTCTAACTCAATGCAAGTCAATGGGGCTGAAAATTCGGTTTTTAGAGTGCCATCCAAGAGGGCATATATGCTACATATTTGCCATAAAAGGTGTTTGGGGGTCCGGGTAGTGCCCTGGGGGACAGGAAACCAGGTCAAAAAGTTTAAAAAAAAAAAGTTTTTAAAGGGACAGTGAGTTTTCCATGAAATAAGGGTTAAAAATAAAAACCAAAAATTCCTTCAAATATCGTGCCTAGGAGGTCCCCATAACCTGCCCGTGAAGTGACGGATTTCTAGGATGTATAGAAACACTTAAAACAAAAAAATGACGTTTCAAATGACGGTAAATGCTTTTCCTTTAATCTATCCATAAACAACTGCTTGGGGCGGCAGTCTGTATGAAAAGAGGAGACATTTTCGTACAAGCAGAAAAAGTTTACTGATTTTTTGGGCTAAATTATTGTGAAACTTATGCAGGCTTTGGATGAAAGTAACAATAGGTGCTTCAAAATTGGTCCTTTAGCATCCCCAACAGTGCCGTCACACCGTAACCCCTCTGAGGATATGAATCTGATACAGGCGTCAGTGGCAGTGCACCCAAATATTGTGCTTTTGGTGCCAGGCCTGCAAGTACTATCATACAGTAACCCCTCTGTGGTATTGTGGAAGAATGCAGGGGTGAACCTTGCAGTCCTATATTAAAAAGATATGCATCTGGTTAAGGCGTCAGTGCACCCAGATATTCTGCCTTTGGTGCAAGACTGCCAGGCCAGCAAGTATCATCATACAGTAACCCCTCTGTAGTATTGTGGAAGAATGCAGGGGTGGACCATGTGGTCCTATATTGAAAAGATATGATTCTGGTCAAGGAGTCAGTGCACCCAGATATTGTGCCTTTGGTGCCAGGCCAGCAAGTATCATCATACAGTAACCCCTCTGTGAAATTGCGGAAGAATGCAGGGGTGGACCATGTGGTCCTATATTGAAAAGTTTTTTATCTGGTAATGGGCGTCAGTGTACCCAGATATTGTGCCTTTGGTGCCAGGCCAGCAAGTATCATCATACAGTAACCCCTCTGTAGTATTGTGGAAGAATGCAGGGGTGGACCATGTGGTCCTATATTGAAAAGATATGATTCTGGTCAAGTCGTCAGTGCACCCAGATATTGTGTCTTTGGTGCCAGGCCAGCAAGTATCATCATACAGTAACCCCTCTGTAGTATTGTGGAAGAATGCAAGGGTGGACCATGTGGTCCTATATTGAAAAGTTTTTTATCTGGTAATGGACGTCAGTGCACCCAGATATTGTGCCTTTAATGCCAGGCCAGCAAGTATCATAGAAACATAGAAACATAGAAAAATGTCGGCAGATAAGAACCTTTCGGCCCATCTAGTCTGCCCAATTACATGGATACTTTACCTGGATTTATCTTTTGTTTAGGATAGCCTTATGCCTATCCCATGCTTGCTTAAATTCAATTACTGTTTTGGCCTCTACCACTTCTACTGGAAGACTGTTCCATGTATCCACCACCCTCTCAGTAAAATAATGCTTCCTGATGTTACTTTTAAACCTTTGCCCCTCTAATCTAAGACTATGTCCTCTTGTTTTGCTATTTTGTTTCCTTTTAAATATACTCCCTTCCTCTACCTTGTGGATTCCCTTTACGTATTTAACCACTTCGATGCGGAGGACGCGCTCAGCGCGTCCTCCGCATGGCTGCTGGTGTGCGGAGGACGCGCTGAGCGCGTCCTCCCTTTGGGGTCAGCGTTCGGCCGGGTTCCGGCCGATCGCTGGCCCCCCCGGTGCGGGCTGACATCCTCGATGTCAGCCCAGCATCCGGAACCGCCGCCGGTGAAATTAGGTGTCATCGCGTCAGCGCGATGACACCTAATTCAGGTGCCCCCCCGCATGTGCGGAGGAGGCGCCTGAAAGGGAGGGGGGGAGGTCCTTCGGACCTCTCTCCCTCCCGATCGGCGGTGTTGCGGGGGTTAACCCAGGCACCATTTGGAAGGGCACAGCCTGCCCTTCCAAATGGTGCCTGGCATTAACCCCTGGGGAGCTGGATCGCGAATCGGCGCTGAAAAGCGCCGGTTCGAGATCCTTTCCCGGAGCTGGCCGACATCTTGGATGTCGGCCAAGCCTCCGGGAACTCCCCTGAGGACTGGCATCATCGTGCATAGCACGATGACGCCAGTCCTAGAGTTAACCCCTAACTGCCACCAACGGTGGAGATAGGGAGTTCCAATGAACTCCCTATCTCCCGATCCGTGGCAGCTAGGGGTTAAAGTTTGGTATGGTTGGATCGGCCAGAGCATGGCCGTTCCAACGATACCAAACATGAAAGTGAAAAAAGTTTTTTTAAAAAAATAAAAATTTAAAATAAAAATAAAAATATATTTAAAAAACAAATTATAAAAAAAATAAACATTTTTTTTTCTTTTTTTTGGTTCGTTAATGCAGAAATATTGTTCCCATTTCAATTATAATGTGAACAATGATGCTGCACTAGCGATTTTTGTATGCGGTGCGTTTGTTAAAAATCGTGTAATTTTCCCCAAAAAAAAATGTAACGAGACCCCATCTCTAATTTTTTTAACAAGCGCACCCCATACAAAATATAACCGCAATTGCTCGCATGTTAAAATGTGAAAAAAAACACTTTACACGTTGTAAGTTATTGAAAATACATATTTTATTGCATTTTTTGTTATAATATACAGACATGACATAACGTATACATATAATAATGACATATTATGAATCTACCGAGTCTGACAGAAAGAACAATATATAATATGTCTGGGTCATATACTAAAATAAGCCTTCAAAACACGTTTAAACATGATGAGCAAAACCGGTAAATATGACCTCAGCACAGAGGCGTGAAACGCCTCAGCAGCGAAAGGGTTAAATGTTTCTATCATATCTCCTCTGTCTCGTCTTTTTTCCAAGCTGTACATGTTAAGATCATTAAGCCTTTCCTGGTAACTTTTCTCCTTCAAGCCGTACACCATTTTAGTAGCCCTTCTCTGAACTCTCTCTAAGATGTCTATATCCTTCTGGAGATACGGTCTCCAGTACTGCACACAGTACTCCAAGTGAGGTCTCACCAGTGCTCTGTACAGTGGCATGAGCACTTCCCTTTTCCTACTGCTAATACCTCTCCCTACACAACCAAGCATTCTGCTAGCATTTCCTGCTGCTCTATTACATTGACTACTTACCTTAGATCCTCTGAAATAATGACCCCTAAATCCCTTTCCTCAGATGTTGAGGTTAGGACTGTATCAAATATTCTATATTCAGCCCTTGGGTTTTTACATCCCAGGTGCATTATCTTGCACTTATCCACATTAAAACTCAATTGCCACAACTCCGACCATTTTTTTAGTTTACCTAAATCATTTGTCATTTGGCTGATCCCTCCAGGAACGTCAACCCTGTTGCAAATCTTTGTGTCATCAGCAAAAATACATACTTTTCCATTAATACCTTCTGCAATATCACTAATAAAAATATTAAAGAGAATGGGTCCAAGTACTGACACCTGAGGTACCCCACTGGTAACAAGACCTTGCGCCGAATAAACTCCATTTATCACAACCCTCTGTTGTCTGTCACTCAGCCACTGCCTAGTCAACAATATTGGAATCCAAGCTCAAAGATTGCAATTTATTGATAAGCCTTCTATGCGGAACAGTATCAAAAGCCTTACTGAAATCTAAATAAGCAATGTCTACTGCACCACCTGTGTCTATTATTTTTGCTACCCAATCAAAAAAATCAATAAGATTAGTTTGGCATGATCTCCCTGAGGTAAACCCATGTTGTTTCTGATCCTGTAATCTATGTGTTTTTAGATGTTCAACAATCCTTTCCTTTAACATGGTTTCCATTAATTTCCCCACTACTGACGTAAGACTAACTGGCCTATAGTTCCCCGATTCCTCCCTACTACCCTTCTTGTAAATGGGCACAAATCATCATACAGTAATCCCTCTGTGGTATTGTGGAAGAATGCAGGGGTGGACCATGTGGTCCTATATTGAAAAGTTTTTTATCTGGTAATGGGCGTCAGTGCACCCAGATATTGTGCCTTTGGTGCAAGACTGCCAGGCCAGCAAGTATCATCATACAGTAACCCCTCTGTAGTATTGTGGAAGAATGCAGGGTTGGACCATGTGGTCCTATATTGAAAAGATATGATTCTGGTCAAGGCATCAGTGCTCCCAGATATTGTGCCTTTGGTGCCAGGCCAGCAAGTATCGTCATACAGTAACCCCTCTGTAGTATTGTGGAAGAATGCAGGGGTGGACCATGGGGTCCTATATTGAAAAGATATGATTCTGGTCAAGGCGTCAGTGCACCCAGATATTGTGCCTTTGGTGCCAGGCCTGCAAGTGCCATCATAATACAGTAACCCCTCAGTGGTATTGTGGAAGAGTGCAGGGGTTGGACCCTGCGGTTCAAAAAATTAAAATGATATAAATCTGGCACAGGCGTCAGTGCACCCAGATATTGTGCTTTTGGTGCCAGGACTGCAAGTGCCATCATAATACAGTAACCCCTCTGTGGTATTGTGGAAAAGTGCAGGGTTGGACCCTGCGGTTCAAAAAATTTAATTGATATAAATCTGGCACAGGCGTCAGTGCAGCCAAATATTGTGGCTTTCATGGCAGCAAGTGCCTTCACACCGTAACCCTTTTGTGGTATTGTGGAAGAGTTCAGTGCTGGAGGTTTTGTGAATGTAGAAGAGGACATCCCCGATCTATTCTATTACTTCAGCATCAGGGGATTGATAGCTGCTGATCCAGGACTGATTCATTTTTATAAATGTCAGCCGGTCTACAGAGTCGGTGGACAGACGCACTCTTTTGTCTGTGACAAAACCTCCAGTGGCACTGAACGTCCTTTTGGAAAGCGCGCTGGATGAAGGGCAACCTAGTAGCTGCATAGCATATTGGCTAAATTCTGGCCAGTGATCCAATCTCAACACCCAGTAAGCCAGTGGATCATCTGCTGGAAAGGTATCCAGGTCTGCCCTTGCCCCTAGGTAGTCCTGCACCATATGGTGAAGACGCTGGCAATGGGTGCCTACATTTGACGTCCCTGGGCGTCGTGGACTAAAACAATTTAAAAATGCATCAGTCAAGCGGCCCTGGCCTTCACCACTATTCCTCTGATCATCCGCAGCCTCAGAAGCACTTGTGTCAGCACTTGGTAATCTACCAGTGCCTGAAAAGGTGTTACACAAGTGTCGCTTTAGAGCGTCAAGTTTTTTCATCCTGTGCTCCCTCTGTGCGGGCAGGATGAGCTCTGCAACTTTACCCTTGTATCGTGGATCAAGAAGGGTTGCCAACCAGTAATGATCCCTCTCCTTGATAGCACGAATCCTGGGGTCCTTTAGCAGGCTTTGCATCATTAGGGAGCCCATGCAGCGTAGGTTGGAGGTGGCATTAGCTTCCGAGTCTTCCTGGTCAATGAGGATGACCGTATCGTGCACTTCCTCCTCCCAGCCACGCACTAGCCCTTGTGTTTCTGGGCACACGAAACCCTCCCTTGAGGAATCCCCACCTTTAATGCCCCCACTACTTTAATATTCTGCCTCCTCCTCATCCTCCTCCTGTCTGATCTGAGTAGAACCTGCTGGAATGCTGTCTGCGGAACTGCGGAAAGACTTGGGCCGTGAGAGCTAGGGAAGGCCTCCTCTTCCTCCCGCTGCTCTGCCTCTAGAGGAACATCTATAATTCCCGAAGAGTGTGCTCCAGCAGGAACACTAAAGGAATTGTGTCACTGATGCATGAACTGTCCCTGCTCACCATCCTCATTGCCTCCTGAAATAGTGACAGTACAGTGCATGCATCCTTGATCATCAGCCACTGCGGGGGGGGGAACCAAGTTGACCTGAACCTGTCCTTGTGCCATACTCACACAGGTACTCGTTGATGGCCCTCTGCTGCTTGTGCAGAAGCTGCAGCATTGCTAATGTCGAGTTCCACCTGGTGGGCATGTCACAGATCAGACGGTTTGTGGGAAGGTGGAATTCTCTTTGAATTTCTGCCAGGCGAACGCTTGCTGGGAATGACCGTCTGAAGTGGCTGCAGACTTTTCTGGCCTGGATGAGAAGCTCTGGCAGCTCTGGGTACTTGGTTAGGAAACGCTGTACCACCAGATTTAGGACGTGTGCTAGGCATGGTACATGCGTCAATTTACCCTTGCGTAGGGCGGAGAGAAGGTTGCTGTCATTATCGCAGATGATCATTCCCAGCTCAAGCTGGCGTGGTGTTAACCATCTCTGCACCTGCCCCTGCAGAGCTGACAGAATTTCTGGCCCGGTGTGGCTCCTGCCCTCTAAACAAACCAGCTCAAGCACAGTATGGCATCTTTTTGCTTGAGCCATTGCGTAGACCCTGTCAGGCATCGTTTTAACTGCCACTTCGCCAGAGACAGAGAAGGAGGAGGAGGAGGAAGAGGGAGAGGTGGTGGTGGTGGAGCAGACAGACCTCATACAAGCAGCTTTCTGGAGGCGTGGTGGATGAACAAGCTCCAGCACAGAGCCCCGTCTTGGGTCCCTCCCAGCTGCAATCAGAGTTACCCAGTGTTCCGTGAAGGAAATGTAACGGCCCTGTCCATGCTTGCTGGACCACGTGTCTAAAGTCACATGCACCTTGCTGCTGATTGCCTTTCCCAATGACTGGATAACATTGTCTTCCATGTGCTGGTATAGTGCTGAAATGGCCTTGCGTGAAAAGTAATGTCATTTTGGAACCTGCCACTGTGGTACAGCACATTCAGCAAATTCACGGAAAGGAGCAGAGTCCACCAGCTGGAAAGGCAGCAGCTGCAATGCGAGTAATTTTGCTAAGATGACATTTAGACGCTGTGCTTGGGGATGGTTGGGACTATATTTTTTCTTAAGCTGCAGCAGCTGCGGCGACGTAATCTGACTGCGTAAATCTTCAGCTGATGGGGATACTGTCACATTGTGAAGGAGCTGGTACATCCATTACTGTAGCATCATCCCTGTCAGTGGAGGTTGTAGGCTATGACATGGCAGGACATACAGTGGGGGTAGAGACAGATGAGGAGGAGGACCTACGCAAAGTTTTGCTCCAAAAGGGATGTGTAGCAGGTGGTCATATGTCGCCTCAAGCACGTGGTACTCAAGCGTCCGGTGTCTTTCCCACACTTCAGCCTCATCTGACATAGATTACAAATAGCAACGGTGCGGTCTGCTGCACATTTCTTAAACTCCCAGACAGCAGAGTTCCTGCGTGTGTGCTTTGAGACAACAGTGCTCTGCACCTGAGCAGCTCTGACATCTGATGCCTTGGACTGAGCTCCTACTTATTCCTCCCTCTAATGCCTCCCCACCTCCTGACTTCTCTATCATGGTGGAGGGTATCACCATCTCCCCATCAAACCAAGTTCGCTATCTTGGAGTTACACTTGACTCTGCTCTTTCCTTCATCCCCCACATCCAGTCTCTTTCCTCCTCCTGCCGATACCAACTGCGTAATATTTCCAGAATTCGGCCATTTCTTACCGCCGTCACCACAAAACAACTCATACACGCCCTGGTAATCTCCCGACTCGACTACTGCAATAATCTCTTATCTGGCCTCCCTCGGTCCCGCCTCTCCCCCCTACAATCCATCCTGAACGCCTCTGCCAGGCTAATTCACCTCACCCGCCGCTCTGTCTCTGCCGCTCCCCTCTGCGAGTCCCTTCACTGGCTCCCCATCCACTGCAGAATTAAGTTCAAAATCCTTATCCTTACCTACAAAACCCTCACTAACTCAGCGCCCCACTACCTGTCCTCACTAATCACCAAATACACCCCAGCCCGCTCCCTAAGGTCAAACAGTGACCTGCGCCTAGCTTCTCCCCGCATCACCTCTTCCCATGATAGACTGCAGGATTTCTCACGCGCAGCCCCCACTCTCTGGAACACTCTCCCTCATACTGTCAGACTTTCCCCTAACTTCTCTTCCTTCAAACGCTCCCTTAAAACGTTCCTATTTAGGGAAGCCTACCACCCAACTCACTGACACAACCATCAATCACTCTCACCTTACAGTCCTCTCCTCCTGTTTCCAACCCCAACCCTCCTAGATTGTGAGCTCCTACAGGAATAGGGCCCTCATCTCCTCCTGTACCGTTTGTCAAATGTTGTTCAATGTATTGTAACCCTGTCTATACTGTGCTTATTGTACAGCGCTGCGGAATATGCTGGCGCTTTATAAATAAAGAATAATAATAATAATAACTGGCTAGTGCTACGGTTGGTCATAGAGGATGTTGTGCCTCGTGTTTGCTGTGCCTCCTCCTCCTCCTCCCCCCCTCCTCCTCCTCCTCACTTGATTCCTCTGTTCGATCAGGGACCCAGGTGGAGTCAGTGACCTCATCATCATTGTCATCATAATCACCCCCTATCTCCTCGTCACTGGAGCCAACTTGGCAGCATGCTTCAGCTGCTGGGGCGACATTTGTGTGTCATCACTGGCACCCCCTTCCTCTAGGTTGATTATACTCCCTACCTCAACCTCAGAGATTGAATCAGAGCTCTGTACTTGCTGCGCATCCTCAAGCAGCATGTCACTGTCATTGTAGTCAAACAATTCAACTGACTCCTCCATGTGTGATAGCGAGGCTATGGCAGGAGTAGCTGTGGACATGGAGGCTGCATTAGATGCTTTGGCAGCTGAGGTGGACTGTAAAGCACTAGAAGCCTGGCTGGCAGAGGACTCGGAGGATGAGGATGGCCTGGTTAGCCAATCCACCAAGTCCTCTGTATGTTGCGGCTGCTTAAGACGGCCAGCACCAGTTAGAAAGGACAAGCGTGCCCCTGCAGAGGATGCACCACGTCCACCACGACCAGAGGCACAGCATCCCGACACAGGGGCTGCTTGCCCTCTTATCTGTGTCTGGGAGCGTCTGCCTGTCCTTTTTGTTCTTTCAGACATGGTGAGTGATATATAGATTAATATATACAGAACTCTGATTCAACTCTGGTATAAAGATTTAAAGAACTCTGGTATAACTCAGTGAGACACCCTGATAGCTGGCAGCCAGTGCCAAGGCACAGATTACAAGTCTCAGACACCTCCTATAAATCAGTGAGACCCCTTGATGGATGGCAGTGAAACCTCCTATAAATCAGTGAGACCCCTTGATGGGTGGCAGCCAGTGAGAACACACGGATTATAACAATTCCCAAATGTTTTAAAGAAATTAGTGAGCCCCAAAATACTGCGTGGTACTGGTTGTGTGACAAGACACAGATCACCTCAATTCACAAATGTTTTAAAGAAATTAGTGAGCCCCAAAATACTGCGTGGTACAGGTTGTGTGACAAGACACAGATCACCTCAATTCACAAATGTTTTAAAGAAATTAGTGAGCCCCAAAATACTGCGTGGTACTGGTTGTGTGACAAGACACAGATCACCTCAATTCCCAAATGTTTTAAAGAAATTAGTGAGCCTCAAAAAGACTTGCTGGCTGTGTGACAAGACACAGAAGATCACCTCAATTCACAAATGTTTTAAAGAAAGTTGTAAACCCCAAAAAAACTTGCTGGCACAGTGACAAGACACACATCACCTAAATTCCCTGATATTTGGTAGAAATGAGACCCCCCCAGACCCCCCAGTAGCGTGGCAGACCGGCAGTAACAACACACAACTATCTCCTCTGAAATCTCCTCTGAAATGCGTGCAGAATCGGCGCGTGGAAACGTTATATAGTGTGCTGCAGGACTTAGCTCTGTGAGCCCATGATTGGGCAAAATTTGCCCAATCAGGACTCTGAGCCGTGATTGGCATACTGTTGAACCTGTCTTGCACCAGACCTGTGGTCAGGTGCAAGGCTGTAGCCAATTACGAGCTTCAGGCCAGTGGGAAAATGCATTGTGGTCCATTGTGGTCGAACATGCGGCGAACACCCGGAAATGTTCGGTGTTCGCGATCTAATCGAACAGGCTAAGTTCGGGTCGAACTCCAAACCGTCCGAACCGAACAGCTCATCCCTAATCGTAGGATGGTGTAGATAAGGATTTGAGTGCATAGGTTAGCATTACTTGGATCCATGATAGTCGGTAGAGTTAGCAAGGCCAGAGACTTGGAGCTGTTAAGTACTATGATCTGCATCCTTCACACATCACATCTGGACAAAGAGCCTGGTGACCGAATCCTTATTCCTTTTCTAGATTCCCCAGTCATTAATGCATTGCTGTCCTGAGTGTGGGCAAAGTTGTGGCTGACTGTCCCATACAGTGCATTAGGAGATGTGATTGTGAAATCTATAATGTGGAGGAGGTTCCATTACAAATACAGTACAACAGCTTAATTTCAACTGCCATCATTCTTCCTCTGACCATTTGTAATCTGATCTCCATCCCTCTCCATTTTCCTTAATACAATGAAATTGCCATCCACTTGCTCTAGGTCCTAGAGTCTAGGAGATAAGCGGTTTAACAGAGAGAAGCAGGATCACTGAAAGCTGATGAATAAGTTTTTGTAGGCAGAAAATAAGTAAATTGATAACTACTAGAATGCCCCTTTAATGTTCATTATGCCGTTTGTTTTATGCATTCAAACATACTTCATGAATGACACACACCGCTTGCAATACATTTTTATTTTATTAGATAAGCCAATTAAAAGTTATTTTTTTCATTTAAATATAGGTTAGTAACACAATGGGATTGTGTAGGAGACTGCCAATTCTAAAACAGAGGAAACACTCAAATACCACCTTTCATCATATCCCTAGAAATGTGTAGCTAATACAAAAGTCCAATACTATAATATCTGTCGTGCTTTATAAATTTATTAGTGTCAGTGGCTTTAGCACAATTCAGGGTGCAGTAGTAAACTGTGTAATATATCAACTTTAGTTTTAAATAAATCTATTTAATATTGGTGATCAGAAAGGCACTTTGTGTATCAGAGGTTAAAAAAAATCTTGAGGGATTAAACATCACAAACACTCCTAGCACAGAGGGCTGGGGACTTTATTGGAATGTTAGCCAATGCAGAAAATTAGAATTAAGACGCTTTTTTAAAATTATCTAAAAATGTCAAGGAACTCTCAGCCAGTCTATATATTGTGCATATAATCACTGACCAGCTCCAGCTTTTTTGTCTTGTGAAGTGAAAACTGGAGAGTAGCCTATAGGTCACTCAAGGCATGCAAGTAACAAGCCTCAGTTACTTCAAGAAAAATCGGAAACCATGGACAACAAAACATGTGACCCTAACATGCATACTCTCTTTTTGGGTGATGTGATTTTTGAAGTGCTTGCCGCCACTGTGAAATGCATTGGGGCACTCTGACTTTAGCAGATCTTCACATTCTTGTTAAGACCATGACCTTCTGCCTTGAGTAGACCTATGAAATGGACATCAACAATGAGCATGTGTGTTCTAATGTACACTCCTCGTTACCAGAGAAGCTTGCAACTATTTGTTACAGGCTTCTCTGGAACTGAACAGGATAGATACATTTTTAAAAGTGATGAGTCCAAAAGCAGGTGAAGTGGCAAGGAATCGAATTATTCACTAGCTTTTGTTCCGTTGTAGTCTGTGTCCCGTATTTCAGCATCCTCTTCAGACCCATCCGCTGCATTATCTACAGCTCTCCTACCCCCAGCAGATCGCCGGGCGGGTGCAAAAGAAGATGGTTCATTCCCCCGTCTGGAGAAAAGTTAAAATAGCGGTTACAATTCATATATTGCTTCTGGAACAACTGATAATTACAGTTAGGCTAACATGGCCTTAACTATTGCTGTACAACAATAATCGCAATTATTAATATTTAAACGTGTCAGATTTGTTGATGTCATGACTAATGTTATTTACTGGTCGTGCTTTAGCATTGAGAGGCATCTGCATGGTTGCATGTGCTCTGCCAATTGTCAGTGCGGCATCTTCTACAGTGGCAGGAGCCATCAGCATAGAAAAATGTTGAAGGAAACTGTGGAGCTGGAATGGGCAGAAGATAACCAAGGTTGGGGCAGTAGAGTTTGCCAATTTAAATGATTTTTAGACTACAGCATTACTTTTACTGCAGTAATATGGAAACTAAGGATTTGAAATCTAAAGCTCACCAGAAGAAACAAATGAAAATAGGTTGGGGTGTGAAATTCATTATGCATTTAAACACATATATACTTTCCAGTGATTTAAATGGTTCTAGTTGGTGTGTGATAAGAGTCACCAGTAATCAGGAAAGTATTCGATTTCTAACTATTTCCATGAAATATTTTTGGCTTGAACAAAACAAGACTACCTCAATATTTGTAATAGATATGACATAGTTACCTAGATAAAGGGAAAAGTCATAGATGTGGATTAGTGTATTTGCCTGTGACAATAGATTGTTGCCATATATGAATACACAGTTGTTTTCTAGACATAAAGTGTTCTGCATGCATTTTATATACAGTATTAATAGAGGTCTTTGAGTTACTGAGTAGACCATGCAAAGATTGTTCTGATGCAGTTAATAAGATGCAATTGTTATTTGGACATCTTCTTGGGATTGATGTACAGGTTGAGTATCCCTGATCTGAAAATTGAAAATGTTTTGGCACTCGCATGAGGTTAGAAGTGGAAAATTACCCACTTTGCCTCATGTGACTGAGGAAAAATATTGTATAAAATAACCTTCAGGCTATGTGTATAAAATTTGTAAATTAATTTTGTTCTTTAGACTTGTTCCCATCCCAAAGATATCTCCATATTGTAAGCCAATATTTCAAACTCAAAAAAAATCTGAAACTTCTGTTCACAGGCATTTTGGATAAGGGATACTCAACCTATACTAAGTACATCTGTAAAATTATGGGAGCAGCTACATTTTATTACTGCATTTATTGAACCAATATACATTAATATTTAATGAAATAGTAGAAAATACAATCAACTTGTAAAGTTATGTAACAATAGCAGACATTTACAAAGAAAAAAAAATCTAAGTTTTTGTTGTTATTACCATCATCATCTATGTAACACCCACTGTTTCTGAAGCACTTTAATATAGATTTATTTTCTTACTCATCCTCGCTTGGACTAAAATGTCTGAACTCGTTGTTTAGCATATGGTTTTATATATTGCCTTCTCCAATAAAACACTACCGATAACTAACATGAATTTAAAAAAAAATATCTAAAGATATTGGTTAAAAATATGTTTTTGCCTCCTAGGAGACCCTTCCTGGCTCCCTGATGAATGTATTTTTATCTATGTTTATGCAATCATTGTTGATTACTTTGACTAATGCACATAATTATATCGCTAAAGTGTGGTGAACTGGCTTCTTCTTAAATTCCTGTTTAGAGGTTTTGGTTTAAAAGAATACATTCTCTACACAGTAAGAGTAGAACAGTTATATTCTGTCACTAAAGGCCATAATCTGCATTCAGTTTAGATGATCTCGAAGATAGAACTACATGGTTACATTATAATAAGTTTTTAAGATATTCTTCTAAAAAAACGTAATTTTCTGCAGTTCTGTTCCTAAGGTACTAGTTTTCCCTTGGGAGCAAATAGGAACCTACATTATTACTTTATGTTTGTATTTAAAGTGTTGAACAGTACTATCAAACTCTAGGAAAAATGCTAAAATTGGGTTATTGTGCCTTTTCCATTAAAATAAACTTCAATCTGATATCAAACATCTTACCTAGAAAAAAGAAACGCCAGTCTACATTGTCAACAAATATATAATTAAACATGACTTCATAAAATAGGTTTTCGGAAGATCTTTCAGTTTTTGTTCCCTTTCACCTAAATTAAGTAGTTAAGCCTTAATTTCGTGCATATTTTCATGCATATCCATACATTCCAGCTTTTTGATGGAAAGTTTCATGTGTATAAGGTCAGTTAGTTAGGTGCGTTGTCCTGTATTTTGCTTCTGAAAAGGTGAAGAACGTTAGTTTTCTTCGTTGTAATATCTTCTTTTAGACGTATATTAGATTTTTTATTAAAATAAAGATGTCCAAGCCTTCAGATTTTGCAGGAAGAGGGTGAAAGTTTAAAGAAGCATTGCATGTTCTCCAAATACAAAGGTATGTTCATATTTTGTTCCTTTTTTTGTTATTGTTTTTCCACCTTACTTTGATAGCCATGGGAACAACACATGTTGGTTTTTAAAGGTCTTATATTTCAGTCAAGTAGTATTTGTGGTTAATTGATGGGGGGGGGGGAAAAATATGGGAGAGCCGAATATATATTATGTTGAACATACAATGCTTATTTAATAAGTTATAAGGGAAATCTGTTCTAATTGGGAGAATGGAGCAGCTGCAAAATTGAAGGCTGTGGTACCTGCTTAGTCATTGCGTTGTATCCTGTGTCCCTCTGAAATAGAAAGATTCTGCAGCTGTTATACTTTGCTCACAGGAATAAAAGATAACCTTATATCAACCTCTCAGATATTAATGGGGAGCAAGAAGTAAACTTTACAAAATATAGAATTCACTAGGAGTTTTACAGTCTATAAGTGCTCAATAAATGGTTCAATGCGTTTAGCTGTCGGATACAAATGAAGCTGGTGGAACCATCCACTAAGTGCTGAGTTGCTCCTAAGTGAAATTGGTAATTGCAAGTTGCTCTCACCAGTGTCGGCTTGATAATCATATAAAGAAAACATCAGAGGTTAGTCTATTCGTCCCTGCAAGTACAACTCTGCAAGTACAACTCCGCAATTACAGCCAATTTGTTGGCAGCAACTCGGTACTTAGAGGATGGCTCCCAGTATAATTCAAAATTTCAAGTATTCTTTAAAGAAGTGATTGCTGGATTACTTAAGTTTTATTGTTATATCAATTGGAACTTAAACCTGTGGACACCAGACCGCAACATACTGTTGAAAGTTGTTTTTCAGTTCATGAATTTATAAATCAAACTTCCCACTTTCTTTTAAATTAATTGGTATGTCTATTCTTGTTTTATTTTGGAAAGGTGATCCTGTTGAAATCAGGCTGCTATATTTCTTAACGCTATTTTCAGTTCTTGAATGCAGTCATCATATTTCCAACTTGCCCATGCGTTTTATGCATAATGACAGGTCAATTTGTATAATGTTAATATTTTTACATTCATTATTCAAATGTGCCATAAGAGGCAGCATTATGCATACTCGATGACCATCATGCACAGTGCAAACTAATTAACACAATTTCCATTAACATACTTCAAAGATGTTATACTCCAGCACACCTCCAAATGTTGGTGCCCTACAATTCCCAGAAAGCTATGGATGCAATGGATGGCCAGAGAATCATGAGAGTTATAGCTTATCAAAATCTGGGGGCCTGAGTTGGCATCCCAGATATACACCCTAAAAATGTAGAGTAGTATGGATTAGAAAGCTCTACTTAAAACTGATGATTTAATCAGGTGCATGTAAAGAATGGTGCCATCTTGTGTACAGATAGTTTCATTTGGATGCTGTTAATATGCTTTATTTGTTTTTGTCTCTTTTTCAAACATACTGTGTCACAAGTCCTCTTTTTAAAAATTGAGGGATTCCTTCTGAAAGCTACTAATTCTGTTTGCTGCAGTTAACTCCACAATGTTCTAATAAAAGTCATCAGCTCTCAATCATTTAGAAAAATAACCATTACATAGACCCCGTGAACACATTTGCAGTTTTGTTAGGTGTTGATTCAAAGCATCAAACTGAAGGTGAGGATCAAATGCTATATATAAAGGCTAATTCTACCCCCACATTTAGAAACTAACCTATATTTTTGAAGAATGATGGTTGGAAAACCCAAGAAAAGCTTACAACGTAGCCTGCCCTTTGTCCGGATTGGCGGACTGTATCACATGGTTCTAACACGAGAATGACAAGTGTGTTGGACCACACCTACTTTGTGCAGCTTGGCTATGTTTACGGACGAAAGGGGCAACCCACGTGGCCATCTACATCTCCAAAAAGGGATGTGATTCAAGCTGATTAGAGCCCGGGCTAAGTACTGCCGATCTGGCATGGGCCCCTGACGTCACACTCCGCAAGTCATTTTCAAATGCCAGTTTATTTAAAGACTATTTAAGATCTGCACGGGAAAGAGGTACCATCTCTTGATGAAGCCGACATAGTATAGGCGAAACGTGTCCGCATTGAGATGCTTGTCTGATTCCCTTCCTTTTAGGGAATTTAACAGATTGCCTTCTCTGGTTTTTGGATCAGCAATCCTTGAATGAATTTCTGATGGTTGTTTGGTGTTGTATTTGAGGCTATGCTTTGCTGACCATTACAAATTGCAGCTGCATAATGATGGCTGTGTTATGCATGTATTACATCTGAATCATTAAGCTTTCTTGTGCATTATATGGTCCTCATGCATGCCTACTGAATGACTGGCTCCCATTCAAGGAGAACGTAGCATTCCTGTATACTGCTACTTTATAGCTTTATTTTTTCAGTGGCAGGTTACACGGACTAACACCTATTCCTGTACCAGCAGCCGTGCTGTATATGAACCATACTAGACTGAGTCTCCTGCACTAGATGCCTTTTATTTATTGTTTGATTTACAACTGATGAGTAAATCGATTGGCTCCCATTTTAAGGAGAGCTTAGTATAGTAATATTGCTATATGGTAATTATAAACCAACCACCTTTTTGAGAGGTCCTGTACGCCTTTATATGATGCTTGCTGGAGCATTTCCAAATTAAGCATTCATACCAGTGATCCCTCTTGATACCACACACAAGGTATCTCTGCGATCCATTCACTCCTTAATTTTTCATATTTTTTATCATCGTATATAACGAAAATGTGTAAATAAAGGTTTAGTTATTTTCATACAATCAATTCCAGGGTTAAGCCCAATTTTGGCACCAATTATTGGTTCCCCATGTTTTTGTAATTGGAAAACCCAAGCACTTATGTAATACTTGATGTGTAAAAATTAATCCCTTATCACAGTGGTTCCCAACCACGGTCCTCAAGTACCCCCAACAGGTCAGGGTTTCCAGATAGCTGAAGCACCGCTTCATGTTATGATTTGCTGCTCAGTGATTGCAGGATTCAGTCTGCATTTCCCCAAGGTAATCCTTAAAACCTGGCCTGTTAGGGGTACTTGAGGACCGCAGTTGGGAACCACTGCCTTATCATGAAATAAGTAAGAAAAAAAATAACATTATCCATTGCATGACATAATCTTGTGCATAATTTGTTCATCTGAAATCCTTCATTTGAAACACAACCTTAATTCCATTTACCATGTAAGGAAAAATACATTAACAATGTTTTGGATAAGTAATTGGCAGCAATCTCTGACACGCAAAGCTCCCATGATAGCGTGTTCTAATAAGGGAGTTCATTGGTAACACTGGGGAAAGATAAACAAAAATGTCCTTAAACGCCTCAGCAGTTACCGCCCTGAATATCTTAAGGGAATTTTTTTCTATTCCCACAATTAAGCAGGGTTTCATTTGTGTGGGTGTCTTATACTCTGGGGACATAACCACATATTCTTTCAATAGTCTTATGCATATTAAATCATGTGTGCAGATTTTTTTTTTAAATATACCTATCGCTAGCCTAAACATACAAAGAAAAGTGAAATGAACAAAAGAAGCAAACAGAATATATCCTACAGATAACAATCAACAAAATTCCTTTTGAGATGAGGAGTCAATTCTCCCTAATAATCACTAAAATATATCCTTTATTAGGATTTCTGTTAAATCACTCATGCGCAACCTTTAGAATCAATAAGGAAGCAATCCATTAGCATGTCATGCTACCAACTAATCGGAGTGTAGTACCCCTAAGGGCTGTATCCCTTTAATGTCTCCTTAATGGGGGTCTCGTATACTCGCCCTGTATCCATATATCAAAAGCACACTCCTTAGCATGAAAAGCACCTCAGATAGACATAATCACAACATAATTCTTCACATATAGCAACAGCACCATGCCATAAAAAATGGGTTCCCTGTTATAACCACATTTGTCAAAGCTTTTAAGCACTGCACAACCATTGTTGTAGCAAAAAGTTATAGTCCATTGACTCATAGTTAATAACTGGCCCAACGCATGTTTCACTGCCTTCCTACTGGCAGTTTCATCAGGAGCTTTCCCATTTACTCCTGAAGAAACTGCCAGTAGGAAGGCAGTGAAACATGCGTTGGGCCAATTATTATGAGTCAATAGACTATATATTTTTGCTACAACAATGGTTGTGCTTAAAAGCTTTAATTGACAAATGGGATTATAATAGGGGACCTCTTTTTATGGCATGGTGCTGTTGTTATATGGGAAGCATTATGTTGTGATTATGTCTGAGGTGCTTTCATGCTAAGGAGTGTGCTTTGATATATGGATACAGGGCGAGTATACGAGTCCCACATTAAGCAGACTTGAAGGGATACAGCTCTTAGGGGTACTATACTCCGATTACTGGGTAGCATGACATGTTTATGGGTTGCTTCCTTATTGATTTGTATAGGTTGCGTATGAGTGATTTTATGGAAATCCTAATAAAGGTTATATTTTAATGATTATTAGGGAGAATTGGCTCCTCATCTAAAGAGGAATTTTGATGTTTGTTAAACTTACTGCGTTTAAGCACTATTCTCCCGTTGAAAGCACGTCTGAAACATCACGATTGGGAGTGGTGTATTACTTTTCCCTGACATGGTTTATTTTTATGGTATATCCTACAGATACTAGATATCATTATAATGTACATTGGTGTATTTCATTAGCATAATTATTTCTTAAACCGTGTAAGTTTGGTCATCCCACCTGAGTTTGCTCTTTAGTGCTCCAAGTTCTCTGGTGAGTGAATCATTACTTTCGGTGGCTTCATCTAGCTCTCGCTGAAGTTTCCTGCGGGAAGCATTGATACGTTGAGATTCTTCCTCTGCCTCCTCCAGCTGTCTCTTCAGTTGCTTTTGCCTGACACTAGCTTTTTCGGCCTGAAAACAACACAAATAATAACCAATAGTTTCATAATCACAAAATCCATAATGCTTTCCAAATTTAGTATGTGCTGTGTTTATATATTCGAAACCCTTTAAAATATGTAGAGCTCTATTCTGCCTCAGCTGGTAAAAGGAAGCAATTAAATGGTAAAGTCATCACAACTCATTATCCCTCAAGTTTCTTTTACCAACGACCCACTATATTAGCAGCGGAACTCATAATAGAAGGGATCTGCAAACTGATACTGGCAGCTCCAACACTGGTATCATTCAAGTAGTCCATAGAGCTCCATGGAGACTTGTGAAAGCTCACGAAAATGGAAGAGCAGCTTTTCTCCTAGTAAACCCCATGTCCCCTAGACATGTGGTCTATTAGAGCTGCAGCGAGAGGTTCAGAACCCAAAACTGGTCCTCTAGTCTGGAAAGGGATAAGACTGAGGCACATTGGAGTAAATGTAGAAGACAATAGTGATATTGGGGGTTTGCGTAACAGAAGAATTCACAGCTACGGCCACAGCCTGGGACTCCTCTACGGACGCACTCCACTGCTTCGTGAGAAACTCAAATAATGTGTGCACATCTTTCGCAGTCACTGATACCACATACATTGTAAAACTTCTGGAACTAAAGGGGAAGGAACCAGTTGCAAAGACAAAAGTAAAGCACAGCAGTTATTCTGGGATGTACATTGACTTTGACCTTGTCCCATAAATACAAATTAAACATTTATAGAGTGCGTAGGGGTTTGTTTCTTTTATTCTTCTTTTCTGCCTTTCGTCTCCATGTTTCTGTTATTTTCCAGTTTTATATTTTTATATCACTTGACTGTGCAAAACACTGTACAATTTTGTTTTGCAAAGATTATTGTAATAATGAATAATTTTTTTTAAAAAAAGGATTTACAAGCAACAATGTCAAGTGAGGCACAGAAAGAAAAACCTTCCAATGTAGCAACTGCAAGGAGCATAAACTGTTTTGGTGCCAGGATTTTCTTTGGATGTAATGGCTGGGTTATGCCAGGGCCCAGCACAGAGTTATGCATAAAGGGTGATCTCAAACAGTCCAGCTGGTTTTAGATGGTTACCTGGTCTTTGAATTGCTCAGCTTGCTTCCTCTCATCTTCCACTTGCAAAACAGCCTCTTTAAGCTTTTTGTCTTTTTGGCGCAGTGTTTTTACTGTTGCTGCTTTGTCTCTGTCAAATTAATAAATGAAATGTTAACTTATATCAGATATAGAAATATTCCAAGATTTTAATCATTAAGACAACGTAGTACATAAAGAGTTGCTATCCCCATCCCCGTTTGATAATTAAATATCAGGATAGTAAAGCCACAATAATCAGAAGACTAATCACTTGAAAATGTATTTACCATTTAAGGCTGATCACGTCTGTGTTGCCGCACATTTGTACGTCCGTTACAGCATATAATTATGACCAATGGAGCCCCACACACGAAGTACGTCCGCACTGAACTGCGGATGCATAATGGACGCCGCAAACGGATGCAGGTTAGGCAAGAACGTAAATCCTCTAGAATGGACGCACAAAGTACGCTGCGTCCGCAACGTCCGCATAGCTTTGTGTGAGTGATGGAACGAAGTCAGACGGACTGCATTTTTGACGGACAAAATGTTTTTCATATTAATTTACTGAATTTTCCCGTCTACATCAGTCAAAAAAACGTCAGTCACAAAAACGGACCATGTGGCCACTACCTTGTTGTCAGTCAGAGAGTACGTCTGTTGTGCACAGACGCACAGTCCGCACAGAATGCGCTCGTCTGACCCTAGCCTAAATGGGGATGTGCCCAGATATTATGTTTATTTGTTAAGCAGTACATAGCTGTGTATTGTAATCAATTTGACATTTAAATGCAGGATTTGAACACAAATTTGTCCTTATTTTTTCCATTAAAGACTTCTTTATAATTATGACACACTGACATACACTGGCCAGATTATTATGACTTTTTAGGCAAATTAGCTAGAATTTCGCGCCGAAGTTGCTAGACGGCCAGACCATTATAAATAGGGAAGCAAGTTGTTTACCACGACCGTAGAAGTGATTTTTTTACTGAAGATATGGGTATGCAACACGATTTAACAGCCTTTGAACGTGGTATGATTGTTGGCGCTGGAGCGAGTATCAGCAAAACAGCAGAATTTGTTAAATGTTCAAGAGCAGCTGTTACAGTGTTGAAAGACTGGACTGTCAGCTGAAAATCTGTGTCTGAACGTGTGAATTGTGGCCGTCAGTGACTAGAAACATAGAAACATAGAAAAATGTCGGCAGATAAGAATCTTTCGGCCCATCTAGTCTGCCCAATTACATGGATACTTTACCTGGATTTATCTTTTGTTTAGGATAGCCTTATGCCTATCCCATGCCTGCTTAAATTCAATTACTGTTTTGGCCTCTACCACTTCAACTGGAAGACTGTTCCATGTATCCACCACCCTCTCAGTAAAATAATGCTTCCTGATGTTACTTTTAAACCTTTGCCCCTCTAATCTAAGACTATGTCCTCTTGTTTTGCTATTTTGTTTCCTTTTAAATATACTCCCTTCCTCTACCTTGTGGATTCCCTTTACGTATTTAAATGTTTCTATCATATCTCCTCTTTTTTCCAAGCTGTACATGTTAAGATCATTAAGCCTTTCCTGGTAACTTTTCTCCTTCAAGCCGTACACCATTTTAGTAGCCCTTCTCTGAACTCTCTAAGATGTCTATATCCTTCTGGAGATACGGACTCCAGTACTGCACACAGTACTCCAAGTGAGGTCTCACCAGTGCTCTGTACAGTGGCATGAGCACTTCCCTTTTCCTACTGCTAATACCTCTCCCTACACAACCAAGCATTCTGCTAGCATTTCCTGCTGCTCTATTACATTGACTACTTACCATTAGATCCTCTGAAATAATGACCCCTAAATCCCTTTCCTCAGATGTTGAGGTTAGGACTATATCAAATATTCTATATTCAGCCCTTGGGTTTTTACATCCCAGGTGCATTATCTTGCACTTATCCACATTAAAACTCAATTGCCACAACTCCGACCATTTTTTTAGTTTACCTAAATCATTTGTCATTTGGCTGATCCCTCCAGGAACCTCAACCCTGTTGCAAATCTTTGTGTCATCAGCAAAAAGACATACTTTTCCATTAATACCTTCTGCAATATCACTAATAAAAATATTAAAGAGAATGGGTCCAAGTACTGACCCCTGAGGTACCCCACTGGTAACAAGACCTTGCGCCGAATAAACTCCATTTACCACAACCCTCTGTTGTCTGTCACTCAGCCACTGCCTAATCCATTCAACAATATTGGAATCCAAGCTCAAAGATAGCAATTTATTGATAAGCCTTCTATGCGGAACAGTATCAAAAGCCTTACTGAAATCTAAATAAGTAATATCTGCTGCACCACCTGTGTCTATTATTTTTGTTACCCAATCAAAAAAAAAAATCAATAAGATTAGTTTGGCATGATCTCCCTGAGGTAAACCCATGTTGTTTCTGATCCTGTAATCTATGTGTTTTTAGATGTTCAACAATCCTTTCCTTTAACATGGTTTCCATTAATTTCCCCACTACTGACGTAAGACTAACTGGCCTATAGTTAACCCGATTCCTCCCTACTACCCTTCTTGTAAATGGGCACAACATTTGCTAATTTCCAGTCTTCTGGGACGACTCCCGTTAACAAGGATTGGTTAAATAAATCTGTTAACGGTTTTGCTATTACATCACTGAGCTCTTTTAATAGTCAATGTTAGGGCAGAACGGGGAGTGGCAAGACAACAGAAGGGCAACAATGTATCAAATTACTGCAGATCTTAATCAGGGATCCTCTCAAATGATTTCTGAATGCACTGTTCGCCGTACACTGCATCGTATGGGATATGGAAGCCGAAGGCCTGTTCGAACACCTTTGCTGTCTGCAGTTAACAAGATAAAATGTCTCCAACTCGCACAGGAACACAAGGATTTGTGTCGGGCATTGGAAAAAAAGTCATGTGGTCCGATGAATCACGTTTCCAGTTGCTTCATGCAGATGGCTGAGTGAGAATTTGGCAGAAACAGCATGAAAGCATGCACCCCACATCAGTGACGTGCGGTGAGGTCAGTGGCTGGTGAGGCACTGGTTAGTATCAGAGCCAGATATACAAATGCAAAACAGCCAAAAAACATTCTAGCTCCCAAAGAGGAGGCTTCAGGCATTTAGTACATCAGAAGGACAGACACTGCGAGTAAGGACTGACTGGAAGCCGATTCTGTTCCCACAGACCTTTATACAGAACAATTATCTTACAATATGCCTTCTAAATTGCATTGGCAAAGACTTCGTAAATTAAGAATCTGCAGTCCTGGGTCCTTGTACCTGGACTTGTTTTCATACAGGGTTATTCATTCAGAGAGGTGAAAAGCAGGAGAATGACTGGAGAATGGAAAATTCTAGGTCAAAATAGCCAAACCAGAAAAATTTTCCCTTTCATGACCTGCTGTTTTGACCTAGAATTTTCCATTCTCCAGTCATTCGCCTGCTTTTCACCGCTCTCTGAATAACCCTGATACAGGGCTATTCAGAAAGGTGAAAACCTTGAGAATGACTGGAGAAGTGAACATTCTAGGTCAAAATAGTCAAACCAGAAAAATTCTCCCATTTATCTCACTTTCCAAATTGGCTGTTCATTTTCCTGCCAATTCAAGGTTTTCACCTCTCTCTGAATATCCCTGATAATCATTGTGCTGGCTACACTATAAGGGATATTCAGAGGAGGTGAAAACCTTGAGAATTGGCAGGAAAATGAACAGCCAATTTGGAAAGTGAGATAAATGGGAGAATTTTTCTGGTTTGACTATTTTGACCTAGAAGTTTAACTTCTCCAGTCATTCTCCAAGGTTTTCACCGCTTTCTGAATAGCCCTGATACAGGCTCATTCTTCTGCTTTTCACCGCTCTTTGAAGAACCCTGATACAGGGCTATTCAGAAAGAGGTGAAAACCTTGAGAATGACAGGAGAAGTTAAAATTCTAGGTCAAAATAGTCAAACCAGAAAAGTTCTCCCATTTATCCCACTTTCCAAATTGGCTAATTGGTCTAGATTTTTCAATGGGCTATTTGGTCTAGAATCTGTTTCTCAACTTGTTCATTCTCCAGCCAATTCAAGGTTTTCACCTCTCTCTGAATAACCCTGATAGTGTAGCCAGCACAATGATTCAATGTCGGGGATATTCAGAGAGAGGTGAAAACCTTGAGAATTGGCAGGAGAATGAACAATCTAGACCAGGGTTTCTCAACTCCAGTCCTCAGGATCCACTACAGGCTAGATTTTTCAGATCACCTTGGGAAAATGCAGACTGAATACTGCAAACACTGAGCAGCAAATTATATCACCTGTGCTTCACATATCTGGCAAACCAGGCCGAGGAAACGAGTTGAGAAACAAGCAAGCCAACACTTGCCCCTGGCAAAAAAAAACAACACACGTGAAAGAAAGGGTGTGTAAAGAGACTGGCACTGTAAGAACACACACACACACACACACACACACCGCTCTATATGCTGCCCCTATAACAAAAGTATTAAGAGGAGCCTGGCCACATCCATTAGGTTTCCTTAAAGCACCTATACATTTTTGCGTCATTCATATTATACTAAAGGGAAAAGCAAGTCACTGACCCAACCTGACTTCTGCACACTGCAGGGCAGCACTTTCAGGCACTGACAGGGAGCAAAATGGAGATCTGACACCCCAGCCCAAAGCCAGTGACCCATGAAGCACACGCTGTGATCTGACAGCCCTGGTAGAAGAGGGGTTGAGAGAGTCTTGCTGGCAACTTTGCATCTGTTGAGTCCCCCACCTGTCCTGTCCTGTCCCTCCCCAGGCAGCCTGGCTAGAGGTACAATACATCATACAGATTGGCAGCTAAGCATGATCTGAACATCAGCACAGAGGAAAGCCATGGCCATGGCCATGGCCTCTCCCCCCCCCGGTGAGGTCACTTACCTTGCAGCTGGTCAAAGAGGGCTTCCTGCTGCTGCACCCCCTCAGATCCCTCCTGGGGGGCAGATGTGTTGTGCATTCTTCCAGCCCCAGTTAGCAGACAATAACCAGCCTTGGGTATAACTGGGCATCCCCAGCTGTGCCAGGCTCCTGGACTGCAGCTCCCCATGCAGCCAGTCAGGGGTTGTCCATCATGCAATCTTTTCACAGCCTGCATTGGAGGGCTGCCTGGCCTATCATTGCCAGGAAGGGGCATGTCTAACTGCTAGACTTCCTGTCAATCAGAGGCAGTCCTCTAATGTAGGGGTTTTCTGGGAATGGCTTGGATCAATGGTGCTTTCCCATTGGTCCAAGCTTTCCCATGCTCAATCAGTGCCTGTCAGTCTGTGCGGCACTAATGAGCAGTGATCTCTCACATGTGCTGCACACATCTTGAGCAGTTTACTCAATTAGTGCAGTGGGGAAACGTCCTGCTATGCAAATTGCGTAGGCTTTGAAAACTAATGCCTACAGAGGCAGAGGACGGAGCTGACAGCGGGGGAGCAGGTGAGTTTGTTTTTAGTTTATTAATTTATCACTTAATGGCAGGTGCGGCTCTGCCTCACTTGCCTGCACTGAGTGCACGTCCCTGCCCCACATGCATGAGTACAACCCTTCAAGCTGGTGGGGGCAGTGTTATGGTTTGGGGCCCTTTAATTCGTGTGGAACAACGTCTGAATAGCACAACATAACAAAGCATCGTTGCTGATCAAGTTCATCCTATTATGTTGATGGCGTATCCCAATGGAGATGGCTCCTTCCAACAAGACAATGCCACGGTGCACATATTGTGCAGGAGTGGTTTCAAGAACATGAGGGAGAATTTACCTTGCTTAGGTGGCCCCCACAATCACCAGATCTCAATCCAATTGAGCATTTGTGGGACGAAGTTGAAAGAGCCATCAGATCTCACAGAACTGGATGGTGCTATTCCTCAGGCATGGTGTCAGATTCCTCGCATCACCTTTCAACATCTCGTGGAGTCAATGCCAAGAAGAATCGCCGCAGTATTGAAGGCAAAAGGTGGCCCAACGAAGTACTGATGGGGTGGTCATAATAATCTGGCCACTCCGTGTGTGTATATAAATATATATATTTGTAAGCCATGTTAGTCCAGATGTCAAAATCACGAGTATAGCAGTATATAGGGATACCTTTTTTTTATTGGACTAACGTTACATTTAAAAGACAAGCTTTCAAGAGTATAACCTCTCTCCTTCAGGTCTGAATGCTATACGAGCGATATCCTAGAATAGAACAGTAAGACATTAAGGGGCACACAAGTGGGGGTTGGATGTTGTTAGATGTCGTAATTAGTGACTCTCACTATTTACAACATCTAACCCCTACCCGTGTGCCCCTTAATGTTTAATTCTAGGATATCGCTCAGACCTGAAAAAGAGAGGTTATACTGTCGAAAGCTTGTCTTTTAAATTTACCGTTAGCCCACTAAAAAAAGTATCACTACGTACTGCTATACTCGTGATATATACATGCCTAGCTCCTGCTGATGAGGGCACAACAAGCCCAAAACAGCTGTACAGGAGTGGCTGTGACCAGTTGCATAAACCTGATCTCCGCTAAAAAAAAGCCATCACTCCTTCAGTGATGGTGACGACCAACGGCCTTAATTCCAGACCCTTCACATTAGGGAGGGGCACACGTCAGGGTTGTCCTCTATCCCCTCTTTTATTTAATCTGTCCATAGAACCTTTACTTCGGGTGTTGTTATCGCATCCAAATTTTCAGGGCATAGGTATTGGCTCCCAGGAGGTTAGAGTGGTGGCCTTTGCCGATGACTTACTTAGCTTCCTTTCTCGCCCCGATCGGGCTATCCCAACTCTGTTGGAATACTTGGAGGCATTTCGTTAGGCCTCAGGCTTTACGATTAATTATGAGACAACATTGGCAATTCGTTTGGGTTCAGGGATGGTTGACTTCCCACCGGACTCCTTTCCCTTCTGATGGAGTCGGGACGACTCGTTCAAATATTTGGGAGTATTCCTTCCCATTGACATTGCAAATCTCTATCGGGTAAACTTCCTTCCCCTCCTAAATAGCTTGAGGGATCTGCAAGCTTCCTTGGATAAATTGCCTCTCTCCTATGTGGGTAGATATAGCTTAATTAAAATGGTCGCTTTCCCGCGTATATTGTATCCCTTCCAAATGCTACCTATTCTGCTTAAGAGTCGAGATATTTCACTTATGCAATCACTGTTTTCTAAATTTATTCGGGGAGGTGGGAGACCGCGTGTGGCACTTCACAAGCTCCAGCTCCCCTATAATCAAGCAGGTCTAAACTTGCCTGATGTCCACTCCTATAATGTAGCTGCATTATATCGCTTAATCTCAGATTGGCTGTCACGGTTCCCAGATCCCACCACGCAGTACTTAACACCCCACACTCCACAGAGCCCAGAAGCTACCAACAGAGTAGCCGTGAAAGATCTCTAACTGTCTGGTCCTTAGAATTGGCCAGGTAAACTAGCTAGACAGAAAGGGTTAACAACATGGGGAGTAGTCAGCCGAGCCAGAATCAGGAATACAGAGTTCAGAATGGTCAAATGGAATAGCCGGGTCGATATCAGAGCAGTGGCGTAGTACAAGAAAATGGTCTAGGGCAACAGAAGGCAGAATAGTCAGAAACAAGCAGAGGTCAATAACGGGTTAATTCAATATAGCAGTCAGGTACAAGGAGCTCAGGTATGGATAACCACGATCTGGCAACTGCTGAGAATTCACTGAGGGTTTTTAAAGACCTTCACCAGGCCACGCCCCCCACTCAAGCCGCGCCTCATGCAACCACCTCCCTGCCTGTCTCCATTTAAACCGGGCATTGGTCAGCGAGCAGCATCAGACATGCTGCCCTCAAGCACACAGGTAGGCTGGAAGCTCCCAACGTTACAGTACCCCCCTCTCCACGGGAGGCCACCGGACGACCAACAGGACGAGGCAGGACGACCACCAGGGCGATCGGGGTGTGAGGCATGGAACGCCCTGACCAACCTAGAGGCAGACATGTCGGAAGCTGGAATCCAGGACCGGTCTTCTGGACCATAACCCACCCAATCGACCAAGTACTGCAGAGCGCCCCTGCACAGCCTAGAATCCAAAACCCTCCTAACCTCATACTCAGATTCACCATCAACCTGAATAGGTGGAGGAGGAGGAACGACCCGCGTGTACCTGTTACACAACAATGGCTTCAGTAGGGAGGTGTGGAAGACGTTGTGCATGCGAAGATGTTTAGGAAGGGCAAGAGCATAAACCACAGGATTAACGCGGCGAATGATTCTATATGGACCTATAAACCGAGGTGCCATTTTCATAGAAGGCACTCGCAACTTCACGTTCCTAGTGAACAACCAAACTCTATCCCCCACATTATAGGAGGGAGCTTGTAACCTATGCCTGTCAGCCTTGCGTTTCTGGACAGCAACATTGCGCTCCATATTTTCTCGAATCTGTCTCCAAATCTCTTGCAGTTGAGTGAGATGGTCATCGAGAGCCGGGATGACCTGTTCAGTAAACTGAAGCGGTAGAGCCGGAGGGAAAAAACCATAGATGGCAGAAAAAGGAGAGTGGCCAGTGGTCTCGTTAACGGCGTTATTACGTGCATACTCAGCCCAGGGCAACAACTCCGACCAATTGTCTTGTTGTTGTGTGGTAAAGCAACGAATGTACTGCTCGAGACCCTGATTTGCCCTCTCTGCTGCCCCATTGGTTTGTGGATGATATGCTGAAGAGAAGGCCAATCGCACCCCCATCTCTGCACAGAAAACCCTCCAGAAACGAGAGACGAACTGGGCTCCTCTGTCAGAGACTATTTCAGACGGAACCCCATGTATTCGTACAATCTCTCTAGCAAATACAACCGCCAGTTCTTTGGCTGTAGGAGGCTTAGGTAGAGGGACAAAATGAGCCATTTTGGAGAAGCGGTCTACAACTGTCAGAACCACAGTATGACCCTTGGACTTCGGCAAGTCCACAATAAAATCCATAGATAGATGAGACCAAGGCCTCTTAGGCATGGGTAAAGCCTGCAATAGACCGACAGGCAAGGATTTACTGGTTTTGCTTCTGGCACAGACTTGACAAGCCAAAACAAACAGACGTACGTCCTGTCGCATGGTGGGCCACCTGAACTGTCTGGAGATACTGGTAAGAGTCTTAGTAATACCAGGATGACCTGCTGGTTTAGAATCATGAAACATTATGAGTAATTCTTGTCTTTCCTTTTCAGGTACAAACAACATATCTGGAGGCTTGTCAGGTGGAGCCCCCACTTGAACTGCCTGGAGGCGTTCCAGGAAAGGCGAGGAGACAGACAAGACTGTGGAAGCCACAATACGTTCAGGAGGAACTATAGGATTGTGGGTCTTGTGTATTAGATTCATACGGGTCATATTGACGAGATAAGGCATCAGCCTTTACATTGCGGTCACCTGGTCTGTAAGTCAATACAAAATTAAACCGAGACAGTAGCAATGACCACCTGGCCTGTCTCGCGTTCAAACGTTTAGCATCCCCGATGTACGTAAGGTTCTTATGATCAGTAATTATCACTAGAGGATCAAGAGTACCTTCCAACAAATGTCTCCACTCTGATAGGGCAGACACAATAGCAAGCAATTCTCTGTTACCGATATCATAATTGCGTTCTGCTGGTGATAATTTTCTTGAAAAGAACCCACAAGGATGTAGAGGTTTTCCTGGAGACTCTCTTTGAGACAGGACAGCCCCAATGCCTATCTCGGAAGCATCAACCTCAAGAACAAACGGAATCCTGGGATCAGGATGCCGTAACACGGGAGCGGAAGTGAAAGCTTGTTTGAGGGCCTCGAATGCTTGTTTGGATTGAGAAGACCAGATCTGGTTCTTCAGACCTTTACGTGTCATATTAATGATAGGGGAGGCTACAGTGGAATAATTCTTGATAAATCTCCTATAATAGTTGGAAAACCCCAGAAACCTCTGTATGGCTTGAGACCTTGAGGGAGAGGCCATTCTGAGATGGCCGTGAGTTTAGAAGGATCCATCTCAAAACCTTCTGGAGTGATAATATACCCAAGGAATTTCACAGTAGTAATGTCGAATAAACACTTCTCTAGTTTGCAATAAAGACCATTGTCCAGTAATTTTGCTAATACCTGTCTGACATGTGCATGGTGGGTTTTCAGATCGGAGAGTAAATCAATATATCGTCTAGGTATACTATAACAAAGGTTTGTAAGAAATCTCTGAGCACATCATTAATAAAATCCTGGAATACCGCTGGAGCATTACAAAGACCGAAAGGCATGACCAAGTATTCATAATGCCCACTCCTGGTGTTAAATGCTGTTCTCCACTCATGCCCCTCTTTTATACGTATCAGGTTGTAAGCTCCTCTAAATCAAGTTTTGTGTATACTGCTGACCCCTTAACCTGACGAACAGTTCTGATATGAGAGGGATAGGGTACACGTTCTTAATGGTGATCTTGTTAAGCCCCCTATAATCGATACACGGGCGTAAATCTCCCTCTTTTTTAGACACAAAAAAGAACCCAGCCCCTGCTGGCGAAGAGGAACGTCGGATAAAACCTCTCTCCAAATTCTCCTTTATGTACTCTTCCATAATTTGTTTCTCCTTTATGGAAAGAGGATATATTTTGCCTCGAGGAGGCATGGTACCAGGATGAATATCTATGGCACAATCATATGGTCTATGTGGGGGCAGTTTCTCTGCCTCTCTTTTATCAAATACAGCCCTGAGGTCGGCATATTGGTCAGGAACCTCTGTAGACAATGGAGGAGCTGTGGGTGTGTTCAGGGCACCGACATGCTGAATGGGTATTAAACAAGTCCCAAAACAAGCAGGACTCCAAGACAGTATCTCTCCCTTAGCCCAATCAATAACAGGATTATGTTCCACCAACCAAGGGAAACCAAGTACAACAGGATTGGAAGGTGAATGGATAACTTGAAATATGATTTCTTCTTTATGCAAGAGACCAGTGGTAAGAACCACTGTAACCGTATCGTGAGTAATCCTAGGGCAGGATAACGGTCTGCCGTCTATGGCTTCAACGGCTAAGGGTGTCTCTCTTACAACCAGAGGTAGAGAAATGGAGGAAGTGTAGTTAACATCGATAAAGTTGCCAGCAGCCCCAGAATCCAAAAAAGCGGTAGTATGTGTGGTCTTGGTCTCCCAACCCAAGGATACTGGTAACATAAGTTTAGTGTCTTTGACAGGAGACATGCACGTCACACCCAAGGCCTGTCTCCTCAGCTGCCTTAGGTGCGGTAGTTTTCCGGCTTATCATGCATCTTAGGACGAGTAGGACATTGAAATCGTACATGTCCCCCCAAACCACAATACAGGCACAATCCCTCACGAAAACGCCTTGTTCTCTCTTCCTCTGTAAGCCTAGTACGGCCTAGTTGCATAGGCTCAGAGGGAGGAGATAACTCTCTTGGTGGTGCCTGAAAAACAGGGGCCAACCTAGGTAACGGTCTTTTGGGCTTCTCTCTTGGAGTCCTTCTGTCCCTCATCTGATTATCCAGATCTATACAATAATCAATGAGTTCACACAATACCTCAGGTAGTTTACGTGGAGCCAATTCATGCATCAATGACTCTGATAACCCCTCCATAAAAGCCAGAACCAGTGTCTCATTTGTCCAGTTCACATCAGAGATCAAGGTTTTAAATTCTATGGCATAATCAGAAACAGTCCTGTTCTCTTGACGTATGCGGAACAAGGATTTGCCGGCTACCGTGGGCTTTCTGGTAGGATTAAATGTACATTGTAACTCGGCTATGAATTCTTTATAATCCCGTATGATAGGCTTCTCTGCCTCCCATAACGGAGTCGCCCATGTCAATGCTCTGCCAGACAGATGATTAATAATGAACCCCACTTTGGCAATGTCAGAGAAAAACATCTGTGGATTTAATTTAAAATGAATATCCACATGGACCAAAAATCCCCGGCACTCTGAGGGAGTACCGTCAAACCTCATAGGAGCGGTCATGTGTACCTGGGATGTCTGAACGACAGGGGACACAGGTATATCAAGCGGGGGTGCAACCCCAGCTGGTTCCAGGTGAGCCGTACGAGTCAGGATAGTTTGTAAGGCAATAGCAAACTGATCCATCCTATGATCCTGCTCATCCTGTCTGGATACAAAGTTAGCCAAGTGCTGTGTTAAGTCTGTGGGATCCATAGTGGCCAGATCGTAATGTCACGGTTCCCAGATCCCACCACGCAGTACTTAACACCCCACACTCCACAGAGCCCAGAAGCTACCAACAGAGTAGCCGTGAAAGATCTCTATCTGTCTGGTCCTTAGAATTGGCCAGGTAAACTAGCTAGGCAGAAAGGGTTAACAACACGGGGAGTAGTCAGCCGAGCCAGAATCAGGAATACAGAGTTCAGAATGGTCAAATGGAATAGCTGGGTCGATATCAGAGCAGTGGCGTAGTACAAGAAAATGGTCTAGGGCAACAGAAGGCAGAATAGTCAGAAACAAGCAGAGGTCAATAACGGGTTAATTCAATATAGCAGTCAGGTACAAGGAGCTCAGGTATGGATAACCACGATCTGGCAACTGCTGAGAATACACTGAGGGTTTTTAAAGACCTTCACCAGGCCACACCCCCCACTCAAGCCGCGCCTCATGCAACCACCTCCCTGCCTGTCTCCATTTAAACCGGGCATTGGTCAGCGAGCAGCATCAGACATGCTGCCCTCAAGCACACAGGTAGGGCTGGAAGCTCCCAACGTTACATTGGCTCACTGACTCCTCTAGATTCACTGATTGCACTATGGCCAGCCTGCTATCACTGTCAGCTTTTCTTCACCTCCCCACCCTCCTCGATACCCCTTTCCTTGAAATCGAATCCATTGCTAAAGGTAGGGAGGTCTGCTTGGTGCAAGGCTCGCAAGATGCTGGGCTTGTCCTGCAAGTCTTCTGTTTTTCAATCCGGACTAAATAACCCCGCTTTTCAGAATGGTTCGGTGGCTCTGGTTTTTCGGTTAACGGCGAGTAAGGGTTTCACGCAATTTAGACATCTTCTGCTCCAACCCTCCCGAAAGCTTCCCTTTTATAAAAATTTTTGCGAGTTGATAGCCCCAGTGTTTCTGCATCAGGTTTTCTACCTACAATTATCGGCTTTCGTCTCGTCTCAAGTATCAGATTTGCGGTCGGCGGATTTTCTTAATCCGTTAGATAAAGTAATGGTATTATCCCCGTCCATAGCAGCCTTTCGAGTGCTTATCAGACCGCAATTTGTTTGGTCATCAGCTACCACAGGTCTGGCCGACTGGTGTGTACACATCGGGTCCCAATCGCCCTTCTCTCTCATAAATGCTACAACCAAATCGCGCAAACAGATCCCGTCAGCTCAATACTGGGAAATGTTATACAAGATACTGCATTGTGCGTACATAGCCCCTGCTCCCGTATTACCCCGCAGAGTTCTGGCCACTGTTTGAAATGCCTTTAATGCCAATGCAAATCTGTTTCACTGTCTATTGTCCTGTCCGGTTACTGCTTTCTTTTGGGATACTATTTGACGATTTGGGGCTCCTGTCCTGAAGCTCCGGGTGCCCTCTTCTCCGGACTGGGCTCTATTTAATATCCTTAACTTGTAATGAAGCACATGCTATGCCCTAGTACACAAAATACACTTTTGGGTCGTCTCTCAGCCGTAGCAAAGAAGGCCATTCTGGGACAATGGATATTCCCGACAACCCCCACTTTTGGTATGTTTTATTCCCGCCTTAATGCCATATTTCAACATGATTGGGTGCAGGCTACTTTGGACAAGGAGGCCAGAGTTTGGAAATTTTTGGATATTTGGCACGACTTTATGATCTGTCTGCCAGACACTGTTCTCGTTAAACTACGCGCTGATTTTGGACTTACTACCTAGTTTTTAACTCGCTCTTTACTGAACCCTCCTCTGCTAACCTTATCCGTCCTACTGTTTTGCAAGAATATCTGAACTCCACTGTTGAGTAATGCATAGTTTTTCCATTCATGTCATGTTGCCTTTTATGTTTGTGGTGGCAGCTGTTGTGGCTGCTACCATTCTCTGACAATTGTATTTTTGCTCTGTTGCCTGAATCTATTTTAAAAAAAAAAGCCATCAAGTATTTCATGGCATGGATTAGAGGGTTCTGTGTGAAAACAGACCCAGGATGTAGAAAAATGAGAAATGACCGTCATCCTTTGCATGTCTTACCCAGAGTTCTGTGCTGCATATGTGGAATGTAGCACATGAGCTGTGTGATGCAATTCTTTAAATTGCTGGGATGTGCAAATGATTTTTGCAATAATAAACTTATATATATGCACATATATTTAGTACCGGGCTTCTTGTTCTAGCTGTTCCTCCAGCTGTGAAATCTTGGCTTCCAGAGCAGTAATTGAAGATTTGAATTTGTTTTTTACAGTTCCCTCCATTTCTTGCAGTTTGCTCTTCAGTTCCTTGTTCTGCCTCTCCAGCTGCTGTCGTGCACTCTCGTTCTTTTGTGCAGTGCTACGTTCTGCTGCCAGCTCGTTGGTAAGCTGCTCTGTCTAGGAATGAAAGAGCAATTTAACACATTTGGGAAAATTATATTAAAAACACAGGACCCAATTCCAACCTAAAAACAAAGAGGGTGCTCTTTCCCCAGATAGAAAGCAAAAAAGGTGATATAATATTTGAAAGACCTTGCAGATCTCAGGTTCGTCCCCTCCGACAGACGTGCATGAAATGTATAAAAATGTATAGAGATCTACAAAGGGCAATAAGCAAATGAAGAATCATAGCGTTATACTGTTATAACAGTGGTACAACATGATTTGCCCCTGCTAGAATCGCACTCACAGGATCACAAATTGTTTTGCGCATATAACATTACCCCTCCTGTGGGTACTCTCATGAGGCCCAGGATATCGCCATGCGTAAATTCCTCCAACAAATTTCGTGTTGCCGCTGTTACCGCTTCAAAAATCGAGGGTCCGCTCACGGAAGGATTCAGATCGGAATCAGGGTAAATGTGCCAACGAAACGCGTCGGATTTATGTTCTTTAATAAACCCTTTTTATTTACCCTGATTCCGATCTGAATCCTTCCATGAGCGGACCCTCGATTTTTGAAGCGGTAACAGTGGCAACACGAAATTTGGTGGAGGAATTTACGCATGGCGATATCCTGGGCCTCATGAGAGTACCCACAGGAGGGGTAACGTTATATGCGCAAAACAATTTGTGATCCTGTGATTGCGATTCTAGCAGGGGCAAATCATGTTGTACCACTGTTATAACAGTATAACGCTATGATTCTTCATTTGTTTATTGCCCTTTGTAGATCTCTATACATTTTTTTACCCAATTCCAACCTCTCTGGTAACAAATCCAACCTAGCTGCGAGAAAATCCTCAGAAGCCGAATTCCCTTACCAGCTCCTGGTTACTGATCTGATTCCATCCCAGCTGATGTATTTGCGCCTCAGGTCAGAATACGGGTCGGGCACCTCTTACGTGGAATCTGGAAGTCTCCAAAAACCAAAGGTTTTGGAGTCGCCTGCAATTTAGTGATTCTGGATGAGGGCGCTCTTTATGGTCATTGCCAATTGTGATCTCTGCTTGCGAGCGCTGCAGCAAGCTGTGGCAAAGACTTGGAGCCTCTGGGCAGCCCCAATGTGTGGCATGCTGCCAGGAGGCTCGTTGACTCCAGGTGGTTTGTCTGTGAAGAAATGCTGCTGATTGCCCCCCCAGCGTGTTTTCATGCTAGGAGCTGCACCAGGAGTGTGATTATCGCTCTCCCGCCACTTGAATGGAGTCATGTAAGGGCCAGGGTTCGGAGTCGTGAAAGAAAACACTCGGAGCTTTTTGTTCCCAGTCTTTCACTGCTCATGCCCACAGGAAGCAGTGGATCCCACTAGCCTCTGCAACACAGAACTGGAGGTAGAAGAGGATTTTTGATGCCGTTAAACTGAGGTATTAAATGATTCTGCAAAATCATCAAACACCAGGGTTTTTTTAAGAGTCAGTATTTATATCCGAATACTTGCTTGTTTAGAGGAAAAAAAGCTATGTTGGAATAGTTTGTTCTCCTCCAGGGAGCCACAAATTAACAGCTCCTACAGAAAATATAGGAGCCATTAATTTACAGTAAGAAGCAGCAACCTCAGCACTACAAAGATTGTAATAGTTGTAGTGGTTTTTAATCTAAGAGCTGGAGCATTTCTTCCAAGGGCCCCAGCCATTAGCTTAACGGCTAAACTGGAATCGGGCCCACATTGTACCCCCCTTTTCTGGTACATACCTGCTGTACAGCTTTCCTCATACGGTCGCCCATTCCCTCTATGTTAGTTTGTTCTTCTTCAAGCTCTTCCTCCAGCTGAGAGATTCTTGCTTCCAGGCGACGTTTGTCATCTTGAAGGGCAGACCTAAAAAAATAAAAATAATCAGCTATTCCATTTACAGATTAATACGATGGTTAAAAGGTACTACTAACCTTAAGGTCCAAAAGAAGACCTAAACATTGGAGTCTATTTCCCAGAATAATGAGCTTCACACAAATAAAGACAAAAAACAACAAATAGCTCTCTACTCTTTGTTTATGCATCTATATAATGTTATATTGCGGATTTAATATTGTTGCTGCTAATAGATACATAAAATATTTATTTTAATTTTAAAAATGTTTTAGTTTTGTATTTAATGTTGTTCTGGCTACAAATACAAATTATAATAAAGATTGATTTTTAATATTAATTAAACCAGTATCCCCTTTGGGGTGCGTGCTCAGGTTGTGTGAGATCTATATGTTCCATGGTTAAAAGGACACACTAAGTGTCATAACCAACTCACTAAGCTGTAGGAGTTCCTTGTCTATAATCCAATTAATTTTATCTGTAACAGTATGTTTTTGCAGTCGAGAGATTTTGTACTGTAAAAGTTTTTGCATGACAAGCACACATTATACAAGCTGTCAAAATGTGTTTAAGTGACCCTGTACAGCAGCTGCATGAGTATATTCATGTGTATTTTAAAAAATAAAAGATAAGAAAGATGCATCTTGGCAAGCTATGTAGTCAATTTGTGGTTTATTTTATGTTTCTTGTTAGCTTTGTTTGTAGTTGTTCTATTAAAGGAATATTGCTGTGCTTTTTTGAATATATCAATAAAGCAAGTTAAAACAAGCATTTCCCCAATTGAAATCCATCATTTATTTCCTACCTTTAGTGTATTATTTCTATTTAAAAGAAGTGTACGTAGACTTTACTTTCTGATTTTAAAGTTCCACTGTCATGGACAAAATGACTTTTACTCCTTTAACAGGGCACCTCTCCTTTTATATAGGTCAGCATTTTTTTGCTGACCTATATATATAATATATATATAAAAAAGAGATATTTAGTTTGAAATATTCTTCCCATCCCACATGTGACTACAGCATGACGCAATGCGGAGATCGACTGTGAGCAGAGAACCCGCCTACAGGACCACCCTCTGCTCACTGTGAGTGGTGCACTGTCTGAGTGACAGGCAGTCCAGCCCATTGCACTGATCGTGCAGGGCACCATTCTATAGGATGGCTCTCAGCTCGCATTGCTCCCTCCCACTGGCAACATGGCTCCGGGAAGAGGGGGAAATTTAAAACCGAAATATCTCATGTTTTTACATTATATATGTCAGCAAAGAAACACTGACCTATATAAAAGGAAAGGGGCCCTGTTAAATGGGCAAAAGTAGTTTTGCCCATGATAAGTGCACTATAACTCATGATCTTTACCCTACTCTGAATTCTGATTCTGTCATGTACATCTTTGTGATTCATGCAGCACTGATTTAGGTTATGATCCCAAACTACTAGATTGCCACTTCAAATCCTTTAAATGTCTTCACTGCCCTTGATTAAAAAAAAAGTATTAAGACATGGATCGGTTGAGTGATATCTGCTACTATCCTGCAGAAGAATCCGATTTCACAAGAATTCATTAGTAGCTTTTTTATCACTAATAAAAATGTTTTCTTCATTTTTACCCCCATTCATTGAAAAGTGATGTGTCATATCCATGTCTCTATTTCTCACTCGGATTCTTACATTAATGAAAAGAAAAAAATACCTTAAAAAGTTGATAGTAGACTAAAAAAATTGCAAAAAGTTATGTGAACATGTTGAAATAATTATCTGATGTGCTTGATTGTGTTTGCTGGTTCTAGCTTATTAATACATTTTACCTGGGTGTGTTTAACCATTATTATTGTTAAATTGAAAAACATCGCTACATTGGTTTAATCCTTACTTTCCAGATGAACTTCCAGCAAGTTCCTCTGCGAGTTCTTCTTTCTCCATCTCTGCTTGTTTTCTTGCCCTCTCAGCTGCAGCAAGGTCCTGGGAGAGGAAATATACCTTAGCCCTTGGAATATATATATATATATATATATATATAAACACACAAACCCACACAACTAGCATTTGGAAGTTTATATCAACCAATCAATGATGTATATAAATGAGCATTAAATTAACAAACAACAATTATCTGCTGCTTGATTAGCTACCTCTTGCAGCTGTATAAGTTCTGCTTCAAAACTCTTAGCCTTTTTCTCGTTTTCTCTGGCAGTAGCAAATATTTCCTCCCGGGCTGTCCGTGCATCATCCAGATCTCTTTGGAAGTCTTTCATCTGACCCTAAAATGTACCAAATGTTAAAAATAAATATACTGTAATGACATACAGGGTATAAAGATATGTGAATATACTAGAACTAGAGTAAGGGATAAAATACAATCTCCTGAGATGTAAATAGAAAGTAAATTAACATGGTTTTGCAAGTATTTATGTAAAAAGATGATATTATCACATTACATTTATATTTTTAAAATATGGCAAATTATATATTTGCTTATATAATTTTTTTAATGTATTTGATAATGTAGGAGTATTTTTATTTTTCCCCATGATATTTTTTTTTTAAATATTTCCACACTGAGAGTGAGCAATGAGAAATTCCTGCAGCTCCATTGCACTCATTTACCTGTAACTTTTTGAGTTGCTTGATGGCTTCATCACGACCTTTGTTGGCAAAGTCAACCTGTCCCTCAAGGTCCTTAATGTCACCTTCTAACTTCTTCTTGGCGGCTGATGCTGATGCTCTCTGCTTGCGTTCATCTTCCAGTTCTGTTTCAAATTCGTGAACCTAAATGGAGAAAATTCCTATAAATACCTATATAGATGTTCCTTTATGGAACAATTTTAACACTTAATATTCATTTAGGGATGTATAAAGAATCTTTAACCTCTGCGGTATTTAAACCAATTAATGTTCCTTGTGGGTTTATCTACCTGTTTAACCAGCTGCCTCCTCTTCTCTTCATTCTGCTCATCTCTTGCTTGCAGGTCTCTATCAAATTGAGCTTTTAGAGCTTGCATGTTGACTTCCAATCGGAGTTTGGCATCTTCTGTTGCTTGAAGTTCATCTTCCAGCTCCTCTAGTTGTGTTTTCATTTCTTCAACCTGTGTCTCCAAACCTCTCTTGGACTTCTCCAAGTCATGTACCTTGGAGAGAAGAAATAGAACTTTAATCATCTAAGTTTTATAATTATCAGTTTTCAAGACAGAAACTTAAAATCTCCTTATTCTTTGAATCTCCGTGGGGGGAGGAAAACATTTAACATACTTGGCCCTATCATCTGGCCCTTGCTAGAATTGGGAAGCTAAGGGGAAAAATTAGCGATTGCTAATTTCCCCTTTGCATCCTGGTTTTACCTTTAGATTACGGGCAGGCGTTGAGTCCAGCAGCCAGCCCCGTAGTGGCCTCTAGGCTCGCGGATGCTTGGATTAGCGCTAAAGTGATGTCCCGAGCATCCCCTCCATAGAGTCCTATGGACCCCATGGAGGCTTTTGCTGCCGGGTCACATGACCGTCAGGATCTCAATTCTCGCGAGATCCTGCTGGTTGGCAGAGGGAGACTAGGGACTTTTTCCCCCCAGTCTCACTCTGCTCCTGTGGCCAAAAGTAGAAGATCAGGCCGCCGTTCTCGTCAAGGGATGAGAGGTGAGTATTTTTTTTTGGGGGGGGGGCTTTTCAGCTGTTGCTAACTGATTTTGCAGCAGCTAATACCTAATCTCCAGTGGGTTTTTTACCCGTTAGCGCTCCACACAGATCACATCCGATTCACTAACACTGATTTATTTGAGCGCTAGCATTAGCTTGAAGGAGGTGATACAGCCCTTGGGGTCTATACAGAAATGGGCATGCTCATGGTTCTCAAAATGAAGTATCTACCAATAGAATCTAAATCCTAATAAATGCACTCTTTTTTGTTTAATAGTAAATTTGCCCATCTTGTATAAATCCTTCCAGTAATATAATGTCAGTGTTTATGGCCGCAGCAATTCTCCATTGATTTTATCTATGTATATATGATTGTTCTTATAATAAATTAATGAACATCTCATTTTTTTCATACATTTTATAACTGCCAAAATATTTAAATAACAATGGACTAGGCATCTGTCAAAGATTATTCATGTCTTTACAACTACTGGACTGCACTTACATTCTTGCCCACATCATCCTTTGAACTGACAAGGTCCTCCATTTCAGCTTTGAGCAATTTGTTCACTCGTTCCAGCTCTTCTTTCGATTGCAAAGCTTCATCAAGAGCCCGAGCCAGAGCTAGCGCTTTAGTTTCCTTTTCCCTGGCTTCTGCTTCTGCACGATCTCTTTCATCAGCGTATTTTGAAGAAATGTTTTTCTCTTCTGCCAACATCTGAAATTTGGAACACAATTTATTCAATATCACATCACATTTATGTATATTTCTTTCACCTGCGCCTCACCAAAGCCACATTATCTAAAGAAAATCATAACAAACCTGGTCAAACTTCTTCTGTTTCTTCTCCAAGTTGGACACAAATTGTCGTTGATTATCTAAGTCAACTATTAGGTCTTCCAACTCCTGCTGCAGTCTGTTTTTGGTCTTTTCCAGTTTGTCATATGCTGAAGCCTTCTCCTCAAACTGTTGGGTCATTCCCTCAATGTCTCGTATGAATTTCTTTTTTCCCTCCTCCAGTGTTTCAATTGTGCTGGTGTAATCTTGCAATTTCTTCTTTGAGTCTGATAGCTGAAATATCAACACAGCTACTAAATGCCAACAAAAGGGGATGGGAAAATGTCCAAATATTCAAGAAAATATACATACAAATCTCACATATTCCACGGTAAGACTACACAAAGTGTTCGTGAGCATTGAAAAGATAAAAACGAGTTCTAGGGGAAGGAACAGAAACCATAGAACAGCCTGTTTAGGTGTCAATGGTATAGCAATCCATCTTGTAAAGATAATGGATAAACACTGTAATTGTCCTGTTCCTTTCACAATGACCATAATGTGTAGCTTGTAGATCTGCAAATGGTAAATCAGCAATAGATTCTGCCCTCAAAATGACATTGGCAAATAGACTTACGGGCCAGAACCTGACATTTCTTTGGTTTCCAAAGCAATAATATGAGTAGTGAATCTCCGCACCATGGTATGTATTAATCAATTTACTTCATTATCATAAAGTGTAGCTAAGTCATACAGGGTTATTCAAAGAGATCCGAATGGCTGCCGAAAGGGAACCGAGCGCTGAAAATCAGCGTTCGGTTACCTTTCTTGGCCATTCGGCTACTCAGAGAGCAGGCAATTCGCCAAATCTGGTTGAATTGCCTGCACATACGGTGCCTGTTAGGTGCCTGTTCGAGGGCAGTGAATCCCCATAGAGAAGCAATTTGGCTATTCAGAGAGCAAAACCCAGTAGTGAAAAGTTGCCGAATTGACCTGCCATTCGGTGGTTTAATTCAGCAGGTTTATTCAGGTGAATCCCATAGGCTTCAATGTTAAAAATATTCCCATTTTAATTCAATATCTAATAAACCGTTGATTATAATATTCTGCAGTAAATAGTCTCTTTTATTTCTAGATTTTTTTAGGATATTTTAAGCATTTTTCGGGATTTTTCTTTTTAACTTATTTTTTCTGTAACAGCCCTTTTTATTATCATTCATTGGACCTCATATGTAAATTTCAAGGGAAAAAAACCGATTGAGTCAGCGCTTCCTTCAAAGAGTGTCTTCTTTCTTTCTGTGTACCTTTAAAAATAAGCAAAAAACGCTGCCATAGCGTAGTAATTTTTCTACACAGCGAGAAAGAACAGAAAGAAATATCACTCACATTTTGGTGTGTCTCAATCAGACACTAGGTGCTCCAGACGGCCGGCAGTTTTTGATGGGAGTGCCAGATTTCCCTCAGGATTTGCAGTCTTGTCGCTCCAGTAAAAGCTGGACGCCAAACGTTAGTTTAAAAGGCAAATTTATTAAAAATATATAAAACAAAATTGTAGGTATAACACCTATACGCGTTTCGCGAGATGCCTCGCTTCCTCAGTAGGTGCGAAGCGAGGCATCTCGTGAAACGCGTATAGGTGTTATACCTACAATTTTGTTTTATATATTTTTAATAAATTTGCCTTTTAAACTAACGTTTGGCGTCCAGCTTTTACTGGAGCAACAAGACTGCAAATCCTGAGGGAAATCTGGCACTCCCATCAAAAACTGCCGGCCGCCTGGAGCATCTAGTGTCTGATTGAGACACACCAAAATGTGAGTGATATTTCTTTCTGTTCTTTCTCGCTGTGTAGAAAAATTACTATGCTATGGCAGCGTTTTTTGCTTATTTTTAAAGGTACACAGAAAGAAAGAAGACACTCTTTGAAGGAAGCGCCGACTCAATCGTTTTTTTCCCCTTGATTTCTTCTTTTCTTGGTGGGTTTGGATATACCACCTATCGAGAGAGACAGCAGCTGATTCATTCTAAGAACTGTTTATTTTTCACCAGATTATATTTTTTTATATACAATTTATTTTTGTGGAATTTTTTATTATTGTCTCCACTAGGTGGCGCCATTGACACAGGCTCCTCTCCTATATGTAAATTTCAGACATTTTCGCTCAGTAGTTTCTTTGCAAACAGCGTTTCACTTTTCAAACATTCAAACGTACTGTTCTTCTAATTTATTCACTCCATTCGTCTGCAGTGTCGGTTTTTTCCGGCGGCCGCGCTGCGTGTGATCGGCTCCTGCGAGTGTTTTTCCGACGTTTTTGGCGGGTTAATCCAGATGTTTTTGCGGGTTTTCGGTGTGCATTCGCCGGGTTTTGCGGTTAGTTTTCGTCGGGTTTGCGGCGGCCTTTCCCTGCAATTCGGGGACCCTGTGGTGCTTGCTGAATACACCACAGGGTCGCCGAAATGGTATCGCCAAATCGAACCGAATTGAAGAGAACGAAAAGTCACCGAACGTGCGGTGACTTTTCGATTCTCTTTGAATAACCCTGATAGTCTTTAAATCCACAGCAGTGTATGTGTGTCCACATTGTCTCATCTTAGAATGATGTTGATCACAGATAGTCTGTCTTACCTGGATGTTGAGTGTAGAGATATGTCTTTCAAGATTCTGCTTGGCCTCTGTTTCCTCATCCAGCTGCTCCTGAAGGCCATTCTTTTCATCCTCTACCTGGCGGAGCTTGGTAGCCACATTAAGCTTTTGGCGAGTCTCTTCTTGGAGTAACTCCTATAAATATAAAAATAACCATGTTTTCCAAAGAGAATTCTATTCCTCAATTGACATGCTACTTCAGTGTTATCATTCTTAGGCAAAACTACATATTGACATGGATAATACATAATCACTTTATAGTTTTATTTTATTTATTTATTTATTTATTTATAAAGGATTTTACCAGAAAGGATACATTGAGATTTCTCTCGTTTTCAAGTATGTCCTGGGTTCAAGAACATGGTTACAGAAATACAAAGTAGTAAAATGCAAGAAATTATCACAAAACAAATATACAGATCAACAGAAAATAAATGTAGGAAATATAGTCACTATGTTACATGTTTACAGGTGCATTCCTTATTGAGGTATGTTAATATGGAGCTCTTAAGGGACTTTAGACTGGGGGAAGATTTGAAGTTAACTTGCCTGGGTGTCCTGGAGATGAGATCCCAAACTTGAAACATCTTTTGAAAGCTTAATGGACTTGGTTTCAGCTTCACTTAGTAGAACGGTTACATTTTCCAGTTCCACCTATAAGCCAAAGATCATTTGTTATTAAATAACCAGTGCTAAACTGTTTAATGCAGCAGGATTATCACTTGAAAATTACCTTGATGGTTTTCTCATATTGTCTAATTATCATAAGATCTCTATCATTGTACATCCTATAAACTGAGGGGGAAAAAATGTGATGACGTCTAAACAGTCTAAAATCTGAATCCAGACTTAAACATATTAACAAACCATTATTGCATAAGTGTGAGAATAAAACTAAATATTTTATTTATTTCGAATGATTTTATATCCGAATTTTAGGTTTGAAAAGCCACTGGGTATATGATGATGTGATGGGTGATTATATTTATCCAGCTCATTGAGATAAGAATGTTGGCAGAATCCTTAATTTACTTACAGTTACAAGTAATATACAACACCAACAGATTCTGCGCACTTTACAATGGGGTAAGCACAAACGTGAGACATAATAAAGATACATTAGGAACAGACCACCCTGCCCATAGGATAATTGTCCTGCTAAAACAACACTTGAAACAAGTGCTCAGCCAGACATCCCGTGAGCTTACAATCGAAGGGACAGAGGTATGTGAAACAAGAAGTAGCGGAGGGGGTGTGGAGCTGGTGGCCAGAAATAAGATAGCTGGGATAGCATGGGAGGGACCAGAAGCTTGGTCTAGTTAGGGTGATTAACAAAGTAGAAGAAGCTGGAAGGGAAGCTACAAATTTTAGACTGGGTCAGGGTGGGTTGGAGGGACAGCAGAGTAAAAATGCAGGCCTTTGGACTTGAGGAGATGGTGAATAGTTGCTGTGTAAAGAAAGGAATACAGAATTAAAGAGTGATGAATAACCTAAGGTAAATAAAGGTTTTGAGAGAGGCTAAAATGTTTCCTGTAGAGTAATAAAGTTGCCTGTATATCCCCAAATGGTGGACTTTCTGGGATTTGATACTTGGCCAGCTTAACACTAGCACTTAGTGAGTGCTTTCAGTGTTTACTGACCTAAACATTGTAAGCTTGAGAGTGAGAATCAATTTTTTTTGACCCTTTAAAGAACCCATTTTCAAAATATCAAGTGATGTCGTCATAATCATAATCGGATAATTTGCTGCTAGTGTATGTTATCAGTGATTGCTGAATGTTGAAATTTACCTTCTAATTTTGATAACAATCTGTTGAAATTGTACGTCATTTCATAGGAGATTCAAAGCAGTTTCATTTAGTGAGGACTATTACTATATTGTAATATTTTTGCATATAGCATTCCCGAGTGGTTGCCATATAAATACCTGCAATCTACTGCATTTCTCTGTAAGTTCGTTCCTGACACGCTCCCCTTCGGCATACTTTGACTGCAGGTCCTGCAACTGAACTTCCACCTTCTTCTTTTTGTGCTCTATTTCTTGTTTAGCCTGATTCAAGGATCTGACTTCTATGGTGAGCTCTGAAGTTTCCTTTTCCAATCCTTGTTTAGCCTTTTCCAAACTGACTTTCACCTGCAAGAAATATGTATGTTTTAATAAGATTCATTTGAAGTAGGAACACTCAATAAATGTTGTAAAATGTGCTTACCCTTTTCACTTGTTCCAGTTGTTCTGTAAGCTCTTCTACAAATTGGGTATGTTTCTGCCTCATCTCTTGGACCTGAGATTCATGTGTCCGTGTCTCCTCTTCCAGTGCCCTTTTCAGTACAGTCACTTCCTGCTCTCTCTTTGCTCTGAAACCAAATGCGTATAGGATGTAGTACAAGTGCACCATGGGCCACTCACATGCAGTGGTTAAGGCCTAGCTCCATTCTTCTGTTGATTAGACTGTAGCCTGATGTTCAATTTATTTTAAATGAAATTGGTTCATTTAGTGTAAATTGTATGTTTTACTGGTGTATCATTTTACTAGAAAATGTTTGTTCTTTATGATATTGTAATATGTCCTTAGGGTATTTGTTGAGGCCAAATCTATGTTTGTAGTCTTTCCTGAGAGCTTCTAAATGTTAGTAAATATTACTCACCGTAGTTCTTGTTGGGTAGCTGTACTGTCAAGCGTGTCTTCCAGCTCTGTTTTTAAGGCCTCCAACTCCTCACCCAAGTCCCTCTTTAACTTTTCCGCCTTATTTCTCGCTGCCCTTTCTGACTCCAAATCTTCTTGCAGGTCAGAGATATGGGATTCCAGCTCTCTAATTTTCTTAAGGGCGTTATTTTTCTGCGCAAGTTCATCTTCGAGCCTGTAAAGCACAAGAAACATACCAGACATTATTAGGAAACACTATTCGCATAAAGAAAACTAGGATTGGTAATTGCTTTTAAGGTTTCTGAGAAGATCTATACTATAATTGAGTAAGCCTAAAACTCTCCGTCGCCAAAAGCCGTCTGCGCATGCGCGACGGACATTTGAAAGCGGCCGTTAGAACACACAGGTAGCTGCGCGTGCCGGCCGCGTGAAAAAAAAAAGAAACGTCACGAGCCGCGCGCAGCTTCCCGTGTGTTTACACGGCCAGATGCCCCGATCCTCCAGCGGTGACCGTCCTCCGGCTGCCGCTGGCTGATCGGCGGGCCTCTAGGCTTAGGCGAGCCCCCGGCTCGGTTTGGGCCTACAGGCCCAGCCGAGCCGGGGACTCGCCTAAGCCTAGAGGCCGCCGAGCACCCAGCGGCAGCCGGAGGTGGTCACCGCTGGAGGATCGGGGCCAAAGTTCCCAAAAACATAGTCCCCTAAATCGGCCCTGAGCTCCAGCGGTGACCTCCTCCGGCTGCCGGGCTGCTCGGCGGGCCTCTAGGCTTAGGCGAGCCCCCGGCTCGGTTTGGGTCTACAGGCCCAGCCGAGCCGGGGACTCGCCTAAGCCTAGAGGCCCGCCGAGCACCCAGCGGCAGCCGGAGGAGGTCACCGCTGGAGGATCGGGGCCGAAGTTCCAAAACATACTCCCCTAACTCGGCCCTGAGCTCCAGCGGTGACCTCCTCCGGCTGCCGCTGGGTGCTCGGCGGGCCTCTAGGCTTAGGCGAGCCCCCAGCTCGGTTTGGGCCTACAGGCCCAGCCGAGCCGGGGACTCGCCTAAGCCTAGAGGCCCGCCGAGCACCCAGCGGCAGCCGGAGGAGGTCACCGCTGGAGGATCGGGGCCGAAGTTCCAAAACATACTCCTCTAACTCGCCCTGAGCTCCAGCGGTGACCTCCTCCGGCTGCCGCTGGCTGCTCGGCGGGCCTCTAGGCTTAGGCGAGCCCCCGGCTCGGTTTGGGCCACAGGCCCAGCCGAGCCGGGGACTCGCCTAAGCCTAGAGGCCCGCCGAGCACCCAGCGGCAGCCGGAGGAGGTCACCGCTGGAGGATCGGGGCCGAAGTTCCAAAGCATACTCCCCTAACTCGGCCCTGAGCTCCAGCGGTGACCTCCTCCGGCTGCCGCTGGTGCTCGGCGGGCCTCTAGGCTTAGGCGAGCCCCCGGCTCGGTTTGGGCCTACAGGCCCAGCCGAGCCGGGGACTCGCCTAAGCCTAGAGGCCCGCCGAGCACCCAGCGGCAGCCGGAGGAGGTCACCGCTGGAGGATCGGGGCCGAAGTTCCAAAACATACTCCCCTAACTCGGCCTGAGCTCCAGCGGTGACGACCTCCGGCTGCCGCTGGCTGCTCGGCGGGCCTCTAGGCTTAGGCGAGCCCCCGGCTCGGTTTGGGCCTACAGGCCCAGCCGAGCCGGGGACTCGCCTAAGCCTAGAGGCCCGCCGAGCACCCAGCGGCAGCCGGAGGAGGTCACCGCTGGAGGATCGGGGCCGAAGTTCCAAAACATACTCCCCTAACTCGGCCCTGAGCTCCAGCGGTGACCTCCTCCGGCTGCCGCTGGCTGCTCGGCGGGCCTCTAGGGTTTGGCGAGCCCCCGGCTCGGTTTGGGCCTACAGGCCCAGCCGAGCCGGGGACTCGCCTAAGCCTAGAGGCCCGCCGAGCACCCAGCGGCAGCCGGAGGAGGTCACCGCAGGAGGATCGGAGCCGAGGTTCCCAAAACATACTCCCCTAAATCGGCCCTGAGCTCCAGCGGTGACCTCCTCCGGCTGCTCGGCGGGCCTGTAGGCCTAGGCGACCCCCCGGCTCGGTTTGGGCCTGTAGGCCCAAACCGAGCCGGGGGCTCGCCTGAGCTTGGAGGCCCGCCTAGCAGCCTGCTCGGCCGGAGGAGGTCACCGCTGGAGCTCCGGGCCAATGTAAGAGGGTGTTGCCATACACATACTCACCGACATCGGCCCTTCTCCAGCGATGGCGGTCCCGCTTCCAGCGTCTTCTCTCTCCGTTGGTCGCCGGCATGACGTCACAAAAGCCTTTGACCCCGGGTCAACATGCCAGGGTCAAAGGGTTTCGTGACATCATGCCGGCGACCGGCGGAGAAAGAGAGGACGCTGGAAGCGGGACTGCCATCGCTGGAGAAGGGCGATGTCGGTGAGTATGTGTAACCTACATCCCCCTACATTGGCTCGGGGCTCCAGCGATGGCTGTCACAGGCTGTTCGGCCGGCCTCCTAGCTCAGGCGAGCCCCCGGCTCAGCTGGGCCTGTAGGCCAAAGGCAAGCCAGGGGGCTCGCCTGAGCTTGGAGGCCGCCCGAACAGCCTGTGACAGTCGGACGACAGTCACCGCTGGAGCTCTGGGTTAATGTAGGTGAGTATATGCTCTCAACACCATCCTTTCTAGCTCGCCAGGAATCCAAGCTTAAGGCAAGCCCCCGGCTTGGCGTGGGCCTAGAGGTCCAGCCAAGCCGGGGACTCGACTGGGCCGGGAGGCTCAGGCGAGTCTCCGGCTCGGCTGGCCTCTAGGCCCACGCCAAGCCGGGGCTTGCCTTAATCTTGGATACCGGGCGAGCTAGAAAGGGTGGGTGTTGAGAGCATATACTCACCTACATCGGCCTCGAGTCCTGCGCCAGTTCACAACATACTCACCCACATCTGCCCTTAAATCCTCCAGCGATGGCGGTCTCAGCTCGCAGCGTCCACTCTCTCTCCGTTGCTCGCCGGCATGATGTCACGAAAGCCTTTGACCCCGGTCAAAGGCTTTCGTGACATCATGCCGGCGACCAACTGAGAGAGAGAGAGGACGCTGCGAGCTGAGACCGCCATCGCTGGAGGAGTTAGGGACCGATGTGGGTGAGTATGTTTTGGCAACATCCACCCTACATTGGCCCGGAACTCCAGCTGGGGCTGTCGCAGGCTGCTCGGCCGGCCTCCTAGCTTAAGCAAGCCCCCGGCTTGCCTTGGGCCTACAGGCCCAGCTGAGCCGGGGGCTCGCCTATGCTAGGAGTCCGCCGAGCAGCCTGCAACAGTCGGACAACAGTCACCGCTGGGGCTCAGGGCTGATGTAGGTGACTATATGCTCTTTACACCCACCCTGCTTGCTCGGCCGGTATCCAGGCTTAGCAGAGCCCCCGGCTTGGCGTGGGCCTAGAGGCCCAGCCGAGCCGGGGACTCCGCTAAGCCTGGAGGACGTCCGAGCATGCAACTCAACCGGCCTCCATGCTCAGGCGAGTCCCCGGCTCGGCTGGGCCTCTAGGCCCAAGCCGAACCGGGGGCTCGGCTAAGCTTGGATACCGGCCGAGCAAGCAGGGTGGGTGTGGGAGCATATACTCACCCACATCACCTCGAGCCTTCCACCAAGTTCCAAAGATACTCACCGACATCCGCCCTTAGGTCCTCCAGCGATGGCGGTCCCCGCGTCCTCTCTCTCTCTCTCGTCTCCGCCATGAACTCAATCAACGGCTTTCACCCAGCCAGGTGCGCGCGCATCCCACCGCCGCAAGAACACCAAAAGCGTCTTGCGAGGTAGGATGCGCACGCAGCTGCTCCACGCGCGCCTCCCGCCAAAACAGTTTGTGGAGTTTGCGCGCGCCTCCCGCGCTGAACCACCAATGAAAGCGCGCGAAATCACCACAAGAAATCTGAGCCCGGGGCTTTAAACTTGGTGTTTAAAGAAATTTATTCAAAATAGTCACTAAAAATATTTAACGTTTCTTGATGCTTCTGTGTTTTCTTTCAACAAACATTCATACACACCACACTTTTCAATAGACTGCCCTCTGGGCAGGCTTTACACCTAGTAATATCATAATGGATTAATGCAGAGAGCATCTAATGAAAGGAAGGAAAAGCCCAGCTCCTCAAATCTCTTTATACCATTTGAACTTTAAAACTAAGCTTGTAAACATTAGGCGCCCTTTAAATTGTTTGTGTTATATAATGATGGATAATTACCTTGCAAGGGCTGCCTGTAGCTCCTCTTCTTTTTTGGCTAACTGCATTTTGAGTTCAGCAATTTGTGCTTGCAAGTCTGCTATTTGTTCATGCAGATCACTGGATTCCCCTTCAAGCTTCCGCTTTGTCTTCTCTAGCTCCTGTCTGCTTTTTTCTTCTTTCTTTAGACGTACTGAAAGGCAAAACATTCTGATTAGAGATCAATGTATTTTATTACAAGTGGTTTCATATTGGAGTACACAAATTTACAAAAATCCCATTTGAACACTGCACTGCTGCTGCATAGGTAGACAAATACGTAGAAAATGAGAGGGGGGGGAAATAATATATATATAGTATATATACACACACACACTCATTCTCAGTATTGATTACACCTCCATATATTCAATAATTACTTCACCTTTATCTTTGTAAAGCTAATATGTATAAGGGAATAGCAGGCTGATTTGCATATGGAGCATTCATCCCTGTAATGGCACATACAAGCTAAAACCTTGTGAGACCTGAGCGGGCACCCACCGTAGAGCAGGCCACTAGTACTGTTGCTCGTCCTCAGGATCCTCAGACCACCCCTTTCTCTCACTAAAAGTATACAGGGTCATCCAGACGTGGACCCTTTGCTTGATGTGCCTAGAGGGGTGTCCGCTATACCCTCCTGACGAGGCCTATCCAGCCCGAAACAATCGTCCGCGGTTGCTGCACCTCTCCTGCAGGGATGACGTCCTTGGCAATCAGTACTGGCCACCCTTTTTTGGGTGAGAGCAGGCTGATTTGCATATGGAGCATTCATCCCTGTAATGGCACAAGCAAGCTAAAACCTTGTGAGACCTGAGCGGGCACCCACCGTAGAGCAGGCCACTAGTGCTGTTGCTCGTCCTCAGGATCCTCACACCCCCCTTTCTCTCCTCATAAGGGAAGAATATCACACTATTGCAGTCTATATGACACAATCTGTAAACACAATGTGTAAAATGTAAAGGTGATTCAAACAGTCAAAGATTTAATCATTACTTAACATATCACCCCAATGTATCATTTACTCAAATGACATCATACCTTCCAGTTCTGAGATCATGGATTCATGCTTGTTTTTTAATTTGGACAAATTCTTTGCTTTTTCTTCTTCTTCAGCCAAATTTGTAGTGAGATCATTCACTCTCTCTTCAAGGAGTTTCCTTTCCTATAGAAATTGTATATTTTGAGTTTCAGGAGTAACTAACACTCAATGTTTTGTATAAACTTCAAAAACAAGAACCTTCACATCAATTACCCATTTCTCAGAAGTACTTAAGTTTTTAATGAACGGAAGTGTCCAATATTAAAAAAAAAAGTAGAATCTAGACATGCATTCTTGTTTATTTCAAGGTTTTAATGTTGAACTAGCAACATGTTAGGCATTCTAACATTGCAGGATTTAAGCCACTTTATCTAATGCATTAATTATGCATTGCTACTTATGCTACATTCACTTCATAGTTGCCATCACAAACACATCTGGCCCTATTCCACAGTTGTCACAAAAAGGGAGATGGTAAGTAAAAAATTTGGCGCAAGCAGGTGTTCCTTTTACTGCACTTATTCTGGGGTAGGTGCCTTACTAGCAATTGGCCCTGGAAGGAAGCGGAGTGATACCTGCAGCGACTCCATGGAACCCAACGCGTCTCAACCGCAAGCTCAAACTTGCAGGATCTGCGGGTGACTGGGAACTATTTGTTCCCAGTCTCACAGTGCTTAAATCGAAAGGAAGCGGCAGATCACCCTGGTCTCTCCACTGTTGAATGAGAGGTGAGTAAGGGATTTATTGAGGGGGTTATTTAGGTGCGTTAAGTGATTTTGCAAATACGAAAAAGACCAGCTCCAAGATAGAAGAATGAGCTACCTTGAAATAGCTCATTGTCTAGTCCCAGACATACTATAAATTAACACCTCTTATACAAAGTAATGGAGGTGTTAATTTACAGTAGGGATGCACTTTGCTCGAGACTTGATGTATAACGTGTCCAGTAGTTATCTTGACATCGACTGTGGAAAAGGGCCCAAAATTTGATGCTTTGACGTCTTTTTGGTGCTGGATTATATATTCTAGAATAATCATCTTGATGGTCTTAATGATCCAGCTGTAACCATCTGCTTTTACATTAACATTTGGTTTTCTATATAACATTATAATATTATTTTATGGGATACGTATATTGTTTTAAATAAGAAACTATAATATATGGTCTTAACATCTTTTTCAATTGTTCTCCACTTAATTTCATTTTCTAATTAAATTTACCTTTACTAATTTATTGTTTTGGTCGTCCATCACAAGAACATCATCTTCCAGCTTCTTTATCTTTGCTTCAGCAGTAACTTTTTCTAGCTGCAGTTTTTGCCTGGCAGCCTCTTCTTCTTCAAGTTGTTCCTCAAGGTCCTATGAATGAAAATAGATCGGGATTAAAGACCAATTTTTGAATGTTAAACAAGTTTGTAATAGTTGAATTATTGAAGAACTATGAATGCAAAAGTATAATACCGAGTGTCAAGAGATTTTGGAAAATTCATCTTTGTATCATAGTTGTTACTGGCATCTATATAAACATCATTGTTATTATAGCCACCACATAGAGGCAAAGACATAAAGATACGTTATCAATGGGCAACAAATGATGTTACGTTAGTATTTAATTCTGTTATAGCATCTTAAATCAGTTTCTGTTAACAGTGTTTCACATTAATCTACTGATACATTACATAGTAAATAACCTCTTATTAAAATGCTTATGAACCTCAAACTTGATCTTCATATGATACTTCTGGGTTTTTGTGATTACATATTGTGAGAGAAAGCTTCCTAATTGTGCTTTGAAGCCCCCCAATATATATACCTCAGTGTGTCCCCCAATATATATACCTCAGTGTGTCCCCCCAATATATATACCTCAGTGTGTCTATGTACAGATCCTGTCATGTTTGTTTAATTCCCCTGCCCCCATATCTTTCCAGTTGAAACTCAGAGATCTGACCAGAGCAAATGGTAAGAAGTAATTTGCTTGGCACATCCTGTAACTGGGCTCCCCACAGACTCACCATGGAGACAGTGAGGCAGTGAGGCAGTTCAGCGTGTGGACCCACAGGAAATAACATCTAAGCGCATGTGGACTGAACTCTGATTTCTGCTCCTCCTATTCCAAGTCCACTGGAACCAGAACTTTAAATGCAGGGACCGTGAGTTTAACTGTCGTGTTTATTTTCCCTTTTACATAGTTACATAGTTACATAGTTATATAGGCTGAAAAAAGACATGCGTCCATCGGGTTCAGCCTCTCCCACATAACCTACTGCTGTTGATCCAAAAGAAGGCAAAAAAACCCAGTCTGAAGCGCTCGCCAATATGCAACATACTGGGGAAAAAAATTCCTTCTTGACCCAGAATGGCAGTCAGATTTCTCCTTGGATCAAGAAGCTTTTAACCCACATATTAAATATTATAACCCTTAATATTCTGTGTCTGCAGGAAGTCATCCAGTCGTTTTTTAAAAGTCTGTACAGACTCTGACCCAACCACCTCAACAGGGAGAGAATTCCACAGCTTTATTGTTCTCACCGTAAAATAACCCTTCCTATGCTTTAAGCTAAATTTTCTTTCTTCCAGTCTAAATGGATGACCCCGTGTCCTGTGTATAGTCCTGTTAATGAATAGGTTATCAGACAATGGTTGATAATGGCCCGTATATATTTATATAAGGTTATCAGATCCCCTCTAAGGCGCCTTTTCTCTAAACTAAGGTTTAAGCTTGTTAGTCTTTCTTTCCTCATAACTTAACCCTTCCATCCCCCTTATTAATTTAGTTGCCCGTCTCTGCACTTTTTCTAACGATATAATATCTTTTTTTAAGACAGGTGCCCAAAATTGCACGGCATATTCAAGGTGCGGCCTGACCATTGATTTATACAGAGGCAAAATTATGTTTTCATCCGTGAGTGAACTCCCCTTTTAATGCATGCCAGTACTTTGCTGGCCTTGGCGGCTGCTGTTTGACATTGCACATTGTTACTTAGTTTGAAGTCTATGATTATTCCCAAATCCTTCTCCTGCTTGGAGAAGTTGCTTTTATATTATGTAACTGTCTGTACCTTTTTATCCCTTTTCCTGCACTGTCTATTTATGTATTAAACCCCTATTTAATAGCTTTCTGGTGTTGGCTGTTTGACTCGTGATTTGGATTACCAGTTCTATCCTGTATTTTTGGGAACCATTTGTGTCTGGGTCTTGGGGTATCTTGTCCGTTCAAGATTTATAAGGGTGAAGCTGGTGGGGGTAACTCTCAGAGTGCTAACCCTGGGTGAGGAAGGTGAACCAAGCGTGCAGAGCAAAGGCAGGAAGACAGCAGCATCTGCAGCCATGTTCGGGTGTCACCTCCTGGCAGCCAAGCTATAGCACCCCTGGTCCTTGTGGGGGACAAGCTGTCAGGGATCCGCCATCGGGCTGCTCACACTCGCCTACCTGTACACCGCCTCGGTATCCCGCGCGCCATCGCGGTCTGCTTCGTGGGGCCGTGCGTTGCTGTGTTCAGTCTGGTCACCGATCCTTCTGTTCTCCTAGCAGCACGCACGCCGGCTATGGCCTCCTTTTACCTTCTGCCACAGGTGGACGCCCGAGAGTGACATCACTGGCTCGTTTGGCATGCGGGGGCGGGGTTTGTGACCCGGGATTATTTAAACTCGTCTCTTGCCTGACACAGACGCTGTAGTATAGCGCTCTGTGTATCTAGTGCTATTTCTTTCGTCCCAGTCTCCTGAATACTGTCCTCCTGCTTAGGCTATTGTTCCAGAAGATTGCCGCTTATCTGACTATCCATATTACAACCCTCCTGCTAACGTGGCCGTGTTCTGAGTATATCTTTCACCGACTACATCGGGGTTCTGCATATTGGGGTCCACTGTTCCTCCATCCTATCCTGCCGAACCTAACATTATACTACTGCCTCCATGGACCTCGCAGAACTTGCAGACGCCATCAACACGGTTTCCAGACAGGTCTCTATGCTAACACATACAGTTCAAGAACTACAGACCAGTCACAATCAGATTCAAGGGCAGTTGCAACCACCTGTTCCCCCCAATGTTTGTCCTCCTGAAGGGGCGCAAGCACCAGAACCGGGAGTTCCTATGCCTGATAAATATGCTGGAAATCGAGAGACTTTCCGTACTTTCATCACTTCCTGTGAGTTACTATTTGCTATTAAACCACAGACATATTATTCTGATTACATCAAGAAACATACGGTGATAGCCCTGCTAACTGGTGAGGCTCAATTATGGGCCCATAATCTCATCCGGACACAACATACGGCATTGGAGACATGGCCTTCCTTTTTGTCTCTTATGGAGGACATGTATGACGATCCGTTTAGATCCAGTACTGCACAGACCACTCTTTGATTCCTTCGCCAAGGAAAGAGACCGGTAGAGGAGTACATAACCGAATTTCACAGGTGGGCAGGCAAGACGTTTTGGAATGAAGCCGCTTTGTCTGACCAGTTTCGTCATGGATTATCAGACAACCTGAAGGATGAATTTGCCCGAGTTTGTCTTCCATCTACTCTCAATCAAGTCATCCATCAGGCCATTCAAATGGATAGGTGATTACGTGAAAGACAAAGAGAGCGGACTTCGATACCACATCCTGTACAGAGACCATCTACATCTCCTATGCGAGCCTTGCCCCCCATACCAAGCCAGTTGGCTCTTCCTGCTCCATCAGAAGAACTAATGCAGGTAGGGGTCAGCCGTGGTCACTTAACCCCTGAGGAGGCTAGAAGGCGACGTGAACGGAACCTCTGCCTATACTGCGGGAGAGTCGGCCGTCAAGCTCGCTTCTGCCCCGGTAAAACATCTGCAAGAGGAGGTAACCTGGTGTACCATTGTATCTATAAACTCGCTCCTAATCCCTTTTCCACCCCTATGCCTCATTTGTCTCTCTTCGTTTGTCTACAGTGGGGGACAAAGACAGTGGAGCTGCTCGCTATGGTGGATTCCAGGGCGAGTAATTGTTTTATGGATATAACTGTTGCTCATACTCATACTGTTTCTCTAGTTGAGAAAATAAAGCCTGTAAGCATCCATGTGGTTGACGGATCATCATTACAGTCAGGGCCTGTAATACAAGAAACCGTTCCGTTAACTATGTCCATTGGTTCACTTCATACAGAGACTATTTGTTTTGACAAAGTACCTACCCCTATGCTTCCGATAATTTTGGGTCTCCCATGGCTTCGTAAACACAATCCTACCATTGATTGGGAGACAGGACAGTTTGCCTTTTCTTCTGTTTTATGTCATATGACTTGTTTACAGACTCCCTCTGGTCCTCTCTATTCCATATTAGATAAGGATATGGTTCCGATGAACAATACGTCACTTCCCGCGGTATACGTACCCTATGCCGATGTTTTCGATGAGAGAGAGAAGCAGAGAAGCTTCCTCCACACAGGTCCTATGACTGTCCTATTGATTTGTTACCAGGGGCGCCTATTCCATATGGGCATATTTACCCGTTATCTGAACCTGAACTAAGGTAAGGTAAGGTAAGTGGTGTCCCTCAGGGGTCTGTTATAGGACCAATACTATTCAATTTATTTATAAATGACCTTGAGATAGGCATTGAAAGTCATGTATCAGTATTTGCAGATGACACAAAGCTAGGAAAAGTAATACAATGTGAGCAGGATGTTACTTCGCTGCAGAGGGATTTAGATAAATTGGGGGACTGGGCACTTAAATGGCAGATGAAATTTAATCTAGATAAATGTAAAGTTATGCACTTTGGAGTGAAGAACACACAAGCAATTTATACCCTAAATGGTACGGAGTTAGGGAAATCCAAGCAGGAGAAGGATTTGGGAATAATCATAGACTTCAAACTAAGTAACAATGTGCAATGTCAAACAGCAGCCGCCAAGGCCAGCAAAGTACTGGCATGCATTAAAAGGGGAGTTCACTCACGGGATGAAAACATAATTTTGCCTCTGTATAAATCAATGGTCAGGCCGCACCTTGAATATGCCGTGCAATTTTGGGCACCTGTCTTAAAAAAAGATATTATATCGTTAGAAAAAGTGCAGAGACGGGCAACTAAATTAATAAGGGGGATGGAAGGGTTAAGTTATGAGGAAAGACTAACAAGCTTAAACCTGTTTAGTTTAGAGAAAAGGCGCCTTAGAGGGGATCTGATAACCTTATATAAATAATATACGGGGCCATTATCAACCATTGTCTGATAACCTATTCATTAACAGGACTATACATAGGACAAGGGGTCATCCATTTAGACTGGAAGAAAGAAAATTTAGCTTAAAGCATAGAAGGGTTATTTTACGTGAGAACAATAAAGCTGTGGAATTCTCTGCCTGTTGAGGTGGTTGGGTCAGAGTCTGTACAGACTTTTAAAAAACGACTGGATGACTTCCTGCAGACACAGAATATTAAGGGTTATAATATTTAATATGTGGGTAAAAGCTTCTTGATCCAAGGAGAAATCTGACTGCCATTCTGGGGTCAAGAAGGAATTTTTTCCCAGTATGTTGCATATTGGCGAGCGCTTCAGACTGGGTTTTTTGCCTTCTTTTGGATCAACAGCAGTAGGTTATGTGGGAGAGGCTGAACCCGATGGACGCATGTCTTTTTTCAGCCTATATAACTATGTAACTATGTAACTATGTAACTCCAGACCCTCTATGAGTATATACAGGAGAACCTCAAAAAGGGATTTATTTGACCATCTACCTCGCCAGCAGGAGCTGGTATCTTCTTCGTAGGCAAGAAAGATGGCGGACTTCGTCCATGTGTCGATTATAGAGAGCTAAATCAGGTTACAATAAAGAATCGTTACCCGTTACCTCTTATACCTGAATTAATGGAACGTATGCGAACAGCAAGAATCTTTACAAAACTTGACTTAAAAGGGGCATATACTCTGATCCGTGTTCGTCTCCAGTTACCTCCTGATTATCGTTGCCATCCTGTGTTTCATGTGTCCCTCCTGAAACCGTATCTCCCTGACCCTTTTGCCTCCCTTCGTAGTCCTCCTCCCCCTTCTTCTGTGATTGTCGATGGTGAAGTGGAATATGAGGTTCAGCGTGTATTGGATTCCCGTTGGCGTCGGGGTCGTTTGGAATACTTCATTCACTGGAAGGGTTACGGTCCTGACGAACGGACTTGGGAACCAGCGTCTCATCTTCAGAGAGTGACATCACTGGCTCGTTTGGCATGTGGGGGTGGGGTTTGTGACCCGGGATTATTTAAACTCGGCTCTTGCCTGACACAGACGCTGTAGTATAGCGCTCTGTGTATCTAGTGCTATTTCTTTCCTCCCAGTCTCCTGAATACTGTCCTCCTGCTTAGGCTATTGTTCCAGAAGATTGACGCTTATCTGACTATCCATATTACAACCCTCCTGCTAACGTGGCCGTGTTCTGAGTATATCTTTCACTGACTACATCGGGGTTCTGCATATTGTGGTCCACTGTTCCTCCATCCTATCCTGCCGACCCTAACACAAGCCCATCATTACGTCACACATATCACTTTAAACAAATGTAATTTTTTTGCCAATACCTGCCCCATCGTACACTATGCCAGCCTCACAGCCACTCTTTTGCGATATAACCACTTACTTGGGACATGCATCCTCCTGTATATATGGTATACAGTGGCGGAAGTACCAGGGTAACAGCAGTTGCGCTTGCGACCAGGCCCTGGCATTCCGCCACTGGAGGGGGGCCCAGGCAGATTCCGGCAATCAGCACCGGAATCTGGGAGCAGTGCCGCTGGCCATTCCTCTCCCTACGAGCAGCTGCCGGCTTGCAGCTTGGCCGCTTGCATGGGATGGGATCCACCTGAACTCCGCGATCTCGCGAGAACACGGCTGCGCTGGTCAGGTGGTTCCTGGCGAACGGCCAAGGTGGCCGCTAGGGAGAAGAACGGCTGCAGAGGTGAGAGCTGGGGGCAAATATAGCCATGTGAGGCGAGCTGGGGCAAATATATCCATGTGAGGCGAGCTGGGGCCAAATATATCCATGTGAGCTGGGGGCAATATATATACCCATGTGAGCTGGGGCTAAATATACCCATGTGAGCTGGGGCAAATATACCCATGTGAGCTGGGGCAAATATACCCATGTGAGCTGGGGGCAGTAAATATCCATGTGAGCTGGGGCAAATACAGTTGTGTTCAAAATTATTCAACCCCCATTGAAATTGAGCCAGTTTGACATTGATTTTGATCATTTAGTCATCTTGCTTACAATTAAAGAGGAACGTGTAGGTCAGACAAATATAACATAACATTTATAATGAAATAACCACAAATGTCTTTTCTGTGCTCACATCATTATCAGTTTTATTCAACACCCAAGTGACATTCAATCTTAGTACTTAGAACAACATCCTTTTACAGTTATAACAGCTTTTAAACGTGAAGCATAGCTTGACAAAAGTGTCTTGCAGCGATCTACAGGTATCTTCACCCATTCGTCATGGGCAAAAGCCTCCAGTTCAGTCACATTCTTAGGCTTGCGCACTGCAACTGCTTTCTTTAAGTCCCACCAGAGGTTCTCAATCGGATTTAAGTCAGGTGACTGCGATGGCCACTCCAAAATGTTCCAGCCTTTAATCTGCAACCATGCTCTAGTGGACTTGGAGGTATGCTTGGGATCATTGTCCTGTTGAAAGGTCCAACGTCTCCCAAGCCTCAGGTTTGTGACGGACTGCATCACATTGTCATCCAATATCTCCTGGTACTGAAGAGAATTCATGGTACCTTGCACACGCTGAAGCTTCCCTGTACCTGCAGAAGCAAAACAGCCACCAAAGCATGATTGACCCCCCGCCATGCTTCACAGTAGGCAAGGTGTTCTTTTCTTCATAGGCCTTGTTCTTCCTCCTCCAAACATAGCGTTGATCCATGGGCCCAAACAGTTCTAATTTTGTTTCATCAGTACACAGAACACTATCCCAAAACTTCTGTGGTTTGTCCACATGACGTTTGGCATACTGCAGTCGACTCTTCTTATTCTTTGGAGACAGCAAGGGGGTGCGCCTGGGAGTTCTGGCATGGAGGCCTTCATTACGCAGTGTGCGCCGTATTGTCTGAGCTGAAACTTCAGTACCCACATCTGACAAATCTTTTCTCAGTTCCTCAGCAGTCACACGGGGACTTTTCTCCACTCTACGCTTCAGGTAGCGCACAGCAGTCGAAGTCAGCATCTTCTTTCTGCCACGACCAGGTAGCGTTTCAACAGTGCCCTTTGCCTTGAATTTGCGAATGATGCTTCCTATGGTCTCTCTTGGTATGTTTAACATCTTGCAATCTTCTTATAGCCATTGCCCTTCCTGTGAAGAGTAATCACCTCTTCTCTTGTCTTCCTGGACCATTCTCTTGACTTCACCATGTTTGTAACCACACCGGTAAATGTCTAGAAGGAGCTGAGTATCACAGTCATTTTAAAGCTGCCTAATTGGTGCTTATTATGCTTTATTGCTGCTCCGTGACATCCACAGGTGTTTTCAATACCTGATTGAAAACACTTGAATGAACCTTTGTTCTTCAGAGTGGTAGTCTTTAAGGGGTTGAATAATTGTGTCAATGAAGAATTCACAAAAGGAACATTTACTACTGTATTACAAAACCAATTGATGTCATTTTAGTTGCATATGGTTCTTTAAAAAGTCCTTGTAGGATTTCATTCTGAATACAATTACAAATGTACACTAAATTCCCTAAAACCCTTTACAGCATTTGGGGTTGAATAATTTTGAACACAACTGTATATCCATGTGAGCTACTATCTTTTTTATATTGCAGGGAAAAAAAGTAAAAATATAGATCTTTTTTGGGGGGGAGGGGGGGCCCTTCATGGATTCTTGCACCGGGGCCCTCATGTTTATAGTTATGCCACTGATGGTATATATACGGATATTACATTTCAAACACAAAGTACCTGCATCTGTTGCAACATCTTTTTCTTCTCTACTTGAAGATGCTGCCCACGTTCTTCTTCTTCCTCAACTCTGACTTCCATTTCATGAAGAATCTCTTCCAGCTCTTGCTTTTTGGCTTGTAAACGTATTCGCATCTCCTCGGCTTCTGCAAACAGCTCAGTCTCGGCTTGAAGCTGTTCTTGAAGTAGATTTCTCTCATCTGCCAACTTAATGGCACAACATACACATTTTGGTTAAAACATTGGTCTTCATTGCATGGCTTTATTTAGGAAAGCCTGTATTATTTATCATTAAGGTGCATCATTATATTCCAATCACATGATTTCGATAAGTAGAATTCTACTTCAAATTTTGGGCAATACTGTTGTAGATAACATTAATAACTTCCCATGTTTAATAGGTGAAATAACCCTTTAGAAAGCAGAACAGTAGACAGCAGTCCTATCACACTTAAAATTACTGTGAATTAAATTCATATAACTGTCCTGCAAACATTAGATTAACATCAAGAAATCTGTAAATGGGGAATAAACTTTGTTTTATTATGAATAATAATCTATAATAATATTGAAAATGTATTCAGATATTAAATAAAATCTCTGGAACTCATCTTTTTTTTTATATAAAATTCTTCCATAAAATACCTGAATGTGTTTCATCTGTATCTCTTTCAATTCAATCTCTGTTCTGTGATATCTTTCACTAACTAGTTTAAGCTCTTCATCTTTAGCTTGCATTTCTTCTTCTTGGCGGGTGACTTGAAGGAGAGGTTTGACCTGATCAAAAGAGCAGTGATTAGTATGAATTCTTCCTTTAAGTATATTGCAGAGAATAAGACTTTATAAAACCACACTTCAAAGAAAAATAGTTGTATTAATTAAAAAACAGTGTAAGCCCGGGAATCTGCAAGACAATATAATTTTATTATTATCTGGATGAGTGTAAATTGTAGAGCAAAGTGACAATAATACAACATTTCAGAGCCATAATATGAAATTCCTTAAATAGGAAAGAGCCTATACTAATTTAATGTTTTTAGCAATGGCCAAAAAGTGTAAGATAATTATTGTGAATTATTATTGCAGTCATTAGGTTTAGAATCTTACCTTAGTAAAGAGTCTCCACCATTGCCAGTTCCTGAGTTTTAGGTAAGCTGCACAGTTCCTTTGGATAACTTTCATCGCAGTTAATTGCTGTTGTCTCTTTGAAAAGGCCCTGGGAATATAAACACAATCTTATATCAAGTTTCTTTGGCTCATTGTAATATAATGTCAACAGGTGACTGTGAGCAACACCATTATAACACCCTCCGTCCCAAACAAATTAACAATACAAGACCAAAGCTCCTGGTATCCAGAAGGCTTATTCATAAATTTTTAGATGAATTCCAGTTTGTCCAAGTTTTCGACAATTCGTCCAAGTTCAAAGAAACAAAAGACCACAACGATGATATGAATGAAGAGCGAATTATGGAATGCAGTGGTTCCCAAACCTGTTCCCTAAGGCTGGTGTCAGACAAGTGTTTTTAAGAGCGGAAGGAACGTCCGTGAGAGTGGACATTCCTTCCACTCTGACGCCCATCTGGCCACCTCGGTGAGCGCAGTTAGTGTGCTCAGCGCTGCAAGTCTCATTCCGCTTATGGAGGATTGCACTTTGCAGCCCCGTCGAACACGTGTCATAGCGCTTCAATGAGGAGGCTTGCAGCCCGGCCACTGTCGTACACGCAACAGCGTGTGGCCAGCCCCAACACAGCATCACAACGCTGCGACGGATGCCGAGAAGCACGTCAGTACAGACGCACATAGGCTGGTGACAGATGGGCGCACTAACACTCCAGGTTTGCCAGATATCTGAAGCACAGCACAGCTGATATGATTTGCTGCTCTGTGATTGCAGCATTCAGCAGGGCTGGACTGGGACAAAAAATCAGCTCTGGACTTCATCCAAACTGGCCCACTTTAATTATGCAAACACGCACAAAAATAGTATCTAAACCAACCAGATCATTCAACCAATCGCTCTACAGATACCGGAGTTTCTGCAGAACGATTGGGTAAAGAAACGCAGTGGCACTGAGTTTGAGTGCGCACCATATTTTAAGGTGAGGTAGATGCACAGCGGGTCTCACTGGCAGAGTGCCCCCAATTTAAGACTGTGGCAGACTGTTCTGTTTTACAGGTGGTGAGGAAGTTCTCACCTCACCCACTAGTAGTTTTAGTGAGAAAGTGAACAACTAGTTGTTTGAGGACCCCTAGCCATAGGGGGCACTTTTGGGGGAGTGGACAATGGCATGTCCATGTTCTTGATTAGTCCTCACCTGATGGCCGCGGATGGGAATTTGGTGGACAACGGCATGTTCCTTATTAACTTTTATTAAAAGCCTCAGCCGCAGCACCTGCGTGTGGACTGGACATTTCAAACCCCAATGTCTATTCTGATACCTGTATTCTTTTATTTTTATTAGATTTTTACATTGTTGGCCAGCTAGCTAGCACATTTAATTTACATAAGATACATTTGTTACATTGTTCTAAATCTTTGTGCTTCATTCACTTTGCAAAGCTAAATTGGAGTTATCTGTATTGCTATTACACCCTTCACTGTTATATCCTTCATCAGGACCATTGCACTGTTTCTGTCACTTCCCCATATATCTTCAAATCAGAGAACTCATTTTGTAAATGGCTTCAATATATCAGAACATACTTTCTTGCAAGATAACCACGACTCTGAGCTTGGAAGGCGATAATGATAACTGTGATCTTCAAGTCACGTTCCTCTTCCAGATGGGCCAAGACTCCAGTCCTGAAGAAGATTTTACTCTGGCCAACTCTATACAAATTTGGATCAAGTTCTAAAGCTTTGATCTGGAAAAAAATAAAACAATAATTTAGACCTAAAACCTATTAGGAATTGCATTTGTGTTCTAGAAGGTTTTTGTCTGCACTTTTGACTTGAAAATATGGCAATTTTTCTTTCTCCAAAGGAAGCCCACAAAGATGGTAATGTGGCACCTAATTCAACATTTCTGCCACCGGAAGGTGAAAGACATTTTGATAATTTCACATGGCATTTTACATAATTTCAAATAGTAGCAGTTCTTACTCTTAAATGTTGTATTGCAGAAAGATGATCTGAAGTGTACCCCTCCCTCTATGAACACACATAGGGCTCTATCAGCTGGTGTGAGCTAAAACGACAACGCAACATGAAAAATCGAGTGCGAGTCGCTAAAAGGTAGCGACCTGACAACCCATCAACAGATCGCCTTGTCCGCATAGTCCGTGAACAAAATTCATTAGCGCACACTAGGGAATTGCTAAGACCCGGGCTGAGAACCAGCGCTAATGTATTGTATGGTTAAAAATAAGAAGCGTTCCAGTGCACAAAAGCCTCTTTTTTTAAAAAAAATTGGAACCCCAAATTTTGTCTGCAAAATCCAGAAAAATACCTAATAATAAATTCTAAAAATTCAATAAATAAAAAGACTTTTTACTGCGGATTAAAAAAATTTAACGATTGAATAAAGACTAAAAACAATAATATTATTTGCATTGAATCCTGTGGGCTTCGCACATGGCAGGTTTTCCTATACAATGCATCTTCTCACGTTTCCCCAAGCACGCCGTTTAACCATACAATGCATCTTTCACACGTAAACTACATCCAGCGAGCCAAGAAAACACCTGTGCTGTAATCCTTTCAATTGCCTGTTAATTTTGGGCAAGGACTTTTGACGTTTTTTTCCTTTTCTACCTTTTCCATCAGTTAACACAAGGGTTGAGCAGTAGGTATATTTTTGCGATTAGCGTCGGTGCTAAAATTAGCGCCGGGACCAAACGATCTGTTGGTCAGAATAGCGATAGTGATCTGTAGCTCTGCCCATGTTAAATAAAGGATGTGGTAAGTAGAGTAAGCTTGCGCTACAAATCGTTAATTACCGCGTGCTAAGTGGTTTTCGCTGTCCGTAGCAAGGCAAAAGATCTATTGGTCCGGCGCTAGACTGATTTTCCTGGCGCTAACGCGAAAACAGGTTGACGCTAGGGTTAGCTCACACCAGCTGATAGGGCCCATAATGTTTTTATGCTGTTCATGAGACGGGACTAAATTTATCAAGGTAATATTATCAATATAGAGAAAAAATGTGGCGGGACAGGCGCTTCCTTCACAATGACAGGGATGTCCTCACTTAAATGACAGTTCTCCCCTCTGTTGGATGAGTGTAAACCTCAAACAGAACAGAAAACAAAAATAATGGTGCAGTATGTCAAGGCAGTATACTATTAAAATAAAGATAAGAGGATTGCACTCACATGGTGTGGTGTCTTAGTATCAGACACCAGATTTTTAATTATTTTATACCAATAAATCCCATTATACCTTGCTTGCTGTCCCTATTCTTCCTGTTTCCTGGCTGCTGTACCCCACATGATTGTGATCTACACCGCTGCTGAGGATCAGGGGAACGGATACTGAAACAACATCAAGGCTCTTGGAGTACCCAAAGATTGGAGGACCACCACAGACGTTGGAGCACCACCAAGGGAAGTCTGGCGTTCCTTCCATAATTCTGCCAGCCGCTATAAACATCTGGTGTCTGATACTAAGACACCACACCATGTGAGTGCAATCCTCTTATCTTTATTTTAATAGTATACTGCCTTGACATACTGCACCATTATTTTTGTTTTCTGTTCTGTTTGAGGTTTACACTCATCCAACAGAGGGGAGAACTGTCATTTAAGTGAGGACATCCCTGTCATTGTGAAGGAAGCGCCTGTCCCGCCACATTTTTTCTCTATTTATGCTTCTAACTGGGTTCTAGGGATAAGCCCGAGTGAACGGACAAGCTGCTGATTTACTGTGAGAAACATTGACAATTTCCAGTTTTATTGCTGCTTTTTTTTTTTTTCCCTGCTCTTAAAGGTCTTGAGGGGTTAATTAACCCTCAACACATGAACAATTGTGAAAGGAACCACTAGGTGGCGCCCAGAACACAGATTCTTCTGTTTTAATATTATCAATATGATCACCATAATAAATATAGGGTTAATTCTTCCTGTGCACTTAATTTTTATAAATGTCCCATCCTATAACTGCACAATCAATTCAAAATCTGATACTTGGTATTATACAATATAAATCAACATTTATTTTGGGGGACATGCCTTAATCAAAACAGGACAGATTAAACAAGTACCTATATACTACTACTGCTTGAAAATAATATAAAAAATGGCTTTTAGCATAATATTGATAAAATTACAAATTAGCTGTGATATTTGAAATCATCACATACCATAATGACACTGGCTTGTTTGCCATCCATAAATCCTTTCGGAATTGAACCTGCTGCAAGGATCTCATATCTTTAATAAAAAGAGTTGAAAGTTTCAAGGTTTAATATAGCCATCAACATATTAACTATCAGATATACTTGAGAAAATTAGATGGATGGGTATAACACAGAACTGTTTTTAGTACAGTTGATTGATGTCTTTTTTACTGCATTCGAGAATTTAATAAACAAAATAGAAGTACATCTCCTCCATGATGTTAAACTACTCATTAGATATATATATATATGGCTCGAGTCCTGCAGGAACGCGAGGGAACGGTGTTCCCGCACTTCTCCCGCAGTGGGAACATAGTGGGAAAGCAGGTTCCTGCTGTGGGCCGACAAAGAAGTGGATCGGGCTGCTCCCGGCCGAGACTCACGCAGTTGTGCCTCTGCGTGTGGTTGGTCAGGAGTCGGGGGAGGAAACGTGACTTGCTGACTGACGGCCGCAGGCACGTGTGCGCTGGCTGTGTAAGGTCACACAGCGCAACCGTGCAGAGGAGGACCCCATTCCTGTCAGTCATTGCTGGATGAACACCACAAATGGCCAGCTCACCGACAGTAGCTACTGCCAGCCAGAGACCTGCCCCCCTCAGGCCAGCTGAAGAGGAAGAGAGCAGAAAAGGTAAAAATAGAATGTAAACTTGAAAATGAAATTAATAAATTGTCTTTAAAAGCATTAAAAAGATATTGGGCACTATTCCTTGCTTCACGCTAAAACGGGGCCGCTAATGGGAAACACCTGCACCTGCAGGTTTCCCCTTAGTGTCCCGTTTTAATGTGATATTCCTCGTAACGCAGCGCTAATCTCCTGGATACTCGCGACACCGCTAACGTGCCTCTGTGGGTATCACCTCCTGGAGTCCATAGGAGTCTATGGACGTTTGTGTTGCTGGGCCACGTGACCTGCGTGATCTCACTCTAGCGAGATCATGCAGGGCCATGGAGTGATTTGCGGGGGGAGACTGGGGACTATTTGTCCCTAGTCTCACTTTGCTCCTGGCAGCCAGAAGCGATGGAAAAGCCCAGCGTTCACGTGGCGGAATGAGAGGTGGGTATCTGATTTTTTTGGGGGGTGGGGTTTCAGCTGGTGCTAAATGATTCTGCAGAAGCGGGATCATTTACCATCAGCTTGGAGCAGTGGTTAACCTTTTAGTTACCGCAGAGGTACGTAATTAACGTTAGGACTTTGTAATCCTAACGCTAATTACTGTTTGCGTTTGGAAAATGGCTAACCACCTCCTCTGTCACTGGCCTCAGCTTCTCAAAATTAATGACTACTTCTCATTTCAACATGCTCTCTTGTTCTCCTTCTACATAGTTGCCACCATGTTGCCCCATTTGAACTGCCCAGACACCTGTCGCCACTGCTGCCTCGAGGAGCGAACCCTTGGCTTGAGCTGGGACGGGGACCCTCCTCCTTTTACCAAAATCATCCTTCTACCTCAATCATCTCTCGTACTGGGTTCGGATAACAATACTAAATGCCCTGACGGGAGCCGCCTGTTTTCTGGTCTGTTTTCTATTTTATTTGATGACATATTGGCATATTATTACTCTGTATTAGACCTTCATCTTTTTTCTGACCCATCTGCAAGTCTACATTTACTTGATTTATCGACATGTATGGGCATTTAGAGGTTTTCTGTTTTATAAATTGTCATAAAGGACTTATGTAAGCTGTATGGACTCCTTGCTCTAGAATATACTTTACATATAACGTGTCTGTAACCACCGATGCACATCGTTTCAGGATCCTTACTTTTTAAATTGCTTTGTTCTAATAGAAAAATGTATCCTTCTGTAAAATACTTTATAAATAAATAAATGCGCTGCTACTGCAGAAGCTATTTTGATAATCTATGACCCATGCTTTCTATCTGATGTATGTCTTTATATCTTTCTACATACTGTTATCATTTGTTTCTATGCTCGGCATTCACAATAAAAATCGGGTGAAAAAATTGTTATCTTTATAATTCCTCTGTACAGACGCCAGTATCTTTAATTTTCAGGTTCCTGGACCTATACAATTTTTTTTAATATTTCATTCCTGTCTTTTACATAACTCCATGGTGACTGGCTGTCTGCATCTTAGTTTCGGATGTGATATACATATTTGAGGGTAAATCCCTCAGTAATGTGGGACTTTATCAATTCTAATACTAATAACCACTTGCTGGATTTTCTATGATGGAACCTAAGCTTTTTTCAGAAGATGAAACTAAAACTGGAGGCCACTTTGCAGGTGAGGAGTTCAATGAGTTAATCAATCCAGAAGTTAACAAATTTAGACCAAATTCCAGATCTGAAATTACAAATTAAATTAAATTCACGACCACTATCATCTAGTAAATCAAAGAGTACCTCACCTAACCCTAGTTATGAAGCAATATGTTTGGATTACAGGTTAACTCTAATATTCTTTTGAAGATCTATCTGACTTTCATATAATGGCACTGATGAGAAATAAATATTATTTAATTTATAATTTATCATATAGATTTTGTCATTTCAACGTCAAAAAGAAAATACTTAAATAATAGAAAAATGCATTTGACTAACCTTTGACGGAACTCTTGGAACACAATTCTGTTAGGGAATCCTTGACGGCAAATTCTGATCCCTTCCAAGACACCATTGCATCTCAACTGTTCCAGAACAAGATGGGCATCGAGTTTTCCTGACTGTAGCAAACAAAACCATACAAAGATTGCAACATATAATAGAAATACTGCAAAAGAAATTTACAAGTCACAGATTTTAACAATGTATTGAGTTTGATTATACATTCAAACTTTAGACCACTCTCGTCAAGGAAATGTTGGCAGGTTTTTTTTTTTCGTTTTCCACAGTTAAGATTTTGCTAATTGTTTAAAATACCCAGACATACCACAACCAGCGCTCGTCACCAACTTTATTGATGGAGACACCTTCAAATCCCCAACTGACATCCCACTCACCCTCCCATGCTCTTTCCTAACTACATTTCACCTACGCTGCCTGACGTCTTACCTGCGCTCCCTGACCCCTCTCTCTCGCTTCACCCTCTCTCTGCCCCAGTTTGAGAAACTTGTTCAGAGACCCCGCCTCCTGAGCTGCAGCATCTCTGTGCTGTACGGCCTGTTACAATCTGTCATCTGCCCCACCCCGTCCTACCAGGCTAAATGGGAGGATGACCTGCAACTCCCCTTCATGGACGAGAAATGGAGACAAATATTATATCCTGACTACATCCTGCTCAACGGCCTCTAAACAGCATATAAACTTCTCTCACGCTGGTACCGCCCCCGCGACCCTCAACCCTAATTCTGACGGCTCTGCTGGAAATGTCAGGCACCTCATGCCTATTTGCTACACATGTGGTGGTCCTGCCCCCTGATCCAGCAGATACTGGCAGTTGGTACATGACGCGATTAGTAAGGTATTGGCTTCACATCCCACTCCACAGACCCGACAGCATACAAACGCTCGATTGACATACCGCTTTTGAATGCTGCGAAAGCCGTACTGCCTCAACACTGGAAGACCCCTTCCATACGCACCATTCGGGAGTGGCTTCAAGAGGTCCACGATATCAGGAACATTAAAGACCTCATTCATGGTGCCACCGGCACATCTGCACAACACCTGTGCTGCTGGTTTTACTGGTCCACCTCCTGTCCCTTTCAATGGCACCCCAGCTTGCCCACCCCATACAGCCCGGATAGTTTTATTCCACCCCACCTTGGCCGCTCCAGCGTGGAACCGGCCACGGGTCTGCCTTCCTTCCTTTTTCCCTCACCCCCATGAAGTCCCCTTTACCCTTTTGAGAATGCATTTACTTTACGCCTTCCTATGCCACAATGTGTTATATTGCTCCGCACTACAGTTCTTTTCATTGTGCATCTGATATTGTTCATTTACCCTGCTACAATGCTGTATATTGCATTTTTTTTTGTTCTCTTGAAAAACTTAATAAAATCTTATTACAATAAAACAAAATACCCACACATGGTAAAACTTAACCCTAAATTTTGCAAACTTGAAACCACTCCAGACATTCTGCTGTACAAACTAAATTCTGTAAATTGACAACATTTCATTTACCCGTTTCTCATGATTTGGAATGATGCAACGAACAAAGTTGGGACTTGTGTTTCTCAGTGTTGTCATCAGTTTTCCCAACTGTTCCTTGTAAAGCTGCCCAACTGTACGGAACATGCCTTTTTTGGTTTTTGAGGCACTTGGAAGTGAACTTTCGGTCATCTTGGCCATCTGATCCAACCCAACAATACGGTCAACTAGTAGAAGCAAGAAAAGTAGACACTTAAAGGAACTGTTTCCAATATAATCACATGCATTCATAGAATGTCCCTGAAATGTATTTAATGGAATCTAAAAGTACAGTTCTTAATTATTCCTTACGCTGACTATAATTTGTATGTTTGTGTACTGCTAACATCTACCACCATATACATAATATTGTAGAGGTAACAGTTACATGGTGGTTTTCCCCCAAATATGGTTAGATCAAACATTGACTTTTAACTGATATAATAAAAATATTCCCACAAAGCAGCAAGATTAAAGAGTCAACTCTACCCTATAAAGCAGGCTTATCTTTTTGATAAGGATAAGCTCAGTGCTACCAACTCTATATGGAGTCTTTCTGAGTGCTCTCGACTACAGGAGTGGCTGAATGAATACCTAAGAGCACAAATAGCTCTTAATTTGTAAAATATTTATAGACTTACAGAAATCTAAACAGGAGTCCAAAATAACACAAATTACGGAGGCATTATTTACCATCTTTCCAAAGATCTGCTTCAAATTTATCTGAAGACTGATTCAATAAAGCTGTCACATTGTCATTCAGTGGGTCCATGTTTTTGGTCAGCCAGTTAGTAGCATCATAGTCGACCTACCCAAAATAAATATATATAAAATGTTATGTCTTCTTGTAAGGTGAAAAGGTAAATAGAGAAGGTATTCTTGTTTGAGGTCTAGCTTACCTTCCCTGCATAATGAAGCAAAGCGAATATGGTTTTGTCCTTTATTTGTTTGGTTTTCTGGAATTTTATGTGGTTTCCTTGTTCTTGTATCAGCTTTTCAACAAAAGAGACATCTGTAGCTTTGGGGAACCAACATTCTTCATCCAGAAGAGCCAATACACCAGGAGGGTTATTCTGCAAAATATTACAGCAGATATTTATTTATTGCTCATCTACCAAAGCAGGAATTTGTGCATTTTTTTCCAACAATTCACAATAAAACATAGTCTCCAGATACAGAAACCTTGTCCATTAAAGTACTCACAGGCCTCTCGATAAGTTCTATGCAAGGTTGCAGATCAAGACCGAAATCAATAAAGTTCCATTCAATTCCTTCTCTTTGGTATTCTTCTTGTTCCAAGATGAACATAGTGTGGTTGAAAAGTTGCTGAAGCTTTTCATTGGTGTAGTTAATACACAGTTGTTCAAAAGAATTGACCTAAAAGGTTTGGAGGAAAAAACTATGTAAAGAGAAGCTCCTAAATGAAAAGTAGTAACTTGCATTGATTTTCTGACATTGAAATTGCGATGATAATATGTAAATTTTTACTTGCCTCAAATATTTCAAATCCAGCAATATCAAGGATCCCAAGAAAAGAGGCTCCTTGTCGCTTGGTCTTGTCTAAAGCTTTGTTGACCCGGTTGAGTAACCAAAGGAACAGGCGTTCATAAGTTGCTTTTGCTAAAGCCTCAATTGCGAAATCAGCCTGTAGGAATGGAACCAGAATTGAGAACACCATTCTTTAAAGACATTGTAATAAAATCTAGCAGTACATTTTGAGTTTGGCATTTTACACGGATTTTACACTTACTTGCTCTTTTGTTTGGGCTTTTTGTACAACATCCCTTCCCACCTTGATGCGAGGAGTGAGGATGGCCCTTGTGAAATCAGTCACATTAATTCCCATAAGGTGACACACTTTCTGAGCAGCTTAAAAAAAAGAAAAATATTTCAGAATCATTTGCAAAGTGTCAGATTTTAGCTTTTATTAATTTAGACATCCACCAGAAACCGCGTGTTGTCCCACTGCCGGTATCTGTTATCAGCCCCCAAATATTACAAGTCAAGCTGCTAACACAAAGGCTCCATCACGATAGAATCAGTAGTAGAGAGCATGAGTGGGACTGTATTACCACTTAGGCTGGAATAGGGTCCCAGGTTGCTATGATAACCTTTTAACACCCATTGGTGGTTTAGGTTTAAGTGACACTGAACAGAAAACCATCAAAATATTTTTTTTTGTGAATTTGGATAAGACTAGCCATTTCTTCACATACCTGTATCATCTGGCAGTGAAGCCTGGTCTGTATTCCTTTCTTTCTTGAAGACAATATTACCAAGTTGCATAACAGCTGAAACCACCTTCATCATAGCTGTAGTAGTGGAGCACAGAGTTAGTTTGATGTTAATAAAAAAAAATAACAGATATCTTGCACTTTGGCAAAAGTCCATTTTTCATAGGATGTGATAATATTAGAACACCATTCTTTATGAATTTGCCATTATAAATGTGATCGACTAGAGTATACACAGATATGGAGGTTTTTTAATGGGGTTTTCATTCCCTGCTTATTCTACTGTTGTTACTCAGAGACTGCTAATAGTTAAAAGATAAAAAAATCCAAATAAATATCAGCAATCATAATAAGCCTGAGAAGTTTAAGTGACTGTGATTATTTTAATTGGTTAATTCAGATACTTCAAAGGACAGTGGATAACTACATTTAATTCAGAGTAGGAATCTTTCTTCAATGATTAAATCACAAACTATAAGAGCAGCGAACTTTTTTGTTTTATTTTAGATTATCAGAATTGCTTTTAGTTTCGAATTTCACACCTATTAGTAAAAATAACGTATTTAAAAATAATGATAAAAAATGTTTACGCAAAATTGCAAATAGATTTTTAATCATAAATGGTTTTTCAACAAAACGTTGTTTGCATTATACATATATATATATATATATATATACATATACAAAAAATACATTAGGAGACCCGCCACCAGGTCCTGTATGTCTTCAATGGTCAAGTCCTGACTGCTGCTGCTAGTATAATAAATCCCAGGATGGTGCTTATTCAAGTTTTAAAAATTTATTGCAAAATAGATCGACGTTTCAGTCCAAAAACTTGACAAAAGTTCTCTTTGGACTTTGAAGGGTTAATCTATTTTGCAATAAATCTTTGAAACTAGAATAAGTTTCCTGATTTGTACATAATTTGGGGATTTTATTTATGTGTATACAATCATACATATGGGTGAATTATTTAGTTTTTTACTGCCAGTCTAGAAGTAAAATATTTCTAGGTCTATTCAAAGAAAAGTGAAACTCAGGAGAATGACTGGAGAAGTGAAAATTCTAGCAGGGTTATTCAGAGAGCGTGAAAAGCAGCAGAATAACTGGAGAATGACTGGAGAATGAAAAACTCTAGGTCCAAATAGCCAAACCAGAAAAATTCTCCCTTTCATCTCACTTTTCAAATCGGCTATTTTGACCTAGAATTTTTCATTCTCCAGTCATTCTCCTGCTTTTCACGCTCTCTGAATAACCCTGTAGGTCAAAATAGCCAAACCAGAAAAATTCTCCCATTTATCTCACTTTCCAAATTGGCTATTTGGTCTAGATTGTTCTCTTCTCCTGCCAGTTCTCTGGGTTTTCACCTTTCTCTGAATAACCGTTAGGATTTTTTACTGATATCATATTATTATCTTACATATCACATCTAGAACTTTCTTTTGGTAATAATAATATATATATATATATATATATATATGTATGTATGTATATAGTATATTTGCAACATACTACACTTTAAAAACACCAGAATAAGACCTATTTAATAAGTGAACCACGGAGAGCCCCAAAAATAAATGGATTTTAAAAATAGTCATTCAGTTTTAGCAAAGGACTTGCCAAAATGCGATACATTGACATTGCTTATACATTCATATTCACCACTAATAATAAGTTGTGAAAAGAACTATAATAATAAAGCGATGAAAGGAACAAAGTTTGTTTATTCTGTGGCTTATTATGGCTATTTGCCTTTATTTGGCGGTTTATAGTGTCTTGTAAGTCACTGCAACACGTCTTTTTCTACCATAGCCTAGTCTTGGTACTGGAGACATTCAGGAATTAATTCCAAATGTTGCTTATCTGTTAGGAGAAGAAATGCAGTTCACAAACATCTGCAGCACCCAGTTTAAGCAGAACTGTCAACGACAAACGACTTGCTTGGAACTAGAACACTTTGCTCAAATATTCAACATTAATGTGGTAGGTTACATACACAGTTGTTCCTCTTCATTGAAGCCCATAATACCCATTGCCTCTAACGTTTCTTGGAACATGTCACCATCATCTTGAGATGGAATTGGTACGTAACCATACGATAAAAATGTGTAGTTTCCAAAGCCTTCAAGCAACAACTCCTCTGAAAATAGATCGAAAATAGAGTGCTGTTATATAATAATTTAGTTTGACAAAAGGCCAATGTCCATCAAATTCTTCACATTTCCACACCTGCTGTTGATCCATAAGAAGGCAAAAAGCACTCATGGAGTAGGAGAATTTTACCTTGATTTCATAATGGCAATCAGATTTCTCCTGGATCAACAGTTAATGCATTCAAATTTAAATGCTTATATACCTATATATATCATGTGTTTTTTAAAAAAAATCTTTATTTAAAGCAACACATATCCATACACAAATATGCAATATGAAACAGTATACAAATAGATAAGGTTCCACCATACAATTTCCTATTCCTATAATGAACAATCCCGAATAATACGGGAAAAGAAATAAAAGCCACAATCAACAAATTTATTTTAAAAAAAAATTAAAAAAAGGGGGGAAAAAAGGTAGAGAATAAAGGAGGAATCTTATCATAACATAATTACACAGTATATCATAACATTTAGGCATCAAATACTATTTCTCAAGGGGTAGGAAATAAAATATTACAAGATAAATCATAATTTTTCATGGTAGGCCAGAAATATATTCATCCCATAATGACCATGTCTTTTGATGAATAAGAATAGTATCTTTGACTTTGGCAGATAATTCATCCATAAGCCCAGCATCGACTATCTTATCAAACACTATGTTCCAAGGTGGAAGAGTGACTTGGCGCCATGTCGCTGCCATAGCACGCCTAGCTGCAAGGGCCAATCTATTACGAGACAGGACAGATAAAGGGCGAGACAGAAGATACGCCCAAGGGTCCAAAGGAAATTGACACTGAAAGATTTTTTGAAATTCAGTGTGTACTACCAACCAATATCGTTGGACCACAGGGTAGTCCCACCACATAGCAGCTTTTATGCATCCTGACCGTCCTGACTATTATGTCTGGCTCTCTAAAAACTCTAGACCAGGTTTACAGAAAGCATGCCCATCAATTTTGACATCTCTGCGACTTTTTGACGTAGCTAGGAGAAAATTCTCTTTGGTGGGCTCTCCGTCCGTACTTTCTCCTTTTTTGCGAAATAGGGATTTCCCCCCAAGGCCTACAAATTAAGGATTTTAAGGGACTAGAAAGGGCAGGCCTACATAGATTTTGCGATCTATTCCCAACAGGCAACCTTGTGACGTTCTCTAATCTTCAAGATCGTTGTCATTTGACCCCATTTGATCTGTTTCGGTTCTTGCAACTTCGACATTTTGCTATAACATCGAATCTTGATTTTTTTTTTTAATATTACCCTTACTTTGTTCGAACAAATTTTTATGGCTGATAGCCCTCAGAAGGGATTGATATCTCAGCTTTACCTATTGCTTAGTTCTAAATCTGGAGAGTGGGCATCTCTGAGGTATTGTAATAAATGGGAGTCGGACCTAGGGGAATCTTTGCCGGGCGATGAATGAGAAGATATATGGGAGCAAACAGTTAGATCCTCTATATGTATTAAACACCAAGAACAATCTTATAAAATCCTGCTTTGATGGTATACTGCACCGGTATTATTATACCGAATGGGGGTTACAAGTAGTGACCTTTGTTGGCATAATTGTGGGAGCAAGGGTTCATACATACATACGTTTCTTAAATGCTTATATAGCTATATACAGTCAGGTCCAGAAATATTGGGACATTGACACAATTGTAACATCTTTGGCTCTATACACCACCACAATGGAGTTGGAATGAAACAAACACAATGTGCTTTAACTGCAGACTGTCAGCTTTAATTTGAGGGTATGTACATCCAACTCAGGTGAACGGTGTAGGACTTACAGCAGTTTGCAGATGTGCCTCCCACTTGTTAAGGGACCAAAAGTAATGGGACAGAATAATAATCATAAATCAAACTTTCCCTTCTTAATACTTGGTTGCAAATCCTTTGCAGTCAATCACAGCCTGAAGTCTGGAACACATAGACATCACCAGACGCTGGGTTTCATCCCTGGTGATGTTCTGCCAGGCCTCTACTGCAACTGTCTTCGGTTCCTGCTTGTTCTTGGGGCATTTTCCCTTCAATTTTGTCTTCAGCAAGTGAAAAACATGCTCAATGCGATTCAGGTCAGGTGATTGACTTGGCCATTGCATAACATTCCACTTCTGTCCCTTCAAAAACTCTTTGGTTGCTTTTGCAGTATGCTTTGGGTCATTGTCCATCTGCACTGTGAAGCGCCGTCCAATGAGTTCTGCAGCATTTGGCTGAATTGCCCGAAAGACTTCAGAATTCATCCTGCTGCTTTTGTCAGCAGTCACATCATCAATAAATACAAGAGAACCAGTTCCATTGGCAGTCATACATGCCCACACCATGACACTACCACCACCATGCTTCACTGATGAGGTGGTATGCTTAGGATCATGAGAAGTTCCTTTCCTTCTTCATACTATTCTCTTCCCATCACTCTGGTACAAGTTGATCTTGGTCTCATCTGTCCATAGGATCTTGTTCCAGAACTGTGAAGGCTTTGTTAGGTGTTGTTTGGCAAACTTTAATCTGGCCTTCCTGTTTTTGAGGCTCACCAATGGTTTACATCTTGTGGTGAACCCTCTGTATTCACTCTGGTGAAGTCTTCTCTTGATTGTTGACTTTGACACACATACACCTACCTCCTGGAGAGTGTTCTTGATCTGGCCAACTGTTGTGAAGGGTGTTTTCTTCACCAGGGAAAGAATTCTTCGGTCATCCACCACAGTTCTTTTCCGTGGTCTCCTGGGTCTTTTGGTGTTGCTGAGCTCACCGGGGCGTTCCTTCTTTTTCAGAATGTTCCAAACAGTTGTTTTGGCCACGCCTAATGTTCTTGCTATCTCTCTGATGGGTTTGTTTTGTTTCTTCAGCCTAATGATGGCTTGCTTCACTGATAGTGACAGCTCTTTGGATCTCATCTTGAGAGTTGACAGCAACAGATTCCAAATGCAAATAGCACACTTGAAATTAACTGTGGGCCTTTTATCTGCACAATGTAATTGGGGTAATGAGGGAATATCACACATCTGGCCATGGAACAGCTGAGAAGCCAATTGTCCCATTACCTTTGGTCCCTTAACAAGTGGGAGGCACATCTGCAAACTGCTGTAAATCCTACACCGTTCAGCTGAGTTGGATGTACATACCCTCAAATTAAAGCTGACAGCCTGCAGTTAAAGCACATTGTGTTTGTTTCATTCCAACTCCATTGTGGTGGTGTGTAGTGCCAAAGATGTTAGAATTGTGTCGATGTCCCAATATTTCTGGACCTGACTGTATATCATACGTTTCTTAAATACATAGGGCTATATAACGAAGCTGGTGCTAACTTAACCAGAGCTGTTGTAAACTTAAAACCTCCATAGGCTATAATGGCTCTGGTAAGTTTACAACAGCTCTGGTTAAGTTAGCACCAACTATGTAATATGGCCCTTATATTGCTATATATCATACTTTTCAAAGGCATCAATTGATTTAGATAAAACAACATCTTCAGGAAGAGAATGTCATCTTTTAATTGTTCTTACTGAAAAAGAACACTTTCCTTTGCAGTTGACAAAATCTTCTTTTGTCTATTTGCCGTGGATTAAGGGGCTAGGGTCGGGTTAATCATTAAAAGGTGAATTTCTCTCTTTTATTATTATTATCATCATCATCATTTATAAAATGCCAACAGTTTTCGCAGCGCTTTACAATAACCAAAGGGAACAAGATACAGATGAACGGACATAGAATGAAAACACTAGCAGGGTTATTCAGAGAGGGGTGAAAAGCAGGAGAATTGCAAGGAGAATGAACAATCTACACCAAATTGCCGATTTGGAAAGTGAGATAAATGGGAGAATTTTTCTGGTTTGGCTATTTTGACTATCAGGGTTATTCAGAGAGCGTGAAAAGCAGGAGAATGACTGGAGAATGAAAAATTCGAGGTCAAAATAGCCGATTTGGAAAGTGAGATGAAAGGGAGAATTTTTCTGGTTTCGCTATTTTGACCTAGAATTTTTCATTCTCCAGTCATTCTCCTGCTTTTCACGCTCTCTGAATAACCCTGATAGAATTTTCACTTCTCCTGTCATTCTCCTGCTTTTCACCTCTCTCTAAATATCCCTGTAGCAGTAGAGGGTCCTCTTCATAAAAGTTTACAGTCTTATACATATACATTTATATATGAAGTAGATATATAGAAAGGTGATGTGGTGGTTAGATATGGGGTTTTAGTTTTTGGCACTAGGTAGTACAGGAGTTGGGGTTATAGGTAGTGGGGGAAAACTAATATTTGTAGGGGAACATAGGTAGTGGGGGATAGCTAGTGTAGGGGTTAAATAGAATGTGTCGATTGGTATTGAAGAAGTATAGGTTGGGGTAGGAAGTATAAGGGTTAAATTTAAGGGATATTGGGAGGCATAGGTATAGGTGTTTAGAGGGCATAGTGGGGAGCTGGGATATGTAACCTCTTTGTCTCCATTTGAGGTTAGATAAGGAGTGGGTGGACTGTGACCTTTCTGCGCTCTCTTTAAGCCCACAACTGCCACCATATGGTGGGTATCATAAGTGTGAAACCAGTTCCATGGACAGTGCAATTCCTAGGTGATTGAGGAGATTTTCTCCAGCCCCAGTGCCCCACCACCCAGCTTCTCTTAAATGCATCAGAAGCAATTAAGTCATATAAATGGGACCAAACCCACATGCCCAAAACACGCAGTCACTGCAGGAACCCTGCAGCATTTCCAAAGTTGAGCTCTGGGGTCAAAGGAGAGAGACATGTTGATGCAACTTGAAATGTAAAAATTACTATAGAAAACTATAATAATAAAACCACTACATGTCACCATCTCACATTAAGATAAGCATCAGAGACAAAAAAAATTGTAAAAATTATATAAATCATTCACTATAAAAATAATAATTAAGGAACATTAATGTATGAAAAATATCACATACCTCTCCACTCGGGCTTTGCACCAGTAAGCAGATAGTAGAAGATGTGGAAGGTCCTCTCATCTCTGGCTTGTCTGATTGCACGGGATTTTTCAAGCAAATCTGTTTTATTTACTAAAGAATCAAACAATTGTCGTGTGCAGAATTCCGTTACCAGCTCCTATTACTGCACGAATTCCAACCCAGACACTGTGTTAGCAGCTGAACTCGGAATAATAGGGAGATGCAGACAGATAATCTGGACTTCATGGAGCCCAGCGTGTCCCTGTCGTAAGCCTGCAGGAGTGGGATCACACAGGAGGCAAGGAGGAGATGAGGAAGAACACTGGGAACTATTTGTTCCCAGTCTTCCAAAGCGAATGGCAAAAGGAAACAACGGGCCATGTTGTCCTCTGCAACTTAAAAACAGGTTGTTTTTTTTTTTTTACACAAAATTTAAAACAATTACACAAAGACAGCATGAATAAGTGCTTCCAATAAAAAGGAAACACGTAAGGTAACATAAGCACAGTGCGGCCCAATATGGTTTTATTTTTTTGCTACATTGATACCCTACAAGGTATGAGTATGGTTTTTTAAACCCTGTGTAATAAACATGCGTTTTCAAATTACACTATGCTCAGTATCTCACAAAAAATGATAGTAATTTCAGACTCCTAGTAGTTAATTTCGATAGTTAGATAACAAACCCCACTGCCATAACCATTTGGTTATCACATCAATCAAAATATAGCAGGGATGTCAAACTCTGGCCCCCAGCTGTTTATTGCCTACAACTCCCAGAATTCTTTGAATGCAATAATGGCCAGAGAATCATAGGAGGTGTATTTCAGAAACGTCTGGACTGCCAGAGAGTGAAATCTCTTATGTGTAGTGTCATTAATATTAAACCCCAGCAGTGAAGAGACCTGCTACTGCTGTTCTGTGATACTGAAGATTTAAGCATAATAGGCAATAACATTTATGTAATGCCATGCACTCTTACCCATACAGAGATGACTCAAAACAGTACCTTGCGCAATAGGACGCCACCTCCTGGTCACATCTGAAAAGATTGCAATAAAAATGAATCTGAACAACCTCGACACTACTTCTGGAACTTGATTTTGTAACAAAAGACTTTGTTAAAGAAACTCTCTACTCATCTTGACCACGTTAGCTTTTAAAGTGGTCAGGATGTGATAATTGTCTCCTCTTCTCCTCCCCGCTTTTCTGTACCAATCTGGAGATATCACTGGGTGTAAGTGGAAGAGTTTCTTCCACCCCACCCAGCATCACCAGCAGATTTTTTAATGTCGTAGCTGCTGGTCACTAACTATATCGGTCACTAGACCGCATTAGCAAGCGGCCTCAGAGAGGCAGAGATCAATCGGATCTGGGCATGCATGCGCAGCTCTGATCCATCAATCTGTGCGGGTGCTATGAAACTTGTGTACATAAAGAGCGCAAGTACCATAGCGATGTGCAAGTTATGTAGGAGCGCAAATTTCATTAGATAGCTGCAGGGGCTGAGCCGAAGAGAAGGAGCTGCACGCAGTGAGGGACAAAAGGTGAGTAAAATCACCTACAATACAAAAAAATAGGCCAGAGGCTGTCAGTAGCATCTGCCCACTTATTTAAGGGCAAAAAAATGGAACGTTATTTTTAATAGAGTATCCCTTTAAACTAAAAGCATGATTATAAGCCAGAAATAATGGAAGGACCTGAATGACCCCAAAGCGTTTTCCATGTAAAAATTTGAATATTTTTAACAGTCCTTTATGGCTTCTTCAAATATAACGTATCTTTTCAGTGTTTGTCTTAGGAAGTCCTGTGTACTTATTTTATGCAGCAAGCTGTTAGGGACATTCAGCATTTCATTGTCATAAAGTAAGAAGGATACAGGTCTCAATGTTGGCTCCCACAATGTAGCCAGTTACATCAAAGTTGATACGAATAAATTTGCCCTAGAGAATAAAAAAACAAACAAAAGGCATATAAAAAAATAAAACTATTAGTAAAGTAAAGTTAACGTTAGAACAAACATTAAGAGATAAATTAGCTTTGCATTTATAAATGGGATGAAGAAAAGGTTTGTTATTACTATTTGAGTACATATCAAATCAATAAGCTCAGCAAAAAACATTGATGGTTATTTTTTGTTTTTCTTCAGCTTTCATAGATAACTTTTCATTGGCATATATATGTGAGAACTAGAATAATGAACATCCAAAATACATATATATATATTTTCAATTTATTTTCCAATGTTATAACCGCATCGCTGTATAAGTTCTATATTTTATAAAATTCAGGGGAACTTCCTGTGTTTGAGCCATAGCTTCTGGTTATGACTAGGGTCCAGGTCATCCAGGTGCATGAATGTCATATTTCTCATGCACAGCCATACCTAGTTCTGTTTCAATAATGAAGGCCTGAAGCACCTAAGGCGTAGGGCCCTTAAGTTGCCTCTGATGCCAGGATGCAGGGAGGATTTTTCTAGAACGGTTACAGCGCGTGTGGAGGTTTGAGCGGGAGAGGTGTAGGAGGAGTTACCATGTACTTAAGGCACGTGTGGGGAGGCTCTGCGCGCCTTTTTCTCCTGAGGTAGAGCTGGAAAAATCTTGAGCTGCGTCAGAGAGCTGTGTTTTTGACTTTTCTGCTTTAAATTGTCTTTAAGTATGGTGGAAGGCGGTGAGCTGGAGTCACTGTTGGAGGAAGTGCGGGAGGCGGCTCGGCATCGTGGTGTGGAGTGGGCGAGAATAAGTTTGTCGGAGGTGCTGGCGGCGGAGTCGGAAGTGGGAGCTCGGCCTGTCAGGGTTTCTAGGCCTCCGGAGCGGTTCAGTCCAGGAGGAGAATCCAGCGGTGGATCAGCGTCTGAGAGGTTGAGGTTGGAGGCAGTGAGAGGCCGAGGACAGTTGGTCCAGCGGATGTTGGCTGGAGGTGACGCAGTTGGGACTGAGACTGGCGTGAGCATTTTCAGAAGTGTGGAAGGTAGGAGCTCGAGGCCGGTATCGGGGGCTAATGATCCTTCTGGTCGGAGGGGTGGTGTTATGAGCGCTACCAGGAGAGAAGGAGTGCAGAGGTCGAGGAGTTCCTCGGGTGCCTTTGAAGCTTGGTCGGGTTCAAAAGGGGGTGTGAGCCAGGGAGTTGATTTGGCTCAAGCATGGAGGGGTGCTGGTGGTCCAGTTGGGAGAGCTGGTGGAGCTCTTGATGGTGAAGCACTGGCTTCAAAAGGACCGAGTGGTGTGTCGGGTTCACTTGGTGAGTCCTCAGGGGTGGTGGATGTGGCCAGGAGGAATGCATACGTGTCATTTTCTGGTCCTTTGGGGTTACAGTTGAAATAAGAGGTTAAAGAAGGTATCTGGCGGGGTGAGTATATGGAGCTTTTTTCCCTGCTTCCTTTGGATGAGGTTGCAGGGGTTAAGGATGATTCATCTAAGGAAGGTTTAAAGCAGGAAGAGGAAAGGAAAAAAAGGTATCGGAGGATTCCTAAGTTGTTTGGGAATTGGCTCCGGGCTTTTTGTATTTTGGCTAGTGTGGTTGTGTTCTGTTTCTCCACCAAAGCACTGAGAATGTGATCTCTTAACTTACTGTTGTGATGAGATGGCAATAACTCCCAGTCTAGATGAATTACAGACAGTGACTCAATCCAGATGACACCTTGAAGATCTGTTGAAGTTTTATTCCAAAACTGTAGAAAATCCACAACAATATACATCGGACAGGTCAAAAAATCGTAGTGAATCTGAGTCCATAAGGCTTGCAAAGGATTACTGGGAAGAGAACAAGGGTGGAGCTATCTGGACAGGAAATCACTGCACCATGAGGAGGGGAGGAGAGAAACCCAGAGGTAGATAAGACATGTGCAATTCTTAAAGGCATATCACAAGGCATATGAAACATGACAGGTTGGGGAGAAGAACCCACAGCACTGTTCGGCTCTTTTTTGTTATGTGGATGGGATTTGGGAGGCTTATCGGATTTATGGGGGTTGGACGTGATTGAAATACGATGAGCAGTTTAGGCAACGTTTGGCGGCTCACCCAGGGATGGGGTGGGATCAGATGGACATTACACTGTGGGTGCATCTGATGGGGGCTCAGAAGGCTTTGCCCTTTCCAGGGGGTGCCGGTGGGGGAGGGGTCAGTGTTCCACCGGCAGGTGTTAAAAAGGGATCGTGCTGGCAGTTTAACGAGGGTCAGTGCAAGTTTGGTAATGGGTGCAGATTCAAGCACGAATGTTCAAATTGTGGAGGATTGCATTCATTGTCCAGATGTTTTAAGAGGGCGAGACAGGGAGGTCTGCCTTTTGGAGGGTCTGGAGATGGGGGCTTCCCCAGTGAAACTCGACGCGATGTTACCGTGGCTAAGGCTTTACGGAAGACGTAGGGATGCAGAGTTTCTGCAGGTCAGTTTTGGTGATGGTTTTCAGGATTCCTTTTGTGGTAAGGCCAGGGGGTGGCAAGTTGAGGAATTTGAGGAATTTAAAGTCGGCTAGAGCTTATCCAGAGGTAGTTCGGGAGAAGGTGTTCAAGGAGATCGGGGCTGGTAGGATGGCGGGTCCATTCTCGTCTCCGCCGGTGCGGGATTTGAGGATATCCCCTTTGGGGGTGGTGCCGAAGCGGAAGGCTGGGGAGTTTCGCTTGATTCATCATTTATCCTATCCGCGGGGTGGATCGGTGGATGATGATATTGGTGAGGAGTTGGCCTCGGTGTCGTACGTGTCATTTGATTCCGTGGTTAGTCTGGTTTGGGATGCAGGAAAGGGGGCTTTGATGGCGGATATTGAGTCGGCTTTTCGGCTCTTACCTATTCATCCTTCGTGTCATCATCTTCTGGGGTTTTGGTTTGAAGGCAAATTTTATGTGGATCTATGTTTGCCTATGGGTTGTTCCATTTCCTGTTCCTTTTTTGAGTGCTTTAGTACATTTTTGGAATGGGTGGGTCGTGAAGTGGCAGGGTCGGCTAATTTGACACATTATTTGGATGATTTTCGGTGCATGGGTAGGGAAGGGACAGGAGAGTGTCTGCACATTCTTCGGTCTTTTCAGTGGGTGGCACACCGATTTGGTGTTCCTTTGGCTTCTGAGTGTATTCTACCTTTGGGGAAAGTGGTGGAAGCTTTGAGGCAAGTGGAAGGGGCCCTGTCGGTTAGGAAATTTCAGTTGAGAGAGCTGCAATCGCTGATTGGTCATTTGAATTTTGCGCGCAGGGTCATTCCGTTTGGAAGAGTCTTCTTGCGAGGTTTGACTTTGGCGACACGGGGTATTCGGGAAGGTCATCATTTTGTTAGAATATCTGGTGCCATGAAGGAAGATTTGGAAGTGTGGAGATCCTTTTTGGTTTTGTTTAATGGGGTGGCCATATTCCCTTCGAAAGACGTTTTGGCGAAGGACCTGGAATTTTTCACGGATGCCTCGGGAGGTGTTGGGTTTGGGGTGTACTTTGGGGCGCGTTGGTGTGCTTCTCGTTGGCCTGATCATTGGTTAGCATTTGAATTGGTGCGGAATTTGGCATTTTTGGAGTTGTTTCCATTAGTGGTGGCCTTGGAGCTGTGGGGAGGTGTTCTCGAGGGGAGAAGGATTCTGTTCCATTCTGACAACATGGCGGTGGTGTCAGCGGTTAATTCTTTGTCGGCTTCATCATTGCCAGTCATTAGATTGCTGAAGAGGTTTGCGTTGCTTTGTCTTAAATTTAATGTTTTATGCAGGGCAAGGCATGTTCTGGGTCGCCTTAACTCAGTGGCGGATGCTTTGTCTGGTTTACAGTAGGACAGGTTTCTTTCCCTGGCTCCGTTGGCAGAGGAGGTGGGCACCCCTTGTCCGGAGGGCCTTTGGCAGCTAGGCTCAGAAATTTTTGGAAGATGAGTGAGAGGTTCTTTGTCTGAGTGCACTTGGAAGGCCTACTCGTGAGTTTGGAGGGATTGGGACGCATTGGCTGAACGTGAATGTTCAGGTACGTTTCGGTTGGTGGATTGGATGAGGAGAGTTTGCTTAGGGCGTACCTCATTCGGTTATTCGAATCAGGGGCATCTCCTGGTACAGCAGTCGTTGGCCGCCTTGGCTTTCCTTTTCCAGGTATCGGGGAAAAGAGATGTCACCAAGGATTTTGTTATCAGATGTGCAGTTCGGGGTTATGTGAGGGGGAGGTGCAGGGTGGACGCTTGGTGTCCAGTTTTGAAGCAGTTATTGGAGGGTCTATGGGATTTTGTCAGGAATTTTTGTTCCTCACCTTATGAGGTTCTGCTTATGAGGGCGGCATTTTTTTTTTTTTGGGGCCTTTCGAGTGGGTGAGCTGGTGCGCAATTCTAGGAGAGGAGGTGGTGGTTTGGGAGCTGATGCGGTTTGGTTGGGAGTTGAGGAAATTGTTATTTGGGTTTCTAACACCAAGACTGATCAGTTGGGTAGGGGGCGTAGAGTTGGTTTATCAGTGAGGATAACTGCGTGGTTTGTCCGGTTAAGGAATTTTTGGAGGTACGGGTGGAGTCTGGAGTGGCCTTTTTATGTCACACGGATGGATCGGCTTTATTGAGGTATCAGTTTGTTACCATTTTTAAGAAGGGTTTGTTGAGTTTAGGGAGAAATCCGGAGGAATTTGGTTCTCACTCCTTTCGTATTGGGGCAGCAACAGAAGCTTCGAGGTTGGGTTTGTCAGCAGTGGAAATTCAAGAATTGGGAAGGTGGAACTCGAGGGCAGACCAGGTTTGGTGGTATGAATTTTGGAAACACTTGTTAATGCTGGGAGGTTATGTGGAGAAAAGTTTGCTGTATGATCTGTTCTGTTCTGTTTTTCACTTTTAAAAAAAAAAAAAGGAAATATCAAACTTATACATGAAATATGAATTTATACCTTTTATATGGAATATATATATTTATTCTAATTTATACATTGTATATTTGTTTGTTGTTTGTGGAGGAGTGTGGGGGTTGGAGGATTTGGAGGCGTGGGGTATGGTCATTGTTTATGTTATGTTTTCTTTGCAGGTATAGACATCGTTTATTTGGCAGGGAGTTTTTCTTTTTCGGAGTAATTTTGTGTGGTGGAGATGTTGGTAATTTGTTTTTGTTTTATCCAGATCCTTCGAGAGTTGTATGGATCGTTGGAGATTCGTTGTTTTTTTGGGTGAGGAGAAGAGCGTTGGTGCGAACATCTGGAGTACAGATGGGTTTACATGGGTCGGCAACACGGGTACGGTGGTACGGAATCCGTGGGCTCCTATGGGAGGAGTTTAAACTGACGGTTTTGGGTGCCCTTAGGCACGGTAAAGTTCTCCATGTGCTGGTGGTACACATGGGAGGGAACAATTTGGGTGTGGTCCCTCTTGGTGTGCTGCTGGAGCAGATGCAGGCGGATCTGCGGCAGTTGAGGGAGTGGTCACCATGGACAGTGGTGGTGTGGTCTGAGGTGCTGCCGAGGATGGTGTGGAGGCAGGCGGAGAATGAGGAGGCGATGCGGCTTTGCCGGATCAAGGTGAATCGCTGTATGGGATGGCGTTCACCTGAATGATGTGGGCAAGGATCTGTTCATCCTGGGACTCAAGAAGGGGATTGAACAAGCCCTGTTTCTCCTTGGTGGGGGAGCTCTCCCATAAGGGGGTTATGTGAGGAGCTCTTGGCGGGGGCTTGTAGGCAGTGCTGGGTAGGGGTTCCTTTTATTTAGGCTAATTTTGGTCAGATGGTTGGGAGGTTTTTGTGGTTGGTTTGTTTGGAGGTGTGTGGTGGCTGTGTGGAGTCCTCTTTCAGCACTGGGTTATTGGATTATTTTGTTATGGGAATTTTTATGTCATGGTGGTGGGTATATTGTATGGAGTTTTTAGTTGTGGCCTGTATATATAATAAATATATATATTATTCCACAGTTATGTGTTGTGTATTTTTGAGTATTTATTGTCTCCCTGCGTACGACTCGGTCATCAGTCAGCGACTTATGGAACAGTTGATGTTTTTCATTTTCAGATAGTCACATCCAATTTTAAAGGTAGATTTCCAGTCTGTTGCCTGGCAACTGGCAATGGCAGTCTGTCAGACTTGAGGAAGGCCAATCTATGGCTGAAATGTGGCTAATATCTAAATAAAGCTATGCTGACTGAAGCCTATGTGGAGTGCCAGGACTTCCCTCTTTATTTTATGTCTGATGGGACCCTGAGTATGTTCTAGGTCTCATGAGCACCCACTAGACTGACCATTGTGTTCCTATTAGGAGTGCATTTCTTCTCTCCAATTATTATTTATTTATTTATTAGTGGCTCATGCTTAACACAAGAAATCAAACAAGCATAAAATGCATATTAAAAAACTTGTCTATTAAAGGGTAACATACTGATGTGGTTGAAAAAAAATAATGATGTCTATCATGTCCATCTTTTCACACATTCCTGTTCGGCTGTTTATCCTAGAGAATGTAGGATTGTGCATTTTATCCTAATAGGCTGTTTTCTTAACATAAATTAATTAGAGGGCACAAGACTTTCTCTTCCTCCGTTCTTTTACCCTTAGCAAATATTATCATCCATAGAATAGAGCCTTTTGTACTTGAATCAATTTTTTTGCAGAGGCGATTGCTTTAACATACAGTGGTTCGGTGCATACACAATAAGTAAACATTATGTGGTATAATGGGAAAGCACCTTCTACGAGCACGATACATACAGGTACATTGGTGAATTTTTCATCCACATTAAAAGAAAAAACATAAAATATTCACATACTGTAACATGTACAAAATACTACAATTATTATTTTCACAAAACGTATCACACTCACATGACTGAGAGCCCTTAAAGGCTCTATTGTTAATGCCATTATGGGCTCTCAAACGTGTGAGTGTGATACTTTTTGTGAAAATAATATTTGTAGTATTTGTACATGTTACACTATGCTATCCTGCTTTCTTTAGAAAGAAGAAAGACACAAATGTAATAAAGCATGTTGATGGCTAAATGTATCTTCCAATTTTACATATCCCTCTATTCAGATCACAGCTATACAAGGTCTACTTACAAATCTCGAGGAGTTATCATTCTTCACAGTTTTCGCGTTACCAAATGCTTCAAGGATGGGATTGGCTTGAAGAAGCTGTTTCTCCAGCTCTCCCTAAAATTCACGTCAACAGTTATTAAAAGCAATCATTAACTGAAATGGAATGGCACAAAACGGGATACACACGATATATCAGGATAACATAATTAACTCTCAGAGCCAATTACTTCTTTGGATGGACAAGTTGATATGCTGAAGAGGGGCAATTAAGTCTGCTGCTGTTGCATGAAGTCTGAAACAACTATGTAACTGTCCTGTGATGTTTCATAGATCAAAGACCTAGTGCAAGATCCACTCAGTTTCATTACTGGAACCCCTCAGATTGGCCTTGGATTGGAACCAAAGTGACTGTTTTCTACTTTTGGAAAAAGCTTACATTTGTGAAAAATATGTAAGATTGCCTTGGCAATTATAGCTTTGTAACTTGATGACCCGTGTGTAGTAGTTGGGCTTGTTATATAAAACGAGTAAGCAACACAGAGATATAAAGCAGCCGGATTCTCCTGCAAACCCTTTTTATTCATAAAAGGGTTTTGTTGCTATACAATTGTGCCGTTAAATGGAATAACAATTAGCCTGCAATAGAATAAATCAATGTCTTCAAAGTTGTCATTGATTTTGCATGCAGTAGTCGGTCACTTATAGGCATAATCTAAATATACAGCACGCCATGCATCTATAGGGGTGCATTATGGGTATCCCCTTCTGCAGAGAAGCCATTTAGCTTCCTTTAATGAAACCCAATACATTGTAAACTATTGCAGTTAAGGAAAGCAACAGTCAGCTATAGATGTTACATGCGCAAATGGCTAGTGATCTGTATACTAAACAAAATAGTAGATTGGATAGGAGTCAGGTTATCCCAAAACAGGGTTAACCTTTCAATTAAACAGAAAAAACAAAACAAAATGAAGATAGTGGCTACAATAGAAGATCTGTTGAAGAATAGGTTTTTTAACCCCTTCACTACCGAGATCAAAATAACTCAGGACTTCAAATGCACCATCAGGTCCCAATATCGAGTTACCTCATTCTGCAGCTCTGAAGGACAAAAGCAAATGAAAATCATTTGCTGCAAACTAATTTCATTTGCTGCAGATGAATTTTGTTTGCTTTTTGGCTGCCGAAGGTGCTCCCAAAGTTTTAGTCCTGTGGGAATAATGCCCGAGGTAAATCAGTGGAAGACTGTCCTGACATATCAGGCTTTCAGCAGCCGAGGCAGCAAGGAACCACGAGCTACAGCTTTAACTACGGTAACTCCATTTGGATAGTAGATGGCGCCACCTGCCTGACAAATAGGTTATTACAGAATTTCTTACTGTATAACTGATTAAAAATGGTTCCTGACAATGGCTTTTTGGAAAATCACTTGGTAGTGAAGGGGTAAGTTAGCCTCTTCCACCTGCCTTATAGATTTATATGAACTCCTCTGGTAACGTAGGCAGAATATCTACTATTATTCCTTGATGTCTACCTTTCGTCATTGAGACTTTATATGGTTTCAGGGTTTTATTTCCAATTTATTTTATACAGAACATTCAATTAATAGTAGATAGCACTATTTCTATTTCTTTTAGATAGGGAAGGGGATTCTATCACCCTCCTATGTTAATTTACATGAAGTGCTCGGTTACATTGTTTCAATTATATATAGCATACACCTGCTTAACGTGTTCCACTCTGCCTACAACAAAACACCTTTGTTGTTTACTGCCCATAATTTTTTTGTTGCTTTTTACTACACCTTTTTAAATAATGGATAAAAGTTATGTTTTGAATTTTTACAATTAGTCACAGAGATTATTCTATTCAATATTTTAGAAAGCATGCATCTGATTACACTGCCGGAGCATTAAGCGGCATAGGAAGCATTTGCTACATATATAACATTTGTTATATTGTGTATCACTTATTAGGTTGCTAATTTGTTATGCATTTAATAGCTATCAGGGTTATTCAGGGTTATTATACTGGAGAATCGAAAATTCTAGGTCAAAATAGCCGATTTGGAAAGTGAGATGAAAGGGAGAATTTTTATGGTTTGGCTATTTTGACCTCGAATTTTCCATTCTATAGCCATTCTCCTGCTTTTCACCTCTCTCTGAATAACCCTGTTAGTCTTTTAAAGTAGAATTCTGGGCCTATTTCATGGCTTCTCTCACAGTGCATAGATCAGAGATCTCAAACTTCGGCCCCAGATGTTGACGGCCTATAACTCACATACTTGTTCGAATGCAATAGAGGACCAGGGAATCATTAGTGTTGTAGTTCAGAAACATCTGGGCGCCAGAGTTTAAGTCCCTGGCATAGACAATCTTTTAAAAAAAAATAGTGAATAAATATAAATACTATTTTTATTTACTTGTTTATTGTAGGGAACATCAGATCACTTTGGCAACTTTTCACTGCTGTTCGTTGTTCTCTGAATAGACTAACTATGTCTTCTCTATGGGGGATTTCACTGGCGTTGAACAGGCACCGTATTTTGCTGGCAAATCGCCAAATTTTGGCAAGCTGCCTGCTTTCTGAATAGAGAATGGCCACGAAATTGCACCGTATGGGGAAATTCACTATTCGGTGCAATTTCGGGACCAGATCGTCTCTCTCTGAATTACCCCTTATGTTTTTCACTTTGCTATATGATGAACGACATTTTAGATTTCCTTAAATTTATTTTATATAGTATCCAATACCTATATAAAAGGCAAAATATTTAGTGTTATATGTTCCTCATACCAATCTATTAGACTAAAAACAAATATTATGTGAAATCACTTTTTGGCAAAAATATATAAAATTTGGTCTAGTTGCCAGGTTTCACCCCAAAGTGACGAATCCAGGTGAAAAAGGGCAAATACAATTCAGAGGCACTATCTGGTGTGCCAGGACTGCTTCTACGGTCAATGAAAACCCAGATGACCTCTATTGTAATCTGGAACTTGGTCAATGACACATTTAAAGGACCTGATATAATAGCTCTCATAGCTTGGGCCAGTTTGAGAATTCTAATACAGCCAAGCCAGGATGAAGAAATGTAATTGAACTGTAAAAACTAGGGTCAAAGTCAGTGGCGTCACTAGGGTTGGTGTCACTCGGTGCGGTAACTTATGGTGTCACCCCCCCCCCCCGAGTTTTACGGGTTTTTTTCTTAACTACTTTTACTCATAAATCAGTACTCCCATATAACACTGAATGCTCGTAATACACGGCGCACATTACTGTGAGGTTTGTTGCTGTGGAGCTCTGTGATATGCTCATACACAAATTGTGGCGAACTGCCAGAAAGTACGGTGCCTGTTCGAAGGCAGTGAAAGTCCCCATAAAGAAGTAATGGTTAATCTGTTCAGAGACACCGAACAGCAAAGAAATGTCCTGATGTCAGTTGTTTCATTTGGCAGGTTTATTCAGGCGAACGAACACCATAGGTTTCAATGTTAAAAATATTCCTGTTTTTATCCAATATCAAGTAAACCGTTTATTCCTTTAATCTGTAGTAAAAAATATCTTTATTTACTGATTACATTTTTTTAGTATCTTTTAGGCATTTCTCAAAAAATATTTTTTTTTCTGTAAAAGACCTTTTTATTATCATTCATAGGACCTTATATGTTAATTCCAGATATTTTCGTTCAGTAGTTTTTTTTAAAACAGCGGGCGACGGGTTTGCGGCGGCATTCAGTGGCTGATTCCCTGCACTTCAGGGACCTTGCGGTGAATTCACCAAGGAAATTTGATTCCCCAAAGTGCAGGGAACAACAGAACACTGAAATGTCTGCGTCATTTCGGTGCTCTGCGAATATCCTCTTTGTGGTGTTTTTTTTGCCGCCCCAGGGAAATTGCCAGCCTAGGCCTTGCCTACCCAGGACATACTTGAAAATTCTCAATGTATCCTTACTGGTAAAATATTTTTGTGAAAAAAATATATATATTTTTTAGGGTGTCACCCTAGGGGGTGGTGTCACCCGGTGCGGGCTGTACCCCCCGCACCCCCCTTGTGACGCCACTGGTCATAGTGATTCAGTAGAAACACCAGCTTACCCAATGGAAAATGGATGTGTCCAGTAATATTGCACTTATATTATCAAATAGGGAGCAGCAACTATTCGATAATTGTATTCTTAGTGAAGGTTTCTTATTATATATTTGAGTACTTGGAATCACAGAATATTCTAACCTTACCGAGGTCTTAAAATGAAGATAAAAATGTTTAATTCTTATTAAAATGGCTACTACTTTAATCATTATTTTTAGTCATAATGATTTAAGATGCTCTTTACATGTCATGTAAAGCATTTGATATTTCTACATGTTTTGTTAAAACATACAATTATGGCAAGCAGCAAAACCATGCACTCATGCAGATTAAGTCGAAAATATCAGTATTTAGCATGCAAGCTGGATAAACTGGTGTAAATCCAACTATTATTACAAAACACAACATAAAAAAATGGAATTAAACCTCAGATTCCACTGATTCAGAATGCTATTCAGGACTTCCTGTGCAGGCAGATTGACTCTTTCGGTTGATTGGAAATGTTAAGCTAGGAGTATCAGATACACACAGAGGGTTTATGAGGTTTGAATTTATGCCCATGGTTCTCATCCACTATTTTAAAATGGGAATCCAAGAGTGGTTTGTTTAAGCAATGACACATGATTTGGTATTAAGGAAAAAAAAAATGGTATTGCTAGCTTATGAGCAATTACATTTTATTAAATTATCATTTTTCTTTGGCTTAATTACATAGTTACATAGTTACATAGTTATATAGGCTGAAAAAAGACATGCGTCCATCGGGTTCAGCCTCTCCCACATAACCTACTGCTGTTGATCCAAAAGAAGGCAAAAAACCCAGTCTGAAATGCTTGCCAATATGCAACATACTGGGAAAAAATTAGTTGTCATTGTGTTTAGTAAAATACTAAAATGTACATTTAGTAAACTAGGTTTAGATCACGATGTTATAATGGCTGAGAACCAAATCTCTAGGCATATCAAAACTCATCGATGTCATAATCTGTTGAATGTGTCCAAATCAAGTGCTATTGTTGCATTTTCCATAGTGATATACAACTCGTTACCTTGTTCCACCACCACCACCTCTTGTTTTGATCATGTCTGTGCAACAATAGCATGCAAAGGTCCACTCTGTGAGTCACACACATGTACATACACACTAAACACTACACAATCTACTTTACTCACGTAAGCAAAAGATGGGCCTTGCTGTAGTTGAACAATGCAGTAAAACAAATGTCAGAATTATCCTTTAACAAGTATACAGTTTGTCCCATTTTCACAAAAGTATCAGCAAAAAAGTATATAAAAAAGTTACATTTTCTGAAGAAACACATTTGCTTCTCATTTTTATAGTGACAGTTTTGTAAGCATTTACTGTGGATTGTCATGTTACCACCACTACTGTATATTAAATTCTCTAGATCACAGAATGAATGTTTGCAACTCAGTGAGTCTCGTGAAATATTCATATTTTACGTAACATTTTTCCAAGACTGTGTAGGTACACACACATATTAAAATAAAACTATCTGCATGTATACATTCATGAAAAATATAGCTATCTGGCAATAAATGTTTATCAAGGACTTTGTGGCAACGTTTCTCCTTTGAGAAAATTCCTGAGCATTAGTGGCGCCATATGATAACAGTTTACTCCTCTTTACAATCTCTCCAACTCACCACCAAGAAGTAAATCTACTGTCATGTTTTTTTCAATTACGAGTCTAAACATTATATCAAATAAACATTAGAACAAGAAAAATGGTCAAAAATAGATAAAATACAAAAATACCAAAGAGCTGATTTAAATGTGTTATAATCTTTTTATAGTTTATATTTTTTTGTCTCGAACATAATATAATGCACGGCTGACTTAAATGTAGAACTCAACTGTTGCTTTGTCAATTAATGAGTGGGCGAGGGTGATGAAAGATGATGTTCTATTTCAGGGACCAGCAACCTTGGCCCTCCAGACGATTTTGAGCTATATTTCCCATGATTCTTTACCAACCTAATGAGTGGCTTACCGTCATGGCAGATATATTTCTAAAACATATGGAAGGCTAAGGTGAACGGTGTAGGACTTACAGCAGTTTGCAGATGTGCCTCCCAGTTGTTAAGGGACCAAAGGTAATGGGACAGTTGTCTTCTCAGCTGTTCCATGGCCAGGTGTGTGATATTCCCTCATTACCACAATTACAATGTGCAGATAAAAGGCCCAGAGTTAATTTCAAGTGTGCTATTTGCATTTGGAATCTGTTGCTGTCAACTCTCAAGATGAGATCCAAAGACCTGTCACTATCAGTGAAGCAAGCCATCATTAGGCTGAAGAAACAAAACAAACCCATCAGAGAGATAGCAAGAACATTAGGCGTGGCCAAAACAACTGTTTGGAACATTCTCAAAAAGAAGGAACGCACCGGTGAGCTCAGCAACACCAAAAGACCCGGGAGACCACGGAAAACAATTGTGGTGGATGAACGAAGAATTCTTTCCCTTGTGAAGAAAACACCCTTCACAACAATTGGCCAGATCAAGAACACTCTCCAGGAGGTAGGTGTATGTGTGTCAAAGTCAACAATCAAGAGAAGACTTCCCCAGAGTGAATACAGAGGGTTCACCACAAGATGTAAACCATTGGTGAGCCTCAAAAACAGGAAGGCAGATAAGAGTTTGCCAAACAACACCTAACAAAGCCTTTGCAGTTCTGGAACAAGATCCTATGGACAGTTGAGACCAAGATCAACTTGTACCAGAGTGATGGGAAGAGAAGAGTATGGAGAAGGAAAGGAACTGCTCATGATCCTAAGCATACCACCTCATCAGTGAAGCATGGTGGTGGTAGTGTCATGGCGTGGGCATGTATGGCTGCCAATGGAACTGGTTCTCTTGTATTTATTGATGATGTGACTGCTGACAAAAGCAGCAGGATGAATTCTGAAGTGTTTTGGGCAATATTATCGCTCACATTCAGCCAAATGCTGCAGAACTCATTGGACGGCACTTAACAGTGCAGATGGACAATGACCCAAAGCAAACTGCAAAAACAACCAAAGAGTTTTTGAAGGGACAGAAGTGGAATGTTATGCAATGGCTAAGTCAATCACCTGACCTGAATCCCATTGAGCAAGCATTTCACTTGCTGAAGACAAAACTGAAGGGAAAATGCCCCAAGAACAAGCAGGAACTGAAGACCGTTGCAGTAGAGGCCTGGCAGAGCATCACAGGGATGAAATCCAGTGTCTGGTGATGTCTATGCATTCCAGACTTCCGGCTGTGATTGACTGCAAAGGATTTGCAACCAAGTATTAAGAAGGGAAAGTTTGATTTATGATTATTATTCTGTCCCATTACCTTTGGTCCCTTAACAAGTGGGAGGCACATCTGCAAACTGCTGTAAGTCCTACACCGTTCACCTGAGTTGGATGTACATACCCTCAAATTAAAGCTGACAGTCTGCAGTTAAAGCACATTGTGTTTGTTTCATTCCAACTCCATTGTGGTGGTGTATAGAGCCAAAGATGTTAGAATTGTGTCGATGTCCCAATATTTCTGGACCTGACTGTATACATCATGAACATTCAATAAACTGACCTAATTGGAAAGATGAACTATGTGTCAACGAAATACATGTTCTTTAACAGCTAGTTTCTTTTTAACTGTAAGGTCCTTCAACACACACCAAGCAAATCATTATCATTCCATAAACATGAATACTGTGATGTAACTGTATATTCTTCACATGTCAGTTACTTGGCAAGAAGGAGGAAGAAAAACGGCTGTGGTGCCTTTACAATTCATTTCTTACTCTTCCTAAAGAGTTATTATCACGAGTAACCAGACTTACAGTAATGGTGGTATCTTTTTTCCCCTTGTGCGAGGATGCTACAACGGCCAGGTACTGAATGACTTTCTTGGTATTTTCTGTTTTTCCTGCACCAGATTCACCTCTGAAGAAAAAATATGATTATATACCACATTTGCTAATTTTCATGCAGGAAGTTCTATAAGATCTAAAACATTTACTGATTTACTTGTATTTATTATATTTATATATTAGACACTGTATATAGAATAGCATTCATATCAATCGTCCTGCATTGTTATATCAGGTACCTCTAGAGCTACCATCATTTTTAATATTTCCGTACCCATTAAACCTCACTTGTTTTGCTTACTTATAGGGCACCACCAACTTGGTGATACCATTGACACACCAATTTGAAGTCCAGTCAGAGCTGCTAGTCTTTACCTGTCAGGTGAGATCAGAAAAGTTGGGCTATAGGAGACAGGTGATGGTGGCACCCAGCAATCGAGTATGATAGGTGCACCTTAAACTCAAACCTCAGCAATACCTTTCACCAACATGTGAAAAAACATATTTCTGGAGTCTGTTACAAAATAGTTGGCAGGATGGTTGATTTTTGGTTAATTAAAATGTATCGGGCCGTATTCTAGCTGAGCTAGAATAGAAAAATTAGGCACAAGCTGTTAACGGCTCCATATGACTTGTTCTGTTATGAGTGAGACATTATATTAACAGCTCAAACGTAATATAATTGTGAGATGCTAAAACCTGTTGACAGTGGTACCATGTGTCACCACTAGTGTCATTTCCTGGCATCCATAGGACACCAGAGAGAGCCCTCTGCAAGATTGCATGTAAGTGATCTCTCAGTGGCAGCAGAAGGACATTCGGAACACGGGGAGGACACGGGGGTCATCCATTTAGACTGGAAGAAAGAAAATTCAGCCTAAAGCATAGGAAGTTGAGGTGGTTGGGTCAGAGACTGTACAGACTTTTAAAAAATGACTGGATGACTTCCTGCAGACACAGAATATTAAGGGTTATAATATTTAATATGTGGGTAAAAGCTTCTTGATCCAAGGAGAAATCTGACTGCCATTCTGGGGTCAAGAAGGAATTTTTTCCCAGTATGTTGTATATTGGCAAGCATTTCAGACTGGGTTTTTTGCCTTCTTTTGGATCAACAGCAGTAGGTGATGTGGGAGAGGCTGAACCCGATGGACGCATGTCTTTTTTCAGCCTATGTAACTATGTAACTATGGGACTTGATAACTATTTCTTCTCAGTGGCTTTCTGCTAGAGATGAGAGGAGGCAGTGGACAGACGCATCCTCAGCACTGTCTTTCTTATATACAGGCTCGAGATGAAAATAATGAGCAACCTTGGACTATACGAACTACAGGAAGCATTCAATCACAGTAGGCAGCCGCAACAGATGACCCACAAGGAAAGTTTGCAGATTTGCTGACATTGGACGGGAGGCGTTATACTTTATGAGTGGGGCCATTATACTTAAAACTCACTTGTTAAACATACCGGCTTGGACAGAATTCAGCCTCATTGTTGTAACTCATATTTAAAGTAATCACACTCAGGTTTGATGGTTCCTTTCCAATTATTTTACAAGGTCTAAATTTTGAGTCCTGCAGAGTATTCAGCTACAGCAACGCACATGGTCACTTTGAGGACTATAAGGACCACATAAAGTCCACAATTGCTCAGGTAGCCAAATGGGCCTGGAGAGTTGTTAAAGAAAAAAAGTCTCAATGGTGACAATAAGAAAAAAAAAACAATGTGAAATAGATATCATAGCAGTTATAATGTGACCAGTTATAATGTGCAGTCAAGAGGGTAACATTTCAAACAGTCCTTTTCGCCTTTTGTATGAGATCTATAGTCAATGAGAAAAGAGAAGCTTCCAAAATATTCATATATATTACATAATTAAGATGTCACTCAGAATATCAGTTCCTTCAGAAGGTTCTTATTCAGGTATGACAAGAACAACAGTGGTATTACATTAAAAACCAGTGGGCTATATTCCAAAATTCTCCATAAAATGAAGATGGTAAGCAGGAAAGTCTGTACCTACAGATTTTCCTTACCATCTCCATTTCACCAACTTTTTCCACTTTATGAGCGCGTAGCTCCGGGAACGAATCGCAAAATTGTCTGATACTGGCAGTGGCACAACCTGCCGCCACAAGCATCAGCTCGCAGAGTCCATAGGACTCCATGGAGCCTTGCGCGTCTTGGCTGTGAGCTCTGCACAAGCTCACTCTCACAAGATTGCGCTGCGGAAGGATCACAGAGGGAGACTAGGAACTATTTGTTCCTAGTCTCACTTTGTTCCTGGCAAGAAGAAGAGGTGAATTGCACCACCTTTTTCACCACAGGATGAGAGTTGAGTATGGGATTTAATGGGTGGATAGGACAATGTGTTACATAATTTTGCAAATGCAAAATCACTTAACACCAGCTTTTGGGAGACGGTATTTCACAGTGAAATAATGTCCCCCGTGTGGAAGAACAGGTTACTTTGTAATAGCCCGCACTTCCATGTGGAGGTGAAAATTAACGTCTCCCATAATAAATATGGGAGACGGTAATGTACAGTAACCTTGCACAAGGAAATGCTATATTCGAGCCGCAACCTCAGTTTGCGGCAAAAATGGAATGGCATTTTCTGTTGATAAAATAATTACAGGAGACGTTTTGTGTAACGGTCCCTGTAGTTAGCTTATCGACATCTATGTAATCCCGGTTATTCTGACAAAATGAAGAAATGGTGGGATGTTTTTTTCATTTGAAGACAACCTAAATTAGTAATCTATGTAAAAATGCCTCACTACTACAAACATATTCATTTTGTTATGATCGCATAAATTTGCTTTTACATTAACTAAAACTTCATGCACATAAAGCATGTGGCCAATTACGTAAAAAAGCACGTATAAGATTTTTTTTACATTTAATGAGTACGTATTCTGTACACCATAACATTCCACGTTTCCTTCATGTGGGGTTGAGTGTGTGCACTCTGCATGATATATACAATTTAATTTATGTAGTATACATTGCTGCATCATAGTTGATGTAAGCTGTAGAACTGTTTATTTATGGAAAGCTGTTATCTTTAGTTAGACAGTTAGAAAAAGTTCAAACATTTTGCCATGACTTATATATTCAGAATGTTCCTATGAGTCTTTCTGTTAATGGTAATACAATTCGTTTGTTTTGCCGCACATGTGATTACCAACAGATTGTATCTCAGGTTTTGCTGTCAACACTCTAGGGGCCCTATTCCAACCCTGCCATTAACTTAATAGCTCAAGTCACTATTCTGACTTTGTCCTAAGTATTGCTTGTGGCTTGGAATTATCGTATCTTTACTGTTCATTAACAGCTCCTATACTTTGTATACTTTGTATAGGAGCCACTAATAACTGCTCAGAAAGAGAACAATGAGTTATTCCATGGAAGCGTGATGTTCTTGGCTCAAGCTGTTAGTCTGCAAAGAATACCAACTCTCAGAGCCTCAAAAACACCAAAACCACAACATTGGGAAAAAAATATTGTAAGGGCTATACTCCTCTCTGATCACACAGTGCAGGGGGTAGTGCAATCTGTTGTCTTCTCTGGCCCCATGCAGAGGAACACTGGGAACAAATCATTTCCAGTATCCTTCTGCTGCTTCAATGTGATCCCTCATACGCAAGCTAGCACAGAGAATACAATTCTATTACATCTTGACTGTATATCTATAGCAGCTGTTTCTATTGGGGTGCACAGTATCACTGGTTACAATGAGGACATTCAGGGCACTGGTGGAGAGTGCTGGATTAAGATGAATTTAATGTTTTGATATTAGATTATTTAAAAAAGACAATGAAAGACAGGGAGTGATAGGTTAATTATTATTGATATGACTGTATTAATTTAAGTTAGTATTTCTAATGAAGAAGGTGGGAGTAAGTGTTCTGTGTTTCACCTGCTTGTATTACTGGAGACGGCATCCCATCCTAGCATGATGTGCTCTCTTTGAGGCCTGGTGTACATGAGGATGGGGAGGGAGGCCCATGATAATGTTCCCTCGGGTTATTAGTAGGGATGAGCTGTTCGGGTTCGGACGGTTCGGAGTTCGACCCGAACTTTGGCAGTTCGAAAGTTTGCGAATTTCAAACTTTTTGGGTGTGTTCGGTTCGAGTTCGAAAAAAAAAAGAAATTTTTAAAAAAGTATAGAAAATGCTTAAAAAAATACTAAAAAATCTAGAAATAAAGAGACTCTTTACTGCAGAATATTATAAGCAACGGTTTATTAGATATTGAATTAAAAACTAATGTGTACGTGGAAAGATTATCAACTCTAAATGACCTCTGTTCACAAACGGGCATAACACCAGGTGTTTTTAGTCTGGTAATCAATTTGATACATTGTACACCAAACTGAGGGTGGGGTGGTGTCTGCTTCTGATTAAGATTTGAGAATTAATTTCCCTAAAACATCCTAATATGCTGCATTTAACCCTTTCGCTGCTGAGGCTTTTCACACCTCTGTGCTGAGGTCATTTTTACAGCTTTCGCTCATCATGTTTAACGGCGTTTTGTAGCCATATTTTGATATATGACCCAGACATATTATATATCGTTCTTTCCGGCAGACTTGGTAGATTCATAATATGTCATTATTATATGTATACGTTATGTCATGTCTGTATATTATAACAAAAATGCAATAAAATTTGAGTTTTCAATAATTTATTATGTGTAAAGTGTTTTTTTTTCACATTTTAACATGCGATTGTTTGCGGTTATATTTTGTATGGGGTGCGCTTGTTAAAAAAATTAGAAATGGGGTCTCGTTACATTTTTTTTTGGGGAAAATTTCGCTTTTTTTAACAAACGCACCGCATACAAAAATCGTTAGTGCAGCATTATTGTTCACATTATAATTGAAATGGGAACAATATTGCTGCCTTAACAAAACATTTTTTTTTTTTTTTTTTTTTTTTATTTTTTTTTTAATTTCATTCTCATGTTTGGTATCCTTGGAAAGGCCATGCTCTGGCCGATCCAACAATATCAAACATTAACCCCTAGCTGCCACGTATCAGGAGATATGGGGTTCATTGGAACCCCCTATCTCCACCATTGGAGATATGCACGATGACGCCAGTCCTCAGGGGGAGTTTCTGGAGACTTGGCCGACATCCAAGATGTCGGCCAGCGCCAGGAGAGGATCACGATCCGGCACTTTTCAGCGCCGATTCATGATCCGGCTCCCCAGGGGTTAATAACAGCCACCGTTTGGAAGGGCAGGCTGTGCCCTTCCAAACGGTGCCTGGATTAACCCTCTGCCCCCGGCGATCGGGAGGGAGAGAGGTCCGAAGAGGTCCATCTAATTGCTCCGCCGGGGTCCCGGAGTGCTGGGCTGACATCCAAGATGTCAGCCCGCACCGGGGGGCGCAGCAATCCGACGGAATCTGGCGGATTGCTGCCTCCTGTGCATGGACGCGCTCAGCGCGTCCATAGCACAGGAGAACCACTTGGCTGGACGCGCTGAGCGCGTCCATAGCAGCCAAGTGGTTAACTGGTGATTAAAAAAAATTCTAAATAACATCTAAGGCTAGGGTCAGATGAGCGCATTTTGTACGGACTGTGCGTCCGTGCAGTACGGACGTACTTACTGACTGACAACAAGGTAGTGGCCAAACAGTCTGTTTTTTTCACTGACGTATTTTTTGACTGATGTAGCAGGGAAAATAAATTAAAATGAAAAAACATTCTGTCCGTCAAAAATGCTGGACGTATAAATGCAGTCCATCTGACCTAGTTTCATCACTCACATACAAAGCTACACGGACGTTGCGGACATGGCGCACTCCGCACGTCCGTTCTAGCAGTATTACGTTCTTGCCTAACCTGCGTCCGTTGGCTGCTTCCGCCATGCATCCGCACTTCCGTGCGGACGTACTTCGTGTGTGGGGCTCCATTGGTCAGAATGCTATGCTGCCACGGACGTACAAATGTGCGACAACACGGACGTGATAACTACGCTCGTCTGACCCCAGCCTTAAGCATTGTTATTTTTCACCTCGGGATTAAACATTCACAGGGTTATTCAGAGAGCGGTGAAAAGCAGGAGAATAACTGGAGAAGTGAAAATTCTAGGTCAAAATAGCCAAACCAGAAAAATTCTCCCATTTAACTCACTTTCCAAATGGCTATTTGGCCTAGATTGTTCTCTTCTCCTGCCAGTTCTCCTGGCTTTCACCTCTCTCTCAGGGTTGTTCAGAGAAAGGTGAAAACCAGGAGAATGGCAGGAAAAGAGAACAATCTGGACCAAATAGCCGATTTGGAAAGTGAGATAAGGCTAGGGTCAGACTAACGCATTTTTCACAGCGACCGTCAAAAAGTGCGTCCGAACGCATTGCCGTATTTTTTCACAGAATGCGCGAAAACGGTCATACGATGCGCATTTTTGTGCGTGATTTTTTACGGATCCAAACCAGGAAACTTTGGGTGTCTGGACGTTATGTTGGCCGCACATGAGCAGGGTCTGACGTCTCCAAATCACGCACGCACGCCGCTAGTGGACGCAGCACACTCTGTACGTCCGTACTAGCGGTTCTGCGTTCTCGGAAAAATGCGTTCATTTTCCACTTGCGTTGCGTAGCCGGACTTTTGTGCGACCGTACTTCGTATATTGGCTGTCATTGCCCGTCATTTGCTGCTAGTGCGGCCGTGATTAAGTGTGCCTAAACGCATGTTAAAAATTCGCTAGTCTGACCCTAGCTTAAATGGGCGAATTTTTCTGGTTTGGCTATTTTGACCTAGAATTTTCCATTCTCCAGTCATTCTCCTGCTTTTCACCGCCAAAAAATCAGTAAACTTTTTCTGCGTGTCCGAAAATGTCTCCTCTTTTCATACAGACTGCCGCCCCAGTTGTTTATGGATAGATTAAAGGAAAAGCATTTACCGTCATTTGAAATGTCATTTTTTGGTTTTTACATATTTCTATACATCCTAGAAATCCGCCACTTCACGGGCAGGTTATGGGGACCTCCTAGGCACGATATTTGAAGGAATTTTTCATTTTTATTTTTAACCCTTATTTCATGGAAAACTCACGGTCCCTTTAACCCTTTCGCTGCTGAGGCTTTTCCCGCCCTATGCTGAGGTCATTTTTTACCTGTTTTGCGCATCATGTTTAAACGTGTTTTGAAGGCTTATTTTAGTATATGACCCAGACATATTATATATCGTTCTTTCCGTCAGACTCGGTAGATTCATAATATGTCATTATTATATGTATACGTTATGTCATGTCTGTATATTATAACAAAAAATGCAATAAAATATGTATTTTCAATAATTTACAATGTGTAAAGTGTTTTTTTCCACATTTTAACATGCGAGCAATTGCGGTTATATTTTGTATGGGGTGCGCTTGTTAAAAAAATTAGAGATGGGGTCTCGTTACATTTTTTTTGGGGGAAAATGACACTATTTTTAACAAACGCACCGCATACAAAAATCGTTAGTGCAGCATCATTGTTCACATTATAATTGAAATGGGAACAATATTGCTGCATTAACAAACCCAAAAAAAAAAAAAAAAAGTGTTTAATTTTTTTTTTTTAATTTTTTTTTGTAATTTTTTTTTATTTTTATTTTTCTTTTTTTTTTTACAAAATTTTTCACTGTAGTGTTTGGTATCGTTGGAACGGCCATGCTCTGGCCGATCCAACGATACCAAAATTTAACCCCTAACTGCCACGGATCGGGAGATAGGGAGTTCATTGGAACTCCCTATCTCCACAGTTGGTGGCAGTTAGGGGTTAAGTCTAGGACTGGCGTCATCGTGCGTAGCACGATGACGCCAGTCCTCTGGGGGAGTTCCCGGAGGCTTGGCCGACATCCAAGATGTCGGCCAGCTCCGGGAAAGGATCGCGAACCGGCGCTTTTCAGCGCCGATTCGCGATCCAGCTCCCCAGGGGTTAATGCCAGGCATCATTTGGAAGGGCAGGCTGTGCCCTTCCAAATGATGCCTGGGTTAATCCCCTGTGCGCCGCCGATCGAGGGAGAGAGGTCCGAAGGACCTCCCCCCCCTCCCTTTCAGGCGCCTCCTCCGCACATGCGGGGGGGGCGCCTGAATTAGGTGTCATCGCGCCCCCGCGATGACACCTAATGCTGGCGGCTGCTGGTCCGGATGCGCGGCTGACATCCAGGATGTCAGCCCGCACCGGAGGGGCCAGCGATCGGCCGGAACCCGGCCGAACGCTGACCCCAATGTGAGGACGCGCTCAGCGCGTCCTCAGCACACCAGCGGGAATGCTGAGGACGCGCTGAGCGCGTCCTTAGCATTCAAGTGGTTAAAAACGTTTTTTTTTAAAACTTTTTGTCCTTGTTTCCTGTCCCCCAGGGCACTACCCAGACCCCCATACACTTTTTATGGCAAATATCTAGCATATATGCCCTCTTGGAGGGCACTCTAAAAACCGAATTTTCAGCCCCATTGACTTGTATGGGGTTCGAGTTCGGGTTCGGATCCGAACATTTGGAAAGTTCAGGTTCGGCTTCGAACCGAACTCTGGGAGTGTTCGGCTCATCCCTAGTTATTAGTAGTTTATGTGCGTAGAATTGTTGTGCAATTGTTTGTCCTCTTACAAATGATTCTGTAAATATAAACCTGAAATCAATTCAACATATTTTGTGAGGACTTCTCCGCCCAACATGCCACACTGCCTTCATTATGCCCCCATGCCACATTGCCAGATCTAGAACCAGGATAGGCAGGGCCCATGCTTCTGCTGGACACTTTTTCTTTTTCCAAGTCCAACACAGTATGTAGTATAAACTGATAACCCAGGTATTCTGGGAGAAAGTCTTTGAAGTCTTTATTAAGGACACATCTCACACAACATTGAGTGAGATATGTCCTTCCAAGACTTTCTCCCACAGTGCCCAGCTTGTCTGTTTGTACTGCAAATGCCACACTGACAACATGCTACAATGCCTCCATTATACCCACATGTCACATAAACTAAATTTCAGTTTGCTCCTCCTTCCCTATTACCTTTTACTTCTTCTATATTGTCCTCCAACCTCCCCCTGCTAGAATGCAGTATGCAGGCTGCTCTAGCTACCTCTAAGGCTGGGGTCAGACGAGCGTAGTGTTCACGTCCGTGATTGCGCCTAAAAGTACGTCCGTGATAGCATGAAAGAAAGCCCATTGGAGCCTGACACATGAAGTACGTCCGCACTGAACTGCGGACGCACAACGGCCTCGGCAAACGGACGCAAGGCAGGCAAGAACGTACAACTCCTAGAACGGCCGCACAAAGTGCGCTGCGTCCGCAACGTCCACATAGCTTTGTGTGTGAGTGATGGGACATGGTCAGACGGACTGCATTTATACGTTCAGCATTTTTCACGGACAAAATGGTTTTGATTTTTAATTTATTTTCTCTCCTACATCCGTCAAAATATACATCAGTAAATAAACGGACTGTGTGGCCACTACTGTGTCTTCCGTACTGACGTACGTCCGTGTGCAAGGACGTACAGTCCATAGAAATCACGCTCGTCTGACCCTAGCCTAACTTGGACTGCTTGTGGACTAGGATGTGAGTCAGGAAGACTCTGTCAGCTAGCGCTTCCCATTCTGTCTACAGAACATGCTACCAATACAAAGTCATGGAGAAAGAATTTGCACAAAAACTGATATAATAGCTAATAATTGTAGTTGATTACTGTTGTCATTATCCCTAGAGATAAATGCAATTTAATTTAGATTTTTAGTTTTTACTCGAGTATACTGCTAGATTTTGGTGACAAAAAATGACCTTAAAATTGGAGGGGTCACGTTATATTCGAGACATCGCAACGCATGTAAAAAAAACTTGCCCAGCTCTGGATCCAGACTCTCCGGTAGTTCCGGTAGTCTCACTGAAGTGAATGCGGACTCCTGGATGCTTGCAAACACTTCAGGAACTCCTGGATTCGGGAGAGGTGGGATCCATCATGGCCAGAGGGCGTGCTCGGTTTAAGCCAATCATTCACCTCACTCACCTCCGCCGGCCATCTAATTGCTAGTAAAGAAGATGGGTGGCTGGCGACTTCATACTTAGTAACAACTGCAGTCATTCTAGAGCAGAGCACCTTGGCCTGAGGGGGAGCCTGACTGTGTTAAGAGAACATGGAAGGATTTTAATTGTGTACCGGTACAGCAAAATTTTGCTCCTCGTGTTATACTCGAGTCTTGAGTATTCTCTCATTTCCATAATAAATCTCTATCCATCGCGTTATGTTCGGGTCATGCTATACTCGAGTATCTACGGTAAGTGAACACCCTAAATTTAAAAAAACACACTGCAGGTCAAAAACACAATAAAGTCACAAAATGTTTATTTTTTTTAATTCCCAGATTGAGAAAATTGTGTTCTTTCTATCTTAGAAACTAAAATTCATATATTCCCACCACAAAGTCTATGAGCCTGGATCAGTCCATCGGAAGGAAATTACTGTTCATGAGCAACATTCTAAAACTCATCATTTATCAGTAGGGAATTATCACATATGGCTTTCATTCAAGGACATCCCTAGGCCCCAAAGCAAAGTCTGTACCCTGGGACCCCACAGCACTTACATATAATTGCACGCACAACCGCTCAGTTCCCATTTAATGCTTAGATTCTCACTGACCCACCAGGTTCCCGCAAAAAACAATCCCCTTCCTATACTTTCCCAGCTGGCCCCATTTCAAACTGTGCTGCCTTCTAAGACAGGCACTGCAATAGGCAAGAGATATTGGTTCAGAGTGAGGTAGGCACTCCGCCAGCCAAGGGATCCTCAATAATAGGGCTCTGTTAAGGGCCTATGCGTTCAAGCAAAGAACAGAGGATCCAGGCCCCAAAAACCAGTTAAAAGGACACTACCGCTAACATAAGATAGATTACTTGTGCATTACAAACCACCTTATAAAACACATGCTGCTGGGTTTTTTCTTTGTTTGAAGTAATTGCTTTTAAAACAAGAAAAATAAAGATAGGTTTGCATCTCCTGTCTCCATTTTGTGGATTTTTTTCCCATGATGCAACATTTACTAAAATCTGGGCAAATGATTTACTTTATTGCTGTGGTTTAGCTTCCTACGGTAATTAACAGTCAGTGGGGTGGAGGAGTGAATGTTTAGATAACCTTACAGTAGGCTATTTTGTTCTCTAAGGTACTCGAGATAAGAGATGGCAGCTGAATGAGATATGACAGGGGGCCTAAAAGACTTCTAATCTACCCCCTGCTGATGTCCTTTGAATACATCCCACACAATACAATGATGTTAGTCGGCTGCCTTACTCATAGACTCCATTCTTTGTTCAATGCCACACAGTGAGGAGCAAGTAATGTAAATATACTGTGGGAGGCAGTTTATGACAAAAAATATCACACAATGGATGCATCTAGTGACACATATAGAGCATAATATTGTCTTAACTACACACACAAGAGAAAACCAAAGCACGTGTAAGATATCAACAACACAAAATAAACACAATAAATCACTTCATTTTTTTGGGGTATTGGCCCTTTAAAAATAAAGGGAACTGTTACCTTTAGTTACCGATGTGGCCCTTTGTCCTGGCTAGCAATGTAAATACTTGCTTCATCCTGCAGGGGCATCTGTTGACAACCGCACAGCCTGTCTTAGAAGACAGCACAGTTTGAACATGGGCTCGACTTACTACCATGGTTGCAGTGGTCACCTTTGGAGGGACAGGCCCGGTCACCATGACCAGAAGGCACCCCGATGGTTTCAGTAATAAATTGGGCTCAAAGTTGTGGTTAAAAGAAAAAAGTGGTTTTATGTAGACCCACGTCCTCATACAAACTTATGACATTGCTATGGTACCCAAAATGGTTTAACTAAAATTACTCAGTGCAGAGTGAAGAAATGTAACTGAGCTAAATTTTAAATTTAAAGTCACCACATTAACTCCATGTGCATAACTAAAATCCATAAAATGGTTAAAAGCCGTTATTCTAACGTGGGCACACACTTCATGATGCCATAACACAACATGACAACAGGATGCCCACATAACATTTTGCTTTAACTTAGAAACTGATACAAAAATCTGCATCCAAACTGTATGTATAGGTAGTTACATTAAGTGTAAGTTAAGACCGACTCGTGCTCTGCTCTTAGCAAAGCATACAAATATTTATTGTATCTATCTAATGGTACACACCATTTTCTCCACTTGACACGAGACGAATTATGCCTTTAGCATGATATTTTAAAGCTACAAACAAGAAAACCAACATCACTTTTTAACTGTTAATACTTTAAATACAACTTAAAACTGTTTCGATGCAAATCTAAAGGGGAACGTTTACCAGTCTGAAATAATAATGAATTGAAGAACCTATTCTGAGACAGTTGGGAAAAGGGAGCCAGTGAAGGGCCAAGTCAAGCTGATAACTATGGGTGTCCTGATCCGATTCCTAGGATCAGGATACAATTGCATAATTTTTTGGCGATCAGCGATTAACGTTTTTATGCTGATCCGATCCCTGAGTCTGAGACCTGCCAGGCAGTAAGACTCCCAGCCTCCCAGCTGGAGTTGTGCAGCCTCGCCATTGACTAATGGCGTTTTTCCTGCCTGTGAGCGAGTCTTGGAGAAGGCAGAGAACACACTCTGCTGGAGTCCAGGTGCCACTTCATTTATTTACAGCATCTTCTCTGTCTGTTGCATAACCCTTGAGCAGCCAGGGAAGAAGCTGCGAGTGAATGCCAAGGCCCTGGGATTTCCTTTGGTGAGGGAGCCAAAAGTTTGCCTGCAGAACAAGCAATGTTGAATTGGGACTCAGCCAATCCCAATCGAATACTGCACAATGGATCAGATCGGTGGACCCAAAATAGTGATTGGGATATCCCTACTGATTCCCTTTTACCTAACTTTAACAAACAACCTGCAATAATAGTGGCCCGACTCAAAGTAGAAGGGAACCGCTATTTGATGCAGCTGTGCCACAAATGGTACTGTCTCCTGGAGTCCATGGAGACAGTCACAGGCCCTGCAAGTGCTACCATAAGCAGCGTTGTGATGTTTGTAATGCAAATATTACAATGTTGCTCTCAGTTTCTTTTTGCTAGCAGTGAGAGGTGTGAGTAGGAGTTGATTATTATTATTTTTTTTACATTTATTTAAAGTGTTAAGTGATTTTGAAAAACCCAAAATCACTTAACACCAGAGTCAGAGACAGGAATTTAAGAAAATGCTGAATGAGGTAATCAAGCAACCTTGGGATTGCTTGCTATTCTCGTGTTGCCAACAAATGAATGCTTCTTATACAAAGTACAGGAAGTATTAATTAACAGTAACCTGCTGTAACAGCCGAGCTGCAAGGTAAGTTTGCAATTTAACAGGTGTAGCAGGAAAGCCATTATGGTTAATGAGCGAGCCATAGAGTATAGTGGCCTGACTTATTAGCATCAACAGCTTGCTAGTATTTTTGGAGGTTTCAGTGAAACTCTGCACCAAATGTCACACCACAATGTTTTGTAGCATTTTCTATTTTGTCCTAATAATTCCAAAAATATTTCCAGAATAAAATTATTTTATCAACAAATTTACCGATAATACTTTATTGATTAAATAATTTACATTATTTTTAAAGACACAAGACTGTATTTTAGCATTATGACAAAATAAATTCATTGAAATGTATGAGATAACTCACATACATAGTTTACCAACCCATATTAACTTTAAATTAGTGCAGTTTAGCAGGCTGTCACGGAGATAAACATTCCCACAACTACTGCCCTTCATCTCAATATTACGTGGCTCTTGTAGTCACCAAAGGCAACTACAAAGGATTGGTAGGAGAATCCATCCTTGTCAATTGCGACCTTGTGCTTAGAAGATTTTGAGCGCAACATACACAAAAAATCCTGTGGGAAACTTTCCAAACTTTCCAAAGGAACCACACATTCCAGTATGGAGTTTCAAATGAAAAAAGTACCTTACAGCAAAACATTTTCCTTTTTTGTTTTCATGATTTGGAAAGCTAAACCCTTCCTGCGTGAACATTCAAAAGCACTGTTTTACTAGATAAAGGTTATTCTGTAGTCGTAATGACTTAAATTGTATTTCCTTTCTCCCAGGCTAAAAGTGCCTCTCTCTTTTGCATTTTTCCCAAGTCCCTGGGTGTTTGACCATATATGGAACACTTTTATTCTAATCGGACGGCTCTGCTCCAAGGCAGATTTTCCCTCGTAGTGAATGCTAAACTCTTAACATTCCGAATGCTCTATAGCAGAAAAGTCCAAACTCCGGCCTCCCAGATGTCCATGAACTACAACTCCCATGCGTCTCCATCCATCCAATGCAGTCAGAGATTTCTGGGAGTTGTAGTTCTGGAACATCTGGGGTGGCCGGAGTTTGGACATCTGTGCTCTATAGAGTTTATACCAAAAACTACATGATTTGCAGGAAATGGAACATATTTCCCCTTCTTCTTAATCAAGACTAAAACACACTTGATGTCTAAAGCTGACGAGTTGTATGAAGGCTCACTATATCCTGCATGAAGGATCAGTATATCCTCTATTTTTACACTAATTCCTATTACTATTATATGTAGTGGATCTGAGAGAAAATGATTCATCACAGCAAGCACAACACACTAACAGGCAGGGCTGGACTGGGACAAAAAAATCAGCCCTGGACTTCATCTAGACCGGCCCACTTTAATTATTCAAACACGCACAAAAATAGTATATAAACCAACCGGATCACCCGACCAATCGCTCTACAGATACCAGAGTTGCTGCAGAGCGATTGGTTAAAGCAATGCAGTGGCACTGAAGTTGAGTGCGCACCCTGTCTTAAGGTGAGGCGGATGCGCAATGGGTCTCTCTGGCACAGTGGCCCCAATATGAGACTGTGGCAGACCGCTTCTGTTTCACAGACGTTGAGGAAGCTCTCACCTCAACCATTGAGGACAGTGCAAGCCATGCTTTGAACCAGCATTCACACTGGCCCACTAAGCCATAGGCCCACTGGGAATCTCTCTGTAGTCCCTATGGCCAGTACATGCCTGCTAGCAGGTCAAAAGCAAGAATGATTAGACATTCTTGAGTTTCCTACTGAACAAGGCTCTGTAGATAATTATCTTACAGAATTTTACCTGCAAGTGCTTTACCTGGAATATAATCATGATCAATAGACAATTCATACAAAACAGGCTCCTCCTAAGGCTGTGGTCACATGAGTGCACTTTTCACGTACAGTGCGTCCATTGAAATGAATGTACTTTATAACGGATGAGATTGTGGTTAACATAGTATCAGTTAGTTATGACTGACAATGATTAAAAAAAAAAAGCTGTATGCGGGAGTTGTGTCTACATCCGTTGTAGCTTTTTCACGTCGGTACCTCCATGGCATCCATTGCAACATGAGTTGCCCGTGTGTGTTAAAAAAGTGAACACGTGCTTCACATGTTGTTCTCTATTGACTCCTTTGAAACGCTACGACGGACAGCAAACAGCGGTCAGATGTACATGTCAAGTGCGCTTGTGTGACTGCAGCCTAATCCTGTCAGTTAACCAACAGCCACCTTAATACTCACCCTAAAATGCCTTAATCTTAAAACAAAGATGCTGAAGAGACCTCCTTGCCATTTTAGCACTGGACACCCTTATCGGGTGATAGCTCTCTGTTTGCATATGGCATAGCCTTCTCTGTAATGGCACCATTGAGCTAAAACCTTATGAGACCTGAGCGGGGGACCCACAGTTGGTCAGGCCATCTATGCTGATGCCTGTTCTTGTTACTCTCATAAACGTTGTTTTCGCTCAATAAACCAAAGGTGTCCTACTCCTAACTACAGACATGACCACTGCAAGCTGACCACAACTGTACTATACTGTCATCAAACACTAAAAAATACTGTATTTTCTGTTGGGGATACTTGGATATTTGGGGAGCTTGCGGGAACACTAGGAGGCAGTTTGATGGTGCTTGGGGGCACACGGGGACACAGCATCAAGCAGAGTGCAGACAGGTAAAGAAAGAGAAGCTGACAAGTTATTAGTAATGCAGATCTTATTGCTCTATCCTAGCTCGGCTGTGATTCAGTTTCGATCTAACCATGAGCAGCTTCCAACAGTCTTTCCCAATTGGAATGTGTTGAATATCTTTAGTGCAATTTAACCTACAACTTACTGATACATCTAGGCCCCTATTACGATCTCCACGCTAACGGTAGCGCTACCGTTAGCTGCGGTATTTACCGCCTATTACAATCCAAACGCAAACGGGTTAAAAAATCCGTTTGCGATTGGGACCTTGAGCTTCTCAGTGCAAGGTTACTGCATTTGCGCTCCCTATACTTAACATGGGGAACGCAAAGTGTTAATCAGCGCTGGTATTACAATGTCCCAGCGCTGATTAACGCCTGTCTCTGGTCAACGAAAAGTTAACCAGAGCCAGGACCTGGTGTTAACGGGTTCCGCTTCTGCAGAATCCGTTAACACCAGCTTAAAAGATAAAACAAATTAATCTAATACTCACCCTATGTCCCGCGGCGAGGACCGCGGCTTCGATCGACTCCTCTGGCTGGCGGGATCAGGGAAAGACTGGGGGAAAAAGTCCCCCCAGTCTCTCCCTGGGTATCTCTACACCGACCGGCCGGATCTCGCAAAGGTCATGTGACCGCCGGCGTCTCTCTCAATGGAGTCCTATGGACTCCATTGAGAGGATGCGCGTTGCTGCGCCTAGCACTGTCGTGCACATCCAGGGACATAGCGGGCGAAAACAATGCAGGCTACATATTTTGTGCCTGCATTGTAATCCCCCACTAAACCGGGGACGGTAGGTGCAGTTTTTTATCCCTACCGCCCCCGGTTTAGCGCGGGATTGTAATAGAGCCCCTAGTGTCAGAAACGAGGTAAAGTTTGTCAGTGTGGAAAAACCAAAAGACTTCATGGTGATTCAGCATAACAATGATTTAAAATGATTTTGAGATTTACTCACGTGCACAGAATAGACTGATCTTCCCGATCTGCAAAACAAAAACGACAATAGTTGTTAGAGGATTTTTGGGGGCATTATTTCACGCAAAACCATACATAAACCTATAAGGCACATCATATTCTGAGTTGGATCAATGAAAACTCAGTTTTTTTTTGAGCCGGTACGCGCCGGTACGGCATACCGATACCTCTCGACGCATACCGGCACCTCTTGGCAGCAGCGGCATCCAAGCGCTCCCCCCGAGAAGATATTGCCGGCGGCCGTGTGCTTTTCTCTCCTACGAGCGGCTGCCTGCCTGAATATCTGCCGCTCACCTGAGGTTCTATACACCAGCCACCCGTGATCTCAATCGCAATCTCGCAAGATCGCGGCTGGCTGGTATATAGATCCCCAGGCGAGCGGCAGATATTCATGCAGGCAACCGCTCGTAGGAGGGAAAAGCACGCGGCCACCGGCAATATCTTCTCGGGGAGAGCAGAGCAGACAGGAAGTGAGAGCTGGGCAAATTTATCCATGTATGAGCTGGGAGCAAATATATCCATGTGTGAGCTGGGGCAAATATTTCCATGTATGAGCTGGGGCAAATATATCCATTTGTGAACTGGGGGCCAATATATCCATGTGTGAGCTGGGGGGCAAATATATCCATGTGTGAGCTGGGGGGCAAATATATCCATGTGTGAGCTGGGGGCATTATATCCATGTGTGAACTGGGGGCAAATATATCCGTGTGTGAGCTGGGGGCAAATATATCCATGTGTGAGCTGGGGCAAATATATCCATGTGTGAGCTGGGGGGCAAATATAGCCATGTGTTGGATATCCCCTGCCACACTATGTGTCTGTGTTCTTGCATTATGTTCTGCATTGTGTTTTTCTTTGGTTATTTTATTTCTCATGCTGTATTCTCCTAGATGACCTTGTGCGGTCCTGCAAGGCCCCCCTTTCTATTTGATTGCCTGATGACACTTTACAAAATAAAATAGCCATGTGTGAGCTGGGGGCAAATATATCCATGTGTGAGCTGGGGCAAATATATCCATGTGAGCTGGGGGCAAATATATCCATGTGAGCTGGGGCAAATATATCCATGTGTGAGCTGGGGGCAAATATATCCATGTGTGAGCTGGGGCAAATATATCCATGTGTGTGCTGGGGCGAATATATCCATGTGTGTGCTTGGGCAAATATATCCATGTGTGAGCTGGGGCAATATATACCCATGTGAACTGGCGGCAATATATCCATGTGTGAGCTGGGGCAATATATATATCCAAGTGAGCTGGGGCAAATATATCCATGTGAGCTGGGGCAAATATATCCTTGTGAGCTGGGGCAAATATATCCAATGGAGCTGGGGCAAATATTGAGCAGGGGCAAATATATCCATGTGAGCTGGGGTCAAATATACCCATGTGAGCTGGGGGCAAATATATCTATGTGAGCTGCCTGGGGCAAATATATCCATGTGTTTGGTGTATTGTGCATCTAGACTTAACAAAGACCTGCATGTCGAAACGTCTTCTTTTATTGCTCACTGAGGATTAAATCCTTTCTAATTGACCACATTCAGGAGTCGGTAATTATTCTTTGGAGTGTTTGGGATTGGAAGTGTGTCCTTGCAGTCTGGTGGTTCCTTGCTGGTTGCCACATACATTTGTGCAGTGTATTTATTAGGGTACGAAAAATAGTCAAACTCATAATCAGTTTTTCCCTGGGCGTGAGAGTACCCCCACCTATTTTTCCAGAAAAAAAAGCACTGTGAAAACTAAAACACTTGCAGAATTGATCAAAACCTTTAGAATGTTGGTCCGATCCGCTGCTTCTTCTGGCTGCGAGCGGAGTGAGACTGGGAACAAATAGTTCCCAGGCTCCCTTCGTGATCATTCCACGGTGCTGCTCGATCTCATTACGCAGGGCTCGCGACAAGGAAGCGTAAACTTCCGTGGAGCTCTATGGACTCCAGGAGATGATATTCACAGTAGCGCAAAAGCACTACTTCGAGTATCCCAGCGGTTAGCGCTTTGTTCCGGGGTGAGGTGCTCAGCTAGCGCCAGTGGTGCCCCAGAATACCACATTAACATGGGCATACTACGGGGAAATCTGCAGGCGCAGATTTTCCCCGTTAACGTCTCCATGTTAATGAGAAATAGGGAATAGGGCCCATAATGTTTATTTTCTAGGATTACAACATATGCTCTCACCGCTGCAAAATAAATCTGTAAAGTGGGGAGAAAAAAATATGTACACTTTTAATAATGACAAAACGTATAGTGATAAAACTAGAATATATCACTAGAATTCTAGAAAATATACCCCATTGTAAAACTTATTTTAAAATAAGTCAGATGTGACGGTCGATGGAACTGCAAACACTGATTTGTATGATAATTTCTATAAATATCTTGACCAAAATAAGAATTAGCTAGTCAGAAGTAGCGCATCAAGTATTGGGTAATGTCTCTTATTTTCAAACTCCCATCACAATTTAAGTCATTGTATGTGTATTTCCCAGGTGTCTCTGTTGTCAATCCAAGCTCCAAGGCAAGAGGCCAACGCACCATATATGTGCATTTTAAGCTGGTGTAACGTGGCTTCCTGCCTAATTCATGACGTACCAGCAGACAGAATAACCACCCTTGTTTCATATGTTTTGCATCCCAAAAAAGAAAGGGATCTTTATATACCAGTACAATTCCCATTTAGTACTACTACTTTGTGGAATTATGAGATAAGAAGTATACATCTAAGAGCTTGTAGCTCTTATAAAACGTGAGTAGGATACATTCTTACCAAAGATATACTAATGTATATTGTACAATATCACACTATTGAATCGTGTAGTTTTTGTTTTATTTATCCTTGGATAACTCCCCGGTTGAAGACAGCTCTACCATTGATTACATCCACCAGGGAGCTGCAATACGTCTGCCAGAAAAACTGGAATATATATTCGTCTATGTGTGCGCTCCTTCTCTTTTCATCTGCATGGTGTTATGCACGGGTTATGTGAAGCGCTGTCTCCCCTTTCGATTTTTTTTGTACAATTTCGTGACCACTTTGTTGTGTTCCACTAGGTGAGGGGAAGCACCCCTTGGGGAGATATATAGAGAAACCTAAGTCCTTTAAGCGTCCTTGGAAAATGTCCCCACTTAACGTATTTCTAACCAGGGGTGTATTTTTGCATAGACCAACTAGGCTTTGGCCTGGGCCAGACTGGGTCAAAAATAAGCTGTGGTATTTAAAAGGACAGCGGCCCATTTTTTTAAGAGAAACATACACATGCTTAGCCAATACGTTTATACACACAACTGTAGCCATATATGCCTGCTGTACTCACACGTCCCCTCCATTTTGCCCCAGTGCCCTCACTTCATCTCTATTTTGCTCCCTGTGCCCACTTCCCTTCATTGTGCCCTCAGTGCCCTTACTCCCCCCTATGACCACTTTGCTCTAACTTAAACTCCATTATGCCTTTGTATCCCGCACATCACCTCCATTCAACCTGTGTGTCCCACTTAACCTTCGTTCTGCCACCATGCATCCTTGCTCATTTTTCTCCCGTTTTCTCCCGTTTCAGTCCCACCCTGGAACCTTCCTCAGATCATGTCCTGAGGAAAGTATCAGGGTGGAATTGAAACGTCAACTTTGTTTTATGGAACAACCCAATAAAGGAATAAAATAAGCATTTTAGCCCTTGAGTGCCGTCATTTTCTGTGATTTACATTTATATATATGAAACTATACAAATCCTTTACACTTCCCAATTTCTACAGTTGTAATCTTATCCAAAGTACTCAATACAGTATAAAATATGGAGGTAAAGCAACAAAAACAAATCTGCAATGACAGAAACAAGTAGCTTAAAGGGCCCTATCCTATGATCCTAATGTGTGACAAAAAGCTGGAAATGAGCTACCCTGATATTTTACTTTATTAAAAACACATAATTACTGGTCGGAGAAGATAAGATGTTTCTCAAGAAAGCATTCAGTAAAGTGGCTTCTTAAGTAGGGAAGATTAATGATTAATTAGGAAAACTTTGCTGGTAAAAGAAAAAAAAAATAGCAGTCGCCGCAGGAAGCCTTTGATGGCTTCCTCACATCTGCTCCCTGATAAACTCGAAGCTGCTGCTTCCTGCTTCACCCGCAATAGAGGTCTTACTATTCTAAAAACGATGTGAGCTGCATATACTGGGAAGGCCGCACTTTCTCAAGTACTTGGTGGCGATGGCCTCCTGAGCAAACTGTAGGAGCTGTTCCAACACGAAGGATTACTTTTTTTGGTAATAGCAGTGGCGTTAAGGATCATTGTGAGCTTGAGTCATAGCAGCGGTTTTGCAATGTGATGTTGGCATTTATTCACAATATACTTAGTTTTAAACTACTTTAGGAGGATCATGAGGTACGTCGTTACGTCTTGTCTATAACGCTGATTTACACATTACGAGTCTATAATCTCTCAACGGCTGGTGACATGACAAGACTTTCACCGATACTCTGGATTTTCTCAGTCCTGGTCCCTGGGTTCATAGTGCTTCCACAACCTTTTAAAGCATAATGAAAGGCAGTTAAATATCATTTGTATATACAACCGAGTTGCATATTTCCATATGCCTGTGACATTTAAGGTGCAATATTTAATCTTGCTGCAAGAAGGCACTGAGAGATGCTGCAGTGTGATCTCCCTCATGAAGTTCCCCATGTTTCCAGCTCCGAATAGAAGAGCTATTTCTGCCTAATCTCAAACATAATCTGATGGTTTATCACAAGGATGCAGGCCCTGGCAGCTTTACCAAAAAAGGAAATAAACAGGCAGCAACCAGGACCAAGAAGGGAGAAAAGTATTTTCATGTTTAACGATCAAGATCAGCGCTTGGAAACTAGCTCAAATCATCCACAGCCAGAGAGAGCCACCACCTAGGTGTGATAGGTGTCATAGGTCTCTGAGCAGAGTGGGTGCGTCTGTGTGAATGAGGCCTGCAGGGAGAAAGGATTGAAGGGAGCCATATGTAAGTCAAGGAATGGTTTAATTATGCACAAGTTAAGGTATTAAGTCTGTGGCCAAATATTTGATTCAATGTGTAAAATATAATTTATAGAAATGTAAAGTTACATCAGGCTCCTAGAGCCTTTATCCTCTCCTTAATCCATTGTTACTATATTATAACGTTATATTTTCTGTAAAGTCATGTCTAAGGATGCGGGCAAATTAGCGTTTTCAGAGCGGAAGGAACATCCCTGTGAGTAGACGTTCCTTCCACTCTGATGCTAGTGTGGCCACCTCGCTGAGCGTAGTTACTGCACTCAGCACTACAAAGCTCAATCCTCCTATGGAGGATCGCGCTTTGTAGCCCCGTCAGCATCCGTCATAGCTTTTTGACAGGTAGGCAGAAATCACATCTGGCGGTAGCGTGCAAAATTTGTGCGCACGCTACCCCGTGTGGCACTCCCCGTCCAGGCTGTCAAAAGCTGCGACGGAGGCAGGGACATGCGGTCACACGGGCGCATTCAGTACCGCAGCCTAAGCAGTGAGGGTCAAGCTTGAAATCCTGTGCTTGATAACCAGCCACCACTAAATTAACACCATGCATTGCCAGCTGGCTTCATCCCATGTTGTCTTTCGTCTTAAGCAATTTCAATTTCCGACTATTTGGTTAATCCAAATTTTAACCTTTTTATTTGCAAAAGTCCAGGTGATATTTTTAGTAATCAAAGAAATACATGTATTACCTATGAGCAATATTGTTGTGTTAATGGACTTAGCCTATTTTAGTACTTTGATGGTATTTTTTTTTTTTTTACATATTCATAAAATTACTCCCCAGCCTTATTCTGTATGTGGTAAAATGGGGCCCTATTCCTGCTCAGCTGGTAGTAGCAAGTTGCTAAAGGGTGAAGTCGGCATGAGCTGTTAACCCTTAATAGCTCCATATTAATAGCTCCACTGCTGTTATCGTCTCCTGGAGCACGGTCCACAGAAGGACACAGGGAACTATTTTTCCCAAAACTTCTACTGCATACAATGAGAGGAGGAAGTATACAGTGGCGTCACAAGGCAGGTGCGGACCTCGCCGGGTGACACCAAGGATGGGGTGACACCACGAGCCTCCCTCGGCTCAGGCATGGATCATAATGATCTGCCACCGAGCGTTGAGGCTGGATGCAGACTGACTCCGCTTCCTCCACAGTTGCACCGTTATGTTACTCAGTGGTGCTGAGAGATAGTGATCATATAACATCACTTCCTCCCAGCACTCTGATGCACGTGTAGCCGCCGGCTCCAACAAGGAGAGCAAAGCCGTGGCTCTCAGGCAGGACCCAGGTCCACCAAAGGTGAAATGAAGACGGGGACAGGTGAGTGACATGAAAAGAGAGAGGCAGGGTGAGTGAAATGAAGAGTGGGGGGATGAGGGAAAAGAAAAGAGGGGGGCTGAGTGAGATGAAGAGAGGGGGGTGAGTGAAATGAAGAGAGGGGGTGAGTGAGATGAAGAGAGGGGGCCGAGTGAGATGAAGAGAGAGGGGGTCAGTGAGATGAAAAGAAGGGGTGAGTGAAATGAAGAGGGGGATGAGTGAGATGGAGAGAGGGGGGTGAGTGGAATGAAAAGAGGGGGGCAAGTGAAATGAAGAGAGGGGTGAGTGAGATGAAGAGAGGGGGGTGAAATTAACATGAGAAGAGTGGGATGAATTGGAAAGAGTGGGAAATGAATAGGAAGGGGGTGAAATGGACTGAAAAAGGGAGATGGGGAGATGGACATGATAAAGGGAGGGGGACATGGAAAAGGAGAGACTTGACTGTCTTTACCACTAGAGGTCTATTGCTGTGGTGGATCCTGTGTACGCTCAGACTCATTGCCTTTACCGTTAGAGGTCTAATGCTGCGGATCCGGTATACGTTCATACTCATTTCTTTACTGTTAGAAGTGGGGAGATGGACATGATAAAGGGAGGGGGCATGAAAAGGGAGAGATTTTACTGTCTTTACCACTAAATGTCTATTGCTGTGGATTCTGTGTATGCTCAGACTCATTGCCTTTACTGTTAGAGGTCTATTGCTGTGGATTCTCTGTACGACTGCGTTCATACTCACTGCCTTTACCATTAGAGGTCTATTGCAGTGGATCCTGTGTATGCTCAGATTCATTGCCTTTACAATGAGAGTTCTTTTGCTGTGTTGCTCTGATATGCTCGTACACACTGCACATTACTGTGAGTTTTATTGCTGTGGAGCTTTTTTCAAATTTTTATACTCTCCTCTTCTGGTCCCAGAGGAAATTATTAAAAAAATTATCTGTACTCTGCACTTTGCATATAATGGCCGTTTAATACTAATATATATTATTTGCCTAATCAATCATAGCAGTGACGGCGTTATTACATTATTATGTATTTAATACACTACGGGCAGTATTACAAAGCTGGTGCTAACTTAACCAGAGCTGTTGTAAACTTCCCAGAGCCATTATAGCCTATGGAGGTTTTAAGTTTACAACAGCTCTGGTTAAGTTAGCACCAACATTGTAATACTGCCCTACAATTGCCATTGCATTCAGTGTGTGTTTACCTATGGGAGTCCTGATTTCTGAGCAACAGTAGTTAAAAAAAAGTAGTAATATAGGGGGGGGGTAACACCATGAGTTACCGCACCGGGTAACACCAATCCTAGTGACGCCCCTGGAAGTAGATCAACCTGTCCTTTGCACTATGAGACCAGATGTAAGTAAATTATTTATTTAATTAATTATATATTAAATTAAGGAAGAGCTGTTCCTAAAAGCAATATCAATTAATGCCTGACTCTCAGAGATGGTATTTTTATTTAATTTCAGTTCAAGAAGAGATAGACAAGCGACCCTGGAAAGACTTGTTATTCTTTTTCTGGCCATAAATGACCCCTTCCTATACAAAGCTTAGGAAGCGCTAAAATACAGTAACCTGTCGTAGCAGCCAAACCAGAAGCAGGTGTAGATGTTATATTGAACGAGTGACCTGTTAAGCATAACTATCCCACTCATTAACACAAATGGCTTGGGCCTCATTTTAGCTCACCTTGATGGCCAAAATCAGTACCTTTGCACAGTGGCGTAGCGTGGGGGGGGGCTCGGAGGCGGTGGCCCCGGGCGCAGTTTTTTTAGGGGCGCGGTTTGGGGCATCATAGTGGGCCCCCGCCGGATTCCCTGCCATGTGATGCTCATCAGTGCACACAGGCAGCCAGCGGCGCACTCTGTAAACGCTGCAGTGGCGCCTGCGCCCCCTCACGTGACGTGTCACGTGAGTGGCGGCGCCAGTGCAACGTGCCTGCTCCAGTTTTAGACTGGGATGCAGGCACACTGCAGGCACCACCGTGGCATTTCCAGAGTGCGCCGCTGGATGCCTTTTAAGTGCACTGATGACCATCACAGGGAAACCGGTGGGGGCCCACTATGACGCCCCAAACCGGGCCCCTACTGACCCGCGAGCCCTGAGAGCCGGTGAGCAATGGGGGGGACAATATATATCCATGTTTGAGGTGCTGGGGGCAAATATATTCATGTTTGAAGTGCTGGGGGCAAATATATTCATGTTTGAGCTACAGGGGGCAAATATATCCATGTTTGAGCTACTGGGGCAGATATATTCATGTCTGAGCTACTGGGGCAAATATATCCATGTTTGAGCTACTGGGGGCAAATATATTCATGTTTGTGCTACTGGGGGAAAATATATTCATGTTTGAGCTACTAGGGGCAAATATAGTCATGTTTGAGCTACTGGGGCAAATATAGTCATGTTTGAGCTACTGGGGCAAATATATTCATGTTTGAGCTACTGGGGGCAAATATATTCATGTTTGAGCTACTGGGGCAATATATATTCATGTTTGAGCTGCTGGGGCAATATATATCCATGTTTGAGCTACTGGGGCAATATATATTCATGTTTGAGCTGCTAGGGGCAATATATATCCATGTGTGAGCTGCACATTACTGTGGGTTTTATTGCTGTGGAGCTCTGTGATACGCTCATACACTCTGCACATTACATTGTATCACAGTTAAGGGGTTCAATGCCCTAATGGTGGAAGGGAATCGGGGCATGCTAACGTGTCCACAGGTTGGGGGGTGCACAATTCTTGGCTGGCCCTGGGCGCTGACAACCCACGCTACCCCACTGCCTTTTCAGACTAAGGTCAGCTATTCGTTGGGTCGGGAGATTCAAATGCGGCGTTTCAATTCCAGATAAAAATTTGCATTGAATATTTATGCTTTCACGTCTACGCCTTTCAAAGGAAATATAAGTGCTAAAAGATAAATGGCTTCTTGTAGTGCATATTGGCCCAGCTCTTACTCTACAGAGATTGCAAATCGCACGTTTTAAAATGAAACAACGGACATACGCTTTGTAATCTTAAATCTCGTAAATGTGTGTCCACGTCCTACTGCAAATTCCTGACACGCGCATTTTTACTGTAAATCCCTTAAAAGTGATTGTTATTGTAAATCCCAGGCTAGCCCATTTTTACTGTAACAGTGGAAATATTACAGTACACAGTGGCAGCTCTCTAATTAGGCTAATTAGGCAGCTGCCTAAGGCCTTGCGCCTATGGAGGCCTCACGGCAGTCTAACTTGGCTGCCACTATTGTTAGCGTAGGTGGGAGATGCATGGCACACGGCCGTTCTCATTCCAGCATGGCTATCTGCCCCATCCACTGCGGAGCTGTGGACAACAGGGGGCAAGACTACTCCATTGGCGTAGGGACAGGGGGAGGGCGATGGTGCAGCTGCCTTAGGCATAGAGATGGCAGGGGGTGCCGTGCACTCTGCGTTCACGCCTGTGGCTATCACCAAGATGGAAGACATGCAGGAGGATGGAGAAGAGCAGCCAGAAGCCAGAAGCCAGCTGTTGAGCGAGACACCTTCCGGCTACTTCTCCCATCCTCCTGCATGATTTCCTGTCCCCACGCCATTTGGAAGGGAGGAGTGAAGAATAGGCTGCACAATAGGAAGAACCTGCAGGAAAAGAGAGCAGGGCCAGCAAAAGTAGGAGAGCAGCAGCCAGGGGGATACCTCATAGGTAAGATCACCCCCTCCCCCGTGCAGCTCTCCCCCTCTGATCTGCAGATCTAACTCCTCACTGGACAGGGAGGACAAGCAGGGATCAGAGAGAGGGTAGACAGAGAGAGAGAGAGAGGGGTCAGAGAGAGAGAGATGGTCACACAGAGAGAGAAAGAGAGGTCAGAGAGAGAGGGGTCACAAAGAGAGAGGTCACACAGTGAGAGAGGGATCATAGAGAGAGATGTGTGACCGAGAGAGAGAGGGCTCACAGAGAGAGATAGGGAGAGAGCTCACAGAGAGAGAGAGAGAGAGAGAGAGAGAGAGGTCACACAGTGAGAGGGATGAGAGAAGGATCATATTGAGAGATACGTGGCAGAGAGAGGGTCAAAGAGAGAGAGAGAGATTACGCAGAAATGAGTGACAGAAAGAGAGAGGGGTTGAAGAGATACTACTCATAGGCACTGCACTTTACTGTAAGTTTTATTGCTGCCGAGCTCTGTGATATGCTCATACACAATGTACATTAAAAATGAGTTTCATTGCTGTGGAGCACTATACACATGCTGTCCTCTAAAATAACTGGGAATAGCCTGGTCACTGGCCTTATGGGTCCTCATAACTGAGCTTCGCCTAAGGCCTCACCAAATCTGGAGCCACCTCTGACAGTACAGACTTACAGGTTATTTATTTATAAAGGATTTTACCAGGAAGGATACATTGAGATTTCTCTCGTTTTCAAGTATGTCCTGGGTTCAAGAACATTGAAGTGTTACAGTTACAGAAATACAAAGTAATACAATGCAAGATATTAAAAAAAAAACAACACAAATATACAGATTAACAGAAAAATATGTAGGAAATATAGTCACTAGGTTACATGTTTACAGGTGCATTCTGTATTGAGGTATGTTAGTAAGGAGCTTTTGAGTGACTTAAGACTGGGGGAAGATTTGATGGTGTCTGGGAGGTTATTCCATAATTGTGGTGCTCTGTAGGAAAATGAGGACTGAGCCACTGTCTTTTTGTATTGTGGTATAGCAAGTAAGGTGCTGGTCCTGGATCGGAGGTTATAGGATGAGGGAGCTGCTGGGGGAAGCAGTCTATTCAGGTAGGGTGGCAGCTTCCCAGAGATGCTCTTAAACACCAGGCTGGAAAGGTGAAGGGTGCGTCTGGATTCCAGCGATGGCCAGTTTAGCTCTTTTAACATGTCACAATGGTGGGTCATGTAGTTACATTGTAGCGCAAAGCGGCAGAATGAGTTATACAATGTAGTAAGTTTCTGAAGGTGTGTTTGCGGGGCGGCTGCATACACTACATCTCTATAATCAATAGCCGGCATAAGCATTTGCTGTACAATCTGCTTTCTTACTGCGGGACTCAGGCAGGATTTGTTTCTGTACAGGGCACCTAGTTTGGGGTAAAGTTTAGATGTTGTAAATATAACAGTGAAATATTAAAGCACGGACTTGCGGTTTGAAAATATAACTGTAAAATGTTAATATACGGACTTGAGCGTTATTACTGCAGCGGTAAAAATGTATTTACAGACTAGTTATGACTATAATATTGTAAATGTTTCTGTTTGGACTTATGAGACTTAAATTTACATTATGGAGATTGGGCAGTTTTGTAAATGCAGATCTATTGGGTAACAAAGGATAATGATAGTGTTTTTACTTTAGTACACACTATAACCAACACCAGGTGATTTAGTTACCGCCATATCTTTCTTGAATGTTCTACATGACTTGAACACTTGGAAGCAAGAGCATAACTATAATAGGATGTTTACACTCACAATAACTGCACTATTTTTGCGTATTTTTTGTCCCTGTTTCCACAACTCTTCTTTTAGCAAATGTGTCCTCCGGTTAAATTCTTTTTATGGAAATGTGGTTTTAATGATCCAGGTTTCTGATTTCTGTGAGGTCACGTAACAGCTTTGGGAACTATTTTGTGTGTGGGAGTGCTTTTGGCAATGAGCGTGTATACAATAGGAAAAGCACAGAAGAAGCATGTACTGTGTGTTTGTAAATTTTTTGTTAGCCTTCCCATCTCAGATGTTACTAAAGTTACTTAAGATTTTCTCCTAACAACATGACATTTAAGACATTTGCTATTCTTCCTTATTATATTTATACATATATATATATATATATATTTCTTTTTAATTGGCTCATACATTAGCATTTGGTGGCATGCACCCCAAATAACCACATAGTTTTATTTTAGTTAAAATCTTAAAGCCAATGCTGGCTCTTTAAATCTGTCACTATGATGAATCTAAAAGGAGTGGACAGAATATCTTCCCTTCTTTTGGATCAACAGCAGTAGGTGATGTGGGAGAGGCTGAACCCGATGGGCGCATGTCTTTTTTCAGCCTATATAACTATGTAACTATGTAACTATGTAATATACTGGTACCAAAAGAAACTTGAGCTGACATGTTATATTCCAGGTCTCAAGAGTCGAACATGGGGCTGGCTTTTGAAACATCCCCACTTGAACAAAGTAAACAAATTATACCGTATCTGTTTCATTTATTTAAGTTAACCAAACAATTTATGCTTGAGCAAGAAAAAACACTAATCGAAACATGAATTTATGTGTTTGTTAGAGACGGACAACATTCTACTTTAAGGTTTTTAGTTTATATATTACTAGGTGGAAAGCCTGCCCAGAGGACAGGGGGTTTCCGATGGGTGTATTATTTTAGCGGGTGTTGTGCTTTAGGTTTTTTTTATACTAATTGCAGCCTCTGCTATCCCCTGAGCAGATGGTCTAAGAGTGTGAGTTAAATTGTTTTTTGTGTGTGGGGTATGTTGTGTTGGTGCGTTTTTTTTTTTTTCTTTGTATGCTGCAGTGGTAGGCTTTTTTTTTCTCTGTGATGTTTTTTTGTGGGGTGTGGTTTGGTGGTGGGCGTTGCACTCCGACAGCAGGTTTGGTTCTGGACATTTTTTTTTTGAAGGGGGGGCTTTTGTTGGGGTGGGTGCTTATGAGGGGATAGTTGTTTTTTTTTTTAGTTGTCCTTATTTCTTGCGATGCTGCAGCTGCTTGTGGTGTTTGAGGGCTTATTTATTGGGGCATTGTGTGAGCTGGGCTGTGATGGCAGCAATGGTTGTGATGGTCTCTGGTGGCTCCTCCCGCGTGAGGCGGGTCTCTGATGGGAGCAAATGGCTGTGGTGAGCTGCTTCTGTGGGTGGTCCTGTGAGGCGGATCTTATTTCCTCTGTGTTTGGCAAGTGCCTGGCGTGACTGGCTGCTGTCCTGTGTCGTCCTGTGAGGTATGTGGTGCTGGATGGGCGACGCTCGTGCCAGCGTTTTTTTTTTTATTCTTTGTGCAGTTTTTTTTTGGGTTGGGGGGGCTTTGGCAGAGCTTATTTCTGTGGGTACGGCAAGCGCCCGGCGTGACTGACTGCTGTCCTGTGGCGTCCTGTGTGGTATGCGGAGCGGGAGGGGCGACGCTCGTGCCAGTGGTCTTTTTTTTGTTTTTGTTTTGGGGGTGGGGGGCTTTTGTGCAAGTGGCTGTGCTGAGTTGCTCCAGTGGGGCGTCCTGTGAGGCGGATTTTTTGTGTGTACGGCAAGTGTGTGGTAGCTGGAGTGGGTTGCGTGCGGCTCGTGTGACGTTTTTTTTTTTTTACAGGTGGCCGGCGCGTGCAGCTCCTTGTTGGTTGCTAGGTGACCGTTCAAACAGTTTCAAATGTCCGTCGCGACGGACTTTAAAACGGTTTTATTATATAGATTATATATTATTGATTTTTTTATCTACAAACCAACATCCTCTTAAACTAGGGCTTGACAAATTTGCTTTGAATCTAGGAGCCAGCTAGAAAAGTTAGGAGCCAGTTTTTGCTTCAGACTAACAAAGCTTTACTTTCAACAACTAAAGACACACAATACCAGTGAGACTGCGTAGGAGTACCAATATTCTTTTTGCCAGGTACTCACCAATACTTTTATTTAATGTTATGTGACGCTTCCAATGAATTAAGTTTGTGCTGAAAGCCTGTCCAATTTATGATAGGGTGTCTGGCCATACATTTCAATACTATTTACCCACTGCACACACAAACACACACTGACGCACAACAGACCTCATCTATAAATATATACACTTGGCTGGATATACAGTATTTACATTAAATGTAGGAGACAGGAAGAAAACATTGAAGCCATCTAGGGGCTATATTACATTCTTCACGCAAAAAGCCTCGCGCAAAGTGAAAATCTTTGCGGCAAGCGTTAAACTTTTGTGCGCGCAAATCATCGCTGGAATTACAATCCTCGCTGCTTTTTCTTCCGCCGATCAATTGTGTGCGCAAATAGGAGGTGCACAAATGCAGGCGCAGTACCATCTTGCGAAAAAATCTTTGCGTGCGCAGTTTTTTTGCACCCATTCAGCCAATAAAAATGAAGAAACACACCTATCAAACGCAACTGAATTGCGCCTGGCAGAGGCATCGGAGACGGGTTCTACGTCTATGATGCAAAATGAGCACATGTGCTACAGTAATAACACACACACCTGCCATCATGCATTATATTGTTGCTGCATTCCTTTTAATGAGCTGTTTTTTTTTGGGTTAGTCAGGTTGTTCAGATTTGCCGTTAGCACCAACTTTTAGGAGTTGCTAAAATTATGCGCGCAAAGGCTATGCGGTAATTACCGTGAATAGATTGTAATACCATACTCGTACCAGCGCACATTCACATTTGCGCTCACAATGTTAAGTATAGGATGCGCGCAGTACAGTAAGCTTGCATAGGGTTCGCGCAGGTTCACCCGCGGTAGACAATTGCGTGCGGTTGTTGCGCTATGTAATACGGGATTCGGCGCAAATGGTTTTACCCCACGCGTTAATGTTTTTTTGCGCTGGCACAAACGTTTACGTGAAGATTGTAATTTAGCCCTAGATGTTTTTAGATGCCAGACAAAGACTGCTTTTAGATTGGAGTAAAACAGACTGGAAATTTAGGAGCCAGGAGTAAAATTGTAGGAGCCAGTGGCTACCAGGCCCATGGATTTGTCAAGCCCTGTCTTAAACCATAGTTTGTGATCACTGCTACTTTCTGTATTTGCTGAGAATTCATACAGGGTTATTCAGAGACAGCCGATATGGCCCCGAAATGGCACCAAACAGACAATTTCCCCGTACGGTGAAATTTGCTGGCCATTCGACTATCCAGAAAGCAGGCAGTTTGCCAAATTTTTGCGAATTGCCTGCAAAAACATACCGGCTGGTTGGAGTAGAGGTAACATCACTGCTCTGCATGGAGAGAGCCTGTGTAGTCATGGTTTCGATCCCGACGAGCACCTCTCCAGTAAGTGTCCTTGGCAAGACACCTAACGGTACATACTTGAAAACAAGAGAAATCTCAATCAGGGTTATTCAAAGAGATTCGAAAAGTCACTGCACGTTCAGTGACTTTTCGTTCTCTTCAATACGGTTCCTTTTGCCGATCCCATTTCGGTGACCCTGCGGTGTATTCAGCAAACACCACAGGCTCCCCGAATTGTAGGGAAAAGTCACCGCAAACCTGACGAAAACTAACCGCAAAACCCACCGAATGCACGCAGAAAACAAGCAAAAACATCTGGATTAACCTTCGAAAAACGAACAGGAGCCGAATCACACAGAGCCGAAGCAGCTGTGACACAGACAGAGGGAGGTGAATAAATTAGCAAAACCGTTTGTATGAATCTGTGAAAATGAAACGCTGTTTGCAAAGAAACTACTGAGCGAAAATGTCTGAAATTTACACAGGAGGTCCAGGGAATGATAATAAAGAGGGCTGTTACAGAAAAAATAAGTAAACTTAAAAAAATAAATTAAAAAATATCGGACTTTAAAAAAAAAAAAAAAATTCTGAAAAATGCTTAAAGTATCCTAAAAAATCTATAAATAAAGAGACTCTTTACTGCAGAATTTTATAATGAACGGTTTATTAGATATTGAATTAAAACGGGAATATTTTTAACATTGAAGTCTATGGGATTCTCCTGAATAAATTTGCCGAATTAAACCACCGAATGGCAGGGCATTAGGGGAACCTTTCACTGCTGGTTTGTGTTCTCTGAATAGCCGAAGCAGTGCTTTTTTATGAGGATTTCACTGCCCTCGAACAGGCACCGAACAGGCACCGTATGTGCAGGCAATTCTCCAGGATTTGGCGAATTGCCTGCTCTCTGGATAGCCGAATGGCCAGGAAAGGGAACCGAACGCTGATTTTCACTGCTCGGTTACCTTTCTCAAGCAATTCGGAGCTCTTTGGATAACCCTGAATGTATCCTTCCTGGTAAAATCCTTTCTCAAAAAAAATAAATGGTGCCTGTTCGACGGCAGTGAAAGTCCCCACAGAGAAGCAATGGTTAATCTATTCAGAAAACACCGAACAGCATGAAATGTTACAGAAATGCCCTGCTGTTTTCATTCGGCAGGTTTATTCAGGCGAATCCAATAGGTTTCAATGTTAAAAATATTCCCATTTTTATCCAGTATCTAATAAACCGTGTATTCTTTCATTCTGCAGCAAAAAAGTCTCCTCATCTTTTATTTTTTTAGGATTTATTTTATGCATTTTTCAGGATTTGTTTCGCCAAAATGTTTTTTCCAATATTTTTTAAATAGTGTTTTTTTTCTTTCTGTAACAGACCTTTTTATTATTAGTCATAGTACCTTATATGTTAATTCCAGACATTTTCATTCAGTAGTTTTTTTGCAAACAGCGTTTCAATTTTGACACTTTCAATCTTTTTTTTTCTCTACCCCATTCGTCAGCTTGTTGGCTTTTTCCGGCGGCTGGTCGGCGCTTGTCTTCGGTGGCTCGTCTGTTTTTTTCGGACACGTTTGGCGGGTTTGCGGCGGATCGTCGGGTGCGCTTGGGATTTTTATGGCAGTTATCGGATTGATTAGAAATTTCGGATCGTATCAGCAGCCATTTCTGTCGAATATTCGGTGGATTTTCGGCAGAATTTTGGGTCCGTTCCTTGCACTCCTGGGACCCTGCGGTGAACGCTGAATTCACCGCAGGGTCGGGAAATGTAATTCTTCAAAGTGCGGTGAACAAGAGAGCACCGAAATGTCGGTGACATTCCCCTTATTAATTTAGTTGCCCGTCTATGCATTTTTTCTAGCACCATAATATCCTTTCTTAAACCACTGTATGAATCCTGTGGTTCAGCGTTTTTCCGCTCCTTGTATCCACAGTAGCAGAATTGTCAAACTTCACAGTTTGAAACACTGTCTATCTTATCTCTTCTTAACACAATTCCAGCTGGAGTAGCCTGTCAACAGGAGAAGTCAACATACAGGGTTATCCAAAGAGATTCGAAAAGTACCCGCACGTTCGGTGACTTTTCGTTCTCTTCAATTCGGTTTGTTTTGCCGATCCCATTTCGGTGACCCTGCGGTGTATTCAGCAAGCACCACAGGCTCCCCGAATTGCAGGGAAAAGCTGCCGTAAACCCACCGAAAACTAACCGCAAAACCCACCGAATGCACGCTGAAAAGCCACAAAAACATCTGGATAAACCCATCGAAAAGCCCGAGCCGATCACACGCAGCCGAAGCAGCCGAAGCAGCCGAAGCAGCCGACACCGCAGACAGAGGGAGGTGAATAAATTAGCAAAAACATTTATATGAATGTGAAATTGAAACGCTGTTTGCAAAGAAACTACTGAGCGAAAATGTCTGAAAATTACACAGGAGGTCCAGGGAATGATAATAAAAAGGGCTGTTACAGAAAAAATAAGTAAATTGAAAAAAAAAAAAAAATCGGACTTTTAAAAAAAAAATCAGAAAAATGCTTAAATTATCCTAAAAAATCTATAAATAAAGAGACTCTTTACTGCAGAATTTTATAATGAACGGTTTATTAGATATTGAATTAAAACGGGAATATTTTTAACATTGAAGTCTATGGGATTCTCCTGAATAAATTTGCCAAATGAAACCACCGAATGGCAGGGCATTTCGGGAACCTTTCACTGCTGGTTTGTGTTCTCTGAATAGCCGAAGCAGTGCTTTTCATGGGGATTTCACTGCCCTCGAACAGGGACCGAACAGGCACTGTATGTTCAGGCAATTCGCTAGGATTTGGCGAATTGCCTGCTCTCTGGTTAGCCGAATGGTCAAGAAAGGTAACCGAGAGGTAACCTCTCTCAAGCAATTCGGATCTCTTTGGATAACCCTGTTAATTTTCAACACTATTAATTTATTTGCAAAGTATTTTACCAGGATGGAAACATTGAGATTTCTCTCGTTTTAAAGTATGTTTCGTAAAGAATTCTTTTAGCGTAAGATACTGACAAATTAATTGGAATACTTATGGTACTAACAATATTAAATTGTTTGGGACTGGGTGAATGCATCAAGATATAAATCAGGGTGCTCAACCTAGGCGATACAGATGTTTTAGAACCACATCTCCCATAGCAATCATGACACTCATTAGGTCAAAAGAGTCTTGGGGAAATGTAGTTTCTAAACAACTTGGGCCCTATTCCAAGATTGTTCTTAACCCTTTCGCTGCTGAGGCTTTTCCCGCCCCTGTGCTGAGGTCATTTTTACCGGTTTTTGCTCATCATGTTTAACGTGTTTTGAAGGCTTATTTTAGTATATGACCCAGACATATTATATATCGTTCTTTCGTCAGACTCGGTAGATTCATAATATGTCATTATTATATATACATTATGTCATGTCTGTATATTATAACAAAAAATGCAATAAAATGTATTTTCAATAATTTACAACGTGTAAAGTGTATTTTTTCACATTTTAACATGCGAGCAATTGCGGTTATATTTTGTATGGGGTGCGCTTGTTAAAAAAATTAGAGATGGGGTCTCGTTACATTTTTTTGGGGAAAATTACACTATTTTTAACAAACGCACCGCATACAAAAATCGTTAGTGCAGCATCATTGTTCACATTATAATTGAAATGGGAACAATATTGCTGCATTAACAAACCAAAAAAAGAAAAAAAAAGTGTTTATTTTTTTTTTATATTTTTTTAATTTTTTTTTATTTTTATTTTTCATTTTTTTTTTTTACAACATTTTTCACAGTAGTGTTTTGGTATCGTTGGAACGGCCATGCTCTGGCTTATCCAACCATACCAAAATTTAACCCCTAGCTGCCACGGATCGGAGATAGGGAGTTCATTGGAACTCCCTATCTCCACCGTTTGTGGCAGTTAGGGGTAAGTCCAGGACTGGCGTCATCGTGCTACGCACGATGACGCCAGTCCTCAGGGGGAGTTCCCGGAGGCCTGGCCGACATCCAAGATGTCGGCCAGCTCCGGGAAAGGATCGCGAACCGGCGCTTTTCAGCGCCGATTCGCGATCCAGCTCCCCAGGGTTAATGCCAGGCACCATTTGGAAGGGCAGGCTGTGCCCTTCCAAATGATGCCTGGGTTAACCCCGCAGAGCCGCCGATCGGGAGGGAGAGAGGTCCGAAGGACCTCCCCCCCTCCCTTTCAGGCGCCTCCTCCGCACATGCGGGGGGGCGCCTGAATTAGGTGTCATCGCGCTGCCACGATGACACCTAATACCAGCGGCTGCGGGTCCGGATGCGCGGCTGACATCCAGGATGTCAGCCCGCACCGGAGGGGCCAGCGATCGGCCGGAACCCGGCCGAACGCTGACCCCAATGGGAGGACGCGCTCAGCGCGTCCTCAGCACAGCAGCGGTAATGCGGAGGACGCGCTGAGCACGTCCTCCGCATTGAAGTGGTTAAGCTAAGCGCTTGACACATGCAACCTAACAACTCAAGAATTTGCCTTAATTTTACCAAATCTTTGTACAGAGGCAAATTCTTATGGTAAACCTATTTCAGTCTTCCAGAGATTTAAGACTGTGACGGAGGTTCACCTTCTAGCAGGACAATGACCCTTAGCATATTGCAAAAGCAACACTCAAGTGGTTTAAGGGGAAACATTTAAATGTCTTGGAATGGCCTAGTCAAAGCCCAGACCTCAATACAATTGAGAATATGTGGCATGAAATAAAGATTGCAGTAAATCAGCGGAACACATCCAGCACGAACAAGCTGGAGCAGTTTGCCATTAAGAATGGGCAAAAATCCCAGTGGCAAGATGTGCCAAGATTATAGAGACATACCCCAAGAGACTTGCAGCTGCAATTGCTGCAAAATGTGGCTCTACAAAGTATTTAATTTGGGGGGGTGGAGAATATTTATGCACGCTCAAGATTTATGTTTTTTTTGTCATATTTGTTTTGTGTACCACAATAAAAATATTTTCTCCTTCACAGTGGTGGAAATGTGTACATCTAATGACACCCCCCCCCCCCAAAACAAATCCACCTCAATTCCATATGGTAATGCAACAAAAAGAGGCAAAATGCCAAGGGGGGGGTGAAAACTTTTGCAAGTCACTCTAATACCGACATATAAACCAAATCAGTTTCTAGATCACATATGGCCACTCATGTTAGAGACTCAATGTAGCCCTCTCTTTAAATTAACTGCATATTTTTGTCATCATGTTTATTGAACAGTAATGAACGCTTGCTTGTAGACACTGTAATCATGTAGTTACTCGACAACAAAGGTTGCTGTTTCTTTATATAGCATAAGATATATTATGAAAATTAACTATTGCCAAGTTCCCAGGTACAGGGAAGGATAATTTAATAAATTGCATTGGATGGGTTGAGAGAATTACTTTGCTGAGTTTTAAAGTGGTCTAAAGAAAATAACCTTAATAATTAAAATTCTAAGATGAAACAGAATTGCTCAATGATGCCTTATTTTGCCCTGAACTATGTTAGATCTCTTTTTTATTTTTTACCTTATTCCATGGTACCATGCAGACCATGAGTCTTTTGCAATTCTGTTTCATTTTTTCTAACATAAGATACTCAAGCAGCATTATAGCATTTTGTTGATTGTGGCTATATAAATCAACTTTAACTTTCTGTTAATTACCTTGTTAATTTATATTTTACATATTAATGCTTATGTTTTGCTTATATTTTATTAATTAGGGAGTTGATTTACAGTATGTTGTACAATTAATAATTTGTAAAAATTGACAAATCCTTCTACGTTTAGAATGTAAAAATTGTAATCATTTTAGGATTGTATTTTGACATAAACTATGTCCAGTTTTGAAATTATTAATAAAAATGTGCAAAAACCCACATATGGCTAAGAACAAGTTCATGAAAATCTTTCTGTTCTTGTTTGTACATTGGCTTTTATAAAACTACAAATGCTATCATTCTGCAATCATCCTGCCAAACTAATAGTTTGCTTGTGTTTAACATTTGATTCCAACCAAATAAGGAAACTCTTCTCTTAAATCATCAAAAAGTTTTTTTATTATTTTTTATGTGTTCTACGTAGTTGTGTCGATCTGTAGACGTCTTTATGGACTCACACTGTGAGCACGACTAAACATTCAGCATGGATTCCTTACCATTTATATCTAAATGAGTTCCCTGTGACATTAAGTAAATATAACTGTTCATATTACTATCCTTTTAAGGCCTTTAAAGTCAACCAAAACCTTAAGAAAAACAAGAAAGAAAAGTTCATGATAAAACTTAAAACTTCAAGCATCCTATGCAATGTACTTTGGGGAAGTCATTTACTAAAATTAGACCAGTGGAGGCTCTGTCCTATGGGTAGTTTGGGCATAGCCCCACCATTTATTTTTTTCACAAAACCTACTATCTTAGGAAATTAGAGCTGATATTTTTTGTGTGGTGGTTGTTTTTCTTGGGAGGGTCATAAGGTTATCTTAAAATTTAGCTAATCCCTGGCTGATGATATTGTAAAGACACCGCAGGGGCTGCTCTTTATGGATGTCTTAAGGGTATCATATTTGAAAGCCACAACCTTATACAAGGGTTCCCGAACCTGGTCCTCAAGTACCCCTAACAGCCCAGGTTTGCCAAATATCTGGAGCACAGCACAGGTGATAGAATTTGTTGCTCAGTGATTGTGATACTTGATACTCAATGATACTTTTTATTAGATGCAGCCGCCCTGTTAGGGAATAGGCGCAAAGCCGTTTTTTCCTCCATATACTTTTTATTATCATTGTCAAATCATAATTATTTTGTTCAAAAAAACATAAACATGAATATGACACTTTGAAATTATAAAAGGTAAAGAACGTCATTAACAGAGCCCCTTGGCTCTCAATGTGTTCATTAAGTAGTTGTTTATCCACGAATAAAGTTTAAATTAGAGAATTTTTCTTGACCCTAACGCACTTCATTTTATTAAAACTAGAATGCACATCAATGAAAGATTGTTCATTAGCAAGTAATATTGGGCTACATAGTGCTAGCATAATTTATTGATACCGATTTTTGTTATTGTTCATTTTTTATATTAAATTAAAGCAAAATATACAGAAATAATTAACAATTATCAATTTTTAAAATGAAAATATCCAATTACATTGGAAAATGTAAAAGTACATAAACAAAAATTTCTTACCTTGTAACATACTCCTGTAGGCTGTATCAGCTATTGCATAGATATGGGGTGGCATTTCATGTCTTTTTTTCCCTTTGTACATGTCGATAATCTTCTCTGAATAAATAGGAAGGAATTTGTATGGATTGACCACAACACAGAAGAGCCCAGAGTATGTCTGGAAAGAAAAAAAAGAGGAAAAAATGGGAGAGCCCCCTCAATACATAGACATTCATATCAATATCAAACATTTTCAGTGGAAATGAACTAGCAGCAATTAATATTATATACAATATGAGACTTTTTCATTTGAGGTGAGAAATGTTTTTGGGAATTTTGGAAAGTCTACTTCAGATATTTGAGGAAACAAGGAAGAGTATATAAATTAAAACATTTTTAAATATCTACAAATGATAGGAGCTTGCAATTGAATTTTATTTCTTGTAGTAATGCGATTTGTCAGTTCATCACACACATATCAGCAATGCCATGGACAATATTGATGTATGTGCAAGTGCAGACATACACAATGCAGGGACAGTTTAGTCTACAGTCACAAGCACTTCCACAATTATTTATGAAATCAGTAAGTTGGCAAACTACCTTGACAAGGGAACCATGGCATTATTTTAAAATCTTCTCACAAGAAGGGACAAACAAATGCAGAAATATGGAAAATGTCTCATAAAAAATGAAGGTTGTACAGATTTAGTTTTAGTAGGAGTCGAAATCTGTTTAGATTTGCCATGTTTGGCACCTGTGAAATAAATTTAGTTTACGGTACCAACATCTCCACGTTGCATGGCCTTATAAGGAAAACAAAGACCGTCTTGTTTAAAGCATTGGTATGTATGGGTTGCTTGGTATTAGACACAGAAAAAAAACATATCTGGGAATATGTCTACGGGACAAGTGTCTTGAAGTGTTACGCAGGTAATTACTGCCTAAGATCCTTGGAAAATTCTTATAGGCCAGATTTATTAAAAGGTTTATTATTGTGTCACGTAAATCAATGTATGTAATGGCCAGCTCTCCAGAATGTATGGATAACATTCTGAACGGGAAAGGTTCTAACGTAAATGTGGTAAATATATTGACTATTAAATGCTACCAATGTCAGCAGTCATTATGAAAATGTGTTAGTGATGGCACTTTGGTAAAACACCAAAAAGGTAAAAGAGTAAAGTAAAGTTTTTTATTTATTTATTTATTCAGTCATGTTTCCTTGTAAAATCACATTAGGCATATGAATTTTTGACAACTATCAAAATGGCTTCCTAAAACCCAGTCGTGTATCTCACTACTAGTAAGATGGATTCCTTGATAATAGTTTCTTGAGAGGATTAAAAATCATGGTGAGTTCTCACACTTTTTAGGAATGCACCCCTGAACGGGACATCCCAATCAGTGTAACTACTCATGTTGTTTACATAGTTGACATCCCAAGCAGTTGCACATCCCTGTCTTCTGCTCACAGATTGATACGGATGCAATGGTTTACATTAATTGTTTCAACTGTCAGTCTGCCCTTGTCTACTTGACATGAAAGGAGAATTCTCCCTCCTTTTGCTGTTTGCTACCTTAAAAGACGTACAGTGAAACATGATCAGTGGCCTTCTAGCTTCTTGGTGAACCCTGAGCATGCAAGTATGCATAATAAGAGTCTCTAGAAAATGCCTTAGAAAGCCTATTCTCGAGAAATGATAACAGCTACTGTATAAGTTAATGGTTTGTACCCGCACAAGATAACATCCGACCAGACTAAAGTAATCACTACTTAAGACTAAACCCCTGACACCTGTTTTTTGTTTTTTTTTGTATTCAAAGTTTTTTATTTTGAAATAAGTCAGCACTATATCATACTATAAAATAGTGAGTGGTCTCACAAGGCCAAACAGTGAAACATAGCAAGCAACTGTAGCCACACAGGGCCAGGAAATGTCATCTGAAGAACATCTAGTAAGAATAGATAGAAAAGTCATCAAAGGAGAGCGGTATATCGACAAGTAACATCCCCAAATGGGGGGTCTCAAAGGAACAAACCAATATGACCTCGCAGGGCCATAGCATATCATCAGAAAGGTCAGAAAGTGGTTGCGCCAGACCAGAGCAAACATGTCATCAGAAGAAAGCACTGCAGAAAGGTGGTAGACATAAGAGAGTCCACCTAACCAAAAACAGGGGGTGGGAAGTACAAGGCATCAAAGCAGCGCCGCATTGGGATAAGAGAAAAGAAAAACTAAAATGATAGGGGGGGACGTAAAGTATATATATATAAAACAAAGAGGGGAATGGCAAAAGGCCCAAATTGTGCAGTCCGTGGCACAGTCCCATGGGTCCGAGGACCAGAGGAAGGCCGTGGTGTACAGAGGCCAAACTGGGCACCGGGCCGCAGTGACCCCCATCATGTTACCCTAAATACGCCAAAATAGACTGGAGAGGGAGAGAAAAAAAAATAGAAAATGAAGGGGGGGGACAAAATAGAAGCACAGGTCATCTCAATCAGGGTAACTCAGCGAAGGGAGGGGAAGATGGTGGACATAAAAAGAAAAAATATGAAAATATTTCTCAGCTGGCATGGGAACACATAGAAAAAACATTAAAAGTTCTGAAGCAAAAGAAAACGTTCACAAAAAAAAGAGCCAAAAACAGTGCTGAAAACAAAATTGTCCACAGCAGGGAACTCGCAGGTGAGAGAGGTCAGTTCAGCAAGGGGGTATTTCAAAGGACTTAAGAGGTCGAACGGGGAATAGACTCAGCAGGTCTGGGCACGGTCGGGAGACAGCAGGTAAGCAAGACAAACCTCTTCAGCCCGTGTCCCATGGGAATGCGGGGCAGAAGTCCTCCACAGGCCTGTCTAGGGAGCTCTCAGGCCCCCCCAGGACCGGATCCGCTTCACCAACAGCACCTCCCGACATTCTCAGCACCCGTCTCCTGTGAGGGGTCTGGCTTTTCGGCAGGTTTCGGGACAAACCGGCTGTGATCAGAGCCACGCAGTGGAGACGAGGCACGTGCCTCATCCTCTCGGCAGGACAAACACCAGCTTTCGGCAGCTCCTTTCTCTTCAGACCTCGCCCGGTGGCCAACGGCCATCAGCTTGGGATTCTCCACCACAGCTCCGAACCCAGCAGACACCGGCTTGTCTTCACCACAATAGTAATCATTTTTGCTGGGAAAGCCCTCACCCCAGTCAACAGGTAAGGCTTCCTCCTTTATACACTCAGCTGGGGCCTCCGTCGCTTTATCTACACCATCCCGCAGTGCGGCAATCAAGCGGCGCCAGGAGCCGCGGGTCAGTGGGCTCCCCTCATCTTCCAGCAGCTGCCGCAGGCAGTCCTCCACAGCACATAGAGCAGTCTCCAGACCTCTAGTGGGAGGGGGACTCGACAGCCGCCGCTGTTCCTCGTGTTCCGCCGTCAGCCCCACCGAGGGAACAGTCTCCACGTTCAGAGGAGGACAGGGGCCCTCCATCCTCCGTTCCCACGTCGACTGACCACCTGGGCAGTAAACTCTGCAGAAGGAGGCCTGGACCAAGGCTGATCCAGAAGACAGGCCCCAAAATGGCCGCCGGCCAGACACTTCAGCCAAGAGACAGGGCCACAAACTCTTCTATGCCCTGGAGAGGGGGGGGGGACCGAACAGGCTCGAGAGCAGTCTACCTGGTGGCCAGCCACGCGGGGATACCTGTATGGGGTATTGTAGAAGTGATTCCAGGGTGAAAATCGCCTTTTAAAGCTATCACAGTCGGAGCTCTACTTAACTGCTCCCGAACACGGCCAGCCACGCACCCCCTGACACCTGTTAACTAGGAGTTTTCTAGATACAGTTGGTCTCCATAGTCCAGAATGTTGAGATGCTTGCTGGTTTGGGATAAGGTCTGTGCAGATACGGCAAAGTCTGGAAGTGCAGGTAACTGTGGAGTTTTTTTACACCTTAGGGTCTTTTCTTTACACGTGAGTACCGTAATTTCCAGGGGAATGTTATTTACTTTTTTTACTATGGATGTTAGCCATTAAGTACTGTTGTTGCAAACAGTGAAAAATTCTGTTGAGGCTAGTACGTTGACGTTCAGCAATAAAGAGAGGGAAATTCAACCACTGGCAGGCAGACTTCCTTCAAACAACGGCGAGCATCGCTAGCAGTGTTGTTCTTACATATAAAGCATGACCTAGAGCTAATCTTTCTTTACACTTATTTTACTGGTGCTTCAAACCCCAGTGTATAGCGATATACTTCGGAAAATTTAATGTGTGATTTTTTTTCCCATTTACTGTCCATACAATCTACAGTTTCCATATATCATAAGTACAAATTATGATAAGAACAACACTGGGACAGATTTACCTAAAATGAGACCGGAATTTATGCAGTTTATGTAGGGCAGCAACTATAGTGGAAACACGGTGGAAGGCCCATTAAAAACCTCACAAACCTCTTTTTTCCCATTAAACACCTATGCTTAGTACTACACAAATGTACTATAAAGCAGAAACTATGGTGGAAAGAACAATAAAAACTATGCCAAACTCCAGGGCTAGTTCACTAAACAGTGAATTCAACGCAGTTGATGACCATTGTTCACTGAAGTTAAACCAAGAATAACAGCAGTTGGATGTGAGACTCAGACTTGAGAGTTTATTCTGTAGCGTATGCATTGTATCAACTGCTACATGAATTTAAGAGCAGCGGATTCTCAAAATTTAGAATGTATTGCAACTCACCCTAGGGAAAGTGGATTTAGAATAGCGGATTCCCAGTGGATCCCCTGGGAATAAAAGCTAATGCAGCCTACCCTATGTTTGAGTTGTTAACACAATGTTTGTCCATCCTCGTATGCGCAGGATTATTATGTGAGTGATTATTGTACACAGGTGATGTTAGTTTCCAGTTATACCCTATGTATTAGAGCTTTTTGGATTGATACACTTCTTTTTTCACTTGCAGATGAGCTTTCTACATGTACTACTGTTAAGGAATTGGAGACATACAGGCATACACTTATGTGTTGATAGAATGAATGAAATCGTACTGTCCCCCCCTCACCTGTTGTGTTGAGGAGTTATACATCTAGCATTTCTTGTGCATTTTTATCTTCCCATTACTAGTGGCTAGTTTTGTCCAATAGTGTGGGCAGATTTTCCCGAGCATCTATGGATTCAATTAGTAACTAAGTATAGATTTTAACCCTTTCGCTGCTGAGCCTTTTCACACCTCTGTGCTGAGCTAATTTTTACAGGTTTCGCTCATAATGTTTAAATGCGATTTGAAGTCACATTTTATTATACAACCCAGACATATTATATATCGTTCTTTCCGGGAGACTCGGTAGATTCATAATATATCATTATTATATGTATACATCATGTTATGCCTGAATATTATAACAAAAAATGCAATAAAAATTGAGTTTTAAATTATCTACATTGTGTAAAGTGTTTTTTTTCACATTTTATCATGCAAGCCTTTTCGGTTATATTTTCTATGGGGTGCGCTTTTTAAAAAAATTAGAAATGGGGACTCGTTACATTTTTTGGGGGAAAATTACGTGTTTTTTAGCAAACGCCCCCATAGAAAAAATCGTTAGTGCAGCGTCATTGTTCACATTATAATTGAAATGGGAACAACATTGCTGCATTAATAAAACAAACAAAAAAATATATATTTTTTTTAATTTTTAACTTTTTTACATTTTACATGGTCATGCTCTGGCCGTTCTAATGATATCAAACATTGGAACCCCCTATCTCCACCATAGGTGGCAGCAAGGGGTTAATTGCAGAACTGACGCCATCGCGCTATGCGCGATGACGCCAGTCGTTAGGGGGATATCTCGGAAGCTTGGCCGACAGCCAGCTCCGGGAGGGGACCGCGATACAGCGCATGTTAGCTCTGTATCGTGATCCAGCACCCTAGGGGTTAAAGACAGCTGCCGCTTGGAAGGGCAGGCTGTGCCCTTCCAAGCGGTGCCTGCCTTTTCCCAATGGCCTGCACGGATGGGGAGAGGTCCGAAGGCGCAATTACGTCTATCGTGTCTGCCTGGGTCCCGGAGGCTGGGCTGACATCGAGGATGACAGCCCGCACCGGGGGGCCGGCACGATCGGCCAGAATCCTGACCGATCGCCGCTGCAAAGGGAGGACGTGCTCAGCACGTCCTCCGCAGCGACGTGGACTCTGCATGGAAAGGGTTAAGAGAGTAACAATAAAGTTTTGATTTTATGGAGCGATCCGTGCTATGTTTTGGATACATTGTATATCATCAGCTGTTGTGGTCCCTGGGCGGATTACCCAACTAGGGGACTTTTGTGTTTAACAAAAGTAGGTTTTGGGTTACCCCCTTGTTTTAGCAGTGATACGGGTTGGTGATAAAACACAGTTTATTTCCTCCTGTATCTAAACCAAGAATAATCCAATATGGGCAATATTCCATAATTGGTGCTAACTTAACCAGAGCTGTTGTAAACTAACTCCATAAACTATAATCGCTCTGGTAAATTTACAAAAGCTATTGTTAAGTTAGCACCAACTTTTGAATAGGATCCTACGTGTCATGTTTTTCTGCGAGTTTGTAGGAGCAGTCCTCATTTTTCTGTCAGATCTCACAATCTTCATTGTGACATGGCTACTCCTGTGCTGCATTTATCAATCTGTTGTGCATCAACCCCAATGCTCAATTATATTGCTGCATCATTGGTGCATTGGTGGTATGGCATTCCTTTAATTCTGGTATGGGCGCAACCCAGACTTTCCATCCCTTTGGCCAATGGAATTTCTCAATAGCGTATGCAATACCATCACTTTGTCTGGACTGTGCCCTGTTGTGGTCTCATAGCAACTTCAATGCATTGCTCTGGTCTATCTAGTTCTGTTTTATCTTGAAGAAGAAATCTGAACAGAATGTTCAGAAAAAAAGTACCATAAATAACCGTAAGAGGCTTCAAAAGATCCTTCCAAGATCCTCTCACTGAACTTTATTAGACATACAAAACAAAAGAGACATAACTATACATTTAAAAAAACATGACATAATGACGTGATTGTTAAGGCGATGTAATGGTGATCTACTTTGGGTGTCTCTGCATGGAGAAGAAAGACCTGTGCTGAAAAGGGTTTAGGAAATGTCTATACAAATGGTTATCATGCAGTCAAGTCTACCGCTAGACCACAGACACTTATGTATATATAGTCGATCCGTAACTTAAGGTCCTAGGTGGTCTTGTCGTGTGTATAATGGTTAGTGGTGAAAAAGGGGGCTTGATCATATAGAAAGGACTGTATATAGTCTGCTCATGAGGTGTAGGAAAATGGCATAATTAAACCATTCGACATTAATGTCTCTCAGGGGTGATAGCGTAATTCTGTATTGGTGGATTACTGCGTATTAAAATGTGTGTCCATCAATAAATATGCTTAACAACCGCTGAGGATCTATCAATCTTAGTCCGACCATTCCAAGACCTATTTAGCAGACCAATTTCATCTCTAAGAGCTCAAAAACCTTTCATAATCATGATAACTCCAAATTCTTTACAGTCAATAATTTTCAGAACTGTAAGAGTAAGGGAGTGGTATATCAAATCATCTGTACATGCGGAGCCAAATATGTTGGTAAAACAATCAGAGAATTTAGAACTCGTATTCTAGAACATGTTAGATCCATCCACTATGCAAAAGAAACACCTATCTCTAGGCATATTAAAAATCTACATGGAGGCATGGCTTCAAACTTACAATTCAAAGTTATAGATCAAGTACGCCCAGGACCACGTAAAGGTAACTGGGATGTAAGACTAAAACAGAGAGAGGCTTTTTGGATCTATCGGTTGGGTACCCTGTCTCCGCAGGGTCTCAACGAATGATTCACATTTACACCGTTCATAGGCAATGGATAATACATACAGTATGGTATTAATTTCCTTTCAATTACCCCTATCTGTACTTTTTATAAATCACTGTCGCCACTTTGATAGTACGATCTCTGCTAATATGACCCCAAACCAATATGGAATACATCAAATAATATCATGATCTATATGATCATGTAACATATGTAACTTCACCTAAAAATTGCATGAGATATATGACTCCCTTTTTAGCTGGAGAAACATTCTTGGGCATCGTCCCAAATAATAGCAGGTTATGTACAGCCTCTGGGTCACAAATGCTTTCTTCAAAAACTCTTTTACCTTCCTTGGCAAACCAACTAAAACAAATGTTCATAATCCTAGTCTAAAAATCACTTTAACTGAATACTGGTTTCTGATTTTATACTGTACCTGTCCACAACACATAATGGGCAGTATTACAAAGTTGGTACTAACTTAACCAGAGCTGTTGTAAACTTAAAACCTCCATAGGCTATAATGGCTCTAGGAAGTTTACACCAGCTCTGGTTAAGTTAGCACCATCTTTGTAATACCTCCCAATATGTCTTGCAGACCCTTTTATCAAAGAAAAAAACAATTCCCTAGAAGTTTATTGATAATAATTTTATATAATTTGCCATGGATTTGACTTTAATGCTGCAATATCAATATATGAAATAGATGCTCTTCCTTTTCAGGTTTTCACTACATCTATACTTGTATGCATATAAGATGCCTTAGACCACATTAATTATTTCGGGGACAATTCATAAGGAACACTGTCACTCTAAATTTAAAGTGAACCCACCCATCGTCAACCGGATCACTCGCCGTGTGATATAAAGTTATATAAAGTGGTACATTAAAAATCAATGTGACATCTCATTGTTTGCATAGGTATAAAAAGTATCTCATTGGTCAGTAGATGTCGCATTATGGGATGGACACGAAAACAAACACAAAGAGTGATATTGACACACTGACTCCTTATTCAGCGCTATGGCAATTAATAAGAAGGCTACAGCTCACAGAACCATCTGCAGGGCGGCTCTACCACTTTTTAACCTGTCACTGCAAGTTGATATAGTGATGCGTCTGCATTGGTGATACGTGTGGGAGGCACATAATGTACTAGGAAATTATTAAAACTCTATTTATTTATTGATAGAACTTAATTTCCTGTCAAACGATGCAAACTTTTGTGCACCATGAAAGGCTCACCTTGTATTTGCTAACGTCTTGGCTTGGCAGACCTAATCTCTCGCTGTTATATATAATTTGGCATCAAGCCTGATGCATAGTGACTTGTCCACTTGATATACTTTATTACATGAAGGGGACGCATAGCATAGCCATATAAGGACTATAAGAATGTAGAAAGGAAGAATTGCTGCCTCATAAAGGTTTGGTGATGCAATCCTAAAGCAAGTAAATGGGTTGACTTGGCTTGCATTAAAATCACATTCTAAGATGGCCGTGGGCTTTCAGTTGCTTTTATGTAGAGGAATTTTGGCATTAAAGTACAAATTAACATAATAGTAGATTATTCAGAATGTTCTAGGTTGAGTCTGAGAAGCAAGTTGGCTTAATAGGAAAATGGGGGAAGAACTGAGTAAGCAGGAAATTATAAAATATACTGTGTCAAATCCAACATATAAGGAAAATAGTAAAGTCTACAATCTCACTACTGCAAGGATACAAAGAAAATTTGCTACCAGGAAATTTACAACTCACAAGTAATGCATGTATGAAACCAAAATGTTAATGTCCAATTAAAAAATGTCATGCTCCGTGTCAAGTACATTGGTGTGTAGTTTAAAAAACCCTGAACATAGGAACTCCAAGATTTCTGCCTCATCAAGTAACCCAATGTCATCCTGCATTTTACCCACCAGTCAGAATTGATAGTGATATTGTGATATCTAGTCTAGACATGTTTTTTTTTTAGGAATCATCAAGATAATTATGTAAATGTCATAACTTTACCTTGATGTATTGTTACGGATGCACCAATATCATTTTTTTAAGACCGAGTTGAGTACTTTTTCAGGTACTCACCGATACCGATTTCATACTTTTATTTAATATCATGCGACCGCTATCTAATAAGTAATTTAGGATTTTGCTAAAAGCCTGTCCAATTTAAGTTAATATTGAAATGTATGACCTGACACCCAATTTACAGTCACACCCTGACCACACACACAGACACCAGCCTTCAGATATATATATATATATATACACACACCAGACCTCAGATACATGTGTACACACAGACACCAGAGCTCAGATACATGTGTACACACACAAACACCAGACCTATTATCTATGTATAGCCACACCTCAGATACATGTATACGCCAGGATGCACCGGAATTTCGGCCACCGATAGATTCTGCCGATAATGGGGTTATCGGTTTCGACTTGAAAGCAAAACACCAGCCAAAAAAGTCAGCCAAAAATTGATGATCCCAGCTGACACTGAGCGGACACTCTTTCAATGCTGCTAGCTGGGGATAATTGTAATTGGAGAGAGGCAGGAGCTGCTACACATATTTATTTCTGCACACAACGGGTTAACTGTCCACACAACGGGTTAACTGTCCACACTATCAGTGCAAGCAATAACCTCTGACCTCTCAGTGTCAAGGAACAAGTGATTTATCACTGACCTCCTGCCAGCGGTGTCTGCTCAGAGGACAAGAGGGGGTTAATGAGGTAGCTTACATCCATGCCTCCAATAAGTTAATGGAACATTTTGGAACGGTCTGTCTTTTCCTTTGCATCTTAAAAGGATCCTTTTATAATGCTTTGTTTTTCTGCACTTTAAAAAAATAATCGATTAAGGCTAGGGTCAGACGAACGCATTTTCACGTTGTCTGTGAAAAAGTGCGTTCGAACGAATGGACGCATTTTTTCACGGAGTACGCGATAGCGGTCATACTATGCGCATTTGCGTTTGTGATTTTGTACGGATCATCAATAAAACACTTTGTGCATCTGGACGTTATGTTGGCTGGACATGAGCAGTGTCTGACATCTCCTAATCACGCACACACGCTGCTAGCGGACGCAGCGCACTCTGTACAACCGTACTAGCGGTTTTACGTTCTCGACAAAATGCGTTCGTTTGCCACTTGCGTTGCGCAGCCGGACTTTTGTGCGACCGTACTTCGTATATTGGCCGTCATTGCCCGTCATTTGCTGCTACTACGGCCGTGATTAAGTGCGCCTGCACGCGCATTCGCACTGCCTCAGTCTGACCCTAGCCTAAGAGAAACAGAATGATGTTTAGGCTCCATCTGAGCCATTATAGATATATATCTACTTATTTAAGTTGTGGTGGAGGGCAAAAAAAAATTAAAAGCCTCCACACAACAAATAATAAACTTTATAGTTGCAGAAGACCTTTACACATCCCAGCAATTTAGAGTTCTCTGAATTGCTGGGATGTGTAAATGTTTTCTGCAACTATAAAATGTGTGTGTATGTCCAAAAATTTTACACATGAATGTATGCACTAGATGCAAAATAACTCCACCAAAATAGGACAAATATATCTTAAAACCTTTAATGTTGATTAATTTAAATTCATGATATTATTTTAATAAAGTCTAGTATTAATACAATTATACAAAAAACTATCTTAAAATAAATTGTAGGGGAAAAGTCATTTTCGGTTTCGCTCCAGAATTTTCATTTGAGATATATATATATATATTACACCAGGCCTCAAAATTTCCACTCGCCTGCTCGCCTTTGGCGAGTGGAAATTACAAGAGGGTGAGTGGGAATGCAGAGGCAGGGCAGGTTAAGGTGTTAGGTGGGGCAACCAGTGGCGAGTAACTATTAAGGCCTGGCTAGTAGCTTGGGACTTAAAATTTGGAGCCCTGTATTACACACACCAGACACATGTATACACAGTATGTGTATATATAGTCATATATAGAAAGTCATTTTCGGTATCGGTTTCAGTTTTCGGCCAACCTCACCGTGCATTTTCGGTATCGGTTTCGGTTCCAAATTTTTATTTCGGTGCATCCCTAGTATACGCACACCAGACCTCGGATACATGTATATCCGCACTAGATCTCAGATACATGTATACCCGCACCAGACCTCAGATACATGTGTACCTGCACCAGACCTCAGATACAAGTGTACCCGCACCAGACCTCAGATACATATAAACCCGCACTAGACCACAGATACGTGCGTACCCGCATCAGACCTCAGATACACGTGTAGCCACATCGAACCTCAGATACATGTAAACCCGCACCAGAACACAGATACATATGTACCCGCATCAGAACTCAGATGCATATTTACCCGTATCAGACCTCAGATACATGTATAACCCCATCAGACCTCAGATACATGTGTACTTGAATCAGACCTCAGATACATACACATATATATATATATATATATATATATATCCCAGACCTGAGACACAGACACACACAGACCCCTCTAGCTGGCCGCATTCTATTGAGCGTCGGCCAGCATGTGATGTTTGTAACGCCACTCTGATGTGGCCTCGCTCTCATGAGATCCTGCAGAATCACCAGATCTCTTAAACTCTGCAAGATCTCGGCCAAGCTCAGCTGGAGGCCAGCAGAGCCGCGTTACAACTTTTACATGTTGGCGGTCGCTTCCTGCAAAGCAGCCAGTCGTAGGAGCCTGGCAGAATGCTGTTAGAGCATTCTGCCAGCCACCCCAGCCCCTCGGATACCGACCGGTAAGCCAGCCCAGTGCTGGGTTCCAGTATCGGTAGAAGTATCGGGGGCATATGCACGAGTACAAGTACTTGTGCAAATGCCCAGTATCTGTACACCAATATCGTTATTCTGTATCCCTACTTATTGTGTAACTAAACACACACTTAAATAAGTTTTAAGAAAATCCTTCCAGTGTGCTGGCTACATAGGAAAAGAACTGGAACTATGTTCCCAAGAGTTCCCACGTGAACTGATATTTGAATAGCATGGATTGAACCAGGCAATTACACAAGTTATTCACACTGAAAGTGATGTTAATAAATCAAAGAAGTGCAACAAACCCTAGAACTATACAATTAGTATAAGATTCATGGTTCAAAATAAACAATATATTCCGAAGATTAAGTAGGTAGACAGTCTTACATGAACATCTTTGACTTGTTTTTCCCACGGAACCCCCAAATTAACCACTTACTATCAAATAGCAAAATTTCAACTATATATTGCTTCACTAAAGTTTTTATGCTTTGAATAATTTCTAAATACAAGGTTGTGGTCAGTAAGAGTGTCAGCTGTATTTGGTATTTTTAGCAAAACATTAAAATGTAAACTATATTCAACAGTATAGTTCTTGCATACCCAGCATTAAGCTTTATCTGAAAAACAGGAGAACATAGAGGTTAATGTATGTTTTTATACGTGAGTCTCTGCACACATCATGGGCCATAAAATAAATATAAAAGGCATTGAGAAGGTCATGATGTGAAACCAATCTCAGTGCTGCTGAATGTTCAGGACACTAAACGAGGATAAATTACAATTGTGGCATTGCGACTGAGGTGGTAATTTACTTTATCCAGATCTAAGGGATGCATTATTGCAATAACCCCTCAGACAATCCACTTTGGATAATCGCTCATTATTTCTATCATTACAGCTGAAGTAAATTCTTGACATGATGCCCAAGTGGAAACCTCCGTCTTTGAACTAAAGGGACTGTTGTGTTTTCTTAAATAGGATAATTGAATGTCAATAAGTCACCAAAGTGTCTTTTGACACAAAATAATTTGTTTTCTCAGCACCTGCAGCTATTTATGTTTCAGGCCTTCGCTAACCACCCCACCCCCCCATACATATGATGCTTGTGTTTAAATATATATAAACATACAATGCTAACGACTTGTGTTTTGAGTTTTTGGCAAGCAGAACTGGGGATTTTAGTCTAACAAATAGACAGTAAATAGTTACACGCCCTCAGTCTTAAAGGGAAAATCTAGACATTTATGTGATTTTAAAAGGTCGTGGTGTGCTAAGTCGTTCCCTTCACAACATCCCCAGTCAGCTGTCCCTAATGCTTCACTCCGCCCAGAAGGCTGTCACTCTCTTAACTAGTCAATCAACCAAACAGAATCCCCATTATCTCTCAATGCTTCTGCACTGAGAGTCATCTGATTGATTGAATGTGTGAGTCGTGTTTTCACCATTTGTAGGAGTGGTGAAAACAAACTGATTCTTGCATCAGGTTCTGTCCAGCCAGAAGAGGAGAAGATAGATTGCAGCATTGTTATATTTTAAGTTTTACATTAAAGGCAAGTACTGTTGGGTGGAGACTGGAGAACACCAGACTGGAGTTAAAGAGCAGATAATAATTAACCTGTCTGGTCTCCCTACCTAAGTTTTGAAATAGGAAAAAAATGTAATATGTACTTCTCGTTCCACATCATTTTTTGCTCTTTAGTTCCCTTTCAATGAGAGGGCTTCTCGTGAAGATGTGTATTTTCATGTATTTGATTATACAGTACACTCTATGTACAGTGATACGCTATGATAGATTCTGTGTGTAAAAATGTTTAGATAACATTTTGCCATTAGTCACTGTGAGTGTGGAAAAGACTTAATGGTACAGTTGGATAATGCATTCCACCTAATGTCAAATGTTTAAAGGGATGCTCTAGCCACCATAACCATATAAGTGAATTTAAATGATACTAGTGTCACAAGTCTCCTCCCTCTCATCCTGTAAAGAATAGTGATGGGAGGGGCAAAGAAAAATATTAGTTTTAGCAGAATTGTTTTAAATTAATCTGCTATACAGTTAATACAGAGCTTGGATGTCGCCCTTATGCACTGTTTTATTACTCAATCGAGTCATAAACTTTCTAAAAGTAAAAAAATACTGCGGCACAGTGAAAATAAGAATAAAAATAATGACACTGGTTAGTCTGTGGTAAGGGGGAGTCCACGCCCACCAAGCGGCTTTAAGTTCTGCCTCTTAGTGATTAGGGATGAGCCGAACACGCCCGGGTTCGGGTTCGTATCCGAACCCGAACTTTCCAAATGTTCGGCTCCGAATCCGAACCCGAACTCGAACTCAATACAAGTCAATGGGGCTGAAAATTCGGTTTTTAGAGTGCCCTCCAAGAGGGCATATATGCTAGATATTTGCCATAAAAAGTGTATGGGGGTCTGGGTAGTGCCCTGGAGGACAGGAAACAAGGACAAAAAGTAAAAAAAAAAACATTTTTAACCCTTTCGCTGCTGAGGCTTTTCCCGCCCCTGTGCTGAGGTCATTTTTACCGGTTTTGCTCATCATGTTTAAACGTGTTTTGAAGGCTTATTTTAGTATATGACCCAGACATATTATATATCGTTCTTTCCGGCAGACTCAGTAGATTCATAATATGTCATTATTATATGTATACGTTATGTCATGTCTGTATATTATAACAAAAAATGCAATAAAATATGTATTTTCAATAATTTACAATGTGTAAAGTGTTTTTTTCACATTTTAACATGCGAGCAATTGCGGTTATATTTTGTATGGGGTGCGCTTGTTAACAAAATTAGAGATGGGGTCTCGTTACATTTTTTTTTGGGGAAAATTACACTATTTTTAACAAACGCACCGCATACAAAAATCGTTAGTGCAGCATCATTGTTCACATTATAATTGAAATGGGAACAATATTGCTGCATTAACAAACCAAAAAAAGAAAAAAAAAAAAAATTTATAATTTTTTTTAAATTTTTTTTATTTTTATTTTTCCATTTTTTTTTTTACAACATTTTTCACAGTAGTGTTTGGTATCGTTGGAACGGCCATGCTCTGGCCGATCCAACCATACCAAAATTTAACCCCTAGCTGCCACGGATCGGGAGATAGGGAGTTCATTGGAACTCCCTATCTCCACCGTTGGTGGCAGTTAGGGGTTAAGTCCAGGACTGGCGTCATCGTGCTACGCACGATGACGCCAGTCCTCAGGGGGAGTTCCGGAGGCTTGGCCGACATCCAAGATGTCGGCCAGCTCCGGGAAAGGATCGCGAACCGGCGCTTTTCAGCGCCGATTCGCGATCCAGCTCCCCAGGGGTTAATGCCAGGCACCATTTGGAAGGGCAGGCTGTGCCCTTCCAAATGATGCCTGGGTTAACCCCCGCAGAGCCGCCGATCGGGAGGGAGAGAGGTCCGAAGGACCTCCCCCTCCCTTTCAGGCGCCTCCTCCGCACATGCGGGGGGGGGGGCGCCTGAATTAGGTGTCATCGCGCTGCCGCGATGACACCTAAGGCTAGGGTCAGACTGAGGCAGTGCGAACGCGCGTTCTGGCGCACTTAATCACGGCCGTGCTAGCAGCAGATGCCGGGCAATGACGGCCAATATACGAAGTACGGTCGCACAAAAGTCCGGCTGCGCAACGCAAGTGGAAAATGAACGCATTTTTTCGAGAACGTTAAACCACTAGTACTGACGTACAGAGTGCGCTGCGTCCGCTAGCGGCGTGTGTGCGTGAATTGGAGATGTCAGACGCTGCTAATGTCCGGCCAACATAACGTCCAGACCCAAAAAGTGTTTTATTGATGATCCGTACAAAATCACGGACGAAAACGCGCATTGTATGACCGCTATTGCGTATTCCGTGAAAAAATACGTCCATTCTTCGAACGCACATTTTCACGGACAACGTGAAAAATGCATTAGTCTGACCCTAGCCTAATACCTGCGGCTGCGGTTCCGGATGCGCGGCTGACATCCAGGATGTCAGCCCGCACCGGAGGGGCCAGCGATCGGCCGGAACTCGGCCGAACGCTGACCCCAATGGGAGGACGCGCTCAGCGCGTCCTCCGCATACCAGCGGTAATGCGGAGGACGCGCTGAGCGCGTCCTCCGCATTGAAGTGGTTAAAGGGACAGGGAGTTTTCCATGAAATAAGGGTTAAAAATAAAAACGAAAAATTCCTTCAAATATCGTGCCTAGGAGGTCCCCATAACCTGCCTGTGAAGTGGCGGATTTCTAGGATGTATAGAAACATTTAAAAACAAAAAAATGACGTTTCAAATGATGGTAAACAGTTTTCCTTTAATCTATCCATAAACAACTGCTTGGGGCGGCAGTCTGTATGAAAAGAGGAGACATTTTCGGACACGCAGAAAAAGTTTACTGATTTTTTGGCGGTGAAAAGCAGGAGAATGGAAAATTCTAGACCAAATAGCCGATTTGAAAGTGAGATAAATGGGAGAATTTTTCTGGTTTCGCTATTTTGACCTAGAATTTTCTCTTCAGTCATTCACCTTTTTCAACTTTCACCTTTCTCTGAATAACCCTGACAGGGTTATTCAGAGAGTGGTGAAGAGCAGGAGAATGACTGGAGAATGGAAAATTCTAGGTCAAAATAGCCAAACCAGAAAAATTCTCCCATTTAGGCTAGGGTCAGACTAGCGAATTTTTAACGTGCGTTTAGGCGCACTTAATCACGGCCGCACTAGCAGCAAATGACGGGCAATGACGGCCAATATACGAAGTACAGTCGCACGAAAGTCCGGCTGCGCAACGCAAGTGGAAAATGAACGCACAAAAATCACGCACAAAAATGCGCATCGTATGACCGTTTTCGCGCATTCCGTGAAAAAATACAGCAATGCGTCGGACGCACTTTTTGGCTGGGGTCAGACCAGCGCACTTTTAACGTGCGTTCTGGCGCACATAATCACGGCCGCACTAGCAGCAAATGACGGGCAATGACAGCCAATATACGAAGTACGGTCACACGAAAGTCCGGCCGCGCAACGCAAGTGGAAAATGAACGCATTTTTTCGAGAACGCAGAACCGCTAGTACGGACGTACAGAGTGCGCTGCAGCGGCATAGCGGTGTGTGTGTGTGATTTGGAGACGTCAGACCCTGCTCGTGTCCGGCCAACATAACGTCCAGACACCCAAAGTTTCCTGGTTTGGATCTGTAAAAAATCACGCACAAAAATGCGCATCGTATGACCGCTTTCGCGTATTCCATGAAAAAATACGTCAATGCGTTCGGACGCACTTCTTTACGTTCGGGTGTAAAAATGCTTTCGTTTGACCCTAGCCTTAGAATGTCGCTGTGAAAAATGCGGTAGTCTGACCCTAGCCTTATCTCACTTTCCAAATCGGCTATTTGGTCCAGATTGTTCTCTTTTCCTGCCATTCTCCTGGTTTTCACCTTTCTCTGAACAACCCTGAGAGAGAGGTGAAAGCCAGGAGAACTGGCAGGAGAAGAGAACAATCTAGACCAAATAGCCAATTTTGAAAGTGAAATAAATGGGAGAATTTTTCTGGTTTGGCTATTTTGACCTAGAATTTTCACTTCTCCAGTTATTCTCCTGCTTTTCACTGCTCTCTGAATAACCCTGTGAATGTTTAATCCCGAGGTGAAAAATAACATTGCTTTAGATGTTAAAAGCGGGCAATGAGGAAATTTTGTATTTTTTCACACAGCAGTTAAATGCAGCATATTAGGAAGCTAAAGGCTAGGGTCAGAGTGGGGCAGTCGGAACGCGCGTGCAGGCGCACTAAATCACGGCGGCAGTAGCAGCACATAACGGCCAATGACGGCCAATATACGCAGTACGTGCGTACAAAAGTGCGCCGACACCACGCAACCGGCAAATGAACGCATTTTTCTCAGAACGTGAAACCGCTGCTACAGACGTACAGAGTGCGCTGCGGCCGCATGGCAGCGTGTGTGCGTGATTAGGAGACGTCAGACGCTGCTAGTGTGCGGCCTACATAACGTTCAAACAGCCGGATTTCCCTAGAATTGCGTTGGTGAGTACCTGCGACTGTGCGACTGTGGTCGTCTGACCACTTAAGCGTATTCCGTGAAAAAATGCGTGCGCACGCATCGACGTACATTTTGACGGTGGCCGCAGAAAATGCGCTCATCTGTCCCTAGCCTTAGGAGGGAAATTACTCACTAAGAACAGAAGCAGACACCCCACACCTTCATTCTACATAAAATGTATCAAATTGATTAGACCAGACTAAAACATCTGTTGTTGTTATGCCGTTTGAAAAAAAAAAAAGGTCATTTAGAGGTGAGAATCTTTGCACCTAGACATTAGTTTTTAATTCAATATCTAATAAACCATTGCTTATAATATTCTGCCGGAAAGAGTCTCTTTATTTCTAGATTTTTTAGTATTTTTTAATCATTTTTTATACTTTTTTCAAAATTTCTTTTTTTTTTCCGAACTCGAACCGAACACGCCCAAAAAGTTCGTAGTTCGCGAACTTTAGAACTGCCAAAGTTCGGGCCGAACTCTGAACCATCCGAACCCGAACAGCTCGTCCCTATTACTGACCACTTAACCCTGGTAATGTAGTAGAGGGTACAGTTAGCCTATTCTAACTAAAAGTAGGTTATTGTAAGTAGTTTTTGTGTGTGTGATATGTGTAATGTGTTTGTGATATGTGTAACGTGTGATGTGTGTGGTTAATATGTGTAATATGTACTACTGGTGGTACTAAGGGCCATAAGGTAATGCTGACTCTGATTGTCCCCAGATGTTGTGGCCCATCGGGAAAATTTCTGGTGTTATCCTGGGCAGCATGGTGGCCCTGCGGACCCCTGGATGAATTGGGCCGCTGAATAAATCCCGGGTTTTCAGCCCCTGATGCTGTCCCTGTATATCAATACATGTACTGTACATATATAGAGATATATACTATGTAGAAAGCTTGTGTCTTACATAGATAAGGCCAGAGAAGTATCTCTCCCTCAGATTGTGCAGCACCGAGGCTTCGTTGAGGCATGTGAGTTCTGCCATGTCCTCCACTTTTGAGAATTTAGGGGGATTCATCTTTTGGATATCATCCTTGCCGAGTGTGACTTTCTTTCCATTTTCAGCAAGTTCAACCACCACCTCATCGCCTTTCTCTTCTCTAATAGTCGCAGCTTCAAATCCATGCTTCTCAGAAGGAATCCAGATCAACTTTTTTGCTGTCCAATCAGCCTGGGCAACCGGGCTGTTAATGAAGTTTTTGTCCACAAATAGGAATTTCTCATCTTCGGTCAGAGGTTTTTGTGACATTTTGATGGTCACCTGTGAAAAAGCAAACAAAAAAATAAATTATTATTTATGGATGGAGTCTTGACTAGTAGAACCCCAAAACACCACATTACAAAAGGGTTATAATATTTAATATGTGGGTAAGCTTCTTGATCCAAGGAGAAATCTGACACCATTCTGGGGTCAAGAAAGAATTTTTCCCAGTGTGTTGCATATTGGCAAGCGCTTCAGACTGGGTTTTTCGCCTTCTTTTGGATCAACAGCAGTAGGTGATGTGTGAGAGGCTGAACCTGATGGACGCATGTCTTTTTTCAGCCTATGTAACTATGAGTAAACAGCATTAGCTCTTTTCATATTTATTTTCATCACTGTGTGTCCATAATAAATGGTGACTATATAAAAATAGTAATCTTTCTGCTGAATACTAAGAACAGCCACAGGGTTACCCCCAAAGCGCATACATGTGGTTTCAGATGGAGGAAGTCCCTGTAATACTTTGTTATGTTGATAGACACTAGACAGACAGACTTTGCATATTTTAGCAGTGATAGATAATCTTTGCATTGCAGAAATTCTCAGAATTCAAATAATACCTGTAAGAATACATAACACTGACAAATCAGGTGAACAATTTATTGTAAATCTATGAGAATTTGGAAACTCATTTGTGTCCAATAGGCAGCCTGCTACACTCGGTAGCCTGTAAGGAATGCGTCAGCAAATTTGTCACCCCAATTTTTATGGAACTATCAGGGTTATTCAAAGAGAATCGAAAAGTCACCGCACGTTCGGTGACTTTTCGTTCTCTTCAATTCTGTGCGATTTGCCGATCCCATTTCGGCGACCCTGCGTTTTATTCAGCAAGCACCACAGAGCCGTCGTAATGCAGGGAAAAGCAGCCGCAAACCCAACGAACACTCATGGCAAAACCAGTCGAAGGCACATTGAAACCCGCAAAAACATCTTGGTTAACCCCGCCGAACACTCCGGAGAAACCCGAGCAGGAGCCGATCACAGCGCAGAGCAGCCGCCGGAAAAAGCCGACACCGCAGACGAATGGAGTGAAAAAAAGAAAAACCAGTACGCTTGAATGTTTGAAAAGTGAAAAGCTGTTTGCAAAAAAACTACAGAACGAAAATGTCTGAAATTTACATATAAGATCCAATGAATGATAATAAAAAGGGCTGTTACAGAAAAAATAAAAAAACGATTTAAAAAGAAAAACGGAAAAAAAAATGTTTGCAAAAAAATCCCAAAAAATGTCTAAAAGATCCTAAAAAAAATCTATAAATAAAGAGACTTTATACTACTGAATATTATAATCATATAATCAACAGTTTATTAGATATTGAATTAAAACGGGAATATTTTTAACATTGAAGCCTATGGGATTCGCCTGAATAAACCTGTCGAATGAAACCACCTGCAGGGAAATTCGGCAACTTTTCACTGCTGTTTTGTGTTCTCTTCAATAGACAAAGCATTGCTTCTCTATGGGGATTTCACTGCCCTCGAACAGCCACCGAACAGCAGGCACCGTATGTGCAGGCAATTCGCCAACATTTGGCGCACTGCCTGCTCTCGGGATAGCCGAATGGCCAGGAAAGGTAACCGAACGCAGAATTTCAGCGTTCGGTTACCTTTCGCCAACAATTCGGATCTCTTTGAATAACCTTGTATATTTCCCACGATGCTCTCTACTTTAATCATTCTTTTAAGCTACTTGAATATCCAATTATATTCACTTTTTCATTTTCGTGGTCTTGTCTATAAAGGGAAATTATAAAAAAACAAATGGAGTATCAAGGCCAAAGATCTCTGATAGAAAACTGATCATATTGAAACAAACTGAAATGGTGCTGCACGGAGCATGTGCTCATGCACGCTGGATATAATTCCTGACCTAAAATAGGATTAACATTTCAAGCGTTTAACTCTTTCTATTCTGTTGGTCCTCTTTGCAAGGTTATAATATTTCAGGAATCCAACATTTGTAGCAGAGGATCACACAGACATATAATTCAGCAGCCGACTGCAGCTAAAGATGCCCAGTGCTACCATGTTAGTGGATTTGTTAAACTATATACAGGATGTATCTGATGGAAAGCAAAGAGCTTCTCGACTATCGTTTACAGTTCTCTTTTATTAAAGGTTTTCCGCTCCAGGAAACACATCCTTTGGCCAACCTAGAGAAGAATTATTTATAACAGTTATTACGGGTTGCGTACATGCACAATTCCAGGTGTCAAAGGACTAATAAAAGGCTACATTTTAAATTATATCTCTATCAGAGCCTAATGAAGAGGGATTCACCGAGCAAACATTGCCCATCATCAGTTTTCAGTGGTCACGGATGTGACCCTTAATGCAAGTTATTGGTTCATATACAAGGTGAGCACACATCGTGCCAGGAATGTCCTTTAAGTTCTGCGTAGACAGGATAGAATACTAGCAGGTCTATTCAATAAAGGTGAAACTCAGGAGAATTGGCAGGAGAAGTGAAAAATCGAGGTAAAATAGCCAAACCAGAAAAATTCTCCCATTTATCTCACTTTCCAAATCAACTATTTGGTCTAGATTGTTCTCTTCTCCTGCCAATTCTCCTAAATATCACCTTTTAGTGAATAGACCTGTAATTCTTCTAATATGAGTTTTACTGCTGTAAAAGCTTAGTAAAGGAAACTTGGAGTATGCTGTGATACAAAATGCATATCTCCCATATAATATTTTAGACCCAAATCGCTATGGTCCTTTTTTCTACCCTGATGTCCATCTTTTACATTTTGCCAATATTTGGTGTTTATGGAGGTATAACAGATACGACCTTTAGATGCATAGCAATGGGTCTCTAAACTATAATAATCCTTGTTAGAAATCAATATATTTTAGTCTAAAAAGTCTCAAAATAATCCCGTCTCAGGTCACACTTTATACAACATTATTTAAAATATGTCTAGCTGTGACTAGTTGCAATGTTGGGAGGTATGGATGTACACCGGTACTAAGCACCTTAATGCAGTCATGCCTGGTGAATTCTTTATGCTGCATGGCTTAGTGACACGGTTCGGTTCACATCATCAACCTTTTTGATCAAATGTCTTAAATTATTTCAGCAAAATGCTCAAAACTGCACTTTTAGTTTGAGCTCCGCCATCAAATTAACTCCGATTTATGAAATACTTGTGTTTTTGACTGTTACAAAGGAATGTGATCGCTGTAAACATGTTAAATCCTCCCTTAAAGATGATAAGAATTCCAGAATATATAGTCTTACAGTATATGTACTGCCCACTTAAGTTACTTCCGAGAAACTCTTGTCTGCCACTAAATGTCATTAATTAGTTTCCGGGACAAGCTAAAAAGAAATAAACAGAGATCAAAGTAATATACTGCTAAGACCACGGCCAGTTAAAGTGATAATATCTGAAAGAACCGAGAGCAAAAACAATTCCCATAATCTCAAATTCATATCTCGCAAAACCAAAACATTTCCTGCCCTGCACAGCATTCTGGGTAATAGCCATAACATTTCTTGCAGAGGGACAAGTACCTGTAAATTGTTTAAAAAATAACTCGGAAAAATGTTCAGTATTTATAAATATAGGATTGACTTTGGTGTTATGTAGTTGTTCCACACAAATCGGTATATCTCTATACATATAGAAAGTGACAAAAACAAAGTACAATGAGGATTGTCTTAGGATGCTCACAGTTCAAAAAAGTTGGAGGCAGAAGTCCTTTGCTAAACTTTCGCCCATGATACCATATAAGGTCATGTTATCCTTAAGGCATGATAACTAATTCATAACAAATACCTTTTAGGGAATTATACGACTCAGGCAAATCTCCATTAAAACATTAAGTATCCCTGTTCACAGCGACATGACACACTGGAGAAACTGTAACTGGTGTTTGAGCCAAAATGACCAACACACTCACATCTCTGTCACACAACGTATGGAGTGATACACAAGGACTGGACACCAAGTCTAAAGACTGACTTTCCTTTGACAGGCAGCTGGTTATAAGAGCATTATGGGAGTAACGATCCTAAACAGCTGAAGAGCCACATGTTGCCTGTCCATTTAGAGCAGTGTTTCCCAAACCTCTCCTCAGGACCCGCTGACACGCCAGGTTTGACAGATATCTGAAGGTGATATGATTTGCTGCTCAGTGATTGCAGGATTCAGTCTGCATTTTTCCTAAGGTGATCTGCAAAATATGGCCTGGTTGAGGGTCCCGAGGACAGGTTTGGGAAACACTGATTTAGAGGGATGCTCCTAAGCTACAGGAAGAGTTTTTTTTTAATGATAATAATACTCCAACCTGCTCTTCTGTAGAAATAAAGAATACATTTATAATGCGAGTGACGTGGATGAGTAGATGATAAAATAGTCTACGTATAGCTCTACAGAATATGCCAAAGAATTATACACAATAATTATATATATATATAGATATATATATCTTTATACAGTATGTATCAATAATGGCATATGTATATATATATGTATTAGACTGTCTTTATATAATGATGATATGTTTATTTATTTATAAAGGATTTTACCAGGAAGGATACAATGAGATTTCTCTCATTTTCAAGTATGTCCTGGGTATAGTTATAACGAATAACAAACATTTCCAGCATTGAGCATTTTTACATTTATTGGTATGCAAGTAATACTAACTTATTATTTTTTGTACATGCTTTGATTAAGCATTCAGAACTACTTAATAATTATTTAAAATATTATTTTAAATAAAGTACAGTGTGGCTGGATTTCCACAATTCATTCTATCTATCTATCTGTCATATGTGTGCATGCATGTGAAAATACATATATACTATCCATATAGTAGTACTATCAATAGTGCTGATGTATAATAATAATAATAATAACAAGCAGAATAATAAAATAAGATGAATTATCATGTATAGTGTATTTTCTCATTTCTCACAAATCTATTCTGATTTGGACCAAATATCTTACAGATTCCTATAAAATAAACTATCAACAAGTACTTATGTACTTCTTTATTCCTCAGATAACATTTAAATAGCGACAATTCTAAATTTAGGGAAAAATGTCAGATATATACATGTACATACACAATCATTTGTCTGTCTACACATATAGGCACTTAGCTATAGATAATTTACTTAGTAATACAGCGTTCAGTTAATACTGAATTATAAATATCATTAAAATGAAATAAAACACTATGGAATATATACATTAACATTTTGTTGCTCTTCCATTGATTGACATTTTGCTACAGAACAGACCTATATTTGTCCTATAAACTGGTATCCACCTCCCACATGAAAGCTCCAGCCACTACTTACAGATATCCAATTTACTAAAGCAGAAGATGAACTGGAGTCGGAGTCTGGAACCTGTACAGCTCACAGCTGGGACAGTCCAAATTCCCCTGGAGTTTGCAGCCTCTCTATATAGAGTAAGCCATCTCTACAATGGGAGGGAGGGATGCAGCCACAGGAGATCAGCAGGGAGGAGCTGGCAGGCATCTCTTTCTAAAATCCTCTATGTTCACCATGTTAATGGAACATTATTATTATCTGACAAGTACTACAGTATAAGGGGTATTATTCACTAAACTGGCATTTTCCAGAGTTCATAAAGAAAGTCCAAATTTAACAAGCCCTCCCTATCAAAAAAAAAATGCTTTTAAAGTCAGATTTCTTTTCCAGGTCACACATTATGGGTTAAATAGTGAAGTCCCATGTCATTCCACCACAATTCTCTCTTTAGGGAATAACCCTAAATAATATTTAGGACAATTAAAATGATAAAATGTAAAGAGAGACACTTATAACTTACTGGTCTATTCAAAGAAAGTTGAAACTCTGGAGAATGACTGGAGAAGTGAAAATTCTAGGACAAAATAGCCAAACCAGAAAAATTCTCCCATTTATCTCACTTTCCAAATCAGCTATTTGGTCGAGATTGTTCTCTTCTCCTGCCAATTTTCCTGGTTTTCACCTCTCTCTGAATAACCGTTAGATTGTAAGCAGGACTCTCACTTCCTATCATTCACCATTTGATAAATTTGTTAATTTTCTGTTTGTTTGTTCCACGCATTGTACAGCTCTGTGGAATATGTTAGCGATTTATAAATAATTGTAATTTTAAATAATTATTTTTTAAGTATTTAAAATAATAATAATATCAAAATAACATTGAATTACCTTCCCATATAAATGAATGGTTTAATTCCTCATTTACTGTTTGTTATTATTTATTTGATCATTGATGTTTAGTGATTTCCAATGTGGTGGATGTAATATTATACAAATATTTGGTTTACGGGAAAATAATACAGCAATTCCATAGTCAGCGGGCATGAAAAATATCCATTATTATCATTTCTGGCATGCAGAATTTTATTCCACATCTGGAATGATGATCGCTGACAATGTGAGAGATGGGTGTTTGGGTATCCTGAAGAGCAGAACATAAAAATAATTGATTACAACTTTTGTTCCCTGGAACAAAAATGTCTCTTCATTGTTATGGCGAAAAAATTGTTTTCAAATAAAAATGGCCAATTTTTAGCCTTAGTCATGGTTTTCTATTTTTATATATATAGTGCCCTATTACAATCTTTGCAATAAAACGCTTGCGCAACGCGTGAATTTGTGCGCCCAGCATTAATCGTTAAGGCGCGTAAATCAACGCTGGAATTACAATCCTCGTACATTTTTTCATCCGTCAAGCAATAACGCCCATAAAGCGGACGCGCACAAACGCGCGCAGCAACGTTGCGCGCAGAAGTCAGTGTGCAGACTGTTTTTTTCACGCGATTCAGCCAATCAGAATTAAGAACCACAATTGTCTCACGTTAAGTTTTTGCGCCTGTCAAAGTCAATCTGCGCATATATGCTGCAGCAATAAAAAATGCACACGCAACTTCTCAAATATATTGTTTGGGTATGCGCAGAATGTGTAACTATACTTTGCTACGTATTTTTTTTGGGCTGGTTTATTTGGTTTCGGCCAGGTTGATAGAATTTGCCATTAACACCAGCTTTTAGGAGTTGCTAAAATTATGCGGGCAAAGGCTGTGCGTTACAAACTGCGCATAGATTGTAATACCATCCGCGTATGAGCACACAAACGCATTTGCGCTCACAATGTTAAGTATAGGACGCGCAACGTACAGTAAGCTCGTGCAGCGTTCGCGCAGGTTCACCCGCGGTAAATGTATACGTGCGTTTGTTGCGCTGACATTGTAAAACGACGGTCAGCGCAAAGGGTTTTGCCCCTCGCGTTAATGCGTTTTTGGGCGGGTGGAAACGTTTGCGCAAAGAATGTAATAGGGCCCATAAAATATGTTGCAAAGGTTGTTACACGGAATGTTTCCTTTACAGACAAATGAAACAACTAAACTACATTCTGACACTATCAGGGTTATTCAAAGAGATCCGAATTGCTTGAGAAAGGTAACTGAACGCTGAAAATCAGCGTTCGGTTACCTTTCTTGGCCATTCGGCTATCCAGAGAGCAGGCAATTCGCCAAATCCTGGCGAATTGCCTAAACATACGGTGCCTGTTCGGTGCCTGTTCGAGGGTTCAGTGAAAACCCCATGAAAAAGCACTGCTTCGGCTATTCAGAGAACACAAACCAGCAGTGAAAGGTTCCCGAAATGCCCTGCCATTCGGTGGTTTAATTAGGCAAGTTTATTCAGGAGAATCCCATAGGCTTCAATGTTAAAAATATTCAGTTTTTAATTCAATATCTAATAAACCGTTCATTATAAAATTATGCAGTAAAGAGTCTCTTTATTTATAGATTTTTTAGGATATTTTAAGCATTTTTCGTAATTTTTTTATTTTTTTTTAAAAGTCCGATTTATTTATTTTTTTAAGTTTACTTATTTTTTCTGTAACACCCCTTTTTATTATTATTCCCTGGACCTTAAATTTCAGACATTTTCGCTCAGTAGTTTCTTTGAAAACAGCGTTTCACTTTTCAAACATTCAAGCAAACTGTTTTCCTAATTTATTCACTTCACCCTGTCTGCGGTGTCGGCTTTTTCCGGCGGCTTCGCTGCGTGTGATCGGCTCCTGCTCGGCTTTTTCCAGGTTTTCGGCAGGTTAATCCAGATGTTTTTGTGGGTTTTCGGCGTGCATTCGCTGGGTTTTGCGGTTTGTTTTCGTCGGGTTTGCGGCAGCTATTCCCTGCAATTCGGGGACCCTGTGGTGTTTGCTGAATACACCGCAGGGTCACCAAAATGGGATCGGCAAAAGGAACCGAATTGAAGGGAAAGAAAAGTCACCGAACGTGCGGTGACTTTTCGAATCTCTTTGAATTACCCTGTATGAATTTCCATGAAAATTCATGGCATGTGGGATTTTATTTCCCATCTGGAATGATGCTCAGTGACATGGTACTCCCCAGTGGGAATGGTTGCTTCCCAGCTTTTTGAAATTGTACTTGTACAGCTCGGGGCTTCCCATGCCTGCTCCTGAGAAACAAGAAAAAAAAAAGGCTCAGTCAAGATATGACTCCATGTGCCCAAATAAGGAAACATGTCCTCTTTCTGCAATGTCTCCTCTCACTGTGTTAAGGCCAGACTGTTCTCAGAGCTGAACTTGGAAAATAAGAAGAAGATGCTGAAGTGCATTTAATGTGTGAATGAAAGGGGAGGGAGTACATTTTTAAATCAAGGAGAAAATTCTCTCTCAAAAAAAAATCACGATTTAGACAACAGATGATGCTGTATGATAAGGGTAATTTGCTTAGCGGTGGATTGTAGAGAGTTGCACATTTTACACTAAGGCTAGGGTCAGACGAACGCATTTTCACGTTGTCTGTGAAAAAGTGCGTTCGAACGAATGGACGCATTTTTTCACAGAGTACGCGATAGCGGTCATACGATGCGCATTTGCGTTCGTGATTTTGTACGGATCATCAATAAAACACTTTTGCATCTGGACGTTATGTTGGCCGGACATTAGCAGTGTCTGACATCTCCAAATCACGCACACACGCCGCTAGCGGACGCAGCGCACTCTGTACGACCGTACTAGTGGTTTCACGTTCTCGACAAAATGCATTCGTTTGCCACTTGCGTTGCACGGCCGGACTTTCGTGCGACCGTACTTCGTATATTGGCCGTCATTGCCCGTCATTTGCTGCTAGTGCGGCCGTGATTAAGTGCGCCAGAACGCACGTTTAAAGTGCGCTAGTCTGACCCTAGCCTTAAACAGCTTTTTTTTACAGTATTACTGGTATTTCAACACTAGTATTCCTTCAATTAGCTATTTCACCTAATATTTTAAATTCTCCATCAATTCACAGCTTAAAGGGTTCTTCGATATATATTTATTTATAAAGTATTTTACCAGGAAGAATACATTGAGATTTCTCTCCTTTTCCAGTATGTCCTGGGTCCTGAACCACCGAAAATCAGAGTATTTCGCCAACATTTCGGTGCAGTTCGGCATTCTCTGAATAGAATAACCATTACTTCTCTATGGGACAATTTCACTGCATGCCGAAGATTGCCGAATTGCAACGATCTGCGGCGAACTGCATCGTATTTTTCTAGGAATTCACCAGTATAAACCCCAAATTGCACCGTACGGTGAATTTCACTGCAAAGTGAAATTTCGTGGCAGTTTGACTATTCAGAAAGCTGTCAATTCGCCAAATACTGGCGAATTGCCCAAAAATACGGTGCTGCTCGCCGCAGATTGCTGCAATTCGGTTCTCTTCAGCAGCAGTGAAATTGTCGCATAGTGAAGTAATGGATAATCTATTCAGAGAATGCCGAACTGCAACGAAATGTTGGCGAAATACCCTGATTTTCGGTGGTTCAGTTCAACAGGTTTAAAAAGGCAAAACCATTACCGTTTTTTTAATTATTTTTTTATTCAACTGTTTATTTTTTCAGTTTCAGCAAAAAGCCTTTTTATTTATTTATCAAGAATTTTATAGATATTTTCTTGGTTTTTTCGGCGAAATGTTTGATTCTCATGTTTTTAATAGCGTTTTTTTTTATTCTGTAACAGACCATTATATTATTTTTTATAGGACCTTATTTATTATTTTCATGGATTTTCATGACTTTTTATTGTTATAAACACCTTTTAAAGAATAGCAGTTTTTTTACACCCCCCCCCCTCACTTCAGTGGCATTCGGCGCCTAATCGACTTTCTTCGGTGGCATTTGGCGGGCTGATCGGCAGATCTTTGGCTGTCTTCGGCAGGCTGAGCGGCGGCATTTGGCAGTCTTTAGCGGATCCCGTTCATCGCACTTCGGGACCTTGCGGTGAATAGTGAATAGCCGACACGCTCCGAAGTGCACTGAATGAAAAAGCACTGAAATTTCACTGAAACCCCTTTAGTGAATAAAGCTGCTTTTGCTGGGTGAAAGATCGTCATCTTTGAGATTATGCATTAAAATCTGGATACACCTTTCATTTGCAAAATACAATGCTGAGTCCTGAAGCTGAAATTGACTGGTTGCTAGTGGTATAGCTGGTGGACCTACGTTTTTGGGACTCTGAAGCTCGAACTGTTATGAGGGACCCTCTGTAAATAGAGATACCAACACATTTATGGGCAGGCCACTGCACCTGAAGCCGGTAAGAGCACTCTAAATTCTCAGTGAGGGAGCAATTAGTATGGTCTGCACCAGGTTCTCCCATCAGGGAACACTTTAACTTGCCGGAAAAAGAGGCAAAACACATTATTTTTAATTAGTTTACTGAAATGGGCTGCTAAAGGAAGGGGAGCCCTGAGCAGTAGGTCAGTAAGGGGTCCAGGTTTTGTCATGGCAGTCCTGACTAGCAGGCTAAATAAGCCATGACAAATTTGTAGAGCAGCGCTGCTTGCATTGTATATAGTCTGACAAACACTCACTCACACCTAGGTCTACCATCAGAGGGTGACAGCCCCTGACATGTTCAGAGGCCCAGTGGCTCCAGGGGGCCCTTGGCTTTGCCAAACCCTGTGCAGCTTGTCTAAGTGCCACAGATGTAAGGGCCCCTCCATACCACCCAGGACTGGCCCTCCAAGACACCAACAAATTTCCCGGTGGGCTGCACCATCTGAGGCATTCAGACTCATCACTGAGGGAGTGATTATTATGGTCTGCAGCAGGTAGAGGTGCAGAATGAGCTATCTCCCATAAGGCTAGGGTCAGACGAGCGTGATTTCTACGGACTGTACGTCCGTGCAGTACGGACATCGTCAGTACGGATGACGCAGTAGTGGTCACACAGTCCGTTTTTTCACTGAAGTTATTTTTGACGGATGTAGGAGGGAAAAATAAATTACAATGAAAAAACATTCTGTCCGTCAAAAATGCTGGACGTATAAATGCAGTCCGTCTGACCATGCTCCATCACTCACACACAAAGCTATGCAGACGTTGTGGACGTGGCGCACTGTGCACGTCCGTTCTAGCAGTATTACGTTCTTGCCTAACCTGCGTCCGTTTGCAGCGTCCGTCATGCATCCGCAGTTCAGTGCGGACGTACTTCATGTGTCAGGCTCCAATGGACTTTCTTTCATGCTATCACGGACGTACTTTTAGGCGCAATCACGGACGTGAACACTACGCTCGTCTGACAGCAGCCTAAAGGAACACTTTTTATCCCCTTCCTGGACCACCAGGGATTTAGTCCTCTCCCTGTGATATACGTTAAGCAGTAGAGGAGGCATAATGTTTTATTTTTTTATTAGTTTACTGAAATGGGATGGGGCCCCCGACCAATGGTTCAGTAAGAGTCCCCAAGATTTCTGATGGCATCCCTGCACACACCGTATATTCTTTGACACAAACTAACACAAACAAAAAACACACATACAGGATAATTCAAAGAGAATTGAAAAGTCACCGCACGTTTGGTGACTTTTCATTCTCTTCAATTCGGTGCCATTCGGCAATCCCATTTCGGCGACCCTGTGGTGTATTCAGCAAGCACCACAGGGCCATCGTAGTGCAGGGAAAAGCTGCCGCAAACCCGACGAAATGTCACCGCAAAAACCCATCGAATGCATGCCGAAAACCCGCAAAAACACCTGGATTAACCCATCGAAGACACCGGAAAAACCCGAGCAGGAGCCGATCACAAGCAGCGCAGCCTCTGGAAAAAGCCGACACCGCAGACGAGTGAAGTGAATAAATTAGGAAAACAGTTTGCTTGAATGCTTGAAAAGTGAAACGCTGTTTGCAAAGAAACTACTGAGCGAAAATGTCTGAAATTTACGTATGAGGTCCAGGGAATGATAATAAAAAGGGCTGTGACAGAAAAAAATAAGTAAACTTAAAAAAAAAAAAAATAGGACTTTTTAAAAAAAAATCCTGAAAAATGCTTAAAATATCTTAAAAAATCTATAAATAAAGAGACTCTTTACTGCAGAATTTTATAGTTTATCAGATATTGAATTAAAACAGGAATATTTTTAACATTGAAGCCTATGGGATTTGCCTGAATAAACTTGCCGAATTAAACCACCGAATGGCAGGGCATTTCAGGAACCTTTCACTGCTGGTTTGTGCTCTCTGAATAGCCGAAGCAGTGCTTTTTTATGGGGAATTCACTGCCCTCGAACAGGCACCGTATGTGCAGGCAATTCGCCAGGATTTGGCGAATTACCTGCTCTCTGGATAGCCGAATGGCCAAGAAAGGTAACCGAATGCTGAATTTCAGCGTTTGGTTACCTTTCTCAAGCAATTCGGATCTCTTTGAATTACCCTGTATATAGCTTGACACATACTCACAGACACACACACTATACACTGACACGCATACACACAGTATTTATTCTGACAATACTGGAACTAGAATGAGGAATGTGCAGTGCCAGATTTACCATTTCCTGCAGCCTTCTGCAACAAATCGGCACCTATAATAAATTAGCTCACCCAAAATCCGCCCTAGATGTCACAGCACACTGGGATTTTTCACGTGTATAAAAGTGGGTCTGGCACTGGTGTTAAGTGTCTTTGTTTTTGTAAAATCACTAAATACATTAAAAAATACATAAAAAATCCCTCTGGTCCTACACAAATAACAAGTAAGAACAAATAATTCCCAGTGTCCTTCTAAACCTACAGTTCAGAAGTGTAGGGCAGTGTAAATCTTCGTGGAGCCCCATGGACTCCAGGAGATGACTCAAGCCACGGCACCGTCACAAGTATCTATTAGGAACTTGCTTTTTTGTGAATCATCAATGAAACCTCGCTCTAGACATGTGCATTCGTTTTAGTACTAAAACGATTTAGTCCAAATTTTGGGATAAATTAGTTTTCGTATGACTCAAGAGATACGAAACTGTCCAGTACAAAAAACGAAAGAAACTAAAATAAAATGCACTACATTTTAGTTTCAGTCCTTTTTGTGATATTACATTGATGAGTGAAGGAGACCAGCAATGAAGAGCGCAACATCACAAAGCTACAGAAAAGGTTTGTATGCGTAATCCTTCCCGACCCCTACCCGAAAATCTGACCGTGATAGAGCTCCATAATACTTACTCGCAGCACAGATAGCCAGCACAGGAGAGGAAACCTTTACTTAACCCTTGCATGTCTATGAGGCAGACAAGATGATAAAAGCAGCTGGAGAAGGAAAACATTCAAATAAATCACACTGAAAGCTAATGACAGAGGAGGGCTGGATAGTTAAAACCCCTTTATAACAAGCAGCGCTGGGAGAAGAGAGGGACTTTATAAAACGTGTGTTATCTCCCCTCCCGCTCTGCATAATAGGGGCTTAGGTCTGATACATTTTATATTATCCAGGAGCACTATCCCCCTTTTCTCATCTATAATAAACGTTTTATATAAAGTCCCTCTCCTCTCCCAGTGCTGCTTGTTATAAAGTTTTTTTTTTTTTACGTCTGATGCATTTAGTATCCAGCTCTCACAGTTACTCTGTCATTATGAGCCTTCAATGTGATGTATTTGAATGTTTTCCCTGGATTTCAAAGTGCTTTATTTTATTATAAAAATAAATTTTGCACCAGTCATCTCTTCTCTGAGCTTTCAGACCGATTTACGTTAATATTTTCCCTCTCCCCTGCTTTTATATTCCTGTCTGTCTCCCCCACAGAGATACAAAGTTTAAGTAAAAGTTCCCTCTCCTGTGCTGGATAAGCATTGCATTCCGAAGTTCTGCACCCTCCACATGCCAATGCAGTAGGATGTTCTATACAGAGAGGGGCATTAATTAATGCAGCAGGATGTTCTATACATTATACAGAGAGGGGTATTAATGCAGGAGGATGTTATATACATTATCCAGAGAAAGGTATAAATTGAGGAGGATGTTCTATACAGAGAGGGACATTAATTTAGGAGGATGTTCTATACATTATACAGAGACAGGTATTAATTAATGCAGCAAGATGCTGTATACATTATACAGAGAGGGGTATTAATTAATGCAGGAGGATGTTCTATACATTATACAGAGAGGAGCCTTTTTTAGCCCTTTAGTGGATGTGAACGCTGAGATCGGCTGCTTATTATATTATATCTCAGTACAATGTATCAAGCTCAGCTGTTACAGTAACTGACTGTAACAGCGCTCAGAGTTTCAGTAAAACAAGGAAATAATATTGTTCTAACCTCTTATATATAAAAATATTATTTACTAGTATTACTGAAACTCTAAGCGCTGTGATGAGCAGCAGTCAGTTACTGTAACAGCTTTGCCTGACACATTGTGCTGAGAGTGAGGGATACTGTAACAAGCAGCGATCTCAGCCCTCTGAGGAGCCACTACAATAGTAATTGTATCCACTGGTTTTCGGATGAATGAAATTAGTTTTCATACTAAAGAACTGAAAACAGATTTCTTTAGCAACTAAATAAATTGCATTTTAGGACTAATCCATTAGTTCAAAACGAAATTTTGTGCTGTGCACATGTCTACCCCGCTCGACGCTGTATACATTTCCCTATCTGGAACACCGAAATATATTGTGGTTGCAATAATAAAGATTTTAGCCTTTGTATTCAATAATGCTACAGCAGCATAGGTGTTATACATGCTACAGCAATAAAAAAAATATGCCCGAATTCACAATTGTTTTGTTTGGGTATGTGTACAATGTGTAACTATACTGTGCTGTATTTTTTTTTGTCGTGCTGGTGTTTTTCGTTTCAGCCAGAACATTCCGATTTGCAGTTACCACCAGCTTTTCAAAGCCGTTAAAATTATGCGCGCAAACGTCGTTCATAAAAAGATGAGCATCAATTGTAATCCCATCCGCATACCAGCATACAAATTAATTTGCGCTCACAATGTTAAGTATAGGACGCGCACAATTTATCATACTCGCGCAGGTCCATTCGCGTTAAACGATAGTGCGCATCGATTGCGCGAACGTTGTAATACGTCGTTCTGCTCAAAGGGTTTTGCCCCTCGCGCAAATGCGCATTTGCGCACGCAAACGAAATTGCACGAGGAATGTAATAGGGGCCTCTGTGTTTCACTGATTGCTGTACTCTGTTGCCGTTATTGCTTGCATGAGGACCCTGCTTGTGATTGACCCGGATTGCCTTCTTGACTATTCTCTCTCTGACTCCTTCTGTATATTCATTGTGCTCTCTGCTGACATTAGTGTACGTGCAGCATATATCACGCAGTCTCCGATTGTAGGCCTGCCCTGCAGGGTGCTGAATCTATCAACCCCTCGATCTGCCTTGCTGACGCTGAGTGTATCTGCAATATATATCACGCAGTCTCCGATTGTAGGCCTGCAGGGTACTGAATCTATCAATCCCTCGATTTGCCTTGCCGACACAGAGTGTATGGGTGTCTTCTCTGTTGCCAACCTTGCCTGTACGACTATCCCCTCTGCCAACACTGCCTGTATGACTACCCCCTCTGTTGCCGACTCAGATTATCAGGGTTATTCAAAGAGCTCCGAATTGCTTGAGAAAGGTAACCGAACGCTGAAAATCAGCGTTCGGTTACCTTTCCTGGCCATTCGGCTATCCAGAGAGCAGGCAATTCGCCAAATCCTGGCGAATTTCCTGAACATACGGTGCCTGTTCGGTGCCTGTTCGAGGGCAGTGAAATCCCCATAAAAAAGCAATGCTTCGGCTATTTAGAGAACACAAACCAGCAGTGAAAGGTTCCCCTAATGCCCTGCCATTCGGTGGTTTAATTCGGCAAGTTTATTCAGGAGAATCCCATAGACTTCAATGTTAAAAATATTCCGGTTTTAATTCAATATCTAATAAACCGTTCACTATAAAATTCTGCAGTAAAGAGTCTCTTTATTTATAGATTTTTTAGGATATTTTAAGCATTTTTCTTAAAATTTTTTTTTTTTTAAAAGTCCGATTTTTTTTAAAAAAAATTTAGTTTACTTTTTTTCTGTAACAGCCCTTTTTATTATCATTCCCTGGATCTCCTGTGTAAATTTCAGACATTTTCGCTCAGTAGTTTCTTTGAAAACAGCGTTTCATTTTCACACAAACTATTTTGCTAATTTGTTCACTGCCTCGTCTGCGGTCTCGGCTGCTTCGGCTGTGTGTGATCGGCAACTGCTCCAGCTTTTTCCGTGGTTTTTGGCAGGTTAATTCAGATGTTTTTGTTGCTTTTCAGCATGCATTCGCTGGGTTTTGCGGTTCGTTTTCGTCGGGTTTGCGGCAGCTATTCCCTGCAATTCGGGGACCCTGTGGTGCTTGCTGAATACACCGCAGGGTCACCGAAATGGGATCGGCAAAAGGAACCGAATTGAAGAGAACGAAAAGTCACCGAACGTGCGGTGACTTTTCGAATCTCTTTGAATAACCCTGTATATATTTGACCACGCTTCTGTTAACCCCTGGTATATGAACATATTTCTTGAACTTCTGCCTAATCGCTGGTCTCACATCTGTATAGTTAACTTGTTTTGGCTCAGTAGACACTTGGTCTCGAAATCATTTGCTACTGAGTGGTACTTAGTGTTGTTGTTCTATCTGACCTCCCTGGTTGGGGGTGCTAGGGCTGGCAATCCTGACTGCTTACAAATCGAAAAGTACAGAGGTCTGTCCAAAAGGATCCACACCACGATTATCAGGGGTGAGCGCTACCGCGAACGTGACACCTCCCTTGGCCCTCCTCTTCTTCTCTCTCTCTTTTCCCTCTCTGTCTCTCTTCCCTCTTTTCGATGCTTCTAATGTTTTTCTCCTCCCCTTCCACTGGACCCTCCCTAATTGTTTTGATGGGATGAGGGCCCCTTTTCTGGTGAGGTAACCTGGAACATCTCGGAGGACCTTTTTCGACCCCTTTCTTTTCTTTACGCCATTTTTTGCACCTCCTTGTTGAATGGTTCCTCGTTGATATGCGGTACATGTGACGCCATATTTTTACCATCACTGCCCTGAGTCTGCAGGGTAATGGGTACCGTTCCTGAGCCAAGCCTTTCCCTGTTTTCCTACCCATTGTATATTTATCCTCTGGAGAATTTACTTTGTTCCCTGTTCTTTACCATAACCGTCTGGAATGTATTTCTTGTATTTGTATGACTGTTTCTATCTCTGTTTCTTCTCTGAAAAATAAAAAACTTTGAATTTTAAATAAAATATCAGGGTTATCCAAAGAGATTCGAATTGCTTGAGAAAGGTAACCGAACGCTGAAAATCAGCGTTCGGTTACCTTTCCTGGCCATTCGGCTATCCAGAGAGCAGGCAATTCGCCAAATCCTGGCGAATTGCCTGAACATACGGTGCCTGTTCGGTCCCTGTTCGAGGGCAGTGAAATCCCCATGAAAAAGCACTGCTTCGGCTATTCAGAGAACACAAACCAGCAGTGAAAGGTTCCCCTAATGCCCTGCCATTCGGTGGTTTAATTCGGCAAATTTATTCAGGAGAATCCCATAGGCTTCAATGTTAAAAATATTCCCGTTTTAATTCAATATCTAATAAACCGTTCATTATAAAATTCTGCAGCAAAAAGTCTCTTTATTTATAGATTTTTTAGGATACTTTAAGCATTTTTCTGAATTTTTAAAAAAAATTTAAAAGTCCGATTTTTTTATTTTTTTTTTCAGTTTACTTATTTTTTTTGTAACAGCCCTCTTTATTATCATTCCCTGGACCTCCTGTGAAAATTTCAGACATTTTCGCTCAGTAGTTTCTTTGCAAACAGCGTTTCATTTTCCCAGATTCATACAAATGGTTTTTCTAATTTATTCACTGCCTCCTCTACGTCACAGCTGCTTCGGCTCTGTGTGATTCGGCTCATGTTCGGCTCCTTTTCGGCTCCTGTTCGGGTTTTTCGAAGGTTAATCCAGATGTTTTTGCTTGTTTTCAGCTTGCATTCGGTTAGTTTTCGTCAGGTTTGCGGCAGCCTTTCCCTGCAATTCGGGGACCCTGTGGTGTTTGCTGAATACACCGCAGGGTCACCGAAATGCAATCGGCAAAAGGAACCGAATTGAAGAGAACGAAAAGTCACCGAACGTGCGGTGACTTTTCGAATCTCTTTGGATAACCCTGTATATGTTTTTGGGACACATTCAGGGTTATCCAAAGAGATTCGAATTGCTTGAGAACGGTAACCGAACGCTGAAAATCAGACCATTCGGCTATCCAGAGAGCAGGCAGTTCCCCAAATCCTGGCGAATTGCCTGCACATACGGTGCCTGTTCGGTGCCTGTTCGAGGGCAGTGAAATCCCCATGAAAAAGCACTGCTTCGGCTATTCAGAGAACATAAACCAGCAGTGAAAGGTTCCCCTAATGCTCTGCCATTCGGTGGTTTAATTCGGCAAATTTATTCAGGAGAATCCCATAGACTTCAATGTTAAAAATATTCCCGTATTAATTCAATATCTAATAAACCGTTCATTATAAAATTCTGCAGCAAAAAGTCTCTTTATTTATAGATTTTTCAGGATACTTTAAGCATTTTTCTGAATTTTTAAAAAAAAATTAAAAGTCCGATTTTTTTTTTTTTTTTTTTTCAGTTTGCTTATTTTTTTGTAACAGCCCTCTTTATTATCATTCCCTGGACCTCCTGTGAAAATTTCAGACATTTTCGCTCAGTAGTTTCTTTGCAAACAGCGTTTCTTTTTCCCAGATTCATACAAATGGTTTTTCTAATTTATTCACTGCCTCCTCTATGTCACAGCTGCTTCGGCTCTGTGTGATTCGGCTCCTTTTGGGCTCCTCTTCGAAGGTTAATCCAGATGTTTTTGCTTGTTTTCAGCGTGCATTCGGTTAGTTTTCGTCAGGTTTGCGGCAGCTTTTCTCTGCAATTCGGGGACCCTGTGGTGTTTGCTGAATACACCGCAGGGTCACCGAAATGCAATCGGCAAAAGGGACCGAATTGAAGAGAACGAAAAGTCACCGAACGTGCGGTGACTTTTCGAATCTCTTTGGATAACCCTGTGAATATATTAAAGGTAGGCGGTGCTGACAGCCGACGGGAATGCTCGCACTTTGTGGAGCTCCTCAGCTATTGTTATTGCTGCCTTATTGTGAACTCTTGCAGCATCTGGGAACTGGGTCGCTGCAGTGCTTCGGTGTCCCGGTCACCGGTTTGGAACCCTGATGTTTGGTGATCCTCGAAGGGGTTTGCCATCTTGGACCTTCTCCTGCCACCTGTGGACGGTACCTGCTGGGCCACATCAAGGGTTGTGGCACCGGCATGATCCTCCACATTGCAGAGTCCCAGGTAGTTTGGGAAAAATGTCTGCCAAGAAGTCCTGTTTGGTGGAGAGCGCCAGCCAGCTGGATAATCGGGATTCCCTTGGCGACGACCATCATGGTCGGCGCGGCTACTCACTAACATGTCAGCCTAGCTCTACAGATTATGATGGTCTGTCATGGCACGGGGCTTAGGAGGACTCTCAGGGGAGTACCAGGAGGTTGGCTGGAGAGCTGAGTGCTGGGAAGTGGTCTGGGGAAATGATATCCTCCACTACAGGGCGTCAGTCAACTGCAGGGTAGCCTAGCAGGGTGGCAGAACATTTAGGCCGACCTGATATGTCTGCAGAAGAAGAGGAAGATACCTTCTACAAAAGGAGATATCAGGTGCATGATAACAGAGATGAGCACCTTGTGGCATGCTGATATTAAAGTCCTAAGGACAGAGGAGTCCACTGTGCAGGGGCAGGTTGTGCAGACACAGACGGAGAGGACTGCGGTCGCGCATTGTCGGCTTGCTATCAGAGTAGATGCTCCTTAGGCACAATTGGTCCACTTATCAAGGGCCATGGAGGGTATGGAGGCACGCAATAGACAGCAGAATGTCAGAATCAGAGGGCTCACTGAAGCAGTGTCCTCAGACACCATCTTGGGGTATGTGAACCGGCTTGAGGCATCTACGACACCTTTGGAGGCCCTGAGGGATGTCATCGCTGTCGCCAGGGATGTTACAGTCAAGCAGAAGTTGTTGGCAGAACCTGCAACTTCTGACCCGGTCACCTTCGAAACTGCAGTTTTGACCCTATATTATGACTTGCCCATTTTGACCCTGATGGCTAGGAGGCGATTCTGTAAGGTGACAACCCACCTGTGATGAATTGGGGTTCGTTATAGAATGGGGGGTAGCTGGTTCCCTACTGCTCACCCATCAAAATATATGCTATACGGCTACTGGCCCCGATGAAGCTTGGATCCTCCTTGCCTCCTTGGGGATTTCACCAGACCCAAAAAGGAACCCTAACGATGTTGTTGCCTATTGTAGCGACCAGGGCTGACTTATTGTTTCCCTTTTTCCTTAGTGCTCTCCACCCTTTTATACCGCCTCCCCTCTTTGTTTTTGACTAACTCTGTAGTCGCTCTCATTTTCAAATTTTATTTTGTCTAACTAGGTCGACTTGGGAAATCCATTTGGGTGGATAACATGACTCTGTCTGCCCACCTTTGCCCTGGGTCGCCTGGCTAGGTGGCATTTGTCATGGCCTCTGGATCTCGGACCAAGTCCCTGAGTGTATTGTAGAATGGCCCCCTTCCATCTGTTTTTTTTCTTTCTCCCCCCTTTCCCCCGTTTGCCTTGGTTGCCTTGTTTAGCTGATGCGTTATTTGGCTGTGCATAATTCTTTTTGGTATTATTTTCTTTTTTCAGTCACTCAATATGTTTGTATATGTGGTATTATTTTCTCATTTTATTGTTATTTCCCCATGAAAAAATCTAAAATAAAGAATATTAAAAAAACGTGTAAAGGTTTTCCTTGTGTGCTGACAGGATGCATGGAGGACGGAAGTGGAAGAGCCAAGAACATGCTGCTGGAGAGCTGGCTGCTCAAACTGTTCAGTCATGATGGCCTTTGCTCAGTGTCACTACCCAGCTCTGGGCTGAAGCCTGTGGTCCCTATTCTCTTTTTGCACTAACATGGGGATGCTAATGGGGAAAATTTGCACCTGAAGATTTCCCTGTAGCGTCCCCATGTTAAGGTGATATTCCGGGGCAGGCGCTAGCTAAGCACCTCGCTCCAGAACTAGGGTTACCAGGTCGGCCATGTTTTCCTGGACGCATTTAATTTATACATTCTGATGGGCAGTGCATGAAAAATTCCACCCCGCAGCATGTAGAGTCCATACGCTGCATGTAAGGAATAAAAAAAGGAATCCTAGATGACCTGTCTTGATTTCCTTCCTGCGGCATATGAATTATACATGTTGCAGGGCAGCAAGTTTCCCTGTGCTCCCCCTCTGCATGAAATAGTAATATGTGTCCAGGAAAACATGGCTGATGATGTGGCAACCCTACTCGGAACACAGCGGTAACCGCCAAGATTCTCGCGATAGCGTTTCCACAGCGCCGATTCCTCCTGGAATCCTGAGCCCTGCGCAATCTTAATTTTGAGAGATTGCGAATGACGCAGAGTGATCACGGGGGGAAATTGGGAACTATTTGTTCCCAGTCTCACTCTGCTCCCGGGGACAGGAGGCAGCTGATCAGGCCCCTGTTCTCGCCATGGGATGATGCATTTACAGAATCATTTAGCACCAGCTGTTAGGACTCGCTATAATGTTGCCTTGCCGTCCCTGCAGTAATTAGCGCTAGCACTTTGTAATACCGTACTTATCAAAACGTAAATTAATGTTTGCGCTCCCCATGTTAAGTATAGGATGCGCAGAGTATAGTAAGCTCAGGGACGCTAGTGCAAAAAATGATGCGCTTAGGCTAGGGTCAAACTAACGCATTTTTTCTCGTTGTCCGTGAAAAAGTGCGTTCGAACGAATGGACGCATTTTTTCATGGAATACGCGATAGCGGTCATACGATGCGCATTTTCATCCGTGATTTTGTACGGATCATCAATAAAACACTTTTTGTGTCTGGACGTTCTGTTGGCCGGACATTAGCAGCGTCTGACATCTCCGAATAACGCACACATGCCGGTAGCGGACGCAGCGCACTCTGTACGTCAGTACTAGCGGTATCACGTTCTCGAAAAAATGCGTTCGTTTGCCACTTGCGTTGCGCAGCTGGACTTTTGTGCGGCCGTTCTTCGTATGCTGCCCGGCATTGGACGTCATTTTCTGCTAGCACGGCCGTGATTTAGTGCTGCTAAACGCACGTTAATACTGCGCTCGTCTGACCCTAGCCTAAAGGATTACTAATGGGGGTAGCGGTAGCAATGTTTTATGGGTGGCATGTGTTAACCACACTTATCCTAGTGAAAACACTTACACATTTAATCGCTAACATTAGCATTCACTAGGGAATAGTGCCCTGTATCTTGTAATAAATCATTATTTTTTTTAAACCTTGTTGTTGTTTGTATACATATATCATAGGCGTGCGCAGGCACACTCTAATGTTGGGTAAAGAAGTCATTTTTCACCACCTAAATTGACATTTTAGATGTCCCCTATCTGGTTCCTCATGAATAACTTGAAAACGGACTGTATCTCTTATTACTGGCTTATTATTGCTAAAGAAAAATTTGGATTTTGTGCAAAATCTTCTAAACATAATTTTTCACTTAGTGCACACCCGAATGCACTGGGCTGCGCAAGTCAGTGATATATATATATATATATATATATAATTTGACAAAGAAAAGTGTCCACTACCAGTTCCTTACTCTGTGAAAGTAAAAAAAAAAAAAATTCTTGTTTTTGTAGACACATGCCTACTTTGCCTAATTTTAAATCTGGCCCTGCTGGTGAGCTAAGTCTTTTCTTCATGTTAAGAGTGCATGGAATTTTATGGATGTCTTGTTTTTCCTTAGTTAGATCCACTTTACTTCTGTGACACTTTAAAGAAAATCGTGTTTATGCACATTCCCTCGATATTGCGTTAGATTTTTTTTTTACATACTTTGACTTCCGTGTCAAGTTCTGTGAAATTTTATAGAACAAAATAGAGCATTGGTTGAAAAGTAATGGGGGGGGGGGGGTAAAGGACAGGGTAACCAGCTGAAAGTCACTCAAAGTAAGTGGCAAAATTGAGAACTGTACAAAATTCACAACTCAAAAAAGGAACTAGGAGCCAACTGGTGGAAGAAGACCAGAAGGGTCCTTTGGTAGGGAGATAGTCCAAAGGACAGATAACAGATCAGGGGCCCTATTACATTATTAACACTAAGGCTAGGGTCAGACGAGCGTGATTTCTACGGACTGTACGTCCGTGCAGTACGGACATCGTCAGTACGGAAGACGCAGTAGTGGTCACACAGTCCGTTTTTTCACTGAAGTTATTTTTGACGGATGTAGGAGGGAAAAATAAATTAAAATGCAAAACCATTTTGTCCGTGAAAAATGCTGGACGTATAAATGCAGTCCGTCTGACCACGTTCCATCACTCACACACAAAGCTATGCAGACGTTGCGGACGCAGCGCACTTTGTGCGGCCGTTCTAGCGGTTGTACGTTCTTGCCTGCCTTGCGTCCGTGGGCCGCGGCCGTTGTGCGTCCGCAGTTCAGTGCGGACGTACTTCGTGTAACGGACTCCGATGGGCTTCCTGTCATGCTATCACGGACGTACTTTTAGGCGCAATCACGGACGTGAACACTATGCTCGTCTGACAGCAGCCTAAAACGGGGATGCTAGGAAGAAAAACCTGCACCTGCAGGTTTCTCCTTTGTGTCCCCATTTTAGCGTGATAATACGATGCAGGCACTAGAAAAGCTGCCTGCAATGTAATCCGGCACTAACCCGTAGGATGCGCGCGGCAGCACTAAGCGCCGCCGCGAGCATCCCCTCGATGGAGTCCATAGGACTCCATTGAGTTTCTGCACTGCCGGTCACATGACCTGCCGGATCTCGCCTCGCGAAATCCGGCAGGACGGTGTAGTGAACCGCAGAGGGAGACAGGGGGACTTTTTCCCCCAGCCTCTCCCTGCTCCCGGCAGACAGAGTAGGCAGTTGGAGCTGCGGTCCTCACTGTGGGATGGAAGGTGAGTATCTGATTCATTTGGGGGGGTTTCTGCTGGGGCTGATGGATTCTGCAGCAGCGGGATCCGTTAGCACCAGGTCTTGGCTGTGGTTAACTGTCGGGTTAACTGCAGCCGGACGGTAATTACCTTTAGTATATTGTAGTACTATCGCTAATTAACTCTTTGCGCTCCCCATGTTAAGCATAGGGAGCGCAAAGTGCAGTAAGCTTGAGCTGAAAAACACAACATGCCAATCGCTAACGGGTTTTTTAACCGGTTAGCGTTTGGAATGTAATATGGTGCGCCTGCACTAGGGCCACCAGGGTGAGCGCTAACATTAGCGAGAAGAATGTAATAGGGCCCCAAGAGGGGAATACAGCCTGGTTGGGTTTGTCAGAGGATCTGGATATTCCAATGTATATACATATGGCTTAATCTGATGTCCCAGCATTCATACTTTTTTTAGAAGAAAAACCAGCGACCCATACAATTGCACTATTGTAGATGGTTACCCACTTAGGGGAACAGTACTATCAGGGTTATTCAAAGAGATCCGAATTGCTGGCGAAAGGTAACCGAACGCTGAAATTCAGCGTACGCTTACCTTCCCTGGCCATTCGGCTATCCAGAGAGCAGGCAGTTTGCCAAACCCTGGCTAATTGCCTGCAAATACGGTGCCTGTTCGGTGCCTGTTCGAGGGCAGTGAAATACCCATAGAGAAGCAATGCTTCCTCTATTCAGAGAACATAAACCAGCAGTGAAAAGTTGTCGAAGTGCCCTGCCATTCGGTGGTTTCATTCGACGGGTTTATTCAGGAGAATCCCATATGCTTCAATGTTAAAAAATATTCCTGTTTTAATTCAATATCTAATAAACCATTGATTATAATATTCTACAGTAAAAAATATTTTTATTTATAGATGTTTTAGGATCTTTATGGGATTTTTCTGCAAAAAAAATCCGATTTTTTTAAAATGTTTTTTATTTTTTTCTGTAACAGCCCTTTTTATTATCATTCATTGGACCTTATATGTAAATTTCAGACATTTTCGTTCTGTAGTTGTTTTGCAAACAGCGTTTCACTTTTCAAACATTCAAGGGTTCCCGAAATGGGATCGCCGAATCGCATCGAATTGAAGAGAATGAAAAGTCACCGAACTTGCGGTGACTTTTTGATTCTCTTAATCTCTTTGACTGTATGAGTCCCAGAACCTTGAGACATATAGGGTTATTCAAAGAGATCTGAATGGCTGGAGAAAGGTAACCGAACGCTGAAAATCAGCGTTTGGTTACCTTTCTTGGCCATTCGGCTATCCAGAGAGCAGGCAATATGCCAAATTTTATTTATTTATTTATTTATAAAGGATTTTACCAGGAAGGATACATTGAGATTTCTCTTGTTTTCAAGTATGTCCTGGGTTCGAGAACATTGAGTGGTGAATTGCCTGCACATTCGGTGCCTGTTCGGTGCCTGTTCGAGGGCAGTGAAATCCCCATAAAAAAGCACTGCTTTGGCTATTCAGAGAGCACAAACCAGCAGTGAAAGGTTCCCGAATTGCCCTGCCATTCAGTGGTTTCATTCGACAGGTTTATTCAGGAGAATCCCATAGGCTTCAATGTTAAAAATATTCCCGTTTTAATTCAATATCTAATAAACCGTTCATTATAAAATTCTGCAGTAAAGAGTCTCTTTATTTATAGACTTTTTTAAGATATTTTAAGCATTTTTCGGGATTTTTTTTAAAAGTCCGATTTTTTTTTTAACCCTTTCGCTGCTGAGCCTTTTCACACCTCTGTGCTGAGGTCATTTTTTCCGGTTTCGCTCATCATGTTTAACCGCGTTTTGAAGCCTTATATTAGTATATGACCCAGACATATTATATATCGTTCTTTCTGGCAGACTCGGCAGATTCATAATATGTCATTGTTATATGTATACGTCATGTCCTGTCTGTATATTATAACAAAAAATGCAATAAAATTTGAATTTTCAATAATTTACAATGTGTAAAGTGTTTTATTTTCACATTTTAACATGCGAGCGTTTGCAGTTATATTTTTTATGGGGTGCGCTTGTTTAAAAAATTAGAAATGGGGTCTCATACATTTTTTTTTGGGGAAAGTTTTGCTATTTTTAACAAACGCACCGCATACAAAAATCGTTAATGCAGCATTATTGCTCACATTATAATTGAAATGGGAACAATATTACTGCATTAACAAAACCAAAAAAAAAACGTGTTAATTTTTTTTATATAATTTTTTTTAAAATATTTTTTTATTTTTAATTTTTTTAAAAACGTTTTAAAAACTTTTTACATGGTCAAGTTTGGTATCGTTGGAAAGGCCATGCTCTGGCCAATCCAACGATATCAAACATTAACCCCTAGCTGCCACGGATCGGGAGATAGGGGGTTCATTGGAACCCCCTATCTCCACCATTGCTGGCAGCTAGGGGTTAACTCCAGGACTGGCGTCATCGTGCTATGCACAATGACGCCAGTCCTTAGGGGGAGTTCCTGGAGGCTTGGCCGACATCCAAGATGTCGGCCAGCTCCAGGAGAGGATCACGATCCGGCGCTTTTCAGCGCCGAATCGTGATCCGGCTCCCCATGGGTTAATTACAGCCACCGTTTGGAAGGGCAGGCTGTGCCCTTCCAAACGGTGCCTGGATTAACCATGTGCCCCCCGGCGATCGGGAGGGAGAGAGGTCCAAAGGACCTCCCCCTCCCTTTCAGGCGCCTCCTCCGCACACGTGGGGGGGCGCCTGAATTAGATGTCATCGCACCGCCGCGATGACAACTAATTGCTCCGCCGGGGTCCTGAGTGCTGGGCTGACATCCAAGATGTCAGCCCGCACCGGGGGGGGGCGCAGCAATCCGCTGAGCGCGTCCATAGCAGCCAAGTGGTTAAGTTTACTTATTTTTTGTGTAACAGCCCTTTTTATTATCATTCCCTGGACCTCATATGTAAATTTCAGACATTTTTGCTCAGTAGTTTCTTTGCAAACGGCGTTTCACTTTTCAAACATTCAAGCAAACTGTTTTCCTAATTTATTCACTGCCTTCATCTGCGGTGTCTGCTTTTTCCAGAGGCTGCACTGTGTGTGATCGGCTCCTGCTCGGGTTTTCGACGGGTTAATCCAGATGTTTTTGCGGGTTTCGGCGTGCATTCGCCGGGTATTTGAGGTGAGTTTTCGTCGGGTTTGCGGCAGCTTTTCCCTGCGCTTCGACGGACCTGTGGTGCTTGCTGAATACACCGCAGGGTCGCCGAAATGGGATTGCCAAATCGGCCTGAATTGAAGAGAACGAAAAGTCACCGAACATGCGGTGACTTTTCGATTCTCTTTGAATAACCCTGATAGAAATCTAACAGATTCAAATGGAGTTCGAATAGAAGGTTTGAGTAGGCCACTCTGTAGTATGGCACAATGCAATCTTGTGACAGGTAACATAGTGCATAGTGCATCAAATGTCTCTGGGCCACATTACATTCTTGGTGCTAACGTTAGCGCTCACCTGCGCGAGCGTTAACGTTAGCCCTGGTGTGATGGCCATATTACAATCCAAACGCTAATGGGTTAAAAAAAACAAAAATAAAATTTAGAGCTCAATTTCAGGAGAAAAAAGGTTAAATTTTAAGCAACTCACACCGATAAATTGTACATATAAACTTATATCACCCAATGTAAAAAATCTGCATTTTGGTTAAAAACCCCGTTCAGGCCCCCCCTTGAAGAGAAGATGGCCGTGTTGGGGGGCCTTGAGGCCTCTCTGCAGGGCCTCGACACCTATCTGCAGACATTGGCAGAGGGGGACAACCGTCCTGTCACCCGGGGTGACTTGCGTCGCATGCTGGCTGCGCTCCACACCGGTGGGAGAATGGGAACCTCAGATGGGACCGCTTCCGTGGACTCCCCACAGTTGCTGCGCTGTGGGGTCTCACCGGCCAAAGGGATTCAAGAGGTCGGATTTGAAGACATGGACGACGCACTGCCGCAGGACACTCAACCACCGGGAGAACCGCCAGCGCTGGGTGAGCAGAGACAGCTGACCGACCATGGATTGTCTGCCTGGATGGCACCCAAGGGAGCCGCAGTGGCCCGCACTCGACCAGATGGGTGTCCCCCTGAAGAGTGTGCGAAGATTGGGTTACCAGGTCTGTGTTTTTTACCCCCGGCACCGCTTGTGAGAAGATATTTTCTGACCCCGGTGACAGCTGAGAGAGTCGCTGGCTCCCTCTCTGCTGCCCGGTGTGGGTTGGTGCGGCTTACCTGCGTTCCTGATGCGACCGAGCGACTTGAGATGACCTGCGGGGAGCTGCCTGAGATGGCCCCGATGCCGTTCCTGGATGCTGGATGAGGAGTCTCTTCCCCTGCTCCTTTCGGCGGATCTTCCTCCATCGCTGAACCGTCCTTTGATGACTTTTCTTTTCTTTTCTTTTATTCCCTTGCTGTGCTCTATGGTGAGGACTTTTGTTTTTACTATTTTTGTCTTCCATTGTGGACATTTTTCGATATCCCCCCCCAATTTATTTCGATGTCCTATCATTAGAGACTCCTGTCTACCCCCCTTTTTTTTTTCTTCCCCCTCTGTTTTGGCATATGCGGGTTCTCTTGGTGTACCACCGAGGCCTGGTGCCCGGTATGACCCCCAAGTACCCAGGCCTGGTGCCATTTGTCTCCCTCGGCCTCCCACTGTCTTTGGACTAACGGGAATGTGCCAGGGACGGCACATTTTTGGTCATTTGCCTAATATATATATATTTTTTTTTCTCCCTCCCCCCTTCCCCTGTTTTAGTGTATTTGATGTGTTTAGCTGACTGTCAGTCTACTTGATGTGTTCCGCCGATTTCTGCTTTTTCGTTTTTCATTTATGGCCGTTTATCTATAGAAGAGACCCCCCTATTAGGGGATGCTTATAATTTTTCAAGATGACTTTATATTTCAATGCGCTTGCCGCAGAAGACCTTTGCTTGGAATCTATTTCTAACAGATGACCATTTATACTGTTTATTTTGTAAGCCGAGATTTATTGTTACCGAAGACTTTCTTTTGGCCATGTGTGGCCTACTGTTGATGTTTAAGTGATCTTTATTCAAATAAAAAACTTGAATACTAAAAAAACCCAAAAAAAAAAACCCGTTCAGCATGAGGTTACTGTACGTTGCGCTCCCTATGCTTAACATGGGGATCGCAAAGAGTTACTTAGCGATAGGATTACAAAGTCCTAACCAGGGCTCGAGTCCTGCAGGAATGGCGTTCCCGCACTTCTCCCGCAGTGGGAACGTTGCGGGAACGCAGGTTCCCGCTGTGGGCAGCCGGGGCTGCTAGCGGAATGCATTAAAACCATTCCGCTAGCAGCCGCTCGACTGGCCGCGTTCCCCCGGGCGCTGCATGGTCCCGAGCGCAGCCTCCTCCTCAGCCCTCTGAAGGATGTGACGTGGCCTACAGCCGAGATCTCGTCACAGCTTTCAGAAACCGGCAGCCGCGTGCAGGAGCACACTGGAGCTGGGAGAGAGACGCGGTCCTGAGGTCTGCAAGCTGGGTAAGTATAACTCGAGGGGTCTGTGCCAGCTATAATTATTTCTGGGGTCTGTACCTGGCCATAATTATTTCTGGGGGTCTGTACCTGGCCATAATTATTTCTGGGGGTCTGTACCTGACTATAATTCCTTCGGTGGGTCTGTACCTGGCCATAGTTAATTCTGGGGGTCTGTACATGGCCATAATTATTTCTGGGGTTCTGTACCTGACTATAATTCATTCAGGGGTCTGTATCTGTCCATAATTAATTCTGGTGGTCTGTACATGGCCATAATTCATTCTGGGGGACTGTACCTTGTCATAATTATTTCTGGGGGTCTGTACCTGGCCATAAATAATTCTGGGGGTCTGTACCTGACCATAATTATTTCTGGGGGTCTGTACCTGTCTATAATTAATTCTGGGGGTCTGTGACTGTCAATAATTATTACTGGGGGGTCTGTGTCTGGCTATAAGACTTCTTTGGGGTCTGTGTCCGGGTATAATTAATTCTGGGCATCTGTGTCTGGCTATAATTATTTCTGGGGGTCTGTACCTGACTATACTTAGTGCTGCCACGTGCATCCCGGAGCTTAGCGGCCGATAACAATGCAGGCAGCTTTTCTAGCGCCTGCATTGTAATATAGCGCTGAAACGGGGGCGCAAACGAAAAACCTGCAGGCGCAGGTTCTTCTCCCTAGCGTCCCCGTTTTAGCGCGACGATTGTAATGATGCCCTCTATGGGCAATACCTGCAATAAATTGAGAAAGAGGAACAGGACCAGTAAGATATATGTTTTTGTTGGTATAAAGGAGCCAGGAAAAGGTTAAACATCAAATATTGTACTGCAAATCTGGGTGCTCCATAGAAATGCATTTTCTTTCATTGTATTCAAGTCCAGACCTCATGGTTTTCTTTTTAATGCATATATCTTGTTGTATTTAGTTCAAATGTGTAGTTGTAACAGCCAGTTTAGAATTTTGGGCATTTCACCTTAAGACTTCATTACACATATCCCTTTTTGACCTTTTTCTCCAATAAAGTGATCCATTGTCTGGTTTTGGGCAAAAATTCTCCCTCTTCTTTGAATAAGGAGATAATTTTTCTTGGCTTTTTCTTGTTCCTTTTTTGGATTATTTAATTACATGGCATGGCTTGGGTTTGATAAGGTCTCTAACTACATATACAGTATACTGCTGTGTTCTACTGCATAACATTGATCTTCCCATTTATTTACAGGGTTATTCAAAGAGAATCGAAAAGTCACTGCAGGCTCAGGGACTTTTTGTTCTCTTCAATTCGGCACGATTTGGCGATTCCATTTCGGCGGCCCTGTGGTGTATTCAGCAAGCACCACAAGGCCGTCGTAATGCAGGGAATAGTCACCGCAAACCCGCCGAAAACTCACCACAAAACCCGGCGAAGGCACACTGAAAACCCGCAAAAACATTTGGATTAATCCCACCGAAAACGGCGCAAAAACCCGAGTAGGAGCCTATCACACGCAGCGCAGCCGCCGGAAAAACCCAACACTGCAGACGAATGGAGTGAAAAAAAAAGAAACCAGTACGCTTGAATGTTTGAAAAGTGAAACGCTGTTTGCAAAGAAACTACTGAGCGAAAATGTCTGAAATTTACATGAGGTCCAAGGAATGATAATAAAAAGGGCTGTTACAGAAAAGAGAACAAACGTTTAAAAAAAAAAAATAATAATAATAATTTTGGCAAAAAAATCCCAAAAAATGCTTAAAATATCCCAAAGAAATCTATAAATGAAGAGAGTTTTTACTGCAGAATATTATAATCAACGGTTCACTGCTGGGTTTTGCTCTCTAAATAGCCGAAGCATTGCTTCTCTATGGGGATTCACTGCCCTCGAACAGGCACCGAACAGGCACTGTATGTGCAGGCAATTCGCCAACATTTGGCGAACTGCCTGCTCTCTCTGGATGACCAAGATCAAGAAATGACCAAGAAAGGGATCAGCATTCGGTTACCTTTCGGCAGCCATTCGGATCTCTTTGATTAACCCTGTTAGTATTTGTGAATATTGGTTCCTGGTCGGTTTGAATTACATGCACACTTTTTCATGGAGTGTCCACTGGCCACTAGGGTGGCTGTCCACTGGCATGTATTTGTGTGATGGTGCGATCATCTGATATCTTCTGAGGTCCTCCGACCGATCCTGCAACATGCAGGTGAATCAGCCCTCTTCCACTGCATCGAACCACCATTGGATGATTTCAGAGGATTTTATGCGATTACAACAGATTAGCCTTTACTTAAATTCGGGCAGATGAAATCGGACGTTCTGGTACAAATTTACATGAAAAAGATGAATTGTACAGTTAAACTGGTGCGTCGCAGCAGGGAACCATGAAAAAAGATGAATTGTGTAGTTAAACTGCCGTGCCACTGCAGGGAGACATGAAAAAAGATGAATTGTTTAGTCAGTGTGAAGCCCATAGGATTCAATGTAAAAAATATTTTTGTTTTTATTCCACCATTTATTTTTTCATCGGCAGCAAAAAGCCTTTTTATTTATTGAATTTTTTTGGTATTTTTCTGGACTTTTTTAGGCAAAATTTTGGGTTCTGATTTTTTTTTAGGGCTTTTTTTCTCTTGAACTCTTTTTTTTTTATTCTTCTCTGCAAGCCGGCTGCCTTCAACGTTGCTGTCCCTGGTGCTGAAACCTAGTTCAGCACCAAGGACAGTGGGTGAATTGCGGCCTTCGGCAAGTATTTTTTTTTTCCTGCTTCGGCTGCGCCCAAAGGGGCTGTCCGTGGTGCTGAAACTCTGTTTTCTCCCCACGGCGGCACTGTAGCGGGGGTTTTCTTTCCCCCGCAGCAGGGTTTTTCATTCTTTTTTGGCGAGCCGATCTAAAAAAAAAACTACCATATCTAAAAACAATTCTAATACCATAGTGTTTTGAACTGTTTTTAGATATGGTAGTTTTTTTTTTTACTGCAGCAAGAATATTTGACGCGTTTATTTGATAAAATCCGGTGTCGGTCACAAAGTGTATCTATTGATTGCTTCAACTATTGTAACAGGTAACTTAATTGCAGGAAGTGTACACGCAGTTAGCCCATGGGGGGGGACTGTAGTGACATGGACACACATACAGGGTTATTCAGAGAGCGTGAAAAGCAGGAGAATGACTGGAGAATGATTGGAGAATGAAAAATTCTAGGTCAAAATACTCAAACCAGAAAAATTCTCCCTTTCATCTCACTTTCCAAATCGGCTATTTTGACCGAGAATTTTTCATTCTCCAGTCATTCTCCTGCTTTTCACGCTCTCTGAATAACCCTGATAGTATCACGACACTGCATAGAATGTTGTCAGTATATTTACTATTCACTAATTATTTGTAGCCTAACGAGGAAACAGAACGTGGGAATAGCGTTTCTGGTTGTGGTGGCAATGCTTTGCACATTAAATTATAAATTATTATAAATAAGTTTTATGTAATGGTTGTTTATTTATTTGTCCTGAGGATAGCTCTAGGTTGGAGCTAAAACGTTGACCCTTAATGGAGAAATAAAGATTTATATTTTTTCGAGTCTTGGAGTGACGCTACACCATTTTATTGATCTACATACCACGGAGCCAAGTGGCAGGCACCAGGCAACTGATTAACTAAAGAGGCAAGAGTGCATGACACATTGTCAGGTAACAAGCAGAAAAGCCCGGCGCCGCCGCAAGACATCCTGAGGTTCGGTGGCACCAAACTTGTATATTTGTTTTATATGTATTCCAGGCTTTCTTTCTTCCCAATTTACAGCCATCCATTCCGTCGATCCATGCCAGTCCTCCAGCTGCTGGTGCATACACTGATTCCACTAAGGACTAATTAGTTCCCTATGTAAGGGAAGGAGACCACACCTCCAGTGCTTCAGCATTGTGTGGTTTTCCACCTGTCCGTGTGCATGTGTCTGCTTGACCTGCATCCACGGTCTGCAACCTCGGTGTTCAGAGGAAAGTCGAAGCAACTCATGTTACCCCAGAGTTGGCAGAATTTTTGGTGGAAAAGAAACCAAGGACACCCATTATGTACTGCTTTCCTAAAATACATAAGGATGCCAAACAACCACTGGGCAGATCCATTGTATCAGGAAATGATATGGTCACTGAACCAGTTGCACATCGGCTGGATTATCTGTTTAAGGCTAGGGTCAGATGAATGCATTTTTCACTTCGACCGTCAAAAAGTGCGTCCATGCGTCTGGACGCACTTTTTCACGGAAGACGCGATAGCGGTCATACGGTGCGCAATTACGCCTGTGATTTTTTTACGGAGCTATAAAAAACAAATGGACGTGATGTTGGCCGGACATGTGCAGCGTCTGACGTCTCCTATTCACGCACACACGCCGCTATGCCGATACAGTGCACCCTGTGCACCAGTACTAGTGGTTCGACGTTCTCTAAAAAATGCGTTTGTTTACCGCTTGCATTGCGCGGCCGAACTTTCGTGCGACCGTACTTCATATATTGGCCGTCATTGGACGTCATTTGCTGCTACTATAGACGTGATAAAGTGCGGCTGAACACACGTTTGCACTGCGTTCGTCTGACCCCAGCCTAAGGGTCCGGTACGACATCTGGAAACCTGCATCAGGGACACTGGACATTTGATTAAAACGATTGCTAATTACTGGGTGGATACTATGGGGTTGTACTTTTTTAAAAAAATTCTAAATTTGGGGGGATTGTACTTTTGAGGTGTGATGTAAAAAGTCTGTACACTATTATCCCACACCGGGTGGGGCTACAGGATATTCAGGAAGTTCTCACTACATCTGATAGGTATGTGGACCCCCCATTGAGTATGTAATGCTGATATTGGAGTTTATTTTGCATAATATTTATTTCTAGTTTGAAAACAGGTGGTACATCCAGAAAGTTGGTATATCCATCATCCGTGCAGCTATGGCACCCATGTATGCAGTGGTATATTTTGGCCTAGGCCAACAAGGCCTAGGGCGGCACTTTCCAGTGGGCGGCGGCCTGGCCTTTTTTACCTTCGTTATGTTTTCCTGCTCTTTGAAAAAAGACCCACAGTCAACATTAAAAATATATTGGCTAGTTTCTACCCATTTACAAAAGTAGAAAAGTAAAGAGCTGGAAAAAGCAAATTTTTGGTCAGAAATTTATGCTATTAGCAAGTTATTAACATAGTCCTGGTGTCCAGGAGCTAAAGAGAACCAGATCAGAGAGCAGGACCTGAGGAGCGAGTCATGTTGATGGCTGCCCTCAACGACTGGACCTTTAAACGAGTCTCCAGGCTTTAAATGGAGAAGTGGGTGAATTGTGGCTAAAAAACAGTACATTTCGTCAATCTGGCTGAATTAAATCAAGCACTTAAAGATGAAAGTTTATTTTTGACATTTTGTGTACTTTTAAGGCTAGGGTCAGACGAACGCATTTTTTGCGTTGTCCGTGAAAGTGCGTTCGAACGAATGGACGTATTTTTTCGCGGACTATGCAATACCGGTCATACGATGCGCATTTTCGTCCGTGATTTTGTACGGATCATCAATAAAACACTTTTTGCATCTGGATGTTATGTAGGCCGGACATTAGCAGCGTCTGACGTCTCCTAATCACGCACACATGCCGCTAGCGGACGCAGCGCACTCTGTACGTCAGTACTAACGGTATCACATTCTCGAAAAAATGCATTTGTTTGCCGCTTGGGTTGCGCGGCCGCACTTTTGTGCGGCCGTACTCTGTATATTGCCCGTCATTGGCCGTCATTAGCTGCTACTACGGTCGTAATAAAGTGCGGATGCACGCGCGTTCGCACTGCGTTAGTCTGACCCTAGCCTTAGGCAGTTTCAATGATAGTTTTTGTTGTCTGTTTCTCAGTTGAACTCAGCACCTGGCTAGTGATTATATTTTTATATGATACTTTCTCAGACATTGTGTATTGAGAATAAATCGAAGATTGTTCTGTAGATTCTTATTCTTTTATCTTTTTTTATACGACAACCTGCGGATAAAGTTTCCCTTTGTCAAGATTGATAACTGGATCCCAGAGTACTCCATCATCTTGTTTGCGTAAGCGATCGTAAACGAGTTAGGAAGTGGAAGCTGGGTTTGTGGAACTGCCGTGTTTGAACAATGTTGCATGCTCCTCTGGCAAGAGAGTGGTTTCAAACAGCACAGAGCATCTCTGGTCCTCATCAATGCCAAGTAAATTTAGAGAGAGACTTCGGCTCACAGCTCCCCCAAGCCTTCTCAGTATAACAACCTCTGACAACCTTCTGATCCAAAGGGACTTTAAGACATCCCAAAAAGGAAAGCAAGGATCCTCAAGGAATCCCATCAACATACCGGATATGAAATATAGAGCCCAGCTACATTGTAACTTACTAAATATGGTGTCAAGTACAAACTCTGAGAGTTGTAAGAGAATTCTCCGTCAGATGGCTGTGGTTGACTAAAATAGGCTGCATTGGGTTAACTATGAAATGGGAGTGAATCGTGTGTGCTCTTTAGGAAAGATACAGGGCTCTTTTAAACAAGCCAAGCCGAGAGCTGTTCGTTTTAATGACATGGTTTGGGATTTGTACCAGTATAGAGCAAATTGCTTGTGTCCAAGTTGCACAATTATCAAAAAAAGAAGAAGAAAAAAAAACAACAAAAACAAACAAAGGAATGCAATACAGGAAACTCAGTGATTTAACTCTTTGATTCCCACTGGAAAAAGGCAATACAGCTTCATATAGTTTGGAAATCTAAATCACAAAATCATTAGAAAAACAGAAACCTGTATCTACATTAAATTGTAGAACTTACCGTTAGCAGTAGAATGCATGGCTTGTATGGTACATGCATTAACCCTTTCAAGATCACGGTTAGGAAATTTACTTCTAACTTATTAGATGCGTCAGGCTTTTAGTTCTGATACACATTTATGCATATACAGATGTCAGAGTCCAATCCTTTATAAGGAGGAACAAGGCATTTTCTTTGCGCTAGACGGTGGATGGGGAGTTTAGTTAACTCTACAAGCAGACATTTCACACCTGTATGTTGAGCTTATTTTGATAATTTTTTTCTCACAAATTAAAACACTGTTTTAAATCATTATTGTAGAAATCACAGAAATTATGTTGGTTTTTTTTTTTTGCAGACTCCAAATATGTCATGTGTATATGTATATCATATGCGGCAACGGAAGGTTACATGATAAAAGCAAATGTGAAAATTTGCAAAAATAATTACAGCATGTAAATTCGTTTTACCTCACCTGTCATCTAAACTTTAGTGGTCATAGATTCTGTGATATACTGTTTTAGAATGAACAAAAATTCAGAACATGTTACAGCATTTAATGTGGAAATATGCATATTTAATAAACATTTTAAAAAACTACATTTTCAGTTGTATTTTGACACATTATGATTCATTCTGCACATATGTATATTTTGTTGTATTCCCAGCCAGGTCATTATTGCTGCTGCCTCTTTCCATGTTTTTCTTTTTTAATCCCAAAGTGGGATTGTTCCTGATGAGGGTGTCAGGGGAACTATGCATAGTATGCAGGTGTGAGCCCAATATACAGTGAGACATGAGATAGAAAGGTTTCAGGGCAAAGCAAGGTGTTTTATTATTTAAATATAACAAACAGAGCAGAAGTAAATAAACAGGAGAACTGAACCAAAGCAATGGAGATGAGTGGGCGAGACAGGTGATAAACTTAAGCAGAGAGGAGACACGTGAAAAGGACTGAACTGAGAAGAACTGAGATTAATGGGAGTAGAGGTAGGAAACAAAATACTAGTGGGAGCTGAAGACAGGGGAGGCAAGGAGCACAATAATAAACAGGTGAAAAAGCCAGGAAACCTAAGAGGAACAAGAAACACACAAGGATTAAGAAGCACAGGAGAGAACTGAATAGACACAGAACTAATAGTATAAGTGGGGCAAGATAGAGAGTAATATGACACAGTCAATACTGACAGGACATTAAAAGGACTGGCAGAGGGAAGAAACAGAATAACTAAGGGAAACTAAATTAAAGTCCGTGGCAAAGGTTCCAGATAGGGGGCAGGCAATATCGTGGTTGGTATTCCAGACAAAGGTCGTGGTAGCCAGCAGGCAGAAGAGTTATCAAGTCCGTAGCAAAGGGTCTGGTACACTTGTAATCCAACAGAGTAGGGAACAGGGAACAATGGATGAAGGTACCGGTAGGTATGATGGAAGGAGTCCAGATATGGTTCTTGGTGGGATAGCCAGATAGGGTTGTCAGTAGGGAAGCCAGATGGGTTCTTAATAGGGTAGGCAGATAGGGTTCTCAATATGGATATCTTTAAATTCAGGAACAGGGAGATTTTCAGGCGACAGGTTTGCTTTGATGCACAGTTAGGACTTCAATGAGGAAGTACTGAGTAGAGGGTGTAGCTTCCTCTTAAGGAGGCCTCATTAACGTTGAATGAGATGAACCTGAGACCTCCCTGGAACCAGAACAGGATTTTGGCATGTCCCCAGGAACCTGTATTTAACATAAGTTTTCCAGGCGCACATTTGAGCAAGAGGCACCGCTGAATTTGGCTTTTGTACGGCATCGGCGGCAAGAGGCCTGACAGTGGGTATAAATGCAAACCTACCAGTCTCTCTCATGACTGAGAAATAGCATGAGGATATGCCATTGCTTAGAAAGCAGCTCTTGGTTTCATTAGGTAGGACTCACCTGACCAGAGGTGCGGTGATGTGGCAGGTTAGCTTACACTTTAATGGGCATTCATGTAAACCAAAACCTCTGATTGTGTTTTGTTTCGCATGGAGCTATAGTGGTTAGTGCAAAAGACAACCATTTTTCTTGCTATGTTTTATATATGTTATGTGTCATGAATAGGGGGTTATTCATTAACCTTCGAATTGGCCCCGAATTGCACAGTGGTAAATTTCACCATTCGGTGCAATTTCTGGTCTATTCACTAAACTGTCAATTCGCCAAATGCAGCAAAATACGGTGCAATTCGCCGAAATTTGCGGGAGGTCAACAGCACTGAAATTGTCCCATAGAAGACTATCATGTCTTTTAATTCACAGAACGCCGAATTTCACTGAAATTGCAGTGAAATGCCCTGATTTTCAGTGTTTCAATTCAACAGGTTTAACCACTTTGCTACGGAGGACGCGCTCAGCACGTCATCTCGATTGCGCACAGCATGTGGACGATTTCAGAGCTGCGATCGGCCGAAATAACGGACGTCATTGCAATGACTTCTGTTTCAGGCACCCCCTGCCAGAGCAGGGAGAGTGTCTGAAGAGGAGGGCGGGGTCCTTTGGAACCTTGTCTCTCCCCATCGTTAATGGCCACAGAAGAAAGAGAGGCACCACTGGAGAGAACACAGTCTGTCCTTTCCAGCGTGCCACTTTTTTTTCTTTTTTTAAATTCTTTATTTTTGAAAGTTTGCATCGACATAGAAAGTCAACATAAATGAAAAAGACCTCGCAGGGCCAAAGTAAGTCATCTGTTAAACTACATAAGAAAAACAAAAAAGTAAGTTAAGATCATTCTCGGAAAACAAACTTAAATGTAAGGTCTCCTGCAAAAAACACACTAAAGTTTAAAGTCATCTGCGAAAAACACATTAAGATTTCAACGTCATCTACAAGAAATGCACTCAACAAAATCATCCCCTATTAGGGGGGTCTCATCCAAAAACCAGGTTATAGGGAACTAATGGCTATTAACAGCCAGAGAAAGTAATCAGGTAAATAGCAGAGAAACATTAAAAAATAAAAAAGGAAATGTCGAGAAAAAACCAGCCGAGGACATCAAGCTGTAAGAAAAAGAGGGGGGGAGGGAATAAGGAGATGGCAAAGGCCAAGAATGTGCCTGCCCTGGCGAGTACCCAGGCGGTCCATAAGGCCGCAGGGAGGCCAAGGGGGAATAATGACACCTGGCCCGAGCTCTCAGGAGCAAGCCGGGCACCAGGCCACGGTTGCGTCCCCGAGATGTCCCGGAGTAGCCAAATTAAATAAATAAATAAATAAAATAAAAAAGGGGGAAAATCCTCAGATTAAAAAAAACACTGCATTCCGACAGGGATTATTACAGCTAGCAGAAAGAGGTCAGAGGAGTCTCGAAAAACAGAGTTCAAAAGCAAAAGGTAGTTGTAGGTGTCTCATCAGCCCGTGTCTTGGAAGGGAGGCACTTGCGGGGTGGGTAGGGTGCTCCACGGTAGGCCAGAACTTACTGCCCAAGCCAGACCATCCTTAGGGGGCAGGACTCGCAGCTCCAGCGGACTCCAGGAAGCCCCGGTAGCCTTGATGTCGGACATTCGATGAGGAGCCGCTGGCGTCCGCAAGATCTCCATTCTGCGTCTGGACCCCATCCAACATCGCACTGATCGGCGGGTCGCGTGTAACGTGCACCCCAGCATCATACCATGGCGTCTTCTCAGCCTTCCTCCTGGGAGTCGGCAGTACCCGGGTCTCCCGGTCGCCACACACATCCAGCGGGCCATTAGGCTCCACGAAGGTTACACAGCCGTGCCCCACAGCCTCCCGCCGGCATCCTCCTCCAGGTTCAAAAGCGCTCAGGGGGTTCGCGTCCCTACAGCCACGCAAGCACTCCGTAAAGCGCCGCATGTCACCTCGCATCAGAGGGTGCGCATCATCTCCCATTGTCTGCAACATTTCATCCAAGCATGCGAGTGCAGCCTCCAAGCCAAGTCCAAGGGGGAGTGATGGGCCATCCATCTGCCACCTCGCACGCTCTCCGGCTATCCCCTCCACCAGGTCCGTCGTAGCGGCCGGGAGACGGGGGCCCTCCGTCTCTCCAGCCTTCGTCATCGAAGTAGGGAGCTAGGATCGGGGTAGCAGGGGCACCACGTTGCGGAGCAAGGCCCCAAGATGGCCGCTCAGGATACTAGTCGGCCGGGAAACACGCAGGGTGCCCCACTCAGGAACAGCCGACACTGCAGCTCCGCTGCATGAAGTGACTGGGATCCCCGAAGTGGGGAAAGCGGCCACCGCGAGTGGGGCCTCCAGGGGAGCACCGCAGGTAGGCAGAAGGAGCCCTGGGGTTGGTCTCAAAATGGCCGCCGGCAGCATCCAGCCACCACAGGAATGGCTAGCAAGAAAAGGTCTCTGGTCCGGAGGGGGGGGACAAAGCGGGCTCCGGACGACTCACCTCCGATGGCCAGCCACTCGGGGACTATGGGTATGAAAAATTGGCTTGGTAAAGTCAGCTAAATGTCCCGGGATTATCAAGCAGAGACGGAGCTCCACCTAAGCACGTCTTGTTCCCATTGCAGAGGGCCACGCCCCCAGTGTGCCACTTTTTAACTCCTTAGGGATATTAAAGGCTTTATTCAGAGAGCAGTGAAATGTTGGTGACACTTTGGTGCTCTCCAGTTCACGGCACTTCAGCGAGTTATATTCGCCAACCCTGCGGTGAATTCACCATTCACCACAGGGTCCTCGAGGTGCGGCGAATCAACCCATGGACCGCATCTTCAAGCCACTGAATCGATCTGAAAAATGGCCAAATGGTTCTGTTTAGTGTTCTCAGAATAGATTAATCATTACTTTTCTATGTGGATTTCACTGCTGCCGAAGGTCAACGTACTTCCCTGGCAATTCGCCAATATTTGGCAAATCGCCAGCTTTTTGAATAGTCATGAAATTGCACCGTACGGGGAAATTCACAGTTGGGTGCGATTCCATGGCCAATATGGTGCTGGTTGAATAACCCCTAATGTGTTTCATGAGTTCTAATTCTTCTGCATAAGATTTAAGCTGACTTATGCATCAGCTTATAATTAAATGGCAAGAGTGGGAGGACACGACAGCATACTCAAGTTTTAGCTGTCATTAATGAAGAGGAGCAACTGGGGTCAAGTCAAAGGGGAAAGCATGGGAATGCAGTTCCTCCACTGATTTTGCCCAAGGAACTGATTTCCTATTGTCCCAAACACTATAAAGCTTTTATTCAGTTGCTCAATAATATCTTTCCCTGTGCTAAAATACAAATATAAATAAATCAGATATGAGTATGCGTTTGTGTTACGTGTGATTATGATAATGAGACACGTCTCGTTTTTAGGACTTGACACCTGGGAGCAACACATGACAAATTAAAAGCAGGATCTCTGCAACTATCTTTAACTACATTTGCAAATCCTCTTAGACACTGGCCCATGAACTGCACCATAAAAAATGAACAGTGTGCAAGAGTGGCAGAGGAAAAGCAAATAAGAGAACCAGAACTGAGAAAGGGCGAGTTCTCTCTCCTACTGCTACTGACTCGGGCAGAAATAACACTATTAGAAAAAACCTTGATATTAAGACGTCCCATGAATTAAATGGAAATAATAGATCCCGTGATACATCTCCATTCTCCGTATTCCTTTCCAGGCAAGAAAAATTCAAACTACAATGACCATTTTTCAGTATCCCAAGGCAGACTTTTTAACTCTGTTGCGAGAGTTTTATGCTAGACTCATAAGAGCTGTTTGTTACTCCTTCTTGTGAGTGATAGAAGAGATATGTGATAAGATTTCATCATCTGAAGCAAGAAATGAGCTGACTCGGATCTAGTTCTTTTCCAAATATGACTTTGTCCGAGTTTTTGTAACCAGGTAATGGCAAGATTAACTTACTACCAAGTACCGAGGAAAAACCTACATAAATGGCATTAGAAATTGGCAGATTTTAACCAGGTTCCATGGAGTTTAATAATAATAAGGGTGAACTATGTGAGTCCTGATGATCTTTAGCGTCATATTGCAGGAAGGGACTTCTGCTTAATGCCATATTTCAGAAAGGCATTCATGTAAATAAAAGCAGGCGGAAAAAGTGTCCCGCTTAGTGCAAAGCCAAGAAAGGAAACATGCGTTGGTTTATAAATAGTTTTCCATTTGTGAAAATCCAAGTCTTTAAAACAACATACAGCTTCATATGGTCTGCTCAAAGGGTTTTCTGTCAGGGCATGGCCACCTGCGCAACCACACTTGGGTCATAAAAGCATCTGTTGTCTTAGAGGCAGGTTCAGCAATACAATAACACATATTTACAGGGAAGTTAATCTACAGTGTATCATGGGCAATATACTCAGATGCTACAAGACCTCCATTTACAGTGATGTTTCTGATTCAAAGGGATACTATTAGGATAAAATGAAAGGGGGAGCCAGAGGGCTTAAAAATTAACACTGTCTTACCCGCTTCCTGTTTTAACCCTTTAATTTGTTGTAAAACTTAGTTTATGTCCAACACTGGACAGTGCAACAGTGCGGGTTCACACGTAACATGCTGCGGCTTCCTGCGGGCTACTGCTGTCATGTGATCACAAGGAGAGAATGGTGGCCACTCCTAGCAGTGACCAGCCAATCCAATGACTCTCAATGCCTTCAAGCTCATTTACAGTCATCAAATGTGAAAGGCTTGAGGTCTTTATGAGAATTTGATTTCTCCAAAGGAAAAACATAAATTCTGTATAAACCCCTTAAGGACCAAGGGTCTTTAAAGTCAATGCATTTATGACAGAACAATTTCCTCATTGGTCCTTAAGAGGTTAAAACTTTTAAGTGGGTTTTCTTAAGATATATTTTATATAGTTTTTGATGCAGGGGGTTAAATGAAACCAGAATAGACAATGATACTGGCTAGCATGAGACAAATCAATATTCAGTACATATACATCTAATAAGCTGCTGTCAAGCTTACAAACTAGTCTATGCTCCCACTCTTGTGCTGCCTCTTTAAGCTTTTTTGGCGGTGGTAATTATATTAGTGATGAGTGAACTTAAACAATCGGCATATTTTATTCTTCTAAGCCATACAGGTCTATTCAATAAAGGTGAAACTCAGAAGAACTGGCAGGAGAAGAGAACAATCTAGACCAAATAGTCGATTTGGAAAGTGAAATAAATAAATTTTTCTGGTTTGGCTATTTTTTTTTTAAACATATTTTTATTCGTCTCAGATCAAGATAAAATTACAGGAAAAGGAGTAACAGTTTTTTTTTCATATCATGTACAATCTGTAACAATGCAAAATCACAACTTGGGCTTTAATTAAAGTATTACATCCCAAACCGGTATGTCAACATTTAAAGCTCAGAGGTGGACGGCTGGGTTAGGGTATCTCGGGAAGTGGAGGCAAGAAAGTTAACTAACAAGTGGTCAGAGGTATCTGGGGAGATCGGTGGGGCGTTGCGCAACATTTGTAGGGAATACCATGGGGCATCGCAGAATGTGTTTCGTAGGGAAGTTTTGACCTCAGATGGTAAGGCACGAATAAAAGGGGACCAATGAGTAAAGAATTGTTGAGTTTTCTCAGTCTGGTGTAGTGAGGCATCAGACCAGTCGGCCAAGAATCTGGAATAAATTCTGTCGTACATCATATGGAATGAGGGAGGGTTACCAGATATCCATTGAGATAATATGGCCTTTTTGCCCGTCGCTGCTAAGAGACCTAACCAAAACCGGTGGCATTTAGAGAGGGATTGAGGGGTCGGGGGAGTTGGTAAGTTAAAAATAGCCCAGTTTGGAGTGAAAGGAATCTCGATTCGAAGAACCAGAGAGCTAAATCGGCGTACGGTGTCCCAAAACAATTGAATAAAGGGGCACGACCATAGACAATGATGGAGGTCGGTTGGGGAAAAATTACATTTTAAACAGTTGGCATTAGGTAATAGTCCCGAACGGGCCATTCTGTCCAGCGCCATGTAGGCTCGGTGGAGTATCCTATAAAACATGTCCCAATAGTTGGCGGATGGGAGAGTGCATCTAGATGCCAAAGTAGCCGACACCAGGTCGTGGGGGGTAAAGTTTGGAAAAGTAGTGGCCCATCGAGAGATAGCCGTCCAGGGTTTCGAGGTGTGGAGTGAATGTTGTAGAAGTGTGTAAATGGTTGAAGTCGAAGGGAGGAGACGCACTATGTACGAGTAATTGTGTGTCTAACAGGTTAGTTAAATCAGTGGGAGATAAGGTGTGTAATTGTGCGAGAAGGAACTGTCTGAGTTGTAAGTAATAAACAGGGTGTATAGTTAACGGGGCAATGCGTTCTGTCAAGGCTGTGTAAGAGTAAGGCAGACCTGATGTTCCGTCTAGGTAATGGTGTAGAAGTCTAAAACCTCGCTGGGCCAGGGTTCGAAAAATAGGAGCAGGGGAGGCATTTTGAAAATGAGGGTTGTGCAAGATAGGGGACCAAAGGGATGTTTGCCATCACAATTGGAGGCGTTTACGGATTCTGACCCAAGCTAATTTCGTCGTGGAGAGCAAAGGGTTATCGCGTAGGGGAGGGGGATGGCAGGAGAGTGTTGGTGAAGAAATGCTAGTAAAGAGGAGGCAGGGAGCAGCACTTGTTCCACATGTAAGGCTGTGAAGCGTGAAGTATCATTCAGCCAGTCCGAGACGTAACAATATAGTGCTGCTAGGTTATAATCCAGTAAATTGGGGAAGTTGATACCTCCCCTCGCTGTCGGTTGCTGAAGGCTAAGGAGTGGTATACGTGCCCGCTTATCTTGCCAAATAAAGGATGCATACAACCGGTTGAATAACTGAAGTTCATTAGGTTTCAGTAGGAGAGGCAATACTTGTATAGTGTGAAGTAATTTGGGAAATAAGGTCATTTTAATAAGAGAGGCCCGCCCCAAGTAAGAAAGTGGAAGCGAGCTCCAGGCCTCCAAAAGTGATTTTGTTTGGGCTAAGTGTGGGTCTATGTTGAGTTTGTATAAGCGGGAGAGGTCAACCGGTAAAATAGTACCCAGGTATTTAATCAGGGCTCGAGTCGAGCGGGAACGCGCAGGAACGGCGTTCCCGCACTTTTCCCACAGCGGGAACGCTGCGGGAACGCAGCGTTCCGCTGTGGCCCGAGGCCCGAACGCCGCCGCCGCACATTGCCGGCGGCCGCGTGCTTCCTGTTACAAGGGCCAGCTGACAGGAGGTGGAGCCGCTCGCCTGGCTGTTTCATAGTTCCCAGGCGAGCGGCTGCACTTCCTGTCAGCGGCCACTGAAGCAGGAAGCACGCGGCCGCTGGCAGAGGAGCAGAAGCAGCAGCAGCAAAGGTGAGCTGGGCTGGGGGCAGTATCCCTGAGACCTGGGGGGGCAATATCCATGAGACCAGGGGGCAATATCCATGAGACCAGGGGGGCAATATCCATGAGACCAGGGGGGCAATATCCATGAGAGCTGGGGCAATATCCATGAGACCAGTGGGGCATTATCCATGAGAGCTGGGGCATTATCCATGAGACCTGGGGCATTATCCATGAGACCAGGGGGGCATTATCCATGAGACCAGGGGGGCAATATCCATGAGAGCTGGGGCATATCCATGAGACCAGGGGGCATTATCCATGAGACCTGGGGCATTATCCATGAGACCAGGGGGCATTATCCATGAGACCAGGGGGGCATATCCATGAGTCCTGGGGCATTATCCATGAGAGCTGGGGCATTATCCATGAGACCAGGGGCAATATCCATGAGACCTGGGGCAATATCCATGAGAGCTGGGGCATTATCCATGAGAGCTGGGGCAGTATCCATGAGAGCTGGGGCATTATCCATGAGAGCTGGGGGCATTATCCATGAGACCTGGGGCAATATCCATGAGAGCTGGGCAATATCCATGAGAGCTGGGGCATTATCCATGAGACCTGGGGCAATATCCATGAGAGCTGGGGCATTATCCATGAGACCTGGGGCAATATCCATGAGAGCTGGGGCAATATCCATGAGAGCTGGGGCATTATCCATGAGAGCTGGGGCATTATCCATGAGACCTGGGGCATTATCCATGAGACCTGGGGCAATATCCATGAGAGCTGGGGCAATATCCATGAGAGCTGGGGGATTATCCATGAGAGCTGGGGGCATTATCCATGAGAGCTGGGGCATTATCCATGAGAGCTGGGGCATTATCCATGAAGCTGGGGCATTATCCATGAGAGCTGGGGCAATATCCATGAGAGCTGGGGCATTATCCATGAGAGCTGGGGCATTATCCATGAGAGCTGGGGCATATCCATGAGAGCTGGGGCATTATCCATGAGAGCTGGGGCATTATCCATGAGAGCTGGGGCATTATCCATGAGAGCTGGGGGCAATATCCATGAGAGCTGGGGCATTATCCATGAGAAGCTGGGGCATATCCATGAGACCAGGGGGCAATATCCATGAGAGCTGGGGCATTATCCATGAGAGCTGGGGCATATCCATGAGACCAGGGGGCAATATCCATGAGAGCTGGGGGGCAATATCCATGAGACCAGGGGGGCAATATCCATGAGACCAGGGGCAATATCCATGAGAGCTGGGGCAATATCCATGAGAGCTGGGGCAATATCCATGAGAGCTGGGGGCATTATCCATGAGACCTGGGGCAATATCCATGAGACCTGGGGCATTATCCATGAGAGCTGGGGCATTATCCATGAGACCTGGGGCATTATCCATGAGAGCTGGGGCAATATCCATGAGAGCTGGGGCATTATCCATGAGAGCTGGGGCATTATCCATGAGAGCTGGGGCAATATCCATGAGAGCTGGGGCAATATCCATGAGAGCTGGGGCATTATCCATGAGAGCTGGGGGCAATATCCATGAGAGCTGGGGCATTATCCATGAGAGCTGGGGCATTATCCATGAGACCAGGGGGCAATATCCATGAGACCAGGGGGCAATATCCATGAGAGCTGGGGCATTATCCATGAGAGCTGGGGCATTATCCATGAGACCAGGGGCAATATCCATGAGACCTGGGGCATTATCCATGAGACCTGGGGCATTATCCATGAGAGCTGGGGGCATTATCCATGAGACCAGGGGGCAATATCCATGAGACCTGGGGCATTATCCATGAGACCTGGGGCATATCCATGAGAGCTGGGGGCATTATCCATGAGAGCTGGGGGCATTATCCATGAGACCTGGGGACATTATCCATATGAGCTGGGGCAATTATATCCATGTGAACTGGGGAAAATATATCCATATAACCAGTGCTGTGCATATTATTCTTGGGGTTCAGTGCTGTGTATATTATCCTGGAGGCTCAGTGCTGTGTAATTATCCTGGAGGCTCAGTGCTGTGTATATTATTCTTGGGGTCAGTGCTGTGTATGTTATTCTGGGGGCTCAGTGCTGTGTATATTATCCTGGAGGCTCAGTGCTGTGTATATTATTCTTGGGGTTCAGTGCTGTGTATATTATTCTGGGGGCTCAGTGTTGTGTATGTTATTCTGGGGGTTCAGTGTTGTGTATGTTATTCTGGGGGCTCAGTGCTGTGTATGTTATTCTGGGGGCACAATGTTGTGTATATTATTCTGGGGCTCAGTGCTGTGTATATATATTCTGGGGGCTCAGTGCTGTGTATATTATTCTGGAGCTCAGTGTTGTGTATGTTATTCTGGGGGCTCAGCGCTGTGTATATTATTCTGGGGCTCAGTGTTGTGTATGTTATTCTGGGGGCTCAGTGCTGTGTATATTATTCTGGGGCTCAGTGCTGTGTATATTATTCTGGGGGCTCAGCGCTGTGTATATTATTCTGGGGGTTCAGCGCTGTGTATATTATTCTGGGGCTCAGTGCTGTGTATATTATTCTGGGGCTCAGCGCTGGTGTATATTATTCTGGGGGTTCAGCGCTGTGTATATTATTCTGGGGGTCTGTGCCTGGAGATATATATATATATATATATTTTATATAAAATGCGTTAGTCCAGTTGCCACAATAACGAGTATACCTGTACGTAGTGATAGCTTTCACTGATCAGTATAGTTTCCAGTTTACACTCTTGAAAGCTTGTCTTTTAAATGTAAAGTTAACCCCAATAAAATGGTATCACCGGCACGCGCTGCTATACTCGTGATATATATATATATATATATTTTTCTTCAGGTAATGGGGTTGTGGAATTCGTGGTGAGTTCCCTCACTTTTTTTCCCAGGACTTGACCCCTGTATTTAATATATATGGAGAGGGTGCCCAGGAGAAGGGAAAACCCTGGAGCCATGAACCCTGTGGTTTGGGGCCTAGAGGTAAAGTTACTGTCTTGGCGTAGTTGATTTGGAAGCCGGAGGCTACGTGGAAGGAGTCAAACAACTTCAATAGGGGAGGGATCGTGGAGGCGGGGTCTGAAAGGAATATCAACAGGTCGTCAGCAAAGGCTACTACTTTTATTATTACAGTGGGGGACAAATGAATTCCCGATATTGTTTGGAACATCTCTATGATACGTATTAGAGGTTCTAGGGCCAGGTTAAATAATAATGGGGACAGTGGACATCCTTGTCTAGTTCCTCGTTCTAGGTTAAAGGGGGCGGAGTTGAGCCCATTTGCTGTGATCATAGTGGAAGGTGTAAGATAGAGTGCACGGAAAAGTGTTAAGAATGTCTTAACAAAATGATGAAATTTAATAAATCTGACTAAATAATCCCATGAGATCCTATCGAACGCATTATCAGCGTCACAGCTCAGTAAGAGGTTTGAGGATTGTGGCGTGAGAGAAGATGACCATATTGCCGCTATGGTTTTGCGTATATTAATGGTGGAATAGCGGCCGTTAAGGAATCCTGTTTGTTGAGGACCTATGAGGCGTGCAAGGGGTTTTTGAAGATGGCGGGCCATGATGGAGGACAGTATTTTGAGGTCAGTATTTAGTAGTGCAATGGGACGATAGGAGGTAACCAATGTTGGGTCCTTTCCCGGTTTGGGGAGAACCACCCATGAGTGCCTCATTAAAGGTCAGGGGCGGGGTCTCACCCTCCAGGAAATTGTTATACAGCGTAACTAAGTGGGGAATCACCAAGCCAGAAAGGAGTTTGTAATATTATGCCCCAAAGCCATCTGGGCCTGGTGTTTTTCCCGTTTTTAAGTGGTTATTGTCGCTTTGATTTTGGCGTGTGTGATGGGTGCTGAGAGTGCGTCACGTTCTCCCGGGGAGAGTTTAGGTATTTGGGCTGTATGAAAAAGATTCAGTTGGGGTGGCACAGTCATCGGGGCCTGCCTTATAGAAATCCACAAAGTAGGTGCGAAAGTGATCCACTATGTCATTAGGTTTGGTAAGTACGGTTCCGTCCGAGGTCTTGAGTTTTGAAATTAAGGGTCTAGTCTGGGTCTGGGAGCGTACCAAATTAGCAAGAAGTCGACCTTGTTTGTTACCAAAGCGAAACAGAGCATGTTTTCGACTTTGGCATGTACGGTGTGCTTGTTCTGTGGCTAAGGAGTCGTATTGCATCTTGTCATTTTTGTATTTTTGAAGGGCCGTGGAGGTTGGGTCTAAGAGATAAGCTCTATAGCTGCAAAGGAGCTCTGAGTGGGCATCGGAGAGGTGTCTAGAAGTCTCCTTTTTTTGCGCGTCATAATAGCATTATTTGACCACGAAAGCACTGCCTTCGACGCAGACCAAAGAGTTTGACGTCATCGACATGCTCAATGTTATTGTCCATGTAATATTCCATGCCAGTTCAATGTGAGAGGTGAAGAGACCGGAGGTCATGAGATGCGAAGGAAAGCGCCAGTTCATAGTTCCTAGAATAGGGCACGGGGTTTCCAATGTTATTTCTAGTGTGATATGCGCGTGATCTGTGAGAGTTTTGGCCAATGTCTGTCCGCAGGGCACAGTTGGAAAGTAGGCTTGAAACCAAAAAAAAGGTCTAGGCGAGAAAAGGATTTGTGCGGCGGAATAAAATGTGAAATCCATGCCCGTAGGGTGGTGGGAGCGGCCATACGTCATCCAGGTCAAATATGGACAAATCGGAGGCTATTCCAATTCACATGGGGGAGGGAGACTTGTCTTTCCTTCGCTCCTATTTCCTGTAGCAGTTTCACTAACCTCGATTAAATATTTAGGCATTCATTTATCGATTGATCCCGGGCTAATGTATGATGTGAATTATGCTCCTTTGTTATCCCGGATTAAAAGGGATTTGGAAAATTGGGACAAATATGCAATTTCGTGGATGGGTAGAATATATTGTGTAAAGATGACTGTCTTGCCTCGGCTACTATACTTTTTTCAGGCACTTCCGATAGCCATCTCTCCGGAGGATCTCCATCGCCTTCAAAGGGCGATTGATAAATTTATATGGAGGGGCAAGAGGCACCGAATATCGAGAGCAACTCTCTATCGACCTAAAGATGCAGGGGGCCTGGGCTTCCTTGCCTCCTATCTTATTATTATGCGGCCCAGCTGGCTCAAATTGTTGGGTGGCACACTCCTCCTGGACGACACCGTTGGGTAGAACTGGAACGTGCTCTGATGTTTCCGGATGACCCCAGCCTCTGGATTTGGCTATCAAAGACCCACAGGACTCTCTTACGCACTGCTTGCCCTGCTATTGTGAATTCTATCAGAATCTGGGATAAATTGGCCGCAAAATGTGACTTGTCGTCTTTTCCTTCTCCATTATCTCCTATCATAAGGAACAAAGCCTTTTTACCAGCCTATTCGGCGAAAGCAGGAAGAGGATGGATGGATTCTAATATCTCCCGTTCCACCAACTATTTCCAGGAGGTTCTTTTGTGGCCCAGGCAGAGCTCTCCGCGACTGGCATAACCTCTCTGGCTGGTCTTCTACCATATATGCAACTGAGGCCTTTGCTTCTCAACCTCATGTGAAAGCGGCGGCTTATCACCTCTTACACCGTTCGAACGATTATGCAAATCCAGCTCATATCCAAAAGGTTTGATCTCGACTCTATACCGTTCCTTAACCTCTTTGTTGGACTGGAGAGAACTAACATATATTAAGGCCTGGGAGAAGGATTTGGGGGAACAGCTGGAGAGGGAGGAATGGATGGATATTTGGGATTCCATGAGAATTGTCTCGGTGTGTACCACCCACCAGGAACAACTTGTTAAGACCATTTTCCGATGGTATGTAACTCCTGTACAGCTCTCACGTATGTCCCCCACGACCCCGGATACCTGTTGGAAGGGGTGCGGTGAAAGGGGCTCTTATTTACATCTATGGTGGACATGCCCTCACTCACAACATTATTGGACTGCTGTCCAGACTCTTCTTTCCACAGTTTTTGGAAGACATATTCCTATGGACCCCTGGGCCTTCTTGCTCTCTCGACCCAACCCGGATCTCTCACGACAAGAACACAAACTCATGGCAAAAATCACGTTGGCGGCTCGCAGATTATTGGCACTGGAATGGAACTGCCCTCAGGTCCCCTCATCGCACCGGATTCATTCTTTAATACAAGACGTACAAATTATGGATAAATTGACGGCTCTGGCCAGAGACTCTCTCCCTGCCTATCACAACACATGGGCCCCCTGGATAGACCATATGGGACATTCAGTAATGACATGAGAAGGAGGACTTCATGGTTTTTTTTTTATGTCCCTGGCGTGAACGTTCTTGACTTCGCATACAGGGAAACGAACCTACTTTTGTTTGCATTTTACTTGACCTTCATATGTTTTTCTATTTGTATCGCTATTCTTTCTTTTCTTTCTCTTTATTTTTACTTCTTGGGGATCTGGGCAATCCCCCCCCCCTCTCCTTCCCCCTTTTTCTGTAATTCTAGGAAATTGGATATATTTGGAGTGTATTGCATCTTTATATGTTATGCTCTGTAATCCTGGATTGGATTGCCTTATTTTCTCCAATAAAAACATATTTAAAAAAAAAAAAAAAATGGGACCTGAGGAAGGTCGGGCCTGTGTGTTGAGCACGTCCTCTAGCCATCGTACGACTGGGTGCTCGGTCTAAGATAGGGTCTGGGATCTCGTTGCAATTGCCCCCCACAACCCTACGTGAAGATTCGTGTAAATGGAGTAATGGTAACAGTGATTTAAAGAAAGTAAGATTAGGACTATTGGGAGCATAGATGTTAAGCAATTGTAGGGGTTCCTGTCCCACTGTCAGGGTGAGAAAGGTATATCTTCCTTCCGGGTCATTAATCTCAGTCAAGTCAGAGTATGGGAGACGTTTGTGGAGAAGGATAGTAGTACCACGCGATTTCTGCGTGTGAACGGATGATGTCTGGAAGCCTATCCAGGGGGCGCGCAGTGCCTGGTTTGGGGAAGTCCAGTGCATTTCCTGAAGGAAAATTATGTCAGGATCTAACTTTTTCAAATATTGTAGTACTTTTTTCCTCTTGATAGACGAATTAAGGCCTACCACATTCCAAGATACCAGTTTCAACGATTTGCGGGTAAAAACCTGTGGTTCTATAGGAAGGGTACTCTCAGACATAGTAGCGTGGGTCATGGGGGATACCAAAAGTGGGTTCTAAGCTTTACCGTCGAGAACAATTTGTTAAGTGGGGCCAGGAACCGTCCCAGCATCTGCTCCGCAGCCCCATATACATCAGCGAGCATTGTTACCTCCTGCCTATGATTCAAAAGGCTGATCAGAAACATTTTAAACATTAAGCATTAAACATTTAAACACCCAACAGGAACATAGGGGCACCTGTATCTGGAAGAAACAAAATTTACCAGAAAACAAACAGAAGAGCCATAAACAATATAACCGAGATGAACCAAAAGGGTCCGGGTGGCGAGTGGTAAACATACAGTTCGAACCGTGGTTGGATCTAGTCCTGTCCGTGAAGTCCAGCACCGGAGAGTCAGTAAAATCGAACAAAAGGGGGAAAAGTCGTAGGGATCCATTGCACCTCCAGGATTACGCGGATCCTGTCGCAGAGTCGGAGCTACAATCAGGTTGGGGGTTCGATGAGCTTTGTCTTGCGGATGTTGATGATGAGGGGGAACGTGCAGTGTCATCTTCCAATATGGTCAAGGCGTCGGTTGGTGAATCATAGAAGGTGACTTGGCCGTGAAGGTGAACTCGCAAGCGAGCAGGGTATTGTAGCGTGAACCGCACATTGGCCGCCGCCAATTTGGAGCAGATGGGGGCGAAGGCCCTGCGACGGGCCGCCATGGACGCCGAGAAGTCCTGGAAGAGGCGTAAAGTAGTTCCGTTGTATTCAAGGGTATTGGCTTTCCTATATGCCTGCATGATGCGGATTTTGTCGGAGAAATTCAGCAGTTTAAATATGACAGTGCGAGGGCGGCCTAATGATGGAGAAAGGTCCGGTCCCAGACGATGTATCCGTTCCACGGTCAGCGCTGAATTATCCGTTAGTCCCAGGGCTGTGGGGAGCCAAGAGGACATGACGTGGTGAAGTTGAGGGCCTTTTACGGTTTCAGGGAGTCCCACTATTGTTAAGATGTTTCTACGGCTCCTGTTCTCTAGGTCGTCGACTTTGTCTATCAGGGATGAAAGGAGCGAATCGTAAGATTCCACGGACGTTTGGAGGGGGGTCAGTCCATCCTCCAGAGTAGACACCCTTTCCTCCACCTCAGTCAGTCATTGTGCTTGCGAGGTGAGCTGGGAGAGCGCCAGGTCAATGGCGGTCGATAGCCGGCCCAATTTTTCGTCTAGCAACGGAGAGAGCATAGCTGTGAATTCTGCCATCTGCATGACAGTAGTGGACGGTGGAGGGCTATCAAGGTGGGGGCTGGATGGTGAGCTTCCCAGGTCAGATGTGGAGCGAGTCGGGGATCGCGTCGGTGTCGACGTACCTTTGCCCTGGGATTTGGTTGTAAGGCGTTTTGAACTTTTTGTGGATGATGCAATGAATTTATTCATGGTGAAGCGAAGGCAGGATAATTGTAATATGCAGACAGTGCGGAGTGTCCAGAAAAATTACAATATGCAGACAGTGCGGAGTGTCCAGAAAAATTATAATATGCAGACAGTGCGGGGTGTCCAGAAAAATTATAATATGCAGACAGTGCGGAGTGTCCAGAAAAATTACAATATGCAGACAGTGCGGGGTGTCCAGAAAAATTATAATATGCAGACAGTGCAGGGTGTCCAGAAAAATTATAATATGCAGACAGTGCGGGGTGTCCAGAAAAATTATAATATGCAGACAGTGCAGAATGTCCAGAAAAATTACAATATGCAGACAGTGCGGGGTCAGAAAAAAATGTTGTTCTGAGGCGGTGGGCCGCATAGGGGCCACCAGAAAAACGTAATATGCGGGGATAGTGGACCTCCCAGGGACCACCAAAAAAATTTACGTTTTGAAAAAAATTGTATGGGCCACAGTAAAAATTTTATATTTATATGCAGTGGGCCCCACCTGGTCCACCAGAAAAATTTGTTAGCAGTGGGAATCCTATGTGGACAGCAAGTATGTCCAGTTCAGAAGGACGAGGCAAACAGGTAGTGTAGGGCTCCGGTCCAGCACACTGAGTTGTGCGGTGGCACTGAGGGGGGATGGGTAGATCAGGCCCGGGTGTCCATTCAGTTAGGCACTTGCCGTCAAGCGGCACGGGGGTTTTCTTTGCTGCCTCCACTGATGGGTGGGACGGTGGCCTGAACGGGGGGGTCAATCCACCCTCGAGTTGAGGAAGTTGAGGCACGAACACAAAGAGGCGCCGATCGTCCGCACGTGGGGGAGCAGGAAGCCTCTCAAGTAGGCCTCAGCACGTGGTGGCACCCTCGCTATCCCGGCAGCCGTTCGGTATTCCGGGCAAGCGGAGGCAGAATGGTGGATCGCTGGTGACCCCCCTCCCTGTGGCAGCAGCAGCCAGGCTGCCAGCAATGGACTGTGCAGGGGCCGGGCGGAACCCGCAGAAAGTTGCGCACCCGCTCGGCGCGGGTAGGGAGACGGCCGGTATACGGCCTGGGTACCTCCGGGAGCGAAGGATGGAGGATCAGTGTGGTCTCTGGTGGGATGTGAGCCTGGATCCTCCCGGGTGCCGACACTGAAACTGGGGGACTGGAAACTGGGGGACTGAAAGTGGGGGACTGGAAAATCTGTCTTCAGTGGTCCCTGTCGGCGGAGAGCGATTAAAACGCGGCCATCGTCTAGGCCCGCCTCCCGGAAGCTCTGGTTTGGCTATTTTAACCTAAAATGTTCACTTCTCCTGCCAGCTCTCCTGAATTTCACCTTTAATGAATAGACCTGATAGAATTGACAGAAATAGGATTTCTCTGTTTTAGTAACTGAAAATATATTCATGCTCTTGATACATCAGAAAGAAATTCTTCCATTAACTCTGACCTTCCTAATGACCCTGTAGCTATGTTGATGTTCTTTAGCAAAACCCACATCCCCTGTAGCTTCCAGTATTTGTCTTGTAAATATCTGTAAAGATCAAAGATTAACTCATTTCACCAAGGCTTTACAGACATAACATAGGCCTCATTTTCCGTCATCAAGGAGAATAAATCTGCTGTGTAATAGCTGTGATTTAAAAGACATTTATGTACAGATTTGGATGTGTAGACGATGATGAATTAATGCATTATAAACATCACGTGATTCTGAAGGAAATCCCTTGCCTGTTGTTTGGTTGTGGTATACAGTTTGTCTCACAGGGCTTTCCTACTGAAACGTTTATGAAATGTTGGAGATCCAACAAAACTCAAAGAGAAGCAGGGTTTCACTGTAGGGTTCACAGTTCTTCTTGGTATGTGTATCATCTAACATAGCAGCAAACTGGTCTATCCTTAATATTTTATTACGTCATGAATCATGATATACAATAGTTCTGCCAGCTGCCTCCTCCTTAAATTATAGCAGAATGCAATAGTACACTGATGAATTGTATGGAACCTCAGACTTCAGCCCTTGGAAGGCTGTTCAGGGTTCACTGATTGACAGCCTACTGTACGTAGGAGAGCTTTAAAGGGCTATCACAGCGCGGGTGGAGTGGGCAGTTACCTTGAGGGACACTGGGAAGACAATTTTGTAGGGCTGCCATGCCAAAGCCATATATTTGCACGCATATGTGGAGCCCCTAAAAAGACAGCTGCATACCCCAAATATACCGAGAAGCCCCCAAAAAGACACTCACACTCAAAATATGAGGTGGGGGCTAAAAAGACACCCTCACGCCCTGGATATAGAAGGAGTTTCTAAAAATACATTCCCAGTCCTCCAATAAATGGAGCAGCCTCTATAAAGACATGTACTCACTGAACATATGGAAAAACCTCTGAAAACACACCCACCACAGCAGTGCATAACCATTGCAGCAGAACAGACGTATTCGGTGCATTACATGTAATACACATCTGCCCCACCCATATTGACACAAACCTGGACCACTCACACTGAACCTGACCCATTCACACAAATCTTAGCCCACTCACACAGACCCTAAACCACTCACTTAGACCCAACCCACTCACACAGATTCTGGTCCATTCACACACAGACCAAGACTCTTGCCATGTTGAGGTAAGGGCGGGCGGCTGTATGCGTGCAGGTCACATGGTCTGGTCAGTCTGGACTCAGGTGGTACTGAGTGTGTCACAGACAGCCCCGCACACAACCCTAAAGTGACCCAGACAAACCCCCTCCTGATTCCGTCTTCAGGATCCCCACACCCGGCAGAGAGAAGAGCGTGGCGTGGGACTCTACAGGCAGCTCCGCCCAGACACAGCCCTGGCTAGCTCCTTGCCGACTCCCCACACCCGACGACAGATAGAGTGTAACTAAGAGAGCACAGGGAGCAGAGCCCACAGCCCTACTGCAGCTTGTCCGGTGTTGTGTCAGATCTGAGCCCCGTTCAATACCTCAGCAGCTGCTGAATTGCTGCAGCGCAGCAATTCAGTTTGCTGCAGCAGTGTCGTTGAACGCTTTGGATGCAAATTTTGAATCCAAAATGGCCGACGATTTTTTAATGAAAGATGCAGATTGTTTTTCGTATGACTCGGACAAAATATGATAAAGAAAAGCAGTCAGCACAATTCCGTTTTGTATGCACACACCACAAATGATAGTTTTTAGTGAAGTAATTATGTTTACTTCTGAAACTAAATATAAATTGAACTGTAATATATGTCTATGTGCAGGGGTAAATAATAAATAAATATTTTGTGCTTTGGTGAACAAAAACCTTAAAATTAACATTGCTGTACGGAATTGTTACTTTTGTTACTTACTTCATGGCGGCGGCCATCTTTACTACGTCACACTCAGCTACTCGCAGCATCTCCTCGGGTCGCTGCAAGTGCTAAGTTAGCAGTGCTGAGCGCTGAGTGGCTGAACAGCGTTCAATGGCAAGTTGCTAACTTAGCACTTGCAGCGGCTGAGGTATTGAACGCGCCTATGGTTCCTCGTCGAGAGCTGTTCCAAGCAGCCTTTGTATGAGGTTTTATACAAAATATGTACAGTTTTTCAGTGCAAAAACAAAGTATTTTCTTAATATATACAGCATAACATTAAATAGGCTTAAACAAAATTACCCTTTAAACTGGTATATCTATAAAAAAAAAAGAAAAAAGAAAAGGTTTTTATGTCTAAATAATAAACCAAATAATTACTAAATATATTTTACATTAACCGTTTCTCAGTGTAAAACAACATTATTTTTCCATGCAAAACGTCTCCGCAAGAAATAAACCCAAAAAAATGGAAAATGGGGTTACGTTACGAAGACATGTAGTACGAAGACACTGTTCTTCCTTTAACAGCAACAGAAAAACATTATTTATATATTTTACATAGACTGAAGATGTCGGCAAAAATATCATGTGACAGGATGGAAAGAAATATATTTTACCCCTTCACTGCTTAGACATTTCATGCCGGGTGCTGACCTCATTTTGACTGGTTTTGCTATTCATATTTAACTGCAATTTGAAGTCATGTTTTATTGTAGGACCCAGACAAATTATATATCCTTATCTTCAGCAGACTTGACATGTTAATAATATATCATTATTATATGTATATGTCATGTCCCATCTGAATGCTATAACAATGAATTTCTATTCAGATTTCATTCATATTGTAACCGGAATCTGACAGGTTCACTTTCAGGACGTCGCCGGACCGGACACAAGCAAGGATTGTCTGAACACGAGTCTCTTCAGGAAAGGCAAACTTTATTGTGTTGTCACACAAATGCTCACACAGGATTGAATCGCAAAGAGTGAGCCCCGTCTCCCCCCCCTGACCAGGGGTCTTATACCCAAAAATACGTAATTAGGTACATCCCAATTAGCCCACCTCCCGATGACACTTCATTCCACCCCACGTGGGTTAATACCTCCCCTCGTTAGTACAAAGAAATTCCATACATTGGTAATAAATTGGCAAATGTCGTGTTAGTCTGACAATCTGTGATTTGCTGCTGTACTCGATCTGGGCCGTGCCCACCTCCCTAAAGGCTGTGTTTGTTTGTTATAGATTAGAGCACAGCCTGGCTTCTACGCTCTCTTTGTTCTACTGCGCGTTTATGTGACCTTGTAATATCCATTCGTCTTTCCTGTCTTTCCGTGCCAAGAGCCGTCCGGATTCTTCCTCATTTTATTGCTAGTCCTCCTAATCAACCACATTCCTAAGATTCTATGTTTCGTTTCTAATGTCTACAAAAATCTACTCTAGTTATTTGCAAGTGAACCAATATTCTGAACAAGATGGCCGCTTGGCTCATAATAGCGACCATCTTCCAGCCTGATTCCACTTCATTCCCCCCTTGGCTCAAGCCTCAGGTTCTTTTCCTGAAGCTTGTAGCCATCACACCCCGCTATTCTGAAACTTCTCATACTTTTGGGGACCCACTCCCGTTGGGAACATATCATGTGGAATTATCAGTGGTATCTTTTGTGTTTGTGTGGGCGTCAGTGCTGCCTTGCACAGTGGCCATAGGCATAGCCCTATGCGGTATATTAGTATCCCTATGATCAAGACCACCACTATCATCAGTATCATGGATCCAATCTGTGAAATAAATTTCAAGATGGATCCGAACCATTCTCCGACTGCTCCGAACCCACGGAGTGGATTCCAGCCCTTGGCAGCGATTCTCCTTGCTGCGCCCTGCAACTGTGCTACCTTCTCTTGGTGATCTTGAATTACCTGGTAATAGTCCGGGACTTCATGTGAGGCGTTCCTAATGAAGGTGCAACATTTATAATGCATTGTCATTTCACACAGTCCATTCAGAGCTGCACTGATTTGCTCAAGCGCCATATCATGTATCATCTGCAATTTTCGTATCTCACGCATTTCCAGATTCAGCAGCTGGATATCCATACTAGTCTTATTCATAATTTCATCCATCAAATTGACATAACTATTTAGTCTCACCATCATCTCTCGTCCCCATCCAGTCCATGCTGGCAACCATGACCATACTCGATCCATCTTTCCAAACAACTCTCTTTTTGGTCTTTCAAACGTCAGTGGGTACCTAGGGTGGAGTTCTGTGTCTGTATTAGTGTCTTCTCCCCTTACTCTCTGAATTGGGACCAACTTGGCCAAATAACACATCCCCGTTATTGTTGGTGGCACCCATGTGTAACACACTTTCCCACAACACACCTGGTACCCCCCTTCTAACATGAATGGAGACAAATGTAGTGTTGCCTTCGCTACTTCTATCATCAGTTGTCTCATTCGTCTTGTCGTATCCAGAACACCTTGCTTTCCATCGGTCACTCCCGCAATCACTGCCTCCTGTTCACTCGTGAGCTTTCTATATTGTATATATAGAAAATTTGCCTGCTCTTTTGTATCAATCGTGTAAATGTATGATGTCCAGTTAAACTTGCTTGAGTAACACCCGCCATCCTCCTTATGTGTGTCTTTATCTGGCCCTATTTGGAAACACCACTCTGGGGGGTATACATGCCCTATTATAGGGTATCCGGGACCGTATACCTCTGGTGCTTGCCTGGGTGCATCAAAAGAGTGTATTGTGACATTACCTGATGCAAACATACTCAGATTCATTGGAACAGAAGCGAATGGAACATGGATTGTCTCTGGGTGCATCCTGCTACACACCCAGCACGCAGTTTGCCCAGACTTTTTGGCATAGTCATATTTGAATTGCACAAGTAAATGTCCTCTTGGCAAAATCTCAGATGTCACTTCTCGTTTCTGTCTCCACATGGTACGGTTTTCCATCACCGGGTGCGTACCATTCCAGATATGGGAAATATCCACTTTCCCAGCGGTACTTGGACAATTGGGGCATGCTCCACGTGAGAGTCCATAAATCAGATTAGCAAAATACAAGATCAGTATCACAAATGCCCCGAGTGTCAAAATCCCTTGGGCAATTCTTTTTGCGGTCACATAAACCCAATCCCTCCCCACCGGAATTGCAAAAGTAAGAACCACTTCCGGATGATCAAGGGTGGGGGCCGAGCCCCTAAAAAACACCCTTCGGGTATCCCCCGTTGGTGGGTGGTCAGGACCTGTGCCCATCAAAACACCCACTTGTGGAACCTCTTGGTTGTCTGGGTTTGGATCATTTAGGTGCTCATGGCTGTGGTCTTTGTCAGCTTCAGTCTCAGCGGATTGGGCTCGTTGGTGATGACCTTCCATACTGGTTCAGGACTGGCTGCAGCTGCTTTTACTCTGGAGTGATGTATCCACGGGACCACCTCGGCAACCTTTACTGCTGTAGGGGTTGATAACAGGACAAGGTAAGGACCTCTCCACTTTGGACCCAGTGGATCATTTTTCCACTCTTTTACCCATACTGAATCACCTGGACAATGCTTATGCAGTGGGGGATATAGAAAGTGAGGTATGTTATCTCCCACCCAAGTATTCAATTTCAGCATTGATTTCCCCAACAATACAACCTGATCACTTAGTTTAGTTTCTCCCAATGCCCGAAGGTCCCCCCTTAGTCCATTAATCAGAGGGGTAGGCCACCCGAACATAAGTTCGTATGGACTTAGCTTCAATTGGGGGGTTGGTCTGCACCTAATGTGCAAGAGGACTATCGGCAGCACATCCAACCAGCCTAGCAACATCTCTTGGCACAATTTGGACATCAGAGTTTTTAGAGTACGGTTCATTCTCTCGACTTTTCCCGAGCTTTGGGGCCTGTAGGCAGTATGTAGCTTCCAGGAGATGCCCAACAAGCAGGCAAGCTGTTGCAAACAGTTCTGTATAAATGCAGGGCCATTGTCTGACCCTATTTCGAGAGGAAGTCCATATCTTGGTATTATCGCCTTCATCAGACTCTTCACCACTTCCACAGTCTTTTCAGTTCTTGTTGGGAAAGCTTCCACCCATCCTGTCAGGGTGCACACCATTACCAGTAGGTATTTATATCCTTTGCAGGGTGGTAGCACTGTAAAGTCTATTTGGAGCAATGTCATTGGGGATAGCCCGATCGGCTGTTTCCCTGGAGGTTGAGATGGGCCTGTTCTTGGGTTGTTTTTGGCGCATGTCACGCACTGTTGGGCTATTGCCTTACATATTGCTGATAATCCTGGTATATAGAAATGTGGCTCCAATTGTTGTTCCATCATTTCTCTTCCTCCATGGGTGCTTGCATGGAATGTTCTTACAATTTCAGGAGCCAATGTTGCGGGGAGGACTATCTGTCCATTCTTCAACTGGAACCATCCATCTTCTCCATGTTCACCTGGTTCTTCTGACAGCCACTTCTTTTCTTTTTCTGAGTACACAGGTGTCCATTCGCTCAGTGGCGCCGGTAGGAGTGCAGCCACCACTGGTTTCACTTTGTATTGTGCCAGTTCTCCATGGTTTCCCCAGACGAGTTCCTCCTTTGGAAAATAATAGCGCCATGCAAAGAACAGCAGATCTTGTCTGTCTTGTGTATCTCTTACTGCTGGTATGAAAAAGTTCATTGCACTTTTCTTCATTCTTGGCAGTCTGTTCTTGATAAGGATCTCCTTGAGGAAGAACCTCACCAACGGGGCTTGGTATTCTTCTGCTCCCAATTCTCCCAAACTTTGCAGTATTCGTGTAATCCGCAGATTATTATGAGTGTTGATTGTCAGATTCTCAAAACGTGAGGCGAAATTTGCTGCTCGTTCAACTTCGGTTACTTTTGTGTCTTCTCCACACTCCCCCATTATTTTTACGCCGAAGAACTTCAGCATCATTTTGTATGCTTTGCGTAGTCTTTGCTGAATTTCTGAGGTGTTAATCATTAGACGTGTCTCTTGAGGATTCAGAGGAGTGGAATAGAAATTTCGGCCTTGCATCGGGTTTGAAATAGCCATTGGATGTAATCATGATTGAGTTCTAGTAGGTCGAAATCATCTTACCATTTGTGCAGTATTGTTTCAATGAATTCGCCTTTGGGTTCAAATTTCCTCCAATTCATATAGAATTCGTAGTTTGGCATGGGAGGCTGGGGCTCTTGCTTGCACAGTAGAACCTTGGCTTGTTCAGTTAATATTGGTTTTGCAGCTGCTTTTGCAGCTTGGTCAGCGCGTCTGTTGCCTTTCGGGATTTCATCATGGCCCTTTTGGTGGCCTCGGCAGTGCATGATGCTAACGGCGCTTGGTTTCCATACAGCTTCTAGGAGGGCCGCAATTTCAGCTGCATCCTTGATTTGTTGTCCTGAAGAAGTAAGTAGGCCTCTTTCTTTGTAGAGTGCACCATGTGCAAGGACTGTCATGAAAGCGTACTTGGAGTCAGTGTAGATATTTACTCTCTTGCCTGCTGAGATTTCTAGAGCCCTGGTTAGGGCCGTTATTTCAGCCAATTGTGCAGATGTATGGCCTGGCAGTGGATTTGCTTCGATAATTTCTTCTGCTGAGACTACTGCATAGCCGGAGACTTTCTTCCCATCATCCATATAACTGCTACCATCAGTAAATAGCTGTAGATCGTATTTGTCTAGGGGTACGTCTTTCAGATCTGGCCTGCTACTGAACACTTCTTCCATGACTTGGAGGCATTCATGATCTGGATCCTCTTCACAGTCAGGCAGTAAAGTAGCAGGGTTCAAGGTAGCGATGAGGTCCAAATGAACCCGTGGATTTTCACACATCATGGCTTGGTACTTCGTCATCCGGCTGTTGCTGAACCAGTAGCTTCCTTTCACATCCAGCAGGGCCTTGACAGCATGGGGCACCTTGACATGAAGAACCTGTCCAAGGGTCAGCTTGTCTGCCTCCGCTATCAGGATTGCGGTGGCTGCCACTGCTTTCAGGCATGGGGGTAGGCCACAAGCCACAGGGTCGAGTTGCTTGGAGAGATAGGCCACAGGCCTTAGCCAGGAGCCGAAACTCTGGATCAATACTCTTGTTGCTGTTTGGTTGTGTTCATGCACGTACAGCTGGAAGGGCTTGCTGTGGTCTGGCAGTCCCAGTGCAGGAGCCTCCATTAGCAGAGTTTTTAATTTCAGGAATGCTGCTGGTTGCTCTTCTTCCCAATGGAAGGGGTCTTGCTCTCCCCCCTTTGTGGCTTGATGAAGAGGCTTGGCAATATCTGCGAAGTTGGGGATCCACAGTGTCACGGTGGCCCCCGCACCCCCCCGGCGCCTGGCAGCGGCTTCCTCGCTGCTCGCTGACCAGGCGCCGAGTGATATCGCGGTAGGGTTCCGCACACGTGGGACGCCGGGGGGCGGGGCTAGGCGTGATGACGCGGACCCGCCGAGTTTAAAACCCAGCTTCACTATTCACCGGTGCCCTGACGTGGTAGTTACTTCCCGCAGAGCTCTTGTATATTTTTGCAATACTAACTATTCTGTGTATGACCCCTTGGCATTGGCAAACGAACCATTCTGTGTGTGACCCTTGGCATTGGCAAACGAACCATTCTGTGTGTGACCCTTGGCATTGGCAAACGAACCATTCTGTGTGTGACCCTTGGCATTGGCAAACGAACCATTCTGTGTATGACCCTTGGCATTGGCAAACGAACCATTCTGTGTATGACCCTTGGCATTGGCAAACGAACCATTCTGTGTATGACCCCTGGCATTGGCAAACGAACCATTCTGTGTATGACCCTTGGCATTGGCAAACGAACCATTCTGTGTATGACCCCTGGCATTGGCGAACGAACCACTCTGTGTATGATCCTTGGCATTGGTGAACGAACCATTCTGTGCATAACCCCTGGTATTGGCATTAACTCTTCTAATTCTGGTATTGAGGTCAGTCTGTGTGGCACCCTAAGCACACATCAGACTACCCCTTGTATTGTTAGGGTCTTGGGAAGAGCTAATTATTCTAAGGTCTTGTGTATCGTTCTAGTGTCATTTTTTGTGGATACACTATCTTGTCGTATTCTGTGTCTGTCTAGTCGTGCCGACCAATCTAAGGATCGGAAGGGTAGAGAGTGTCCTGCGTATAGGGACCACTAGTCAGATAAGCAGAGGGATCCGTGACATTACGTCAGGGCCAATGGATCCCGCAGACCTCTCTAATCAGTTGACACGTATTGCAGCCAGACAAGAAGAGCAGGACCATAGGATGGACCAGATTGCTCTTGCCCTGCAAACCCTGTTAAATCGATCCAGTTCTGGAACTGCAAGCCCTCCAGACCCAGTAGTGCCTAGGGTCAGTCCGGCCTCTCCGAGGGATGTAGGCTCAGTATGAAGGCACCCGTACGCTATGATGGAACACCAAACTTATGCCGGGGCTTTCTGACCCAACTCGAGATCTTGTTCGAGAACAATCCAGGGTCCTGTATGTCTGATAAAGCCAAAGTAGGCTATCTGATTAATCATTTAACCGAAAAAGCTTTATTATGGGCCACGCCCTTGTGGGAGAATAAGAAACCCATCATCTATGACTATGAGGCTTTTACCTCTGAGTTAAAGCGTACCTTTGACCCCTCTAGAAGGGCTACCAATGCGGGTAGGTCCTTGTTTCACATCAAACAGGGTAATAGGAGGGTCTCCGACTATGCCATAGAGTTTAAGACTTTGACTTCTGAGGTGCTCTGGCCGAACGACGTTTTAACCCTAGCCTTTACCGAAGGCCTGAACGAGGCTTTTATGTTTGAGTTGGCTCCCTTAAAATTACCAGAACATCTGGATCATTTGGTTGATTTTTGCATTGCCATGGACGATCAAATCAGGGAAAGGAGACACCCCAGAGATAGACCCAGAAGGGTCCTGCCTCCTTTACCTTAGTACCCAGACACACCACTACGTCAGGTAACCCGGAGACCGCAAAGACTGATGTACCGGCCGTTGAACCCATGCAGATAGGAAAAACGGGTATTTCAGAGGCAGAAAGAGCTCACAGAAGAGAAAGGGGCTCTGCTTTTATTGCGCCGGGGCAGATCATTTCCGCCTTCAATGTCCTCAGAGACCCAGGGGTAGCAGGGGTGAGAATGGCAAATCAGGTCAAAGAACAGCTAATACCCAGGTTATCGGTTCTCTGTATGCCTCCTTTGTGGATAATGAAAAAAAAAAAACCCGGATTCTGGTACCCATCTCCCTCACCTGGGAGGGGGTTCACCTCGAGACTGAGGCATTCCTAGACTCTGGGGCCTCAGGTAATTTTATGGACAGATGTTTTGCCGCCAAAAACCTCTTACCTCTGGTTCTAAAGGAGAGGCCTCTAATGGTGGAAGGCCATAGACGGAAAACCCCTGTCATGTCCCCATATCACTCACGACACTATTGATGTATGCATGAATACAGGAATTCTGCACCGTGAAACCATACGATTCCAGATTATCGACTCTCCCTCATGTCCTGTCGTTCTTGGGTTTCCATGGTTAACAGAGCATAACCCGGTGATTGATTGGGTCCAGCGAGACATAAAATGTTGGGGTCCTAGTTGCCAGTCAAAGTGCCTGGGCAGGGTATGTGATTGGTAGCCTCAATATTGCCACAGCACCTCCTTTGTCCACCGAAGTCCCTGAATGTTATATGGCGTTAAAGGAGGTGTTCTCTAAAACCAGGACTGAGGTCCTACCACCGCATCGTCCATATGACTGTGCTATAGAGTTACTCCCTGGTACTATGCCTCCTAGAGGACACGTATACCCTTTGTCACAAAAGGAAAACGACATTATGGAGGAGTATATAAGGGAGAATCTAGAGCGAGGATTTATCAGACGATCCTCCTCTCCAGCAGGAGCAGGTTTCTTTTTCGTCTCCAAAAAAGAGGGTGACCTGCGACCTTGCATCGATTATAGAGGTTTGAATAGGATTACCATAAGAAATGCATATCCCATACCTCTTATAACAGAATTATTCGACCGACTAAAAGGGGCCCGTATATACACGAAGCTCGATTTACGCGGAGCCTACAACCTAGTAAGGGTTAAGAAGGGGCATGAATGGAAAACGGCTTTTAATACACGTAGCGGGCATTATGAATACCTGGTGATGCCCTTTGGTTTATGCAATGCGCCAGCCGTTTTTCAGGACCTCATAAACGACACCCTAAGGGACTTTCTGCAAGCGTTCGTCATAGTATATCTGGATGACATCCTGATATACTCTCCTGATAAGGACACTCATCACGCCCATGTGCAACAAGTGTTGGAGAGATTATTGAGGGCTGGGTTATATTGTAAGCTAGAGAAATGCTTATTCGACATAGAAACAGTGCACTTCCTTGGGTATATAATAACCCCTGAGGGTTTTCAAATGGATCCTAAAAAACTCTCAGCGATTCTTGACTGGCCTCTACCCCAAGGGCTTAAAGCCATCCAGAGGTTTCTGGGGTTTACTAATTACTACCGGAGGTTCATTAAAGACTTTTCGGCCTTGGTAGCCCCCCTCACGGCTATGACAAAGAAAGGGGTGGGAAATCAGAAATGGACACCCCAGGCCAGTCAAGCCTTTGAGGCACTTAAACAGGCATTCACAACTGCCCCTGTTCTCCGACATCCAGATCCGGCTCTGCCTTTCCAGGTTGAAGTTGACGCCTCCGAGCTAGGTCTTGGTGCAGTCTTGTCCCAAAGGGAGGCACCCGACAAACCCTTGCATCCATGCGGCTTCTATTCCCGAAAGTTGTCCCCGGCAGAGAGGAACTATGATATCGGAAATAGAGAGTTGTTAGCAGTTATCGCAGCCTTGGCGGAGTGGAGATACTTATTGGAGGGGTCTAGGGACCCCATTGTTATCATAACCGATCATAAGAATCTTACGTACATTGGAGACGCTAAACGGTTAAATGCCAGACAAGCGAGATGGTCATTGTTTCTTTCAAGCTTTAATTTCGTCCTCACATATAGACCTGGGTCAAGAAACATTAAAGCAGACGCATTGTCGAGACAGTACGAATCCTACGAACATAACATCCAAGATCAGCATCCCATTGTACCCCAGGAAAGGATTATAGCCTTTACCACGATTAGTGTCTCGTCTCCTCTGATGATAAGATTGCAGACCGCCCAGGGTACAGCTCCTGGGGGGAGACCTCCTGCGAAACTCTTTGTACCTGAGAACGAGAGAGAAGAAGTACTAAAACTTTATCATGATAACAAAACCTCTGGGCATATGGGGATCACCAAAACAGTGTCTAGTATACGTAAACTCCTCTGGTGGCCCACGGTGCGCCGTGATGTTAAAGATTACATAACCGTGTGCGAGGTGTGCACAAGACATAAAAGTCCCAAAACAGCACCCATTGGTTTACTCCAGCCTCTGCCAATCCCCGAACGACCATGGTCGCATTTAGCTATGGATTTTATAGTAGAGTTACCCGAGTCCAGAGGGAATACTGTAATACTCACGGTCATAGATCGATTCTCCAAAATGGGTCACTATGTTCCTCTTCGGAAACTACCTTCGGCAGCCGAACTGGTGCCCATTTTCATTACCAATGTGGTCCGCATACACGGTATTCCTCTTGGGATTGTCTCTGATAGGGGGACCCAATTTGTCTCCAGATTCTGGAAAGGGTTTTGCAAGAATGTGGGGATAGACCTATCCTTCTCTTCGGCCTATCACCCCCAGACCAACGGAGCAGCAGAACGAGCCAATCAGAATATAGAGAAATATCTCAGGTGCTTTGTCTCCGAACGACAAGATAACTGGTCAGACCTGATACCTTGGGCAGAGTATGCCTTGAACAGTGCAGTGAGCGAAGCCACAGGACATTCCCCTTTCTTCACTGTTTACGGTTTTGATCCTCCCGTGCTCCCCGCTACGTTTCCTGATACCGCGATTCCTGCTCTGGATGAGCATTTGGCGTCATTGAAAGAAACTTGGGGAAGGGTTAAACGGGCACTGGAGGATAGCAGTGTTGTCCAGAAGATCAAGGCCGACAGACACAGGAGGCCGGCACCCGTGTATCAAGTCGGGGACAGGGTTTGGCTTTCTTCACGGAACATCAAGCTCTTAGTACCCTCTATGAAACTGGCACCCAGATACATAGGTCCCTATAAGATTCTGCGGCGAATCAATCCGGTCTCCTATGCTTTGGCACTGCCCCCCCATATCAGGATACACAATGTGTTCCACGTGAGCCTTTTGAAACCACTCTTGTGTAATCGGTACACCAGGGCCCGTGTCCCCCCTCCTCCTGTCTCTGTGGAGGGCGAGGAGGAGTTTGAAGTTGAGGCCATCCTGGACGCCAGGATTTCTAGGGGGGTCCTTCAGTACTTGGTTGACTGGGTGGGCTACGGTCCAGAGGATCGCTCTTGGCTCCCGGCTACTGAGGTCCATGCTCCTCGGTTGGTGAGGGCTTTCTATTTGGCTCATCCCCGTGCTCCTGGGGGTCGTCCAGTGGCCGCCCATTGAGGGGGGGTTCTGTCACGGTGGCCCCCGCACCCCCCGGCGCCTGGCAGCGGCTTCCTCGCTGCTCGCTGACCAGGCGCCGAGTGATATCGCGGTAGGTTCCGCACACGTGGGACGCCGGGGGGCGGGGCTAGGCGTGATGACGCGGACCCGCCGAGTTTAAAACCCAGCTTCACTATTCACCGGTGCCCTGACGTGGTAGTTACTTCCCGCAGAGCTCTTGTATATTTTTGCAATACTAACTATTCTGTGTATGACCCCTGGCATTGGCAAACGAACCATTCTGTGTGTGACCCTTGGCATTGGCAAACGAACCATTCTGTGTGTGACCCTTGGCATTGGCAAACGAACCATTCTGTGTATGACCCTTGGCATTGGCAAACGAACCATTCTGTGTATGACCCTTGGCATTGGCAAACGAACCATTCTGTGTATGACCCCTGGCATTGGCAAACGAACCATTCTGTGTATGACCCTTGCATTGGCAAACGAACCATTCTGTGTATGACCCCTGGCATTGGCGAACGAACCACTCTGTGTATGATCCTTGGCATTGGTGAACGAACCATTCTGTGCATAACCCCTGGTATTGGCATTAACTCTTCTAATTCTGGTATGAGGTCAGTCTGTGTGGCACCCTAAGCACACATCAGACTACCCCTTGTATTGTTAGGGTCTTGGGAAGAGCTAATTATTCTAAGGTCTTGTGTATCGTTCTAGTGTCATTTTTTGTGGATACACTATCTTGTCGTATTCTGTGTCTGTCTAGTCGTGCCGACCAATCTAAGGATCGGAAGGGTAGAGAGTGTCCTGCGTATAGGGACCACTAGTCAGATAAGCAGAGGGATCCGTGACACACAGGCGGCAGAAGCCTGCAGCTCCCAGAAACTCACGGACTTGTCTTCTGGTCTTTGGCTGTGGTATTCGGCATACTGCTTCTTTTCTTTCAGCCCCCAATGCTCGTTTGGTACCTGTTAACTGGAAACCCAGGTACTTTACACTTTGTTTGCATATTTGTGCCTTCTTTCTGGAAACTCTGTAACCTGCTTGGCACAGTAGATGTAGCAAGGCTTTTGTGGCAGATAAACAGTCTTGCTACATCTAGTCTTTCTGCGGGGGAAGCCAGTAATAAATCATCGACATATTGGAGTAACACAACTTTGTCTGGCTGAGCGTTGAAGGCGAGGAGATCTTGGCTGAACACGCACCCAAAAATTGTGGGCGAGTTTTTGAAACCTTGAGGGAGGCGTGTCCACGTCATTTGATGGCGCGCCCCCATGGTGGACTCTCCCCACTGAAATGCAAAAAGGGGCTGGCTTGCTGGAGCCAGACGTATGCAAAAGAAAGCGTCTTTTAAATCAAGCACTGTGTAATATTTTGTATCTCCGGGAATTAATGCCAGCAAATTATATAGGTTGGGAACCACAGGATGTAGGGTTACTGTGGCCTCGTTGACAGCCCGTAAATCTTGAACAGGGCGGTACTCTTGTGTGCCCTCTTTCAGTACTGGCAAAAGGGGTGTGTTCCATGGTGACACGCAGAATTTTAATATGCCGTGATCTTTAAGTCTCTGTAAATGTGTCTGGATATTCTGCTTGGCTTTTTGTGGGATATGATATTGTCTTAGAGCCACAGGCGTTGCACCGGGTTTTAATTCAACGTATACCGGGGGTATATTTACAGCGAGTCCGGGCGGGTTTTCTTCCGCCCATACCCCAGGGATTTGGAGGAGTAGTGCGTGCGGGTCCGGCGCAGCCGGCAGAGTAGGTGCTGTGCTCCATTCTTCCTCCCTTGGCATAATCACCGCGATTTTCAAAGACTGGGGGTGCTGGCTGGCTGGGTTATGCTGCCGAACAGAGCTGCCACTCTCTGGCAGGTCTAATTGAGCGTGGCCCCCGGGAAGAAACGTAATTTGGGCTTGCAATTTGCAAAGGATATCCAGCCCCAGGAGGTGGATGGGACATTCGGGCATATACAAAAATTCATGTTCAACATTATGCCCACCCACACTACATTTTCGAGAAGCAAGAAAGGGATATTTAGCAGACACTCCCATTGCTCCCATAATATCAACTTCATTTCCCATTGGGGGTGCAATTTGCTTTGTTACAACAGAGAATTCGGCACCGGTATCAACTATAAAAATTTCATCTTTATTTCCCACTCTCATAGTGACCGTGGGCTCGTGGTTACCGAGCGGGATGGGCCCAGGTCCTTGTCAATATGCATCCTGCCCTTCAAATGACGTTCCCGCTAGTCCCACAAACCCTGCTCCGGCCCCCTCATTTCTCTCATACCTGCCGTCTGTTACCTGGCCGTTAGAGGCTTGACCTCCCGCTTCCCCATGTTCCCCTTGTCCCCCAAATTTAGCCAAAAATGCAGGACAGTCGTTTTTCCAGTGACCTTCACCCCGGCACCATGCGCACTGATTGGGTCCTAGGGGTTCCCTAGGGGCTCCCCTACCTCTTCCTCTAGCCCCTCTACCCCTTGCCCTCCCTCTATCTGGGCCACCTCGTCCTCCACCATTCCCCATGTATCCGACCACACCAGTATATCCTTTCTGTTTCTTTATTTCCTCTAGATCCCGGTTATGATACACCTTATTGGCGATCTCAACTAATTCACTAATACCTTTCCCCAAAAACCCATCTAATCTCTGTATTTTGTTCCGTATATCCCTCTGTGATTGACCAACAAATGAAGAGTTAATTAACCTCTGGTTTTCCGCTGCCTCAGGGTCAATAGGACTATACATTCTGTACGCGTCCAGCAACCTTTCCAAAAACGCACTTGGGGATTCTTTAATGTCTTGTATCACATCCGCTATCTTCCCCATGTTTGTGGGTTTCTTCCCTCCCGCTTTAACACCCATTATTACCGCTGTTCTGTACGTCTGCAAATGGGCAATACCTTCCGGGGTGTTGTACGGCCACTTGGGATCTGATTTGGGGTAGTGTTCCTCTGCCCACGCTTCTGGCTGGGGCTTTGCGTCTGCTACAGCCTGGGCGAGTAAAATCTTTTGCGCGCTACTATTTATCCGGGCTCTTTCCTCGGTGGTAAACATTGTCAACATTAATTGCTGACAATCTGCCCATGTGGGGTTATGTGTGAGCATAACTGACTCTATCATACTGGCCACTGCTGCGGGATTTGTGGAATACAGTGGTGTGTGTGTTTTCCAGTTAAAAAGATCTGTTGTCGTGAATGGGACATAAGTGTATTGCACCGGCCCCGGTGCTCCATCGGCCAGTGGAGGGCCTGGCACCTCCCGCAAAGGCATTTGCATCTTACTTTTATAGGGATCGTGTTGGTATGGATCCCGGGGTTTATGTATATTGTTCGCTGCGCGAGTGGTGGCTCCCTGTCTCTCATCCTCCCTCTCACTATCACCTCCTCTGTGGGATACTAATTTATATACGCTCCCATCGGGCATCTCAATCTTTTCTGGTGAAGCTTCTCCATCCCCTCCACCCGCTGCGCCTTGCTCTTCCTCCGCAACCCCGCGTGACGGAGCTGAGGGAGCCGACTGAGAAATAGCAGCTGCCTGCCCCCTCCTCTCCACCCGCGCAGCCGCGGCACTCAAAGCTTCTCTAGCTGCCCCATAACTCGATGGATAGGTTGGGGGCAAATAATCACTCTCTTCCGGTTGTTCTACCAACACCGGTCTCCCTCTTTCTTCATTATTTGGGGGTACCTGCCTCTTATTTTTCCCCGCTATCATTATAAAATGACTCTTATCTTTTATACAATACCTCCATATATCTATATACGGGTACTGTTCAGGATGCCCACATTGCCCGGTAACTTGGGAATGCACCTTCTGTACTAACTCTGGGTCCATCGACCCCTGCTCTGGCCATTCTGGGACTATCAGTGGCCATACAATTGTACACATTAATTTTAGCTTCTCCTTTGTCAATTCTACACCATAATCATGCGTTGCATATAACGCCTCGAAATTCCGCACCATATATTCTAGGGGCGTCTCACCCTTCTTCACCTGCTTGGTGTCACGTTCCATGCTGGCATACCTGTCTTCCTGCCCTCTGTATTTGTATATTGTGTTTTTTCCCTTGTGTTTCTGTTGCTGCCAATTCCTGGGTGGCCTCCCAGGGGTTAATTGGTGTTCTGTGTGCTGCTCACCTGTTTACCCTTGCCTTGATTCCCCTGACTATATTAGAGCAATGTACCTGTAGTACATTGCTGGGTCATTTTACTTTGCCTGGTCTCCTTGCGTCCTGTGTCCTGAGAGCTCCTTGCTGTGTTCCTAATATTCTCCGTTTGTTCATCCTTGTTCAGTTTTTGCCTCTAATATTTCTGTTCCAGTTTATGTCAGTTCCTTCTGTGTATTTAGTTCTGTCTATTGCTTTATTTTGTTTTGCTGTTTATGTTCCATTCAGATTCCCCGGTTACTGATTTTGGCTTGGCTGACTTCCCTTCTGGTTCTGATTCCTGTATCCTATATGACGTACTTTCTCTGGTTATGACCTTTGGCTTTCCTCTATGTGACTCCTCTATATTATATTCCTTGTCAGTACCGTTTCCAAGAAACCCTGTCATCTGCATACAACAAAAGACTCTGTACGGCTTCAAGGTAATACTTTCCTTTAGATTAGATCCGGCTATCCTAAAGACCGGCCTTTCAGTGCAGGGTAATCTTTGGTATTGCCATACAGAGGTATTTAGTTAACCCTGTGTTGCTTTCACCTGCCCTTGCAGTTTACAGTGCATCTCTGCATATAGGGGCTTCTCTCAGGAACCTTGACCTCACCTTCCTGCGAGTTATATTCATAGGGTAATATATTTACAGACCGACCACTTCCAAGGATCGGAGGGCAAGTATAGGGTGGTGCGTGCCTGGTGGTACTGCCACCGTGACATAATGACCCAGCCTTTACATAAGCCCGCAGAGATGTGTACCGTGTTGGAAACCTTATTGCACATGTTTGAGGAATTTGTGGTTCACCTCAAAGGGTTACTGAGCCTGTGTCTAGACAATGGCAATCAGGTCTCATTTGAGAGCAGGGTTCGTGGTCCGCTTTCTCCTGATGAAAAGAACAGAAGACGTGAGTACAATCTCTGTTTCTATTGTGCCAGTTCGTTGCACTTTTTGTCTGGCTGTCCCCTCAAGCCGGTGCGTCCTGGGGCTGGAGTGCCGGTGTGTCCTGGTGCTGGAGTGCCGGTGCGTCTCAAGACTTGTGGTGAGTCTGTGCGCCCTGATACTGGCCGAGTGCCAACTGTGCCCATGTCCCACAGTAAGGCCGCTAAAGCTAGACCACGCATGAGATCCACTGGCACCAGTTACAGCTGGGAATCAGAGGGTGCCAGACCACGTAGGGGGTCTGACGGTGCCAGACCTAGCTGGGAGTCGGATAGTGCCAGACCACGTAGGGGATCTGATGGTGCCAGACCCTGCGGGGAGTCAGATGGCACCAGACCCCACTTTGAGTTCAGACCTCCTGAGAAATCCAGGTCTGAGAAAGTGGCACTTGAGTCTATGAGGGATGAATCCTTTTTGGCCACAAGGCCAGAGGATGAAGTACCCATGGAGGTTATGTCGCTCTGGGCATCCGATAATAAACCTCAGACTTATGTGAATACCTCTGATGGCTGTAGGGGTTTAAAGACACAACTGGCTGGTTCTGAGCAGCGACTGGCAGCCAAATGACAGTCCCTACGTATTGTTACTGGGTGTATTACATGTAGAGCCGCAACCCCAGTGCCCATTGGCGGTAAGCCAGTCCTGTCTCCGTCTGGCAATGCGCAGCCAGTCCTGTCTCCGTCTGGCAATGCGCAGCCAGTCCTGTCTCCGTCTGGCAATGCGCAGCCAGTCCTGTCTGCGTCTGGCAATGCGCAGCCAGTCCTGTCTCCGTCTGGCAATGCGCAGCCAGTCCAGCCTGGCAATGTGCTACCAATGTTGCCTGATCCTGGCACGATGCCAGCGGTAACAGTAGTGATGTCTGATTCTGGTAAGCTGCCAGTCAGATCCATGGCAAGCTGTATGTCAGCAGTGCCAGAGCTACATTGCAACACCACTGTACCCATGCACCACAGAGAGTCCGAGGTTTCCAAACCTCATGGTAAGGCACAGGTAGGCGAGCCTACTCCCACTGTTGCCGTGTCGTGTGGGTGGTCACCAGTTCTAGATCTCGTTCAAGGAGAAGACGTGAAAAGGTGTCTAACCCTAGTCCCACTGATTCTATGTCCAGTCTAACTGATGCCAAGATCCCCCTACCCCGTCATGTCCCTGAGGGCTATGTGCAGTCGCCCTTTGGACTGGTGTTCAGGAAGGACCACTGGGTTGCCATTCAAAGGAACCCTCATAGTCGGGGGCGTCTTGTGGAGGAGGATGACGACTCTGAGTGGGACCTCAAAGGACTTTGGTGACTGGTGTTCGTGATCTGGTTTCCTAATTCTGTCTGTCATGTTTGTTTTGGGTGCCCTGGGGTCACCCGTGGAGGAGGGGATAATGTCACATTCCATGCTGGCATACCTGTCTTCCTGCCCTCTGTATTTGTATATTGTGTTTTTTCCCTTGTGTTTCTGTTGCTGCCAATTCCTGGGTGGCCTCCCAGGGGTTAATTGGTGTTCTGTGTGCTGCTCACCTGTTTACCCTTGCCTTGATTCCCCTGACTATATTAGAGCAATGTACCTGTAGTACATTGCTGGGTCATTTTACTTTGCCTGGTCTCCTTGCGTCCTGTGTCCTGAGAGCTCCTTGCTGTGTTCCTGATATTCTCCGTTTGTTCATCCTTGTTCAGTTTTTGCCTCTAATATTTCTGTTCCAGTTTATGTCAGTTCCTTCTGTGTATTTAGTTCTGTCTATTGCTGTATTTTGTTTTGCTGTTTATGTTCCATTCAGATTCCCCGGTTACTGATTTTGGCTTGGCTGACTTCCCTTCTGGTTCTGATTCCTGTATCCTATATGACGTACTTTCTCTGGTTATGACCTCTGGCTTTCCTCTATGTGACTCCTCTATATTATATTCCTTGTCAGTACCGTTTCCAAGAAACCCTGTCATCTGCATACAACAAAAGACTCTGTACGGCTTCAAGGTAATACTTTCCTTTAGATTAGATCCGGCTATCCTAAAGACCGGCCTTTCAGTGCAGGGTAATCTTTGGTATTGCCGTACAGAGGTATTTAGTTAACCCTGTGTTGCTTTCACCTGCCCTTGCAGTTTACAGTGCATCTCTGCATATAGGGGCTTCTCTCAGGAACCTTGACCTCACCTTCCTGCGAGTTATATTCATAGGGTTATATATTTACAGACCGACCACTTCCAAGGATCGGAGGGCAAGTATAGGGTGGTGCGTGCCTGGTGGTACTGCCACCGTGACACTTGGGCTTGGATGACCCGTTACCCATTGTTACTCTTGAAAACAGTAACCTTTTTACAACACAGATATTACTTTTAGCAATAACAATTAGAATCTACGGTCTGGCACTTCAGCCAACAATTCTTGCGTGTCTGGGGCGCTTCCTCCGTCAGTAGCCGACTGCAGTCGCCTGAGCCGGAACCGTACTTCGGGAGTCAACTCTCAAGTTTGCTTCCTCGCGGGGCGAGTAGGCGCGCGTTCACTCACAGCACTCGAATCAATTCACTCACAGCACATACTGTATCAGATACTTACAGCACATAACAGAACATAAACACTTCAACTCTTTCTACTAGCCGAGGGTGCTCTGCTCCTCCTTTTGGCTCCTTGTACCCCGTAAATTGAACTCTAACTCTTGCCTGCTTGTGACTATGTGCACCCCGTTCTATAACTATACTCCCGTCTCCAATTCCAATTTGCCTATGGATAATCTACCCACCCGGCACCACTACCTCTGCAGCTACCACTGGCTTCAATAAGCCCTCTTCACTACACGACGTACACACTAGCACTGACTCAGGGCTCTAAGCCCAGTCACAGAAATCCCTCCTCCTTTCCTTCAATCCACGTGGCGAAGCTTTGTTTACAAATACTGACTACGACTATGCAACTCCACGTGGCTACCTTCTCCCTCTCTTACAGAACTACCCTTTGGTTGGCATCCAATTCCCCTGAATCCAGACACGCGCTAGCCACTCTGGCTCTTTTGCATTGTCCGTGCTATCAGCGGCAGGCTAGGTATACCAACGAGACCGTGGCCATCGGGTCTCCTTATCCGACTATCAGTCAGACGTTTCCCTTTATACCGGTATCTCCTTTAGACATACAAACATAGAAGACACTTTACCTATCGCCGGCGCTGCTCGCTGTTTCCTCAGACTCAGTGGTGTCCCAGGTTCCCGGGCCGGGAGTCCGTTTGGGACGAGACGAGGTCCACTGAACAGGAAATCCTGCTTGGCGCCTGTAGATGTCAGCTCACCTTCAACGGACGCCCAACCGAAGGGATCACTTGCACCTGCAGTCAACCGCTACAGTGTTCAGCAGCCGTTGCTTATGCCGGAAAAGGGCGATTATCCCGGCTATCGAGCCCCCAAGAAATGTAACCGGAATCTGACAGGTTCACTTTCAGGACGTCGCCGGACCGAACACAAGCAAGGATTGTCTGAACACGAGTCTCTTCAGGAAAGGCAAACTTTATTGTGTCGTCACACAAATGCTCACACAGGATTGAATCGCAAAGAGTGAGCCCCGTCTCCCCCCCCCCGACCAGGGGTCTTATACCCAAAAATACGTAATTAGGTACATCCCAATTAGCCCACCTCCCGATGACACTTCATTCCACCCCACGTGGGTTAATACCTCCCCTCGTTAGTACAAAGAAATTCCATACATTGGTAATAAATTGGCAAGTGTCGTGTTAGTCTGACAATCTGTGATTTGCTGCTGTACTCGATCTGGGCCGTGCCCACCTCCCTAAAGGCTGTGTTTGTTTGTTATAGATTAGAGCACAGCCTGGCTTCTACACTCTCTTTGTTCTACTGCGGGTCTATGTGACCTTGTAATATCCATTCGTCTTTCCTGTCTTTCCGTGCCAAGAGCCGGCCGGATTCTTCCTCATTTTATTGCTAGTCCTTCTAATCAACCACATTCCTAAGATTCTATGTAAGCTTCATTTCTAATGTCTACAAAAATCTACTCTAGTTATTTGCAAGTGAACCAATATTCTGAACAAGATGGCCGCTTGGCTCATAATAGCGACCATCTTGCAGCCTGATTCCACTTCAATATATAGTGTGTAAAATTATTATTTATTTCAAATTTTATCAACCAAACCTTTGTTGTTATATATTCTATGGAGCACTCTTGGTAGAAAAAAGTAGAAATGGGAACCTGTTACTGTATTTTTCTGAGAAAATACGCAATTTTAACTAAAACTGGAAAATACTAAATTTTTTACTTGTATTTTGGTGTTTTATGACATGAATAATATGACTATGTATATGCATGATGATGTCATTTTGCAGGGGGAGGTCCTAAGGTGTGGTTTGACTTCCAGGAAATAAGACCAGCCTGGGATTCCCCCCAGACCCATGGATGTAATATTTGTTTGCCTAAATTGGTATTAAAAATGGGTTCTAAGAAAACAAAAATTAAAAGTGGCCCCACATTTTATCTTGCACCTGGCCCCACAAATGTTAGAGTTGGCCCTGTCCACGACCGGAAAATAAAACAATAAGGGCTAAATTACATTCCTCCTGCTAAAACGCTAGGGAGAAAAAAATGCAACTTTTTTTTGGCTGGTTTTAACGGATTCTGCAAAAGTGTAATCCATTAACACCAAGTCCAGGCTGTGGTTAACTTTTTGCTAACCTCAGGGGGACTTAATCAGTGTTAGGACTTTGTAAGGGACGGGGTCATCCCTGAATGTAACCAACGCGCACAAATTGAGCCTTAATCATGCAAGACCACAAGACCATTATTTCCCACATATCTATATATGTGTTGCGCGATTGTGTATTTTTTCTCCTTTTTCCTTTGCATATGCCCCTGAGGATTCTGGAAGATTTCTATGTAATTCACCCTGTACGCGCATGTTAAGGAGGGTAACGTTTTATACATGTCTCATATGCACCTTGGGGATTTATGCACTATCACTCATGTGTATATTTGTATAACTGCATTCTTTTACACACACGCGTGAAAGATATATGGTCTTTTCCCTTACTGTGGTGTACTGTACCCTGCGTTTTGGCGCTGTATCCCATTTTTTCCCATTCCTTAACAGTAACCTGCCTCACCCTGACCTCTCTATTGTTGAGTAATGGAACGGCAGCAGCATGTGACTTCTGACGGGCAGGGAGTGCTGGTCCATCTATCTGATTGCTCGCTAGCGCCCCTTTAGGCTTGCGCTCCAGGCATCTGCCTGCTCTGCCTAAAGTCTGTGTGGAAGAGAATATAATTGTGTCTGTGCAACTGGTGGGGTGGTATGGTATCAAATTTGATATGGAAACGAATTCAAGTTTTTCACATGGCAGGATCACTTTAAGACAAAAGAATCTGAGAAGACATTATTATTATTTATTATTATCATCCTCTATATAGCGGCAACTGTTTCCTCAGTTTACAACAACCAAAAGGAACAAGAGACAGATAAATGGACATAGGATGGAAACAAGAGGTGTAGAGGGCCCTGCTCATAGGAGCTTCTGCTCACAGGAGCTTACAGTGTAGAGGAATTGGGGACACATGCTAACATTCTGCTAATTTCAACTTTTTCATTTACTAAAAATTTTATGAGATTCAAGTGGTAGGAATTTGATGGCAGAATATCTTGTACAAGGGCTTCTGAGAAGCCAGCTGAGGAAGCCAGAGGGTTACAGACCTTGAAGGTGAAATGCATTCTGGCTATGTTCGTGTTTTATTTTATGTTATTTTAATAAATTTTACTTGATATAATCCAGGACTACAGTAATTAAACAAGGAAAGGCTTTTGTGGAAGTTGTGCCTCCCAAAAATGAACTTCTGTGCCTTGTACATCTAGGACCTGGACAAGGTCCATCATCATGTGAGTAGATCCATATTTAAAATTTATTTTTATTAGGCTGCAGTATACACTATGGTGTATACACTAGTTGGGCGAGTGAACGGCCGATTAAAAAGCTTAGAGGCCATCTATCCAGAGCAATGTGAGCTCTTAATCACGTGAGTGATAACTGTTAGAAATAGGTTATTCATCAAATGCACAGGTCACGCTATGTTTTTCTTTTCTTCTCAAATTTGAGGATATAGGATGAAAACTGGAGAAGTCCTGTGAAGCCACTGGAGTAATTCTTTTCTGATGGGACATTGAAAATCGCTACACATGCTACACAAAATTGTTCCTGGTCCAATGCCACATAATACATTTGTGTCGAGAGGCATCTGAATGGCACACATACAGTGAGGTAAAAAAATATTTGATCCGTTGCTGATTTTGTACATTTGCCCACTGACAAAGAAATGATCAGTCTATAATTTTAAAGGTAGGCTTATTTTAACAGTGAAAGACAGAATAACAACAAAAACATCCAGAAAAATGCATTTCGAAAAAATTATAAATTGATTTGCATTTTAATGAGTGAAATAAGTATTTGACTGCTTCGCAAAACATGACTTGATGACCAAACCCTTGTTGGCAATCACAGAGGTCAGATGTTTCTTGCAGTTGGCCACCAGGTTTGCACACATCTCAGGAGGGATTTTGTCCCACTTCTCTTTTCAGATCCTCTCCAAGTCATTAAGGTTTTGAGGCTGACGTTTGGCAACGCGAACCTTCAGCTTCCTCCACAGATTTTCTATGGGATTAAGGTCTGGAGACTGACTAGGCCACTCAAGGACCTTAATGTGCTTCTTCTTGAGCCACTCCTTTGTTGCCTTGGCCATGTGTTTTGGGTCATTGTCATGCTGGAATACCCATCCATCACCCATTTTCAATGTCCTGGCTGAAGGAAGGAGGTTCTCATCCAAGATTTGATGGTTCGTGTCCCCGTCCATCGTCTCTTTGATGCCGTGAAGTTGTTCTTTTCCCCTTAGCAGCAAAACACCCCCAAAGCATAATGTTTCCACCTCCATGTTTGACGGTGGTGTGACAGAACAGCCGTCACCTTCAATTTATTAACCGATAAAACATTAAAAGTTTGTTGGTTCCATGTTAAAATGTGTTTATACAATTGATGTCTTTATGATCCCTGTGTGTATTGTGTTTCCCCTGTCAATTCACCGCACCTGTAATCCCTCACAATTTAATAACACCTAAATTGCCCAGTTTTCGTTCCCCCCAAGTGTAGAATTCGTTAGTACAATTTGTGCCCGTATGTTTATGGTTGTTTATTAGGTTCTTTGCCAAATCTGCCTTGCCCAGCCATCGTAGTTTATTTGCCCAGCGCAACCCTGCTGCAGCTGCCGCCGGCCGAGACCAAGCACAGCCGACATTCTTTGCACCCTGCACCGCTCAGCCCCTGTACCCGCCACCGGAGTGCTTTTTGGGCAGACGGGCCCTGGGAACATGGTGCCACTGTGGGGTGAGTTATAGAGAGGAGCGCCACCGAGTCACCCCCCAATCAGTCGCTGGACTCAGGTCAGATTTCCCAGCCGCAGAAGAGATCCAGCGCCGGAGTCAGAGCTCACACTCCAGGGGGTGGAATTTCCCAGGCGGGGAGCAGTCCAGGGTGGCCAGTGTGGCACCAAGAGCTGGGACCATGTTAAGCATACAAAAAGGGCACGTACTAGAGGCAGTGGCAGAACTGGTGCCAGGGTGTCTGGGGGCGTGCATGGGAGAGAACAATGGGACTGTACCATATAAATGGACCGTGTATGTGTTGTTTTACAATAAACCAACTTGCTTAACCTATACCGTGTTTCGACGAGTATTTGGGAAGAGGGACTATCTGCTAGGTATTTCCTCCTGGCTGACTCAATATATTCCAGCAAGGGACCTGACGCCAGCTCGCTACTGCTGCTCTCTGCAGAGCAACCCCGGCACCTAAGGCGGATCTACTCCCTCAGAGTAGCGGGGTCCGTCACAGGTGGGGATTGTGTTCTTGGGGTCATTGGCAGCATTCCTCCACCTACAAACACAGCAAGCTGAGTTGATGACAAAGAGCCCAATTTTGGTCTCATCTGACCACAACACTTTCACCCAGTTCTCCTCTGAATCATTCAAATGTTCATTGGCAAACTTTAGACAGGCCTGTACATGTGCTTTCTTGAGCAGTGGCACCTTGCGGGCGCAGCAGTTACCAATTGTTTTCTTGGTGACTATAGTCCCAGCTGCCTTGAGATCATTGACCAGATCCTCCCATGTAGTTCTGGGCTCAGAGCCGGCCCAAGGCACTGTGCTGCCTGGAGCGACGCATGAAATGCTGCCCCACCCCAAATAAAAAAAAAAAACACGTGGCATGGAAAAGCGTACCCAGAGCACCATAGCATTACAACTCACAGTAATGTCTGGTGTGTATCAGCGTGAGTATTATTGCTGTGGAGCTCTGTGGTACAGTAATGTGTGTTGTGTGTGTATGAGTGTATCACAGAGCTCAACAGCAATAAAACTCACAGTAATGCACAGTGTGCATCAGCGTGAGTATTATTGCTGTGGAGCCCTGTGATATGCTCATATACACCACACATTACTGTGAGTTTTATTGCTGTGAAGCTCTGTGATACGCTCATACACACTGCACATTACTGTGAGTTTTATTGCTGTGGAGCTCTGTGATGCGCTCATACACACTGTACATTACTGTGAGTTTTATTGCTGTGGAGCTCTGTGATACGCTCATACACACCGCACATTACTGTGAGTTTTAACGCTTTGGAGCTCTGCGGTACACGCATACACACCACCCATTACTGTATCACAGAGCTCCGCGTCATTAAACTCACAATAATGTGTGGTGTGTATGAGCATATCACAGGGCTCCAAAGCAATAATACTCATGCTGATACGCACCGCACATTACTGTGAGTTTTATTGCTGTGGAGCTCTGATACGCTCATACACACTGCACATTACTGTATCAGAGCCCCACAGCAATAAAACTCACAGTAATGTGTGGTGTGTATGGGCATATCACAGAGCTCCACAGCAGAGGAAAGTCTCTACAGAAGGGGGAACTCTCACTCCTTTTTTTTTCTATAACCTGTCTCCACCCCTCTCCTTTTAGCACTTCTATACAAAAAAATGGAGTGCTGTGTCTTTATTACGAGGCTTGACTTTACAATCCATAACATAATGCAGTAAGGCTTGGCGTGTCCGTCGCTAAGCCTCTACTGCACATGCGCATGGTGTGGGCGTGCTGTGGCGGTTGGCTGCGTGCGCACCCAGCTGCGTGCGCATCCAACCTCCCAAACAGTAACACCCAGCGTACGCCCATTCGACACTCCGCCGTTTTACTGTTTGGGCGGTTGGATGCGCGCAGCTGAGTGCGCACGCAGCCAACCGCCGCAGCACGCCCACAGCGTGCTTGGGCGGTTGAATGCATCCCGGTTCAGCCTCTGCCATCCACAATACCACTCTGCCAGCCATATTACCAGTCTGCCATGCACAATACAAGTCTGCCAGACATATCACCAGTCTGCCAGGCATATTACCAGTCTGCCATGCACAATACCAGTCTGCCAGCCATAATACCAGTCCTGCTCATGCTGCTTGTCAGACATGAGATAGACTGGTGGGCCCTTATTTATGCTCCTCCAGAAACAAAATCCATGCATAATACCAGTCTGACAGCCAAATTACCAGTCTGCCAGCCTTATTACCAGTCTACCATGCACAATACCAGTCTGCCAGCCATAATACCAGTCTGCCATGCATACCAGTGTGTCATAATACCAGTGTGCCTAAATACCAGCCTGACATGCCATGCATACCACGTGCCATTATATATACGCATAAAGTAAATATACGCATAATGTATACGCTACAAAAAAAATGCCTGCCCAAGCCCAACACAATCTAAGGGGTCCCATGAGCTTACAATCTATCCCACGAGTTTACAATCTAAGGGGTCCTGTGAAAATAATAATAATAATAATAATAATTCTTTATTTATAAAGCGCCAGCATATTCCGCAGCGCTACATAGCACAGTATAGACAGGGTTACAATACATTGAACAACATTTGACAAAACAGTACAGAGGAGAGATGAGGCCCTATTCCCGTAGGAACTCACAATCTGGGAGGGTTGGGGTTGGAAACAGGAGAGGACTGTAAGGTGAGAGATGATTGATGGTTGCGTCAGTGAGTTGGGTGGTAGGCTTCCCTAAATAGGAACGTTTTAAGGGAGCGTTTGAAGGAAAGGAAGTTAGGGGAAAGTCTGACAGTACGAGGGAGAGCGTTCCAGAGAGTGGGGGCTGCGCGTGAGAAATCCTGCAGTCTATCATGGGAAGAGGTGATGCGGGGAGAAGCTAGTCGCAGGTCACTGTTTGACCTTAGGGAGCGGGCTGGGGTGTATTTGGTGATTAGTGAGGACAGGTAGTGGGGAGCTGAGTTAGTGAGGGTTTTGTAGGTAAGGATAAGGATTTTGAACTTAATTCTGCAGTGGATGGGGAGCCAGTGAAGGGACTCGCAGAGGGGAGTGGCAGAGACAGAGCGGCGGGTGAGGTGAATTAGCCTGGCAGAGGCGTTCAGGATGGATTGTAGGGGGGAGAGGCGGGACAGAGGGAGGCCAGATAAGAGATTATTGCAGTAGTCGAGTCGGGAGATTACCAGGGCGTGTTGAGTCGTTTTGTGGTGACAGCGGTAAGAAATGGCCGAATTCTGTAAATATTACGCAGTTGGTATCGGCAGGAGGAGGAAAGAGACTTGATGTGGGGGATGAAGGAAAGAGCAGAGTCAAGTGTAACTCCAAGACAGCGAACTTGGTTTGATGGGGAAATGGTGATACCCTCCACCGTGATAGAGAAGTCAGGAGGTGGGAGGCATTGGAGGAGGAATAAGTAGGAGTTCAGTCTTTGACATGTTGATCTTTAGGTGGTGGGAGGCCATCCAGGAGGAGATGCCAGATAAACAGTCACTGACTTTTGAAAGGACAGGGAGAGAGATCAGGGGTAGAGAGGTAGATCTGAGTGTCATCAGCGTAGAGGTGGTAATTGAAGCAAAGCTGTTGATGATTTTGCCCAGGGAGGAGGTGTAGATGGAAAAGAGCAGAGGACCAAGGACAGAGCCTTGAGGTACACCAACAGATAGAGGCAATGAGGAGGAGGAGTTACCAGCAAAGGACACACAGAAGGACCTGTTGGATAAATAGGATTCGACCCAAGCGAGTGCAGTGTCACCGAGACCCAGAGAGTTGAGGGTCTGTAGAAGGAGGGGTGGTCAACAGTGTCAAAAGCAGCCGAGAGGGTCGAGCAGGATGAGAATAGAATAGTGGCCGTGTTTTTTAGCAGTTAGGAGGTCGTTGGTGACTTTGGTGAGGGCAGTTTCAGTTGAGTGTAGGGACGGAAGCCAGATTGCAGGGGGTCAAGTAATGAATTGGAGGACAGGAAGAGGGAGAGGCGGTTGAAGACTAGTTTTTCTAAGAGCTTTGATGTGAAGGAAGCAGGGATACAGGGCGGTAGTTGGAGGGAGAGTTGGGATCGAGGGATGGTTTCTTTAGTAAAGGGTAACTAGCGCGTGTTTGAAGGCGGATGGAAAGGAGCCAGTGGAGAGAGATAGGTTGAAGATGTGTGTGAGAGCAGGGGTGAGGGAAGAGGAGAGGGGAGGAATTAGATGTGAGGGAATGGGGTCGAGCGGGCACGTGGTGAGATGTGAGGAGGACAATAAGGAATTGACTTCCTCCTCAGTGGCTGGGAGGAAGCGGCAGAGGGTGGCAGAGGGGACCTCTGGAGTGGAGGTGGCAGATAACTATCTTGTGTGGGATGTTGCTTCTGATAGTTAGAGTTTTACTGAGGAAGTAGTCTGCCAGGTCTTGAGCGCTGAAGGCAGCTGTGGGGGGAGGTGCAGGTGGGTAGAGGAGGGTGTTGAAGGTGGACCAGAGCCGTTTAGGGCTGGAGGACAGCGTAGATATAAGAGATGAGAAGAAGGATTGTTTGGCCAAGTGGAGGCAGAGGTGTATGACCGGAGAATAAACTTGAAGTGAACAAAATCAGCTTCAGAGCGGGATTTCCTCCAGGCACGCTCTGCGGTGCGGGAAGCATCTTTGCAGGTAGCGTGTCTGGAGGGTGTTGCCAGGGCTGAAGCTGGCGGCGTGGGGCCTTAGAGTTGAAGAGGAGCAAGAGTGTCTAGAGCAGAGATAAGAGTAGTGTTGTAGTGATTAGTTGCAGCATCAGGGCAGGTGAAGGATGAGGTATGAGGGAGGTGGTGAAGTAGGTTGGAGAATTGATGGGGTCCACAGCATGTAGATTCTGCGAGTGTGTGGGCTGGGGGTGCGGGAGCAGGGTGTTTAGGAAGTCCAGATAGGTTGAAAGAGAGAAGGTGGTGGTCAGAGATGGGGAAAGGGCGACAGTTGAACTCAGAAATGGAGCAGAGGTTGGAAAGACAAGGTCAATAGCGTGACCATCGCGGTGGGTAGGAGAGAGGATTGTGTGAGTCCAAGGGAGGACGTGAGTGAAAGAAGTTTGGAGGCAGCAGGGGCGGAAGGATCATGAATGGGAATGTTGAAGTCCCCGAGAATTAGGCATGGAAGATTAGAAGACAGGAAGTGAGAAAGCCAGGTAGCAAAGTGGTCAAAGAACTGGGAGGTTGGTCCCGGTGGGCGGTAGATGACTGCCACCCTGAGAGCCAGAGGAGAAAACAGGCGGATGCAGTGTGTCTCGAAGGAGGAGAAGGAGAGGGATGGGGGTGGAGGGAGATGCTGGTAGGTGCAGGTGGGAGAGAGCAGGATTCCGACCCCGCCACCATTTCTCTCACCCGGTCTGGGGGTATGGCTCAAGTGTAGACCGCCATGTGAGAGAGCAGCAACGGAGGCCGTGTCAGAGGGAGTTAGCCAGGTTTCAGTTAAAGCTAGGAGGTTGAAGGAGTTTTGAAGGGAGGTCATGGACGGCTGTGAGTTTGTTGCACACAGAGTGAGCGTTCCAGAGGGCGCAGGAGAAAGAGGACAGGCGCTGAGGATTATGGAATGAGGTTTCTGGGCTTGCAGGGAGGTGATTTATGTGCGATGGAGATAGGATGAGAGGGAAGTATTGGATGTGTTGTGGGGCCAGGGTTAGGGGATATGTCACCTGAATAGAGTAACAGCAGGAGGGTGAGAAAGAGAAAGTGGAATGGGATTTGTGGGAGTGATTGGCAGCACGAGAGTTAGAGGGAGACCATGTTCTGAGGAAACAAAGGAGCTCATGTGAGGCATCATGTGGGACGAGAGGTGGGAGGGAGAGATGCAGATAGTGTAGGGGTGGGTGGTAGTGGGGCAGGAGTTCCATTTAAGGAGAAAGGTAGAAGTAAAGAGCAGAAGCGTGAGAGAAAGCATGATATAGACGTGCGTTTACCCAGAGTAAAATTGGGCCTTGCAGTTCCTTCCTCCAGTCCCTCACTCCAGGAATCAACTCTGAGCGTCCACTTAAGAATGCCACTTAAATGGCACTGGAGCCTGGCTCAAATGGAGCCTGGTATAGTTGTTATATAGGGCGGAATGATTGCATTCAGGCAGTTAAAAAGTAACAGCTGAAGCTAGATGGGCTGTGTCAATAGGGCAGGAGATTCACATCCTAATTAGCAAAGCAAATGGTGGAGAAAAACAAAAATAAATAAAAAAAACAGAAAAAAAAACCAAGGTAACGTTATAATGTGGGTGCCTGCGAATACTGGTGATGGGTGATAATGCTACCAGCAAAAGTATGCAGGGGTGCAGTTGAGATGTGGGTGTCTGTGGATGATGGGTGATAATGCCTACCTGTGGAGAGAGGAGACCCACAGGAATTGTGGATCGTGATGCGTAGGGGATCTTGATAAAACTCCAGGAATCAACTCTGAGCGTCCACTTAAGAATCTAAGGGGGTCCTGTTCCCATGAGCTTACAATCTAAGAGGGTCCTGTTCCCGTGAGTTTACAATCTGAGGGTCCTGTTCCCATGAGTTTACAATCTAAGATGGAAGAGGAACCTGCTCTAATATATAAATGCTTTTCTAATGCGCTGTCAGCTGTGCGCGCACCCACCAGACCTGTTCAGTTGGCCCTCCTATTGCGTATGGGATGGCGATGGATGCGTTACAAACGCATTTATATAGAGAGATATTCTTGGATAGGACATTGAAAAAAAAATATGTGGACATGAATTCTGAGCTGGCGACAACAATAGACTGCCCTCTGGGCAGGCTTTCCACCTAGTTATTTATAAAGCGACATCATATTCAGCAGAGCCAAAGAAATTCTCCATATCTAATGTTGACGTTGGTGTTATGGAGTAACTGGACATCACCACCTCTAAACTTTGGCCATAATGTTTCAAGAAGAGAATATAGGATATCACTATTTTTTAGCATTAATAAATAATTCTACTGGATATTATAGGTTGATTTTGACCAATGAGAAACAGTCCCAAGTGATGATTCCTCTTAGAACTAGTTAGCCCAGTACAGTAAGGCAGGTAGGGTCCATTTGCTTTCTGTTGGCTGCTCAGATGAAGCTGGCACACCTTAGTCCCATACTATTGCCAGAGAACTTAGATTGCTTGTCTGATGATTTATTTGACAGTTTCCTTGAGGTTTTTTTGACTGCAACCATTGTTTGTCGATTTTCTTTGTTATTTGCTTGCATCAACCAATGGTTTGTGCTCTGCAAGTCATTCTTCTCTATCCTCATGCTGCATGTTTATTGGTTACTCCATCGAGGCCTGCTGCTTACAGGTTGGCCTTCCACTTCCTAACTATAAAGAGGTGCCCACAAATGATTAGTCATAATTTAAAAAAAATATATATATATATTTGTATTTTAATAAAGTTTACCAGTTACCATTTTTTGGGCTTTCGCAGGACATGGTTAAATAATAAATCCAACTGGTCTAGACCAATCCCCCCAAACGTTATCTGAGCAGCACTCTCTCAAAATGTATCAATAATAATAATAATTGCTATTTATTTTGTGAGCCATATGGAATGGGTGCCAAGGGTCACCTCCCAGTCAATTTTTTTTACTAACATAATTTATTATTGCCATTTATATAATTTGACATTTCAGTCAGTGGAAAAATGTTTCAGTCAGGCTAGGAATGTGGACAAACTGGCTTGATACAAGCTAGAGGTTTGCAGGATAAAGGCATAAGCTGTAACATATAAATTGTTGTTGAGTCTTCCCGTCTTCCCCATACATGGTCACTTTTTAAGAATTGGCGTCTTCTGGGGTGAGGAGCAGGTTGGCTAACTATTATCACTTTCATTCTTATACAGATCGATGCGATGCTGGCAATAAGTCACAAAACCCCAAGAAATCCATCATGACGAGCAAGTGGTCATATTTAAATATAGAATATTGTCAGAATGATCCAGGATTGCATAAAATAAATGTTGGCTGATGTTTGAATGGTTTGCATAGTTTATACAGTTTGCATTAAATGTTTGTACCATGTAGACATTTCGTTCAATAATTGTCACATATTATAGGGAATATCATGTGCAATCATGGTTAATGGAAGAAAGAAAACAAACCCAGACAACTATAAGAAAATATAAAGGACTTTCACAATAGGTTTTAAAGATATAACTTATGGATACTAAAAATATAATTACAGATGTAGATTATTTCTTTTTGAATACATCAAAATACTTTCTTCAGGGAGGCGGAGCTTGGACACCTTGGAAGGCAGTTGTATTTACTGAAGCTCCATGTTGTGAACTCCCTTTTGTGGACTTTTCTACCTTCTTAAGCTCGTCTTTCACCCCCTTGGCTGTTTCTTACCCAGGACTGTTGGCTCTGGGGATTAGTGCAGAGATTGGTACAACAGGAGGATCCTCAGGCTGTTTCCCGCTGACCCTGCGCTTTCCCAGGCAGTCATCTTGGGGCCTACTTGGCAGTGAAGCTCTGCTGTTAGGGGATTGCAGCTAGCTGTGGTCTGACGTGGCGCCTACGATGCGGAGTGCTATGTTCACTGGGGAGTTAGAGGATTTATGTCCTCTGGGGGATCCCTGCCACCCAATGCTGTGCTTGTCGGACCCACCTGTCGTGGGCCGGTGTGGCCTCCCCATGCCCACACTGTCATCGGAGCCTCCTCCCCCCTCCTTGCGGCTGCCAAATCCAGATTCGGTACTGCTCGTAAGGGGGATGCTTGCAGACGTACTGAAGGAGGTCTGAGCGATCTGGTATGCTTCTCGGCTGGAGGCAGGCTGGGTCTGTGCGGGGGATGCTCCTGGGTGTCCAGGGAATGAAGGCCCGGACGTCGTGCTGTAGCGGGTGCCTACAGCTGGAGCTGACCCTGTGCAACTACATGATGAGACCTTGCCCACTTCAATCTGCCCTCCCGAGGCATCTGTGAAGCTGGTGGTATGTGGGCTCTCTGTGCTGCTCCTTGGAAAACTGGGCTGGTCTAGGTGGTGGCCCTGTGTCACCCCCATGGCTCTCGAGAAGGAACCAATGTTGGGGGGCCCCTATCACAGACCATTTGTCTGGGGCACTGTGGGGGTCTACCCGGGGTCGTGGCGGCGGTGCTGCTGACTCCGCACCGCTCTTGGATACAAGCTGAAGAGACTCTTCCCCTCCCCCCTAATCTCTTTATGCCTTTAGTTGCTCCTTTTCCCCTTTTACTTACAAGTGTATACCACACTATACTGTGGACTCTATTTTGGTTTTTGGGACCCTTTGCAAATTTACCTCTTTTCCCCCTTGCTCCTTTGTCTTTCTGGTGACTTTTAAGTGTACCTATTACACACTGGACCGAGCTGAGGACCGTTTTTTATTATTTTTATTTATCTTCTGTTTTTTATGGCATCTTGAGGTTTGCCCAGGGTGTGCCACTGTATCAGCATGAGTATTATTGCTGTCGAGTGCCGTGATAGCTCAAACGCACATTACTAGAAGTTTTAATCCTGTGGAGCTCTGTGATACACATTACTGTATCACAGAGCTCCACAGCAATAAAACTCACAGTAATGTACAGTGTGTATCAGCGTATTATTGCTGTGGAGCTCTGTGATATGCTCATATACACCACGTATTACTGGGAGTTTTAATGCTATGGAGCTCAGTGATATAGTAATGTGTGGTGTGTATCACAGAGCTCCACAGCATTAAAACTCACAGTAATGTGTGGTGTGTATGAAGGTATCACAGGGCTCCACAGCAATAATACTCACTCTGATACACACAGAGTTTTATTGCTGTTGAGCTCTGTGATACAGTAATGTGCAGTGTGTATGAGCGTGCGTTTTACTGCTGTGGAGCTCTGATACGCTCATACGCACCGGGCGGATACTTCGGCAATGTTCCACTCGGTTTATCTCGTCACTATATGAACAAGTTGTGAAAACAAACGATCTCAGACAGTTTGACATGGACATTTCCTCTCAGGGTATGGATTTCTAGATCATACTTGCTTATTCATAGAAATGTGTTTTGTAAAAGCCCCATCAGCCTCCTGGTTCATATTTTTACTTTCCCTTCTAGGTCTATAAAAATGTTTATGTCATACCGAAACAACCTCACACAGGTCTGCAAAAAACAATTATCCCAAGGAATGAACAATCACCTGTTCCCCACCTGTAAAAAGACCAGTATCAATAATTATCTTTATTCATGTGATGTGGACATTGTGGGTTTTGGGAGAGCTGTAATCTGACAGTATGGAAAGGATGGGTGACAGATGTAATATCAATAGAAGATTTTAATTGAATACTCTGGTAATAAGAATTTATGATGTGGAGAAACTAGGCGTACTGTGTGTACATGGTGAAGAATGGCACATTACCTTGAAACCAGGACGTGAAGTGCAACTTATAAATTAAACATTTATTCAAAGGTTTGAAAATACATTTCTGTACATTACGGTAATCTTTAAAAATTGGTCTTTTATAAAACACATAAAAGGTAAAAGTAAACCAAAAAATATATATATTCTTTTATAAATTACTCTTTTTTCTAAGACTATGGTGGCTATTATCGCAGGTCAGGATGGAAGAAAGATTCACCATCGTTGGACAATGTTGTGGTATATGACAATTTCTTCATGGATGCCTATGGATTATAAAAGTAAATAAACAAAGCATAAATAAATAAACAGAAATAAAGGCTTGCACATGATAAAATCCAACCCCCAATGCTTCAACAATGGTATGTTGACCTTCCAATGTCAATTTTAATTCTATGTTCAGTACATTATGAATGAACACATATTGTAAGAAAAGCTCCCTCCATCTTTGTGCCCTCAACCGCTTTGGCACCCTTGTCCACAGTAAACATGGCCCCTGTGCCTGGTGGAGAAGTGTGGATGCTGGCCTCCTGCCAAGGGACCGTGGACCAATGTGGGAAAGCCAAACCTAAAAGACAATGGACATTAGTGGGCACCTAAGGGTTAGCATGTTAAACAGATTGTATTTTAGGAGTTTTGTTTGTGTAAGTATTCTAATATAGACCTATTCTCAGTAATGTCTACCCTTGTCTGTGTAATTGTTTGCCCGTAGATTGATTTGATAGTCAGTTGTTGATAATGTAATAAATAGCTCCCTCAAGTTCTGGCTGACAGTTTTGAAGGTCGGAAAGCTGCTGCGGATTTGCTTTACTGAAGACAAGGGATGGACGCTGTAACAGGTTGGGATTTGGTGTGCAAGCCGGAGACTAGTAAACCACAGATGTATGCATGTCAATTAAAACATACCATATGCTATAAATTGGTAGACCGTAAATAATTGAAATGTGGGTTATGTGAAGAGGTTCAACCCGATCACAAAAATAGCGTTTTCAGCTGCAATTTGGCCATTTTTCAATTTGGGAGATTTAAATGGGGGGGCAGACACTAGCATTTCATTTATAGATAAATATTTGGCTCAAATATTGGTACTCATGGCTATAACTTTTTAAAGCACATTTTTGATTCAGGTATTCAAATCAAAAATATTGGTAAGCCAAGAAAAATTCCAATATGATCCTGGCCAAAAATATGCTTTAGTGGGTGTTTAAACAGACCATTTTTTGGACCAGTGTAATTATCTTGATTTTCAGCTCTGGACAATTTTTTTAACTGCATGCACCGATATATTGCCGGACACGGATTTTATTTCACAGCACCAGACAATAGAATTAAACGGAGTCCTTATTTACCGTATTTTTCGCTCCATAAGACGCACCTGACCATAAGACGCACCTAGTTTTTAGAGGAGGAAAACCGGAAAATAAATATTCTGAATGAAATCGTGAAATAATGGATATTGCCCCAGCTCGTGGATATGCCTTAGCTCACACGTGGATATGCCTTAGCTCACACATGGATTTGCCCCAGCCAGCTCTCACATGGATTTGCCCCATCAGCTCTCACATGGATTTGCCCCAGCCAGCTCACACATGGATTTGCCCCATCAGCTCTCACATGGATTTGCCCCAGCCAGCTCACACATGGATTTGCCCCATCAGCTCACACATGGATTTGCCCCATCAGCTCTCACATGGATTTGCCCCATCAGCTCACACATGGATTTGCCCCAGCCAGCTCTCACATGGATTTGCCCCAGCCAGCTCACACATGGATTTGCCCCAGCCAGCTCACACATGGATTTGCCCCATCAGCTCACACATGGATTTGCCCCATCAGCTCTCACATGGATTTGCCCCAGCCAGCTCTCACATGGATTTGCCCCATCAGCTCTCACATGGATTTGCCCCATCAGCTCACACATGGATTTGCCCCATCAGCTCTCACATGGATTTGCCCCAGCCAGCTCTCACATGGATTTGCCCCATCAGCTCACACATGGATTTGCCCCATCAGCGCTCACATGGATTTGCCCCAGCCAGCTCACACATGGATTTGCCCCAGCCAGCTCTCACATGGATTTGCCCCAGCCAGCTCTCACATGGATTTGCCCCAGTCAGCTCACACATGGATTTGCCCCAGCCAGCTCACACATGGATTTGCCCCAGCCAGCTCACACATTGATAATGCCCCAGCTCACATATGGATATGGCCCAGCAGCTCGTGGATGTGCCTCCGCTCACCTGCCGCCGCCGCCGCGTTCGTCTCCCTCTGAGCATGCGTCCGGCGCAGGAAGCTTGGGCACTCGCCTGGGGGAGCCACGTGACCGCGATCTCGGGAGATCGCGGTCACGTGGCTCCCCCAGGCGAGTGCCCAAGCTTCCTGCCGCCGGACGCATGCTCAGAGGGAGACGAACGCGGCGGCGGCAGGTGAGCGGAGGCACATCCACGAGCTGCTGGGCCATATTCGCTCCATAAGACGCACCCACTTTTCCCCCACTTTTTGGGGGGAAAAAAGTGCGTCTTATGGAGCGAAAAATACGGTAAGTTGATTTTACAGATACCGTAATGAGCCACAAGAGTGCCTGTGCACAGTTTCAATGCATGCACACACACACACCAGTTTCATTCACATAAATAGGAAAATGTTGAGCATTCATTTACTGGAGATTAGATTCGTATGGGATAGTGTGCATGGATTTATTTGCAACCAAAAATCATAAAGCATGCCATATGGTAAAACAAGTGTAACATTACACAGATACAGATAAATTATTATTGAATTCTACACTTTTTATTTTCAGCTCATGTGAAGTTGATCATTCACCGAATAATTTTCTTCATAAAAAAAAAAGGTCAGATTATTTTACCTGGGTGGTTTCTCAGAGAGACTAATGTCGCCTATTAGCCATTTGTACGTGTTTCCAACTTTCTGGGTCTGTCTACCTCTTGAAAGCCAAACCATATCGCTTATAATTAATTTGTAAACAGTCAATAATGGGGAGAAACTAGCCCGTAAAAGCAAAAATAAAAAAGCGGACTATTCGGAATCTAATCCCAGTAAATGTACGTGCTGGGAGATTACAGATAGCCTAAAAGTTCAGCCATTTCCTGCATCCTGTAATGCTTTAGGCATTGGAAAAAGCTCTTTGTGAGGGACGTAGGGGCTATGTAAGGAGATTCAGATAACATGCTATTATTTTACTGGGATTATCTTGGTCTTGCATTAAATGGTATTTGTCCCTTTAGTATTTGAATTCTGCAGTGTTCTTATTTTGCTACAAACATTTAAAGGACCCTCTGGCTACCATGACCAGTAAATGAATTTAAAATGTTCATGGGTGGCTGAGTAATCTCCTCCGCCCAGTGGAATTCCCTTTTAGGAACGTGTCAGACGAACGCAGTGATCACGTCCGTGTTGCCGCACATTTTAACGTTCGTCGTAGCATAGAATCATGATCAATAGAGACCCACACACGAAGTACGTGCGCAAAACACACGTGGCACCGGACGCAATTTAGGCAAGAACGTCAAACCGCTAGGACAGGCGAACAGAATGCGCCACGTCCGCGTAGGTTTGTGTGTGAGTGATGGAACGTAGTCAGAAGGACTGCATTTTTGACGGACAAAATGGTTTTTCCTATCATGTATCAATTTTTTTCATTTTACATATTAATTTTATTTCCCATCTACAGTCAAAAAAAACAGACCGTGTGGTGTCTACAGTATCATCAGTCAGAAAGTACATCAGTTGTGCACGGACGCACAGTGTGCTCAGAATGCATTCGTCTGACAGCCTTAAAGTTGCAGTGTTTTTTTTATCCCTGCTCGGCAGCTTGTCTGCAGTCTCTTAGGTGGGTCATCGGCTGTTTCCGGATCGATTTGGCAGTGTGTTCGGGGGGATCATCGGATGCATTTGGCGGTTTTCCGGATCGAGTTGCCAGTGGTTTTTCAGATGCGTTCATCGGGTCGATTTGCCACTCTTCGGGGACCCTGCATTGAATGCTGAATAAACTGCAGTCAGTGAATTGAACTCACTGAAGTGCGGCGAACAGGAAAACACTGAAATGGTGTGTCGGGTATTTTCATAGAAAAACAAAATGGATGCTTGTAGCCATTTAGTGTATATTCTAATCCATATTCTTCTAAAACATTTTGTTCTTGAATTACCTTTCACCTACTTTGTAAAAAAGACGAGATCATACAAAGTTTTAAACTCATTAGAAAGGAATAGAAGATTTAGGTGTGTTTTAAAATGACTATTGTGTAGATATGAGGACGCTAGAGAGTCTGGTTCTATTTGATATATGTTAGTTATAAGTGCTAGACATGTCAAAAATAAAATTTATAGGCTAGGGTCAGACGAAAGCAGTTTTAATGTGCGTTTAGACGCACGAAATCACGGCCGTGCTAGCAGCAAATGACGTCCAATGCCGGGGAACACACGAAGTACGGCCGCACGAATGTTCGTCCGCGCAACGCAAGTGGCAAACGAACGCATTTTTTCTAGAATGTCAAACTGTTAGTACGGACGTACAGAGTGCGCTGCGTCCGCTAGAGGCGTGTGTGCGTGATTGGGAGACGTCAGACGCTGCTAATGTCCGGCCAACATAACGTCCAGACACAAAAAGTGTTTTATTGATGATCCGTACAAAATCACGGACGAAAAGGCGCATCGTATGACCGCTATCGCGTATTACGTGAAAAAATGCGTCCATTCGTTCGAACGCACTTTTTCACAGACAACGCGAAAAATGCGTTAGTCTGACCCTAGCCTTAGCTGTCTGTTTTAGTTAAGTCCTTGAATAAAATATATTTTACTAAGGCTTCTAAAAACACAGCTATGCAGAAAAATATATATTCACATATATTATGTATACAATATTTAGTAGCTCCAATATTTGATAAGTGTAACTATGATGATATATATAAGAAAAATAAACTAAAAAGTACTTCTAAGTCTTTTACTTTAAAAGTAGAAATTTCCATTTTAACTGATAAGATTAAACTGAGAAATCAAATTCTGAAATAGGGGAGTAGACTAGAGAATTTGTGATTTTAAATTTGACAGAGACATGATGTCTGAGAGAAGTGAGATGTTCTTTTGTTTGAAAATAAGGTCCAGAAGATAGTCCAAAAACTTTGGTTTTAATTAAATTTTGAAAATCAACACTGCCATCTAGTGTTATATTATGTGTTGGCAGGTCCCATTGAATATCATTGGATATATAGATTATGCTAATTAGAAGCACGTGATAAGTAATGTCAAACACCCTATATCTGTCTAGTCACAGAGAACATTAAGGATTCAATTTTATTTCTCCCGCTCATGCATTTTCTTCTTACTTTCACTCACGCACTCTCCTTCCTCTCTCTCACTCATCCCACGAGTCATGCTCATGGAGAGACTCAAAGACAAAAGGACGAAGATGGACAAAACTCATTCTCACACACTCTCCATTTAACTCAGTACATCCACTGATATACGAAATTCGTAGGAAGGACTGAATCCAGTTAGAAGAGGTAACGTATGAAAGGCTTTAAGTGGAATCAATTCAGAGATATATAAGTGCGTATATATTGCAATGGATATAGACTGAGATTTATCTCCGATATCGCTAGATCGAACTTTTGATATATTTCTAACCTGCAGTATAGAACTATGATAACTGGATACTAATTTATCCTAATTATTTGTTGCAATGTATACACATATATATTGAAAATGGAAGAGCTATTGTGATTGTAGATTATAAAATACCTGCTTAATAATTCAATTTAAAAAGCATAAGATTAGAAGCTTAATTCTTGTTATTAGGGGAGGATTCACTAAATAAGTTTTTCTTACTTATTCTAAATAGAGTAAGGGAGAAGGGGGGTTTGTGAGGGTCCTGAGAACGAGCAACAGCACTAATGGCTTGCTCTACGGTGGGGGCCTGCTCAGGTCTCACAAGGTTTTAGCTTGTATGTGCCATTACAGGGATGAATGCTCCATATGCAAATCAGCCTGCTCTCACCCAAAAAGGGTGGCCAGGGCTGACTGCCAAGGACGTCATCCCTGCACAAGAGGTGTAGCAACCCCTGACAATCGTTTCGGCCTTGTTAGGCCTCGTCAGGAGGGTATAGCTGACACCCCTCTAGGCACACCAAGCCAAATGACCCTATAGACTAATAGTGAGAAGTGGGGGTTTGTGCGGGTCAGGCCAGTAGTGCTGTTGCTCATCCTCAGGATCCCCACACCCCCCCCCTTTCTCTCACTAGAAGTTTACAGGGTCATCCAGACGTGGACCCCTTGCTTGATGTGCGTAGAGGGGTGTCAGCTATACCCTCCTGACGAGGCCTAATAAGGCCAAAATGATCATCGGGGGTTGCTGCACCTCTCGTGCAGGGATGACATCCTCGGCAGGCAGTACTGGCTACCCTCATTGGGTGAGAGCAGACTGATTTGCATATGGAGCATTCATCCTTGTAAAGGCACAAGCAAAACCTTGTGAGACCTGAGCGGGCACCCACCATAGAGCAGGCCAGTAGTGCTGTTGCTTGTCCTCAGGAGCCTCACACCCCCCCCCTTTCTCTCGCTAAATAGCTTCATCTTTTTGTTGATCCAAGTAGCACAGAGATGTGTATATATATATATTATATATATATATATATATATATATATATATATACAGTGGCAAGAAAAAGTATGTGAACCCTTTGGGGTTACGTGGAGTTTTGCAAGAATTGGTCATAAAAGGTGCTCTGATCTTCATCTAAGTCACAACAATTTGAAAAACACAGTCTGCTTAAAATAATACAACACAAACATTATATGTTTATGTTTTTATTGAACATGTAAACATTCATAGCGCAGGGTGGAAAAAGTATGTGAACCTTTGGACATAACTGGTTGACCCTCCTTTGGCAGCAATAACCGCAGCCAAACGTTTCCTGTAGTTGCAGATCAGACCTGCACAACGATCTGGAGTAATTTTGGACCACTCTTCACAAAACTGTTTCAGTGTAGCAATATTCTTGGGATATCTGGTGTGAATCGATCTCTTAAGGTCCTGCCACAGAATTTCAATTGGGTTGAGGTCAGGACTCTGACTGGGCAACTCCAGAAGGCGTATTTTGTTTTGTTGAAGCCATTCTTTTGTTGAATTACTTGTATGCTTTGGGTCATTGTCCTGTTGCATCACCCATCCTCTGCAGAGCTTCAGTTGGCAGACAGATGGTCTTACGTTTTCCTGCAAAATGTCTTGGAAAAATGAATTCCAGAGTTTATCATCAATGACAACAATCCGTCCAGGCCCTGAGGCAGCAAAGCAGCCCCAAACCATGATGCTCCCTCCGCCATGTTTTACAGTGGGGATGAGGTTTTGATGTTGGTGTGCTGTGCCTTTTTTTTCTCCACACAGTGTTGTGTGTTTTTTCCAAACAACTCAATTTTGGTTTCATCTGTCCACAGAATATTTTGCCAGTAGTGCTGTGGGACATCCAGGTGCTCTTTTGCAAACTTCAAACGTGCTGCAATATTCTTTTTGGACAGCAATGGCTTCCTCCGTGGTGTTCTCCCATGTACTCCATTCTTGTTTAAGGTTTTCCTTATTGTAGATGTGTCAACAAAAATGTTAGCATGTGCCAGAGATTTCTGTAAGTCTTTAGCTGACACTCTAGAATTCTTCTTTACCTCATTAAGCATTCTGCGCTGTGCTCTTACAGTCATCTTTACAGGAAGACCACGCCTAGGGAGAGTAGCAACAGTGCTTTACTTTCTCCATTTGTAGACCGTCTGTCTTACCTTGGACACATGAACATCAAGGCTTTTGGAGATACTTTTGTAACCCTTTCCAGCTTCAAGCAAGTCAACAATTCTTGATCGTAGGTCTTCTGAGAGCTCTTTTCTGAGAGGCATGGTTTACATCAGGCAGTGCTTCTTGAAACCACTAAACCCAAAACTGGTGTGTGTTTTTAAAGGACAGGACAGCTTTCAGCAACACATCCAATAATATCACACTGATTGGACTCAAGGTTGGCTCACTCCTGGCTCCAATTAGCTCTTGGAGAAGTCATTAGGCTAGGGGTTCACATACTTTTTCCACCCTGCACTGTGAATGTTTACATGTTATGTTCAATAAACACATGAAAACATGTTTGTGTTGTATTATTTTAAGCAGACTGTATTTTTCAAATTGTTGTGACTTAGATAAAGATCAGAGCACATTTTATGACCAATTCATGCAAAACTCCACGTAATCCCAAAGGGTTCACATACTTTTTCTTGCCACTGTATATAAATTACTAGCTTTGTTTGAATATTTGTTTGCTGGCAATTACAGGTTTTCTTTCCAGAAACGGTTATTAAGTTGTACTAACCATTTATGCTTAGTCACTAACTGATCAAAGTAAATCGTATTAATTATGATGTTGAGTTCCTAACATTCTAAATTGCAAGCTAGAGTCTATGGTGCTGATGGTTGTTGTTTTTAGATGCGAGAATAAATCATTTTTGCATACGTAATAAATATGTTTTTACCTAGTTTGGTTGCGGTGGTATTTCTAAACAAACATACAATTGAAAACAAACTCAGGAGACGTTTTCTGAGAAATATAATTGTGGACGAGATAGTTTTATTATTGTTTATATCTCGTATAAATTTCTTATTTGAATAAACTGACAGGTGCTGACATTTCTGTGCTCTCTGAATAACCCTGCAAGGCTTCCATCCTTCCAGTAAGCAACTTTACTCAGCAAGGTCACTATCAGAATGTATTCTCTATCACCCTATGCTATCAAAAAAATAAAGGGAACACAAAAATAAGACATCCTAGATCTGAATGAAATATTCTTATTAACCCCTTGTGGGGCACGTCCTGATTGACTCCAGCTATATGAGGAGGACGTGCCCCACACGTCCTCCGCCAGCAGGAGCCCCGGCGGAGATACTTAACTCTCTGTCCGGGGTCCCGTGGAGTTCTGGCTTCAGGGAACATTCAGGGACATTGCGCTTGCATGATGATGTCATTTCCAGGCGACCCCCGGCAAAGTCGGGAGATCGCCTAAAAGAGAGGGGCGGGGGATCCTTTTGGATCAATCTCCCTCCCGATTGGGACGTTTTTCAGACAAAAACCAGGCACCACTTTGAAGGGCAGTGTCTGCCCTTTAAAGCCGTGCCTGGTTTTTAACCCTATAATTGCCAGATCGCGATCGGCGCCGCTCGGCAGTCGATTGTAATCTGGCTCCGGTGGGGGCCACCATCTGGATGGCGGATCCACCTCCGTGTTCCCCCTCGGCTCCTGACATGTCGTGCATAGCACGATGACGTCAGATAGCCAGGGAAACCCCTAGCTGCCTGGGGATTTCCCAAGGAAATCCCCTGGAGATACAGGGTTCATTTGAACCCCAATCTCTCCAGAACCGTGGCAGCTAGGGTGTCATTCGAAAGGCCTGAGCATGGCTTTTCGAATGATACCAAACATGACCATGTTTAAAATAAAAAGAAACTAAAATTAAAATAAAACAAATAAAAGCATGTTTTTTTTGTGTGTTGTTTTTATTAATGCAGCAATATTGTTCACATTTCAATTATAAAGTGAACAATGATGCTGCACTAATGATTTTTTTCTATGTGGTGCGTTTGCAAAAAATCATGTAATTCCCCCCAAAAAAATGTAACGAGTCCCCATTTCTAATTTTTGTACAAGCGCACCCCATAGAAAATATAACTGCAAACACTCATGTGAAAAAATGTGGAAAAAAAACACTTTACACACTGTAAATGATTGAAAATTCGAATTTTATTGCATTTTTGTTATAAAATACAGGCAGGACATGACATATTACATATAAAAATTATATATTATGAATCTGCGGAGTCTGCCGGAAAGAACGATATATAATATGTCTGTGTCATGTAATAAAACGTGGCTTAAACGCGTTTAAAGATGAGCGAAAGCGGTAAAAATGAGCTCAGCACACAGCGTTCAAATGGCTCAGCAGCAAAGGGGTTAAATACGGTGGTCATTACATAGTTGAATGTGCTGACAACAAAATCACACAAACATTATCAATGGAAATCAAATTGAGCAACCCATGAAGGTCTGGATTTGGAGTTACACTCAAAATTAAAGTGGAAAACAACACTACAGTCTGATCCAACTTTGATGTAATGTCCTTCAAACAAGTCAAAATGAGGCTCAGTGTGTGTGGCCTCCACGTGCCTGTATGACCTCCCTACAATGCCTGGGCTTGCGCCGGATGAGGTGGCGGATGGTCTCCTGAGGGATCTCCTCCCACACCTGGACTAAAGCATCCCCCAACTCCTGGACAGTCTGTGGTGCAACGTGGCGTTGGTGGATGGAGCGAGACATGATGTCCCAGATGTGCTCAATTGGATTCAGGTCTGGGGAATGGGCGGGCCAGTCCATAGCATCAATGCCTTCGTCTTGCAGGAACTGCTGACACTCTCCAGCCACATGAGGTCTAGCATGGTCTTGCATTAGGAGGAACCCAGGGCCAACCGCACCAGAATATGGTCTCACAAGGGGTCTGAGGATCTCATCCCGGTACCTAATGGCAGTCAGGCTACCTCTGGCGAGCACATGGAGGGCTGTGCGGCCCCCTAAAGAAATGCCACCCCACACCATTACTGACCCACTGCCAAACCGGTCATGCTGGAGGATGTTGCAGGCAGCAGAACGTTCTCCACGGCTTCTCCACACCCTGTCACATGTGCTCAGTGTGAACCTGCTTTCATCTGTGAAGAGCACAGGGCGGCAGTGGCGAAGCTGCCAATCTTGGTGTTCTCTGGAAAATGCCTAACGTCCTGCACGGTGGACGTCGGGCCCTCATACCACCCTCATGGAGTCTGTTTCTGACCGTTTGAGAAGCAACATGCACATTTGTGGCCTGCTGGAGGTAATTTTGCAGGGCTCTGGCAGTGCTCCTCCTGTCCCTCCTTGCACAAAGGCGGAGTTAACGTACCTGCTGCTGGGTTGTTGCCCTCCTACGGCCTCCTCCACGTCTCCTGATGTACTGGTCTGTCTCCTGGTAGCGCCTCCATGCTCTGGACACTACGCTGACAGACACCGCAAACCTTCTTGCCACAGCTCGCATTGATGTGCCTTCCTGGATGAGCTGCACTACCTGAGCCACTTGTGTGGGTTTAGACTCCGTCTCATGCTACCACTAAAGTGACAGCACCGCCAGCATTCAAAAGTGACCAAACCGAGGGGGGCGTGGTCTGACCGCGGAGAGAGCTGGCTGTGTGAGAGCAGAGCTCCGTCAAAGGGGACACTGAATCAACGGATATCTTAAGCGATTGTACCCCACAAAGTCTCTGTCAGGCAGGAGAAGGTCGGGTGACCGCGATGGCAACACAAAAAGCCTCAAAAAAGACGACAAAGGCAGAGTTTTTTACACCGCGGGGAGTGAAACTGAAGGAAGGCCTGAGCACTCAAGATGGCGGCGGCTCTACGCAGACATCGCCGGGAGCGGAGGCAGATCCAGGACTGGCCCAGCAAGGTATGGAGGCCTTTGCCACACGCATAGAGGGCTTAATTACCTCTCTCTCGGACAGATTGACCTCCCGTTTAGACTCAGTAGCGGCGGATATTAAGAGAGAGATCCGGGAAATTGGAGACCGCACCGATAAATTAGAGGAGAAGATGGCGGAGCAGGCTGGAGCACACAATGAGATGGCGGGGAGAGTTGAGGATCTGGAGGAACAATTGAAGGGGGCATTATTGAAACTGGCAGACATAGAAGACAGATCGAGGCGTCACAATCTAAAGATACGAGGTGTGCCAGACTCGGTGACCCCACAAGCCCTGTCGCAATATGTGACCGATATCCTACAACACCTTTTGCCTGACGCCACTCTAGACTCCCTCCTCTTTGACAGGATCCACCGGTTGCCAAAACCTCCCTCGGCGCCTGAGAGATCCCCGAGAGATGTCTTACTTAGGCTCCATTACTTTAAACCGCGAGAGGATGTGCTTCGGGCCTTGCGTACTCCTGATGTTCTTAAACCAGAGTATGAACATATTTCTATTTTCCCCGACTTGTCCAAGGCTACACTACAACACCGGAGGAATTTCCGCCCGGTGACAGAGGCTCTGCGGGCGAATGGCGTGTCTTACAGATGGGGCTTTCCGGTCAAGTTATTGGTGGTCAGAAACGGAACCTTCCACGCAATCACCTCGGTGGAGGCCGGGACAAGGCTCCTTAAAGTATGGGGCATGGAACAACTTGGCTCTTTTTCTCCTCCTGCTCCTCTGCCACGTGGCTCCACTCAGCGTCTAGATCCGGAGTGGCGCAAAAAATGAGAGTGGAGCCCTGCCGACGCGACGGATAGGCATACAGAATCTGAAGAAGGCGGCCTTCTCATGCGAGAAAGACAGAAGAGATCCTACTTGACGGCCTAGAGGGCCTGGGAGTTATACACTGGGCCTTGTTTGAGGGCTCCCAAGATCGAATATGCTGCTGCAGGATCGCCCGGGGCACGATGGTCGGCCTGACAGAAGTGTGGGACACTGGTCTCCACGTCTGGAGGGGTTAGCTTCATGGACAGGTGTTCCCCGAAACTGGGCTCACCTGGCTCTCTCACCATTTGCTTTGTTGTTTTTTTTTTATATATCTTCTTTTTTCTTTTTTTATATTGCGGTCCTTTTTACCTCCGCAGACCTAGAGGTTTCCCCATCTCCCTCCTCCGCGAGGGGCTAGAGAAGGTCCCCCATACTTTGGGGCTTCTCGCTGGAGATGTTTTTGATTAAGAATGTACATAGTTCCCAGGTGTATACCTGGATTGGGTGTTGTTTTTGTTCTTGTTTTTATGTGTTGCCACCTCTTCGCTACTTGAGAATAGGAAAAAAAGTGTACTTTCCACATACTGTTATTATGCGCAATGTTGAAGATACTCTCATATAATGTTAAGGGGCTGAACGCCCCTGTTAAGCGTCATTCTTTGGAGGCGGAAGTGTTGAGGCTGAAGGCGGAGGTGGTCTGCCTGCAGGAAACTCATTTTAAACGCCTTGCTCACCCGTTGCTGAGGCTGCGCAACTTCACTACGCAGTACCACGCTACGGGCCCTACCAGAGCAAGAGGAGTGTCGATTTTAATTAGATCTAATGTAGTATTCCAATTGCATAGAAAGATTTCAGATCCGCAGGGTCGTTATCTCATTCTGATCTGTTCGCTGAATCACAAAACTTATACGCTGGTTAATGTATACTCACCTAACACTGAACAACTTTCTTTTATATCTGGAGTTTTAAACAGGGTGTCCCTTGTAGCGGCTGGTGTGTTGTTGATCTGTGGCGATCTGAATTACAGTATAGATCCTGCGAGAGATGTTCGATCCCCTAAGATCCCTATACCGACTAAGCGCAGTATCAGACAGGGACAGAAACTGAGGGACCTGCTCTCTTCTCATGGCTTATACGATGTATGGCGTTTGGCACCCGGGTGACTCGGAGTTTACGTTCCACTCGAAGGTACACAATATGTATAGCAGGTTGGATTATTTCTTGTTACAAAGCTCCTCTCTACCACTGATTCTGCACTGCGAGATATTGGATATCACGTGGTCAGATCACGCGCCGATCCTTTTGACAGTTGGGGAGGGAAGGGAGGGGGGAGCGGGGAAGTCTACGTGGCGGTTTAACGACTCCATTTTGTCGGACCCAGGGGCTATGGCCGAAATAGAACAGACCCTGAAGGAATATTTCGTGCTCAATCACACTCCAGGGACCACGCCGGAAATACTATGGCAAGCGCATAAGGCTGTCCTGCGAGGCGTGTGTCTTAAATGGGCTTCTCGTTTAAACAAGGCCCGTCAGGCTGATAGACTCTCAATATTGTCACAAATCCATATAGCTGCGCAGGCGAATAGCTCTGACCCTACTCCGGTACACCTGAAAACACTTTTGGAGGCGCAGGCGCGACTGTCAGACTGGAATTACAAGGCCCTTCTCTTCTCCCAGCGTAGATTAAAGGCACGATATTACGCATTTAGGGACCGTCCAGGACGGCTCTTGGCCCGCTACCTTAGGCCCATGGTGGCGAAGTCTAGAATCTCTCACCTGGTGATAGACTCCGGAAGGAGGACGGTGTATAAGCCACTAGAGATAGGGAATGCCCTGGCCACCTACTATATGGGAACTGTACAATTTACAGCCTGATCCACTCCTTCCTTCTTCTTGTGAGGATCGGGTGGATCGGTATCTATCGGACCTCCATCTTCCTTCCCTAACCCCCACTCAGAGGGACGGACTGATGTCCCCCTTCACGGAACTAGAGATAGCTACGACTATACAATCCCTTCCATCCCATAAATCCCCAGGCCCGGATGGGTTCACGGACACATACTATAAGAAGTTTTCTGCTCTGTTGACTCCCCACCTTTTATCGCTTTTCGTCTCTGCTGCGGAGGAGGGTAGATTTCCTGAGGACATGCTACGCACCACTATTGTTCCTCTCCCTAAGCCAGGCAAATCCCCTACTTTGTGTCCAAACTTTAGGCCAATCTCTTTATTAAATGTTGATGTCAAAATCTATGCCAAAATACTAGCGAATAGGGTAGCGGATCTACTGCCTCAGCTGATTTGCTCAGACCAGGTTGGGTTTATTAGGGGGAGGCAGGGGCCGCACAATACTAAGAAACTGATAGACTTAATCCAAGTGATTCAGACTTACCGTATCCCGAGTGTACTGTTGGCGCTAGACGCTGAAAAAGCGTTTGACAGGGTGGACTGGATGTTTTTACGGAAAGTGTTGCTGAAGTTTGGCTTTCCGGTCTCGGTGCTGCAAAGTATTTTTGCGCTTTATGCTTCTCCGACGGCGTCGGTTTTAACGGCGGGTTTTTTATCGGATCAGATTAAAATCAGTAACGGGACCAGACAGGGGTGTCCCCTATCCCCCTTATTGTACGCTTTAGTAATAGAACCACTGGCGCAGAGAATACGACAGGATGATGGGGTGGTGGGATTATGGTGGGCCCGACTACATATAAGATAGGGCTTTTTGCGGATGACATTTTACTGACTATTACGGAACCTACAGAATCCTTACCAAGACTTAGAGAAATCCTGACGGAATATAGCGAGGTATCATATCATAAAATCAATCTGCCAAGTCTCAGGCATTATCTATTAATGTCCCTAACAGTACAAGGAAATCGTTAATGCAGCTTTTTAAGTTTGAGTGGCGGGAGGACTATTTGCAATACCTAGGGGTAAAAATTCCTAAATCTCCTGACCAACTATTTGACCTCAACTACAAACCATTTTTATCTCATGTCAGACAGCTTCTGTTTAAATGGAAAAAAACATCTTTATCGTGGATAGGCAGAATGGCCGCTATTAAAATGTCACTATTGCCCAAACTCTTATACTATTTTCGGACCATCCCGATCCGCTTACCTAAATCATACATTGAAGAGGTTCAGTCTCTTTTGAACTGCTATGTATGGAACGGCAAACGTCCTAGGGTCCCCACCAGGCTGCTCAACCTCCCCATACGGAGAGGAGGACTGGCTATGCCTAATGTACACATATATCATAGAGCTGCGGTACTGGCGTCCCTGGCGGAGTACTTCCACTCCCCGCGCCCTCCACAATGGACAGCCATAGAACAGTCTTTTGCGAAACAATATCTAATAACGACTGTAATGTGGCTCACACGCCGCCAGAGACCTCCCTTACCTGAGTTACTGCCGATAACTAGATGGTACCTGCATGTTTGGGACTTGAGCCGTGCCCTCCTTTTAAATACCACCTCCCTTTCGCTAGCGACCCCTATAGAGGTATTGACGCATTGGATAACAGATTTTGACTGTGTTAGGTGGACCTCCAAGGGGATTGGACATCTCCATCAATTGATATCGGGAGGCAACATGATGACCTTTGAAATGCTTAAACAGCGCTATAAGTTACCGGAGACCTGGAGGCTGTCTTATTATCAGATAGCGTCTGTAATACGTAGACCGGGTGTGAGTTTACCACCTACCCTGCCTCAGATTCCCTTGTCGCCATTTGCGAGCTTTGTGGTGAAACCAAGCACAAAAGTGAAACTCCTTTCCGTATGCTATGAAGCATTGAATGTTCCATCTTTAGACCATATCTGGTCCTTCCAATCGGCTTGGGAGGGGGAGATGGGCATGCGGATACCTTCTCAGGCTTGGGAGGGCGTTCAGTCTGGACAGGGGGGCATATAGTGCGCTTCCTTGATGGAGGTTAGGAGAAAAGTATTGTACCGATGGTACCGGCGAGGGAATGTCATATGAATAAATCGGTTTCATCAATATGTTGGCGCTGCCTCCTACTAAAGGGTACCATGGCTCATGTATGGTGGGATTGCGTTACATTGGAGCCATTATGGCGGGGAGTTTCAGGTCTGGTGGAAAAGGCAACGGGACTAATATTACCATTCGCTCTTGCGGATTACTTATTGGGGGTTTCAATGGTTCGGATGGGCAAATTGCAAAGGAAACTTTTCTGTGTAATAACTTCTAGCACCATGTTACTGATAGCACGTAGATGGAAGCAAACGGGGGTTCCCACAGTCCGAGACGTGCGAGATATGGTGAATAATGTAAGAGATTATGAGCTGATGGCTAGACATATATATGATTTCCCGCAACCGGAAAAGGATCATTGGACCCTCTGGGATTCCATGTTAGCTGCGGAGTGTACCGCAGCCTCAGGATTACCGGCCCAGAGAGGATCCTAACTTGCTTGGGATACAGTACCACCATGTAATAGTGGGAGCTTAGCTAGTTAAATTTTGGTATTTCTCTTCCGATGAACCACTTTTTAATTACAAGTTGGTGGCTAATGTTTGTTTGTATTTGAATGTGTGTATTGTCCCCCTTATATGTAATTAGAAGGATTTATATACCCTGAATTTTTTCCTTTCTGTATCCCACTGTCCTTTTCGTGTTTCAAAAAATAATAAAAAACTTTTGAATTTAAAAAAAAAAAAAAAAGTGACCAAACCATCAGCCAGAAAGCATAGGAACTGAGAAGTGGTCTGTGGTCACCACCTGCAGAACCACACCTATATTGGGGATGTCTTGCTACCTGCCTATGCTTCCCACATGTTGTCTATTGTAATAGCAAAACCGTTAACAGATTTATTTAACCAATCCTTGTTAACGGGAGTCGTCCCAGAAGACTGGAAATTAGCAAATGTTTTGCCCATTTACAAGAAAGGTAGTAGGGAGGAATCGGGAAACTATAGGCCAGTTAGTCTTACATCAGTAGTGGGGAAATTAATGGAAACCATGTTAAAGGAAAGGATTGTTGAACATCTAAAAACACATTAGATTACAGGATCAGAAACAACATGGGTTTACCTCAGGGAGATCATGCCAAACTAATCTTATTGATTTTTTTGATTGGGTAACAAAAATAATAGACACAGGTGGTGCAGTAGACATTGCTTATTTAGATTTCAGTAAGGCTTTTGATACTGTTCCGCATAGAAGGTTTATCAATAAATTGCAATCTTTGAGCTTGGATTCCAATGTTGTTAAATGGATTAGGCAGTGGCTGAGTGACAGACAACAGAGGGTTGTGGTAAATGGAGTTTATTCGGCGCAAGGTCTTGTTACCAGTGGGGTACCTCAGGGGTCATTCTCTTTAATATTTTTATTAGTGATATTGCAGAAGGTATTAATGGAAAAGTATGTCTTTTTGCTGATGACACAAAGATTTGCAACAGGGTTGACGTTCCTGGTGGGATCAGCCAAATGACAAATGATTTAGGTAAACTAAAAAAATGGTCGGAGTTGTGGCAATTGAGTTTTAATGTGGATAAGTGCAAGATAATGCACCTGGGACGTAAAAACCCAAGGGCTGAATATAGAATATTTGATACAGTCCTAACCTCAACATCTGAGGAAAGGGATTTAGGGGTCATTATTTCAGAGGATCTAAGGGTAAGTAGTCAAATGTAATAGAGCAGCAGGAAATGCTAGCAGAATGCTTGGTTGTGTAGGGAGAGGTATTAGCAGTAGGAAAAGGGAAGTGCTCATGCCACTGTACAGAGCACTGGTGAGACCTCACTTGGAGTACTGTGTGCAGTACTGGAGACCGTATCTCCAGAAGGATATAGACATCTTAGAGTTCAGAGAAGGGCTACTAAAATGGTGTACGGCTTGAAGGAGAAAAGTTACCAGGAAAGGCTTAATGATCTTAACATGTACAGCTTGGAAAAAAGACGAGACAGAGGAGATATGATAGAAACATTTAAATACGTAAAGGGAATCCACAAGGTAGAGGAAGGGAGTATATTTAAAAGGAAACAAAATAGCAAAACAAGAGGACATAGTCTTAGATTAGAGGGGCAAAGGTTTAAAAGTAACATCAGGAAGCATTATTTTACTGAGAGGGACAGTCTTCCAGTAGAAGTGGTAGAGGCCAAAACCGTAATTGAATTTAAGCAAGCATGGGATAGGCATAAGGCTATCCTAAACAAAAGATAAATCAAGGTAAAGTATCCATGTAATTGGGTAGACTAGATGGGCCGAAAGGTTCTTATCTGCCGACATTTTTCTATGTTTCTATTCCATTTGCACAACAGAATGAACATGACCACAACGGACAACCCCCCCCCCCCCAAAAAAATTAATTTTTTTTTTATATAAAAAAGGAGTATTAGCAAATGCTCACCGACAAGCAATCATTAGATTTTAGCCAGGCATTTTTATGTGAAAACAAACATTGCCAAATGTGTTAAAAGAATGAAAGTGAATTGCATATTTATTCTAAACAGAAAAAAAGTAATTTCTACCTTCTGCTAAAAATATTTGTATGTTGAGTTACAGAATAGACCAGGGCCTGATAAATCCAGCCAGGTAGCCCATGTCGGTCTCCTATAATTTTTTCTCCACTATGAAAGTTTCCGGGTTATTCTTTGAAGATCAATGGACAATGCAATGCCTGGCTTCTAAGACCAAAACAAAAAGTGTAATCGATTCCAACATTTCCTTACTGGTCAAGTTTGATGCAAATCTGTCAAGCAGGAGTGGACAGTTAAATGCGGTGAAGGAGAACCATTGATCCGAACATAAACCGTAAAACATGGAAACACACCTTAGGCGTTTAGTGAATAGACCCCAGCATCTCAATCTGAAGTGATACGTTTAACTAAACTTTTTACAATATTTGTAAAAAGAGGTTTGAAAAGTTTCATGTACTGGCTGTGAACAATTTTAGCAAATCTAAAAGAATAATAGCTCCTCCTACTGGTAGATACTGTATTTACGAGACATCCTAAGCCTGGTAACATTTTAGTTAGAATATGCGAATTTTTAAATATTAGACCAGATTGCGACCAACGTGTCAATCATGCCAAGCCACAAACTGTGCTTGCGACTCTGCTATTGTGCCTTGCTATTAAGAAAGTTCAAAAAAGCATACATACAGTTGTAATTATTTATTCATCACACATTGCTAGTTGAGCCCTTGGGGGTAACCCAAAAAATAAATCCAAAAAACCCCCAAAGGATCAATTCGTGTCCATCCAGAAGGGCTCACACAAATCAATTTGTTGCAGAGCTGACATCAATATTTAAAAAAACCAGGAATGTCTGTAATCCCAATAAAACACCCTTTATCTAAAACCACACTTTATTGGAAAGGCAAGGCGTTAGCTTAGTTTTTGGGATTACACGTATTATGTTTTGTAATAGTATTTTCAACTTGTACCATAGTTGGTAACACTTTACAATAAGGTGCTATTTGTTAACAGTAGTAAATTGCAGTGTTTTCCTTACATTGAATTATTTGTGGAGTTATTTCTGAAGAAAAAACAACTGTCCTCAGAAATTTTTGGATGTCATTTTCTTTTTATTTTGCATGTAATGCCTGATAATGCTGTATACAAAGCAACGCTCGGCTGCTTTAAGGAAACCGCTCTCTGTCCCGCTCTAAGCGCCTCCTACTGGCGGAGAATGAATTTGCATATATATCACGACTCGCCTCAAATACTAATCCATTAGCTAACAAACCATTTTTTTCAGCATTTATTCATTCTTGTTAATGTTAGTTCATGTCAATACAGCTATTCATGTTAGTTCATGGTGCATTAACTAATGTTAACAATGACCATGTTTGATTTTATAATGTATTAATAAATGCTAAAATTAACATGAACATTAATACTATATTAGTATTGTTCATTGTCAGTTCATTTTAGTATTAACTAGTTATTAACAAATAGCACCTTATTGTAAAGTGTTACACATTTTCATCAGGTTTTGCAATTTTTTAGAAAATGCAATCAAGGATGAACCTCACATTTCCCGAGCCAACGGCTTGTGCAAAAAGCTAGTGGGACATTTTTCCCACAGTTGGGAAAAAAAGATGTTCGCCGAAGCCCAGGAAGAACTCCAGCTTCCCCAACATGCCCTCATACCAACAAGATGGGGCTCAATGCAAAAGATGATAGACAGGGTTTTGGAGCAACAGAGGGCATTGTCTCAGGTCCTTTCAGCTGACCGTAAAACAAGACACCTAGTGCCCCAATGGCAAGACACAGATGTTCTAGAATCTGTAAGGCATTGGGTCCACTTCAGGAGTTCACGGATGCCCTTTCCAGTGAAAACCACATCAGTGTGTCATATGTGAAACCGGTTCTTCACCTGCTGAACACCAAGATTCTTGCAGTGGAGGATGAAGATACTGACTTGACAAAGACTTTAAAATCAAAAATTATAGAATTTAGCTAAGTTATGACGATAAGTTAGAATTTTAATAAAGGACTCAGAGGCGAGTATTGCAATCTCTTTCTTGCTTTTTAATACAGCAGCAAACAGAAATGTCGAAAAAGAAACAGACATTTAAAGAAACACTTTGCTAACAATGGACCAGTCTAACCCCCCTTCCCCAGTGAGTCAGTCCAAAGTCCATAAGTAGATCCCTGTTCCCGCCTTTTCTCCCTCTTTTCTTGCCAACAACTATAACCAGGCGAAGAAGTGAAGAAATATGATCCAGCCGGATTGCAGAAGAGCAGGAACTGCCAACAGAAGGATCTCAACATCTCACCGAGCTGAAATAAAAGGAAGAGTGAGATACTAGCGTGACAACGCGAACGCGCCTTCAAGTCATAAGTCCGCCCTGGGAGGGCAGGGTGGGCAATACTCGCCTCTGAGTCCTTTATTAAAATTCTAACTTATCGTCATAACTTAGCTAAATTCTATAATTTTAATACAAGGACTCAGAGGCTCCTATTGCAAGTTCAAAGCTGGTCCATAAGAGCGGACGACCAATGAACAATCGGCTTAAAATAGAAAGTACGGAAGGTGGTCTCCCTAGACCAATCAGCCGACTTGAGTAAATCCTCCAAACGACAACCCGCAGACATCGCGGCAGACGCAGTCGCACTAGGAACTGAGTGAGCCCCAAATCTAGACACATCCACCCCTGCCAGCGCTAACAGCCATTTAAGCCAACGCGCCAGAGTAGTGGAACCGACCGCGGCATGCGGCGAGCGAAAAGAAATAAAAAGGGGTGCCACATTATCCGATCGCAGCGACATCGTACGTGTTTCATACACTTGTAAACAGTTTACAGGACACAGGGCCGGTTGAGAAGGAAGTGCCGGGTAAAACACCGATTTTATAGACGTCTTAGTCCGACGAGAGGCGTCAAACCGGACCCCTTCCGGGACAAAAGACCTGACCTGAAAGTCCAAAGCCCGGACATCCCTCACTCTCTTACACGAGATGAGACAGAGAAGGGCCAAAAGTTTAGCCGAAAGTTGTCTCAACGATAACTGTTGATTAGAGGGCCATTCGTTCAAGAAATTGAGCAGAATTGCCACATCCCAAGTTTCTGAGTACCGAGGGAGCGGAGGTCTTGAACACCGAATGCCTCTCAGTAAACGACAGACCAAGGGATGTTTGCCCACCGGAATCCCCTGGAAACCCACATGATAGACCGACAAGGCCGACCGATAAACATTAATAGTTCGATAAGCCTTTCCGTCATCAAAACATTCCGATAGAAAGTTTAAGATGAAGGTAATAGGGGCTTGAAAGGGATCCAAATTCCGTGGCATACACCAACCAGACCACTGAGCCCAGGCGGAGTCATAACAGGACAGTGTGCCTGGAGCCCATGCGGCCCGTAGGAGGGCCCTAGTCCGGCTCGAAACACTTCCGAACGTCCCGGGATCCCCGAGACCAGGGAGACTAGGACGTGACACGAGTCTCGTAGTAACAGTGGATGAGGAAGTCCCTGGCCGTCCAACAGCAGATCCTGACATCTCGGTAATAACCGCGGGAAATCCACCAGGAGTTCGAGAAACAGGGGAAACCATGGTTGGTTGGGCCAGAATGGGGCCACTAAAACCAACTCCGCCTCCTGCATCCGCACCTGGCGTAACGTCCGAGCCACCAACTGAAACGGAGGAAATGCATAATGACGATGTCCCCTCCAGCCCTGAAGTAATGCATCGGTGGCTATTGCCACTGGATCCGGACGCCAACTGTAGAAGTTGGGTACCAGGTTGTTCAGGCGCGACGCAAAGAGGTCGATCTGAAACAGACCCCAAAGTCCCGTCACGACGGCAAAGATTGACGAGTTCAAACGCCAATCCCCGGAGTCCTCCGTGTGTCTCGAGCTCCAATCTGCGAGTAGATTCGAAACACCCGGTATGAACTGGGCTTGTACCGTGATCTGCCTTCGAAAGCACCACTCCCAAAGCCGCGTTGCCATCTCTGTCAGTAGGGAGGATCGAGGGTCCCCCAGGGCATTGATGTACCTCACGGCTGGGAAATTGTCCATTCGGAGGAGAACGGACACCTGACCTGCTGACTTGAGAAAGCTCTGCATGGCAAACAGACCCGCCAATAATTCCAGACCATTGATATGGTTGCGAGCTTCCTGTGTCGACCAAGGTCCCCCCGTTATCAAGGATCCTAACCTGGCCCCCCAACCTGACAGGCACGCGTCTGAGTCTATCGTCACCGTGGGAGGTGGTGATGTGATAGACCTGCCGTTGCAGCACTGGAGGTTCTTGATCCACCAGAGGAGATCCTCTCGTGCTCCCCTCGAGCGTTGAACCCGATCTGAATAATCCCGACCCTCCCGTAGGAAATGGGCCATTAGGCGTTGGAGGGCCCGATAATGGAGAGGTGCTGGATTTACCGCCAGTTTTGAGGCCCCCAATAGCCCTATCATGCGTGAGAGATCTCGCAAGGTCGGGGTGACATTGTTGAGAAGCGCACGCACCTCCTTTAGTATAGACTTGCACTTGTGCACTGGGAGTACCAGGGACATCGGTAAAGGTTGAACCGTGAATCCTAGAAATTCCAGAGATTGAACTGGATGGAGAATCGATTTTTCCGAGTTCACTAAAAAAACCAATTCTTGTAGCAATGTTATCGTCTGCTGAATATGAATTTGCAGCAGCGCGGCGGACTCCGCCATCAGAAGGATGTCGTCCAGATAAATGATAAGGCGGATTCCTTGCGATCTGAGATGACATGTCACTGGCTTCAGAAGCTTGGTGAAGCACCAAGGCGCCGAAGAGAGTCCGAAAGGTAAGCATCGGAAACAAAGGAATCTCCTGGATTCCGCCGCCATAGGTACTGTTAAATAGGTATCCTTCAAATCTACCTTCGCCAACCAGTCCCCTTGTCGAAGAAGATCCTTTAACAGGTGCAAACCCTCCATCTGAAAGTGGTTTACTGATAAATTCAGCTCTTTCAGATTGAGGACGGGTCGACTCCCCCCGCCCTTCTTGGGGACCAGGAATAAATTTCCCAAGAATCTCACATCTTCCCTTGAGGATCGCTCTATGGCTCCTTTCCGAAGGAGATCTGCAATCTCTTCGTCCACCAGCACTCCCTCCTCCGCCGTGAAGATCAACGGCGGGGGAAAGGAGTGCTGAACGGGGGTCGAGATGAAATTTATGACGAAACCCTGTACCGTGTGTAGCACCCATGTATCGGATGTGATCTTTTGCCATTAATGAAGGCATTTGGATAAACGGCCCCCCACTTGCACATTCATGTGAGGAATCAGAGAGCGCAATACCTGGAGATCTGTACCGGAAGTTGCGTCCTCCTCGATAGCCTCTGGTACGCCAGGGTCGGGAACGGGAGGGAAAAAAATTTGAGACTCTTGTCTCTGATTGTGAGGCGTCATACGCCACAGAACCTCGAGGCGTCATACGCCACAGAGCCTGTGAATTGGCGGGAGAATCCTGCCCTTGCACGGCCGGCAGCGCGACCCCTGCCCCTGCCGGCCCGTGCAAAAACCCCTGCGGTGAACACCTTCTTTATGGAAGTAGTAACCTTCTCCATTGTAGTAAAGGCTCCGGTATATTCTGTCATGTCTCGTAAGAACCCAGGACCAAATAGCATTCCTTGGGCCTTAACCCAAGCTCATTATCTGCAACTGCCGCCAGTTGTGCATCCATCTTAAGCAAAGTGCATTTGCGTCTCTCCGTAGCCAGAGCTGTATTTGTATTGCCTACGAAACTAATAGCTCTCTGGACCCAATTAGTAACTTCATAAGGGTCGAGCGTAGCGTCGTTAATTTTAGCCTGTTCGGCCACATCTAACAGTTTGGCCAAAGGACCTATCGTGTCTAGGAGTTTATCTTGACAATTTTTGAAAGCCAGGTCTATGCCTCTATTCTGGGACCATCCTTTTGTCTCCACAAATTTTATAAATTTTTTGTCCACCTCCGGGGTCAAGCATGTTTTTCCTACTGTAGTACGTCGGGGACACTCCGCTCTCATCCTGGATCTGGAAGTTTTATCAAGAGGTCTGCGCACACGCGCATCGATCCATGCCTCCACGTGTGGGGTGAGGGACCACTCTGTGGATCTAGGGTGAGATAAATCCTCAGGAGCGAACATGGGGTTCCCCATTGGGTCGAAATGGGTCCCTCTGTACCAGGCCCCTGTAAGGGCACTAAGGCCTGATCAGCAAACCCTTCGTCAGACGCGTAAACCTCTAAGGCGTCTTCACCGCCTTCTTCTCCAGATAAAGGGGGATTATATTGTCTACTGGAGGAGGAAGGGTGATCATTGGTATGAGAGTGGTCAGAGCGTTTACTACGCTTGGTCGAGTTTGATTCAATATGATGAGTTTTGTGTGAGCGCTTTCTTGGCGTGTGTGTCCCCGGCCTTGAATCCCCGGGCAGTGATACAGGGATGCCAGCCCCTCCAGTCTTGCGCTTATCTTTATTATTATCAGGCTGTTTCCCCATGGTTACTTCGGGGAGAGAATCGCCCAAATCTTTAACCGGGAGAACCGGTGTTGCATCCATTTTAGTCTCTAAAATAGCCTCTTTAAGGGACTGAGTAAAGGAACTAGAAAGGGCATTAACCGCTTTGAAAACTGCCGATTCTATTGGAGGCTTGGATATGGGGCTCTAACACTTTTTTATGTGTGGGGTCAGAAGGGCCTGCGGCTCTGGAGCCTGTCGCATTACCAGCCTTATCGGGAGGTTTATTCATGGGAGAGGAGCGGTCCTCCGATCCGGAGTCCCTTGTAGGGGAAGAATCCTTGGAGCTCATGCGTGAGGTAGCTTTCGATAACGGCATCTTGCGAAGTGTGAGGTAACGCTAAAATGGAGGCGGTCGAAGCGCGCAAATCTACCGCGCATGCGCCCCGCCCCCTAGTAACCGCCGCTATCGCGGACACGCTTACTGTAAATAACTCCGTTAAATAACGTAATAGAAATAACAGTCAATAAAAACGATACTGACAGCACCCCGGTCGCCTCGGTTAGAGCCGGACGACCGGGAGAAAACCTCTATACAATAATAATACTGGAGAAACAGAATTTTATACTTATCTTCTCAGCAGCAAAAAAGAGGGAGAAAAGGCGGGAACAGGGATCTACTTATGGACTTTGGACTGACTCACTGGGGAAGGGGGGTTAGACTGGTCCATTGTTAGCAAAGTGTTTCTTTAAATGTCTAATGTTTCTTTTTCGACACTTCTGTTTGCTGCTGTATTAAAAAGCAAGAAAGAGATTGCAATAGGAGCCTCTGAGTCCTTGTATTAAAATTCTGAACTACATCAACTAACATTATGAGGATGAAACTACCCAAGAGCTTCTGGATACAGCAACATTTTTGGATCCAAGATTCAAAACCAGCTACACTGATGAGGATAAACTTCCAAACATTAATGCCAGGTCATGTCTGACATGGAAAGGAGTTCACACAAGGTGAGTTAATTTATGTAAACTGGATGAAACTCATCTCCTTAGATAAACACTCTTATATGGCTTTTTAATCTTTTCGTTCTGTATGTCAAAGGATACATCTGAATCTGTGAGTAACACATGCAGAGAGAATCCTGACATCGGTCTACCTCCACCAGGCAAAAAAGCATGGAGGTCCTTAGGAAGCTTCTTCAAAACGACATCAGCCATGCCAGCAGCTCTGCGACTTGAAGCCATGGCCTCGGAGTTAAACAGCTACCTGCTTTCTCCATCCATTGACAGTGAGGAAGATCCTCTGAAATGGTGGAGACTCCATCAGATAAATTTTCCAAGAATGAGCAAGGTTGCACAAAAGTATCTTTGTATTCCTGCCACCAGCTCACCTTCAGAGAGAGTGTTTAGTACTGGGGGAAATGTGATGACATGTCACCGTTAATGCTTAAAAACCAGTAATGGTGGACATGCTGGTTTTTCGTGCAAAAAAACTTTTTAAGAAAGCAATCTGTTTTTGGTTTGGATTTCTGTTAGTTTTTATTTATTGTTATGACTGGAGTTGAGGTTAGTTAATCTTAACCCCTTAGTGACCGGGCGGTTTTACACAAATCCGTCCTTTAGTGACCGCTGCTGTTTTTACGATTCTGCGCTGTTTGAGTTTAGGTCAAATTTTCGTCTTACTCGTTTATGCAACCCACACATATTTTACACTGTTTTTCTCGTCATTAAATGGACTTTATAAAGATACCATTTTTTTCATCATTTCATATAATTTACTATAAAAAAAATTGTGAAATATGACAAAAAAATTTTGAAAAAAACACCACTTTTTCGAACTTTGACCCCAAAATTTCTTATGTATCAACAACCGTCAAAAAAATTTAATTCCTTAGTAGTTTCTAAATTTAGTCCGGAGTTTAGCAATACCCAATGTTTACATATTCCTCGTTTTTTCCCTTAGCTTATGCAACAATAAGTAGCACTTTGCCATTTCCAAAGGGTTTATTTTCAAAACTAGTGATAATGACATTGTAACACTGATATCTGTCACTAATTCCTGAATAACCCTCCACATATACATATTTTTTTAACCCTTTCGCTGCGGAGGACGCGCTCAGCGCGTCCACCCGCAGTTAACGTTCCTTGTCCTCCCTTTGGGGCCAGCATTCGGCCGGGTTCCGGCCGATCGCTGCCCCCCCCCCCGGTGTGGGCTGACATCCTCGATGTCAGCCCAGCACCTGGAACCGCCGCCGGCCTAATAAAGGTGTCATCGCGGCGGCGCGTCTGAAAGGGAGAGGGGGGGAGGTCCATCGGACCTCTCTCCCTCCCGATCGCCGGCGTTGTGGGGGTTAATCCAGGCACCGTTTGGAAGGGCACAGCCTGTCCTTCCTAACGGTACCTGGAATTAACCCCATGGGGGCTGGATGACGAATTGGCGCCGAAAAGCGCCTTTCCCGGAGCTGGCCGACATCTTGGATGTCGGCCAAGCTTCCGGGAATGCCCCCTGAGGCCTGGCGTCATCGTGCATAGCACGATGACGCCAGTCCTGGAGTTAACCCCTAACTGCCACCAATGGTGGAGATAGGGGGTTCCAATGAACCCCCTATCTCCCGATACGTGGCAGTTAGGGGTTAATGTTTGATATTGTTGGATCGGACAGAGCATGGCCGTTCCAACAATACCAAACTTGACTATGAAAAAAGTTTTAAAAAAAATATATATATATTTTAGAAAAAAAATAAACAAGTTTTTTTTTTTTTTTTGGTTCGTTAATGCAGCAATATTGTTCCCATTTCAATTATAATGTGAACAATGATGCTGCACTAACGATTTTTGTATGCGGTGCGTTTGTTAAAAATCGCGTAGTTTCCCCCAAAAAAAATGTAACGAGACCCCATCAATATTTTATTGCATTTTTTGTTATAATATACAGACAGGTCATGATGTATACATATAATAATGACATATTATGAATCTGCTGAGTCTGACGGAAAGAACGATATATAATAGGTCTGGGTCATATACTAAAATAAGCCTTAAAAACACGTTTAAACATGATGAGCAAAATCGGTAAAAATGACCTCAGCACAGAGGCGGGAAATGCCTCAGCAGCGAAAGGGTTAAAGTACACAAATCAAGGTATTAAACTTGGGGTATTTTGACTCTTTCTATGCAACCGTTTTACCACAAATCTATGCCAAAGTTTGAGAAAAAAAACTTTTTGGTGATTTTTTTTTAATGCAATTTAAGAATTGCATGTACTGTGAACATTAAGGTTTACTGCCAAAAAGCACCCCAAAATATGTTCAGCAACATCTTCTGAGTAAATTGATACCACCCATGTATGTCGGGTCATTTGGGGACTAATAGGCCTTATTTGGGGGGTGCGCATTTCAGTTTTCCAACTTGGAATTTTCACATTTCGTCATCATGCACCCATGTCCTATTTTGGACATTTTTGAAGCCGGCCAAAGTAATTTAACCCCATCAAACCATATATTTTTAGAAAGGGCACACCCAAGGGCAGGACTAAAAATTTCAAGTCCCAAGCTACTAGCCAGGCCTTAAGAGTTACTCGCCAGTAGTTGCCCATATAACCCCTATCCTGCCTTGCTTGCATCTGCATTCCCACTCGACTCATGTAATTTCCACTCGCCAAATGCGAGCAGAAATTTTGAGGCCTGCCCTAGGGTACTTCAAAGAGTTGTATTTTAACACTTTCCATGCACTAGCTCTTTGTCAGACTTTCAGGTAGTCACTTTTTGTGTTATTTTTTCACACACATTGTACTTTAGGCATGAATTGACAAATCCAGTTATGGGTTGCTGCCAAAAAAAAAAACCCAAAATATGTTCAGCAACATCTTCTGAGTAAAGTGATACCACCCATTTATAGATTTGTTGGGTTGTTTTTGGGGTGCTACGCCAATCTTCTGACATGTGCTTGTCGTTTTTCTAATTTGACATATCTTTGCTTATCTTCTTTTTAGGGGCCTTTTTACATACCAATTTTTTTTATTGCCATGAACGTGCATATATTTGGTAAGCTAACACCCCAAAGTATTGTAAATGGAGTGTTTTTATGCCATGGATGCAACCGTTTGCCCCAAACAAATTGGATACTGTGTGGTGGTCATTTTTCATTTTTACACCCACATTAGTTTTGGACTGTGATTTAGGTGACACTGTGTTGTCGGTTACTACATGAAAACTCTCCAGGTTGTTTTCTGCAAGGTCTCCTGAGTACACCCATGCCCCCCATGCATAGGTTTGCCAAGATTTTGGCAAAATACAGCACCAATTGTAGAACATAAAAATGTAAGAATTAAATGTAAAAGTCTGGTGCAGTAAAAGAAAAAAAAACTAAACTAACTAACTAGACTAAGAAAAAATAGAAAAGGAAAAAAATAAATAAAAATAAATCACAGATCACGTACAGTGTGATATACCTTGAAACAGTCCCAAAGACACAGACCGGGTTGTCCAGGGCATTCTGGGCAGTAAAAGGTTGTGTCTCTCCTCTGCCCCCTCTTGAAACACACCCTGCATCTTTTTTGGGGTCTCAGTAGGTTTAAAAATAAAATGTGTAGCCCCAACTCTGTCCCCCATCACCGCCCGGGGAGCAGGTGCATCCTGGTACAAAAGCCCCGAAATGACCTGGAGCTGAAACTGTAAAAAGGACAGTATCACTCCGGGGTTTGCCTTTTTGTGGGTTGCAATTTGCAACCTTTTTGTACCAGGCCCTTGACTTCCGCATAATCTGGTAGGGCTGATCAGAGCAGCTGATCTGCCAGATAAACACCACCCATATGCCGGTTATAGGCTTTGATGCACACCGGCTTCCTGATGCGCTCAGCTCTGCCACGTACAGAGACCTCCACAGACCTCTCAGAGTGGATGGTGGATAGAACGTATACATCCTTCTTGTCTCTGTACTTGACCGCCAACAGCTCCTCTTGGCGCAGAGCTGAGGTCTCCCCCCTTTTTAACAGGGTGCGGGAAAGCTGTGCTGGGAAACCTACACGGTTCTTGCAAACAGTACCAAACAGTATCAAAACAATACAGCAGCTTGAACAAAGGGACACTTTTATAAAAATTATCAACATACAAGTGGTACCCTTTGTTCATCAGGGGAAAAAGTAGGTCCCACACAATCTTGCCACTGGTTCCCATGTGTTCTGGGCAACCTGGAGGGTCAAGGCTACTATCCTTTCCCTCGTACACCCGGAAGGCCTGAGTATACCCACTCTCGCTGTCACAGAGCTTATACACCTTCACTCCATACCTGGAGCGTTTGGAAGGAATATACTGCTTGAATCCCAGCCTTCCTTTGTATTTCATTAGGGATTCATCCACGCAGATATTCCTTCCAGGTGTATAAGCCTCTGCAAACCTGGCGGCGAAGTGGGTAATCAGGGGGCGGATTTTATACAGCCTGTCAAACTGGGGATGCTCTCTAGGGGGACACAGGCTGTTGTAACTGAAGTGCATGAAACGCAAAATGTTTTCATACCTTCTACGTGACATTGATTGGGGGTAAATGGGGGTAGAGCAGATGGGGCTACTGCTCCAGTAGGAGCGAATTGAGGGCTTCTTTATGATACCCACCAGCATAGTAAGTGCCCAGAATTTCAGAAATTCTGGCACATCTAGGGGGTCCATTGCTGCCTTGCCAAGTAGGAGTCTGGCTTTGCAGTACAATGCTGATGGGCATACAGATTTGATTGGTCAACAATGTGGCCCAACAAAATCATCCCCCAGAAACACTTGCAAAAACTGTGTGGCGGTAAATCCTGCAACATCAATATTGATGCCAGGATTTGCCGTGAAAGGAGGGATATCTGGCATCAGAAACATCACTAGGGAGATACATCAGCCAGCGTAGATGATGTATCTAGCAATGTATCTGAGCACCTAGCAGGGTCAAAATCTGGGTCTGAGTCAGACGCAGAGGTCTCAGATTTTGACGCCAGGATGGCATATGCCTCCTCGGCGCTGTACATCCTCTTCGACATTATATAGAATAGACTATAAAATTTCATAATTAAAATTATATATATATAATTATTGGTTCTCAAAATTTTATAATTATTATATATACAGTATAAACAGATTGTGGGTTCTTAGAAGAACCGTTGGGTTTCACAAGAAAATACAAATAAACACCTAAATCTCTCTAAATCCCTCTAAACCTGCCTCAGATTGTTCTAAATCTCCCTAAAATCTCTCTAAAATCTGCCTCAATTGTTTTAATCTCACTAAATCTACCTAAAATCTCTAACCTGTCAAATCTGATCTCTCTCTCTCTCTCTCACCAAAACACAAGTGAGGAGAGGGAGGGAGAATCACAGAGGTCAGAGCCCATATTTACAAAATATTGACCTGACCTGACAAAATTTTATTTATATTTTTTCTAACTTCTGATTGGATGTTGCTAGCCTGCCTCTCTGATGAGGCAGGCTAGGAACATCCCACACAGCCCCAAGATGACCCTGCCCTTAGAAGGGCAGCGCCACCTTGGCTGTCACTTTTATTTTATTCATTTATTTTTCTTTTTTTACACTTTTATTTACTCTGCTGGGTGCCTTGATCCCTCGAGGCACCCAGCAGAGCACCTGATCACTTGTGGCACTCAGTACTTCCTGCCGCTACCGGAAGTGATCACTCGGTGGGAGCGATCACGGACGGACCGGCGGCAGGTAACCATATTGCATGTAACCATATTCGATGTCGAGGCATCCTTGCAATATACTCAGAGCAGCTGGAAGCAATCCGATCGCTTCCAGCACTCTGTAGAATATGGGGCACCTTTCCGGTGAAACCGGATGTTGATCGCTCCCGGGGGAGAGATCTGACCGCTTCTGACCGCCATTGCACGGATGCCTGGACTCCCAGGCAGCCTGCAATGGCGTTTGAGCTGCTGGAAGCGATCCGATCACTTCCAGCGCTCAAAAGACCACAGGACGTACCATGTACGTCAGCGGGTCTAAAAGAGACGCGTAGCCGTGACGTACATGGTACGTCCTCGATCACTAAGGGGTTAATTTATTTCATGTCCGTTTTTAAGACAATTTATTACAGTCTTGTTTATCAAGCAGTTAGTACTACTGTCCAGTATGTTATTTCATTGTGAAATGTGCGCACTGAAAAACTGTTTTGAAGTTTATTTATTATGACTGGAATCTAGTTTAGTTAATCTTAATTTATTTTTATACAAAACAGGGGTAGTGTAGCGATAACAATGTCCTTCTTGAATATGATGGATTTCAAAACTTTTCGTAATCCTCTTCAGAGTATCCCTCAAATGAAGAGAAAAGGAGACAAATTTTAAAAAACTTTTGGTAAAAAGTCATAAAAATCCACAGACCAATGGCAATTTATTCAATTTGAAAGAAGGTTTCTACTGCTGTGGGTCATGTCCTACATGTACTAATTTGAAACTAAGTAAGGCACTTATCCCCGATTTTATATACAAGGGTAACACATATAAGATTAGGGGGGTCTTCACTTGTAGGACCAAAAATGTTATTTACAAACTTACATGTCCCTGTGGCCTACATTATGTGGGCCACACAAAAAGGCCGTTAACCACTAGAATTAGGGAGCATATTTACAACATTTCGAGGGGTTTAACCACTCATTCAGTTTCAGCCCACTTCAAAAACGTGCATGGCCAATCTCCAGAGGGCATGTGTTTTATGGCCATACAAAAAGTAACCCCTCATTGGAGAGGAGGGGACTTTAATAAAAAAATCCATTGTTTGGAGAGGAGGTGGATTTACACCTTAAACACACTTATTCCCTCTGGCTTAAATAGTGATTTTGAGTTGTGCCATTTTTTGTAAATTTATATATAGATCCATCTATGGTTATGATTGGTTTGGTACTATTTTCAGGTATTTGTGTAGGGGATAAGTTGGCACATGTGGGTACCTTGTCCTGTGGGTGATCCCCACTTGGTGACAAATTGCCCATTTCTTTAGGATGTAGTCCTTTTCCCCCCCCCCTTGAATCCATCGCGCAAGTGCGCACTTTCGATTTGTGACGGGGAGGAGGTGTGGGGAGAGGGCTATCTTTATGTACCCGTGCCAGTATTCGGTTTGGGGGCACACGCATGTGGGTGCCTCATTTTGGGGCTCGTGTGCGGCCCCCAACGAGGTGATAGTGTTTTTGTTTGGACCTCCGGATCCCTTCTGAGCCGTGAGTTCATTGTGCGTGCGCGCGCTTTCGATTCACGTCGGAAGGGAAGTACGAAGAAAAAAAGGGGAAATTTTTAGTTTCGTTTTTTTAAAAGGATTTTCGTTTCGTTTTGTTTTCTAATAAAATTATGTTCGTTCTGTACAAAAATTCAGATACATTGTCTATTGAGGGACACACTCGTATTGATCATGTGAACAATACCCTCAGTGGAGATATTTGTGTTTTTGTATGTCATTTCCTCTTTTCAAATACTGAACTTGGATTGGGTAGAAGAAAAAGAAAGTCTCTTTCCTATTGGATATGCCAATTTTCCCGCCAAAAAGTGGAGGGGGATTGGCTAAGGGTAAATGAATATGGCTATTTAAACCAGTGTATGATTCATGTCAAACAGCAGCCAGCTGAGGAAGCCTTTTGATACATTATCTTGGCGAAACGCGTCCTGGCTTTTTGTTTTTGTTTTTATTATTAAATATTTTATTCATTTAACAACAATTTTAATGTTTTCATTTACCCTATACTCTTTGGAGTTTTTTATGGGCCCCTTCGAGTGGACTCTTTGGATTCAGTAACCTCCGGATAATTGGGATATCTATCCTCGCCAGGAGAACCGATCCTTTTTAAGAGGGGCACTTGGGTGGCCAGTGAACGACCCTAAAAACGACTGACCCAGAACCAGGAGGGTTCCACTTCATGTGAGTGAGATCTATTTATCTATTCTTGCCACTAAGTGATAGAAGGGTCGCACTATGAGGTCTCCTTTTCTCTTCATTTGAGGGATACTCTGAAGAGGATTACGAAAAGTTTTGAAATCCATCATATTCAAGAAGGACATTGTTATCGCTACACTACCCCTGTTTTGTATTCATATGTTGATGGTTGAGTAACAAGGACCATTTAAGTGTTTCAGCGATTTTCCATATATATCCGATCAGCGCTACATTTTGATGGTTTTAATTTATTTTATGTTGTCGGTTTTAAAGACAATTTTACTACAGTTTTGTTTATTAAAACTATTAATACTATGTTATTTCATTGTGAAATGTTTTGTTATGCACTGCTTGTGCACTGAATACATTTAGAATGTATGTAGCAGTTTGAAAAAGCAAAAACAATTGCCTAAATAGCAAATAAAATTCGCAATATGATTATTTTGTCCATATTGCACAGCCCTACTAAATAGTTTCAGAATTTTGTCCTGAGATTAGAAATACCCAATTTTTACATGTTTTTGCTTTTTAACCCCTTCAATGCTGAGCCAGCTCACCTCTGTGCGCTGAGCTCATTTTGACCGTTTTATGCTCATCATTTTTAGATGCCAGCCTAGGTCCTATTTAATTAAACCCCCCCGGACAATTTTATTTAAATAAAAAAAAAATATATATATTATTATTATTTTTTTTTACAACAAACCTGGTCATGTTTGATATCAATGGAAAGGCCATGATCAGGCCTCTCCAATTAAATATAAAAAAATATGACCCTCTAGCTGCCACGGATCAGGAGATACAGGGATCCTTTGGATCTCCACTTGGCAGCTAGGGGGGTTAACTGGCCCACTGACATCCTCACACATATGGTGAGGATGTCAGTGGGTGGGGGTAATCCGAAGGCTTTGCTGACATCCAAGATGTCAGCCTCCTCCAGTTTTCAATCGCGATTTGGCGTCGATTCGCGATCCGTCAATGGAGACTCTCCCCTTTCCAGCGTTGCAATTTGTTTAGGTAGTATTAACCGTTAGGGAGATACAGGGCTTCAAAGCCCCTCCCTTTCCTCATTGTCACTGCAGACGCCGGGGGGGGGGCGCCTGGCGATGGCGTTGTCACGCACCGTGATGACGTCTGCTGTACCCCCTGAAAAGGCAGGGCTTCCAGCCTGCCAAACCGCTGCGGGAGCCCAGCAAGGAAGGTGAGTATCGGGAGGTTAGGAGACCCTGACGTACCATGTTTTTCCGTGGGCAGGGCCGCATTAAGATCTCTATGGGCCTGGAGCTGAAGAGTTTGGTGGGCTTTTTTTGGAATTTAGTGAAATGAAAGCATATTTTAGGTTATTTAATAGTGCAGATACAGCTATATCTAACCAGGCAGTTACTGTGTGAGGAAATTTCCTTTCAGATTTCAATCATTTATAGCGTGTAAAATAATTTTTTCACATTTTATCATCCAAACCTTTATGGTTATATATTCTATAGGGCATTCTTGTTAAAAAAATTGAAATGGGATCCTGTTAGTGCATTTTTCTGAGCAAATATACAATTTTAACCAAAAAAATGAAATATTTCTCTCGTGTTTTGGAGGAAGGTGTTTTATGAATAATATGGCTATGTATAAAACACTGACCTTGTTCCCAGCGTGGGAAAGAGAAGGTGAGTAATGGCAGTAGTATTTCTCATTTTTATAAGTGACAAATGGAGAATGCCATTGCTTTGGAACTAAGATTTTAGATTTTACATGGCCATGTTTGGTATTAATACAAAGGCCAGACGCTGTCCTGTCCAATGACACCTCGCTTGACCTTGTGAGGTGTAAAGATTAGTGACGCAGGGTTCCAAAGTCCCTCCCAGTGCACTTTGCTGCAGTGCGGGGGTTTAGGTTTTTGGTGTAACAATTCGTAATAACAGATCGTGCCATCACCTTCACACTTGAGATGGTGAGTTAGTACAGCATCATTGTTCGCTTTAGAATTGAAAAATATTGCTGTGTTAGAAAGAAAAAATAAATTATTTTTTTGTTACATAAAACCTGATGCTCTGGCCTTTCCAGTAATACCTGACATGACCCTGTAGCTGCTATGGTGTTGGAGATAATGAGGTCCAGATGTCCATCAATGCAGACATTGTTATTTTTTCTCTGGGCCTATTCTGGGGCATGGGCCTGGAGCTGCTGCTCCATCTGCCCCTATGTTAATCCGGCCCTGTCCGTGGGTCTAAAGGAGACTTCCCGATCGGACATACATGGTACGTCATCGGTCGGGAAGGGGTTAAAGTTACAACACAGTAGGCTATTAAGCAAGAAATTATAAAAGTGTAAGGAAAAAAACCTCAGCTTTACCTTTTTCAAAGTCATTCTTTAGAGATGTCAGATCGTTGACCTTGTTCACGTCCTCGTAAAAAGTGAGACAGAATCCCATACAAAATAGGTCTGTGTAAGACAAAAACATAACTGGTCTAAGAGTAATGTTAGAAACCTCAGCAATTTTTTAATTTTTTTTTATATATACAGGTTGAGTACCTGTTATCCACAATGCGCTCGGGACCCCAAGCATTTCAGAATCCGATGCTTCAGAACAAGGAGATTGCGGACAGATAGTTGCAATAGTCTTCCTGCTGCAGTTCCCAGCGGGTTTACACACGTTGTGAGCGTTTTGCAGCCTTCCTTCATGGACATGCTGCATGAAGTCTGCATGACTCTGGGCAGCATGTCATGTGCTGGGGCTGCTCAGAGACACCCAGCATATGCCATTGTCAGCTGCAGCACTCAGAAGCTGCGTTCCAAAGCAGCGACCATATGCCAGATAAAAAGTCAGTGACTGTTTATCTGGCATCTCCTCCTGGATGGCCTCCCACCACCTAAAGATCAACATGTCAAAGACTGAACTCCTACTTATTTCTCCCTCCAATGCCTCCCCACCTCCTGACTTCTCTATCACGGTGGAGGGTATCACCATCTCCCCATCAAACCAAGTTCGCGGTCTTGGAGTTGCACGTGACTCTGCTCTTTCCTTCATCCCCCACATCAAGTCTCTTTCCTCCTCCTGCCGATACCAACTGCGTAATATTTCCAGAATTCGGACAGCGGTAAGAAATGTCACCACATAACAACTCCTACACGCCCTGGTAATCTCCCGACTCGACTATTGCAATAATCTCTTATCTGGCCTCCCTCTGTCCCGCCTCTCCCCCCTACAATACATCCTGAACGCCTCCGCCAGGCTAATTCACCTCACCCGCCGCTCTGTCTCTGCGAGTCCCTTCACTGGCTCCCCATCCACTGCAGAATTAAGTTCAAAATCCTTATCCTTAGCTCCCCACTACCTGTCCTCACTAATCACCAAATACACCCCAGCCCGCTCCCTAAGGTCAAACAGTGACCTGCGCCTAGCTTCTCCCCGCATCACCTCTTCCCATGATAGACTACAGGATTTCTCACGCGCAGCCCCCACTCTCTGGAACGCTCTCCCTCGTACTGTCAGACTTTCCCCTAACTTCTCTTCCTTCAAACGCTCCCTTAAAACATTCCTATTTAGGGAAGCCTACCACCCAACTCACTGACACAACCATCAATCACTCTCACCTTACAGTCCTCTCCTCCTGTTTCCAACCCCAACCCTCCCAGATTGTGAGTTCCTACGGGAATAGGGCCCTCATCTCCTCCTGTACTGTTTGTCAAATGTTGTTCAATGTATTGTAACCCTGTCTATACTGTGCCTATTGTACAGCGCTGCGGAATATGCTGGCGCTTTATAAATAAAGAATAATAATAATGGAGCGCCCCATGTCCAGAATCCCCAAAATCCAGATGACTCTGAAAAATCTGTGTTTTTCTACAGCTTCTGAAATGGGCTCCAATTCAAATTAGATTGATTCTGAAAATTTTTTGATTAAGCCATGAAAAACGACGGTGTTGAAATCAAGTGTCAAAATTGGAGAGTGTTTTTCGATTTAGTTCAATACACATGTGAAAGTTTGGGCACTCACAAGTTTTACCAATTTATGGTCAAATGGGTGCTCTAGGAACCATGTAGAGACCAAAGAAAACTCCACATGAAATCCAAAGAAATTGCGTTGAGCAACAATTCATAGAATCAATACAAAAGTCAATGCAATCCACCACGATGGATATTACCTTTTTGAGGCAATACATTTGTGAGACTTACTCCTATTGGAGCTTCCTTGCCAACTGCTGCATTGAATGAAAGAAAAAGAAAATAAAAAAAAAAAAGCTACAGGCTATATTCCAAGTCGGGTGTAAACTTCACCAAAGTTCTGTCAAACTTACCAAAGCCATTAAAGTGCACCTGTTATGGGCAAAATTACTTTTCCCCATATTCCGTTTTAAAGTTTATCTCCTCTCCCTGAAGCCAGTCCCATTTTGACAGACGATGGGGGGCAGACGGCAGTGCGCATCCCACAGGACGGCCTCCTGTCACGATCCACTAGGATCGTAACAGGCAAACAGCGCAGCACTCCGAAAGAGCAGAGGGTGATCCTGTAGGACGGCCCTCTGCTTGGAGCAGCTCCCCTAAACGCGAGCAGCATGCTGCAGTCACATAGGGGTTGGAGAGAATCTTTAAACGAATAGCTCTTATTTTTTACATGATATACTGTAGGTCAGTAAAAAAAATGCTGGCCTATATAAAAAGGGAAAGGCGCCTGTCAAAAGGGTCAAAAGTAATTTTGCCCATGACAGGAATTTTAAAGCGATTAGTAATTTTACCAAAGCCTTGGAAAATAGCTTTCTTTTAGTTTTAGATGTTTCAGTGAAATGCAGAAACTAAAACAAAACATTAATTTTCACTTTTCTTCTTACACAGACTGGGATTTTCCATCTTCCATGATATTCAATTCTCTGACAAGAAATTGACGATCGAGGGGCACCTCTGATAGGCCAGTTTCTATGAAATAAAAAAACACACTGGTAAAAATACAGAGACAAATATATCATGTATATTCCCATACACAGAGGAGGCGAAAAAGTATGGAAAGGTTCGACAATGTGCAGACCAATAACATTATTGTCCTGCAGGATAAGAGGATTTCCTGGGTAGGATATTTAACTGTGCATCATTTATTTTAAAATGTGTAAAATAGGTCCTCCATTAAGGTTTTATGGGTCTATTCATTAAGCTACGAGCAGACATACTGGTTGTAATCAGCTCAGGTACCATGAGGGAATATCGGCATCTTCTGCCAAATTAGCCAGTGTTACCGCTTGTGCTTAACTGAGACAAAAGTGGTAAGTGCAACTCCCTGTGAAACCTTATCTGCCTCTGACAATTACAACTGCTGCTACCACTATGGCACTACTTGCCAGTAACTTGAAGTTGATTGGATAAAAAAAAAAAAAATGATTTGCGGTCCTCGTATGTCTGTCGCCAAAACCCTACTGCGCATGCGTGCGCAACCTGCGGCGGTTGGCTGCGCGTGCATCCAACGGCCGCGGCAAGCACACAGCCGGCGTGCGAGAGGGACAAAACAAATCCGATCCATTGGAGAGGCGCACAGCACAGCCGCCTCTCCAACGGATTGGATTTGTTTTCTGCATCTCCTCCTTGCCGGCCTCCATCTCCTCCGCGCCCGGCCTGCATCTCCTCCGCGCCCGGCCTGCATCTCCTCCGCGCCCGGCCTGCATCTCCTCCGCGCCCGGCCTGCATCTCCTCCGCGCCCGGCCTGCATCTCCTCCGCGCCCGGCCACCATCTCCTCCGCGCCCGGCCACCATCTCCTCCGCGCCCGGCCACCATCTCCTCCGCGCCCGGCCACCATCTCCTCCGCGCCCGGCCACCATCTCCGCCGTGCCCGGCCTGCCATATTACCAGTCTGCCACGCACAATTCCAGTCTGCCACGCACAATGCCAGTCTGCCATGCATAATACCAGTCTGCCATGCACAATACCAGTCTGCCATGCATAATACCAGTCTGCCATGCATAATACCAGTCTGCCATGCACAATACCAGTCTGCCATGCATAATACCAGTCTGCCATGCATATTACAAGTTCCCAGCCATATTACCAGTCTGCCATGCACAATACCAGTTCCCAGCCATATTACCAGTCTGCCATGCACAATACCAGTCTGCCATGCATATTACCAGTCTGCCGTGCACAATACCAGTCTGCCATGGATATTACCAGTCTACCATGCATATTACCAGTCTACCATGCATATTACCAGTCTACCATGCATATTACCAGTCTACCATGCACAATACCAGTCTGCCATGCATATTACCAGTCTGCCATGTACAATACCAGTCTGCCATGCACATTACCAGTCTGCCATGCACAATACCAGTCTGCCATGCACATTACCAGTCTGCCATGCACAATACCAGTCTGCCATGCACATTACCAGTCTGCCATGCACAATACCAGTCTGCCATGCACATTACCAGTCTGCCATGCACAATACCAGTCTGCCATGCACAATACCAGTCTGCCATGCACATTACCAGTCTGCCATGCACAATACCAGTTCCCAGCCATATTACCAGTCTGCCATGCACAATGCCAGTCTGCCATTCATAATACCAGTGTGCCTAAATACCAGCCTGCCATGCCATGCATACCATGTGCCATTAAATATAGGCATAATGTATACGCTACAAAAAAATGCCCGCCCAAGCCCAACACAATCTAAGGGGCCCCATGAGCGTACAATCTAAAAGGGGCCCCATGATTTTACAATCCAAGGGGCCCCATGAGTTTACAATCCAAGGGGCCCCATGAGTTTACAATCCAAGGGGCCCCATGAGTTTACAATCCAAGGGGCCCCATGAGTTTACAATCCAAGGGGCCCCATGAGTTTACAATCCAAGGGGCCCCATGAGTTTACAATCCAAGGGGCCCCATGAGTTTACAATCCAAGGGGCCCCATGAGTTTACAATCCAAGGGGCCCCATGAGTTTACAATCCAAGGGGCCCCATGAGTTTACAATCCAAGGGGCCCCATGAGTTTACAATCCAAGGGGCCCCATGAGTTTACAATCCAAGGGGCCCCATGAGTTTACAATCCAAGGGGCCCCATGAGTTTACAATCCAAGGGGCCCCATGAGTTTACAATCCAAGGGGCCCCATGAGTTTACAATCCAAGGGGCCCCATGAGCTTACAATCCAAGGGGCCCCATGAGCTTACAATCCAAGGGGCCCCATGAGTTTACAATCCAAGGGGCCCCATGAGCTTACAATCCAAGGGGCCCCATGAGTTTACAATCTAAGGGGCCCCATGAGCTTACAATCTAAGGGGTCCCACGAGTTTACAATCCGAGGGTCCGGTTCCCGTGAGCTTACAATCTAAGAGGGAAGAGGAACCTACTCGAATATATAAATTCCTTTGTAATTCGCTGTCAGCTGTGCGCGCACCCATCACAGCTGCTCAGTCGGCCCTCCTGTTGCGGATGGGATGGCGATGGACGTGTTACAAACGTATTTATATAGAGAGATACTCTTGGATAGGACATTGAAAAAAAACTATGTGGACTTGAATTCTGACCTGGCGACAACAATAGACTGCCCTCTGGGCAGGCTTTCCACCTAGTACACTAATAATACAACAGTAGAAAGGTTTATTCCAAAAATCAACTGGCAAGTTAGGAGATCACGGTTGATCATTTTTTAGATGAAATGTACTTTCCTTAATCTTACAAATAAATTGATATACCCATGTCACGCACGCCGTAGGAAATACCGGCAGGATTGGATAAACCAAGTCATAATTTATGAATGATGCATTATTTTAACTGTGACATTTAACTTCCATTGTCCAGAATAGGAGGAAGGTGCAAAGAAACAAAATAAAAGTATCATGAAAGTCTAGGTTGTTGCAAAGGTAGTAAATCTTTCCTCGCAACCACCCAAGCCTGCGACAGCCAAGCTGGACTATTGGTCAGCATACTGACTGCATTTACAAATTTGATATACTCAGTGGCAAAGCAGACCTTTAAAAAGAACCGGTACTTACCAAGTTCACTTGACATGTCGTATCCCATCTGGAGATGGATACTGCATTGGTCATAAAAATCAATGCGATAACTCATCCCTTGAGGAGATACTGTAGACCATGAGTCAAACTTTGAAATTCAGATGCTTTGGAACTGCATCTCCCATGTTGCTCAGGCAATCGAATGAATAGCTGTGCACTGGAGGGCCAAGGTTCCTTACCCCTGCCGTAGACTATACATACCAGGTACCACCCTCCGTGGGGTGAAGCAGTGAGAGGGCCATCACGTTGTGCTGTGTGTATTGCCTCTTAGTGATGACGTCATTGCCTGACATGCCAGTCAGAAGGCCGACTAGCAAAGAGGGTCTAGGAGTCAGCGGAGGGCCTCCCACTCAAAGCTGTCACTCATCCCGGTGACATGCCACTGGAAGGGAGTGACAGCAAAACCTTGATTTGAAATTACTCCTAATTTCCCATTATAGGTGTTGGGAAAAAAACAAACTGCTAAACACATATAAGGAATGATTCCCTGTCCAATGATCAACATAAGATAAGGAATGCCTTTTCAAAAAGGCAGTAAAAAAATTTAAAAAAAGAGTTGGGCATTACAGGTGTATGTTGAATAATAATTCAGTAAACTGATTATATATATTTATACAATCATTAAAAAGCTTCAGGTACCTATAGAAGTTAATTCAGCCAGAATGCTCTAGATTTAACTTGATCTTGTACAGTAACAGATTCCCTTTGTAAACCGAGTAAGCACATGTACCTGCCGTTAGAACAGAAACTGTGTATTTGTACTTGTTGAATTCCAAATATTCTCTAATAAGTTCATTTATCAGCAGATTTTCATGTGAAAGTGTTGGCCTGGGTTCATTCTCGTCATCTAAAGCCTCAAACACTGCAGCCCGGACACTTGCTTTAAGTTGACCAATAACACCTTGTTTGTCCAAGGTATCCTTCAGCACTGAAGAAAGATAAAATCAGTGAGAGCAAACATTCTGGAATAATGAATAAAATAATAAAGATTATGCGCCTTCTTTCCTTCTATTTCTCCTTGGTTGACAGACGTAAAAAAAAAATCATCAAAAATCAAGTAAAAAGAAATACAATTTAAGTGGGATATTATTGAAAAGGTCAGTAGCACTTACTGAAGAGGAGATTGAGAATGGCGCACTTTGAACCTCTCTAAGGGCATTCTGCCAGCCCTTCTTTCTGACATCAGTCCCTATTCCCTAAATTGTGATAAAATGGGGATGTTAAACAGGAAAATCTGCACCTGCAGGTTTCCCCGTGGTGTCCCCATTTTAGCACGATATTCCAGGGGAAGGCACTAGCTCAGCACCTCGCCCTGGAACACAGCGGTAACTGTTGGGATACCCGTGGTGGCGCTTCTGCTCCGCTGGGAGTATCACCTGTTGGGAGTCCATGGGACTCCATGAAGGTTTGCTCCTCCGGGATGCAAGATCATTCAGTCTGACTGAAGAGGCCAACAGGAGATGGCGAAATGCATCTCAGAGATCCCCTCCTTTATTGTTTTTACTATTTTAGGTTATGTTGTAATACTAATAAACCCCCTATTTTAGCACCAGCCCCCTCGCCTCCCTGTTTTTTGTTATAGGAACTATATCCAGCAGGACATACCCAGGCGATAACAGGAGAACCCTGGACGCCAACCACTTCAGGACCAGGGCAGATGAGAAGACAGCTAAAAAGAGGGGAAAAGGGTCACCTTTATGTACCCACATGCACACACAGTGAGCCGGAGTGAGAAGAGGCTCCTGACCACGTGAGTGGATTCCTTTACGCTTGTCACTGTTCTGGCTAAATCGCAGTGTGCACTATATGTCCATCTATTGTTTTTGAGGGGACAAGGGATCTAGATTATCCAGAACACACAGAGCAATTCCAGCTACCTGCAAACAACTTCCAGAACAAGCAAACTCCTGGACATATAAGGGTTTTCACCTATACAGGAACCCACTCTCTTTAAGCGCCATTGTGCCAGACATACACAGGACACTACCCCAAGAATTTATTTAAAAACTATTGAACACAATCTCCTTTCATTACTATATAAAGTAAGAGTGACTGTGTCAGGAGCAGATTTGTCATAGTGCACTACGCACTTTAGCCACAAGGTGGAACCACTACACTACATAAAAGGGAATCAAATACTTATACCTTCCCTTTATAAGTAAAGGCATACTAACCTGTGGCTTTTTTTGCACAATAGAGCACATAAAAATAAATAAAAAAAAATATATCAATATTTTGCACTTTCTATAAAGATTTATGCACTTGCACTTTATCTGATATTTTGTACCCGTTTTACTACTGCATTTTTACTGTTTGTTTGCCAATAAATAAAATTTATAAAAACAGGCAAAGTATTTTACCAGGAAGGATACATTTAGAGTTCTCTCCTTTTCAAGTATGTCAAATATATATTTCTTATATGTATAATATGTCTATTTATACACGTCTTAAACTGCTCAAAGATTGATGGCGTTATAATTCTGTGGAAGGCTCAACAGAAAGTATCCACTTTTCCCTGTATCGCTGACATACACATACAGGGTTATTCAGAGAGGTGAAAAGCAGGAGAATGACTGGAGAATTGAAAATTCTAGGTCAAATTAGCAGATTTGGATAGTGAGATGAATGGGATAATTTTTCTGGTTTGGCCATTTTGACCTAGGATTTTCCATTCTCCAGTCATTCTCCTGCTTTTCACCGCTCTCTGAATAACCCTGATATTATTTTGGCATTGCACTAGGCACTTTTAGTCAAAAGACCAGTCATCACTTGTGCTTTATACATAGTTAATGATTATATTCCCAGCTGTACAGCGCCAGACAGGGGATACCCTTCTCTGTCATGTCATCATTAATGAATGAGCTGCCAAGTATGTGGTCTCCAATCAATGCTACAGCTCCAGTCATATTCCACCTGAGACGCATATTTATCCTGCCACTCAGCAGTTGTGCCATGTTACTTTATATTACATTAACTGGGCATCTCACCCTTTATATAGATCAGTGTTTTGTTTTTTACCTCTGACCCATAGAATAGAAAAGCAGAAAAAAGGGCAGATATTGGCTGTTCACACCTGCGCGTTTTTGACACGAGTAATATGTGCAAATGTAAAAAACGTAAAAAGTGTACACGCTGCAGTCTATGGCTGCGAACGCACTGCAATACGCCCCCAAAAAGGAGCTCCTGTACTTCTTTGGGCGTAGGACGTTTTACAGCGTGTTCCTACACTGTAAAATGCCTAGGTGTGAACAGGCCCCATAGGAAATCATGGAATTTCCGTGTTTAGGCGTTCTACAGCACACAGGAACACGCTGTAAAACGCCCAGATGTGAACTGTGCCTTAAGGTCCCCCCCCCCCCCCCCATCTAGCCCCATCTGGCTGGTACAGCCTTGAGAAGCCAGGGATTTCTCTGAGTGGATGAACCATTGCTACTCTATGGGAACTGTCACTGCCGAACAGCACTGTATGTGCAGGCAAGTAGCCAAAATTAGGCGAACTGGCTGCTCTCTGAATAGCAGAATGGCCCCCAAATGTCACTGAATTTCAGTGTCCGTTTACATGTCGGACCTCTCTGAATAACCCGTGTTTGCCAATTCTCCCCAGACCCTCCTCTGCCACCTTTTTAGTCCTCACTGTGATCCCTGCCACTCTCCTCAGCCGCTGGAATTCCTTTCCGCCCCTAATCCATCCTGTCACACTCAGTGATCCTCTGCCGGTGTTGTGTCGGATCTGGTTCCTAGTCGAGAGCTGTTCCAAGCAGCCATTTCTCACTCAGTTTTTGGGGTTTATTTCTGACAGACATTTTGTATGAAAAAAATATATAATTTTACACTGAGAAACTGTCAATGTAAAATATATTTAATAATTATTTGGTTTATTATTTAGGCATAAGCACTTTTTTTCTATACATACCAGTTTAAAGGGTCCTTTTGTTTAAGCCTATTTAATGTTATGCCGTATTTATTTATTTGTTTGCACTGTAAAACTGTACATAATTTGTATAAAACCAACGGCGGCTTTGAACAGCTCTCAACAAGGAACCAGCTCCGACACAACACCGGTCTCTAGCAACCTCGGTGTGATCTGTCCCCGTCCACGTTGTCCTGTAGCTCCTCTGCACCTACTGGAGTAAAGCTATCAGCCAGTTACAAATCAGTGGTAATGCTATCAGCCACTTCTTTCAGCTATCAGCCAGTTACAAACCAGTGGTAATGCACAAAATAAAATCTCCCATTGGACCAATACTTTGACATTGCAGATAAGTCGTACACCCCCACCACTATGATATCGAACGATATGGTAAGTTTTTACTGTGGAAATTTAAAGATACAGAACCCCAAATATCAATCCATTGCTTATATTGTCACTTTTTCCCAATACTTCAAAATGGCTTGAAAATAAAATCTCCCATTGGACCAATACTTTGACATTGCAGGTGCGTCGTACACCCCCACCTCTATGAAACACAGCTAATACAGCAAATTACAATTTTAGAATACAAATTAACTCGGGGTATCTGGCATATCGTCACAGTGACCTTTCTTAATTAGGAAATTGATTTCCCTCTTCAAAGATATGAATTATACATGTTCCAGGGCACATATAGTAACATTTGTCCTGATAAACATGGCTGTCATGGCAACCCTTATTGTGACACTCCCACCTTTGACATAAAAGTCGTGTATTGGGAAAAAGACACAATATAAGCAATGGGTTATTTGGGGTTCTGTATCTTTAAATTTCCACAGTAAAAACTTACCATATCGTCAAAGTATTGGTCCAATGGGAGATTTTATTTTGTGCATTACCACTGGTTTGTAACTGGCTGATAGCTGAAAGAAGTGGCTGATCGCTTTACTCCAGTTCTGCACCTGTGCTGGAGGAGAGTTGCTGTGTGAAGGGGTGGGACATAACGAGTTTCACAACATGATCATCCCGGTTCAGCCTCAGTGTGCAGGGGGCTCCCACTGGCCCTTCTGAGCTTTACTGCAGGGCTAAGGAAAGCAGGGGGAAGCAATGGTGTTAGTTGGCCATGTCCCCCTGCGATGACTGAATGGAAGGGGGCAGTCGGCCGCATGTGGAAGTGAGCCCACTGATTGAAGCCGTCAGTATTTTGGGCTATATCCAGATACTCACGCCGAGCCACCTCCAGCAACACTTTTAACACTTCCTATGCCGGGCCATGCGTGCTAGGCACGGATGATGAGCAGTGTTAGACCGCGGCGGGGAGTGTATGTACACACTCCATGTTTAACTATTAAGATGTAGCATTTTATACGCACATGACCTCTGCACCCGACAGACACTGTCCGGAGGAAAAGGTGCTTCACTGATGCAGCCCGCCTATACTCTTACCACAGCCGCGCTTACCCGCTTTTAGCTCGGTCACTGTCGCCATGATTGTTTTGGCAAAATGGCAACCGTGCCAATCAGAGCGAGTTTGAGGGTAACGTCACCTTGGCAACCAACGCGCAGGCGCACTCCCCTCCAGCCTGAAGAACGCGCTGCCCCCTTCTGTTGGCGGGAATGTTCCAGAGGCGTGGCGCGCGAGCTGTGCTTAGTTACCTCAGAGCGTTGCTGTGCTTAGTTACCTCACAGCGTTACTGTGCCTTTTCCCCATCTACTCTCCGTCGCCGCGGAGAAAGATGCGTGCGCATCCAGAGGTGCCGGATGCGTGCGCAGCCAACCTAAAGGGCGGCGTGCGCATCCAGGAGAGCCGGATGAGCGAGCAGTTAACCTGAATGCAATGTATAATACCAATCTGCAAACCATAATCCCAGTCTGCCATGCACATTACCAGTCTGCCATGCACAATACCAGTCTGCCAGCCTTTTTACCAGTCTGCCATGCACAATACCAGTCTGCCAGCTTTATTACCAGTCTGTTAGCCTTATTACCAGTCTGCCATGCACATTACCAGTCTGCTATGCACAATACCAGTCTGCCAGCCTTATTACCAGTCTGCCAGCCTTATTACCAGTCTGCCTGCCTTATTACCAGTCTGCCATGCCCAATACCAGTCTGCCATGCCCAATACCAATCTGCCAAGCCCAATACCAGTCTGCAATGCACAATACCAGTCTGCCAGCCTTATTACCAGTCTGCCATGCACAATACCAGTTTGCCAGCCTTATTACCAGTCTGCCATGCACAATACCAGTCTGCCAGCCTTTTTACCAGTCTGCCATGCACAATACCAGTCTGCCAGCCTTATTACCAGTCTGCCATGTACAATACCAGTCTGATAAGCACATTACCAGTCTGCCATGCACAATACCAGTCTGCCAGCCTTTTTACCAGTCTGCCATGCACAATACCAGTCTGCCAGCCTTATTACCAGTCTGCTAGCCTTACCAGTCTGCCATGCACATTACCAGTCTGCCATGCACAATACCAGTCTGCCAGCCTTATTACCAGTCTGCCAGCCTTATTACCAGTCTGCCATACGCAATACCAGTCTGCCATGCCCAATACCAGTCTGCCATGTGCAATACCAGTCTGCCAGTCATATTACCAGTCTGCAATGCACAATACCAGTCTGCCAGCCTTATTACCAGTCTGCCATGCACAATACCAGTCTGCCATGCTGCATAATACCAATGTGTCATAATACCAGTGTGCCTAACTACCAGCCTGACATGCCATGCATACCATGTGCCATTATATATACGCATAAAGTAAATATATGCATAATGTATACACTACAAAAAAAATGGCCACCCAAACCCAACACAATCTAAGGGGCCCCATGAGTTTACAATCTGAGGGGCCCCATGATCTTACAATCTAAGGGGCCCCATGATCTTACAATCTAAGGGGCCCCATGATTTTACAATATAAGTGGTCCCTGGAGTTTACAATCTAAAGGGTCCCACGCGATTACAATCTAAGGGGTCCCACGAGTTTACCACCTGAGGGTACTGTTCCCGTGAGTTTACAATCTAAGAGGGAAGAGGAACCTGCTCTAATATATAAATGCCTTTGTAATGTGCTGTCAGCTGTGCGCGCACCCACCAGACCTGCTCAGTTGGCCCTCCTATTGCAGATGGGATGGCGATGGACGCGTTACAAACGCATTTATATAGAGAGATATTCTTGGATAGGACATTGAAAAAAATATGTGGACATGAATTCTGAGCTGGCGACAACAAGAATAGACTGCCCTCTGGGCAGACTTTCCACCTAGTTATTTATAAAGCAACATCATATTCAGCAGAGCCAAAGAAATTCTCCATATCTAATGTTGACGTTGGTGTGGAGTAACTGGACATAACCAGTAGCACAACACTTTTTAGAAAAGGGTCATTCTTTACCAACCATGAAATTTATAGCCTTGGAACATGTACCGGAATCGAAAAGAGGAGGTGACCGGAGTAATCATTTTCTTCGTAGGGAAGCATTCTGGATAAGAGAACTGGATACAGTAAACCCTTCGAGGACTAAATGAAAAATTCTTTCTTACCTTTTTTGTAGAAGAGCAAACCACTTTTTCAACAGCTGTATGTTTCCTTTTTATTGAATATCTACTTTTCATTATTCATATATTATAATTTTTGCTCTGCCACAGTTGGTAGGTGGTATCTCAAAGTTTGGGACCACAAATGAGTAAATAATTATATTCTCTTTCTCCCTCCCACATGACCCGTTGTCAGATGAGGATATCAATCTTCATGTACATTTTGTCATGCCTGCTGGTGCTCCTGCAGTGCGGCCTTCCCAACAGAGAGGGCGCCAGTCTCTGAATCAGGCCACTTTGATTGCCGCACCTGGTCAGGGATCTAGGCCTTTAAATATCAGTCACAGTCTGTGCTCTGGGCCCTGACGTGGTTATTTCTAGCCCTCAGCGCGTTTCTATAGCTTATGCATATTGGTTTTCTGGTTTGACTTCTGGCTGGTATATGGACTGTGTTTTCTGCATTATCCCTTGGCATATGTTTATCTCGTGTACCGACCTCTGGCTTGTTATTACTACGTTATCTCTCCTGTCCCTGATCTGTACTTCTATATATTTTAGATTAGTACCTGGCCATTCTAAGGACCAGCTTCTCAGTTTAGGGTTCTTTCTTGCCTTTCTGGGTTTTGTCTGCGTGCTGGGTGACTCTATATCCTTACACATTTTTTGTAAATGCCTGTTATGTATCTCTCTAAGGCTAGGGTCAAACTAACGCATTTTTCGCGTTGTCCGTGAAAAAGTGCGTTCGAACGAATGGACGTATTTTTTCACGGAATATGCGATAGCGGTCATACGATGCGCATTTTCGTCCGTGATTTTGTACGTCTCATCAATAAAACACTTTTTGTGTCTGGACGTTATGTTGGCCGGACATTAGCAGCGTCTGACGTCTCCTAATCACGCACACATGCCGTTAGCGGACGCAGCGCACTCTGTACGTCCGTACTAGCGGTTCTACGTTCTTGAAAAAATGCGTTCGTTTGCCACTTGCGTTGCGCTGCCGCACTTTTGTGCGGCCGTTCTTCGTATGCTGCCCGGCATTGGACGTCATTTGCTGCTAGCACGGCCGTGATTTAGTGCTGCTAAACGCACGTTAATACTGCGTTAGTCTGACCCTAGCCTAACATACCTAATCTATTTATGTTAATTAATGTCTCTTCTGGTATAGAGAAAAATATATGTAATTTAAAAATATTTCCAAAAAGTTTTTTCTAAATTTTTTTCCATTTTTTTCTATATTATTTCGAACCCTTATTAGGATTTTTGTAATATTTGGCTGATTATTAATATTTTTTGCTGCTGGATTTTCTCTTGCCAAGGTTATCGGTTTTTGAAATTAATATGTTTTCCTTTTTGATACGTTTACTTATTTCAGTAAACTTAGAACATGCATTTCAAGTTTTATCCACCATATTTTTTATACGGATTTGTGTTTTTAGTTAGTAAATGGAGTTGGAGGAGGGCACGCCCAAGCTTCAAATGGAGTAATAAATAAGAGAACAGTCTGTGTAACTGATCTGTAGATAGTCTTTTTCAGATGGCTGAAATTAGTCCAAAATAAAGAAGGTAGATTAAGGCTGGGGTCAGACCAGCGCACTTTTAATGTGCGTTCTGGCGCACATAATTACGGCCGCACTAGCAGCAGATGATGGGCAATGACGGCCAATATACGATGTACGGCCTCACAAAAGTCCGGCCGTGCAACGCAAGTGGAATTTGAACGCATTTTTCTGAGAACGCTGAACCGCTAGTACTGACGTACTGAGTGCGCAGCTGCGGCATAGCGGCGTGTTTGCGTGATTAGGAGATGTCAGACACTGCTAATGTCCAGCCTACATAACGTCCAGACGCAAAAAGAGTTTTATTGACGATCCGTACAAAATCACGACCGACAATGCGCGTCGTCTGACCGTTTTTGCGCATTCCGTGAAAAAATACGTCAATGCGTTCGGACGCACTTTTTCACGTTCGCGGGGAAAAATGCTTTCGTCTGACCCTAGCCTTAAATACCGTGTCTCTGAATAGCAGTCTATTCCAAAAAGTCTGTTATGTACCTCAAATAAACAGTCTTGGCCGCTGGGCAGGTCTCTGCAAGCTCCGTGGCAAACCAGATGGTTAATAGGTAGTAATAACTCGACACAAGTCCTGTGGTGCTGAGCCAATATGGGTGAATAAAGCAAAAAAAATAAAATTTTACCCAGTCAAAAGTTCACCCCTCGGTAGTTCCGTCCCTCAAGATGTCCGCAGGGAACTTCAAATAAATAGACCAGACACGAGAGTCTTAGACCTGGAGTCCTCTCTCACGGGGAACGCAGTACTTCCAAGATGTGCTCCTTACGTCTGCCTCCTTTGAGCTCCACCGCAGATGGGGAAAAAAATACTTGAATGGGATAGCTTGATAAACGAATTTATTGAAATTCAATAAAATAACACCTTACATCAATATGATGCTCCAGATAAAATAAAACAAAAAAATGAACAAGCCAAATGCGTTTCACGCCTCGCTGGCGCTTCCTCAGTGGCAATAGAAAAGACAAATGGACTTGCATGCTTTAAACACATTAATATACTCTCAGCATCCAAAGACACCAGCAAGTTAATCATTACCAACCGGTGTGAACAATTAAGACACAAACTGCAATTAAGCCTTTTAGCAGAGGTGTTCTAAACGAAATCAGACAATTTCCCTTGAATGAACCTTATGATATACACATTGATATAGTAAAATAAATAAAATCGAATTGATAAATGACAATTCAGAGACTTCAACAATGTATCACAAGTAAAAAATAATAAGAAGAAACAAACGAGTTTTCAAGGGCGATATAGAGGATTCTATTCTGAATCCAATACCTCTAAATCAGGATTTAATTTGTCTAGGGAACTTGCTAGTGCAAAAATACACGCTTGACAATGAAAGATAATATCACCCTTATCATACATAATATTTCTACTTAGATTAATTAGAGGGAAAAATTTAAATGGTCCGTGTCGAACCGTAAAATTTGAATCTAAAATAGATAAAATTGTGCAAAAGGGCGAGAGTAAGAATTTGGTTAAATGCAACCATACATGAAACCTTCAAAAGAGAGTAAAAAAATAAATAAAAACTTGCATCTCCATGGGGTAGCAATCAATTCTAGCAATCAATGCCTCTTGATAGCAGAAAAAATAAAGATAAACAAATGAAAGAAAAAAACGCTGGAAGGCTACCAGACTCATAATAGGAACATGCCACTATGTGGGAAATAGCGGAGAAACGTCCATGTGGACATAAAAATGAAGAAAAATGAAGGATGGTTGGATTTTAAGACCGGGTAAAAAATAAATAAAAATTATGAAAAATACAAATAGAAATCGGCTACCTGGTCTAAAAGGTGCCTAAAGGAACTAAAAGTGTCTGCAGGGAACCAACATGTGAAAGGAGGCTTATCTCTCAATGAACAAAATATGTCCAGAAGTATGAACTGTAATAAACATAAAAAACAGCTGTATTGCAAAACCCACCGGGAGGCCTATAATTTCAGGCATTCATTTCCTCACAAGTAGATTATCTCAATACATAGATACATTATTACAATTTATTTATATACTACAAGGTGGAAAGCCTGCCCAGAGGGCAGTCTATTGTGGATATACTGCCCCAGCTCATGGATATATGCCCCAGCTCATGGATATACTGCCCCAGCACGTGGATATACTGCCCCAGCTCGTGGATATATGCCCCAGCTCGTGGATATACTGCCCCAGCACGTGGATATACTGCCCCAGCTCATGGATATATGCCCCAGCTCATGGATATACTGCCCCAGCTCATGGATATACTGCCCCAGCACGTGGATATACTGCCCCAGCTCATGGATATATGCCCCAGTTCATGGATATACTGCCCCAGCACGTGGATATACTGCCCCAGCTCATGGATATACTGCCCCAGCTCATGGATATTGCCCCAGCTCATGGATATTGCCCCAGCTCGTGGATATATTGCCCCAGCTCGTGGATATTGCCACAGCTCATGGATATATTGCCCCAGCTCGTGGATATTGCCCCAGCTCGTGGATATACTGACCCCCAAGCTCTCATGGATATGGCCCAGCTCAGACCCCAGACCAGACATGGGGCGGCTGTTCGAATGCTCTATCGGCATTCGGACAGCCGCCCCTGGAGCTCCGTCTCCGCATACTTACCTGCTGAGCGGCGAAGGGAAAGTTTCCCCGCTTCCGCTCATTGAAGGACCCAAGCCGCGGTCACGTGGGACTCCCACGTGACCGCAGCTTGGGTCCTTCAAAGAGCGGAAGCGAGGGAACTTTCCCTTCGCCGCTCAGGGGTTGGATGCACGCGGCAGCCGGGTAGAGGCTGCGAGCGCATCCGGCTCTACAGGATGCGCGCGCAGCCTCTACCCGGCTGCTGCGTGTGCATCTTGTAACCGCCGCGGCGAGCGCACAGCCGGCTCGTGCCGCGGCAGTTGCATGCGCACGCAGCCAACCGCCGCTGGTTGCCCGCGCATGCGCAGAGTAGGCTTGGCGACGGACATGCCAAGCCTTACTCTTTTATAGTATAGGATTGCTGCTTCCCAGTACGTGATTTCTAAAAGAAGGTTTTTCGGAATTTCCTTTTAAATTCCTACGCGAGGTCTTGGAACCAATGCGGCTCACCTACATGTGAGTGCATTATTTAAATTGACCCATTGTTATTATATCTTAACAATATTGCACTAGGGGAGTGTATTGTTTTTCTTTCCGTGATTTACTGCAGAGGAAAGCTGTTGAAGAAAACCACCACATTGGGGGTACATGGGCACCTGAATATCTTTGAAGACCCATAATTGACATCCATCCTAGAGCCTAGGTTAGGCTCATTTATATGTGAGTAGAACCATCACTCCCCTATCTTCTACATATGGTGAATCAATATATTGCGCAATGACATCTCTTTTGTAGAGATGCCTCATTCAAGAGTGACTTTTGGGAAGATTAAGAAGATTGATTGAAGGACATGTAAAGTGATATTTCGTATTTCCAGCCTTGTACTGGCGCTCCATTGACTGTCCAACATTATTACAACCGGCCGTCAAAATGATTTCATCGTACCTGAGGGACACCATGCATCTCCTACAGCTACTTGATCTCTTTGAATGTGATGATTCATTTTTGCTTGTTACCTGCGACGTTCGTTCCTTATACACCATTATTCCACACGATAAAGGGGGCGCAGCCACTCGCCATTTTTTAGAACAACAACAGCTATATGAAAAAAATATAATTTTTTTAGTTTTAATGGTACATTTTATCTTCAATGGAAAGGAACTTCGATGGGGACCAGGTTTGCGCCCAGCTATGCCAATCTTTTTATGGCATTATGGGAAGCCCAATGGTGTCCACGCTCGGCGCAGAACCTGGTCCTCTACCGTCAATATATCGATGACCTGTTTTTCATTTGGAAAGTGGGTGAGGATAGTCTCAATGAATTCCTTAGTGAATTGAATCAAAATGACTGGGGCATCTCTCTAGAAACCCATTTCCATGGGAGCGAAGTTAACTTTCTCGATCTAACTTTGTTTGTTGAGGTTTTTTTTAAAAACTAAAACTTTTTTCAAGCCCGTAGACACAAACAGTTTCATAGAATTCACTAGTTGCCATGCCAAGGCTTGGTTTAATAGTGTTCCCAACAGCCAGCTAACGCGATTGCGGAGGAATTGCACGGATGTTGTGTCTTTTGAAACTCAGTCCCAGGAGATGAGCCAGAAATTCATTGAAAAAGGGTTCAATAAAGATAAAATTGACTCTCTTATCCTTCAAACTAAGGAGAAAGATAGAGGGGATCTTCTTAAATATAAAACCAAATTGGTGGAAAAAGCACCAGTTATACCATTTATTTATAATTTTAACAGTCAATCAAAAGACATTAATAGGAGTATTCAGAGGAATTGGAAAATCCTCTTGGAAGACCCGTCGTTACGAGAACTTTTGGAGGATAGACCCCAAATTGTTAATCGTGGTGCATCAAATATTAAACAAAAGGTTGTTAGATGTGTTCAGAAAAATAATCCAACTCGGAATCCCTTTCAGATTAAGGAAGGTTTTTATAGATGTGGCTATTGTTTAGCCTGCAGAAACCTAAAACTTAATAAATGTCACTTCTCCACCTTTGAATATAAGGAAAGTTTTAGGCTGAAACAGATTATGAGCTGTCAAACCAAAAATGTTATATATGGCTTAATATGTCCCTGCAATCTAATTTATATTGGAAGGACAACGTGCCCATTGCATGTGAGAATCATGGAACATGTAAGAAATATACGTAAAGGGCATGAGAAACATCCTTTATCTGCTCACTTTTTACAGAAACATAACAAAGATCCATCAGGCTTAAATTTTTTTGCACTGAAAAAAATTAATAAAGATTGGTGAGGAGAGGTCTTTGTTAAGAAAATTAATGAGGAGGAGATGAAACTAATATTTATGTTTGATACGTTCATCCCAAAGGGTTTGAATTCTGATTTCGAGCTCTGTCATTTTCTCTGATTATCCTCCCTTTATCTGGTTCTACAATACAGCTGTTTTTTATGTTTATTACAGTTCATACATCTGGACATAATTTGTTCGTTATCAACCTCCATTGAGAGATAAGCCCCCTTTCACATGTTGGTTCCCTGCAGACACTTTTAGTTCCTTTAGGCACCTTTTAGACCAGGTAGCCGATTTCTACTTTTATTTTTCATTATTTTATTTTTTATTTTTTTACCCAGTCTTAAAATCCAACCATCCTTCATTTTTCTTCTTTTTTACGTCCACATGGACGTTTCTCCTCTATTTTCCACATAGTGGCATGTTCCTATTATGAGTCTGGTAGCCTTCCAGTGTTTTTTTTTTTTTTTTCCCGGTCTTAATATTTAACCATCCTTCATCCTCCATTCATGTTCCTATTATGAGTCTGGTAGCCTTCCAGTGTTTTTTTTTTTTCCCCGGTCTTAATATTTAACCATCCTTCATCCTCCATTCATGTTCCTATTATGAGTCTGGTAGCCTTCCAGTGTTTGTTTGTTTTTTTTCCCGGTCTTAATATTTAACCATCCTTCATCCTCCATTCATGTTCCTATTATGAGTCTGGTAGCCTTCCAGTGTTTTTTTTTTTTCCTGGTCTTAATATTTAACCATCCTTCATTTTTCTTCTGGTTTAAGTCCACATGGACGTTTCTGCATGTTCCAATTATGAGTCTGGTAGCCTTCTAGTGTTTTTTTTTTTTTCCCGGTCTTAATATTTAACCATCCTTCATTTTTCTTCTGGTTTAAGTCCACATGGACGTTTCTGCATGTTCCAATTATGAGTCTCGTAGCCTTCCAGTGTTTTTTTTTTTCCCAGTCTTAATATTTAACCATCCTTCATTTTTCTTCTGGTTTATGTCCATATGGACGTTTCTCCGGTATTCCCCACATAGTGGCATGTTCCTATTAGGAGTCTGGTAGCCTTCCAGTGGTTTTTTTTGTTTTTTTTTTTTTCTTTCATTTGTTTATCTTTATTTTTTCTGCTATCAAAGAGGCATTATCTTTTGAGAATTGATTGCTACCCCATGGAGATGCAAGTTTTTATTTATTTTTTTACTCTCTTTTGAAGGTTTCATGTATGGTTGCATTTAACCAAATTCTTACTCTCGTCCTTTTGCACAATTTTATCTATTTTAGATTCAAATTTTACGGTTCGACACGGACCATTTAAATTTTTCCCTCTAATTAATCTAAGTAGAAATATTATGTATGATAAGGGTGATATTATCTTTCATTGTCAAGCGTGTATTTTTGCACTAGCAAGTTCCCTAGACAAATTAAATCCTGATTTAGAGGTATTGGATTCAGAATAGAGTCCTCTGTATCGCCCTTGAAAACTCGTTTGTTTCTTATTATTATTTTTTACTTGTGATACATTGTCGAAGTCTGAATTGTCTTTTATCAATTCGATTTTATTTATTTTACTATATCAATGTGTATATCATAAGGTTCATTCAAGGGAAATTGTCTGATTTCGTTTAGAACACCTCTGCTAAAAGGCTTAATTGCAGTTTGTGTCTTAATTGTTCACACCGGTTGGTAATGATTAACTTGCTGGTGTCTTTGGATGCTGAGAGTATAATAATGTGTTTAAAGCATGCAAGTCCATTTGTCTTTTCTATTGCCACTGAGGAAGCGCCAGCGAGGCGTGAAACGCATTTGACTTGTTCATTTTTTTGTTTTATTTTATCTGGAGCATCATATTGATGTAAGGTGTTATTTTATTGAATTTCAATAAATTCGTTTTTCAAGCTATCCCATTCAAATTTTTTCCCCCCATCTGCGGTGGAGCTCAAAGGAGGCAGACGTAAGGAGCACATCTTGGAAGTACTGCGTGCCCTGTGAGAGGACTCCAGGTCTAAGACTCTCGTGTCTGGTCTATTTATTTGAAGTTCCCTGCGGACATCCTAAGGAGGATAAAGCGCATTTCGGAGACCAACCCTGATGATCTTGTGACATCTTGAGGGACAGAACTACCGAGGGGTGAACCTTCTGACTGGGTAAGATCCGGCTGGGAAAAACCCCAAAAAACATTTTTGCTTTATTCACCCATATTGGCTCAGCACCACGGGACTTGTGTCGAGTTATTACTACCTATTAACCATCTGGTTTGCCATGGAGCTTGCAGAGACCTGCCCAGCGGCCAATACTGTTTATTTGAGGTACATAACAGACTTTTTGGAATAGACTGCTATTCAGAGACACGGTATTTAAATCTACCTTCTTTATTTTGGACTAATTTCAGCCATCTGAAAAAGACTATCTACAGATCAGTTACACAGACTGTTCTCTTATTTATTACTCCATTTGAAGCTTGGGCGCGCCCTCCTCCAACTCCATTTATTTTCTATATTGTTCTTTTTTGGGCAGTTGGACAGACTACCTGGAGGAGTTTATTGGCAGCACCCGTCCAAAAAAATTTTTTTCTTCTCTCTTTAGCGCCAACCTTCACACAGACGTTACTGTTTTTTGGTGTTTTTAGTTAGACCACTTTAGCCTGTGAGCCTGTACAGCTCTTTTGTAGTAATTGGGTATTTCGGCTTCAGTGTTTTTTACGATGATCAGTCACACGGGGTGATGAATGAGCCTGACGTCATTAGGAGGAGACATGACGTCAGGCCGTTAATATGCCGGTAACATGTGGTGGAGGGGAGCACTAAGTGGGTGACTTATTTTTTCTATTTAAGGGGTTGTTTGTATTGTATTCTTATCCTGAAGAAAGTTTACAGAGAGTAAACTGAAACGTCGAACAATAAAGATACCAAGTGATTTATGAAAAGACCTTGAGTGCTGCTTCCTTGGATGTTATCACAGTGAGCTGAGCGTTGCACCGGACAAGCATGCAAATGGAGTCTGAGTGCCAGATTTATGGATATATATATATATATATATATTAGTCAAAATTTCCCCTCGCATTATGCGAGTGAAAATTTAAAGAGGGCAAGTGCAATTGCGCACACAGGCAGCACAATAAATTATTTTGTGCTGCGTGCGCTGCATATTCCGATCGGCGGCTGTGTATTTCTTAAAGCATGCATGGGGAATCCAGGGTGGCGGCCCCCTCTGATGTCAGAGAGGGCGTGCCAGACTGCCCAGTCCCCTGCCAGTGTGTGTCAAAGATGCGCTGGGTCAGGAAAGGCAGCTGCTCCCAGCGTTTCTGTCACTGGCAGAACTACGGGGTTGCTGCTGCAGAGGTGCAGAAATGTATCTGCTGTCAGGCTGGCTGCTCTGAAAGAGTTACAGCTTGTATTGAGGGAGACGGCCCCACAGATTTCACGGAGCTCGCACCCAGGAGAGACACTCTGTGTTTCTATAGCGATGGATAATCTGCGTGGTCTCCTGGGTGTTGGAGCTGTCATTCCGTGAAGTCTGTGTGTCGGAGGAGTGGGGGAGGGGCCAAAGCTTTAACTGTTTCAGAGCTGGCAGACTTTAAGCTGAAACTCTTCCTCCCCAAATTCCCCAGCTTGCCGGAGGCAGGTTCTCCCCACTGTATGTGTCAGAATGTATAATGTGTGTGTGTCAGAGTGTATAATTTGTGTGTGTCTCAGAGTATAACGTGTCAGTGTATAACGTGTGTCAGTGTATAACGTGTGTCTGTGTGTCAGTGTATAATACGTGTGTGTCAGTGTATAATATGTGTGTCAGTGTGTGTCAGTGTATAATGTGTGTGTCAGTGTATAACACGTGTGTGTGTGTGTATAATGTGTGTGTCTGTGTATAATGTGTGTGTCTGTGTATAATGTGTGTGTCTGTGTGTATAATGTGTGTGTGTCTGTGTGTATAATGTGTGTGTGTCGGTGTGTATAATGTGTGTGTGTCTGTGTGTATAATGTGTGTGTGTGTCTGAGTGTATAATGTGTGTGTGTGTCTGAGTGTATAGTGTGTGTGTGTGTCTGAGTGTATAATGTGTGTGTGTGTCTGAGTGTATAATGTGTGTGTGTGTCTGAGTGTATAATGTGTGTGTGTGTCTCAGTGTATAATGTGTGTGTGTGTCTCAGTGTATAATGTGTGTGTGTGTCTCAGTGTATAATGTGTGTGTGTCTCAGTGTAGAATGTGTGTGTGTCAGACACACACATTATACACTCAGTGTATAATTTGTGTTTGTGTGTCTGAGTGTATACGTTGTGTCTGGACAATTTGAGGGATCATTGTGAGTGTAGGGGTCACTGGGAATAACTGGTCAGAGGTATATTTATTTTGTTATACTTCATATTTACATTTATTTAATGCTAATATTTAAGTTTAATAAATTTTAATTATATTTATTCTAATGCTTTTTACATTAATATATTTATTTTTATGTTTTAAAATGTAATATATTTTAATTTGTTTTGATTAAAGATTCCTTGCCCCAGTGCTGCCAATCACTGTGTCACAAAATAAAGAGGCATGGTGTAGCACACAATGGACACTAATGGAAAATAAAGTCCATTTATTTATATTGTTACCTGTATCTGATAATTTAAGAGGGTGTGTTTAGGGGCGGAGTTAAGAGTAGGGGTTAGGTGGGGCAATTGGTGGCGAGTAAATCTTTAGCCCTGGCTAGTGGCTCAGGAGTTGAAATTATTTTGCATCTAGTGCATTCATGTGTAAAATTTTTGGACACAAAATTTTAGAGTTGCAGAAGACATTTACACATCCCAGCAATCTGAATTGCTGGGATGTGTAAATGTCTTCTGCAACTATAAAGTTTATTATTTGTTGTGTGGAGGCTTTTAATCAAATTTTTTTGCACTCCAACACAACTTAAATGAGTAGATATATTTCTATAATCTATAATGGCTCAGATGGAGCCTAAACATCAGTCTGTTTCTCTTAATCTATTATTTTTTTAAAGTGCAGAAAAACAAAGCATTATAAAGGGGCCTTTAAGATGCAAAGGACAATACAAACTATTGCAAAATGAATGTGTATACATTCCATTAACTTTTTGGAGGCAGGGATGTAAGCTCCCACATTAACCCCCCCCCCTATTAAACCCCCTCTTGTCCTCCGAGCAGACACCGCTGTCAGGAGGCCAGTGATAAATCACTTGCTCCTTGTCACTGAGAGGTCAGAGGTTACTGCTTGCCCTGATAGTGTGGATCATGCAGTTAACCCTTTGTGTGCAGAAATAAATATGTATAGCAGCTCCTGCCTCTTTTCAATTACAATTATCTCCAGCTAAGCAGCATTGAAAGAGTGCTCGCTCAGTGTCAGCTGGGATCAGCAATTTTCAGCTGTCATTTTCGGATGGTGTTTTGCTTTCAGGCCGAAACCGACAACCCCATTATCGGCAGATATCGGTGGCCGAAATTCCGGTGCATCCCTGGTAATTTTTTATAGAGCCATTATATGATGAAAGTAAGTATCATGAGGTGCAATAAATAGACCTTGATTTTAATCTTTATAAATTATATATTCCGTTATTGCTCAACTTTTATCCGCTACAAATAGCACACATTGGAAGACTTTTATTGGGTTTTAGTTAGACCCTTATGGTCGTTACCATATTATCTCATTTATTTATTATTGCCATCTCAGGTTTTTTTCAGGCCTTTTCAGTCTCCTTATGTTATCTGATTATTTGATATATGTATACAAAACCCTAATATGGTGATTTACTTTCTTTGTATGTTGTGATGAATCTGGTGATTGAGACTGTTACATGCATGTTATATGGAACAGCCTAGAAACAAAACAGCTACTCAGAGATGCAAGGGACGTCTGGGAGTTGACATGCATCAGAGCATCAAGTGATGTCATTCATCTACGCTGTGCCCAGGATGATCCTTGGCATCCAGGTGGTGGAGGGCATTGGTAATCTGCAACAAAGAGAACCTGATGTTGACGGCCTGGAGCCGTCAAGGTCCCGGGTGCCAAGATGACGTCAGACGTCCGTAACAATAGCGGCCGACACGTGGATGGTTCGGTAATGGAATCATTTGGTTTCAATTTCATTTTTTAGGTTATTCCACAGGGAGAGTATTTAAATAAAGACCACTTTCTGATATGGATTCATTCCACATTTTTCCACTGAAGAAACGCCAGAGCGGCGCAAAAAGAGTTTTGTTTTATATACATTTTTTTGCTTTGTCACATTTTGGCAATTTTATTAAATTTTGTTTTTTATGTACCTACTGTTTGAGGTATTTATCCTGGAACAATTTTAAGGTTTTCTGACAAGTTGTACCTGGGAACACAACTCAGGGGCGCAAGATCCTCAAGCTGACTAGGGCTCACAAGAGGGTAAGTGTGGATTTGTTACATTTAATGATACTCCTCTGGATTACATGTGGTTCTGCACCATGAAGTTGTCTGTGATTGTGTTTTTGAGATCTTGATCCGATTACCAGGAGTGCTGTGGCTGGGGAGCTGGCCCGTAATAGCCCCAAGGCGCTTTAACACGAGCAATTGAATTCAGGAAAGTGTGAGTTTGTATAACCCACTTAGATTGATCTCATATGAGATTGTACAATATTATGCTATGTGCTGCACTTTATGTGTTGTAGATACTTTGGATAGATCACAAGTCGAGTTCTGCTTATGAACCTCCTCGTATGGAATAGAATAAAGGATGTGTTTATTCTTTGTTTACTTGTATGCACACGTTTGGGGTTAAGGCAACGTTGTTCTATGTACTGTTTTCTTTTATGTATTCACATACAACAAGGATTTGCAGTGTGCACGTCTCGACAGCTGATTCCATCTATGGTTATAAACCTGGGGCTGATACCCCTTTCTTTGTAAAATAATCTGGTATCTGGGAAGCGCTATTTACCCGTTTTTTTATGTATACCAGGGCTTGACAAATTTGCTTTGAATCTAGGAGCCAGCTGCAAACGTTAGGAGCCAGGATTTTCTTCAGACTAAGGCCGGTGTTAGACGAGCGCACTAGATGCGCCCGTACTGATGTGCCTAACGGCGTTCGTTGCAGTGTTGTGATGCTGCAACGGGCACTGACTGCACTCAGCGAGGTGTTAAGATGGGCGTCAGAGTGGAAGGAACGTCCACTCTCAGAATTTCCTTCCACTCTGCAAAACGCTCGTCTGACCCCGCCCTAGCAAAGCTTAACAACTAAAGATTCACGGTACCATTTTCTTAAGACCGTGTACCGATACGTTTATTTATATTCAAAAGTTTTTTATTTTTGAAAAGAATCGGCATAACAGCATACTGCAAAGTAATGGATGGCCTCGCAGCGCCAAGGTATGTCGTCCGAAAAAACACAGCAAGATAAAACATATAGTGAAGTCATCGAAGAGTAGCGATATGTAAGCAAAAAACATCCCCTAGTCTCATCTACAGAGAGTCAACATAGCAAATAAACGACTGCATGAAAGTACTGTTGAGGTTAGCGAACATAAGAATCATGAAACATCATGAAAGGAAGGGGGGAGTAGGAGCGTAAGAAAATAAAAAAGAAAATTAAAAACAACAAACATCAAAAATAAGGAGAGGGGGTCGGGAAGCAAAAACTGAAGGTAGCGGCAAAGGCCCGAAATGTGCCGTCCTTGGCATGTTCCCATTAGTCCAAAGGACCATGGAGGGCCAAGGGGGACAATTGGCACTAGGCAGGGGCACTCGGGAGGCCAAGTTGGGCGCCAGGCCACAACGGCGGTCCTCAAGACAGAACTCAAAGGCAGCAGGGTAGGCCACAAACTGGCCGACGGCTGTCCTGTTCCGACGGCAGAACGCAGGAAAATCGCAGCTGTGCTCCGGAGGGGGACAGAAACGGGCCCGGAGCAATCCACGTAGTGGCCGGCCCCGCAGGAACTCCAATAGTAGGTCTTCTAGGTGGAGACTCTGGTAAAAATCGCTGGAATCAGGAAAGGCTTGCGGAGCTCCACCAGAGGACGTTTGCTTCCATGCAGTGGCAGCCACGCCCCCTCCCAATATGTTTATTTAACCCTTTCGCTGCTGAGGCTTTTCCCGCCCCTGTGCTGAGGTCATTTTTACCTGTTTTGCGCATCATGTTTAAATGTGTTTTGAAGGCTTATTTTAGTATATGACCCAGACATATTATATATCGTTCTTTCCGTCAGACTCGGTAGATTCATAATATGTCATTATTATATGTATACGTTATGTCATGTCTGTATATTATAACAAAAAATGCAATAAAATATGTATTTTCAATAATTTACAACGTGTAAAGTGTTTTTTTTCCACATTTTAACATGCGAGCAATTGCGGTTATATTTTGTATGGGGTGCGCTTGTTAAAAAAATTAGAGATGGGGTCTCGTTACATTTTTTTTTGGGGAAAATGACACTATTTTTAACAAACGCACTGCATACAAAAATCGTTAGTGCAGCATCATTGTTCACATTATAATTGAAATGGGAACAATATTGCTGCATTAACAAACCAAAAAAAAAAAAAAAAGTGTTTATTTTTTTTTTTGTAATTTTTTTTTTTAATTTTTTTTTATTTTAATTTTTTTTTTACAAAATTTTTCACTTTCATGTTTGGTATCGTTGGAACGGCCATGCTCTGGCCGATCCAACCATACCAAAATTTAACCCCTAGCTGCCACGGATCGGGAGATAGGGAGTTCATTGGAACTCCCTTTCTCCACAGTTGGTGGCAGTCAAGGGTTAAGTCCAGGACTAGCGTCATCGTGCTACGCACGATGACGCCAGTCCTCAGGGGGAGTTCCCGGAGGTTTGGCCGACATCCAAGATGTCGGCCAGCTCCGGGAAAGGATCGCGAACCGGCGCTTTTCAGCGCCGATTCGCGATCCAGCTCCCCAGGGGTTAATGCCAGGCATCATTTGGAAGGGCAGGCTGTGCCCTTCCAAATGATGCCTGGGTTAACCCCCGCAGAGCCGCCGATCGGGAGGGAGAGAGGTCCGAAGGACCTCCCCCCCTCCCTTTCAGGCGCCTCCTCCGCACATGCGGGGGGGGGCCTGAATTAGGTGTCATCGCGCCCCCGCGATGACACCTAATTCTGGCGGCTGCTGTTCCGGATGCCGGGCTGGCATCCAGGATGTCAGCCCGCACCGGAGGGGCCAGCGATCGGCCGGAACTCGGCCGAACGCTGACCCCAATGAGAGGACGCGCTCAGCGCGTCCTCAGCACACCAGCGGGAATGCTGAGGACGCGCTGAGCGCGTCCTCAGCAGCGAAGTGGTTAATGTCATGTGACACTTTCCAATAAATATTTTAGGATTTTGCTGAGAGCCTGTCCAATTTATCATAATACTGAAATGTAAGGTCAGACACACCCCATTTATACACAGTCTCTCACAACCCAGGGATGTAGAATTTTAAAAAAAAATCTAGCCAGACTAAACCGTGCCTGGATCAGGGATTGTGTGTTACATACGGTGTGTATACTGTGCTTACACAGTATGCTAATATAACACAGTCCCTGATCTAAGCATCATATACTGTGTACACCACACAGCTGATCCAGGCACAGTATATACACTGTATATAACACACACAGCGAATGTTATAGGCAGTGTACATACAGCTGGGTGAGCTGTGTGCATTGTGCTCCCCCCTCTCCCTTGTTGCCCTCCCCTGCATTCTCCCTCTTATCTGAGGACTTTTTAAAGGACATTTTTTTATTAGCTGGCCTGACTATGTGATGCTTCGGGTCAGGCATGTTCTAAGTCTGAAACAGCGTGCACGGAGTTGAGCGCCCCTCCTCCCTCCCTCCACTCTGCAGCAGAGAGACAGAGGGGACGGCCAGCAGCTCTGTGTGTGCCTGTCACAGGGGTCTGATTTATAACCCCAGACAGACGTGCTGAACAGCCCGACATGAAGGTGTGCACGCTGCCGATACAAATCACAGCGTACACACAGCTTTCCTGAGCTGACAAAGCCTTGTAAAAGGCTTTATGTCTGGCGGGTGAAGTACCCAGCGAGCAGGCCTGGCAGAAGGGGGGCTATGTATACAAACCCGGGCATCAGGACAGCATGTCGCCATGGCGACCCTGGTGCCCAGGTTTGTCGACCCCTGATGTATACACTCATAAGGTGAAGGGAAAGGTCACCTATTTGGGGATACGAGCAAATCCAACTTTATTGTTGCACTGTGTGCCATAGAATTCTTTCTTTATTTTGACTACTGCCACCACCATGTTTCACTGTAGTCACCATGCATTTTTCTTTGTGCTCCTCACCTTTGCGACGCCAGTTTTGAAACCATCCGTCCAAAAAAATTTATTTTGGTCTCATCACTCCAGAGTACAGAGTCCCAGTAGTCTTCTGTTTCAGCATGTCTAGAAATAGGGATGCACCGATACTGATACTAGTATTGGTATCGGTGCAGATCAACGGCGTTTGCACGAGTGCTTAGTACTCGTGCAGATGCCCCCGATACCCAATACCAGAAGCCAGCACTGAGCTGGCTTGCGGGCATCTGAGGGGCTAGGACGGCTATCAGAATGCTCTAGCGGCATTCCGACAGACCCCTGTGGCTGGCCGCATTCCAAAGTCTTAGAGTGGCTGCTCATTGGGAAGCCCTCAGCTGCGATCTTGCAAGATCTTGCAGTTCTAGACATCTCGAACTGTGCAAGAGATCGCAGCTGGGGGCTTCTCAATGAGCGGCCGCTCTAAGACTTTGCCGGCAGCACTCGTTGGGACGCGACCAGCTGCAGGGACCTGTCCGAATGCAGTTAGAGAATTCTGACAGCCGCCCTGTATCTGGTCTGAGGTCTGAAATGTGTTAGTGTGTGGGTGTGTATATATGTTACGGGTAAAGCCCGAAGTGCTGTTAATCCTAGGATTACCCGTGTAATCCTGACATTACCCAAAACCGCTGGGTAAAGCTGCAAAGAAATGAAAATTTCAGACTTTACCTGGGTAATTTTAGGACTAACCAACTGCCCTTGGTTAACAATCTGGAAGAGCTGAAAAATTCGCACTTTACCCAGATAAAGTGCAAATCTGAAGCTTCACCCGGGTAATCTGAGGACTATCCACAGCTTCACCTGGGTAATCTGCAGAGCATCCAACCCTGCTTGGGTAAAAGTGAATTTTGCTATTATCTATGAATATTATCAATGAAAGTGGCAAAAGACAAACATTAAAACGTATTAAGGATATAATGAATATACAGAGTAACAGGATATGTTTCTTATATGAATGTTAAAGAGTAACATGATCTTTATTATGTCTTTTGTGCTCATATATCATTTATAAAAACATAATAACCATTAGGTTACTCTTTATATAATATCTTTATCTTCATAAATAAATTTACAGACAATTAATGCAGAGTTTCATGACAGTTATTTAGGGCTCTATTACGCTCTTAGCGTTAAAACGCGGGCACAAGGGAGGAAAAACTGCACCCGCAGTTTTCCACCTTGCGCTCGCGTTTTAACGCTGGATTATAATGCAGGCGCAAAAAATGCTGCCTGCATTATTATCGTGTGTAAAATCTTGGATGCTCGCGGCAGCGCTGAGCGCAGTCGCGAGCATCCACTCGCTGGAGTCCATAGGACTCCATTGAGTTCCTCCCTGCCGGTTATGTGACCAGCCGGATCTCGCCTTACGAGATCCGGTCGGTCGGCGTAGTGATACGCAGGGAGAGACTGGGGGGACTTTTTCCCACAGTCTTTCCCTGCTCCTGCCGGCTGGAGGAGGCGATCAGAGCCGCGGGCATCACCGCGGGACAGAGGGTGAGTATCTGTTCTGTTTTTTTATTTTTAAAGCTGGTGTTAACGGATTCACGCAGAGGAGTGCAAGGTACCAAACGCAAAAGGGTTTTTAAACCCATTTAGATTGTAATATGCGGTAAATACCGCAGCAAACGTTAATGCTCACGCAAGTGAGTGTTAACGTTTGCGTTAGGAATGTAATAGGGCCCTTAGTGCGGTTTGCGTCTGTGGATACAATTTCATTAAAAATATCAAAAAACACTATTTTGTTATCAGTCAGATAACAGTTTGCAGCTTTATCCGGGTAATCCTCGGAATTCAGTCAACTGTAACCTGCTGAAAACCCAGAAAAAGCAGAGAACCCAGAGGAGTTTGGATATTTTGCAGATTACCCGGATAAAGTCTGATGTTTTGTTGCACATCACACTTTATCCAGCAACACTAGGGTAATGTGCGAATTACCCGGTTAAAACAGAGCAGAAAACCGGAGTACCCAGAGGCCTCTGGATACTTTGCAGATTACCTGGGTAAATTCCGAAATTTAATTTCACTTCGGACTTTTGCTAATGATGCCTGGGTGATGTCAGGATTACCCGGGTAATCCTAAAATTAACCACACTTCGGGCTTTAACCGTAATATATATATAGATAGATAGATATTCATTAGGTAGGCTGTCTTAGTCCAGATGCCAAAATCACAAGTGTAGCAGTCTGTAGTTATACCTTTTTTATTGGACTAACATTACATTTAAAAGACAAGCTTTCGAGAGTGTTCCTCTTCTTCAGGTCTGGACGCTTTACTGACCAAAGTCATAGAATTAAACATTAAGACATTATCGGACACACGGGTGGGGGTGTTAGATCTGAGGGCTGGTGTGTGTGTGTGTGTGTATATGCACACACTATCTGGTCTGAGGTCTGACAGGTTGGTGTGTGTGTATACATACATATATATGGTGTGTGTGTGCGCAGTGGGTAAATGGGGTGGCTGTCCATACATTGCAATATTAACATAAACAGGACAGGCTTTCAGCAAAATCCTAAAAATTAAATTAAAGGATACTCATCGGTATTCGGAGGCAGTAGATCTTGAATGTAACCTCAGGGACAGCAGGCCTCAGCAATACTCTTGCAAAAGGATAATTGTAAATGATAGAGAAGAGATATTAGTCAAAATAGTGTCAATGCAAAGGAATATTAAATTCAAGGTAACTATTACTTAACTTTTTTAACTGGCTCTTCCCGCTGGAGAGTTGAAGATTTGGCAAAACTAATTCAATGCAGATCACATGTCCATGAATACGCTATAGATAAAGGGCAGTATTACAAAGCTGGTGCTAACTTAACCAGAGCTGTTGTAAACTTACCAGAGCCATTATATCCTATGGAGCTGTTAAGTTAACAACAGCTCTGGTTAAGTTAGCACCAACTTTGTAATACTGCCCAAAGAATATAATAAAGAAAGCAATGACGTAGTTATTCAGGGGATTTAAACTTTAAGAGAATATGTTTATATGAGTGTTCTAATATTTTCGGAATCAGCAACATTTGTAACAAATTGAATTCTGTCTAACAGTCTAAATAGGCCCCGTTCACACCTTGGCGTTTTACAGCACGTCCCTGTGCGCTGTAAAACGCCTAAACACGGAAATCCCATGATTTCCTATGGGGCCCGTTCACACTTGGGCGTTTTACAGCGTGTAGGAACGCGCTGTAAAACGTCCTACGCCCAAAGAAGTACAGGAGCTTCTTTGGGGCGTATTGCAGCGCGTTAACAGCCATAGACTGCAGCGTGAACGCGTTTTTCACGTTTGCGCGATACACGCGTTAAAAAAATGTGAGTATTACGCACTTCAAAAAACGCTTAGGTGTGAACCCAGCCTTACAGTAACGGGGAGCAAGAGCATTTCAACGATCTAGCAGGTCAATGAACGACTTTTTTTTGCCATAAATAGCTGTGAAGAACACAAATACAGTTAAACTAGTGTAATTTTTTGAAGGTATATGTGATGAGAATTGAATAAAACTTAGCCTTTAGCTTGCGTGGGATACCAGGACCAGTGAAACAACCTCATGGAAAACAATCCACAGAACATCATTTGTATGCCAGGCAGGGCCGGCGCTAATGTAAGGCGGCACAGGCGGCCGCCTTACTGTCCTGGCCTGCTGCCAGTTTGAGGGGCGGAAAAATCAGATTTGCGGCGGCGCTGCAGTGTGCCTGTCTCAGTCCCATCCCACGTTCTTAACACGAGCAGGCACACTGTGTAATTTGGCGCCGCCCCCACACGTGATCCACATAGCCCAGGAAAACAACTGCAGGAGGAGCCACCAGCCCGCGTGCTCACTCTGCTGCGATGGAGGAGCGAGGCAGAGAGGAGATTTATTACCAGGTGTGAATAAACTAATGGGAGGGGGGTGTAGATTAATATACTGGGGGGGCTTTAAATTGCTGCACTGGGTCTGGGGCTGTAAATTGCTATACTCGGGGGGGCTGTAAATTGCTATACTGGGGGGGGGCTGTAAATTGCTATACTGGGGGGGCTGTAAATTGCTATACTGGGCCTGGGGGCTGTAAATAGATATACTGGGGGGCTGTAAATTGCTATACTGGGTCTGGGGGCTGTAAATGGATATACTGGGTCTGGGGGCTGTAAATAGATTTACTGGGGGGCTGTAAATTGCTATACTGGGGGGGCTGTAAATTGCTATACTGGGTCTGGGGGCTGTAAATGGATATATTGGGTCTGGGGGCTGTAAATAGATATACTGGGGGGGGGCTGTAAATTGCTATACTGGGTCTGGGGGCTGTAAATGGATATACTGGGTCTGGGGGCTGTAAATGGATATACTGGGGGGCTGTAAATTGAAATACTGGGTCTGGGGGCTGTAATAGATATACTGGGGGGCTGTAAATGGATATACTGGGTCTGGGGCTGTAAATAGATATACTGGGGGGGCTGTAAATGGATATACTGGGTCTGGGGCTGTAAATAGATATACTGGGGGGTCTGTAAATGGATATACTGGGTCTGGGGGCTGTAAATAGATATACTGGGGGCTGTAAATGGCTATACTGGGTCTGGGGGCTGTAAATGGATATACTGGGTCTGGGGGCTGTAAATAGATATACTGGGGGGCTGTAAATGGCTATACTGGGTCTGGGGGCTGTAAATAGATATACTGGGGGGTCTGTAAATGGATATACTGGGTCTGGGGGCTGTAAATAGATATACTGGGGGCTGTAAATGGCTATACTGGGTCTGGGGGCTGTAAATGGATATACTGGGTCTGGGGGCTGTAAATGGATATACTGGGTCTGGGGGCTGTAAATAGATATACTGGGGGGGGGGGCTGTAAATTGCTATACTGGGTCTGGGGGCTGTAAATTGATATACTGGGTCTGGGGGCTGTAAATGGATATACTGGGTCTGGGGGCTGTAAATAGATATACTGGGGGGGCTGTAAATTGCTATAACTGGGTCTGGGGGCTGTAAATGGATATACTGGGGTCTGGGGGCTGTAAATAGATATACTGGGGGGCTGTAAATTGAAATACTGGGTCTGGGGGCTGTGAATTGATATACTGGGTCTGGGGGCTGTAAATAGATATACTGGGTCTGGGGGCCGTAAATAGATATACTGGGGGGCTGTAAATTGCTATACTGGGGGGCTGTAATTGATATACTGGGTCGGGGGGCCGTAAATAGATATACTGGGGGGGCTGTAAATTGATATACTGGGGTCTGGGGCTGTAAACTGATTTACTGGGGGTGTAAATTGCTATGCTGGTGGGTGTAAAATCATGTACTGGGGGTGTAAAATGATATGCAGGGGGTTTGAATAAACTGATATTGGTACATTACCTTTTTTTATTGCTGTGGAGCTCTGTTATACACTCATTCACACTGCACATTACTGTGAGTTTTATTGCTGTGGATTCTGTGATACGCTCATACACACCGCACATTACTGTGAGTTTTATTACTGTGGAGCTCTGTGATACGCTTTTACACACTGCACATTACTATGAGTTTTATTGCTGTGGAGCTCTGTGATACGCTCATACACTCTGCACATTACTATGAGTTTTATTGCTGTGGAGCTCTGTGATACGCTTTTACACACTGCACATTACTGGAAGGTTTATTGAAGCGAGCTCTGTAATTTGCAGTGTGTATAAGTACATCAATAAGGTAGACGTATCTTATAAACCTGAATTGCTCCTGGTGAGGGTATAAATAAAACCCACCAGTTTCTCTCATGGCTGAGAAGCCGCATGAGGACATGTGGTTGCTTAGAAAGCAGCTTTTGGTTTCATTAGGAAGGACTAGCCTGACCCAGAGGTGTCGTGATGCGGCAGAAGAGCTTACACTTTAATGACCATTCAAATAAACCAAAACCTCTGTGTTTTGTTTAACATGGAGCTACAGGGGTGAGCAGGGCTGGACTGGGACAGAAAATCAGCCCTGGATGTCATCCAGACCGGCCCAATTTAATTATGCAAATACGCACAAATATAGTATATAATCCAACTGGATCGCTCAACCAATCGCTCTACAGATACTGGAGTTGCTGCAGAGCGATTGGGTAAAGCACCGCAGTGGCACTGAGGTCAAGTGTGCACCATGCCTTAAGGTGAGGCGGATGCGCAGAGGGTCTCACCGGCACGGTGGCCGCAATATGAGACTGCGTCTGTTTTGCAGTGTGGAAGTTCTCACCTCACCCATTAAGGGCAGCGCGAGCCACGCGCGGTGAACCAGCAGTCACACTGGCCCACAGAGCCATCGGCCCACCGGGAATTTCCCTGTAGTCCCTATGGCCAGTACATGCCTGGGGGTGAGCGCAAATGACAACTATTTTTCTTGGTATGTTTTAGAGATTATTATGCATCTCAATGCTGATTGACATGGCATGGTAGGGATGGGGGGGGGCACCAAAACGCACCTTCGCCTGAGTAGACAAAAATGCTTGCACCGGCCCTGATGCCAGGGCAATCTGGAAAAAAGGATTAAAAAGTTACATTTATGGAAAGGAAATATAAGGCATATAATAAGTATATAATCATTGCCATGTGTAAGAATTTACATGTTTTAACGCCTTACTCCATTCATGGAAATATCTATTGTTAACAAAGAAAAAAATAATAATTTTGTGCAATTCCTGAGTTCCTACATAATAGATTTTTCTGCTAGAGACAATTTTACTCTTGAGGACACTTACTGAGGAAGCCGGCAGGCGAACATGCATTCTAGTGATCCTTGTAAAGGTTGTTCACTATTTTTCTTTTTATGACTTTTAATAATGTCTTGCCATATGGCTGGTTTTATATAAATAAATTTACACAGGGTTATCCAAAGAGATTCGAAAAGTCACCGCACGTTCGGGGACTTTTCGTTCTCTTCAATTCGGTTCCTTTTGCCGATTGCATTTCGGTGACCCTGCGGTGTATTCAGCAAACACCACAGGGTCCCCGAATTGCAGGGAAAAGCTGCCGCGCAAACCTGACGAAAACTAACCGAATGCACGCTGAAAACAAGCAAAAAACATCTGGATTAACCTTCGAAAAAGCCGAACAGGAGCCGAACAGGAGCCGAATCACACAGAGCCGAAGCAGCTGTGACATAGAGGAGGCAGTGAATAAATTAGAAAAACCATTTGTATGAATCTGGGAAAAAGAAACGCTGTTTGCAAAGAAACTACTGAGCGAAAATGTCTGAAATTTTCACAGGAGGTCCAGGGAATGATAATAAAGAGGGCTGTTACAAAAAAAATAAGTTAACTGAAAAAAAAAAAAAAAAAATCGGACTTTTTAAAAAAAAAAAAAATCTGAAAAATGCTTAAAGTATCCTAAAAAATCTATAAATAAAGAGACTTTTTGCTGCAGAATTTTATAATGAACGGTTTATTAGATATTGAATTAAAACGGGAATATTTTTAACATTGAAGTCTATGGGATTCTCCTGAATAAATTTGCCGAATGAAACCACCGAATGGCAGGGCATTAGGGGAACCTTTCACTGCTGGTTTGTGTTCTCTGAATAGCCGAAGCAGTGCATTTTCATGGGGATTTCACTGCCCTCGAACAGGGACCGAACAGGCACCGTATGTGCAGGCAATTCGCCAGGATTTGGCGAATTGCCTGCTCTCTGGATAGCCAAATGGTCAGGAAAGGTAACCGAACACTGATTTTCAGCATTCGGTTACCTTTCTCAAGCAATTCGGATCTCTTTGGATAACCCTGACAGTTTTTACTTTCAGTATCTTGTCTTGCTGCCTATATATTTTTGTTCCTCCTACCCTGGAATCTGAATTTATACAACAATCCTGTATTCGACTAGAGTCAATTATAGAAGATACATTAAGGAGGAGAGGAGGAAAAAAGAACCCACAACAAAAATTCTAACAGGGTTATCCAAAGAGATTCGAATTGCTTGAGAAAGGTAACCGAACGCTGAAAATCAGCGTTCGGTTCCCTTTCCTGGCCATTCGGCTATCCAGAGAGCAGGCAGTTCGCCAAATCCTGTCCAATTGCCTGCACATACGGTGCCTGTTCGGTCCCTGTTCGAGGGCAGTGAAATCCCCATGAAAAAGCACTGCTTCGGCTATTCAGAGAACACAAACCAGCAGTGAAAGGTTCCCCTAATACCCTGCCATTCGGTGGTTTAATTCGGCAAATTTATTCAGGAGAATCCCATAGGCTTCAATGTTAAAAATATTCCCATTTTAATTCAATATCTAATAAACCGTTCATTATAAAATTCTGCAGCAAAGAGTCTCTTTATTTATAGATTTTTTAGGATATTTTAAGCATTTTTCTGAATTTTTAAAAAAAAAATTAAAAGTCCGATTTTTTTTTTTTTTTTTTTTTTTCAGTTTGCTTATTTTTTTTGTAACAGCCCTCTTTATTATCATTCCCTGGACCTCCTGTGAAAATTTCAGACATTTTCGCTCAGTAGTTTCTTTGCAAACAGCGTTTCATTTTCCCAGATTCATACAAATGGTTTTTCTAATTTATTCACTGCCTCCTCTACGTCACAGCTGCTTCGGCTCTGTGTGATTCGGCTCCTTTTCGGCTCCTGTTCGGCTTTTTCGAAGGTTAATCCAGATGTTTTTGCTTGTTTTCAGCGTGCATTCGGTTAGTTTTCGTCGGTTTGCGGCAGCTTTTCCCTGCAATTCGGGGACCCTGTGGTGCTTGCTGAATACACCGCAGGGTCACCGAAATGCAATCGGCAAAGGAACCGAATTGAAGAGAACGAAAAGTCACCGAACGTGCGGGGACTTTTCGAATCTCTTTGGATAACCCTGTATGTTTTTTTTTTTTTTAGAGTGCTTTCATACAGGGTTATCCAAAGAGATTCGAAAAGTCACCGCACGTTCGGTGACTTTTCGTTCTCTTCAATTCGGTTCCTTTTGCCGATTGCATTTCGGTGACCCTGCGGTGTATTCAACAAACAGCACAGGGTCCCCGAATTGCAGGGAAAAGCTGCCGCAAACCTGACGAAAACTAACCGAATGCACGCTGAAAACAAGCAAAAAGATCTGGATTAACCTTCGAAGGAGCCGAACAGGAGCCGAATCACACAGAGCCGAAGCAGGTGACGTAGAGGAGGCAGTGAATAAATTAGCAAAACCATTTGTATGAATCTGGGAAAATGAAACGCTGTTTGCAAAGAAACTACTGACGAAAATGTCTGAAATTTTCACAGGAGGTCCAGGGAATGATAATAAAGAGGGCTGTTACAAAAAAAATACGCAAACTGAAAAAAAAAAAAAAAAAAAAATCGGACTTTTAATTTTTTTTTAAAAAATTCAGAAAAATGATTAAAGTAGCCTAAAAAATCTATAAATAAAGAGACTCTTTACTGCAGAATTTTATAATGAATGGTTTATTAGATATTGAATTAAAACGGGAATATTTTTAACATTGAAGCCTATGGGATTCTCCTGAATAAACTTGCCGAATTAAACCACCGAATGGCAGGGCATTAGGGGAACCTGTCACTGCTGGTTTGTGTTCTCTGAATAGCCGAAGCAGTGCTTTTTCATGGGGATTTCACTGCCCTCGAACAGGCACCGTATGCAGTGGCGTCACTAGGGTCGGTGTCACCCGGTGCGGTAATTTATGGTGTCACACCCCCCCCCCCCGAGTTTTTCAGATTTTTTTAACTACTCTTACTCCTAAATCAGTACTCCCATATAACACTGAATGCTCATACACACAGCGCACATTACTGTGAGGTTTATTGCTGTGGAGCTCTCTCATATGCTCACACAACTTTTTGCCAACTGCCAGCAAGTACGTTGCCCGTTCGAAGGCAGTGAAAGCACACATGAATATATATTGCCCCCAGCAGCTCTGGATATATATTGCCCCCAGCAGCTCACCCATGGATATATATTGCCCCAGCTCACATATGGATATATTGCGCCTCAGCTCACATATGGATATATTGCCCCAGACCAGCTCACACATGGATATATTGCCCCAGACCAGCTCACACATGGATATATTGCCCCAGACCAGCTCACACATGGATATATTGCCCCAGACCAGCTCACACATGGATATTGCCCCAGCTCTCATGGATATTGCCCCCGGCACACATGGATATGCCCCAGCTCCTCTCATGGATATTGCCCCAGCTGCTCTCATGTATATAATGCTCCAGCTGCTCTCATTGATAATGCTCCAGCTGCTCTCATGGATTTTGCCCCAGCTCATGGATATACTGCCCCAGCAGCTCATGGATATGCCCCAGCAGCTCATGGATATGCCCCAGCAGCTCATGGATATGCCCCAGCAGCTCATGGATATGCCCCAGCACCTCATGGATATGCCCCAGCTCATTGATATGCCCCAGCACCTCATGGATATGCCCCAGCACCTCATGGATTTGCCCCAGCAGCTTATGGATTTGCCCCAGCTCCTCATGGATATGCCCCAGGCCCTCATGGATTTGCCCCAGCAGCTCATGGATTTGCCCCAGCAGCTCATGGATTTGCCCCAGCAGCTCATGGATTTGCCCCAGCAGCTCATGGATTTGCCCCAGCTCCTCATGGATTTGCCCCAGCAGCTCATGGATTTGCCCCAGCTCCTCATGGATATGCCCCAGCTCCTCTCATGGATATGCCCCAGCTCCTCATGGATATGCCCCAGCTCCTCTCATGGATATGCCCCAGCTCCTCTCATGGATATGCCCCAGCTCCTCATGGATATGCCCCAGCTCCTCTCATGGATATGCCCCAGCTCCTCTCATGGATATGCCCCAGCTCCTCTCATGGATATGCCCCAGCTCCTCTCATGGATATGCCCCAGCAGCTCATGGATATGCCCCAGCTCACTCATGGATATGCCCCAGCACACTCATGGATATGCCCCAGCAGCTCATGGATTTGCCCCAGCAGCTCATGGATATGCCCCAGCTCCTCTCATGGATATGCCCCAGCTCCTCTCATGGATATGCCCCAGCAGCTCATGGATTTGCCCCAGCAGCTCATGGATATGCCCCAGCTCACTCATGGATATGCCCCAGCAGCTCATGGATTTGCCCCAGGCCCCCATGGATTTGCCCCAGCAGCTCATGGATTTGCCCCAGCAGTTTATGGATTTGCCCCAGCAGTTTATGGATTTGCCCCAGCAGTTTATGGATTTGCCCCAGCAGTTTATGGATTTGCCCCAGCTCCTCATGGATATGCCCCAGCAGTTTATGGATTTGCCCCAGCAGTTTATGGATTTGCCCCAGCAGTTTATGGATTTGCCCCAGCACCTCATGGATTTGCCCCAGGCCCCCATGGATTTGCCCCAGCAGCTCATGGATTTGCCCCAGCACCTCATGGATTTGCCCCAGCACCTCATGGATTTGCCCCAGCAGCTTATGGATTTGCCCCAGCACCTCATGGATTTGCCCCAGGCCCCCATGGATTTGCCCCAGCAGCTCATGGATTTGCCCCAGCAGTTTATGGATTTGCCCCAGCAGTTTATGGATTTGCCCCAGCAGTTTATGGATTTGCCCCAGCAGTTTATGGATTTGCCCCAGCAGTTTATGGATTTGCCCCAGCAGTTTATGGATTTGCCCCAGCAGTTTATGGATTTGCCCCAGCTCCTCATGGATATGCCCCAGCAGTTTATGGATTTGCCCCAGCAGTTTATGGATTTGCCCCAGCAGCTTATGGATTTGCCCCAGCTCCTCATGGATATGCCCCAGGCCCTCATGGATTTGCCCCAGCAGCTCATGGATTTGCCCCAGCAGCTCATGGATTTGCCCCAGCTCCTCATGGATTTGCCCCAGCAGCTCATGGATTTGCCCCAGCAGCTCATGGATTTGCCCCAGCAGCTCATGGATTTGCCCCAGCTCCTCATGGATTTGCCCCAGCTCCTCATGGATATGCCCCAGCTCCTCTCATGGATATGCCCCAGCTCCTCATGGATATGCCCCAGCTCCTCTCATGGATATGCCCCAGCTCCTCCATGGATATGCCCCAGCTCCTCTCATGGATATGCCCCAGCTCCTCTCATGGATATGCCCCAGCTCCTCTCATGGATATGCCCCAGCTCCTCTCATGGATATGCCCCAGCTCCTCTCATGGATATGCCCCAGCTCCTCTCATGGATATGCCCCAGCAGCTCATGGATATGCCCCAGCTCACTCATGGATATGCCCCAGCTCACTCATGGATATGCCCCAGCAGCTCATGGATTTGCCCCAGCAGCTCATGGATATGCCCCAGCTCCTCTCATGGATATGCCCCAGCTCCTCTCATGGATATGCCCCAGCAGCTCATGGATTTGCCCCAGCAGCTCATGGATATGCCCCAGCTCACTCATGGATATGCCCCAGCAGCTCATGGATTTGCCCCAGGCCCCCATGGATTTGCCCCAGCTCCTCATGGATATGCCCCAGCAGTTTATGGATTTGCCCCAGCAGTTTATGGATTTGCCCCAGCAGTTTATGGATTTGCCCCAGCACCTCATGGATTTGCCCCAGGCCCCCATGGATTTGCCCCAGCAGCTCATGGATTTGCCCCAGCACCTCATGGATTTGCCCCAGCACCTCATGGATTTGCCCCAGCAGTTTATGGATTTGCCCCAGCACCTCATGGATTTGCCCCAGGCCCCCATGGATTTGCCCCAGCAGCTCATGGATTTGCCCCAGCAGTTTATGGATTTGCCCCAGCAGTTTATGGATTTGCCCCAGCTCCTCATGCATATGCCCCAGCAGTTTATGGATTTGCCCCAGGCCCCCATGGATTTGCCCCAGCAGCTCATGGATTTGCCCCAGCTCACCTCCTGGTCCTGGTCCCAGTACATGGATAGCGGCCCAGGCAGCACCTCTCCGCCGCGTTTTTCGCTCCTTCTGAGCGTCCGGCGCGCAGCTTGGGCGCTCGTCTGGGGAGCCACGTGACCAGCCGCGATTGGCTGGTGACGTATTTCCTCCAGGCGAGCGCCGAAGCTGCATGCTTCGGACGCTCGCACGGAGCGAATCCGCGGCGGTGGCGGCGGTGGCGGGCGGTGGGTGAGACACCCGCCCTTAGGGTGACGGTGTCACCCTAAAGGCGGGTGTCACCTGGTGCGGGCCGCACCCCCCGCCCCCACGTTACGACGCCACTGACCGTATGTGCAGGCAATTCGCCAGGATTTGGTGAATTGCCTGCTCTCTGGATAGCCAAATGGCCAAGAAAGGTAACCGAACACTGATTTTCAGCGTTCGGTTACCTTTCTCAAGCAATTCGGAGCTCTTTGAATAACCCTGTTAGTGTTAAATACACCCTATTTTTATTCTTCTCAAGAAGATAGAATAATAATGGAAGCATTATTTTGCTGAGAGGGTGGTGGATACATGGAACAGTCTTCCAGTAGAAGTGGTAGAGGCCAAAACAGTAATTGAATTTAAGCAAGCATGGGATAGGCATAAGGCTATCCTAAACAAAAGATAAATCCAGGTAAAGTATCCATGTAATTGGGGAGACTAGATGGGCCGAAAGGTTCTTATCTGCCGAAATTTTTCTATCAGGGTTATCCTTAAAGAGATTCGAAAAGTCACCGCACGTTCGGTGACTTTTCATTCTCTTCAATTCGGTTCCTTTTGCCGATTGCATTTCGGTGATCCTGCGGTGTATTCAGCAAACACCACAGGGTCCCCGAATTGCAGGGAAAAGCTGCCGCAAACCCGACGAAAACTACCCGAATGCACGCTGAAAACAAGCAAAAACATCTGGATTAACCTTCGAAAAAGCCGAACAGGAGCCGAACAGGAGCCGAACAGGAGCCGAACAGGAGCCGAACAGGAGCCGAACAGGAGCCGAACAGGAGCCGAACAGGAGCCGAACAGGAGCCGAAAAGGAGCCGAATCACACAGAGCCGAAGCAGCTGTGACGTAGAGGAGGCAGTGAATAAATTAGAAAAAACATTTGTATGAATCTGGGAAAAAGAAACGCTGTTTGCAAAGAAACTACTGAGCGAAAATGTCTGAAATTTTCACAGGAGGTCCAGGGAATGATAATAAAGAGGGCTGTTACAAAAAAAATAAGCAAAAAAAAAAAAAAATCGGACTTTTAATTTTTTTTTTAAAAATTCAGAAAAATGCTTAAAGTATCCTAAAAAATCTATAAATAAAGAGACTTTTTGCTGCAGAATTTTATAATTAACGGTTTATTAGATATTGAATTAAAACGGGAATATTTTTAACATTGAAGTCTATGGGATTCTCCTGAATAAATTTGCCGAATTAAACCACCGAATGGCAGGGCATTAGGGGAACCTTTCACTGCTGGTTTGTGTTCTCTGAATAGCCGAAGCAGTGCTTTTTCATGGGGATTTCACTGCCCTCGAACAGGCACCGAACAGGCACCGTATGTTCAGGCAATTCGCCAGGATTTGACGAATTGCCTGCTCTCTGGATAGCCGAATGGCCAAGAAAGGTAACCGAACGCTGATTTTCAGCATTCGGTTACCTTTCTCAAGCAATTCGGATCTCTTTGGATAACCCTGTATGTTTCTATAAGCATTCTCTTTTTTCTTTTTTCTTTTCATTTCCCCCTCTGCACTGTCTTTCTGGGGCTTGGGCAAACCCCTCCCCTTCTTCCCCCCCCCCCCACTGAACATATAGAAATTGAAAATTCTTGGAGGGTATCGCACTTATTTGCATTGTGAGCTGTTTTTAACGGATTGTACTGCCTTCCTTTTTTTCCAATAAAAGTTACATAAAAAAAAAATACACCCTATTGTCTAGTTATATTAACACTGTATATTGCAGTTATACACGCTGTACCTAAGCCACGTTTCAGATATAGAAGGTGCGCCAGGAATATCTGCTTTTTTTCAACTGATTGTGTCCTTGGAGGTGTGTGGACACTATGGCCCTTATTACACGCTTCGCGCAAATGCGCTCGCGCAGCGGAATTTTTTTTGCGCACGCAAAAAAATGTTAGCGTGTGCAAATTAACGCGGTAGTACGCTCTGAGCGCAGTTTTTCAGCCTTCAACTTTTTACGTGCGCAAATCTGACGCGCAAAGCCGGGCGCAAATTATTATTATTATTCTTTATTTATAAAGCGCCAGCATATTCCGCAGCGCTGTACAATAAGCACAGTATAGACAGGGTTACAATACATTGAACAACATTTGACAAACAGTACAGGAGGAGATGAGGGCCCTATTCCCGTAGGAACTCACAATCTAGGAGGGTTGGGGTTGGAAACAGGAGGAGAGGACTGTAAGGTGAGAGTGAGAGCGCAAATGACCGTTGCGTGCAGGAATCGGTGGGCAATCAGAATTAAGAACCACCATTTGCTAGGTTTCGGTTGTCGCGCCTGTCAAAGTCAATCTGCGTATATGTGCTGCAACAAAAATAAAAAATTAAACAATTTATTAATTTTATTGTTTGGGTATGTGTAGAATGTGTAACTGTACTGTGCTGTATTTTCTTTTTTGTGCAGTTTCATTTCGTTTCGGCCAGAACGTTCAGATTGTAAATTAACACCAGGTTTTCAAAGACGTTCCGATACTTCGCGCAAACGTCGTACGTACGACGTTGCGCGAAGATCGTAATACCATCCGCTCCAACGCATTCGTGCTGACAATGGTAAGTATGGGATGTGCGAACGCACTTGCGCTGGGTTCGCGCAGGGTCATTCGCGGTAGACGATTGCCCGAACTTCGTACTACGACGTTCCGCGCAAATGGTTTTGTCTTCGCGCAAAAGCGCATTTGCACGCACGCAAATGCGCTGCGCGAAGCGTGTAATAGGGGCCTATATATTCCGTTGTGGCAGGACCCACCCTGCTAATTATTTCATTATCACACACTTACGATACATGGAAGCGCTGCCTTCATATTTACACTTTTCACTACATAAAAATTAGAAAAAGATATTTAACTTTAAATTAGTTTTTAAAAATAAAATTAAAGGATACTCATGGGTATTCAATGTCAGTAGATCTTGAATGTAATCAGGGACAGCAGGCCTCAGCCAATACTCTTGCAAAAGGATAACTGTAAACAATAGAAAAGAGATATTAGTCAAGATAGTGTCAATGCAAAGGAATTTTAAATTCAAAGTAACTATTACTTAACTTTTATGACTGGCTCTTCTTGATGGAAAGTTGAAGATTCTGAAAAATTTATTCAATACGGATCATATGTCCATGAATAAGTTATATATAAAGAATATAATAAATAAGGGGGCGGAGCTAGACTTGGACACGATCGGCCGCGTTTTTACAGAGCTCCGCTACAGAAACTGTTATTTAGCGTTTTATATCCCTTTTATCTTGGGATCGCCTGGCTGCCTGGCACGAGGCGTCTTGCTGACCTGGAGGACACACTGGAGGGCCTTGTGTTGCATTCGGAGGTGGCCCTGCGAGACCAGGAAGCTCCGGAACAGTCTGCGGCCTAGAACGAGTGGCCATCTTGGGAGCCTGTGGAAGTACTTCAGCTTCCCCTTGCTTTTTTGGCTGCTGCGTGGTGTTCTGCCCTGGTCCCGCCATACGTCAGGATGGGTAAGAAGTCTGCGAAGCGGAATGATCTACTGCCGGGTCCTGGACAGCAAGACATCTGTGACTCTCTGAGTTGCGGGCGGTTGTTCACTGTGGGGGTCCCCTCCTCCACCCTGCCTCCGGGTTATGGATCCTCGGAGGAGGATGGATTCACCTGGTCAAGGGAGAGTGGCAATGAGGCGGATCTGCTCTCTTCGGAGCCCTCGTTGCTGGACCAGAAGTCTAGGAAGGCCTCTCTGAAGAGGGCGGCTAAGGCAGCTCGCTGACGGGCTGCACTGGCTTCATCTTCCGACGCCGATGCTATCCAGACTGCCTCGTCCATCTTCCTGGCTGATTTATTATTATTATTATACTTTATTTATATAGCACCAGCATATTCCACAGCGCTGAATAATGGGCATAATATAGACAGTGTTACAATACACGGAGACTGAACAACATTTGATAAACCAGTACAGAAGGAAACGAGAGCCCTATTCCCGTGGGAACTCACAATCTAGAAGGGTTGGGGGTGGAAACAGGAGGAGAGGACAGCAAGGTGAGAGCGATGGGCTGCAAGGTGAGAGCGATGGACTGCAAGACGAGAGCGATGGACTGCAAGGTGAGAGGGATGGACTGGTTGGGGTAGTGAGCTGTATCAGTGAGTCGGGTGGTCAACTTCCCTAAATAGGAATATCTTTAGGGGAAAGTCTGACAGTACGAGGGAGAGTTTTCCAAAGGATGGGGGCAGCGTGTGAGAAATCCTGTAGTGTATCATGGGAAGCGGTGATGCAGGGAGAAGCTAGGTGCAGGTCATTGTTTGACCTTAGGGAGCGGGCTGGGGTTTATTTGGTGATTAGTGAGGACAGGTAGTGGGGAGCAGAGTTAGTTACCCCGGGGGAGGATGTCCAGCTTGCCACTAAATGCGATATTAAACGGATGATGAAAGATATGCGGGCCGTGCTGATGTGGCTGTTAAGGCTGAGGTGAACCTAGTGCTGGAGCAATTGGTGGGGATTCCACGACCGTACGATGACTGTGGAGGCAACACATACTCATCTCTCTCGCAAGGTAGACTCCCTTCAGATGCAAGTCGAGACTTTGTCGCAGACAGTGGAGTTGTTGGATGCTTGACACCGCCGGCGCAACGTCCGAGTCCGGGGCGTGCCGGCATCTGTAGCATCTGGAGAGAACCTGGTATATGTTAACAGCTTGGCGTGCCACCTGCTGAGACTCCCCCTCCCCAGCACGTAGGAGGTTTTCGACCTGGGGATCCACGTCTGGAAATCGGCGGCGCCGCCAAGAGATATAATTGTAGTAGCCCAGGAGATACCTATGAAACAAACGCTGATGTCGTTGCCTATGGCTAAGGGTGTCATTACCTTTGAGTCCTCCACAGTATCACTGTATAATGACTTGCCTTTCTTGACACTTGTAGCATGCCAAATCTTTCGGAGGTGGTGGCCTGTCTCCGGGCTAAGGTGGTTCAGTACAGATGGGGTGTGGCTGGCACCCTGCTTTTCACATTTGACAACAGGTCATATGTTTTTGGAACCCCGGAAGAAGTGTGGCCTGTCTTTGCCTCCCTGGGGATCCCCCCGGGACTGAAATCCACAGTTGTCAGTGTCTCGGCTTTGCCTTTCCTGGACCCGGGCTGAATGTCTGCTGCCCCTCCAAATCCCCCTCTGAGACCCTGTTGTGATTTTCCCCTCTCCTTTTTCGGCTGCTACTACCTTATGATGTCTTGTCCGTCCCGTTGATGGTGATCTTGGTGGCTTGCTTTCCCGAGGTTGCTCTTCATTTTTTCAACTCTTTTGATTCTCCTGAGACCATCCGCTGCTGACCTTCTTGGATAACCCCTCACCCCCCCCCCCTTTCCTTGAGTGATAGAAGTGTGATGCAGATACCCCACCCTTCTCTTTACTGGTCCTGGACTTGATATCTGTGTTCTCTTTTTGTGACTTACCGAGGTATCTTGTACAGTGCCCTTGAGACTCTTTATTTCTCACTCTGGTTGCCCTATATGTCTTCTTTCCCCCTTTTTTTTTTCTTTTTTGTTCCCCCCACCACTTTTTGTTCATGATGGCTTCTCCGAGATCTCTCAGGATGCAGTCGGCTGTCCGATTTAGGCTAATGTCAAACGAGCGCATTCTGAGCGCTCTCTGCTTGCGTGCAGAACAGACAGACGCACTAATGGAAGATACTGTAGACACCACACAATCCGTTTTTCTTCACGGACGTAGGGAAAAAAGGGAACTATGGGAAAAAAAATTAATATGACAAATGATAAAAATTGATACATGATATGAAAGCCATTGTGTGCATCAAGGTGCTGGACGTCACAAATGCGGTCCATCTGACTTCGTTCCATCACACACACACAACATGTTACGCAGACGTGGCACACTCTGCGCGTCTGTTTTAGCAGTTTTACATTCTTGCCTGTACATTCTTGTCTGTTTGCCACGTGCGTTGTGTGTGCGCTGTTCAGTGCGGACGCACTTAGTGTGTGGGTCTCTATTGCTCATGATTCTATTCTACGACAGACGTTAAACTGTGTGGCAACACGGACGTGATCACTGCGTCCGTCTGACATGGGCCTGTACCTCTGAGTACTCAGGCCAGGTGCCACTTGCTCCCCATGGCCTCGCCGCTGTCTTTTAGGCCGTCTGGGAATTTGCCAGGGCTGGCACCATTCTGGCCTTTGACATTCCTTTTTTTTTTTGGATAGCTTTTTTTCTCCGCCCCCTTTTTGTTTTTTCCATGTCCTCTCCCATATGCAGAGTTTCTCTGCTCTGTTGAGACCCCCGCATGGGGATGTTTTTGCAAACGTATGGCTGTATTCAGAGGAATCTTGCTTTTATTACTTGGCTGTTTTACTAAGGTCTTGTTGCAGAATAATAGCTAAGTTGAAAAGTTTTCATTATCTCTTGACGTGCTTCTTCGGGCTTTTAGCGCTTTTCTGCTGATTGTACTGCCACTTATGTTTTGTAATTGATGTCATTCAGCGTATTCTTGTCACTATTTGTTTATTCTATGTGTATGTCAATTGGCCCTGTGAGGCCAACTTCGATGGTCAATCTGTGACTCTTTTCTCGCAAAATAAAAAATCTTAAATATATAAAAAAAATAATATAATAAACAAAGCAATTACATAGTTATTCGGGGATTTAAACCTTAAGAGAATATGTGAATATGAGTGTTTTAATATTCTTGGTATCAGCAACATTTGTAACAATTTGAATTCTGTCTAACAGTCTATAATACTTTTACTTTTAGGCTTGTGCACCGATTTTTTTTCGGTTCGATTCGGTTCGATTTTTCGGATTTTTAAACTTTTCGATTCGGCTCGTTTTGACCGATTTCTGTTTCGATTCGGTTCAGCTCGATTCGTTTTTCATGTACATTTTTTTCGGAATATCGACCATTTTTCGTATTTTCGTGTCACTTTGCTCGTTTTTTGTATCGACTTTTCGTAATTTCGGAAATTTTGGTTTTTCGGAATTGTACTTGTTTTCGGAATTTCAACCGTTTTTTCGTATTTTCGTGTCACTTTGCTTGTTTTTTGTATCGACTTTTCGTAATTTCGGAAATTTTCGTTTTTTCGGAACGTCTGTTCTCGTTTCAAAGCAATAAATTTCGATTTGACACATTTCAAGTCCATTCGAAAATTCCGAAAATATTTCGTTTCGGCTCGGAAAACTTTTCGGATCTGCCATTTTCGGATCTAAAAATTTTCGGAAATTCGGCCGCATCCGAAAGCACGAATCGGGAAATTTCGTGAAAATTCCGAAATTCCCAAACCCGAAACGCACATCCCTATTTTACTTTCAGTAACGGGGAGCAAGAGCATTTCAACGATCTAGCAAGTCAGTAGACGACTTTTTATTTGCCATAAATAGCTGTGAAGAACACAAATAAAGTTACAATAGTGTAATTGTGATGGTATATGTAATGAGAAGTGAATAAAACTTAGCCTTTATCTTGCATGGGATACCAGAGCCAGTGAAACAACCTCATGGAAAGCAATCCGCAGAACATCATTTGTATGCCAGGGCAATCTGGAAAAAGGATTAAAAAAGATACATATAAGCAGAGGACAAAATAAGGCAAATAATAAATATGTATTCATTAGAATGTGTAAGAATTGACCTGTTTTAACGCCTTACCTCATTCAGGAAATAGCTATTGATAACAAAGAAAAAAATAATAATTTTGTGCAATTTCGGAGTTCCTACATAAAAATTAGAAGATGGTATTTAGCTTTAAATTGGTCTTTAAAAATAAAATTAAAGGATACTCATCTGTATTTGAAGGCAGTAGATCTTGAATGTAACCTCAGGGACAGCAGGCCTCAGTCAAGTCTCTTGCAAAAGGATAACTGTAAATGATAGAGAAGAGATATTAGTCAAGATAGTGTCAATGCAAAGGAATATTAAATTCAAGGTAACTATTACTTAACTTTTTTGACTGGCTCTTCTCGGGGGAAAGTTGAAGATTCTGCAAAATTAATTCCTTATCGATCACATGTCCATGAATGAGTTATATATAAAGAATATAATAAAGCAATTGCGTAGTGATTCAGGGGATTTAAACCTTAAAAGAATATGTTTATATGAGTGTTTTAATATTTTTGGTATCAGCAACATTTGTAACAATTTGAATTCTGTCTAACAGTCAATATAATACTTTTACTTTCAGTAACAGGGAACTAAAGCATTTCAACGATCTATCACGTCAGTGGACGACTTTTTCTTTGCCATAAATAGCTGTGAAGAACACACATTTAAAATAGAGTACTTGTGAAGGTACAGTTGTGTTCAAAATTATTCAACCCCAATGCTGTAAAGGGTTTTAGGGAATTTAGTGTACATTTGTAATTGTATTCAGAATGAAATCCTACAAGGACTTTTTAAAGAACCATATGCAACTAAAATTACATCAATTGGTTTTGTAATACAGTAGTAAATGTTTCTTTTGTGAATTCTTCATTGACACAATTATTCAACCCCTTAAAGACTACCACTCTGAAGAACAGAGGTTCATTCAAGTGTTTTCAATCAGGTATTGAAAACACCTGTGGATGTCACGGAGCAGCAATAAAGCATAATAAGCACCAATTAGGCAGCTTTAAAATGACTGTGATACTCAGCTCCTTCTAGACATTTACTGGTGTGGTTACAAACATGGTGAAGTCAAGAGAATGGTCCAGGAAGACAAGAGAAGAGGTGATTACTCTTCACAGGAAGGGCAATGGCTATAAGAAGATTGCAAAGATGTTAAACATACCAAGAGAGACCATAGGAAGCATCATTCGCAAATTCAAGGCAAAGGGCACTGTTGAAACGCTACCTGGTCGTGGCAGAAAGAAGATGCTGACTTTGACTGCTGTGCGCTACCTGAAGCGTAGAGTGGAGAAAAGTCCCCGTGTGACTGCTGAGGAACTGAGAAAAGATTTGTCAGATGTGGGTACTGAAGTTTCAGCTCAGACAATATGGCGCACACTGCGTAATGAAGGCCTCCATGCCAGAACTCCCAGGCGCACCCCCTTGCTGTCTCCAAAGAATAAGAAGAGTCGACTGCAGTATGCCAAAAGTCATGTGGACAAACCACAGAAGTTTTGGGATAGTGTTCTGTGGACTGATGAAACAAAATTAGAACTGTTTGGGCCCATGGATCAACGCTATGTTTGGAGGAGGAAGAACAAGGCCTATGAAGAAAAGAACACCTTGCCTACTGTGAAGCATGGCGGGGGGTCAATCAAGCTATGGGGCTGTTTTGCTTCTTCAGGTACAGGGAAGCTTCAGCGTGTGCAAGGTACCATGAATTCTCTTCAGTACCAGGAGATATTGGATGACAATGTGATGCAGTCCGTCACAAACCTGAGGCTTGGGAGACGTTGGACCTTTCACCAGGACAATGATCCCAAGCATACCTCCAAGTCCACTAGAGCATGGTTGCAGATTAAAGGCTGGAACATTTTGGAGTGGCCATCGCAGTCACCTGACTTAAATCCGATTGAGAACCTCTGGTGGGACTTAAAGAAAGCAGTTGCAGTGCACAAGCCTAAGAATTTGACTGAACTGGAGGCTTTTGCCCATGACGAATGGGCGAAGATACCCATAGATCGCTGCAAGACACTTGTGTCAAGCTATGCTTCACGTTTAAAAGCTGTTATAACTGTAAAAGGATGTTGTACTAAGATTGAATGTCACTTGGGGGTTGAATAAAACTGATAATGATGTGAGCACAGAAAAGACATTTGTGGTTATTTCATTATAAATGTTATGTTATATTTGTCTGACCTACACGTGCCTCTTTGACTTAATTGTAAGCAAGATGACTGATCAAAATCATTGTCAAACTGGCCAAAACACTCAATTTCAGTGGGGGTTGAATAATTTTGAACACAACTGTAGGTCATGAATTTTATACTTATTGATATTATCCATATCTGAGAATTCCTGAATTCGTCGTTTAGGACATCCTGTCGCTCTACAGCACAGACAGTTCCCACATCCGAAAAAGCCTTTATTAGTCGCTAAAAAGTTGGGATGAACTTCCGTGGGGTTATTCTTAACAAATTTTTGTTTCAAATTTTTTGCCCCCCTAAAAATATTTTTTGGACTTTCCTCTAAAAGTCCTTTTAAGTCTGGATCCCCCAATTAAACGGGCCAATATTTCTTAATATTTTTTTTAAAACTGTAGTGATTGGAATTAAAATTACAGATTAGTGGAATTCCAATATCGGGTTTTGATTTTGGAATGTTATAAAGGACCTCTTCCCTTTTCAGGCTCATGACTTCATTTTTGGTTTTTTTCTAAACTTTTTTTATCATAGCCTTTTCTTCAAATTGGGTTTGGAGTGTTTCTGTCTGAATTAAAAAATCTTTTTCTTCTGTGCAATTCCGACGCATGCGGAGAAATTGTCCCTTGGGTATTCCGTCCAACCATTGTTTCAAATGGCAGCTTTCTGTAGAAATATAGCTGTTCACATCTATTGGTTTAAAATAGGTTCTTGATTTAAAAGACTCGCATTCCACAAAGATTTCCAAATCTAAAAAACTGACTGATTCCTTACTAAAAGTAGTTTCTAAAAAAAATTCCCCAATTATTAGTGTTTAAAAACTGTAGGAATTCAAGTAATGTATTCTCATCTCCCTTCCATATGAAAAAAATATTGTCAATATATTGTCTAAAATACTTAGGAATGAAACTAAATGGAGTTCTTTTTTTAATGAAGTTATCCTCCCATTCTGTCATAATCAGATTGGCATAATTTGGAGCAAATTTACTCCCCATCGCCGTTCCAGTACATTGTAAAAAACATTGTCCATCATGATAAAAAAAGTTATTGTTAAGAATCAAGCTAATACCTTCTACTATAAAATCGATCTGTTCAATATCGATCGTGCCATCGTTTCTGAGTTGATTAAATACTGCTTTACAGCCCAAATCATGGGGAATAATGGTATAAAGTGACATCGCATGTAACTAAAATATCGTCCCTTTCCCAAACAATAGAATCTATTATCCTCAAAATATCACCTGTGTCCTTTAGGTAAGATGGGGTGTTTTTAACACTTGGTTGTAGAAGGTGGTCAATATATTGTGATAAATTGCTTGAAGGGGAATTAATACCAGAAATAATTATTTTAATTATTTTAATTAAATCATACCCGCGCTGTATTTTTTATAATCTCAATGATTGTCGATCCGATTGGTCTTTATATGTTTACAAGATGTATGCTTTTTAGCACATCATCAAGTCAGACGTTTACCCCCTATCCCTGAAATATGAGTTTTTAGGACTCACTCGTGGCTTTAGGATATCTTTTTGTCAACTCCTATCCAGACAGTAAGAATCGCTCTGTCTCTTTTTACTTTAAAAATGCTGCCAATCTATTTCAGAGAAGCTGATTGGGTCTTTTTTCTACTTGGTGATACTTGTATCATATAGGTGCTTTCATACACTTACTTTATATTCCATATGGTTTGGGATCTATGGATTTATTCCTTTTTATTACTTTATTCTAACTATCTCAATTCTTAATGTTAACCTCTTAAAATATTGTGCCGATTTGGTCACATCTGTAAGGTTCCTTAGTATTTTAATTAGTTCGGTAATGTTCTGCAATCTAGACATTCCAGATATTCCCCCCCTTTTTTGTATACCACTTTATTAGGTACACACGAGCAAACGTTTTTTGAAACCTTCTAATCCTTCTATATACTTTCTTAATTAGAATTGGAAAGCTCTTGTCAATTACATTTTTCCCTTTCCCTCATTTGAATGCATTATTGCTTGATATGCGCAAGTATATCGTTTCTACACTCTTCCCGTTCCGCTCGTTATATTTTACTAAGATGATGTCTTTTTTATTGATAAATGTTGTTTTTTATTGAAAGGAGCTTTTATCCGCTCTAATTTTCTTTGTACACACCTAATCGCACTAATTATGTCAATTACCCGGAAGTTGCACTACGGGATTTGACTTTAGCAATGCAGCTATATATAGTGACTATCAGGGTTATTCAGAGAGCGTGAAAAGCAGGAGAATGACTGGAGAATGGCTGGAGAATGAAAAATTCTAGGTCAAAATAGCCGATTTGGAAAGTGAGATGAAAGGGAGAATTTTTCTGGTTCGGTTATTTTGACCTAGAAGTTTTCATTCTCCAGTCATTCTCCTGCTTTTCACGCTCTCTGAATAACCCTGCTAGTGTATTGTATGAATTATACCCACTGATGAAGCTACATATAGCGAAACGTGTTTGAGGTGTTTTTATTTTGTTTAATAAACCACTTGTGGATTTCCTCATCTCGATTGACTCTTGGTGATTTAATCCTTTTGGTGCTTTGGAAAGACATCTTCAAAGTTCGAGACTCCTGCTCTTGGGATCATAGATAGGGGAATCGGTGCCCCTGATTCAAAATTCACCGATTTGCATGCTGTTTGGTGCCTATTTGCTTAAATTGGCACCTTAAAATGTGAGTAATTTTTCCTTTCCTGCAATTATTCCAACTGGGATTTTACAGTCTGCACAAAATCTTCTTTTGTTTTATTTTTTCCTATCTCTGCATCATCTGACCCTCGGAGGACCCAATATTGGGCTGGATAGCCCCCACTGGAGCTGAAGTGATAAAGTGCCAGCGCCTGACACTGGCTCTGTAATCTGGATTCTCTATTTTAGCGGACTTGGGGATTTGCCGTTGCTCCTGGTTTGTCCGGCTGCTGCACATTCTCTCTGGCCAGTATCCATCAACATATATATTTTTACTTGTTTGGACTAAGGACTATTGTGTCAATTTTATTCTTTATGTATATGGACTGACTAGTAACTTTTTTATGCCGTATTCTGCATTTTATACACTCGATTTACCTACACGAATTTTTAAGTTTTTTCACTTTTTTCATTTTATGAATTCACGTTTTTATATAACAAATTGTAACCTACTTTTAATTGGAGCAGCTGTTGCTGCTTTTTTTCTGGATTTTTTTGATGCACTGCAGTAATTAATCAGGTTTTGCTCAATCAGTTTTGTTATTTCACATTGACCTGCTTTCTATTTACTTTTTTTCCTAGCACTCTTGATCGCTAATTGATAGTTTAACCCACACCTTTCAGTAATTGACTGCCTCATTCCTAAATGTGTGTTTATTTTCACTGAAAGTGCTAATCTTCATAGCAAGTACACTCTGGATATATCTATTAAGTTTAACCAGTTAATTTTAAATCCGCTATATTTCTACTTTTCATTTTCCTTTTATTCAGCTAGTTCAGATTCAGCATATATACAGTCTGTCTTTTGGTGTTTGCCTGCCCTGACAATAGAGCCATCTAGTGGCGCCACACAGACACTACACTCTTTCCTATTTATTCCTATATACTATTACCTTTTTATTAATAGGAATTTTTGGAATTTTCTTCCCTTAAGGGCGAGCAATCCATTTACTATTAATTGTGTTTTAATTTTCTATGTATCAATGTAATTAAGATGTTTAATAAAATAAAATAATTCTTGTCAGTTTTTAGCCTAGTTAGGCTTCTTTTCTCCAATTTTTCATAGACACTTCCACAACACCGATAACCTTGCCACGCAGTCGGACATTTAGACTACTCTGGCCATAGAGACCTATTTACGGAAACATCTACGCATCTCCCTCTCGGGCAAGGCTAATATGTCCCTGGACCGACCCATAACTGGAGACGAACTCGAGGAGGTGATAAAACTGACGCCCACCGGCAAGTCACCTGGCCCGGGCGGGCTTTCCCTTCAATATTATAAAATCACAAGGAGGGTTTTTGACCCAGCACTGGCTGCGGACCTTTAACTTGCTCGCGGAGGGCGCTCGCTTGCACTCTTCAGCTGCCAACCTCACCCTTATCCCAAAACCCGGGAAGGACCCCGAACAATGCAGCAGCTATAGACCTATCTCGCCCCTTAACCTTAAGCTGTTTGCGAAAGTCGTGGCTAATTGCTTGAAAGAATATGTTCCCACACTGGTACGGTACTTGCGGACCAAACTGGGTTCATCCCAGGGCGGGAGGGTAAGGCTAACACAGTGCGAGCGATAGACCTCATTCATGCCGCTACTACTGGGGTCCAGGAGCCGACTTTATTGCTATCTACCAATGCGGATAAAGCATTCGATCGAGTCAGCTGGCAGTTTCTATCCCACACACTAAGATGCATGGGCATGGGCGCAAATATGCTGACTTGGATCCCTGCCCTATACGCAAACCCCACCGCTAGGCTCAACGTTAACGGTGCACTGTCCGACCCCTTCCCGATCACCAACGGCACGAGGCAGGGCTGCCCCATATCGCTGCTACTGTTTGCGTTGACCCTGGAACCGTTCTTACAGGCGATCCGCACTGACCCAGACATACATGGTATATTAGTGGGGGACAGAGAACACTGAGTGGCAGCATATGCAGATGATATGCTATTCTTTGTCCGCCAGCCAAGGGTTTCCCTCCTGAGGCTATTACAGCTTTTCTCAGAATACGGAGCTCTTAGCAACTTAAGAATCAACATGGAAAAATCAGAGATACTGCCCCTACACATCCCTTCTGACATGCGGGACTCCCTAACAACAGCCTTCCCTTTCCGATGGTGCACCACGAGACTGAAATATTTAGGTATCACACTGACCCCAGTGTGCGCTTCGCTATATGCCGCCAATTACAAGCCGCTGTTAGCTGCATTGACGGCAGACCTCTCGACTTGGTCATAACCCCACATATCTTGGTTTGGCCGCATTAATGTAGTTAAAATTAATATTTTACCGCGCATTCTGTATCTTTTTCAGACCATCCCCATACTCCTACCGCGCACCTTGTGTACACGACTTCAATGCACAATCTCTAGATACATATGGGACTCTAAAAAGCCAAGGACCGCTATGACACTACTCTCAACTCCCAAGCAAGCAGGAAGAGCAGAGGAGCAGTGGTACCACATTTTTGGCATTATTACGGCGCATCCTGGAGTGGACAGCAGGCACGGCGGACAAGCAGTGGGTAGGAATAGAACAAGCAAGCACGACCTGCCCCCTATCGAAACTACCCTGGCTGCCGGCTTCCACTCTAAAACGACTGGTTACCACACACCCCACAATTGACGCAATGCTACAAACTTGGTGCAAACTGGCGACCAATCGCAGCCTTGCCCCATTCCCATCCCCACTGCAGCGACTACCGGAGTTCTCCTGAACGTTTGTCATGCCTCACGCCGACATCACCGGAAGAAGGGCCAGGCTGGCACCATTCCCTCCTGAACTACACCTTGGCAGCACAGGAAAAGTGCTGCCTCTCCCCAGCACTAGAACCACAGACCCTCAAACAGTTAATGCACTGCAAACTAACAGAAGACTGCAAACTAACACACCACACCATTCAGTATCGTTATCCCTTCCTAGCAGAGAGAGAGGTTTAGCTCTGCTGTTTCACTGTATCCAGAATACCCCTTTTGTGTCTACCAAGATTCCCACCATGTTTCCACCAGTGTCCTTCCAGTCTCCAGTCTGCAGTCTTCAATTATTCCTCAAGATCTGGTCAGTCTCCTCCAACTCACCCTCCTCCACCCACTATCCTGTCGGTAGTAACCGCATTTGGCCCATATCTCCACTACCTGGTTCCACCCCAGAACCAGAACCTGACAACGTTACTGTTAACGGGTCTTGCAGATCCCCCACCCTCGCCGCACCCCCAACATTATCTTGATGCAGGGATGCCCATTGCTTCCGACCAACTATCGATATCACACCCCGATTCGTTCCTGACCAGGTTTCATCATCATAGACTCCTCTAGCAGTTACGCTCTTTTGCCACTCTTGACTGTTATTCCAGATCACTCACACCATTTGAGGTCATAGTAGAATGGGTAGATGGCCCACCCACTGCCTTTCGGCTATGTACGACCTCTTACAGTCTGCAGACGCCTCTCCATCAGCCGCCCAAGCCAGTTAGAGGGAATCAGGCCTCACGTTTGATCACCAATGGCGAATTATCTGCTCGTTCAGGAGACCAATTATAAGTTGTTAACCAGGTTGTTAACCATAGGACACCAAGCACGCCCAGACACATGCCGGGGGGAGGAGGTGAACTGCTGGAGATGCAAGGAACCCGCAGCCAACCTTGCACATCTGGTGGTCTTGCCCGCACATGCACCAATTCTGGAGCACTATCCACGAACATGTTAGCGAGGTATTGGAACCCCAGCCCTAATTTATGCTGGAGTTCTGTCTTCTCAGCCACACAGACATCACACCTGAGTCGTTTAAAAGTTCGGTGGCTGTCCGTTTGATACAAGCGGCACATTTGTTGATTCCCATATATTGGAAATGGCCTGAGCCCATCCCCCTTACAATGTGGCTCCATGAGGTGGAGTCTATCCGCTCCTCTGAGGAGCGGTTGGCCTTTTCGCAGGGAAAGGCCGCCGAGAATAGTTTAAAATGGTACTATTGGTTAACGTCATGCCTGCCCAGAATGAGCCGCCCAGTTCTGAACTAGGGTTCTTGAATTCGTCGCCCACATTTATTCCGTTGACGACCCATATACGCCTCTGTACTTCAAGATAGCCCCCTTAGTATGTTAGGTGTCTCTAAGTGACTCTCAATAAGTGGATTTGATTCCTTGAAACCTACTGTTGTAACTACATTGTTATATTTATGTACTATGCTGGTTGCACGATTCACTTCAGTTTGCTTTCATTATGTAAGCGCATATGCACATTTGTGTCATCTGACTTTTAATAAAACTGAATGTTAAAAAAAATAAAAAATTTAGACGGGATGTTTTAGATCATCAAAATGAAAGGGTTTATAGATATTCCTCTAAGAATGTGATTCAGCCCTCACCCGAAATGATTTCTACGTCTGCGTATGATACATCTGACACAGAAGAATTAGCTGAAGCTAATGAACCTCTGAATGTGAATAAAAGAAAAGGTATCCTGAAAATCTCTATTTTTAGAGACGGAGGAAGTTCCGTACCTGGGAAGGATACAAAGGGGTCCAGGGACAAAAGGGAGAAAGAGAAGGAGATATTGACTAACCAAATGCGAATAGTCAATTTATCCTCCTATTTCTTTATCAGACGAACAAAATGGTGTTTTGTTAAAAGGACTTTCTTTTATTCCACGTCCTGCTTTTAATAAATTCTCTTGGATTAAAGACGATAATCTTTTTGTAAGGAAGGTAGCCCTTCACAAATTTCATTTGTTACAAAAAAGTAAAGAAGCAAAAAGATTGGGTGTGGAGGATATAGATATTCCTGTCTTTTTAGATTTGGTTGACCTTTTGGAAGAAAGCAGTGGTTCACCACACTTGGGTCAGGGGGCTACCCTGCTACATCTGAAGAGCCATTTTACACAGCATATTAGGGATGTGCGTTTCGGGTTTCAGATTTTCAGGTTTTTCACGAAATGTCCCAATTCGTGTCTTCGGATTCGTACGAATTTCCGAATAGATCCGGATCCGAAAAACGTCAGATATGAAAAAATTTCCGAGCCGAAACGAAAAAATTTTGAATTTTTGAATGGACTTAATGTGTCAAATCGAAATTTATTTTCGCTCTATTCGTGATTTCGGTTCCATTTGGGATTTCATTTCCATTTCAGTAATCCGTTATTTTGGACATCGTATTATTTTTATTTTATCGGTTATATCGGATTCTAAATTTGTAATGTATCATATCATTTTTCATTCCAATTCCATGACTTGACTTGACCTGACCATTTCCAATGATCCGATAAATCTGTTGATACGGCCGATAATTCTGTTGATACGGTAATTCTGCCCATTCTATCGTTTTTTGTTTATTGAATAATGATCCTTTTTTTTTTGTTATAAATAATGCATTGCACAACTTTATTTAATCATATTAAAATTTTTAAAATCGACTATGAAAGGGACAAAAATGAACAAAACGATTTAAAAAAATGCAAAACTGACCCAAATGGTCTAACTTTAAAAATAAAAAAACATAATAAAAGGTTTTAAAATGGAAAAAAAGCTGAACAAAGTTACAAAATTATCAGAAACGAAAAATAAAATGATTTAAAACGAACAAAATAAATAAAAAGAATGCAGCATATTATAAATACGCACACTGTGGGGAACAAGCGCCTCTCTGCGCGCCGCGGTATAATTAATGCAGCATATGAATCCACACACTGCGGGGAAGCACCTCTCTGCGGTATAATTTATTTGATATGTATACGTCTGTGTTATATGTATATGTATCCTGTTTGTATATTATAACTTAAAATGAAATAAAATTAGAATTTTCAATAATTTACAAGGTGACTGTAAAGTGTTTTTTTTTTCACATTTTAACATGCGAGCGTTTATGGTTGTAAATATATTTTCTATGAGTTGCGCTTGTTAAAAAAATTTGAGATGGGGGACTTGTTTTGTTACATAAATTTTTTTGAGTGAAAATTAGCACAATTTTTAACAAACGCAACCCATACAAAAATAATTAGTGCAGCTGAGCTCAGCATCATTGTTCACATTATAATTGAAATGGGAACAATATTGCTGCATTAGCAAAACAAAAAACTATTTATTTTTTTAAATTTATTTATTTCTTAATATTTTATTTAACTTTTTTATTTTTAATATTTTTTAAAAAAAATTAACATGGTCAATGGTCATGTTTTGGTATGGTTGGAAAGGCTATGCTCTGGCCAATCCAACAATACCAAACATTAACCCCTTGGTAGGTGCCACGGCACGGATCGGGAAATAGGGGGTTCATTGGAACCCCCTATCTCCACCATTGGTGGCTGGCAACCTAGGGGGTTAACTCCAGAATTTACTCTGACATCCCGATGTGAAACATCGGAACTTTGCATTAGATTTCGACCATTTTTATTTTTTTAACCTTCGGATAGTCGAAAATCGAAATCTATCCAAAGTCCTGATGTTTCACATCTGAACTTTGTTTGGATAGAGTAAGTCCGTGCACGTGCGGTCGTTAAACGTATATACATTAAAATTTTCTAACCATCAGCACACTGGATATAGCACTGTTGCTGTCCGTCCAGCGTCCTGATCCTGAGTTCCTTCTTGACCGTTAGAAATTAATCTGACTGCCAGTGCCTATATGTTATTTCCAATGATCCGATATTTCTGTTGATACGATAATTCTGTCGATACGATAATTCTGTCGTAGTCGAATCATTTACGTCCGCGGTTCGCGCATGATGATGGGATATGTCCATGATGGGATATACACGCGTATGTCCGTCTCCATTATGGCCTGTCGTAAACTTTACTGAGCCATTGATTGTAGAGTTTGAGAATTTTTTTGGACAGACCAAAAAAAAAAACATCCCATCATGGCTCAAACTCAAAGAGAGTCTTATTTGGACGGACACGTCATCCCACTTCCACCCCAGAGACACCCAGGAAGAAGCAGGCCAACAACATGGCATTTGAGGAGATGGTGGAGCTGGTTCAAATGTTCGAGAAGCGTGACTATGACTGCCGTAAGGGCCCACGGCAGGAAGAACAATGTCCGCAAGGACCGTATCCTTGCACCACCCTCCTGGAAAAAGGAACGAAGTAGAATGACCAGCTGCGGAAGCGCTGGTCTGACCTGAAGACGCGCGAGGAGGAGCAATTGAGGCACATTCGGCGTGTCATAGCCAAACGTAAGTGTTATGTTATATTGTAAAGCTCTGCGCAAAGTACTGTTGGCGCTATATAAATCCTGTATAATAATAATAATAATAATGTGCTTGCATGTGCCACTGCTAATGTGCACAGAAATACGTTGATTGATCTAGTCCTTGTTTCATGCAATGTGTATAGCTTTGCGTTTTCAGGACTCATACATGCATTTTTGCCATAGCTCTTCTTTTTTGTGATATAACCTATTCGTGAAAATTGTGATATTTGATGTATACTATGTAGATGAATGTGTTAATTTAACAAGCGCAACTCATATAAAATGTAACCGCAAAACAAACGCTCGCATGTTAAAATGTGAAAAAACAAACACTTTACACATTGTAAATTATTGAAAATTCCAATTTTATTGCATTTTTTTGTTATAATATACAGACAGGACATGACGCATACATATAATAATGATATATTATGAATCTGCCGAGTCTGCCGGAAAGAATGATATATAACATGTCTGGGTCATATAATAAAATAAGGCTTCACAACGCATTTCAAATTTAAATTTCATTTTGGACCGGTTCGTTCGTTAGTCCGCGGGTCGCGCATGCGCGGATGGCGGATGTCCGTGTAGCGCTGTTTTAGTTCTGTTGCTGTAATTACTCATTTTTGGCCACCAGGGGGAGACAAGCGCAATGTAAACTATAGATTCAGGGTGCGAGATTTGATTTGATTGGAGAGAGAAACCTAAAATTGAGTAAGCAAGACTGCACTGCTTTAGATTATCTAAACGTATTACAGGAAGTCTTTGGGCGAACGGAAAAAGCTGCGGAGCTCGTGTACCAGTATGAACATACTTACCAGCGGAAAGGTGAGAAGATGACTGAATATATGAGGCGCCTAGATACGATTCTGCACCAGATACTTCTTAAGAAAGGGGCCGAACCGGCTGAAATAGACAAAATCCGAATGCAGCAGATCCTGAGGGGCGCTCAACCTCTAGATCCTGTGATGCTACAGCTGAGAACAAGAGAAGGTAACCGAGAATTGAAATACCTGGAACTGATCCGAGCTGTCAGAGAGGAAGAGGCTCTACTTGAAGAAAAATCCTTTAGGAGAGGAGAAAGAGTTTACGCACAACCCGTGAGGCATAACGAATGTTTGCAAGCGGAAGATGATTCGTTAGACACCTATGGATCCGAAGTGGACGAACAAGAGCATCTGGTTGTTCCTAAATCCACAGAGAATGCTGCAAAAGAGCCAATCATTCCTACATACAGTGAAATCCACAAAACTGTTAAGAAGGTGCAAGAAGCTCAAGCTGAATTGCAACAGGCACACACGGACTTGTGCCGAGTACTTTTGAAGGTGGCAGAGACACAGACCAATATGCAGAAGTTCCTTACTGATATGCGGACAACTGGAGTTGCTGTGGCATCTGGCCAGGGTCCTTCAACCGAATCACCACAAGCAAGTGCGTCTCCGTCTTCAAAAAAGACGTGGGGAAATGGGTCATTTCAGTTGTGGGGAAATGGGTCATTTCCGAGCGCAATGCAAAAGCCTGAAGGAAATAGGGTAGAAGAGTTCCTAAAAGCCTTGGAAGGGCTGCTATCTACCTCACAGGCGGGAAACGCCAGAGGGCCCAAGTGAAGGAGCAAACTAGGTGCCCAATGGTTAAAAACCACTCCAGAAATCAAGCCAGGACTGACAGGCCGAGAGGGCCCAGAGTTTTGCCAACTGCTGAGCCTACCAGGACTGAAAGAGTCACTCCCTTAGCATCCGGTCCTACGTCATGGGGAAGCAATGCACACCCAAAACCTACATGGGCCAAGAGGAAGGCCAGGGTACAGCAAACGGGGTCTAAACTTCCTGCTACTACGACAAAGTTTCCTGACCAGCTGATAGGTCCTTCTCCCATCGTTCCAATCCAAGTAGAGGGAGTCTACACCAAAGCTCTGTTGGACTCAGGGGCTCAAGTGACTTTGATCTACCAAGACTTCTATGAGAAGCACTTGAAGCACATACCTCTACAGAAGAATCTATCCAAGGAGAATGGACTAGTCAATGCGAAGGTGCTTTCATGAAGCTGAAAGAGAGTCTAACTCGAGCTCCTCTCTTGGTTTACGCTGATCCTCATAAGCTGTACGAATTGCATGTGGATGCCAGCAGAGAAGGTCTAGGGGGGAGTCCAATACCAAGAATATGGTGGATTGTTGAGGCCTGTAGCGTATGTGAGCCGGAGCCTTACGCCTTCAGAAAAGAACTATCCTACCCACAAGTTGGAGTTCCTAGCCTTGAAGTGGGCAGTAGTAGACAAGCTGAAAGATTATCTATATGGAGCCGAATTTGTGATAAAGACTGATAACAATCCTCTTACCTACGTCCTTACTACTGCGAAGCTGGATGCCACGGACCATCGGTGGTTGGCCGCTCTGTCAGGGTTTCGGTTCACCCTGAAGTATCGCCCTGGAGTGAATAATCGAGATGCCGATGCTTTGTCGAGAAGACCCTACACTACAGAATGGACTCAGTTAACTCCAGATGGGGTGCAAGCTGCATGTCAAGGAGCAGAGCGCCGGGTCAAGGGAGGGATTGAAGCAGAAGCCATAGGTGTTATGGCTGCGGCTGTTCCAGAGTTCTATTGTAATCCTACGCAGCTGAGGGATGAAAGTTTGCCTACTTTTTCGAAACAGGACCTGAGAGCTGATCAGGCTGGAGACCCTTTGATTGCATTAACCGTGAAGGCCCTAAACGCGAACCAATGGGAAATGCTTCTGACAAATTCCCCAGAAGGGGCCAGATTGGTATACAAAGAGTGGGAATGGTTGAAGATGTTGGATGGGGTGGTCTACCGAAGGGGCCCCTCAAAGAATGCTGAAGAGACCCAACAGTTGTTCCTTCCCACCAGAGAGAGGATGTGTTGCGGTCGTTACACGATGAACATGGACATTTGGGTGCAGAGAGAACTTTTAAGCTGGTGCGAGACAGATTCTATTGGCCCTGCATGAGATCTGAAGTTGAAAGTTACTGCCACTCATGTCTGAGGTGTATCCAAAGGAAGACCCTACCAACCCGAACTGCTCCAATGAGTCACCTACAAAGTCAAGGACCCATGGATTTGGTGTGCATTGATTTCCTGTGCCTAGAGCCGGATGCTAGTGGGCAGGGAAATATTTTAGTAGTGACTGATCATTTCACGCGTTATGCCCAAGCTTTTTCTACAAAGGACCAACGTGCTCCTACGGTGGCGAAGGTTTTGATGGAAAAGTTTTTTGTTCACTATGGCCTACCAAGGAGAATACACTCGGATCAGGGTAGATATTTTGAGAGCCGGCTTGTTGGGCAATTACTGGAACTGCTGGGAATTCAGAAGACCCGAACTACACCATATCACCCTCAAGGTGATGCTCAACCAGACAGGTTCAATCGCACGCTGCTAAATATGTTGGGGACATTGTCAAACAGAGAAGCAGAGCTGGAGTCGTCACATAGCTACGCTAGTACATGCATACAACAGTACAGAGAGTGACGCTACTGGATACTCACCGTACCGTCTTATGTTCGGAAGGGAAGCTCGACTGCCGGTTGACTTGGCGTTTGGGCTATCTCTGGATCAGACATCTGTAGCCTCTCATAGAAATTATGTGGATAGACTTCGGAAGAATTTAGCATCTGCGTTCGAACAGGCCCGTTTGACCTCAGGGAACAGAGGAATAAGCGAAACTACGACTTGAAAGTTCGGATACAGGATCTACAACCCGGTGATTATTATTATTATTATTATTATTCTTTATTTATAAAGCGCCAGCATATTCCGCAGCACTGTACAATAGGCACAGTATAGACAGGGTTACAATACATTGAACAACATTTGACAAACAGTACAGGAGGAGATGAGGGCCCTATTCCCGTAGGAACTCACAATCTGGGAGGGTTGGGGTTGGAAACAGGAGGAGAGGACTGTAAGGTGAGAGTGATTGATGGTTGCGTCAGTGAGTTGGGTGGTAGGCTTCCCTAAATAGGAACGTTTTAAGGGAGCGTTTGAAGGAAGAGAAGTTAGGGGAAAGTCTGACAGTACGAGGGAGAGCGTTCCAGAGAGTGGGGGCTGCGCGTGAGAAATCCTGTAGTCTATCATGTGAAGAGGTGATGCGGGGAGAAGCTAGGCGCAGGTCACTGTTTGACCTTAGGGAGCGGGCTGGGGTGTATTTGGTGATTAGTGAGGACAGGTAGTGGGGAGCTGAGTTAGTGAGGGTTTTGTAGGTAAGGATAAGGATTTTGAACTTAATTCTACAGTGAATGGGGAGCCAGTGAAGGGACTCACAGAGGGGAGCGGCAGAGACAGAGCGGCGGGTGAGGTGAATTAGCCTGGCGGAGGTGTTCAGGATGGATTGTAGGGGGGAGAGGCGGGACAGAGGGAGGCCAGATAAGAGATTATTGCAATAGTCGAGTCGGGAGATTACCAGGGCGTGGATGAGTTGTTTTGTGGTGACAGCGGTAAGAAATGGCCGAATTCTGGAAATATTACGCAGTTGGTATCGGCAGGAGGAGGAAAGAGACTTGATGTGGGGGATGAAGGAAAGAGCAGAGTCAAGTGTAACTCCAAGACAGCGAACTTGGTTTGAAGGGGAGATGGTGATACCCTCCACCGTGATAGAGAAGTCAGGAGGTGGGGAGGCATTGGAGGGAGGAATAAGTAGGAGTTCAGTCTTTGACATGTTGATCTTTAGGTGGTGGGAGGCCATCCAGGAGGAGATGCCAGATAAACAGTCACTGACTTTTGAAAGGACAGGGGGAGAGAGATCAGGGGCAGAGAGATAGATCTGAGTGTCATCAGCGTAGAGGTGGTAATTAAAGCCAAAGCTGTTGATGATTTTGCCCAGGGAGGAAGTGTAGATGGAAAAGAGCAGAGGACCAAGGACAGAGCCTTGGTGATAGGGTTTTGTTGAAGAACTTGGGTGCTTCTGCAAGGTATAAGTTGGCGGATAGATGGAGTTCTCAAGTCTACATTGTCTGCAAGCAACTGCCGGGTCTGCCAGTTTACCAAATCCGACCGGATGGAAAGGCTGGGCCTCTTAAAAACTGGCACCGGAATCATCTGCTTCCTTTGAGAGAGGCTGTAAGGATACCAGTTGGAGACTAACTTTCTCTGCCGAACCCGCCTGCTCCACGTTTGACTCCCGTTACTTGGTCTCAGCAGACGCGGGTTGTTGAAGAGCGTGAAGGGGATAGTGAGGAAGAAAGCTTTTGTCTGGACTGGGTGCACTCACCAGAGCCTGAAGAGGTCATTCCAGTTCCCGAACGGTGGGAAAGTAACCTGAGGCTCCTGAATTCCAACTGGAAGTTCCTGAAATTTCTGAAATTCCTGTAGTTCCTGAAAACGCGTCCTATGATTATAGTTCTATGCCTTCACTGGAAGGATCATACTCCGAAGAGATGTCTGTTCCAGTTGTGGACGAAAGAACTGAACCCGTACCTGTAGTACTTCCACCTGAAGAGGAGCTGATGGAGCCAGAACCAAAACGTTCTGTCCAACCCCCCAGAGACTTACCTACGACTCACCAGGACATAGCACTGAAGAGGCTGTCACCACAGTGCGAAGGTTGCCCGAAGTGTCTGCTATGTTAGCTGAGGTAGCCAGAAGCATGAGTAAACTTGAGGACGTATACCTAACCCATTGTATGTTTGCTGCTGAGCCTGTATGGATAAGTGCAAGATAAGTAGATAAGTGCAAGATAATGCACCTGGGACGTAAAAACCCAAGGGCTGAATATAGAATATTTGATACAGTCCTAACCTCAACATCTGAGGAAAGGGATTTAGGGGTTATTATTTCAGAGGATCTAAGGGTAAGTAGTCAATGTAATAGAGCAGTAGGAAATGCTAGCAGAATACTTGGTTGTGTAGGGAGAGGTATTAGCAGTAGGAAAAGGGAAGTGCTCATGCCACTGTACAGAGTACTGGTGAGACCTCACTTGGAGTACTGTGTGCAGTATTGGAGACGGTATCTCCAGAAGGATATAGACATCTTAGAGAGAGTTCAGAGAAGGGCTACTAAAATGGTGTACGGCTTGAAGGAGAAAAGTTACCAGGAAAGGCTTAATGATCTTAACATGTACAGCTTGGAAAAAAGACGAGACAGAGGAGATATGATAGAAACATTTAAATACGTAAAGGGAATCCACAAGGTAGAGGAAGGGAGTATATTTAAACGGAAACAAAGTAGCAAAACAAGAGGACATAGTCTTAGATTAGAGGGGCAAACATGTGAAGAGGCAGAAAAGCAGGCGCTGTTGCTGAGCAGCATGGAGGCCAGAGGGAGTCAGGAGTCCCCCCAGCTTGGGCTGTGAGTATGCTCTGCACTCTCACAACATTCTACATTGCACTTTGCTTCAGTCAACCCCAGCATCTTTCTCCCCTGCTCCTGTCTCCCTACCTCTGCATCTCTTCCCCTCACAGTTCCTACCCCTGCCTTTTACACAATACACTGGAAGCAGCAGCTAGGAGAGTGCAGGGTACCTGGCTGTCAGGCGTGCTTGCTGCTTGCACTTGCAATCATGCAAGTGATTGATTGTGTGTGGGCATCTCATACATGGCAGAGAAGGAAAACTTTCCCAAACACATGGTCTGGGTTTCATGGCACACAGGGTGCAGTGAGCCTGCATGGCATGGAGGTGGGTTATATCAGGTGCTGCAGGGCAGTCTGATCTGCTCAATGCACAGGGTATGGGCACAGTGTGGTGCTTGACAGGGTAACATATAACCTGTGGCTTTCCAGTTGCTGCAGAATGCACCTCCCAGCTTACCCATTTATTTAAAGTTGATCATGAATTGGTCTGAAACCCACACAGGGGTATATGACTGTGGCAGGGCATCCAGATTCTACCATACAAGTTCAGGGGTATCTAAATGAGTTATGGAACCCACTTAAAACCGCTGTGCTGCAGGATTTCTGTAGGTACTTTGATACCCAGGCATTATTTATACCCAGGAGTAACTACCTTAATACGCTGATTACTGATGCCCTGGAATGGAGGGGCATCTAAATGTGCTGTGGCACCCAGAGCAGGTACCTGCTCCAGGTAGACTTCTATCTATACACCAGAGACCTGACATTTCAATCCATACCCTGCAGGAGTATCTGCCTGGGTATTAATTAGTGCCATGATCTTATCTACACCTAGCAGGGGTAAGTGTCACGCTAATACGCATTGTACATTATTGTGGATTTTATTGCAGTCGATTCTGTGATACTCTCATACCGCACATTATTGTGGATTTTATTGCAGTGGATTCTGTGATACTCTCATACCGCACATTATTGTGGATTTTATTGCAGTGGATTCTGTTATACTCTCATACTGCACCTTATTGTGGGTTTTATTGCAGTGGAGCTCTGTGATACACCCATACATGCCACATGTTTTTTTTTGGGGAAGGGGCAGCATTTCATCCATCGCTCCAGGCAGCAAAGTGGCTTGGGCCAGCCCTGGCTGCAGCGTCCTTGCCTCCCAGCGAACATAAGGCTGGGAACGGCACTCACGTTGTGAACGGCATCGTGCAGACAGCCAGCCAAGTTACCCCCATTGCACGCAGGAGTCAGAAGAGACAGTGCTGCCTGGTCTGGAAGGATTCCCTGCACAGGGAAGCACATTATTATATTTCTCGGTTAGTTGTTAACGCTTTTATAAATTATGTATGTCAGTCTTCTATAACTATAATTCTAATGATTATAATCAATATTGCGTCACCAGATTGTATCTACTGGTGCTAGAGGGCCGGCGTTTGACTAAAATCCTTATGTTTTTTGTTTTAAAGTTAATTAAGAGGGAGAACAGTAATGGATGAGGACGCAAAACCGAAGCGCCACGATCTCTGTCAGGGGGGAGCCCAAGCCAAGCACTCCACGAGGTCACCACAAAGCAGGGACGCCGCCAGCCCCAAACGCCAGCCGGAAAAAGAAAAAAGCAGGACCTCCAGCAGAATAAAGTGATGAAAATTTTTATTTAGGGAGAGCAGACACCATGAAAAAGCAGTGACGTTTCGACCCGAAGGTCTTCATCATACATGACTGACATGTATGATTAAGACTTTCGGGTCAAAACGTCACTGCTTTTTCATGGTGTCTGCTGTCCCTGAATAAAGATTTTCATCACTTTACTCTCCTGGAGGTCCTAGTTTTTTCCTGCTGGTAGTGGATGAGGAGACACAATGTAGGCCCCATGGAAATTCCGGATCAGCGAAATGATTCGGTTCATCATGAGGTGATGGTAATTGCTCCTCTGGGTCGCTCCCTGTGCTGCTGCTTGAATAAAAACTCGAAAACCCACAATATTACATCAAGTGGATTAATTCCAGCACCAAAAAGGATGACGTTTCAACCAGGACTGGTCTTTCTCAAGACTTGAGAAAGACCAGTCCTGGTCGACACGTTGTCCTTTTTGGTGCTGGAATTAATCCACTTGATGTAATATTGCGGGTTTTCGTGTTTTTATTCAATTTGTTTAATTTGGGGCTGTGGAGCAGGGACCCCCGTCCTTTTGCCCACTGTCGTAGATGGTGCCTGGGCTTCTATTTTTCATGATTCATGTGAATTTGTTTATAAGAGGAGGGATCATGTTCAGGAGTATATTAGCCCTCTGTGGTCCAAAACATGGCATTCCCTGAGATTAATCTGCAGACACTGTGCAGATAAACATGAACTCACACTGACACAAGTTACAGTCCTAACAGGCCCAAAGAATATATTTTATATAAAGGGGTAATGCGTTGATACTGAAATGTGTGTATGTGTTTTGCGTTTTGGACAACCTTAAACAAACTGTCATGATCACATAATCAACACATTTATTGCAAATGCTTAGTGGAAAAATCACTCCTTATGCCCCTTTTATATGACTGCTGCTAGTCTATGAGAGGAAGCAGCCGATGGCTGACGCGTCACAGCCAATCCTAGTCCTCTGGTTCCAATACTCAGCAAATCGCTGCCAAGTGACAGTCACAAAGTGTGATTATATGGAGAATGACAGATATAGAGGAGCCCGCTTCTGTGAGGTTACAATCTAAACATTATTAAAGCTTTTTGTGACAAGTCCATGATATATGTGTTTTTTTTTTGGGGGGGTGTTGGGGGTGGAGAACAAAATTATGTGGTGGACGGGCTTTCGGGGGGGCCCCAAGAAAATGTTTGCCCAGGGTCCAATCAATATTAAAGACGGGCCTGGGCCCCAACGTGACTAGTCGAAGATACACTGAATCCATTCACTGGCCAGTCGAATATAGTACCCGGGTACCAAAACACACATATACACACACCTTCTTGGGACACAACCTGTACGAGACTTACACTCCGGCAACGAAGAGGTTAATTTTCCTTTTACCGCTGCGCGTTTCTCGCATTACGAATTCCTGTAAAATATATATATATATACCGTGCTTGCTTTATATATGCCACTTTATTTGAGACCAGTAAACTATATAACTTATAAAATCCACAACAGTGCTGGTGTATATTTATTCCCTAGTGCGGGGAGACTGACCCGAGGTTAAATTCAGCGGCTCCTCCGGGAGTGAGTGCTACATCCGTATTTACGACTGATCGTAAACTTTACGTATTTTTGCCGATATTATCGGATTTTAGCACAGGCCAAAGTTCATTCTTCCCATACATCCCCATCATGGCAGAAGGAAGTGAAGCAGGCTCCCCCAACGCTCTGAACCCAGACATTGAAGAGACCCCAGGGTCCAGAAGAAAGAAGAGGGCAAGTAACATGTTTTTTCTGGAGATGGTGCAGCTTGTGCGCATCTTTAAAAAATATGACTGACTGCCGTAAGGGCCCTTACGGCAGCAAAAACAACACAAGAAAGGATCGTATCCTAGGAAAGGTACGCCGCACTCTGCAGGAAGAGTTTAATACGAATCGCACTAATGACCAACTAAGGAAGCACTGGTCTGATTTAAAGACGTGCGAGGAGGAGCAAATGAGGGAGATACTGCGCGTCATAGCCAAACGTAGGTGTTATGTTATATTGTAAAGAGCTGCGCAAACTGTTGGCGCTATATAAATCCTGTATATAATAATACAGTGCTTGCATGTGTGTGCTAAATCTAATGTGCACAGAAATACGTTGATTGATTTGTGTTTTCAGGACTCCTACACACATGCATTTTTCCAAAGCTCTTCTTTTTTGTGATTACGATACATGAAAATTCTGATATTTGATGTATTGTATATGATATGAAATTACAATGCCGGATTTGTGTTTTTGGCACTGTGTGTGTGTGACTGTGTGCTGTGTACCAGGGGAGTAACTAGAATCACAGGGCCCCATTTCAAAATGTTTTATGGGCCCCCTCCCCCGCATGCAACCTAACACTCGCATAGTATACCCCCCCAAAAAAAATGAACACACGACCACCACTACACTCACGCATGTGGCACAGTACCCACTACCCAGGCAACAGCTTATTATAATATAATTAATTTGTCCCCCAGCATGAGCAGGATACCAATTAATTAACCTCCCTGCCAGTATTCCCAAGTGTGACTCGGGGTTAAATTTCACTACTGTGAACGGTAACCCCGAGCCACACTCGAGCTGGATGCATACTCACCTCCTCCTGGCTCCCTCGCCGTCCCCTGCAGTGTGATCGCAGTGAGCTGCTTCCTGGAAGGCTCCCTGCGAGTCACATGATGCAGGGGGCGGGACCGCAGCAAATTTCATTCATAATAAACACTGAATGCAAAATGCAATGTTTATGAACGGGATAGTACAGGATAAGAAATAGACCATACATCGTATCACCCTTTCTTGCAGACAGATCTCATTGTTTTTTATTGTTTTTTATTGAATATCATTTATTTGCATTATTTTGGATAATTATTTTTGGGATAATAAATTATTATGTCGTGTTTCAAATTTTATCGGACTCCGTGTATTTACTATTTTTTTTATTAATTAATTTATTTATTTATAAAGGATTTTACCAGTAAGGACTCTTGATTTCACGGATTTCAGTGCGTGATTCCTAATTATTACAGGCTAACTATGTACAAAAACACGTTTCCTTTAAAAGAAAATTGAGATGCTTTCAGACACAAAATTTTTCAAAAAATTAGACCGCCAGGGAGGTTAAGTACTGGCTGGCTGGGTGGAGTAGAGTAACATCCCTGCTCTGCGTGGAGAGAGAGCCTGGAGGAGTGGGACTGGAGGAGACATGGGTTCGATCCCGGCAAGAGCACCTCTCTGTCTCTCCAGTAAGTGTCCTGTCCTTGGGCAAGACACCTAACGGTACATTACTCGCCGCCGCCACCCAGAATGACATACAGAAAACCAGAGACATCTCAATGTTATGTATCCTTCCTGGAAAACATGAGAAATCTCAATGTATCCTGCCTGGAAAACATGAGAAATCTCAATGTATCCTGCCTGGAAAACATGAGAAACCTCAATGTATCCTTCCTGGAAAACATGAGAAATCTCAATGTATCCTGCCTGGAAAACATGAGAAATCGCAATGAATCCTTTGTGTAAAACATGAGAAATCTCAATGTATCCTTCCTGGAAAACATGAGAAATCGCAATGAATCCTTTGTGTAAAACGTGAGAAATCTCAAACGCAACTATGCAGAGGTGACAGGTCCAACAGAAATTGCATAGCAAATGGTGAACATGTCATGTACCTGGCTCCTACTGTGTACTATTATGTCACATATTCATTCATTCCCAATAAACTAAACACATCCTTTGGCCTGCCCTTCAGCTCAAACATCATTTACATAATCTATTGAATGAAGGGAATCAGATGATAGACAGTGTGTGGCTGAGAGACTAAATCTAGTCTCTCAAGAGATAACAGAGATAGACAAAGAAAATAAGAAAAATTCCTTTAGCATAATCCACAAATTACTCGTCTCAACTGTCAAACCTATATATATTTATATCATCCTATACGAAAGAAAGCATTTGACATGACAATCAATAGTCACACTCGCAGGCAGCCAGATTGCTTGTATCTTTAAAAAAATCACATTTTACCTAAGAAATAAATAACGTAAAGTATATATATTTAAAACTAAACTAAAGTTTGAAGCGTGGAGCACTATGTCAGTTCCATGACACTATCCTTCTTTGAAATAAACAAACCAGAGAAATCTCAATGTATCCTTCCTGGCAAAACAGAGAAATATCAATTTATTTCTCACCAATATCAATTAATACCCCCATCTCCAATATCAAATAAATGTATCCCCCCCAATATCAATTCATCTCCCCATATCAATTTATCCAAAAGGCACCGGCTGCCCCCTGGTTGTTGTCACTTATCCTCTCCAGGCCCCACTCGGCTGCGGGCCTCATAGCACCCGCGTTGGTCGCTAATCGCTATGGCGATAGTTCTGCCAGTGCTGTGTGTACTGTAGTGTGTTGGGGGAGGTTGTTGTGACTGAGTGATGCATACGAGATGATCCGCAGCTTGCCCAATATTGGCCTGCGCATCAAAAAAAATCTCTGAGCCTCTGCTGCTAAGTAAGTGGTAGGATGGGACATGTAGTTCTTCTGAAAGTGCATCCAAACCAGAGCCGCGTTCAATTAATACCTCAGCAGCTGCTGAGTGAATTGATGCTGCACACTGCGCAGCAATTCAGTTTGCTGCAGCAGTGTCATTGAACGCTTTGGATGCAAATTTCAAAACAAAATGACCGATATTGTTGTTTCTGCTATATCCACAGTTTTATTAGCAGAAAATAAGACTGAGGCCATCTTTTTGAAATAACTAAAAGCAGTCAGCACAATTCCGTTTTGTATGCACAGTTGCACACAGACACAACTCAAATAATAGTTTTTATTGAATAAACGTAATTTATTTATTTATAAAGGATTTTACCAGGAAGGATACATTGAGATTTCTCTCGTTTTCAAGTATGTCCTGGGTTCAAGAACATTGAAGTGTTACAGTTACAGAAATACAAAGTAATACAATGCAAGATATTAAGAAACAACACAAATATACAGATTAACAGAAAATAAATATGTAGGAAATATAGTCACTATGTTACATGTTTACAGGCGCATTCTATCTGTATTAAAGTATGTTAGTAAGGACTGAAGTGGAATCAGGCTAGAAGATGGTCGCCATTATGAGCCAGGCGGCCATCTTGTTCAGAATATTGGTTCAGTTAACTAGGTAGATTTCAGTAGAAACTAGAATGAAGCTTACATAGAATTTTAGGAATGTGTTAGATTAACAGAGAAGTAATTAAAATGGAGGAAGATCCGGGCCGCTCTTGGCACGGAGAGACAGGATGTCGAATGGATACATCAAGGTCACAAAGGCCTGCAGAGAGACAAAGCGTAGAAACCAGACCGTGTCTTATCTGTGACAAATAAACATAGCCTCTAGGGAGGTGGGCACGGCCCGGATTGAGTGCCGCAGCAAATCACGAACTGTCAGACTAACATGAAGTTTGCCAATTTACGGCCAATGTATGGAATGCCTTTGTTATTAACCAAGGGAGGTACTGACCCACGTGGGGTGGGATAGTGTCACCGGGAGGTGGGCTAATTGGGATGTACCTAATTATGTATTCGGGGTATAAAACCCCTCGTCGGGGTGAGATCGGGACTCACTCTTTGCGATTTAATCCTGTGTGAGCATTGTGTGACGACACAAATAAAGTTTGCCTTTCCTGAAGAGACTCGTGTTCAGACAATCCTTGCTCGTGTCCGGTCAGGCTTCGTCCCGAGTGAACCTAGCAGATTCCGGTAACATTTCTTGGGGGCTCGTCTGGGATATGGGCCCTTGCCGGCACGGCAACGACTGCTGAACACTGTGGCGGTTGACTGCAGGTGCGAGTGATCCCGTCGGTTGGGCGTCCATTGAAGGTGAGCTGACATCTGCAGACGCCAAGCAGGATTTCCTGTTCAGTGGACCTCGTCTTGTCCCAAACGGACCCCCGGTCCAGGAAGCTGGGACACCACCGAGTCTGAGGAAACAGCGAGCAGCACGGTGATAGGTAAAGTGTCTTCTATGTTTGTATGTGTATCAGAGATACCGGTATAAAGGGAAACGTCCGACCATAGTCGGATAAGGAGACCCGCGGCCATGGTCTCGTTGACATACCGAACCCGCCGCCGATAGCACAGACAAGCAAAGGACCCGGAGTGGCTAGCGCGTGTCTGGACCTGGGGGATCGGATGTCAACCAAATGGTAGTTCTGTAAGAGAGGGAGAGAGTAGCCACGTGGAGTTGCATAGTCATAGTCAGTGTTTGTGAACAGAGCTTCTGCACGTGGACAAGGAAAGGAGGAGGGATTTCTGTGACTGGGCTGAGAGCCCTGAGTCAGTGCTAGTGTGTACGTTGTGTAGTGAAGGGGGCCAATTGAGGTCAGCAGTAGCTGCAGAGTGGTGCTGGGTGGGTAGATTACCCATAGGCAAATTGGAATTGGAGACGGGAGTGTTGTTGTAGAACGGGGTGCACATAGTCACAAGCAGTCAAGAGTTAGAGTTCAATTAACGGGGTATAAGGAGCCAAAAGGAGGGATGGTGTGCCCTCGGCTAGTAGAAAGAGTTGAATTGTCTATGTATTGTTTTGTGCTGAAAGTATCTGGTACAGTACGTGCTGTGAGTGATTTGAGTGTTGTGAGTGATTGAGCGCCTACTCGCCTAGCGAGAAAGCAAACTTGAGAGTGGACTCCCAAGGTACGTTTCCGGCTCAGGCGACTGCAGTCCGGCTACTGACGGAGGAAGCGAATCCGATATATATAAATTGTTGACTGAAGTACCAGACAGTAAATTTCAAGTGTTTTTGCTAAAAAGTAATATCCGTATTGTAAAAAGGTTACTGCCCTTAAAAGAGTAACAATGGGTAACGGGTCATCCAAACCCAAGAAGGTAAAGAAGGGTGAGACGCCCTTAGGATATATGGTGCGGAATTTTGAAGCGTTATATGCAACGCATGATTATGGTGTAAGGAGAAACTAATATTAATGTATACAATTGTATGGCCACTGTTAGTTCCAGAGTGGCCAGAGCAGGGGTCAATGGACCCGGAGCTAATACAGAGAGTGCATTCCGAAGTCACCGGGAAATGCGGACATCCTGAACAGTACCCGTATATAGATATATGGAGGTATTGTGTAAAAGATAAAAGTCATTTTATAATGATGGCGGGACAAAACAAGAAACAGGTACCCCCAAATAAAGAAGAGAAAGGGAGACCGGTGTTGATAGAACAACCGGAGGAGATTGATTCCTTGCCCCCGCCTTATCCATCATGTTATGGGGCAGCTAGAGAAGCTTTGAGTGCCGCGGTTGCGCGGGCAGAGAGGGGGGAGCAGGCAGCTGCTACTTCCCGGCCAGCTCCCTTTGCTCCGCCACGCGGTATTGCGGACGAAGACTAGGGGGCAGCAGGTGGAGGAGACAGAGAGGTCCCACCGGGAAAAATTGAGATGCCCGATGGGAGCGTATATAAATTAATATCCCGAGAGGATAGTGATGATGAGAGTGAAGATGAAAAACAAGGGGCCACCACTCACGCTGCGAACAATATATATAAACCCCAAGAACCATATCAGCACAATCCCAACAAAAGTAAGATGCAAATGCCCCTACGAGAAGTGCCAGGCCCTTTACTGGATAATGGAGCACCTGGGCCAGTGCAATACACATATGTCCCATTCACGACAACAGACCTCTTTAACTGGAAAACACACACACCACTGTACTCCACTAATCCCGCGGCAGTGGCCAGTATGATAGAGTCAGTTATGCTTACACATAACCCCACATGGGCAGATTGTCAGCAACTAATGTTGACAATGTTCACTACCGAGGAAAGAGCCCGAATAAATAGTAGCGCACGGAAAATTCTACTTGCCAAGCTGTAGAAGATGCTAAGCCCCAGCCAGAAGCGTGGGCAGAGGAACATTACCCCAAAACAGATCCCAAATGGCTATACAATACCGCTGCATGTATTGCCCACCTGCAGACATACCGGACAGCGGTGATAATGGGTGTTAAAGCAGGAGGAAAGAAACCCACAAACATGGGGAAGATAGCAGATATTGTACAAGAATCTAAAGAATCCCCAAGTGCATTTCTAGAAAGATTACTAGATGCATATAGGATGTACAGTCCTATTGACCCTGAGCCAGTGGAGAACCAGAGGTTAATTAATTATTCTTTTGTGGGTCAGTCACAGAGAGACATACGGAATAAAATACAGAGACTAGATGGGTTTTTAGGAAAGGTATTAGCGAATTGGTAGAAATTGCTAATAAGGTGTTTCATAACCGGGATCTAGAGGAGAAGCGGGAAGAGATAAAGAGACAAAGAGGGCACACAGGTGTTGTCGGTTATATGGGAAATGGTGGAGGAAGAGGTGCTCCGGAGAGAGGGAGAGCAAGGGGTCGGGTGGTAGAGGCAGGGCTGGATTAAGATCTCTATGGGCCTGGAGCTGAATTTTTTGGTGGGCTTTTATTGGAACTTAGTGAAATGACAACATATTCAGGCTATTTAATAGTGAATGTATAGGTATATCTAACCAGGCAGATACAGGTATATCTAACCAGGCAGATACTGTGTGAGGAAATTTCCTTTCAGATTTCAATCATCACAGCGTGTAAAATAATTTTTTCATAATTTATCATCCAAACCTCTGTGGTCATATATTCTACAGGGAATTCTTGTAAAAAAAAAAAAATGGGAACCTGTTACTACATTTTTCTGAGAAAATATCTAATTTTTTGGTTAAAATTGTATATTTTCCATGTGCTTTGGATAATGGTGTTTTATGAATAATATGACTGTATAAAACACTGACCCTGCTCCCAGCGTGGGAAAGGAGAAGGTGAGTAATGGCAGTGGTATCGCTCATTTTATACATGACAAATGGACAATACCATCGCTTTGGAACAAAAAATAAATAAACAGGGTTATCCAAAGAGATCCGAATTGCTTGAGAAAGGTAACGACCGCTGAAAATCAGCGTTCGGTTACCTTTCCTGACCATTCGGCTATCCAGAGAGCAGGCAATTCGCCAAATCCTGGTGAATTGCCTGAACATACGGTGCCTGTTCGGTCCCTGTTCGAGGGCAGTGAAATCCCCATAAAAAAGCACTGCTTCGGCTATTCAGAGAACACAAACCAGCAGTGAAAGGCTCCCCTAATGCCCTGCCATTCGGTGGTTTAATTCGGCAAGTTAATTCAGGAGAATCCCATAGGCTTCAATGTTAAAAATATTCCTGTTTTAATTTAATATCTAATAAACCGTTCAATAAAGAGTCTCTTTATTTATAGATTTTTTAGGATACTTTAAGCATTTTTCTGAAATTCTTTTTTTTTTCTTAAAGTCCGATTTTTTTTCAGTTTACTTATTTTTTTTGTAACAGCCCTTTTTATTATCATTCCCTGGACCTCCTGTGTAAATTTCAGACATTTTCGCTTAGTAGTTTCTTTGCAAACAGCGTTTCAATTTCACATTCATACAAACGGTTTTGCTAATTTATTCACCTCCCTCGTCTGCGGTGTCGGCTGCTTCGGCTGGGTGTGTTCGGCTCCTGCTCAGGCTTTTCGACGGGTTAATCCAGATGTTTTTGCTTGTTTTCTGCGTACATTCGGTGGGTTTTGTGGTTAGTTTTCGGTGGGTTTACGGCAGCTTTTTCCTGCAATTCGGGGGCCCTGTGGTGCTTGCTGAATACACCGCAGGGTCACCGAAATGGGATCGGCAAAGGAACCGAATTGAAGAGAACGAAAAGTCACCGAATGTGCGGTGACTTTTCGAATCTCTTTGGATAACCCTGAAAATAATGTTTTTGTTTTCTTTTTAGATTTTACATCGTCATGTTTGGTGTCAATGCAAAGGCCAGACTCTGTCCTGTCTGACACCTCAGTTGTCCTTGCGAGGTGTAAAGATTAGTGGCGCAGGGTTCCAAAGCCCCCCCCAGTGCACTTCACTGCAGTGTGGCGGGTTAGGTTCTTGTTGTAACAATTTGAAATAATGGATTGTACCATCACCTCCACACTTGTTAGTGACAAAAATGAGATGGTGAGTTACTGCAGCATCATTGTTCCCTTTATAATTGAAAAATGAAAATATTGCTGTGTTAGACAGAAAAATAAATACTTATTATTTTACTTTTACTGTTGCATAAAACTTGGTCATGTGTGATATCATTGGAAAGGTCATGCTCTGGCCTTTCCGGTGATACCTCACATGACCCTGTAGCTGCTATGGAGGTGGAGATATAGGGGTCCTGTCACGGATCCCTCTGACTAACAAAATAGTGGTCCCTTTACGTAGACCGCTCTCTACCCTTCCGATCCTTGAATGGTCGGCAAAACTAGATAGACAATAAACCAGACAATAGATAAACAAGGGATAACACCAGACAGAGGTATAGAATAGAGTATTGTCACGAATCCCTCTGACTGCCAATAGTGGTCCCTTTTCGTAGACCGCTCTCTACCCTTCCGATCCTTGAATGGTCGGTAAAGCTAGATAGATAATTGATCAGGCAATAGATAAACAAAGGGAAACACCAGACAGAGGTACAGACTAGAGTATATGTTCTCCCTAGGACCTTAGTTATAACAGAGGTAATCTGATGTGTGCTTAGGGTGCCACATAGACTGACCTCGGTACCAACGTTAAGGGCAGAACCAAGAGCAGAGTAAATGCCAATACCAGGGGTTATACACAGAATGGTTCGTTTGCCAATGCCAGGGGTCATACACAGAATGGTTCGTTTGCCAATGCCAGGAGTCATACACAGAATGGTTCGTTTGCCAATGCCAGGAGTCATACACAGAATGGTTCGTTTGCCAATGCCAGGGGTCATACACAGAATGGTTCATTTGCCAATGCCAGGAGTCATACACAGAATGGTTCGTTTGCCAATGCCAGGAGTCATACACAGAATGGTTCGTTTGCCAATGCCAGAGTCATACACAGAATGGTTAGTTTCCAGAAGCAAGGTCAGACACAGATATTAGCCAAAAACACAAGAGCTCTGCGGGAAGTGAATACCACGTCAGGGCACCGGCGAACTAGTGAAGCCGGGTTTTAAACCCGGCGGTTCCGCGTCACAGCGCCAGGCTCCGCCCCCCGGCGTCCCACGTGAGCGCACCCGGTAGCGTTATCATTCGGCGCCTGGCCAGCGAGCAGCGAGGAATCTGCTGCCAGGCGCCCCAGTACTGGCCCATCCGTGACAGAACCCCCCCTCCACGGGCGGCCACTGGACGACCCCCAGGGGCACGGGGGTGCGCCAAATAGAATGCTTTCACCAAGCGAGGGGCATGGACCTCTGCAGCCGGAATCCAAGAACGATCCTCCGGACCGTAACCTACCCAATCGACCAAGTACTGTAAGGAACCCCTAGACATCCTGGCACCCAGAATGGCTTCAACCTCGAACTCCTCCTCGCCCTCCACAGAAACCGGAGGCGGTGGAGCATGGACCTTGGTGTACCGGTTACATAACAATGGCTTCAAAAGGCTTACGTGGAACACATTGTGTATCCTAATATGGGGAGGTAATGCCAAAGCATAGGAGACAGGGTTGAGTCGCCGCAGAATCTTATAGGGGCCGATATATCTAGGTGCCAACTTCATGGAAGGCACTAAGAGCTTGATATTTCGTGAAGACAGCCAAACCCTATCCCCACTTGATACACGGGTGCCTGCCTCCTGTGTCTGTCGGCCTTGGTTTTCTGGATGGCACTACTCTCCTCCAGTGCCCGTTTCACTCTCTCCCAAGTCTCTTTTAATGATGCCAGTTGCTCATCCAAAGCAGGAATCGTGGTATCAGGAAACGTAGCGGGGAGCACGGGAGGATCAAAACCATAAACAGTGAAAAAAGGAGAATGTCCTGTGGATTCACTCACTGCACTGTTCAGAGCATACTCTGCCCATGGTAACAGGTCAGACCAGTTATTTTGTTGTTCTGATATAAAACACCTCAGATATTTCTCTATGTTTTGGTTGGCTCGTTCTGCTGCTCCGTTGGTCTGGGGGTGATAGGCCGAAGAGAATGATAGGTCTATCCCCACGTTCTTACAAAACCCTCTCCAGAATCTGGAGATGAATTGGGTCCCCCTATCGGAGACGATCTCCAGAGGAACACCGTGTATGCGGACCACATTGGAAATGAATATGGGCACCAGTTCGGCTGCCGAAGGTAGTTTCCGAAGAGGAACATAGTGACCCATCTTGGAAAATCGATCTATGACCGTAAGTATCACTGTATTCCCTCTTGACTCAGGTAAATCTACTATGAAATCCATGGCTACATGTGACCATGGTCGTTCGGGGATCGGCAAAGGCTGGAGTAACCCAATGGGTGCTGTTTTGGGACTTTTCTGCCTTGTGCACACCTCGCCACACTGCTATGTAATCTTTAACATCTCGGCGCAATGTGGGCCACCAGAGGAGTTTACTGATACTAGACACTGTCTTGGTGATACCCATATGCCCAGAAGTTTTATTGTCATGATAGATGTTAAGTACTTCCTCTCTTTCGTTCTCAGGTACAAAGAGTTTCGCAGGAGTTTTTCCCCAGGAGCTGCACCCTGGACGGTCTGCAACCTTTTCACCAGAGGAGACGAGACATTAATCGTGGTAGAGGCTATAATCCTTTCCTGGGGTACAATGGGATGCTGATCTTGGATATTGTGTTCATAAGATTCATACTGTCTCGATAAAGCGTCTGCTTTAATGTTTCTGGACCCGGGTCTATAGGTAAGCACGAAATTAAAACTTGAAAGAAACAATGACCATCTCGCTTGTCTGGAATTTAAACGTTTAGCATCTCCAATGTACGTGAGATTCTTATGATCAGTTATGATAACGACGGGGTCCCTAGACCCCTCTAATAAGTATCTCCATTCGGCCAAGGCCGAGATGACTGCTAACAACTCTCTATTTCCAATGTCATAGTTCTTCTCTGCCGGGGACAATTTCCGAGAATAGAAGCCACATGGATGCAAGGGTTTGTCGGGTGCCTCCCTTTGGGACAAGACTGCGCCAAGACCTAGTTCGGAGGCGTCAACTTCTACTTGGAAAGGCAGAGCCGGATCTGGATGTCGGAGAACAGGGGCAGTAGTGAATGCTTGCTTAAGTGCCTCAAAGGCTTGAGTGGCTTGAGGTGTCCATTTCTGATTTCCCACCCTTTCTTTGTCATGGCCGTGAGGGGAGCTATCAAGGCCGAAAAGTCTTTAATGAATCTTCGATAGTAGTTCGTAAACCCCAGAAACCTCTGAATGGCTTTAAGCCCTTGGGGTAGAGGCCAGTCAAGAATAGCTGAGAGCTTTTTTGGATCCATTTGAAAACCCTCAGGGGTTATTATATAACCCAGGAATTGCACAGTTACTATGTCGAATAGACATTTTTCTAATTTACAATACAATCCAGCCTTCAATAGTTTTTTCAATACTTGTTTCACGTGGGCGTGATGAGTGTCCACATCAGGAGAGTATATCAGGATGTCATCCAGATATACTATGACGAATTCTTGCAGAAAATCCCTTAAAGTGTCGTTTATAAGGTCCTGAAAAACGGCTGGCGCATTACATAATCCAAAGGGCATCACCAGGTATTCATAATGCCCGCTACGTGTATTAAAAGCCGTTTTCCATTCATGCCCCTTTTTAACCCTAACCAGGTTGTACGCTCCGCGTAAATCAAGCTTCGTATATATACGGGCCCCTTTTAATCGATCGAACAATTCTGTTATGAGAGGTATGGGATATGCATTTCTTATGGTTATCCTATTCAAACCTCTATAATCGATGCAAGGTCGCAGATCTCCTTCTTTTTTAGAGACAAAGAAGAAACCTGCTCCTGCTGGAGAAGAGGACCTTCTAATGAATCCTCGCTCCAGATTCTCCCTTATGTATTCCTCCATAATGTCGTTTTCTTTTTGTGATAAAGGGTATACGTGTCCCCTAGGAGGCATCGTACCGGGGAGTAAATCAATAGCACAGTCATATGGACGATGTGGTGGTAGGACCTCAGTCCTGGCTTTGGAGAACACCTCCTTTAATGCCAAGTAACATTCAGGGACCTCTGTGGACAAAGGAGGGGCTGTGGCAATATTGAGACTACCAATCACATTGACTCTGCCTAGGCACTTAGACTGACAACCAAGACCCCAACTTTTTACGTCTCTCTGGACCCAATCGATAACCGGGTTGTGTTCTGTTAGCCATGGAAACCCAAGAACTACAGGACATGAGGGAGATTCGATAATTTGAAATCTAATTGTTTCATGGTGCAAAATCCCTGTTTTCATACATACATCAACAGTATCGTGAGTGATATGTGGGCAAGACAGGGGTTTACCGTCTATGGCCTCCACCATTAGAGGCTTCTCCTTCAGAACCAGAGGTAAGAGGTTTTTGGCAGCAAAATTCTTATCCATGAAATTTCCTGAGGCCCCAGAGTCTAAGAACGCCTCAGTCTTGAGGTGAACCCCCTCCCAGGTTAGGGAGATTGGTAACATAATCCTGGATTTTTTTTTTCATTATCCACAAAGGAGGCATACAGAGAACCGATAACCTGGGTATTGGCTGTTCTTTGGCCCAGTTTGCCATATTCACCTCTGCTAACCCTGGGTCTCTGAGGACATTGAAGGCGGAAGTGATCTGCCCCTGCACAATAGAAGCAGAGCCCCTTTTCTCTTCTGTGCGCTCTTTCTGCTTCTGAAATACCCGTTTTTCCTATTTGCATGGGTTCAATGACTGGCATATCTGTTTTAGCATTCTCCGGGTTACCTGACGTACTGGTGTGTCTGGGTAATAAGGGTAAAGGAGGCAAGACCCTTCTGGGTCTGTCTCTGGATGTCTCCTTTCCCTAATTTGATCGTCCATGGCTATACAAAAATCTATCAGGTGATCCAGATTCTCTGGTAACTTTAAGGGAGCCAGCTCAAACATGAAAGCCTCGTTCAAACCTTCGGTAAAGGCTAAGGTTAAAACGTCGTTCGGCCAAAGCACCTCTGAAATCAAAGTTTTAAACTCTATGGCATAGTCGGCGACCCTCTTATTACCTTGTTTAATGTGAAACAAGGATCTACCCGCATTGGTAGCCCTTCTAGAGGGATCAAAGGTACGTTTTAACTCGGAGGTAAAACCCTCATAATCATAGATGATGGGTTTCTTATTTTCCCACAACGGCGTAGCCCACAACAAAGCTTTCTCTGTTAAATGATTAATCAGATATCCTACTTTGGCTTTATCAGATATACAAGACCCTGGGTTGTTCTCAAACAAGATCTCAAGCTGAGTCAGAAAACCCCGGCATAGGCTTGGTGTACCATCATAGCGTAGAGGTGCCTTCATACCAAGCCTATGTCCTTCAGGGGAGACCGGACTGACCCTAGGTAATACTGGATCTGGGGGGTTTGTGGTACCTGTATTGGAGCGATTTAACAGGGTTTGCAGAGCGAGAGAAATCTGGTCCATTCTATGGTCCTGTTCCTCTTGTCTGGCTGCGATACGTGCCAACTGGTTAGAGAGGTCTGCGGGATCCATTGGCCCTGACGTAATGTCACGGATCCCTCTGACTAACAAAATAGTGGTCCCTTTACGTAGACCGCTCTCTACCCTTCCGATCCTTGAATGGTCGGCAAAACTAGATAGACAATAAACCAGACAATAGATAAACAAGGGATAACACCAGACAGAGGTATAGAATAGAGTATTGTCACGAATCCCTCTGACTGCCAGAATAGTGGTCCCTTTTCGTAGACCGCTCTCTACCCTTCCGATCCTTGAATGGTCGGTAAAGCTAGATAGATAATTGATCAGGCAATAGATAAACAAAGGGAAACACCAGACAGAGGTACAGACTAGAGTATATGTTCTCCCTAGGACCTTAGTTATAACAGAGGTAATCTGATGTGTGCTTAGGGTGCCACATAGACTGACCTCGGTACCAACGTTAAGGGCAGAACCAAGAGCAGAGTAAATGCCAATACCAGGGGTTATACACAGAATGGTTCGTTTGCCAATGCCAGGGGTCATACACAGAATGGTTCGTTTGCCAATGCCAGGAGTCATACACAGAATGGTTCGTTTGCCAATGCCAGGAGTCATACACAGAATGGTTCGTTTGCCAATGCCAGGGGTCATACACAGAATGGTTCGTTTGCCAATGCCAGGAGTCATACACAGAATGGTTCGTTTGCCAATGCCAGGAGTCATACACAGAATGGTTCGTTTGCCAATGCCAGAGGTCATACACAGAATGGTTAGTTTCCAGAAGCAAGGTCAGACACAGATATTAGCCAAAAACACAAGAGCTCTGCGGGAAGTGAATACCACGTCAGGGCACCGGCGAACTAGTGAAGCCGGGTTTTAAACCCGGCGGTTCCGCGTCACAGCGCCAGGCTCCGCTCCCCGGCGTCCCACGTGAGCGCACCCGGTAGCGTTATCATTCGGCGCCTGGCCAGCGAGCAGCGAGGAATCTGCTGCCAGGCGCCCCAGTACTGGCCCACCCGTGACAGGTCCAAATGCCCATCAATGCAGACAAATTTATCTTTTCTGTGGGCCTATTCTGGGGCATGGGCCTGGAGCTGCTGCTCCATCTGCCCCTATGTTAATCCGGCCCTGGGTAGAGGTAGGGGAGCTCCTAGGGAACCCCTGGGATCCAACCAGTGCGCCTGGTGCCGGGGTGAGGGTCACTGGAAAAATGATTGTCCTGCATTTTTGGCTAAATTTGGGGGACAGGGGGAGGTTGGTGAGTCAGGAGGTCAAGCCTCCAATGGTCAGGTAACAAACGGCAGATATGAGAGAAGTGAGGGTGCCGGTGCAGGGTTTGTGGGTTTGGCGGGAACGTCATTTGAAGGGCAGGGTACATATTGACAAGGACCTGGGCCCATCCCGCTCGGTAATCACGAGCCCACGGTCACTATGAGAGTGGGAAATAAAGATGAAATTTTTATGGTTGACACCGGTGCCGAATATTCTGTTGTAACACAGCAAATTGCACCCCCAATGGGAAATGAAGTTGATATTATGGGAGCAATGGGGTGTCCGCTAAGTACCTATTCCTTGCTTCTCGAAAATGTAGTGTGGGTGGGCATAATGTTGAACATGAATTTTTGTATATGCCCGAATGTCCCATCCAGCTCCTGGGGTGGGATATCCTTTGCAAATTGCAAGCTCAAATTACATTTCTTCCCGGGGGACATGCTCGATTAGACCTGCCTGAGAGAGGTAGCTCTACACGGCAGTACAGTCCAGCCAGCCAGCACACCCAATCTGTAAAAATTGCAGTGATTATGCCAAGAGAGGAAGAATGGCGCACAGCACCAACTCTGCCGGCGGCCCCGGACCCGCACACACTACTCCTCGGAAATTCCTGGGGTGTGGGCGAAGGAAAACCCGCCCGGACTAGCTGTAAATATTCCCCCAGTGTACGTTGATTTAAAACCTGGTGCAACGCCTGTGGCTTTAAGACAATATCATATACCACAAAAAGCCAAGCAGAATATCCAGACACATTTACAGAGACTTAAAGACCACGGCATATTGAAATTCTGCGTGTCACCGTGGAACACACCCCTGTTGCCAGTACTGAAAGAGGGCACACAAGAGTACCGCCCAGTCCAAGATTTACGAGCCGTCAACGAAGCCACAGTAACTCTACACCCTGTGGTTCCCAATCCATACAATTTATTGGCATTAATTCCCGGAGATACAAAATATTGCACGGTGCTTGATTTAAAAGACGCTTTCTTTTGCATCCGACTGGCTCCAGCAAGCCAGCCCCTTTTTGCATTTCAGTGGGAGGAATCTACCACGGGAGCGCGCCATCAGATGACCTGGACACGCCTCCCTCAAGGTTTCAAAAACTCGCCCACGATTTTCGGGTGCGCGCTCAGCCAAGATCTCCTCTCCTTCAAAGCTCAGCCAGACAGAGTTGTCTTACTACAGTATGTAGATGATTTATTACTGGCTTCTCCCACAGAAAAAGACTGTTTATCTGCCACAAAGGCCCTGCTACATCTACTATGCCAAGCAGGTTACAGAGTGTCAAGAAAGAAAGCACAAATATGCAAACAAAGTGTAAAGTACTTAGGTTTCCAATTAACAGGTACCAAGCGCGCATTGGGGGCAGAAAGAAAAGAAGCAGTATGCCAAATACCCCAACCAAAGACCAGAAGACAAGTCCGTGAGTTTCTGGGAGCTGCAGGCTTCTGCCGCCTGTGGATCCCCAACTTCGCAGATATTGCCAAGCCCCTTCATCAGGCCACAAAGGGGGGAGAACAGGACCCCTTCCTCTGGGAAGAAGAGCAAACAGCAGCTTTCCTGAAATTAAAGACTCTGTTAATGGAAGCTCCTGCACTGGGACTGCCAGATCACAGCAAGCCCTTCCAGCTGTACGTGCAAGAAAACAATCAAACAGCGACAGGAGTGCTGATTAAAAGTTTTGGCTCTTGGCTAAGGCCTGTGGCCTATCTCTCCAAGCAACTTGACCCTGTGGCCTGTGGCCTACCCCCATGCCTGAAAGCCGTGGCAGCCACCGCAATGCTGATAGCAGAAGCAGACAAGCTGACCCTTGGACAAGTTCTTCATGTCAAGGTGCCCCATGCTGTCAAAGCCCTGCTGGATGTGAAAGGAAGCTACTGGTTCAGCAACAGCCGGATGACAAAGTACCAAGCTATGATGTGTGAGAATCCACGGGTTCATTTGGACCTCATCGCTACCTTGAACCCTGCTACTTTACTGCCTGACTGCGAAGAGGATCCAGATCATGAATGCCTCCAAGTCATGGAAGAAGTGTTCAGTAGCAGACCAGATTTGAAAGACGTACCCCTAGACAAATACGATCTACAGTTGTTCACTGATGGTAGCAGCTACATGGATGATGGGAAGAAAGTCTCCGGCTATGCAGTCGTCTCAGCAGAAGAGATTATTGAAGCAAATCCACTACCAGGCCATACATCTGCACAACTGGCTGAAATAACAGCCCTAACCAGAGCTCTAGAAATCTCTGAAGGCAAAAGAGTGAATATCTACACTGACTCCAAGTACGCCTTCATGACAGTCCATGCACATGGTGCACTCTACAAAGAAAGAGGCCTACTTACTTCCTCAGGACAACAAATCAAGTATGCAGCTGAAATCGCGGCTCTCCTAGAAGCTGTATGGAAACCAAGTGCTGTCAGTATCATGCACTGTCGTGGCCACCAGAAAGGTCATGATGAAATCCCAAAAGGCAACAGGAGCGCTGACCAGGCCGCAAAAGCAGCTGCAAAACCATTGCTAACAAATGATCAAGCCAAAGTCCTGCTCTGCAAGCAAGAGCCTCAACCTCCCATGCCAAACTACGAAATCTATATGAATTGGAGAAAATTTGAACCGAAAGGCGAGTTCATTGAAATTATGTTGCACAAATGGCAAGATGAGTATGAACTATTAGAACTCAATCATGACTAAATCTAATGGCTTTTCCCAACCCAGTATCAAGGCCGAAATTTCTACTCCACTCCTCTGAATCCTCAAGAGACATGTCTAATGATCAACACCTCAGAAGTTAAGCAAAGACTACGCAGAGCATACAAAATGATGCTGAAATTGTTCGGCGTAAAATTAATGGGGGAGTGTGAAGAGGATACAAAAGTAACAGAAGATGAACGAGCAGAAAATTTCACCGAACGTTTCGAAAATTTAACAACCAACCCTCATAATAATCTGCGGATTACGCGAATACTGCTAAGTCTGGGAGAGTTGGGAGCAGAAGAATACCAAGCCCCGTTGGTGAGGTTCTTCCTCAAGGAGATCCTTATCAAAAACAAGCTGCCAAGAATGAAGAAAAGTGCAATGAACTTTTTCATACCAGCAGTAAGAAATTCACAAGACAGACAAGATCTGCTGTTCTTCGCATGGCGATACGATTTCCCAAAAGAAGAATTTGTCTGGGGAAACCGTGGAGAATTGGCACGATACAAAGCGAAACCAGTGGTGGCTGCACGCCTACCGGCGCCATTGAGTGAATGGACACCCGTATATTCAGAGAAAGAAAAGAAATGGCTGTCAGAAGAACAAGGCGGATATGGAGAAGACGGATGGTTCCAGTTGAAGAATGGACAAATAGTCCTACCAGCAACATTGGCTCCTGAGATTGTAAGAACGCTCCACGCAAGTACCCATGGAGGGAGAGAAATGATGGAACAGCAATTGGAGCCACATTTCTACGTACCAGGACTGTCAGTAGTCTGCAAAGCAATAGCCCAGCAGTGCGTGACATGTGCCAAAAATAACCCAAGAACAGGCCCATCTCAACCTCCAGGGAAGCAGCCAATCGGGCTATCCCCAATGGCATTGTTACAGATAGACTTCACAGTGCTGCCACCCTGCAAAGGATACAAATATCTACTGGTAATGGTGTGTACTCTGACAGGATGGGTGGAAGCCTTCCCAACAAGAACAGAAAAGACTGTGGAAGTGGTGAAGAGTCTGATGAGAGAAATAATACCACGTTATGGACTTCCTCTCGAAATAGGGTCGGACAATGGCCCTGCATTTATACAGAACTGTTTACAACAGCTAGCCCGCCTGTTGGGCATTACCTGGAAGCTACATACTGCCTACAGGCCCCAAAGCTCGGGAAAAGTCGAGAGAATGAACCGTACACTAAAGACTTTGATGTCCAAATTGTGCCAAGAGACGTAGCTAGGCTGGTTGGATGTGCTGCCGATAGTCCTCTTGCACATTAGGTGCAGGCCAACCCCCCTATTGAAGCTAAGTCCGTACGAACTCATGTTTGGACGGCCTACCCCTCTGATTAATGGACTAAGGGGGGACCTTCGGGCATTGGGAGAAACTAAACTAAATGATCAGGTTGTACTGTTAGGTAAATCAATGCAGAAACTAAATACTTGGGTGGGAGATAATATACCTCACTTTTTATATCCCCCACTGCATAAGTATTGTCCAGGTGATTCAGTATGGGTGAAAGAGTGGAAAAATTACCCACTAGGCCCAAAGTGGAGAGGTCCTTTCCTTGTCTTGTTATCAACCCCTACAGCAGTAAAGGTTGCCGAGGTGGTCCCGTGGATACATCACTCCAGACTGAAAGTAGCTGCAGCCAGTCCTGAACCAGCATGGAAGGTCGTCACCAACGAGAACAATCCACTGAGGCTAAAGCTGACAAAGACCACAGCCGTGAGCATCTGAATGATCCAACTGAAAGCACCCAAATGATTTCACAAGTGGGTGTCTTGATGGACACAATAAGGCCTGACCATCCACCAACAGGGGAACAAAGGGATCCCCCGGGGGATACCCCAAGGGTGCTTTTTAGGGGCCCAGCCCCCACCCTTGATCATCCGGAAATGTCTTTTATTTTTGAAATTCCGGTGGGGAGGGATTGGGTTTATGTGACTGTGAAAAGAATTGCCCAAGGGATTTTGACATTTGGGGCATTTGTGGTACTGATTTTGTACCTTGCAAACTTGATTTATGGACTCTCGCATGAAGCATGCCCCAGGTGCCCAAGCACCACCAAGAAAGTGGATATCTCCCATATCTGGAATGGTACGCACCCGGTGATGGAGAATCATACTATGTGGAGACAAAAGCGAGAGGCGACATCCGAAATTTTGCCAAGAGGACATTTACTTGTGCAATTTAAATATGACTATGCTAAAAAGTCTGGGCAAACCGCATGCTGGGTGTGTAGTAGGTTGCACCCAGAGACAATCCACATCCCATTCGCCTCTATTCCAATGAATTGTCAGGAAATGTCACAATACATGCTTTCGATGCACCAAGGGAAAAACCAGAATCATTCAGTCCCGGGTACCCCATAATAGGGCAAGTATACCAACCAGAATGGTGTTTCCAACTAGGACCAAATAGAGGAACAAATAATGAGGGTGGAGGGTGCTATTCAAGCAAATTTAACTGGACATCATATATCTACACATTTAACACAAAGGAGCAGTCAAATTTTCTATACATACGATGTAGAAAACTCACGAGTGAACAAGAGGAGGTGATTGCGAAGGTGACAGATGGGAGACAGAGTGCACTGAATATGATGAAACGACTGAGACAACTGATAATAGAGATAGCAAAGGGAACACTACATTTGTCACCATTTATATTGAAAGGGGGGTACCAGGTGTGTTGTGGAAAGGTGTGTTACACATGGGTACCACCAACAATTACGGGAATGTGTTATCTGGCTAAATTGATCCCAATCCAGAGGGTAAGGGGAGAAGACACTAATACAGACACAGCACTCCACCCTAGGTACCCACTGGTGTTTGAAAGACAGAAGAGCGAGTTGTTCAAAAAGGTGGATCGAATATGGTCATGGTTGCCGGCATGGACTGGATGGGGAAGAGAGTTGATGGTAAGAATGAACAGTTACGCCAGTCTGATGGATGAAATTTTGAATAAGACTAGTATGGACATTCAGTTGCTGAATCTGGAGGTGCGTGAGATACGGAAGGTGCAGATGATACATGATATGGCCCTAGAACAAATCAGTGCGGCCTTGAATGGATTGTGTGAAATGACAATGCATTACGAATGTTGCACCTTCATCAGGAACACCACACATGACGTCCCTGACTATTACCAGGTAATCCAAGATCACCAGGAGAAGGTAGCACAGTTGCAGAACACAGCAAGGAGGATCGCTGCTGAAGGCTGGAATCCACTCCGTGGGTTCGGAACAATCGGAGAGTGGATCGGATCCATCCTGAGATTTATCTCAGATTGGATCCATGATTCTGATGATAGTGGTGATCTTGGTCGTAGGGACACTAACGTACCGCATAGGGCTATGTCTATGGCCACTATGCAAGAGAGCACTGACACCCACACAGACACAAAAGATACCACTGATAATCCCACAGGACATGTTCCCAATGAAAATAGGTCCCCTAAAGTATGAGGAACTCAAGAATAACACTAGTGGGGTGTGATGGCTACAAGCATCAGGAAAAGAACCTGAGGCTTGAGCCAAGGGGGGAATGAAGTGGAATCAGGCTGGAAGATGGTCGCCATTATGAGCCAGGCGGCCATCTTGTTCAGAATATTGGTTCACTTGAAAATAACTAGGTAGATTTCGGTAGAAACTAGAATGAAGCTTACATGGAATTTTAGGAATGTGTTAGATTAACAGAGAAGTAATTAAAATGGAGGAAGATCCGGGCCGCTCTTGGCACGGAGAGACAGGATGACGAATGGATACATCAAGGTCACAAAGGCCTGCAGAGAGACAAAGAAAGCGTAGAAACCAGACCATGTCTTATCTGTGACAAATAAACATAGCCTCTAGGGAGGTGGGCACGGCCCGGATTGAGTGCCGCAGCAAATCACGAACTGTCAGACTAACATGAAGTTTGCCAATTTACGGCCAATGTATGGAATGCCTTTGTTATTAACCAAGGGAGGTACTGACCCACGTGGGGTGGGATAGTGTCACCGGGAGGTGGGCTAATTGGGATGTACCTAATTATGTATTCGGGGTATAAAACCCCTCGTCGGGGTGAGATCGGGGCTCACTCTTTGCGATTTAATCCTGTGTGAGCATTGTGTGACGACACAAATAAAGTTTGCCTTTCCTGAAGAGACTCGTGTTCAGACAATCCTTGCTCGTGTCCGGTCCGGCTTCGTCCCGAGTGAACCTAGTAGATTCCGGTAACAGGACTAGGAGCTCAGTCTTCTTGAGTGACTTTAGACTGGTGGAAGAATTGATGGTGTCTGGGAGGTTATTCCATAATTGTGGTGCTCTGTAGGAAAATGAGGACCGAGCCACTGTCTTTTTGTATTGTGGTATTGCAAGTAAGGTGCTGGTCCTGGATCGGAGGTTATAGGATGAGGGAGCTGCTGGGGGAAGCAGTCTATTCAGGTAGGGTGGCAGCTTCCCAGAAATGCTCTTAAACACCAGGCTGGAAAGGTGAAGGGTGCGTTTAGACTCCAGCGATGGCCAGTTTAGCTCTTTTAACATGTCACAATGGTGGGTCATGTAGTTACATTATTGTAATGCAAAGCGGCAGAATGAGTTATACAATGTAAGTTTCTGAAGGTGTGTTTGTGGGGCCGCTGTATACACTACATCTCCGTAATCAATAGCCGGCATAAGCATTTGTTGTTGTACAATCTGCTTATTCTTACCGCGGGGCTCAGGCAGGATTTGTTTCTGTACAGGGCACCTAATTTGGGGTAAAGTTTAGATGAGAGTTTTTCAATGTGGGGCCAAAGGATAGATTAGGGTCCAACCACATACCTAGATATTTGAGAAAAGTGACTGTGGTCAGCGTGCCATTTGATTTTGTCTCAACACATAGATGGGGATTTTGCAATTTGTGTAGTTTAGGTGCTGTTCCAAAGAGCATCGTTACAGTGTTGTCAGCATTAAGAAAAAGTTTGTTGTGTTTGATCCACTTTTCTACCTCTGTGAAGTGAATTGTTCTTGCAGCACGGCCTCCAGCTGCGGGAGATTTGGTTTGCTGGTATAGATTACAGTGTCGTCTGCGTAGTTACATATTATGTACAGTTGAGGCTTTGCAGATGTTGGGCAGATCATATCATTTATGAATATTGTGAATAGCAGGGGGCCTAGTATTGAGCCTTGGGGTACACTGCAAGTGACTGGGAGGGGGAGGGAGGAGCTGCCAGAAATTGACACATATTGTGATCGGTCGGCGTAATGTTTACTTCTGAATTTTTTATATAATTGAACCGTAATATATGTCTATATGTGCAGGCCAGGGGTAAATAATAAATACATATTTTGTGACCTCACTGACTTTAGAACTATGAGATCATGGGAGTAGAGTAGTAGTGGTGGGTCAAGCTGGTAGTGGGGTAGTGGTGGAGGAGGGTTGTCGCAATACGTTCGGCAATATATTATAGTGTACAGTTGTGTTCAAAATTATTCAACCCCCACTGAAATTGAGTGTTTTGGCCAGTTTGACATTGATTTTGATCATTCAGTCATCTTGCTTACAATTAAATCAAAGAGGCACGTGTAGGTCAGACAAATATAACATAACATTTATAATGAAATAACCACAAATGTCTTTTCTGTGCTCACATCATTATCAGTTTTATTCAACCACCAAGTGACATTCAATCTTAGTACTTAGTACAACATCCTTTTACAGTTATAACAGCTTTTAAACGTGAAACATAACTTGACACAAGTGTCTTGCAGCGATCTACGGGTATCTTCGCCCATTCGTCATGGGCAAAAGCCTCCAGTTCAGTCACATTCTTAGGCTTGCGCACTGCAACTGCTTTCTTTAAGTCCCACCAGAGGTTCTCAATTGGATTTAAGTCAGGTGACTGCAATGGCCACTCCAAAATGTTCCAGCCTTTAATCTGCAACCATGCTCTAGTGGACTTGGAGGTATGCTTGGATCATTGTCCTGTTGAAAGGTCCAACGTCTCCCAAGCCTCAGGTTTGTGACGGACTGCATCACATTGTCATCCAATATCTCCTGGTACTGAAGAGAATTCATGGTACCTTGCACACGCTGAAGCTTCCCTGTACCTGCAGAAGCAAAACAGCCCCAAAGCATGATTGACCCCCCGCCATGCTTCACAGTAGGCAAGGTGTTCTTTTCTTCATAGGCCTTGTTCTTCCTCCTCCAAACATAGCGTTGATCCATGGGCCCAAACAGTTCTAATTTTTATCATCAGTCCACAGAACACTATCCCAAAACTTCTGTGGTTTGTCCACATGTCTTTTGGCATACTGCAGTCGACTCTTCTTATTCTTTGGAGACAGCAAGGGGGTGCGCCTGGGAGTTTTGGCATGGAGGCCTTCATTACGCAGTGTGCGCCGTATTGTCTGAGCTGAAACTTCAGTACCCACATCTGACAAATCTTTTCTCAGTTCCTCAGCAGTCACACGGGGACTTTTCTCCACTCTACGCTTCAGGTAGCGCACAGCAGTCGAAGCCAGCATCTTCTTTCTGCCACGACCAGGTAGCGTTTCAACAGTGCCCTTTGCCTTGAATTTGCGAATGATGCTTCCTATGGTCTCTCTTGGTATGTTTAACATCTTTGCAATCTTCTTATAGCCATTGCCCTTCCTGACTCAGTGGTGTATTTTGGCCTAGGCCGACTAGGCCCAGGCCTAGGGCGGCACTTTCCAGGGGGCGGTGGCCCGCACTGGATGGCCCCACCCCTAAAAAAAAAAAGAAAAAAAAAGGGGTTTTTTTTGTTTTTTTTTACTTTTGCAAGGATAAATTGCAAAGGATAAATTGAGATTTCACTAATTTTCAAGTATGTCCTGGGTAGGCAAGGCCTAGGCTTTCACTTTCCAGGGGGCAGCAAAAAACCTCACCACTAAATGGGTTACTCACAGAGCACCGAAATGACGCCAACTTTTTGGTGTTCTGTGGTTCCCTGCACTTAGGAGAATAAAATTTCCCCACCCTGCAGTGAATTCACCATTCACCGCAGGGTCCCCAAAGTGCATGGAGTTGGCCGCTGAATGCTGCCACCGCAAACCCGTGGCCTGCTGTTTTCAAAACAACTACTGAACGAAAATGTCCGGAATTTACATATAAAATCCTATGATTGATAATAAAAAGTTCTGTTACAGAAAAAAGAAAAACTGCTATTAAAAAAAAAGGGGGGGGGGAATTTTGACCAAAAAATCTGAAAAATGACTAAAAGGTACTAAAAAAAAAATCAATATATAAAGACTTTTTACTGCAGATTAAAATAATAAATGATTTATTAGATATTGCATAAAAACTGGAATATTTTTAACATTGAAACCTATGGGGTTCGCCTTAATAAACCTGCTGATTGAAACCACCGAACATCAGGGCATTTCACTGCCATTTCTCTGAGTCTCAGTACCACATGACTGGCTGAACCACGTGAAACGCACGCGCGCAGCTGCCCGCCCTTTCGTTAACACAGACTCTATTCTGGACTGAACACCCACCGGGAAGGCAATCAAAGCTACAGTGCACCCTCTGACAGTGGCACCCCACCAGGGCCGGCGCTAATGTAAGGCAGCTCAGGCGGCTGCCTTACTGTCCTGGCCTGATGCCAAACTAGGGGGCGCCACAATCTAGTTCCCTGTCCACTGCTGGCCAGGGATTTCTAGTGCTGCCCATTAGGAAAAGTATCCTCCTCCTCCCTGTGACTGGAGCAGCTCCTTCACTTCCGGGCTGATGAGGGGGAGGGCGCTCCCGAGATGCAGCAGAGCTGTGGGACAAGTGCTGCCTCGTGGTGCTCCTCTTACAACTGACAAGTGAGGAGGTGTGACCAGCCCTGCTCCGAGTCTGCAGCAGAGATCCCCCCAGGGCAGGAGGTGAGTGATCCCACTTCCTGCTCTCCCTCTGCCCCGTGTTTGTGGCACGCCCCCTCCTCTATAGACACACACAATTTCCCCTGCTGTGAAGGAGAAGCTTGTGTTTTTAATTCATGTTGGACCAGTTATCTGAGCACCACACTGCAATGTGCTTCAGCTGTGCTTTTTAATGTGGAGCTCAAATACCTGGTCCAGCAGGAGTTAAAAACACAAGCTTCTCCTTCACAGCAGGGGAGATCTCTCACTCTTATATCATTGTTACTGCCCCCACTGGGAGGCTATTCCATCTATATACTGCCCTTTCAATATCACTGTTACTGCTCCCACTGGGAGGCTATTCCCTGTATCTACTACCCTTTCTATATCACTGTTACTGCTCCCACTGGGAGGCTATTCCATCTATATACTGCCCTTTCAATATCATTGTTACTGCCCCCACTGGGAGGATATTCCATGTATCTAATACCCTTTCTATATCACTGTTACAGGGAATAGCCTCCCAGTGGGGGCAGTAACAGTGATATAGAAAGGGTAGTAGATACTGCTCCCACTGGGAGGCTATTTCATGTATCTACTACCCTTTCTATATCACTGTTACTTGGAATAACCTCCCAGTGGGAGCAGTACAGTGATATAGAAAGGGTAGTAGATACATTGGAATAGCCTCCCAGTGGGAGCAGTAACAGTGATATGAAAGGGTAGTAGATACTGCTCCCACTGGGAGGCTATTTCATGTATCTACTACCCTTTCTATATCACTGTTACTTGGAATAACCTCCCAGTGGGAGCAGTAACAGTGATATAGAATGGGTAGTAGATACATGGAATAGCCTCCCAGTGGGGGCAGTAACAGTGATATAGAAAGGGTAGTAGATACATGGAATATCCTCCCAGTGGGGGCAGTAACAGTGATATAGAAAGGGTAGTAGATACTGCCCCCACTGGGAGGCTATTCCATGTAACAGTGATATAGAAAGGGTAGTAGATACTGCCCCCACTGGGAGGCTATTCCATGTAACAGTGATATAGAAAGGGTAGTAGATACTGCTCCCACTGGGAGGCTATTCCATGTATCTACTACCCTTTCTATATCACTGTTACTGCCCCCACTGGAGGCTATTCCATCTATATATACTGCCCTTTCAATATCACTGTTACTGCCCCCACTGGGAGGCTATTCCATGTATATACTACCCTTTCTATATCACTGTTACTGCCCCCACTGGGAGGATATACCATGTATCTACTACCCTTTCTATATCACTGTTACTGCTCCCACTGGGAGGCTATTCCATGTATCTACTACCCTTTCTATATCACTGTTACTGCCCCCACTGGGAGGCTATTCCATCTATATACTGCCCTTTCAATATCACTGTTACTGCCCCCACTGGAGGCTATTCCATGTATCTACTACCCATTCTATATTACTGTTACTGCTCCCACTGGGAGGTTATTCCATGTAACAGTGATATAGAATGGGTAGTAATACATGGAATAGCCCCCAGTGGGGGCAGTAACAGTGATATTGAAAGGGCAGTATATAGATGGAATAGCCTCCCAGTGGGAGCAGTAACAGTGATATAGAAAAGGTAGTAGATACTGCCCCCACTGGAGGTTATTCCATATATCTACTACCTTTTCTATATCACTGTTACTGCCCCCACTGGGAGGTTATTCCATGTAACAGTGATATAGAATGGGTAGTAGATACATGGAATAGCCTCCCAGTGGGGCAGTAACAGTGATATAGAATGGGTAGTAGATACATGGAATAGCCTCCCAGTGTGGGGCAGTAACAGTGATATAGAAAGGGTAGTAGATACATGGAATAGCCTCCCAGTGGGAGCAGTATCTACTACCCTTTCTATATCACTGTTACTGCCCCCACTGGGAGGCTATTCCATCTATATACTGCCCTTTCAATATCACTGTTACTGCCCCCACTGGGAGGCTATTCCATGTATCTACTACCCATTCTATATCACTGTTACTGCTCCCACTGGAGGTTATTCCATGTAACAGTGATATAGAAAGGGTAGTAGATACATGGAATAGCCTCCCAGTGGGAGCAGTAACAGTGATATAGAAAGGGTAGTAGATACATGGAATAGCCTCCCAGTGGGAGCAGTAACAGTGATATAGAAAGGGTAGTAGATAAATGGAATAGCCTCCCAGTGGGAGCAGTATCTACTACCCTTTCTATATCACTGTTACTGCTCCCACTGGGAGGCTATTCCATGTATCTACTACCCATTCTATATTACTGTTACTGCTCCCACTGGGAGGTTATTCCATGTAACAGTGATATAGAATGGGTAGTATATACATGGAATAGCCTCCCAGTGGGGGCAGTAACAGTGATATAGAAAAGGTAGTAGATACTGCCCCCACTGGAGGTTATTCCATGTATCTACTACCTTTTCTATATCACTGTTACTGCCCCCACTGGGAGGTTATTCCATGTAACAGTGATATAGAATGGGTAGTACATACATGGAATAGCCTCCCAGTGGGGGCAGTAACAGTGATATAGAATGGGTAGTAGATACATGGAATAGCCTCCCAGTGGGGGCAGTAACAGTGATATAGAATGGGTAGTAGATACATGGAATAACCTCCCAGTGGGAGCAGTAACAGTGATATAGAAAGGGTAGTAGATACATGGAATAGCCTCCCAGTGGGAGCAGTAACAGTGATATAGAAAGGGTAGTAGATACATGGAATATCCTCCCAGTGGGAGCAGTAACAGTGATATAGAAAGGGTAGTAGATACATGGAATAGCCTCCCAGTGGGAGCAGTAACAGTGATATAGAAAGGGTAGTAGATACATGGAATATCCTCCCAGTGGGAGCAGTAACAGTGATATAGAATGGGTAGTAGATACATGGAATAACCTCCCAGTGGGAGCAGTAACAGTGATATAGAAAGGGTAGTAGATACATGGAATAGCCTCCCAGTGGGAGCAGTAACAGTGATATAGAAAGGGTAGTAGATACATGGAATAGCCTCCCAGTGGGAGCAGTAACAGTGATATAGAAAGGGTAGTAGATACTGCTCCCACTGGGAGGCTATTCCATGTATCTACTACCCTTTCTATATCACTTTTACTCAGGGTCAAGTCCTGGGAAAAAAAGTGAGGGAACTCACCCACGAATTCCACAACCCATTACCTGAAGAAAATATATATATATATATATATATCACGAGTATAGCAGCGCGTGCCGGTGATACCATTTTAATTGGGTTAACTTTACATTTAAAAGACAAGCTTTCAAGAGTGTAAACTGGAAACTATACTGATCAGTGAAAGGTATCACTACGTACAGGTATACTCGTTATTGTGGCAACTGGACTAACGCATTTTATATACAATATAATATATATATATATATATCTCCAGGCACAGACCCCCAGAATAATATACACAGTGCTGAAACCCCAGAATAATATACACAGCGCTGAACCCCCAGAATAATATACACAGCGCTGAGCCCCCAGAATAATATACACAGCACTGAGCCCCCAGAATAATATACACAGCGCTGAACCCCCAGAATAATATACACAGCGCTGAGCCCCCAGAATAATATACACAGCACTGAGCCCCCAGAATAATATACACAGCACTGAGCCCCCAGAATAACATACACAACACTGAGCCCCCAGAATAATATACACAGCGCTGAGCCCCCAGAATAACATACACAACACTGAGCCTCCAGAATAATATACACAGCACAGAGCCCCCAGAATAATATACACAGCACTGAGCCCCCAGAATAATATACACAACATTGTGCCCCCAGAATAACATACACAGCACTGAGCCCCCAGAATAACATACACAACACTGAACCCCCAGAATAACATACACAACACTGAGCCCCCAGAATAATATACACAGCACTGAACCCCAAGAATAATATACACAGCACTGAGCCTCCAGGATAATATACACAGCACTGAGCCCCCAGAATAACATACACAGCACTGAACCCCAAGAATAATATACACAGCACTGAGCCTCCAGGATAATATACACAGCACTGAGCCTCCAGGATAATATACACAGCACTGAACCCCAAGAATAATATGCACAGCACTGGTTATATGGATATATTTTCCCCAGTTCACATGGATATAATTGCCCCAGCTCATATGGATAATGCCCCCAGGTCTCATGGATAATGCCCCCCCAGCTCTCATGGATAATGCCCCCAGCTCTCATGGATAATGCCCCCGGTCTCATGGATAATGCCCCAGGTCTCATGGATATTGCCCCCTGGTCTCATGGATAATGCCCCAGCTCTCATGGATAATGCCCCAGCTCTCATGGATATTGCCCCCCTGGTCTCATGGATATTGCCCCCTGGTCTCATGGATAATGCCCCAGCTCTCATGGATAATGCCCCAGCTCTCGTGGATATTGCCCCCCAGCTCTCATGGATAATGCCCCAGCTCTCATGGATAATGCCCCAGCTCTCATGGATATTGCCCCAGCTCTCATGGATATTGCCCCAGCTCTCATGGATAATGCCCCAGCTCTCATGGATAATGCCCCAGCTCTCATGGATATTGCCCCAGCTCTCATGGATATTGCCCCAGCTTCTCATGCGATAATGCCCCAGGTCTCATGGATAATGCCCCAGCTCTCATGGATAATGCCCCAGGTCTCATGGATAATGCCCCAGGTCTCATGGATATTGCCCCAGGTCTCATGGATAATGCCCCCAGCTCTCATGGATATTGCCCCAGCTCTCATGGATATTGCCCCAGCTCTCATGGATATTGCCCCCTGGTCTCATGGATATTGCCCCCCTGGTCTCATGGATATTGCCCCCCCCAGCTCTCATGGATATTGCCCCCTGGTCTCATGGATATGCCCCAGCTCTCATGGATAATGCCCCAGCTCTCATGGATATTGCCCCCTGGTCTCATGGATATGCCCCAGCTCTCATGGATAATGCCCCAGCTCTCATGGATATTGCCCCCAGCTCTCATGGATAATGCCCCAGCTCTCATGGATAATGCCCCAGCTCTCATGGATAATGCCCCAGCTCTCATGGATATTGCCCCCAGCTCTCATGGATAATGCCCCAGCTCTCATGGATAATGCCCCAGCTCTCATGGATAATGCCCCAGCTCTCATGGATATTGCCCCAGCTCTCATGGATAATGCCCCAGGTCTCATGGATAATGCCCCAGCTCTCATGGATAATGCCCCAGGTCTCATGGATAATGCCCCAGCTCTCATGGATAATGCCCCAGCTCTCATGGATAATGCCCCAGCTCTCATGGATAATGCCCCAGGTCTCATGGATATTGCCCCAGGTCTCATGGATAATGCCCCCAGCTCTCATGGATATTGCCCCAGCTCTCATGGATATTGCCCCAGCTCTCATGGATATATTTGCCCCCCTGGTCTCATGGATATTGCCCCCTGGTCTCATGGATATTGCCCCCCCCCCCAGCTCTCATGGATATTGCCCCCTGGTCTCATGGATATGCCCCAGCTCTCATGGATAATGCCCCAGCTCTCATGGATATTGCCCCCTGGTCTCATGGATATGCCCCAGCTCTCATGGATAATGCCCCAGCTCTCATGGATATTGCCCCAGCTCTCATGGATAATGCCCCAGCTCTCATGGATAATGCCCCAGCTCTCATGGATAATGCCCCAGCTCTCATGGATATTGCCCCCAGCTCTCATGGATAATGCCCCAGCTCTCATGGATAATGCCCCAGCTCTCATGGATATTGCCCCCAGCTCTCATGGATAATGCCCCAGCTCTCATGGATAATGCCCCCAGCTCTCATGGATAATGCCCCAGCTCTCATGGATAATGCCCCCAGCTCTCAATGGTATTGCCCCCAGCTCTCATGGATATTGCCCCAGGTCTCATGGATAATGCCCCAGGTCTCATGGATAATGCCCCAGCTCTCATGGATAATGCCCCCCGCTCTCATGGATATTGCCCCAGCTCTCATGGATATTGCCCCAGGTCTCATGGATAATGCCCCAGCTCTTCATGGATATTGCCCCAGGTCTCATGGATAATGCCCCAGCTCTCATGGATATTGCCCCAGCTCTCATGGATATTGCCCCAGGTCTCATGGATAATGCCCCCAGCTCTCATGGATAATGCCCCAGCTCTCATGGATACTGCCCCAGCTCTCATGGATAATGCCCCAGCTCTCATGGATATTGCCCCAGGTCTCATGGATATTGCCCCCTGGTCTCATGGATAATGCCCCAGCTCTCATGGATAATGCCCCAGGTCTCATGGATAATGCCCCCCTGATCTCATGGATAATGCCCCCCTGGTCTCATGGATAATGCCAGGTCTCATGGATAATGCCCCAGCTCTCATGGATAATGCCCCCCTGGTCTTCATGGATATGCCCCAGCTCTCATGGATATTGCCCCCCTGGTCTCATGGATAATGCCCCCCTGGTCTCATGGATAATGCCCCAGGTCTCATGGATAATGCCCCAGCTCTCATGGATAATGCCCCCCTGGTCTCATGGATATTGCCCCAGCTCTCATGGATATTGCCCCCCTGGTCTCATGGATATTGCCCCCCTGGTCTCATGGATATTGCCCCCCTGGTCTCATGGATATTGCCCCCCCCAGGTCTCAGGGATACTGCCCCCAGCCCAGCTCACCTTTGCTGCTGCTGCTTCTGCTCCTCTGCCAGGCCGCGTGCTTCCTGCTTCAGTGGCCGCTGACAGGAAGTGCAGCCGCTCGCCTGGGAACTATGAAACAGCCAGGCGAGCGGCTTCCACCTCCTGTCAGCTGGCCCTTGTAACAGGAAGCACGCCGGCCGCCGGCAATGTGCGGCGTTCGGGCTCGGCCACAGCGGGAACGCTGCGTTCCCGCAGCGTTCCCGCTGTGGGAGAAGTGCGGGTACGCCGTTCCTGCGCGTTCCCGCTCGACTCGAGCCCTGCTTTTACTGCTCCCACAGGGAGTTTATTCCAAGTATCTACTACCCTTTCTATATCACTGTTAAATAGAATAGTCTCCAGTGGGAGCAGTATCGCAAAACAAGTGGTAAGGTACGGAAGCTGTGACACTGGTAATATATTGTGGGTATTGGCAATGTGGCACAGAAGTGGCACCACCAGGCACAGCATAGTTTTGGTGACACTCCTGTGCCATAGTGCCAATCAATCAGTGACTCAGACCACTGCTAGAGGTTGTCCTTGCAAGAGCAACATTCAGCGTCCTTTACTTTCGGTGAGAAGACACTAAATACTCCTGATAGAGACTATTATTATGCATCTCTATGCTGATATTGGAGGGGGGGGGCACCAAAACGCACCTTCGCCTGAGTAGACAAAAATGCTTGCACCGGCCCTGCACCCCACTGCTGACAAGATGGCTCCACAGCATAATTGCTGTGTGCTCATATACACTCGCTTTGCTGGGAGTTTAATTGCAGTGGATTCTGATGCACTCATACACACCACACATTGCATTGCTGGGAGTTTTATTGTTGTGGATTCTGATATGCTGACACACACCAAACATTGCATTGCTGGGAGTTTAATTGCTGTGGATTCTGTGATACACACTGCATATTACTGTGAGTTTTATTGCCCTGGAGCTCTGGGATACGCTCATACACACTGCACATTACTGTGAGTTTTATTGCTGTGCAGTTCTGTGATATGCTCATACACACTGCACATTTCTGTGGGTTTTATTGCTGTGCAGCTCTGTGATACGCTCATATGCAGTGCACGTTTCTGTGGATTTTATTGTTCAACCAATTAGAGCGGCTGTGATCTAGTATACTTGACATGCGTGGTTGTTCTTTGTAAAAATGCTTGAATTTAAACATTTCATAATTTTCTTTATCTCATTAGATACATTTGAAAATGGTATACAAAATATACAAGTAGGCACTTGGTATCCACTTTTAATATAAAGAGAGGAAAAGGCGGAGCTCTAAGTGGAAAAGGTGGAGCTTTAAGATCAAGGGTGGGGATTAACCAGGAAGAGGTGTGCTCTTGACAGGAAGGGGTGCCTCAAATTTAAATTGGGGGTGCACAAGTTTAGTCAGGCCTAGGGCAGCACAAAACCTAAATACACCACTGGTGAGGGGTGTATGAGGGCGTGTGGTTGTTGAGGGGGGTGTGAGGGGTTTGGTTCGTGTGAGTGGTGAGGGGGGTGTGAGGGGTTTGGCCGGGGCGTGTGGTGAGGGGTTTGGGGCGTGTGAGTGTTGTGAGGGGGGGAGGGAGGTGGGAAGCAAGAGAGAGGTGGTGTGATGTGGATGATGTGAGGGAGAGGGGTGGGAGGATAAGGGAGGGCAGTGGCAGTTCCTCCTCCACCCTGTCCTTACATGTACTCCAGCCTGTGCAGAAAAGGGGGCCAAGGTTCCCACCGATGAGAACAATGCTCTGATGGCGGCGGTGGTGTCCGAAAAGAAAAAACTTCTCATCTAAGAGTAACAAGGCCATGAAGAGGGCTGCATGGGGACGGGTGAGGGATGCTGTTTACAGTTTTTTACATTGTCCAGCAAACCCATCGAACCATTGAATGCATTCATCACCGGTAAGTAAATTACAGATTTTTTATACAGCATGAATAGTAATGGACCGAACACCCCCGTGTTTGCCTCGCATTCGAACTTTAGAATTTGAACATAGAACACAATGCAAGTCTATGGTTCTCAAAAAGTTTGAAAATTAAAGTGCCCTTCAAGAGGGCATATGTGTGCAAGATATTGGCTACTGCCCTGGGGAACAGGAAACGAAGAAAAACTAAAGATTTTTAAAAAAATGTGTACCTATTTGAGTATTTGTATAATGACTAACTACCGAATTTAAAATGAACTATCAAATGGATATCCATTATCCATTTGATAGTTAATTTGAAATGTTAAAAAAGGTGTGGGAAAGGTTTTAGCAACAAGGTGTGGAAAATGTTTTAGCCCCATAGGGTTCATTGTTAAAAATCTTCACGTTTTAAATACAATATCTACCAAATCTTTGCTTATAATATTCTGCAGGTAAGGGTGTCTTTATTTATGGTACTTTTTTTTTTTTTTTTTTAATTTTTGTTGAACTTTTTTCCAATGGCCCAAAAAGTTTGCAGTTTGAACTTTCCAACTGCCGATGTTCAAATCAACTGTTCGAACTGATTTAAACCGGCAGCCCATCCCTAGTCATGAATAGGTAGCACACCTGACTAAACAAACACACAGGGTTATCCAAAGAGATCCGAATTGCTTGAGAAAGGTAACCGAACGCTGAAAATCAGCGTTCGGTTACCTTTCCTGGCCATTCGGCTATCCAGAGAGCAGGCAATTCGCCAAATACTGGCGAATTGCCTGCACATACGGTGCCTGTTCGGTCCTGTTCGAGGGCAGTGAAATCCCCATAGAGAAGCAATGCTTCGGCTATTCAGAGAAACAAACAGCAGTGAAAGGTTCCCCTAATGCCCTGCCATTCGGTGGTTTCATTCGGCAAATTTATTCAGGAGAATCCCATAGACTTCAATGTTAAAAATATTCCCGTTTTAATTCAATATCTAATAAACCGTTCATTATAAAATTCTGCAGCAAAAAGTCTCTTTATTTATAGATTTTTTAGGATACTTTAAGCATTTTTCAGATTTTTTTTTTTTTTATTAACCCTTTCGCTGCTGAGGCTTTTCCCGCCCCTGTGCTGAGGTCATTTTTTACCTGTTTTGCGCATCATGTTTAAACCTGTTTTGAAGGCTTATTTTAGTATATGACATCGACATATTATATATCGTTCTTTCCGTCAGACTCGGTAGATTCATAATATGTCATTATTATATGTATACGTTATGTCATGTTTGTATATTATAACAAAAAATGCAATAAAATATGTATTTTCAATAATTTACAGCGTGTAAAGTGTTTTTTTCCACATTTTAACATGCGAGCATTGCGGTTATATTTTGTATGGGGTGCGCTTGTTAAAAAATTTAGAGATGGGGTCTCGTTACATTTTTTTTTGGGGAAAATGACACCATTTTTAACAAACGCACCGCATACAAAAATCGTTAATGCAGCATTATTGTTCACATTATAATTGAAATGGAACAATATTGCTGCATTAACAAAACAAAAAAACAAAAAAAAAAAGTGTTTATTTTTTTTTTTTAATTTTTTTTTTTAATTTTTTTTTTATTTTTATTTTTATTTTTTTTTTTTTTTACATTTTTTTTACTTTCATGTTTGGTATCGTTGGAACGGCCATGCTCTGGCCGATCCAACGATATCAAAATTTAACCCCTAACTGCCACGGATCGGGAGATAGGGAGTTCATTGGAACTCCCTATCTCCACACTTCGTGGCAGTTAGGGGTTAATGCTAGGACTGGCGTCATCGTGCTGCGCACGATGACGCCAGTCCTCTGGGGGAGTTCCCGGAAGCTTGGCCGACATCCAAGATGTCGGCCAGCTCCCGGAAGGATCGCAAATCGGCGCTTTTCAGCGCCGATTTGCGATCCAGCTCCCAGGGGTTAATGCCAGGCATCATTTGGAAGGGCAGGCTGTGCCCTTCCAAATGATGCCTGGGTTAAGCCCCTGTGAGCCGCCGATCGGGAGGGAGAGAGGTCCGAAGGACCTCCCCCCCCTCCCTTTCAGGCGCCTCCTCCGCACATGCGGGGGGGGCGCCTGAATTATGTGTCATCGCGGGGCGCGATGACACATAACAATGGCGGCCACTGCTCCGGATGCCGGGCTGACATCCAGGATGTCAGCCCGCACCGGAGGGGCCAGCGATCGGCCGGTACCCGGCCGAACGCTGACCCCAATGCGAGACGCGCTCAGCGCGTCCTCCGCATACCAGGGGCAATGCTGAGGACGCGCTGAGCGCGTCCTTAGCATTGAAGTGTTAAAAGTCCGATTTTTTTTTAATTTTTTTTCAGTTTACTTATTTTTTTGTAACAGCCCTCTTTATTATCATTCCCTGGACCTCCTGTGAAAATTTCAGACATTTTCGCTCAGTAGTTTCTTTGCAAACAGCATTTCTTTTTCCCAGATTCATACAAATGGTTTTTTCTAATTTATTCACTGCCTCCTCTACGTCACAGCTGCTTCGGCTCTGTGTGATTCGGCTCTGTGTGATTCGGCTCATGTTCGGCTCCTGTTCGGCTCCTGTTCGTCTTTTTCAAAGGTTAATCCCAGATGTTTTTGCTTGTTTTCAGCGTGCATTCGGTTAGTTTTCGTCAGGTTTACGGCAGCTTTTCCCTGCAATTCGGGGACCCTGTGCTGTTTGCTGAATACACACCGCAGGGTCACCGAAATGCAATCGGCAAAAGGAACCGAATTGAAGAGAACGAAAAGTCACCGAACGTGCGGTGACTTTTCGAATCTCTTTGGATAACCCTGATAGTATAGGACCGAACATTGTTCACTGACCCGACAATGAATAAATGCAATTTTTTAGAATTTTTTTTAACTAATAATTGTTTTGTCAATAAATGCTAATGAGTGGAGAGGAGACACATGATATAACTTGTTAACAAAACTATTTATTTCTTGTAGCACAAACTATAGTAAAATAAAAAAATATATAAATAAATCAGAACTGTAAATACTTCAATTGTTTACATATGTTGTCATAAATCACATAAAATTTGTCTCCTACTATAGTCACAACTTTGCTGCAATCAGTTGTAACTTCTTGTAAACTGGGAAAATTGTTCACTGACCCGACAATGAATAAATGCAATTTTTTAGAAAAACAGTTTTTAACTAATATAATTGTTTTGTTCTTTAGCTATTATGACTGCAAACGCAAGGTGACTGTACAGCACAAGTTGGAGAACAGAAGATGTGCCATGGGGAACTGAGCCGGTGGGAGAGGCGTCTGGTGGATCACCTCTTGGATGTCACGACGGGTCAGGAATCAGGATACGTACGGACTCTGAGCACGACAGACAGCAGAGAGCTGGTGAGTTAAATGAAAAAAAATAGATCATTACATAAAGCAATCACTGTTGGTCAATTCAAAGAGTACAGAAATCCCACTGATTGGCCAGGCCACAATTGCACCGTATAGCAAAATTAACTGATCTGCATGCAATTTCAGGGTCAGTTTGACTCTGAATAACCAATAATGTATGTAAAAAAATTTGGTCTTTTTCACAACACTTGAGACTTACCTTTTACGTCACATTCCTATTTTACGGATGCATCACCAGAGGGATCAGCTCCAAGGCAGCACGTCTGGGGCCCTTTCCAGTGAGTACCTACAAAATAAACGCACAAGGGATAAAGAATTAGGGAGAGGGGGTAGAGGGAGGGAGAGGGGGTGGAGGGAGGGAGAGGGAGAGAACGAACCTTTATCCATCTAAGTAAGTATTGTACTTTTGTCTTTAACAACGGTACTCCGTAACGTGGCATGATGCATCCTGTGGGAAGAGTACCATCACCCGCTGTCAGTCCTCCTGCACGAGTACACATAAGTATGTGCGCTGAACAGTCACACTGCAGGAAGAAAGAACACAATCCTAAATCAATCGCACAGATGTTACAGAATTATAAACTTTGCTTGTTTCTTGTCTCCTTTTACAGTTGAACAGCCATGTCCAATCCACCAGGATACCTTGGAGAGGCTGGTTTTTCAGACACAACAGCTTGGACAGGAGATCAGGAAGCATACCCAGGCTGTGAACCGGCTGGCGTCTGCGTCCAGAAATACCTTGCATTAGTGCACGGTTTATATTTTAATTATTTAGGTTCAATTATATATATTTGTAAAAGTCACAGGAGGACATACTTGAAACCAAGAAAAAAACAAATCTATCCTTTACAGTAAAATACTAAAAAACTTTTTTAAATATATTAAATTAATTCATTATGTTTAAATTATTTCTATATTGTAAATATAATATATTATTATTGTCTATTTATTGTAAATATATTAAATCCAAATTAAATTGATTGTAAATATATTATTGTCTATTTATTGTAAATTTAATTCATCTAAAATTTCTTACCATATGCAGTCTGTCTGCAAAGCTCGTCATAACTATCTTCCATCTTCTTCACCCATTTCAAGGTAACAATTTTTTTAAAACTGTGAAAGGAAGAGGTATTTCCAGATTAATAATATTAAGCAGAAATGATTATTTTGAATGATGGTTTCGGCATAAGGTAAATAATAAATAAATATATTGAGCCACTCACCTGGGTGCCTAAGGGTGAAGGTTTCATAAGCTGAGTGGTGTTTCTGGTGTGGGCCTACTCTTCAAATACAAAGTTTACAAACTTTTAAAAATCTTCTTCGGCAAGTTCACCTTCAGAAATGTCATTTGCTCTAACAGCTGGGGTGATAATTGGGAGCGCTGAGGGCACAGAATATTCCCCGTAATGGAGAAAATCCGCTCACTTTGTACAGTTGTTGGTGGACAAAAAAGGAGCTCCATGGCTACCTCTGCAAACGTAGGCCACACACCGCTCTTGTTCTCCCAAAACTGAAAAGGGTCTGTATTGGGTTCCAAAGGAGACTCAGCAAGGTATGCCGTAACAAATGTCTTAGCATTTTCAATTGGCGGGTTTTTGTTAGGTCCAACTCCGTATCCTGACTCATAACTCGTGTACATTTTTGTAAAAAATACAGGTCTGGGAACGCTGCTCTGAGCAGCAGCACTGGTCATCATCCTCAACGACAGACTCCTCCAACGTCTCCTCCTCTTCGCTCTGGAACTGTGCATGGTTTTTACGCTCCCTGTCCCGTATCTTATCTATGAGTGTTTGCTGCCAAAATGAAAGGGAATCGTCACGGAGTGCAGACTTTCCTTTAAAAGTAGGGTTGCAAATTGTGGCAGCATATACTCAGGACAAGGGCAATGTGCTGTCTTATTCGGTACTCCAGCTGTTCATAGAGTCTGGTCAGAAGGACAGTGACATCGGCACGTGGAGGTTTACCGCCAGGCAACTCTTCTCTGTTGGACAGAAAGTCATCCAAAGTGTCACGGAGTTGGTAAAATACGAGTATGATTTCAGACAAGCTAGCACTCGCTCTGCTCAAGTGTTCTGTAGCTAATCGGAAAGACTTCAGGACTTCCACTGCCTGTTCCATCACGGCCCAGTTATCCCTGCCTAGTGGGCTGCTAATGCAAATGGAATGTTTGTACGCCATTGCGTGGATTGCTTTTTGCTGTTCGAGAATCCTTTCCAGCATGTCTAATGTGGAGTTCCATCTTGTTGCCACATCTTGTTTTAACCGGTGTTCTGGGAGTCCTGCCCTTTTCTGCTCCTGCCTAAGGAGCTGGCTAGCTCTTGCGCTGTGGTGGAAATGACCAGCAATTTTTCTGCACGATTCAACAAGTGCCCCAACCTTCTTTCACTAATACTCGCATCGAGTGCCTTTGTCACCACTAGATGCAGGATGTGAGCTGCGCACCGCACACCCACAAATCTTCCATCCCCGAGAGCCTTTGTCATGTTGGTTCCACCATCGGTTACTACAAAACCATTTGAGCTTGTGTACCAGACTGCTCCCCTAGCCACTGTGCCATCATGTTCTTCAGTGCATGTAAGATGTTCTCTGCGGTGTGCTGATGATCCATCACCTCAGCGTGGAGGAGGAAGGAATGTAATGCTGTCTTCTTTTCTGTATGATCGGCACAAGGCCCAGCACTTTTTTTTTTTGCCCCTGAACTTGTTGCTGCTGGCTGCTTTTGCTTGGGCACATTGGGCTGCGACTGCCATCAATGTCCAGTCAAGGACAGAAAGGCATGCTGGCTATTTGGAGCAGTCCATAGATCTGTGGTGAAGTGCACTGATCGTCCAGCAGCCTTTCCCAGCTTCTCCTTCAAAACTACAATGCAGGACCGGTACATAGCAGGCACTACAGATTGACTAAATGTAGTGCGTGAAGGCACTTTATATTGGAGGGAGAGAGCCTGCATAAGGCGCCTGAAAGAATCACCGCCTATCAAATTAAAAGAAGCACCCCCAACCGTTATTAATTCTGCAATGAGTCTGGTGTTTTTTCGGGTCTGCTGCTTCGATATTCCCCTGGGCTGAAACCCAACAAATTGCTCCATAGTGGGCTGTGTGGAGGATGGCTGTTTGCTCAGACTTTTATCAGCTGCTGCAGAAATGGGGGTGTGTGTGGCACTGGTGGTGGGAGTAGAAGTAGATTCCCTAGTAGTGCTAGCACTGCTAGGTGGCTGTGCCGGTAGAGGAGAACCTTTTTCTAAACCTAGCAGCACTGCCTTGTGGTGGGTTTTCATGTGTGAGTTCATGCCAGTGGTAGTGAGTTTGTTTGTCTGCTGACCACGGCTGACCCATGTTCCGCACAAATGACATTTGGCTGTACGTTTATCCGCACTTTCAGTAAAATACTGCCACGCTTTCAACCAACGGCAGCCACTTGTTGCTGGTGAAGGTTCTTGTTTAGAGCCACATTCTTCATCCAATTCCACATGCTGAACCTGGCCTGTGCATTCTGATGTAATAGTAGCAGTACTTTCAGTTTCTCCTTGTTGTAACCCATGTTTATTGTTTTTAAACATTTTTGGGATAGTGGGGTGAGGGGCCCCTACTACTGGTGTGGTGGTACTAGTGGCACTGGTGACGGAAGCACAAATTTTGATATTGGTACTAATAATTTCTACTTGGGACAGAGAGACAGTGTCATGCGTCGCTGTGTGTGAGGAGCAGGGGAGTCCGGTTTGCAGCAAATGCAGGAGACCATACAGGTTGAAGGGCACGGTTTAGTTTATTTTATGCACCGGCAGGACAAAAGGAATATACAGGACTAGAACTAAAAGATGACTAGACACAAGAAAGGAGCTGACAGAGGACTAAGAGAAAAATGAATAAACTAGACACAGGCTGGATACAGAGGGGCATGACATGAACTAGACACAGGCTGGATACAGAGGGGCATGTCATGAACTAGACACAGGCTGGATACAGAGGGGCATGACATGAACTAGACACAGGCTGGATACAGAGGGGCATGACATGAACTAGACACAGGCTGGATACAGAGGGGCATGACATGAACTAGACACAGGCTGGATACAGAGGGGCATGACATGAACTAGACACAGGCTGGATACAGAGGGGCATGACATGAACTAGACACAGGCTGGATACAGAGGGGCATGACATGAACTAGACACAGGCTGGATACAGAGGGGCATGACATGAACTAGACACAGGCTGGATACAGAGGGGCATGGCATGAACTAGACACAGGCTGGATACAGAGGGGCATGGCATGAACTAGACACAGGCTGGATACAGAGGGGCATGACATGAACTAGACACAGGCTGGATACAGAGGGGCATGACATGAACTAGACACAGGCTGGATACAGAGGGGCATGACATGAACTAGACACAGGCTGGATACAGAGGGGCATGACATGAACTAGACACAGGCTGGATACAGAGGGGCATGACATGAACTAGACACAGGCTGGATACAGAGGGGCATGACATGAACTAGACACAGGCTGGATACAGAGGGGCATGACATGAACTAGACACAAGATACAAAAGGGGTACTTACACAGAAGCAGGATAATAACAGAGGCAGATTACAGGACACAGGGACAGATACACAATAGCAGAGGGTCTATGGTGGAGGAGGCAACAAAGAGGTCTTGGTACAGGGGTCAGCAGGAGTCCATATGAATGGTGGAAGTCCTTGAAATAAACAGAAGTCCTTTTGGAAAATGAGGGGATAATCAAAATAGCAACGAAAAGTCCAGTAGGGAAGACAGGGGGTCTGGAATCCAGGTACAGGCAGGTTCACACAGCGTGTGACTCAGTGGTCAGAGGTTAATGCTGAAGTCCCGAGCATTGGGCGTAGTCTCCCTATATGGAGACCTGGGCAGGTGAGGGGTAATTAAACTCAGGGACAAACATATGGGAAATACTGGGCTGGAGGATGGGGAACTGGATCAAAGCAAGGGCTAGATGGGAAATCTGGAATGGGACAGAACAGGGAAGATGGTAGTTCAGACCCATATCAAGGCCTTTTGCGGTGTCTGCGGTGACGGGCATGACAGACAGGTGACACTGGTGATGCTGACGAGTTTTCACAGGAAAACAAAATTGGGGAACGATCATGTGCACTATGGTAAGGGGATAGGGAACCTTGAAAAAGAGTATAAGGCTGTAAATCTTCTTGCTCTTGTAGATCCAAATTTAAATGAGATTTTCTATTATAATCTTTGTGTGAAGATAAAAATTCATCATCACCAGTGGGAGATGTTGAGTCCTGTCGCTGGATTCCTTCTCCCTGAAGGCTACTAGGATATAGGGAATGGGATAGAACACCACCAGTATCTCTCTCTTGGGTTCTATCAAGTTCAGCAGTGGTGGCACTTTGTGATTGAGCTAAAGCAATTCCCTCCTGATACTGCAGAAGCTCAGTCTTGGGCTGCTTAAATGAATGATGACTTTCAAAAACCTTCCCACATACCTTCATGCCTCTACTAAAATAAAACATCTCTGGTACTAGCACATTTTTTGACGCAGTAGAAGTAGCACTAGCTGCCCCAGCCAGGGTACTTGTTGTGCTTCTACAAGTGGCGCTGGTTATTGTGCACGTTGTTTTTGGAGGAACTAGCTCCTTAAACTGCTAACACAGAATTGCTGACTTAGTTCTTGACTCAGATAAATACATCTTACTCTTAAGCTCAGCCGCCTTGCCAGTAAAGGATGATGATGATGATGATGTCTTTATTTGTTTGCTGGGTGGGACTGGGTTTCTCTTTCTCTGACTAGTACTACTACTACAACTGTCTGACTCTGTTCTGGTCGTTTTCCCTCGGGTTTTAATAATTGGCAGATCTTGAGAAACAGTGACGGCAGGACGACTTCCAAGCTGTTTATTTTTTTACTGCCCTTTGAAACAGTCCTGCGAGTACTAGTAGATGGGGCCATCCTTTGAATGATGGTGCTTGGTGTGTCACCAGTGCCACTGCTTGTCGAGTCCATGATGTTATGTTCTCTAAACAAATAAAAAAGAAAACCATAAATAAAATATTTTGTAACTGAATTTTTGTATATAATATATATTTATTTATTTATTTATTTATAAAGGATTTTACCAGGAAGGATACATTGAGATTTCTCTGGTTTTCAAGTATGTCCTGGGTTCAAGAACATTGAGTGGTTACAGAAATACAAAATAGTAAAATGCAAGATATTAACACAAGACCAAATATACAGATTAACAGAAAAATAAATATGTAGGAAATAAAGTCATTATGTTACAGGTGCATTTCGTATTGAGGTATGTTAATAGGGAAGTCTTAAGGGACTTTAGACTGGGGGAAGATTTGATGGTGTCTGGGAGGTTATTCCATATTTGCGGTGCTCTGTAGGAAAATGAGGATCGAGCCACTGTCTTTTTGTATTGCGGTATTGCAAGTAAGGTGCTGGTCCTGGATCGGAGGTTATAGGATGAGGGAACTGCCGGGGGAAATATATAGGTCCAAAGACAAAAACAACCACTAATGGGCCACAGTGCGGTGGCCATCTGTAATAAGTATGGAGGGGGCACAATGGATCCCCCAATTCACTGCAGGATCCAAGTGGATTTTCAAAAAGGTTATTTTTAGGAGTTCAGAATTAAATTCTTTAGCACAATTATGTACACGTGGGTGCTGCATTGTAGGGAGTGTTTTTTATGGGTGTGGCCCCCTGTGGGTGCAAACAAGGGGGGCCCATGACCTCCTTTTGCCCGGGGGCCATATTAGTTGTCCGCCCCTGGGCCTGCATGGGAGATAAAAAAAAAATGAGACGCTGGACATGGACACACGGAGCAGTGAGTGAGAGCACCGACACAGGCATAATAAAGAATAGATAGATATCAGTCTCACTCTCTAGTCTACTCACTCAGTCTCCAGTGCACCAGCACTCAAAATCAAAGCAAAGCTAAATGAAAAATCATGAATAAAAAATACACAAGTATGAAATATATTTGCAAGCAAATGTTGCCAGGATAAATTAAGAATAAGAACAGAAGAGATATTATTTATTACAAGTATTTCTTTGTATTATTACTTTGTATTTCTGTAACAACTGTAACCACTCAGTGTTCTTGAACCTAGGACATACTTGAAAACGAGAGAAATCTTCAATGTATCCTTCCTGGTAAAATCCTTTGCAAATAAATAAATAAGTAGTTTACTTACACTCTCGCAGTCAGTTCAATAAGAGTCTGCACTCCCACCCCAGTCACTCACTGCAAATGCAAAGCAAAACGTTGTTTCTCTCCTCCACTGTCTCCAGAGTCCAGACTCATTCAGTCAGAACAAAACAAAAGCAATATGGCACACCCAAGAGGAATGGAAGTGTATATACCCTGCACTGCCTGCAGTCAACAGGAAGTGACAGTGTATGTCTGTGCCAGCCTTCAGAGAAAATTCTAGAAAAGGAAGCAGCTGATTGGGGGTTGGATTATTGCGTGCATAGTCCAAAGATGATTCTAGAGCATAGAATCACAAAAAACACAACCAAAACAGTTGATTGAAGCCTATGGGGTATAACTTTTCCAGTCCACTCCTTGTCCTTGTGGCTCAAAAACAAAAAATTCTAATAATGATTGAAAAATCCTAAAAAAATCTAAATAAAAAGACACTTTATTATTATCTGCAGTAAAAAAAGAAACGGTTTATTAGATATTGAATTAAACAGGAATATATTAACATTGAAGACTATACGACGAAACATTTCCCACACTTTGTTGCTCAGAATTTTTTTAACAAAAATGCTTAAACGATCCTAAAAAAAATAAAAATAAAGAGACTCTTTACTGCAGAACTACGGATTCATATGCTGCATTAATATACTGTAGACTACAGGTGCTGCCTGCCAGTGTGTGGATTCTATTCTTATGCTGCATTTATTTATTATACTGCAGAGAGAGGCGCTTCCCCGCAGGGTGTGGATTCTTATGCTGCATTAATTATACTGCAGAGCGAGGCACTTCCCCACAGTGTGGGGATTCTTATGCTGCATTAATTATATTGCAGAGAGCGGCACTTCCCCGCAGTGTGTGGATTCATATGCTGCATTAATTATACTGCAGAGAGGCACTTCCCCGCAGTGTGCGGATTGACGGATTCACATGCTGCATTAACCACTTGGCTGCTAAGGATGCGCTCAGCGCCTCATGCATGCCAACTTGCCAAGTGCTCATCCTGTGCTATGGATGCGCTGAGCGCGTCCCTAGCAGAGGAGGCAGGCAGCAATCATCAGCCGGGATTCCGGCCAATCATCAGGTGGGGGCCGGATCCAGGCTGATTCGGCACAGAAAGGCGTCAGGTCACGATCCTCTCCCAGAGCTGTCTGACATCTTGGATGTTGGCCAAGCTTCCGGGATCTCCCCCTGACGACTGGCGTCATCGTGCATAGCGCAATGACGTCAGTTCTGGAGTTAACTCCTAACTGCGACTAATGGTGGAGATAGGGGGTTCCAATGAACCCCCTATCTCACGATCCGCGGCAGCTATCGGTTAATGTTAGGTATTGTTGGATCGACCAGAGCATGGCCTTTCCAACGCTATCAAACATGACAATGTTAAAAATTATAAAATATAATAATAAAATATTCAAAAAAAATAATCAGGTGTTTTGTTTTGTTTATGCAGCAATATTGTTGCCATTTCAATTATAATGTGAACAATGATGCTGCACTAAGGATTTTTGTATGGGGTGCATTTGTTAAAAATAGTGTAGTTTATTTTTCACCCAACAAAAATTAACAACTAGTCCCCATTTCAAGTTTTTTTTAACAAGCGCAACTCATATAAAATATAACCGCAAATGCTCGCATGTTAAATGTGGAAAAAAAGCACTTTATTTACACCTTGTAAATTATTGAAAATTCCAATTTTATTGCATTTTTTTAATAATATAAATACAGACATGACATGACGCATACATATAATAATGATATATTATAAATCTGCCGAGTCAGCCAGAAAGAAGAATATATGACCCAGTCCCAGACATGTTATATAATAAAGTAAGGCTTCAAAACGCGTTTAAACATGATGAGCGAAACCGTTAAAAAAAATTAGCTCAGCAGCACAGCACACAAGGCGTGAACCGTGAAATGCCTCAGCAGCGAAAGGGTTAATTTTTTTTTGTCTGTTTTAAATCATTTTATTTGTTGGGGTTTTTTTTCGTTTCAGAATTTTTTTGATCATCTATTTTTACCTTTTAAATCCTTTTGTTCTGGTTTTTATTTTTAAAGTCAGACGGTCAGTTTTGCGTTTTTTAAATCGTTTTGTTCATTTTTTTTATGTTCCATTCATTTCATACCGTTTATTTAATATGATTAAATAAATTTGTGAAATGCATATTCAAATTATCGTATCTACAGAATTATCGTATCGGCAGAATTATTGTATAGATACGATAGAAAATAATATCGGATCCGAAAAACAAACCAACAAAATAACTAATATATATAATTAAATTTTATAAAGTACTATTTTATTTTTATTGTATTTATAATAAAATAATAATATTAAATTATTAAGTAAACTAAATAATATAAAATATATTATAATATTAAAACAATTTAGTACAGTAACTATATGTACTATTATATGTATGTATGTGTAGTTGCAGTGTGTACTATAGTAAGTAAAGTAAACTGTGTAGTACTTTTGTTTACGTCAAAACGAATAGACACAGCAGTCACTGTGATGAAACGAGGAGAACAGACGTTCTGAAAAACACGAAAATTTCCAAAAGCACGAACAAAAAGTCCATACAAAAAACGAGCAGACCCGAAATCTCGAAAATGACCGATATCCCGAAAAAAGTCGATACGAAAAAACGAATCGAACCGAACTGAAACAAAAATCTACCGAAACGAGCTGAGACGCAAATTTTCAAAAACTGAACGAACCGAACCGAAAAAAAAAAAAAGGTGCACAAGTCTACAGCATATTGCTCAGTTCAGTAATATTGACATGTTAAATAAAACAGGGCCGGATTAAGATCTCTATGGGCCTGGAGCTGAAGATTTTGGTGGGCTTTTTTTTGAATTTAGTGAAATGAAAGCATATTTTAGATTATTTAATAGTACAGATACAGGTATAAGGAACCAGGCAGTTACTGTGTGAGGTATATTGTAAAATATACAATTTTAACCAAAAAAATGAAATATTTACCTTGTGTTTTGGAGGAAGGTGTTTTATGAATAATATGGCTATGTATAAAACACTGATCTTGCTCCCAGCATGGGAAATGAGAAGGTGAGTAATGGCAGTAGTATTTCTCATTTTTATAAGTGACAAATGCCATCGCTTTGGAACTAAAAACAAGTAGATTAAAAAAAGTTTTTTTTGGTTTTCCTTTCTTTTAGAATTTACATGGCCATGTTTGGTATTAATACAAAGGCCAGATGCTGTCCTGTCCAATGACACCTCCTTTGACCTTGTGAGGTGTAAAGATTAGTGACGCAGGGGTCCAAAGTCCCTCCCAGTGCACTTTGCTGCGGTGCGAGGGTTTAGGTTTTTGGTGTAACAATTCGTAATAACAGATCATGCCATCACCTCCACACTTGAGATGGTGAATTCGTGCAGCATCATTGTTCGCTTTATAATTGAAAAGTGAAAAATATTGCTGTGTTAGAAAGAAAAAATAAAGAATCTTTCTTTTTTATTGTTACATAAAACCTGGTCATGTTTGGTATCATTGGAAAGGCCATGCTCTGGCCTTTCCAGTGATACCTGCCATGACCCTGTAGCTGCTATGGCGTTGGAGATAATGAGGTCCAAATGTCCATCAATGCAGACATTGTTATTTTTCCTCTGGGCCTATTCTGGGGCATGGGCCTGGAGCTGCTGCTCCATCTGCCCCTATGTTAATCCGGCCCTGTTGATAAATATGTCAGTATATACTCAATAGAGAAGGGCCACTCACAAATACAGAGCCTATAGGCTCTTAGTATTGCGCCTCTGAGCCTCTATGGGGGGCTCCTCCCATCAGCGAAATGTTGCTTGATGTATTCAGACTTCAATTGGCAATTTGAACCTCAGTTGGAGGATAAAAAACCGCACATGGCACAATACCAATGGAAGGGAAGAAATGGCAGTATCATAAAGGAATCAATCTACTCACACATTCATGAGCCTCCCAACAAGTGGCTCAGTATTTGGGCTTAGGACCACTTATAGGATGGTCCCACCTCTTACACAGATCCCCTGCTGGACTGAAGTCAGGAATTTTCACCAAATGGGTGGATATCCACTGGATACTCACTGATTGTATACCACCAGTAGTCCAGAAGACCGGTATTCACTCGATATCCTATTATAGTCATGGAGATATTACATCTGGGGATTATTTCTGCATGGAAGAGTCTGGAACTGATAAGGCGGTCGCCTGTGTCTGAACCTGAATCAAGGGTCTCTAAGTCGTACGCCGATGTTTGATCTAAATTCCGTCCACCAGTACCACGTCCGGAAATATTTATCATAATCTTGTTCGAGAGTGTAATGTAATTCTTCCAATTCCCTAACGTATTCTACCCTATCAATCCAATCGAAGACCGTGGGGGGGGGTGACGATTATTTCCAATATTTTGGGATTAAGGCGCTCGCAGCGTTAAGTAAATGCACTGATATCGATTTCACATATTTATCTATTGACATTGGGATGACGTGTAGCAAGGCCACCTGGGGATGGAAGGCAAGTCTAAAGTCGTTACTTCTTTAATATACGTCCAGACCACCTCCCAGAACGATTGTATTATGGGACAGTCCCACCAAATATGTAGAAACGTACCCCTATGTTTCTGACATCTCCAACAATCTGCTGAGACCGCTGAATATATAGCGTGTAGACGACTTGTAGTTAGTTTCCTGTACACTAAGAGCACGCGAGGAACGAAACGTCACCTGAAATGCCGTCGACCATTCCTCAGGGGTCAGTGGGTTAGGGAGTTCAGATGACCATTTATTCGTGTAGGAAGGTAGAGTTTTAAACCGGGCTGCTGACAATAGGGAGTACATATGTGAGAGTAAGTGTGGTGGTGGCGGGTCCGAAATACATAGTTTCTCAAAAGAGGTCAAAGCTTTAGGTGTAGGAACGTCAACCCGAAGTATCTGCTTAGTAATAAAGTGTTGTAATTGCATGTAATTATACGTCCACAATGGTGTACTTGAGCGGTCTCCCAGCAAATCGGAAATAGGCCCTGAGAGGGACATATGGGCCATCATAATCTAGTCCCAGAAAGGATGGAGTATTACCTGGGAGAAAGCTGTTCCAAATATACCCACAGTCTGTGAGGGGGTGACATCGACCAGTCGCTAAGTCTTGTCATTAAGGCCGCGTCATAATATAGTTCTAGGTGTGGTAGACCCAGGCCCCCACCCGACTTGGGGCATACAAGGACCTCATCTCCTAGATTGTGAGTTCCTACGGGAATAGGGCCCTCATCTCCTCCTGTACTGTTTGTCAAATGTTGTTCAATATATTGTAACCCTGTCTATACTGTGCTTATTGTACAGCGCTGCGGAATATGCTGGCGCTTTATAAATAAAGAATAATAATAATAATAATAATATGATATCCGTGGTCTGTTATCCCTCCATATAAATTTCAGAAAGATGGTTCTCAAGGAGCTAAAAAAGGATAGTTGTAGAGCTATAGGCAGAGTCTGGAAGAGATACAAAAATTTTGGCAGAACTGTCATTTTTAAAATATTAATACGTCCAAACCAGGAAAGCTGCGGTTTGTGCCCGTCTTTAAGGTCACGTGATACCCGGTTAAGCAGTGGGATATAATTTAGGTCGAACAGGGACGACAAGTCTGACGGGAGCTGTATGTCTAGGTATTGGATAGCCTTAGTAGGCCAGGAAAACGGGGCTAAGCGTTGCAGCGCCGCCTTATTAAGGGATGTTATGCCCACCCCCATCATTTCACACTTATCTGTAATAATTTTAAAGTTCGACACTTCGGCATATTTCTCAACCTCTTGTAAAAAAGCCACAGTAGAGCTGACCGGGTTTAGCAAGGTAAGGAGTATGTCATCTGCAAATGCAGAAATTTTGAAATGGTGGAACGGTAAGGTTATGCCCTGTATACTATCATTATCCCTAATCCGTTGAAGGAATGGTTCTAAAGCCATTATGAATAGAAGCGGGGATAGGGGGCAGCCCTGGCGCGTACCGTTAGTGACTGCTATCGGTGTAGAAAGCACCCCGTTAACTCTGAGGACCGCCGTCGGATCATTGTATAGTGCTGAAATCCAGGATAGCCATCTAGGACCTAGACCAAACTTCTCTAGGACAGCCATCAGGAAGGTCCAGTCCACTCTGTCTAACGCCTTTTCAGCGTCGACAGAGAGAAGGACCATCGGTAAGTGCGCTGTGTGCACTCTATGGATCAAGTTGATAGCTCGGTAGGCTATTGTCACGAGCTCCTCTCTGAGGCACAAATCCTACCTGATCAGGGTGGATCAAGGAGGGTAGAAAAGAACTCAAGCGCATGGCCAACATCTTTGCCATTAGTTTAACATCGTTGTTAATTAGTGGAATCGGACGATAATTTTGACAAAGCATAGGATCCTTCCCAGGTTTCGGAATGAGGGCTATCGTTGCCTCAAGCGCCGACTTCGGAAAACCTTTCTTATCTTCTAGGGCATTCAGGGAATTACAGTTGTGTTCAAAATTATTCAACCCCCAATGAAATTGAGTGTTTTGGCCAGTTTGACATTGATTTTGATCATTCAGTCATCTTGCTTACAATTAAATCAAAGAGGCACGTGTAGGTCAGACAAATATAACATAACATTTATAATGAAATAACCACAAATGTCTTTTCTGTGCTCACATCATTATCAGTTTTATTCAACCCCAAGTGACATTCAATCTTAGTACTTAGTACAACATCCTTATACAGTTATAACAGCTTTTAAACGTGAAGCATAGCTTGACACAAGTGTCTTGCAGCGATCTACGGGTATCTTCGCCCATTTGTCATGGGCAAAAGCCTCCAGTTCAGTCACATTCTTAGGCTTGCGCACTGCAACTGCTTTCTTTAAGTCCCACCAGAGGTTCTCAATCGGATTTAAGTCTGGTGACTGCGATGGCCACGCCAAAATGTTCCAGCCTTTAATCTGCAACCATGCTCTAGTGGACTTGGAGGTATGCTTGGGATCATTGTCCTGTTGAAAGGTCCAACGTCTCCCAAGCCTCAGGTTTGTGACGGACTGCATCACATTGTCATCCAATATCTCCTGGTACTGAAGAGAATTCATGGTATCTTGCACACGCTGAAGCTTCCCTGTACCTGCAGAAGCAAAACAGTCCAAAGCATGATTGACCCCCCCGCCATGCTTCATAGTAGGTAAGGTGTTCTTTTCTTCATAGGCCTTGTTCTTCCTCCTCCAAACATAGCGTTGATCCATGGGCCCAAACAGTTATAATTTTGTTTCATCAGTCCACAGAACACTATCCCAAAACTTCTGTGGTTTGTCCACATGACTTTTGGCATACTGCAGTCGACTCTTCTTATTCTTTGGAGACAGCAAGGGGGTGTGCCTGGGAGTTCTGGCATGGAGGCCTTCATTACGCAGTGTGCGCCGTATTGTCTGAGCTGAAACTTCAGTACCCACATCTGACAAATCTTTTCTCTGTTTCTCAGCAGTCACACAGGGACTTTTCTCCACTCTACGCTTCAGGTAGCGCACAGCAGTCGAAGTCAGCATCTTCTTTCTGCCACGACCAGGTAGCGTTTCAACAGTGCCATTTGCCTTGAATTTGCGAATGATGCTTCCTATGGTCTCTCTTGGTATGTTTAACATCTTTGCAATCTTCTTATAGCCATTGCCCTTCCTGTGAAGAGTAATCACCTCTTCTCTTGTCTTCTTGGACCATTCTCTTGACTTCACCATGTTTTTAACCACACCAGTAAATGTCTAGAAGGAGCTGAGTATCACAGTCATTTTAAAGCTGCCTAATTGGTGCTTATTATGCTTTATTGCTGCTCCGTGACATCCACAGGTGTTTTCAATACCTGATTGAAAACACTTGAATGAACCTCTGTTCTTCAGAGTGGTAGTCTTTAAGGGGTTGAATAATTGTGTCAATGAATAATTCACAAAAGAAACATTTACTACTGTATTACAAAACCAATTGATGTCATTTTAGTTGCATATGGTTCTTTAAAAAGTCCTTGTAGGATTTCATTCTGAATACAATTACAAATGTACACTAAATTCCCTAAAACCCTTTACAGCATTGGGGGTTGAATAATTTTGAACACAACTGTAAGTGGAGACCCAAAAGGGGTAAAAACGTTTTGTAGTAGGCTATGGAAAATCCGTCTGGGCCTGGACTCCTTCCAGTGGGAGTTGCCTTCAGGGCCGCCGTAAGCTCCCTCAAATTAAAGGGGACATCCAGTGCCTCAGCTTCCGCCTCCGTTAGCTTCGCTTGTAAGGACTTTTCTAAATACTCAGTTAAGAGTTGAGAGGAAGGTGTATCAGGGCGTAGGGACCGCAGTGGCGACTCTAGGAACAATATTTAGGGGGGGGCACAGAAGATACCGCAGTCAAAACTGGGGGGGCACTAATAATTTTCACCACTAAATCATACCACTGAATAAAAGTAAGGGCCCTATCACCTGGTGTGAGCTAAGACAACATCACTAAAGGAAAAATTTAGTGCGAGTCGCTAAAACTTACAGAGTTATTCAGAGAGAGGTGAAAAGCAGGAGAATGACTGGAGAATGGAAAATTCTTGGTCAAAGAATCGGCTATTTTGACCTAGAATTTTCCATTCTCCAGTCATTCTCCTGCTTTTCACCGCTTTCTGAATAACCCTGTTAGTGCCTGACGACCTACTAACAGATCACCTTGTCTGCAGTAGTCCATGAACAAGGTCGTTTGGCGCACGCTAGGGAAACTCTAAGACCCAAGTTGAGACCCAGCGCTAATGCGGTTGTGTACAGGATAGAACGTTTTTTCTTTTCCATACCTATCCCCGGCCTCACAAGCTTGAATATGAACACATCCAGTGAATAACCTCTCACTCATGCATTATTAAAATCCTCCACGGTGGCCGTATCATCCATGTTTTGATGCACACATATATTAAGGCTGATGGGCATTGCATGATAAATGCCTCCCAGCAGCATGTTGAATCATTACACTGCATTTAATAGATCCAAAAGGAAGGCCAGGTGAGCGACAAAAATTTCCCTGCTACAGCATATAAACAATACATGTTTCAGGGCAAGACTTATCCATGTGTTCCTTTAAACATGGTCCACACAGTCACCCTAATAATCAACTGCTTACATACTATGAATAGCCGCCAGCATAAAATGTTTAAAATTAGGCAATATATTAGAATTAGGATATATGTGGATAAAGGATACATTTATAATAGAGCCGACTGCAACAGCAGCGGCATCGCTGACCATATCCATTACTATGGTGTATGGGGCCAAGAGAACACCTGTGTTGCATTCCTTTCAATTGCCTGTTAATTTTGGACGAGGACCTGTTTTTTTCTGTTTATTTGGAGTTAGCACCAGGGCTGAGCAGTAGGTAAAATGTTGCAATTAGTGCACCTCAAAAAATTTAGTGCTGGCACCAAGTGATCTGTAAAGATATCTAGCGCTCCCCGTGTTAAGTATAGGACGCGGAAAGTACAATAAGCTCGCGGTACAAATCGCTAATAGCGACGCGCTAAGTGATTTTTCCCATTTGTAGCGGGAGGCAAACGATCTGTTGGTCAGGCGCTAGACTGAATTAACCTGGCGCTAACGCAAAATCACGCCGACGCAAGGGTTAGCTCACACCAGGTAATAGTGCCCTAAATAAGTATATATATAAATAAGATTACAAAACCCCAGAGTAATGTGATGCAATGATGCCTTTTTGTTGTACTAACCTGATACTTAAATTCAATATTTTATTTGACGCAATTCGGCAGTTTCCGCTGATTGTCTGACAACTGCTTCAGTGACTCCACTTTTAGCAAATTACAGTGACCATTCGCTAAATATGGAATTCACCTTATTTTCTGCAAAATAAATTCCCCGAAATGTGACGGAAAGCAGAGGATCTACAGATCATTAGACCCTTTAGATTTTAACTTCCATAATAACCCCTAAAATGCCTTAAACCCAGAGAAATGCAATAAAAATAATAAACAATGTGGCATTTAGCTACCCCTTAACCCCTAAAAACATGAAATCAATACACTGAGGCATGTAGCCAACCCATTAACCCCTAAAATGCCATTAATCAAGGAAAAAACAAATGTATACTGTGAGGGATGAAGCCTGCCCATTAACCCTTAATATACAACTAAACAAGGCATAAACTAACGTAATACACAATGTAATGTATAGTCTGAACATTAACCATTTCACTGCTGAGCCATTTCAACCCTGTGAAAATGTTTACGTTTAAGTGCACGTTTTTATTTGATGTTTTATGACTTTTACATCACACTGAATATAGTCATGTGGGATATCATTGGAAAGGCCAGAATCTGCCCTTTCAAATGACACCTAGTTCATCCATATACGATGCATAGCTACGGAGATATGTTGGTCCGAAGAAGTGTGGGAAGCTGGATGCTGAGATTTTTGGTGGGGGGGCACATGGGGGGGCAAGAAATAACCTAGGGGGGGCAATTGCCCCCCTTGCCCCCCTGTAGAGTCGCCTATGGTAGGGAGTATAGTGACTGATAGTATTTTACAAATTGATCGGTAATCTCCGCATTCAAGGATAAAAGTCGACCCGTGGAGGACTTCAGTTTAGGGATATAAGTTGCTTGATATTTTTGGCGTAGAGCCCTAGCCGTCAGTTTGCCACATCTATTTCCATGTATATAAAATGAATGTTTTGTAAGAAAAAGTGAGCGACTGGCCTGTTGGTGTGAGAGCTGTCGAAGGTCAGCTCTAAACGCCACAAGTCTCGTGTAATGTTCTACTGATTCAGTAGCCTTGTGTAGCTCCTCGGCTGCCTGGATTTCAGCAAGTAAGGCCTGGGTTTTAGCTGTCTTGTCCCGTTTAAGCCTTGCACCAATTTGAATTAGGGTTCCCCCTATAACACATTTATGGGCCTCCCACAGGACCGGGGCCGTCACATCGTCCATAGCATTGTCTACAAAGAATTGCTTGATAGCCTCAGAAATGCATTCCTCTCCATGTTGTCAGCTAATACCGTGTCGTTTATACGCCATTGGAAGGATTTACCGGGCAGGGTCGGTAGTGAGAGGATTAAGGACACAGGGGCATGATCAGACCATGAAATGTTGCCAATACTGACCGATTTGATGATACCTAGGTCTAGGTGGCGTAGCAAGAATAGATCCAAACGGGAGTACACTCTAGCTTCAGCTGAGTAATAAGTAAAATCTCGGCCGAGTGAATGCATTTCCCTCCAGCAATCAACCAACCGGGCATCATGCAATATTTGATGGAATCGTCGTCTTTTAGACGAGGGAATTGAAGCCGGTGAGGGAGACGCCTCGCCTGGGGCATCAGGGGAGACATTAAAATCTCCTCCGCATATCAACGTGCCTTCCGCAAATTTTTCCAGTTTCATCAAGACCCTGTCTAGGAATGTACATTGTTTAACATTAGGGAGGTATCAATTGGCCAGGGAGACTTGCATAGACCCCAAGAGGCCTTTTACAAACAGGTAACGACCACCCGGGTCAGAGCATTGCGCTTGGCACGTAAAAGGCACATGTGCCGCTATTAAGGTGGCTACACCTCGTGATTTAGAGTTGGAGAAGTTACTATAAAAACAGTGAGGGTAATAACGAGAATATAGACGAACGGACGTATCACTGCGAATATGCGTTTCCTGTAAAAACACCACTTCCCCTCTCATGCGTTGTAGGTCGTGTAACACCATACAGCATTTAGCCGGGTGGTTTAGGCCTCTCACATTAAGGGTAATAAATTGCAAATCAGCCATGGGAGGGACTACGGTGAATTAGAGCTCCTTATGTAGCCAGAGTGAAAGAGGAGTTAAGCAATTGAAAGACCAGCATTATCCCAGATGAATATACAGTAGCATCAAAACAGTATAGTGCTATGTAAAAACTAAACAAACAAACTAAACATAACCAAAAACTAGACATTATGTATTGGTGCAAAAGCCCAAAATGGGCTAAATCCCTTAAGGGATACGCTATGATAAAAATTGTAGTGGAAAAAACACTCCACATTGAGATACAGAAAACCAGCACCGTGCGGAGAAGCGGCAAAAAATCTGCATATTTGCCGGTCAAAAAACTCGTGGACATAACCAGTCTACTACCAGTACACAGAGATCGGTCGGTGACCAAAGGAACAGAACACCCGGGCATGCCAATGAGGGCAAGTGAAAAAAGCAACAGTTAGCTTCGTGGGAAGGCGTAACAAACTTCTCATGGGAGTTCTGTAGAACTGCGGTCCGCTCCACGTGGTGTATCCAGGGGGCGTCGACGGTCCCGCCGAGCAGTGCGCCATGGTTGACATTGTGGCAATGGTGGGGGAGGTGCATTCGGGTCCCCTCCAAACCAGCCCCGCACAGTCACAGGAGATAGTTCCAAAGCTTGCAAAAAATCGGGTATATCCTCAGGAGTAGAGATACTCAAGGATCTGTTATCAACGCGAACGTGCAGTGCAAATGGATATCCCCATCTGTATCGTATGGAACGTGCCCTAGTTGGTCCGTTACTGGTTTCAATTCCCCCCTAGCTAAGAGGGTAGATCTCGACACGTCTTGGAATAATTCCACGGTGTGGTCATCGAATATAATTGAAGGCATGTTCCTCGCCGCTTTCATTACTTCCTCCTTCAAAGTAAAATGATGCACTCGACAAATAACATCTCTAGGGGCTGCATTCGGGGCACCCCTGGCCCGTAAAGCTCTATGAGCGCGATCTAGTTGAAAAGGAGTACCATGAGGACGTTGTAAAAGTTCATTAAATAAAGTTTGCAGAATCAGATCCATATTTTCAGTTTCACCCGGGGGAGGTTCAGGGAGGCCCCTCACGTGTATATTATTGCATCTTCCTCTATTATCCAGGTTGTCCACCAATAGAAATAAAGATGCTATCTGTGTAGCCTGCGTGCTCAAAAGTGTCTCAAAGTGCTGTGTGAGTTATTGCAGCGTCTCTATCCTCCTCCAGGTCCTGCACTCTGCCACCCAAGTGTTTAACATCTGCCCCCAGTTCTTCAAAGCGCGCATCAAATTTGGCTTCTAGCCTGGCAAAAAGACCCTGATTTAGTGGGCAATAATTTCAGGGCTTCTCTCACCTCCGAATCATCCACGCTGCCAGCCGACAACACGGGGCTGCCCGGGCCTCTCGTGTCCTCCATGACCGCCGCCATCTTGGATTCGCGGCCTTGTTGTGTCGGCGCCGCCTAACCGCTCAAATAATGCCGCATCGGCGAGACAGAGGACGGCGCTGGGGTGTTCGGGCGGCTCATCGGTACAGTGAGCCTCTTTTTTGGTCCCATCGATGGTTCCAACCGCTGCCTTACTGCTGTGTAGTGCCCAGGTGAGGAGCTCCTCAATCAAGCGGCCATCTCGGATCGCGCCAAGCCACGCCCCCTATTTTTGGTTTTTTTAATAGTGCGGTTACGGGTATATCTAAGCAGGCAGATACTGCTTGATCAATTTTTCATTCAGATTTAAATCATTTAAAGAGTATAATATTTTTTTTTTCCCATTTTATCATCCAAACCTTTGTGGTTATATATTCTATAGGGCATTCTTGTTAAAAAAAATGTGAAATAGGAACCTGTTACTGCCTTTTTCTGAGAAATTGAAAAAAAAAATGAAATATTTCCCTTGTGTGTTTTGGAACTTTGTTTCTTTACGAATAATATGACTATGTATAAAACACTGACCTTGCTCCCAGTGAGGGAAATAAGAAGGTGAGTAATGGCAGTGGTATCGCTCATTTTATACGTGACAAATGGACAATGCCATCACTTGAGAACTAAAAAAAGTTAATAAAGTTTTCTTTTAGATTTTACATGGTCAGGTTTGGTATTAATGCAAACCCCAGACTCTGTCCTGTCCAATGAAACCTCACTTGACCTTGTGAGTTGTAAAGATTAGTGGCGCAGTGGTCCAAAGTACCCCACAGTGCTCTTTGCTGCAGTGCGGCAGTTTAGGTTTTTTGATGTAACTATTCGTAACAATGGATTGTACCATCACCTCCACACTTGTTGGTGACATGAGAAATGTTATGGTTAGTTAGTGCAGCATCATTGTTTACTTTATAATTGGAAAGTGAAAAATACTACTGATGGAAAGAAAAAGTAAATATTTATTATTTTATTTTTCTTTACTTAAAACCTGGTCAGGTTTGATATCATTGGAAACGCCATGCTCTTGCCTTTCCAGTGATAGCTCACTTGACCCTGTAACTGCTATGGAGTTGGAGATACAGGGGTCCAAATGCAGACATAGTTATCCTTTCTCTGGGCCTATTCTGAGGCATGGGCCTGGAGCTGCTGCTTGATCTGCCCCTATGTTAATCTGGCCCTGTTGGTAGAAACAACAGAACAGATCAACATGGGGTTAACAAGAGGCCTCTGCACAGCTATACCGCAGCAGCCCTGATCTGACAGGCCAGTCTTTAAAGATAGCTGGATCTATTCTAAATGAAAAAAGGTTACCTTATAAGCCGTGCAGAGGTAATAGACAAACACAGGTTACAGGGTATACTGGACACGGTACAGATAAGGATATTCCAAAAACGTAGTCAAAGAGAGAAGCCAGAGGTCAGAACCAGGGAATATACCTTATACAGAAGCCGAGGTTAAGAACCAGAAGTAACGTCAGACAAGCCAGAAGATCATAACCAGGGAATAAGTATATATAAACAGAAAACCAAAACAGCAAATAAATCAAGAACACGAATAACAGAGGGAGGAACTAGACAGACAGAGAAGACAAAACCAAAGAAATAAAGTAAACAAGAATATACAAACTAGACTGGAACAATAAAGCAGGGAGCTCTCAGAATGCAGCAGGACTGGAAACCAGGTAAAGCAAAATGACCCAGCAATGTATCATAGGCACATTGCTCTTATATACAGTCAGGTCCAGAAATATTGGGACATCGACACAATTCTAACATCTTTGGCTCTATACACCACCACAATGGAGTTGGAATGAAACAAACAGAATGTGCTTTAACTGCAGACTCTCAGCTTTAATTTGAGGGTATGTACATCCAACTCAGGTGAAGGGTGTAGGACTTACAGCAGTTTGCAGATGTGCCTCCCACTTGTTAAGGGACCAAAAGTAATGGGACAATTGGCTTCTCAGCTGTTCCATGGCCAGGTGTGTGATATTCCCTCATTACCCCAATTACAATGTGCAGATAAAAGGCCCAGAGTTCATTTCAAGTGTGCTATTTTTTATTTGACACAACATACTACATTCAGAAAAGGGTTCAATGGGTTCACCCTGTGCACCGTCCTATGTGAACATCTTCTTGGGTTGGTGGGAGGAAAATGTGGTCTTTAATCCCATTATGTCAGAATACCATGAATCTATTATTTTATGGAAAAGATACATCAATGACATTTTAATTGTGTAGCGATGCTTTAAAAACACTGTATTCTGGTGCATTGAACTATTGCTGCCACCAGAGGGAGACAGAGACATTGTTAGACTATGCAGGACAAAACTGAACTACATCTACCATGATCCTTTGTGTGAGGACAGGAAGGGGGTGGTACAGGAAAAGGAAAGAGATCAACAGCCTCGTGCAAGGGAGAAGCAGAGTGAGCAGAGCAGTGAAAGGTGGAGGATGCACGTTGCAGCTGTCAGGGATCGCAACCAGGTCGGAGTACAGACGCTGTCTTACTGGTGCTGGAGATCGGGACAGTGACCGTGTTCAGACCTACCTACACAGCGCTGAGAGGTCTGGAGGACAAGCTAGATCCGGCAGGACCCCGAGTTAGGAGACCGCGCTGATCGATTGAGAGTGCAGGCGTGTGATGCCTTACCCCACGGCGCGGCCGAGGTGTCATGGTGACCGTTGGCGTCTTCCATGTTGGGGGACATCGGGCATTGGGAGCTCCCTTGCCATGGGTTGCGGTGACCTTTCGGTCAAGTGCTGGGGTCCCCCCGCTGCCTCTCTCTCCCTTCCATCGGCCTCTCGCGTGGTGGTCGTTGCTCGCAGGCGCAGCGTGGGGCGCGGTCCTCCTTCCGGGTCCCGCGGTGGACTCTCGAGTCTCGGCGGGATCTGGGGGGGCGGCGTCTCCCGACTCGCATGCGGGGAGTGACTCCTGCGGGTTCCGGATGGAGCCTGGGGAGACCCAGTGGGTAGGAGAGGCAGGGGAGGGGCCTCTTCCTGGCAAACGGGCGGAGCCCATTACCTGCGCACCATAAAAGTTCGGAACACCAAAGGAAAGACGCTCAGTTGTCAGCTCCCTAAGCTACCCAAGTTCCTTGTATTATTACCTATCTGAATCCTTGTTGAACTTGCTTCCACTTGACCACGTCTCCAGTCTACCTCCTTTTGTACCGCGTTCGATTCCGACTGACCTCCCGGCTACCGACTCCTGTCTTCCTCCCTCGCTAAAGAACGAACTCCGCCTGAACCAACACCAATTCCATCCCAGGTTACGTCTCTTGCACTTTTCCTATCAAGTTATATCTGCATACTGAACTCCAAACAAACCTACGATACCAAAACATGACAGAACTACTGAGCCATGACATGGAGCCCGCAGATGTAGCTGGTGCTTTGCATACCCTAACACAACAGGTGACGGCCATCACCCAATCAGTACAAGAGCTACAAGTAAGCCATACCGCATTACAAGTACGAGTACAAGCCAAAGATGATCTTGCTACTGCTTCTATGGCCCCTGAACCTCCCGTCCTCCTACCGAAGCAATTCACTGGGGACCGTCGCTCCTATCAATCCTTCATGACCAGTTGCCAGGTGGTGTTCTCGTTAAAGCCTCGTACATTCTGTAATGAGTACGTTAAGGTTCAAACTGTTATATCGCTGCTTTCAGGAGAACCACAAGCATGGGCCCATCAACTACTGAGACTCCAAAGCCCGCTCCTTGATACCTGGGAGACCTTCTTATCAGCTCTAAACGATATATACGATGACCCTTTTCGTCAAGACACCACGCAGCGAGAGATCCAGGCCCTCAAACAAGGTCGCCGTCCTGTAGAGGACTATGTTATGGAGTTCAAACAGTACGCCCTTGATACCGCCTGGAATGAGATAGCCCTTATCAACCAGTTTCGCAGTGGTATATCTGACCAATTAAAAGATGAATTAGCTCGAATTGGCACTCCACCAACGTTGGACCTATTAATGCAAGCATCCATATCCATTGACCGATGACTTCGAAAGACGGCAAGAAAGGAATCTATCTATGTCTGTGCAACCACATCGTGCCCTACCTCCTACACCTCCTGCTACCACCAGGGATTTGGTACCTTTTACACCCCGTACCACCCAAGAGGAACCAATGCAGATTGGAGCAACCAACAGACGACTTCCTCCAGAAGAAATGGCACGCCGTAGGTCGAACCGTCTCTGCCTGTATTGCGGTCAAGCCGGCCACACCGTCCGTTTCTGCCCTGAAAAATTGAATGTGGAGGTAAGAGAATGAATACCTCCTCTACCATTGATCCTCATAATGAACCATTGGTGATTGCCCCACATTTATCCTTTTCTATCTTCCTACAGTGGAATGACCAACACCTCACCCTACCATCCATGATTGACTCCGCGCTTGCGGCAGTTTCATGGACTTATCACTTGCCACAAAATTGTGTGTACCTGTAATCACTAAAGAGCACCCTGTTCACGTGAAATTAGTTGATGGCTCTTCACTGAAATCAGGGTTGGTCACCCTAGAAACCGTTCCTATGAAAATGTCTATCGGTGATAACCATAGTGAAAGTATTCCCTTTGATTTAGTCACCTCACCGGTATTTCAAGTTATCCTGGGATTACCCTGGTTACGCACCCATGATCCAGTCATACGTTGGGGACCGGGAACAATATTGTTTATTTCCCCCCATTGTCTTCAACTGTGCATGAAACAAACCGTTAAAAGTATCCATTCTATTCTAGATATATACATGGAAAAAAGAAATGTCATCATTCCACCAGCCTATACAGAATACGAGGACGTCTTCAACAAGACAAAGGCAAAGGCCCTTCCTCCTCACCGGGTCTATGATTGCCCGATCGACCTCCTTCCTGGGGCCGCTATCCCCTATGGCCGAATATATCCATTATCCGAGCCAGAGCTTAACATTCTGAAAGAATACATTCACGAACATCTTCAGAAGGGATTTATCCGCCCTTCCACCTCTCCTGCTGGGGCCGGTATATTTTTCATGGGGAAAAAGGACGGAGGGTTAAGACCTTGTGTATATTACAGAGATCTCAACAATATCACTATCAAAAATAGATATCCCCTTCCTCTAATCCCAGAACTAATGGAACGATTGAAAACTGCCAAGAAATTCACAAAACTGGAACTCAGAGGTGCCTACAACCTTCTATGTATTCGCCAAGGTGACAAATGGAAAACCGCCTTCAGGACCCGCTATGGACATTATGAGTATCTAGTAATGCCCTACGGGTTATGCAACGCTCCGGCGACATTCCAACACCTGGTGTTTCGTTTTGGGCATTAAATGCATCATTAATTATTGAATTAATATGCAATAATTAAAGCCCTAAGTTGCAACAATAACATTTATATCTTGTGGGTAATATGGTCGAATATATATAAGAAAAACCACACAGAAACTGGTGCAATATGAATGACAATTTACTTGGCAATCTATATTCACAGTTTATATAATTTGCTTTACAGTAACTACAGAAAAACGAACATATACACACAGTCATGGCACAGTACATTAAACTAAACAACAATACTTCACAGTACATTAAACTAAACAATACTTAAACAATACAGCAATGAAATGAAAGCATGCTTACTCTAGGCCCCAAGCTGGGGGCTGCAGAAAACTTCACATGGTGGTCAGTCTCAGGTCTCAAGCGAAAGAGAGTTAACTCTTGACTGCACATCCCTTTTATTCCCAGTGTGAGTCGCCAGTAGACAAACCTCTCTACCAATAGGAAAAGACCTCTATAAAGTAGGCTGGCTTAATGCTAGCCAGTGCCACACAGGGCTAACAGCCTACACACTGCCCCTAGTGGTCCTTCTTTGGTATGTCAATCAGTTTGTATTAAAATATGATAATTTATGGCCGAAATCATCCATGATCATTACACCTGGTAAATGACGTTTTTAGGGATTTATTAGATATATGTGTAATAGTATATCTCGATGATATCCTAGTCTACTCAGACACCCTTCAAGAACACCGACATCATATGAAGGAGGTCTTTTCTAGATTACGTAAACATCGATTATACGCAAAAAAGGAGAAATGTATATTCAAGACTAATCGTATTGCTTTTCTAGGATACGTCCTCTCCCCAGGCAAGATCGAGATGGATCCAGGAAAAATAGCCGCAATTCTCTCATGGCCAACCCCTACGTCACGGAAGGACGTTCAAAGATTTCTAGGATTCGCTAATTTTTACAGGAGGTTTATTAGTTCCTTTTCAAAGTTAGTACAACCACTGACTGATCTCACCAAGAACGTACCGTTTAAATGATCTGAACAAGCATCTAATGCATTCCAAGCTCTTCAAAGCCAATTCACGTCAGCTCCTATTCTCAGGCTGCCTAATCCTTCCCTACCTTATTTCCTAGAGGTAGATGCCTCTAACAAAGCCACCAGAGCAGTTCTCTCACAAAGAGACGATACAGACCAAAGACTCCATCCGATAGCCTATTTCTCAAGACGTCTCACCCCTGCCGAATGCAATTATGAGGTCGGTGATCGAGAATTGTTGGCCATCAAAAAGGCCTTGGAAGAGTGGCGTCACCTTTTGGAGGGTACCTCACATCCAGAATAGGTTTTTACTGACCACAGAAACCTGGAGTACCTCCGTACCGCAAAAAGACTTAAACCTCGTCAGGCTCGTTGGGCCCTTTTTTTCCCGTTTTCAATTGCACATTACTTATCAACCAGGCAGTAAAAACGGCAAGGCCGACGCCTTGTCCCGCTTACCCGTACCCAAAGACTCCGATTCCTCCACGAGTGACTCCATACTACCCATCGGATACTTTCTAGCTACTCACTCCTCTACTATAGAAAAGATCAAACAATTAACATGCCCGACAGATTATCCACTAACCGCGGATGGTCTGTATCTACATCAAAACAAGATAGTTGTTCCAGAAGGAGCACGTCCAGACGTCCTCGCTCTCTGTCACGATTCCCCTCAAGCTGGACATGGAGGATTAAGAAAACACAAGTTCTGCTCCGTCGATATTTCTATTGGCCCACCATGAACGATGCTGTCATCAAGTATGTCACAGCCTGTCCTGTTTGTAATAGAAAAACTCTCGCAAAAAAACAGCCGGACTTCTTCAACCTCTCCCTATTCCAGATCGTCCCTGGAAAGACTTAATCGTGGACTTCATCGTTGACCTACCCCCTTCCCAAGGTTGTACAACCATCATGGTCGTGGTTGACCGGCTAACAAAAATGGCCCATTTTGTGTCCACCAAAGGTTTACCCACTGATAAAGAGACCGCCTCATTATTCCACAAAGAAATATTTCGCCTACATGGGATTCCCACCTCCATTTTATCGGATAGGGGGTCCCAATTCACCTCCCATTTCTGGAAAATGTTTTGTCTCTCGCTAAAGATACATGTGAAACTGTCATCTGCTTATCATCCACAGACGAATGGACAGACCGAGAGGACCAATCAGATTGTGGAACAATATCTTCGATGTTATACCTGTCATTTACGAGATGATTGGGTAGAATTATTACCGGCAGCCGAGTTCGCCTACAATTCTGGACATCACCAATCACTACGTGAGTCTCCTTTTTTCCTTACCTATGGCTATCACCCTAGTCTTCTCCCCGACTTGCCTCAGATGGGAACAGTTCCCAACGTCCATGAACGTCTAGAACATCTACGCGACGGACATCGTCAAGCCCAACGTCTTCTACGACAAGCACAAGACACTTACAAAGCTTACGCAGATTTGAAACGCAGACCACCTCCCGCATATAAGGTGGATCAAAAGGTATGGCTCTCTACCCGAAACTTTCGGCTCACTTGCCCTACAAAAAAGTTGGGACCCACATATATAGGTCCCTTTCCTGTTACAGCCATAGTGTCTCCGACCGCTATCCGTCTTCAGTTGCCCAAAGACCTACATCTTCACCCGGTATTCCACGTCTTGCTCCTCAAACCCTGGACAGCTCCTTCCTTTTCCTCACAGATTAACGCAAGACCTCCACCTCTTCCAGTCGACGGTGAACCCGAATTTGAAATACATCGTATCCTGGATTCTCGATATAGACGTCGCCAACTCCAGTATCTGATCCATTGGAGGGGATACGGTCCGGAGGAAAGATCCTGGGAACCAGCTGTGAATGTACACGCGCCTCATCTTCTTTGTCGGTTTCACCATTCCTATCCGACCAAAGCGGGTCCTTTGCTCCCCCGGAGGGCTCGCATTGTGGGGGGGCTGTGTCATGCCTTACCCCCGCGGCGCGGCCGAGGTGTCATGGCGACCGTCGGCGTCTTCCATGTTGGGGGACGTCGGGCATTGGGAGCTCCCTTGCCACGGGTTGCAGTGACCTTTCGGTCCAGCGCTGGGGTCCCCCCGCTGCCTCTCTCTCCCTTCCATCGGCCTCTTGTCTGGTAGTCGTTGCTCGCGGGCACGGCGTGGGGTGCGGTCCTCCTTCCGGGTCCCGCGGTGGACTCTCGAGTCTCGGCGGGATCTGGGGGGGCGGCGTCTCCCGACTTGCCTGCGGGGCGTGACTCCTGCGGGTTCTGGATGGAGCCTGGGGAGACCCAGTGGGTAGGAGAGGCAGGGGAGGGCCTCTTCCCGGCAAACGGGCGTAACCCATTACCTGTGCACCATAAAAGTTCGGAACACCAAAAGGAAAGACGCTCAGTCGTCAGCTCCCTAAGCTACCCAAGTTCCTTGTATTATTACCTATCTGAATCCTTGTTGAACGAACCCTTGCTTCCATTTGACCACGTCTCCAGTCTACCTCCTTTTGTACCGTGCTCGATTCCGACTGACCTCCCGGCTACCGACTCTTGGCTTCCTCCCTCGCTAAAGAACGAACTCCGCCTGAACCGACTCCAATTCCATCCCAGGTTACGTCTCTTGCACTTCTCCTATCAAGTTATATCTGCATACTGGACTCCAAACAAACCTACGATACCAAAGCATGACAAGGCGGTGGATGGTTGTTCCAGTTGCGGAGATTTGGCAAGCAGGGAGCAGATTCAGTGGCACGGAGTCCCAGTGTACAGCGGAGAAGATCCTTTGATTGAGGCATCGGGTGCTGGACAGTCTCGTTCATCGGATGGGTGAGAGGCCTCCTAGGCCGCAGTTCCCAAATAAGAAACGCACGCTGCCATATTGTTTAAATCCACAGGGCCCCAACGGTGACTAGTCGAAGATTGTTTTGTTTCATTCACTGGCCAGTTGAATACAGTACCCGGGTACCCGAGACAACACACATACATATTTTTGAGCTATTATTCACGGGACTTACACTCCAGAACTGCGGGGGTTAACCGTTTCTTTTACCGCTGCGTGTTTTTCCCGCGTTACGAATTCTTGTCATTCAAATACCATATATGCGTAATATATGCTGCTTTATTGAGATCAGTAAACAATATAATATATAAAAATCCACAACAGTGCTGGTGTATAGTTATTTCCTAGTGTGGTGAGACTAACCCAAGGTTTATTCAGCGGCTCCTCCGGGAGAGAGCGCTACACGTGGGGGCTCATTCTGGGATTCCAGTCTCTGTGGATACCGCAATTAAAGGGTTAATTATGGATCCAGACACTGCTGCCAAATGGTGTGAGGAGCACAATAGCCAGATAGGGTTAAGCATAGTCATGGACATTCCTGCAGACACTTGGGCCGAAGATCAGATTCGCCGGGCCGTGGCCGCGCTGACACCAGATCATCGGGGGTTAATTCTGGACATTAAAGCGAACCCAGATACTTCTCACACATATGTTCTTTTTGAGTGGAGAAAGGGTGTTCCAGTGTGTTTTCAGGGCTCGAGTGTAAAGCTGACCGACGATGTGGAAGTTCAACCGATTCAGCCAAGTGCGCCACGTGGCGATCCCGCTAATGTTCCCGCGCCCAGTCCACTGGCCATGATCGGGCCTGAATTTATAGTGGCTATCGGAGATTTGCTGGCTAAATGTCAAAGAACAAGCCCTCCACACTCTAACTTTGGTCATCGACGGTTGAGGAATTTTACAGGAAACGTACCAACTCCGGCGGGAGAAGAAACTTTCAAAGAATGAGTAGAACAGGCGATGCAGGCTCTGGATGAGTGGGACGTCCCTGAAGCGCAGAAGAACAAAAGGATTACTGAGAGCCTAAAGGGACCTGCGTCAGAGGCTGTCAGAAACCTGAAGTTGAGTAAGCAAGACTGTACTGCTTTAGATTACCTAAATATATTACAGGAAGTCTTTGGGTGAACAGAAAAGGCTGCTGAGCTCATGTACCAGTAAGAACACACCTACCAGCGAAAAGGTGAGAAAATGACTGAATATATGAGGCGTCTGGATAAGATTCTGCACCAGATACTTCTTAAGAAAGGGGCCGAACCGGCCACAATAGATAAAATCAGAATGCAGCAGATATTGAGGGGCGCTCAACCTCGAGATCCTGTGATGTTACAGCTGAAAACCAGAGAAGGTAACCGAGAATTGAAATACCTGGAACTGATTCGAGCTGTTAGAGAGGAAGAGGCTCTGCTGGAAGAAAAATCCTTAAGGAAAGCAGAAAGAGTTTACGCACAACCCGTGAGGCATAACGAATATTTGCAGACTGAAGATGATTCGTTGGATGCCTATGGATCCGAAGTTGACAGACAAGAGCATCTGGTTATTCTTATATCCACAGAGAGTGCTGCAAAAGAGTCAACAATTCAGGCATATAGTGAGATACAAAAGACTGTTAAGAAGGTGCAAGAAGCTCAAGCTGAAGGTGGCAGAGACACAGACCGATATGCAGAAGTTCCTCACTGACATGCGGACAATGGGAGTTGCTATGGCATCTGGCCAGGACCCTTTAAACGAATCACCACGAGCAAGTGCGCCTCCGTCTTCAAAGAAGAGATGCTTCAGTTGTGGAGAGATGGGTCATTTCAGAGGACAGTGTAAAAGCCAAAGGCCTGAAGGAAAAAGAGTTGAAGAGTTCTTAAAGGCCTTAGAAGGGCTGCTATCTACCTCATAGGCGGGAAAAGCCAGAGGGCCCAAGTGAGGGAGCAAACTAGGTGCCCAATGGTCGAAAACCGCTCCAAATTTCAAACCAGAACTGGAAGACCGAGAGGGTCCGGATCCTTGCCAAATGCTGGGCCTACCAGGACGGAAAGAGTTACTCCCTTAGTATCCGGTCCTTTGTCGCTGGAAAGCAATGCACACCCAAAACCTCCACGAGTCAGGAAGAAGGCTAGAGTACAGCGAACTGGGTCTATATCTCCTGCTGCTACGAGCAAGTTTCCTGACCAGCTGATAGGTCCTTCTCCCATTGTTCCAATCCAAGTAGAGGAGTCTACACTAAAGCTCTGTTAGACTCAGGGGCTCAAGTGACGTTGATATATCGAGACTTCTACGAGAAGCACTTGAAACATATACTTTTTTTTTTTTTTACTTTACAATTTTTATTTGTAAAGCATGTCAGCGAAAAACAAAGTGGCCACGCAGGGCCTAACAAGGAACACAGCAGGCAGTAGTATGGAACCAGCACACGTGTAACTAGACAAGAAAAATCAATCGCAATGAAAGAAAAGAGAGAAGGAAAAAAAAAAAAAACACTTCCTTCCCAGGTGGGAGAGATAGTAGCCCCTTAAGGATAAAGTGGTACTCAGCAGCACACCCCTGCAACCTCGCGGGCGGACAGGGGGCCACAGAGGGAACCACAGGGCAAAGGTCACCTTGGGGCCAAAGGAACAGTGAGAGCCTAGGTGACTATTCCATGGCTCGCCCGAGCTGTAACCCTACTTCCGAAGCCATCGGTAAAATAATAAAAAAAAAAAAAGGGGGAGGGGGAGAAAATGGTGTGGGGGGGAGTGCGAGGAGAATATACTTCAAGTCCCAATCATTCAAGGGAGGAATAGTGCCAAAGAGCAAAAACAAAAAGGGATGACAATGGTCGAGTCCATAAGCTAGTCCGGGTCCCGGGGTCTTGGTGTCGACGGCAAAGACAAACAGTCCCCTTCCGTGGTCAGTGGCAGACCAAGGGTCAGCAGATGCGTCTGAGATTCCTAAGTGTCATTGCTGGGAGAACAGACTGGCCGTGTTGAATAAGCAGGGTCCCGACGCTCCCCAGCGTTAGTGGACATCATGGGCCCTGAGCACCGCGGTGGTAGGTCGGAACATGCGACGAGCTGCTAATGCCAGGAACGGCAGATCCCGAAACCTCCTCGTCCACATCTTCGAACCGGGTCGGAGGGGCACGCAACGTCACCCCCAGAAGTTGATCACTGACGTGGACATCTCTGGCCACAACGATCACGTCCCGAGAGGCCGCGTCGGGGGCCGCAGCAGGCCTCCTAATCCTGGTCGCCGAAATAACCGGGGCTGGAACTCCACCAGGCAGAGACAGGGCAGTCACCACAAACCAGTTCACAAACGCCAGGAGGTCGTGATCAGGGAGAGAATCCGGGATGCCTCGGAACTTAAGGTTCTTGCGGCGGTGCCAGGACTCCAAAGTCAGAACTGAGGATTGAAGGCTGGTGACCTGGGCCTGCAACGCCGCCATGCAGGAGGTCATTGCAGCCTGTACATCCCCCAGTCCGCGGGTAGCAGTGTCCAGGTCCTCAATTCCCGATTGGAGAACTGATAGGTCTGAGCGCACGACAGCCAATTCTTGACTCCAGGAAGAGCGAGCGTCCTCCAGGAGGGCGCGGATGTCTCTCCTGGTTGCTGGTAGGTCATCTGGGTCCGGTGGCGAGGTAGATCGGGTGGGCGGGAGAATCGTAGCTGGCTCCCGGTCAATGGAGGCCTCGGTCGCCGACGGGGAGCGGGGTGCGGTACCAGTAGGTCTCAAGCCACTTAAGGAGACTCGGATATCCGGGAGATGGGGAGCATCTGCCACCCCAGCCCGCTTATTCGTCTTACCCATGTCTGAGGGAAGGCAAGGAACTCCAAGAGGAAAGCTACACAAGGTATAAAAATGGCTGCCGCCTCCACGTTATCCAAGGGCCGAGACCAGCAACCAGGACTCCGGCCAGTAGATTTCCTCAATGGCTCAGTGAAGTAAGCCAGGCAGTGCCAGGGCAATTACCAGGCAGAGAGAGGGTCATCAGTAGTTATATAATGAAGATAAATCCTTAAAATCAGAGAAGTTCGCAGGAGCTTAACAGATGCACGTCCACTCTCTGCAGCACTCAGCCACGCCCCCCTTGAAACATATACCTTTAAAGAAAATTAAAGGACCTTGAGATCTGGGGTATCGGAACTGAGAAGCTTCCCTATGATGGATATCTACAAGTGAAGTTAGAAATTGGATCCGAAGTCATCGGACAGTCTGGAGGTTGTGATGCATTGGCCATTGTGTGTCCTCGGCCTTCAGGGGCCAACAGAAGTTCTATGATAGTGGGGACGAATACTAATCTGGTGAGACGTCTTCTGACTCCCATAGTGATGGAAGAAGGTTCTACCAGAGGAGAACATCCGATGTTACGTCCGGTCTATCAACGAATGGTCGAAGAACAGAGGGCACCTGCCGAAGTGGGGCGTCTGTGGAGATTGGGAGGAACAGAGAAGGTTTTGCAATCAGGAGAAGTGGCAAGCTTCCAGGCTTCAGTCAAGTTGAACGGATCACAACCGGGTCCTTATGTGGTACTGGAAACTGATCTCAGTCATGGGAGTGAGGCCGGAGTAGAAGTAATCCCTGAGATAATCTCTACAAGAGCTTTGAATCGGACACGAGGAAGAGTTTCAGTTAGCGTGTGTAATTTGTCTGATTCTCCAGTGGTCCTGAAAGCACGAATGCCCATCGGACAAGTAGCTTCTGTTACACCTCTCTCCCCTACTGATTCAGGGGGGGAAGTGAATAAAGAGATTCCAGCTGAACGGTTCTATCCTAAAGATGCTCCCATCTCGCCTGAATGGAAAAAACAACTTCAGTCCCAGATTCTAAAATGGAAGGACTTGTTCTCGAAGGATGAGTTCGACATGGGATTAGCTAAGAGTACTGAACATCGCATTCGACTACAATAGGATAAGCCGTTTCGAGAAAGGTCAAGACGAGTTCCGCTGGGAGACTTGGATGATCTACGAGAACAACTAAATGAACTACAGAGGACTAAGGTGATTCAAGAGTCCAGGAGTCCTTATGCCTCTCCAATAGTGATGGTTCGAAAGAAGAATGGTTCTATCCATTTATGTATAGACTATCGCACGCTAAAATCAGAGTACCATTCCGGATCAATATGCCAATCCTCGGATAGAAGATGCCCTACAGTGTTTGTCTGGAGCAAAATGGTTTAGTGTACTAGACCTGTGAAGTGGGAATCATCAGATACCAATGCATCCTGAGGACAAAGAGAAGACTGCGTTCATCTGCCCACTGGGGTTCTTTGAGTTCAACAGAATGCCTCAAGGGGGCTCCTGCCACGTTCCAACGGTTAATGGAGAAGACAGTCGGGGATATGAACTTGATAGAAGTGTTGGTGTATCTAGATGATATTATTGTGTTCGGGAAGACTTGGGAAGAACATGAGCAGCGGTTGGAGAAGGTCTTGATGCGGCTCCATAAAGAGGGGTTGAAACTGTCCCTGGAGAAGTGTCAATTTTGTCTACCTTCCGTTACATACCTGGGACATGTTGTTTCGGCAGAAGGTGTTTCGACGGATCGTCGAAAGTTGGAAGCCGTAGCTTCCTGCCCTAGACCCCGGAATGTTACTGAACTTAGATCTTTCCTGGGGTTCTGCTCATATTACCGAAGATTCGTAGGAGGATTTGCTAAGATAGCTCAACCTTTGAATAAGCTGCTACAGAAAGAAGTGGGAGAAGGCTCCAAGGCCTCTGATCGAAGTTCATCGGCTCAAGGGCCAAGGAAGGCTCGAGAATCCATCCAAGAAGAATGGACTAATCAATGTGAAAGTGCCTTTATGAAGTTGAACGAGAGTCTGACTCGAGCTCCCGTCCTGGCTTACGCTGATCCTCATAAGCCGTACGAATTGCATGTGGATGCCAGCAGAGAAGGTCTAGGGGGAGTCTTATACCAAGAATATGATGGATTGTTGAGGCCTGTAGCGTATGTAAGCCGAAGCCTTACTCCTTCAGAGATGAACTATCCTACCCACAAACTAGAGTTCCTAGCCTTGAAGTGGGCGGTAGTAGTCAAGCTGAAAGATTTGTGATAAAGACTGACAACAATCCTCTTACGTACGTCCTTACTACTGCAAAACTGGATGCAACGGGACATCGGTGGTTGGCCGCTCTGTCAGGGTTTCGGTTCAGTCTTAAGTATCGCCCTGGAGTGAATAATCGAGATACAGATGCTTTGTCAAGAAGGCCCTACAACACAGAATGGACTCATCTGACTCCAGATGGGGTGCAAGCCTTATGTCAGGGGGCAGAGCGCCAGGTCAAGGTAGTAGTTGAAGCAGAAGCTATAGGAGTTATGGCTGCGGGTGTTCCAGAGCTTTATTGTAATCCTACACAGCTGAGGGATGAAAGCCTACCTACTCTAAACAGGACCTGAGAGCAGATCAGGCTGGGGATCCTCTGATCGCTTTGACAGTGAAGGCTATGAACGCGGGTCAAAGGGAAATTCTACTGACTAATTCCCCAGAAGGAGCCCGATTGGTATACAAAGAATGGGAGCGGCTGAAGATGCTGGATGGGCTGGTCTACTGAAGGGGCCCCTCGAACAATGCTGAAGAGACACAACAGTTGTTCCTCCCCACCAAGCACAGAGAAGGTGTACTGAGAGCATTGCACGATGACCATGGACATTTGGGTGCAGAGAGAACTTTTAAACTGGTGCGAGACCAATTTTATTGGCCTTGTATGAGATCTGAAGTTGAAAGTTATTGCCATTCGTGTTTGAGGTGTATTCAGAGGAAAGCCCTACCAACCCAAACTGCTCCAATGAGCCAACTGCAGAGTCAAGGACCCATGGATTTGGTGTGCATTGATTTCCTGTGCTTAGAGCCTGATGCTAGTGGGCAGGGAAATATTTTAGTAGTGACTGATCATTTCACCCGTTATGCCCAAGCTTTCTCTACTAAAGACCAACGTGCTCCTACAGTAGCAAAGGTTTTGATGGAGAAGTTTTTGTTCATTATGGCCTACCAAAGAGAATCCACTCGGATCAGGGCAGAGACTTTGAGAGCCGACTTGTTGGGCAATTGCTGTTAGGAATTCAAAAGATCCAAACTACTCCATATCACCCCCAAGTTGATGCTCAACTGGAAAGATTTAATCACACTCTATTGAATATGTTGGGGACACTGTCCAACAGAGAGAAGCAGAATTGGAGTCGTCACATAGCTACGCTGGTGCATGCGTATAACAGTACGGAGAGTGACGCTACTGGATACTCACCTTATCGTCTCATGTTCGAAAGAGAAGCTCGGCTGCCAGTTGATTTGGCATTTGGACTATCTCTTGATCAGACATCGGTGGCCTCTCACAAAAATTATGTAGACAGACTCCAGAAAAATTTGGCTTCTGCGTTTGAACAGGCCCGTTTGACTTCAGAGGGCAGAGAATAGAGGAATAAGCGAAACTATGACTTGAGAATTCGTATACAGGATCTACAACCCGGTGATAGGGTTTTGTTGAAGAACTTGGGTGTTTCTGCAAGGCACAAGCTGGCAGATAGATGGAGTTCTCAAGTTTACATTGTCTGCAAGCAACTGCCTGGTCTGCCAGTTTACCAAATCCGGCAGCACAGAAAGGCCGGGCCTCTAAAGAACTGGCACCGAAATCATGAGGCCCGAGGCTCCTCAATTCAGATTTGAAGTACATGAGACCTCGGAAGTTCCTGTAGTTCCAGAAGATGCGTCCATAGATTACAGTTCTATGCCTTCACTGGAAGGCTCATACTCAGAGGAGGTGTCTACTCCAGCTGTAGATGAGATAATTGAGCCTGTAAATGTGGCACTTCCACCCGAAGAAGAGATGACTGAACCGGAGTCTAAACATTCGATACGGCCTCCTCAGAGACTTACCTACGATTCACTGGGACATAGCACTGAAGAAGCTGTTACCACTGTGCGAAAGCTGCCCGAAGTGTCTGCTACGCTAGCTGAGGTAGTCATGGACATGAGTCAGCTTGAGGATGTATATCTGACCCATTATATGTCTGCTACTGAACCTGAATGTATTGTTTAATGTAAATATTGCAATGTTATCTGTTACACTCCCTTGGAGGGACCCAAGAGTTTAGGGGGGGGGAAGAGTGCAGTGCTGCTTTAAAAACACTGTATTCTGGTGCATTGAACTATTGCTGCCACCAGAGGGAGACAGAGACATTGATAGACTATGCTGGACAAAACTGAACTACATCTACCATGATCCTTTGCGTGAGGACAGGAAGGGGGTGGTACAGGAAAAGGAAAGAGATCAACAGTCTCGTGCAAGGGAGAAGCAGAATGAGCAGAGCAGTGAAAGGTGGAGGACGCACGTTGGAGCTGTCAGGGATCGCAACCAGGCCGGAGTACAGACGCTGTCTTACTGGTGCTGGAGATCGGGACAGTGACCGTGTTCAGACCTACCTACACAGCGCTGAGAGGTCTGGAGGACAAGCTAGATCCGGCAGGACCCCGAGTTAGGAGACCACGCTGATCGATTGGGAGTGCAGGCGGTGGATCGTTGTTCCAGTTGCGGAGATTTGGCAAGCAGGGAGCAGATTCAGTGGCACGGAGTCTCAGTGTACAGCGGAGAAGATCCTTTGATTGAGGCATCGGGTGCTGGACAGTCTCGTTCATCGGATGGGTGAGAGGCCTCCCAGGCCGCAGTTCCCAAATAAGAAACGCACGCTGCCATATTGTTTAAATCCACAGGGCCCCAACGGTGACTAGTCGAAGATTGTTTTGTTTCATTCACTGGCCAGTTGAATTCAGTACCCGAGACAACACACATACATATTTTTGAGCTATTATTCACGGGACTTACACTCCAGAACTGAGGGGGTTAACCGTTTCTTTTACCGCCGCGTGTTTTTCCCGTGTTACGAATTCTTGTTATTCAAATACCGTATATGCGTAATATATGCTGCTTTATTGGGATCAGTAAAGAATATAATATATAAAAATCCACAACAGTGCTGGTGTATAGTTATTTCCTAGTGTGGTGAGACTAACCCGAGGTTTATTCAGCGGCTCCTCCGGGAGAGAGCGCTACAATTGTATGGTCAGGAACTGAAGCTTTGTTTCATCAATTTGTAGCTGCTTTAAACGTGAATAATCTCAATCTAGAATTCACATCAAAATTACAAAATGAACAAATTAATTTTTTTGGATGTGGCCATCTTCAAACAGAAGGAGGGTAACCTAGAAACAACTTTGTTTAGAAAGCCAATGGCGACAAATAGCCTTCTGGCATTGAATAGCTTTCACTCTATAGTCCTCATAAAAGGCATTCCTATAGGCCAATATTTGAGCGTTAGAAGGGCATGCAGCACTTATGCTGAATTTAAGAAAAAAGCTGACTTGCTACGGTTACAATTCAGAGAGACAGGGTTCTAAAATATGCATATCAAAAGGCTATAGCCTAAGACAGGAAAACTGTTCTGGCTGATAACTCAATCTAACCAGAAGACAATTGTAACGGGCGTAATAGCGCCCACTAAGGAGTAGCGAAGTTGAGATCCTTAAGGACTGATAAATCTGCTTGACATTTACACACTGCTTGGTAAATTCAGACTTATACACTCGAGGCAGGGATGATGAGCAAACCACTGAGTTGCTACTTAGCACTAAAGGTTTCGAGACCGATAGCCAACTTAGGCTAAGGTCAGACTAACGCAGTATTAACGTGCGTTTAGCCGCACTAAATCACAGCCGCGCTAGCAGCAAATTACGTCCAATCCCAGGCAGCATAAGAAGAACGGCCGCACAAAAGTGCGGCCGCACAACGCAAGTGGCAAACAAATGCCTTTTTTCGAGAACGTCAAACCGCTAGTACTGACGTACAGAGTGCGCTGCGGCGGCATGTGTGCGTGATTAGGAGACGTCAGACGCTGCTAATGTCCGGCCAACATAAGGTATAGACGCAAAAAGTGTTTTATTGATGATCCGTACAAAATCACGGACGAAAATGCGCATCGTATGACTGCTATTGCGTATTCCGTGAAAAAATGTGTCCATTCGTTCGAACGCACTTTTTCACGGACAACGCGAAAAATGCGTTAGTCTGACCCACGCCTTAGAGCACGTTCAGAAACACAAAGATACATCAGACAGTGGGCGAATTGCGCAGACTGCAGAGCAGTCAGGAAATGTGCAGCTGTAACGTTTTCTGATAATCTGGAGCAGGTCAACAGTACCTTATGATATTCAGAGGCAACACATACACATAGGGGTCTATCGCGGGTACAGTACCGAGTATATTTGGTGGTGAGAGCACACTGAACATGGTTGGACCGTGTATAAACAGTATAATGTATAGATTGAATTGGACCCGATAAACAATCGGGACCAGAAAATAGGAGCCTTGATTACCAGCGTAAAGTAGGATTAAACCTTAATTTAGAATTAGAAACATAACAAGAACAAGAAATAGTGGCTATTTTATCTTGCCTAATTGGCTATTAAACTGATGCCACAAATGCTGGTAAATATTGGAAGGAATGATTGTTTAAATGTTGGTACTCGGATACTATACTTTATTAATTTACATATACAACACAAAACATTGGATAAGTGTAATACATAAATGAACATGGTATGTGCTAGTGGAATGACTTCCGATAATGAATAGTTGCAGAGGTTGGCTTATAGGAAACCTTGTAAGATTAGTAAAGTGGTTAATTGCACTATTACTTAATAAATGCACTAATGCATATGCTTAATGTGATATATAGCCAAGCTAGGATGGGCAGTTACTGATTAATTCAACATATGTATCCATTCCTAATGGAATGATACAAATTAACTAATGTACATAGAACATTCAAGGATACATATAGTATACCCCTAAGGATTGTCAATATGGAAACACTTGACCTTGATTGGATATTTGGAAATAAACACTCTAGAAAAATGGTCTTCCAAGCGATCAACCGCTATGGCTTATGTTATAGATACTGGAGATGTTCAGTTCAACCAGAATGTTGATTATCGATGGGGTCCCAGAGATTTAAAAATCGGGAAAAGGAATCTACCAAATAGATTCTGTACAAATAACGGTTCATAAATTTGTATGTCTATTTCGAGAGAACCAGATGTAATTGTAGATAATTGCATAAATTTCATAAGTTGATAGATAATTCAATGAGGAGTGGTTCCAGAATGACCCATAGACACAGTAGTTCTAAAGAGAACCACATACAAATGCATATGACTTACAGTCTCGTTTATTCGTAATTTAACACACAAGAGATTGAGCAATTATACAAAATCATTCCCCTGTAGTCAGTAAACCGTCTGACAGAGATAGCGAAAAATATTTCGGGTACCCACTTAAATGCTAATACATTTTCTAAGTAGTTGTTGGTCCCTAATCAAAGAACGCCGTTTGGCAGCTTCACAAGTTAGCCCCAAATGGGGAATAGGTTTAGGAAATGCAGCTATAAGTCATCCCACACCTGAATGCGTATGTTACACAAGCGGAGATACTAGCCAGTGTTTGCCGGGATTCAAATAAACAGTAACAATACATTAAGATTCTGTCATTGGAACAAACGTTTCCCCATGAATCGCACAACAGCCAGCTAAAATAACGCCAATGTGATTGCGAGTAACTGCTGAATAGAGCTAATTACGCCAATTATCCCCCGCATATAGGCGTGTGTGACACAAGCGGAGATATTAGCTAGTTTTTGCCGAAATTCAGTTTGATCAGTAAACAACACACTTGGGTTCTGTGACCGAAAAAGGCGTTTCTCCATAAATCACACGTCAAGGTACTAGCCAGTGTTGCCGGGATTCGAATAATCAGTAACAATACATTAGGGTTCTGTCATTGGAACAAACGTTTCCCCATGAATCGCACAACAGCCAGCTAGAATAACGCCAATGTGATTAGCTACTGAATAGAGCTAATTACGCTAATTATCCCCCGCATATAGGCGTATGTGACACAAGCGGAGATATTAGCTAGTTTTTACCGAGATTCAGTTTGATCAGTAGACAACACACTTGGGTTCTGTGACTGAAAAAGGCGTTTCTCCATAAATCACACGTCAACCAGCTGGAATGACACCAGTGCAATTACGAATAGTTGTTGTATAGTACTAATAGTGCTAGTCGTCCCACGTATGAATGCGTATGTTTACCCAAACAAGAGAGTAGACTCGTTGTGCCGAGAGTCAATTATTCAATATCGACACATTCGGGTTCTGGAACGATCGTTTCTCCATGAATCACACATCGGCTAGCTTGAATAACGTAAATTCAATTGGGGATAGCTGCTATATGATACTAATGCATCCATAAAGAGTGCCTATGTTATCTCTAAATGCATCAATATGCTAAATAGGATTGTATATAGTTAGCTGCCCAGAGCCATATCGTTTAGTCATTCAGATCACCAAGACGAAAAAACATGCACCCCGTGCTAAACAGTTAAAAACAGTTAGAGGCCATTGCCAAAGAAAGTACGCTAACGCGCGTTTCGCCGCATAACCGGCTTCATCCAGAGCGTAATATGGTCTGAGCCCGCAACACCTATTTATAGTGTATCCCCTATCGGTAAATCAGCTCGTTGAATCACTGTAGGAATTCATTTGCATATCTTAGTTTCCGTGATTGTCAGCAGTCATGTGACTCTCTCCCCACCAATGAGCTTTTATTGGTGGTTCAAGAGTAAGGGGGAGTCTCTATGTTTGTATCCCTGACGGATACGTTCCCAATTAATTAGAAGTTAGATGTATCGTCAGTTGATTATTCCAGACTGCCTTGAACTGTCTGCTAGATTTAAAAGCAGAATATTTCTTAACTAAAGATTCAACAGCCAATCGCAGTCCGTTAACTGACTAGATATCTGTAGATAGTCCTATTTTGTAGACTGCTGAGTTTAAAGTACATGCAAAAAGGAGCCAAAAAATATACAGATTTTTGTGTATACTTGTATAACAAGCTGGGGAACTTTTAATAGGTGACAGGTATATGTAACAGCCTTTACAAAAAACAAATAAGTGAAAAAAACGTTCAACAGAGTCTGTTGTGACAGGACAGAGAAACAAAAACCATTCGTATCAATTTAGAAATTTGAAAACACATATGTGTGTATATTTACATTCCTCGTACAACGAAATACATAATATTAAGTTACTCTGCTTGGACTATAGAAACTGATTAAACTATTCTCAGCAGGGAGTATGAGATGAAAAATAATAAATAAATAAGAAAAAAGGAGAATGGACTAAAAAACATATAGAGATGAAAACTAAAAAAGATATAGAAGGATATATACAGGATCAGAGAACACATTAGATCAGTTGGTGGGCATATAGATACACCTGTGGCAAGGCATGTTAGACAGTGCCAGAGAGGTAACACCAGCAATCTAAAATTTTGTGGAGTAGAACTAGTTAAACATCACCCTAGGGGGGGAAATTATGACCTCCGTTTGAGACGCAGGGAATGTTTTTGGACGTATACCCTACATACGCTGGCACCAGAGGGCCTCAATGAAGGATTCACCTTCAGTCCCTTTATATAAACTCTATCTAGTTTTCTTCATAACCTGAATATCTTTTTTAGTTTTCATCTCTATATGTTTCTTAGTCCATTCTCCTTTTTTCTTATTTATTTATTATTTTTCATCTCATACTCCCTGCTGAGAATAGTTTAATCAGTTTCTATAGTCCAAGCAGAGTAACTTAATATTATGTATTTCGTTGTACGAGGAATGTAAATATACACACATATGTGTTTTCAAATTTCTAATATGATACGAATGGTTTTTGTTTCTCTGTCCTGTCACAACAGACTCTGTTGAACGTTTTTTTCACTTATTTGTTTTTGTAAAGGTTGTTACATATACCTGTCACCTATTAGTTCCCCTAGCTTGTTATACAAGTATACACAAAAAATCTGTATATTTTTGGCTCCTTTTTGCATGTACTTTAAACTCAGCAGTCTACAAAATAGGACCATCTACAGATATCTAGTCAGTTAACGGACTGCGAGTGGCTGTTGAATCTTTAGTTAAGAAATATTCTGCTTTTAAATCTTGCAGACAGTTCAAGGCAGTCTGGAATAATCAACTGACGATACATCTATCCTCTAATTAATTGGGAACGTATCCGTCAGGGATACAAACATAGAGACTTCCCCTCACTCTTGAACCACCAATAAAAGCTCATTGGTGGGGAGAGAGTCACATGACTGCTGACAATCACGGAAACTAAGATATGCAAATGAATTCTTACAGTGATTCAACGAGCTGATTTACCGATAGGGGATACACTATAAATAGGTGTTGCGGGCTCAGACCATATTACGCTCTGGATGAAGCCGGTTATGCGGCGAAACGCGCGTTAGCGTTCTTTCTTTGGCAATGGCCTCTAACTGTTTTTAACTGTTTAGCACGGGGTGCATGTTTTTTCGTCTTGGTAATCTGAATGACTAAACGATATGGCTCTGGGCAGCTAAATATATTCAATCCTATGTAACATATTGATGAATTTAGAGATAACATAGGCACTCTTTATGGATGCATTAGTATCATATAGCAGCTATCCCCTATTGAATTTACGATTTTCAAGCTAGCCGATGTGTGATTCATGGAGAAACGATCGTTCCAGAACCCGAATATGTCGATATTGAATAATTGACTCTCGGCACAACGAGTCTACTCTCTTGTTTGGGTAAACATACGCATTCATACGTGGGACGACTAGCACTATTAGTACTATACAACAACTATTCGTAATTGCACTGGTGTCATTCCAGCTGGTTGACGTGTGATTTATGGAGAAACGCCTTTTTCAGTCACAGAACCCAAGTGTGTTGTCTACTGATCAAACTGAATCTCGGTAAAAACTAGCTAATATCTCCGCTTGTGTCACATACGCCTATATGCGGGGGATAATTAGCGTAATTAGCTCTATTCAGTAGCTAATCACATTGGCGTTATTCTAGCTGGCTGTTGTGCGATTCATGGGGAAACGTTTGTTCCAATGACAGAACCCTAATGTATTGTTACTGATTATTCGAATCCCGGCAACACTGGCTAGTACCTTGACGTGTGATTTATGGAGAAACGCCTTTTTCGGTCACAGAACCCAGTGTGTTGTTTACTGATCAAACTGAATTTCGGCAAAAACTAGCTAATATCTCCGCTTGTGTCACACACGCCTATATGCGGGGGATAATTGGCGTAATTAGCTCTATTCAGCAGTTACTCGCAATCACATTGGCGTTATTTTAGCTGGCTGTTGTGCGATTCATGGGGAAACGTTTGTTCCAATGACAGAATCTTAATGTATTGTTACTGTTTATTTGAATCCCGGCAAACACTGGCTAGTATCTCCGCTTGTGTAACATACGCATTCAGGTGTGGGATGACTTATAGCTGCATTTCCTAAACCTATTCCCCATTTGGGGCTAACTTGTGAAGCTGCCAAACGGCGTTCTTTGATTAGGGACCAACAACTACTTAGAAAATGTATTAGCATTTAAGTGGGTACCCGAAATATTTTTCGCTATCTCTGTCAGACGGTTTACTGACTACAGGGGAATGATTTTGTATAATTGCTCAATCTCTTGTGTGTTAAATTACGAATAAACGAGACTGTAAGTCATATGCATTTGTATGTGGTTCTCTTTAGAACTACTGTGTCTATGGGTCATTCTGGAACCACTCCTCATTGAATTATCTATCAACTTATGAAATTTATGCAATTATCTACAATTACATCTGGTTCTCTCGAAATAGACATACAAATTTATGAACCGTTATTTGTACAGAATCTATTTGGTAGATTCCTTTTCCCGATTTTTAAATCTCTGGGACCCCATCGATAATCAACATTCTGGTTGAACTGAACATCTCCAGTATCTATAACATAAGCCATAGCGGTTGATCGCTTGGAAGACCATTTTTCTAGAGTGTTTATTTCCAAATATCCAATCAAGGTCAAGTGTTTCCATATTGACAATCCTTAGGGGTATACTATATGTATCCTTGAATGTTCTATGTACATTAGTTAATTTGTATCATTCCATTAGGAATGGATACATATGTTGAATTAATCAGTAACTGCCCATCCTAGCTTGGCTATATATCACATTAAGCATATGCATTAGTGCATTTATTAAGTAATAGTGCAATTAACCACTTTACTAATCTTACAAGGTTTCCTATAAGCCAACCTCTGCAACTATTCATTATCGGAAGTCATTCCACTAGCACATACCATGTTCATTTATGTATTACACTTATCCAATGTTTTGTGTTGTATATGTAAATTAATAAAGTATAGTATCCGAGTACCAACATTTAAACAATCATTCCTTCCAATATTTACCAGCATTTGTGGCATCAGTTTAATAGCCAATTAGGCAAGATAAAATAGCCACTATTTCTTGTTCTTGTTATGTTCCGTGTATAAACAGTACCTTTCGATCGCAGTTTTCACATAAACGTGTGGCAAGAAAACATGAGCCCTGGGTTGGGTAATGGTATAGGAACCTAATGCGGCTACAGACAATACCCACAAACGAGAAGGGACAACACCCCAGTAACGTGTAAACACCCCAGCGGCAAACAAGGGGCTACACCACCAAAGCACCACACAGGCGATTGAAATCGAGCACAATTAGAATGGTCAAAAACAAGCCAGGTCAAAAATCAGGACCAGGGATCGTATCCAGAAATGGGTTGGCAACAGAATCAATACACAGAATATGCTTAGCGATGCGGGAACAGAACTCCACGACAGGGCGACGAGGCAACTCCTCGCGCCCTGTTTTAAACCTGGCGGCTCCTCGTAACCATGCCAGGCCTTGCCCCCTCAGACGCCGCTCGGCCATTCCCCAGTGCTGCCAATTTGGCCAGCTCTTGGTATAGGATCTTGCCCAGACCCCCCAGGCAGCACAGCAGGGGCTGAGGATATGACAACCATTCGTCCAATGGTGGAGCTACCAGGGTCACAGCCGTCGCACTTGCGACCGGGCCCTAGCGTTCCAACAGTGGAGGGGGGCCCAGGCAGCCGCTGATGCCTCATTAGGCAGCCAGGGCTGGGCCGGCCCAACTGTGGTGCCGAATGCCAGTTGGAGCAACTGCAGCAGCTCCAATGGGCAAATTTACATCACCGTGTGGGTGCCGCTGGCTGACCGCATCTACACACATGCAGCCAGCCGGACCAGAAGAGTGCATCACGTGTGTGGGGGCAGATCCTCTCCCTTAGGCTGTGGCCTGAGGCAGCTTGTCTCCCACTGTCACCAGTTATGCAGGCCACCAGTGTACTGTGCTAGGGGGCCCTGAGTCGGGCTCCAGTCAGTGGGGTGGGGGTCTGATGTCTGGGTATATCTGGGGTCTGAATACAGGTGCCTGAAATCTGGGGTCTGAGATCTGGGGATCTGGGGTCTGATTACTGGGGGTCTGATATCTGAGGGTCTGAAATCTGGGTGTCTGATATCTTGGGGTCTGATTACAGGGGTCTGATATCTGGGGTCTGATATCTGGGAGTCTGATTACAGGGGTCTGATATCTAGGGGTCTGATATTGTAACGGGCGCTATAGCGCTCACACTGGAGTAGCGTAGTTGGGATCGTAATGGACAGATTTTTCTGATACCAGGTTACAGAGCAAAACGTATTATTTGACCTGATTGCCCAAACCAGGGAGTATAATAACAAGCCAGAGTAGCACCTAAGCTCAAATGGTTTCAAGACCAAAAGATCGCTTAGTGCAAACACATGAACTTCAGTCAACTGTAAACATAACCTGGATACCTGAGTATAGTTATTTTCACAGCGGTTTATAAGCAGAGTTTTGTTGCGATTGATGAATTGTGCAGACTGCAGGGCAGTCACACAATCAGCAGACTTAGTGTTTATGGGGCAAACGAAAAGGAAACAAAGCAAACCGCTAGTAAATCCCAATGATCTCCTGGCACGGCAGATATTCACAGAATTGGATGCCTTGTGATTAGGACTTAGACCGGATAATGTAACCAACTGCAGCCAAAAGTGAGATGTGGATTTGCCAAGGTGGTGGGCAGAACCCCAACCAAGACACATGCGGTAAAACATAAAACCGCTATACAGAACACCAACAGGGAATAAGCAATAGAATGGTCGAACGAAAAGCCGGTTCGAAAACGTAAGCAGGATCCTCAGACAGAAACGGGTTGGCAACTGGTAATCAAAGCACAATATACACAGGCGATGCGGGGACTAAACTCCACGTCAGGGTGACGAGCAGATACTCGCGCCCTGCTTATAAACCCGGCGGCTCCTCGTGACCACGCCAGGCCCCGCCCCCTCAGACGCCGATCACCCATCACTGAGTGCTGACACCCGGCCAGCCAGCGACACAGAACTATGCCCAGACCCACTCAGGCAGCCCAGTGGGGGCTGAGGACGTAACAGAACACCCCTGTCTATGGTCAGCCTCAGGACGACCCCCCAGGCGCTGAAGGATGAGCCGCATGGAATCTGCGAACCAGACGAGGCGCATGGATTTCGCCAGCTGGCAACCAAGATCGATCTTCAGGACCATAACCCTCCCAATCTACCAGGTACTGAAGGACACCCCTGACCACACGGGACTGTAGGATGGCACGGACCTCGTACTCCTCTTCACCCTGGGAACGAACAGGTGGAGGAGGAGCAGTGACTCTGGTGTACCTATTACAGGTAAGAGGTTTAAGGAGGCTGACATGAAATACGTTGTGGATACGCAGATATGGGGGTAATGCTAAAGCATAAGAAACAGGATTGATTCGACGTAGAATCTTGTAAGGGCCAATAAATCTGGGAGCCATTTTCATAGATGGTACCAACAGTTTTATGTTCCTGGTAGACAGCCATACCTTGTCCCCTACCGTATACACGGGGCCCGGACCTCTACATCTGTCTGCTTTTAGTTTTTGTTTGTATATATTTGCTTTCGTAATTTCCTTTTTTTTTTTTTTTTTTAAATTCTTTATTTTTAGAATTTTAGCAGGAACATCAAGAAATCAACAGTATAAGTGAGCCACGCAGGACCACATAACATTTGAGTAGCTACCAAGCCATAGATAATAAACACACATGAACACAAAGCAATGGGTCACAGACGTAAAAGCTGGTAGATGGCATCGTGGCACAAAATCTCTACAGGGATGTCCCCTGCCGGAGACATCCGTTACGCAGCCATAAAATAAAAAAAGGGGGTAAAGTAAAGAAAAATAATGCAAATGTCCGCAGAGACGTCGCAGTAAAGAAATTAAAGATAAGGGAAAGGAGGTGGTGTCAGGGGGCAGCTGCAAAATGGAAAAAGACTGGGGGGGGTTGTAAAAACGCAAAGCGTACGGCAAAAAGAAAATCAAATCCGCTTCAGATCTGAAGAGCGTCTCAAAGATACGTAAGCAACCCCAGCCGAGGAGGAACGACATTTAGTCAGCAAAAAGATCCCAAGGCGTAGTCTCAGCGGAGTGGGGAGGGGGCAAAAATCTACAAATTGCGGCCTAAAAATAAAAATTTAAGGAATAAATAGCGGGTAGGCAGACGAGATTAACAAAGGAGTGCTCTCATCCAGTGTCCCGGAACATCGGTCGCCGCGGGGCGGACAAGGGGAGGCATCCCCACAGCAGAGTACTCACGGCCGGAGTAGTTCCACGAGGCCAGGATATCCACCACAGCCCTCCCACAGGGCTCCCACCAGCAGCAGGCATCACCTCCACCGCGGCTTGCGACGCATCAGGCACCAACTCCACTCCATCTTGCGGCGGTGAGTATTCGTGCAGCGTCTCCGATTTCCAGTGCTCTTCTACCTTGTCCTCAGGGACCAGCTCACCTCCAGGCGCGCCATCCGCCACCACAGCAGGGAGGACCACTGACCGTCCGGGAGGCATCTTCACCAGTTCCGGACGTTCAGTTAAGTCCTCCGTCGCCTCCTGACTTTCACGCAGCACCGCCATCAGGGTACGCCAGGAGCCCGTTATAATCGGGCCTCCCTTGTCCTCCGTCTCCATCACCAGGAATTCCTCTGAGCGCTCAAACACTGCCTCCAGGTCTCCAACACGAGGAGGGAGCGTCAGCCGCCTCCATGCCGCGCCACCTCGTTCCTCCAGCAACCCAGCCGCAGCGGCCGCCGCCGCATTCAGGAGATGGGGGCCCTCCATCCTCCGAGCCGCTACAGCCGACCACCCGTCCAGTGATATCTGCCGGGGGAGGTCTGGGAAACCCGAAGCACACCGAGGTTGTCCCTGGCGATAGGCCTCAAGATGGCCGACACCTGGATGTCTCCGTTGCAGACCAAGGCCGCAATCTCTGCTTTGCCCTGGAGGGGGGAACAAACCGGCTCCAGGGCGCTCCTCCCGATGGCCGACCACACAGGGACTCCCCGTAGGGCAAATTAAGCGGTATCTCCGGTCCAAAACAGCCATCTCCAGCGATTCCAGACGGAGCTCAGCAGAAGCACGTCTGGTCTCCTGCATGGTCAGCCACGCCCCCTGCATGGTCAGCCACGCCCCCCCCCTGCATGGTCAGCCACGCCCCCCCTGCATGGTCAGCCACGCCCCCCTGCATGGTCAGCCACGCCCCCTCGTAATTTCTTTTACCTTCTCCCATGTCCCTTTCAGGGAATTCAGTTGTTCATCCAATGCTGGCAATGCAGTGCCTTGGAATGCAGTGGGGAGTATGGGAGGATCATAGCCATACACAGTATGGAAGGGTGAGTGACCTGTAGTTTCACTGACTGAGTTGTTCAATGCAATCTCATGGCAAATGATCTGACCACTCATTTTGTTTTTCAGAAACAAAGCATCTCAGATACTGCTCAACGCTTTGGTTGGCTCTCTCTGCAGCCCGATTCATCCGAGGGTGATAGGCAGAGGAGAAGCTCAACTCAATCCCTAGGTTCTCGCAAAACCCTCTCCAGAATCGAGAGACGAACTGGGTTCCTCTGTCAGATACTATTCCCAGAGGAACCCCATGAAGCCTGACAATGTTTTGCACAAAGACTGGTACCAGCTCACTGGCTGAAGGAAGCTTGGTCAGAGGCACAAAGTGCACCATATTCGAGAACCTGTCTACCACAGTAAGGATAACTGTATGACCCTGGGATATTGGTAGATCAGTAATAAAGTCCATTGAGAGGTGGGACCATGGTCTTTCAGGCACTGGTTGCAACAGACCAATGGGTAAGGACCTGGGATTTTTGCTTCTACAGCACACTTCACAAGTGGCTATATAGTCCTTTATATCCCTTCACATACCTGCCCACCAAAACTGCTTTTCAATCATGGCTAGGGTCTTTGTTATACCCATATGTCCATATGGCTTGGAATCATGGTATATCATCATTACTTCTGTTCTCTTCTCCTCAGGCACGAAGACTTTACCAGGAGGCCTTTCAGGAGGAGCAACACCTTGGACGGCCTGAATTCTCTCCAACAATGGAGAAGATACAGCAAGAAAAGTAGTACCCAAGATCCTTTCTTGAGGAATGATGGGACTCTGGTCGAACGTATGTTGTTCATATGACTCGAACTGCCTAGACAAAGCATTAGCTTTAGTGTTTTTTGAACCAGGACGATATGTCAACAAGAAGTTAAAGCTAGAGAGGAACAGGGACCACCTTGCCTGTCTAGTAGTACCTAGAACCTGTCTCTCAGGGGATTCTAGGCTTACTTGTTTCCCAACACATTGGATCTCCTTAGGTCGCTTGGGACATTGTAAACGGAAATGCCTCCTGTCTGTGCAATAGAAACAAAGGCCTTCTCTGAGGCGATATTGTTTCTCCTCTCCTGATATGCTAGAACGACCTAGCTGCATAGGCTCTGGTTCGGTTGGTACAGGTTGTGACGAAACGGCCACCCCAATGTTTATTTGCAAGTATTTTGCTTTACAGTTTATTCTCTATGTATAGTGTACATATCTGTATTAGCTGTCCTGTCTTTATATTGTACTCCTCTGTGCCTACCCCCTCTCTGTATATTGTGTACTCCCTGCTGTAAGAAGACTCCTGTTTCCCTCTAGTCCTAAACAGACTGTTTAGATAAGACGCATGTGTAAACAATCCATTGTGTTGGATGGCTCTTTCTATTGTTCTGACTGGAGACTCTTGATCTTATCTGTAATGTATTCTGTAAAGGAGGGGTGTGGTTTTTACCTTTGAATCTGTCTGTATCTGAAAACTCTCATTAAAGCATTCTCCATTTAGGGTTGAAACAGCAAGGTTGTCCTGTGTGATATTTCCAGCGTCTGGGTAAGAAGCAGTACTTCTGCGGAATACTGACTTCAAGGGGAGCAGTCTGCACGTGGACAGAAACCCCCACATTACTCTGGCTGGCAGCTGCTGGATGTTTTGCTCCCTATAACTGGACCCAGAGATCTAAGAGATTGCTGCAGGAGGAGCTGGAGACCAAAGGTAGAAGTGTGGTGCAAGGAGCGAGATGGAGACACTCGTGGAGGTATAGAGACGCCTCAGTAAATATGGACCGAACCCCAGCATGGAACTGTTCCAGAGCGTGTGGACAGAGGTCTGCTTGTTGCAGCAAGAGAAAGCTGTGCGGGGTGAGGAAAAGATTAGCACTCAGGGTGTGCAGTGCAAAAAGGACCAGTTCTTGGTTGGGATCAAGCCAGAGGATATTTGCAACCAGGAGGATTGCCTGGTGACTGTGAGAGAGAGTAAAAGCCTCACCAGCGAGTTACTAGGAGGCTGGGCAGCCGGTCCTGATAGTCCACAGTGTGCTCCAAGCCAAGGATGGCTGAGGGAGCTGGAAGGCCTAGAGTTGAATGGGCCAGCAAGGGACATAAAAAGTTTGCAGACTGTAGCCCAGCTACAAGTTTCCGAAACCACTGGAGGGAGCCTTCCCACATCAGCCAGCGGAAAGATGAAGAAAAAGCGGGGCAGTCAAACCAAAGCAGAGTAGAGGAAAATGCAGTCACAGCCCGGGGATTACAACAGTAAGCCATCTTCCAGCGGGCAGTATAGGAGCACCGGAGAGACTGGCACCCAGGCTGTTCCCCTCCTGAAAGATGGGGTCACACAGACCATGGACAGTCTGGTCAGCTCATTACAGGCTGGCTTGCGTGATGCTCGGGCAGAGCTATTGGCCCTGGCAGAGACAATGCAGGACAATCAGGATAAACTTCAAGCTGTCACGGAGGGGAGAGATTGCCACTGCAATGAAGCACGAGAACAGGTAGCCACTATACGACAACTGTTGGCCCAGGTTCGCGCCTGCGAGGACACTACCAACTCCCTGCACACGGAGCTCAGTGGAGCCCATGCGCAAATAAGGATGCTGGAGCACGGCTCCCGTATAATGATTGAGCAGCTTGAGGACCAGCTAGAGGCCGAGCGGCGAACTGGAGCTGCTCTACACATAGAAATGACTACTTTTAAAATTCGCCTGGAGAACTGTGAGCAGGAATTAGAGTGGGCACAGCTCTCCCGGAACACTATGCAGGCATGGGCCCATGAGCAGCAAGTGGAAATACAACTGCTCCAGAACCAACTCCAGTTGTGCCAACACCAGTTGCTAGAAAGGAGGCTGTCCTGGCATCCATGTGTGACTGGCCCCAGAGGAAAATGGGGACCTCCCAGTACGCCACCCCTACCAATTAAGGTGCAGAAAGAGAGACCACTCCCCCCCTGCCCAGAAGACTGGTGAGTGACCATCCTGGGAGGCTGCTAGGTTCCTGGTCCAAGGAAGAATTGCACCCATTTGGGATTGTGGGGTGGGCCCCTTTTGAACGTCTACAAGGGGGGCATCAGCAGGAGGAGAGAATGGGGACTGGGCCTGCTGACTGTATTCTGGTCCTGGGTCCGCAGAAGTGCCCTGGAGAGAGAAATTTTTTGGGGGGAATTTCAGTGTGCCCGCTAGCGAACCTTTTATGTCTGTGGACTGTGGTGGCCTGTTGCCTGGCGCACTGGACAAGAGGAATGGCTTGCCTCTTACCCCGGGACTACGGACCCACGACGAGGGGTACACTGCAGCGGCCGTCAGACCCTGCTGATGGTGTTTGTGTGCCAGCACCCTGGAACTTTGCAGTTGGCGCAAAAATGGACCGAGTGAAAAGTCTTGTCAATGGCAAGCGATCCGTTTGGGATCTAAGCTCGCCCTGACGCTCTGGAATGGGGGACATATGTGACGAAACGGCCACCCCAATGTTTATTTGCAAGTATTTTGCTTTACAGTTTATTCTCTATGTATAGTGTACTTCTCTGTATTAGCTGTCCTCTGTCTTTATATTGTACTCCTCTGTGGCTACCCCCTCTCTGTATATTGTGTACTCCTTGCTGTAAGAAGACTCCTGTTTCCCTCTAGTCCTAAACAGACTGTTTAGATAAGATATGCTAGAACTACCTAGCTGCATAGGCTCTGGTTCGGTTGGTACAGGTCTTGGAGGGGACACAGCGTGAGACAACCTGGGAGTAGAACAGGCATCATGGGAAGGTTTATGGGACTTGCTATGGCCAGACCTCCTGTCACGTATCTGATTGTCGAGGGCTATGCAATAGTCTATAAGGTCATCTAGCTCCTCGGGTAGTGACATGGGAGCTAATTCGTGCATAAGAGTATCAGATACTCCTTCAAGAAACGCCATAGTAAGCGCATCATTTGGCCAGTGTAATTCAGCAGCCACAGTTTTGAATTCTATGGCATAATCTGCAACTCGGTGGTTGTCCTGGGTTATACGCCACAAAGTTCTGGCTGCACCAGTTGCCCGCCTAGCAGGATCAAAAGTATGTCTCAATTCTTTTTTATAAATTCTGCATAATTAACCCTTTCGCTGCTGAGGCTTTTCCCGCCCCTGTGCTGAGGTAATTTTTACCGGTTTTGCTCATCATGTTTAAACGTGTTTTGAAGGCTTATTTTAGTATATGACCCAGACATATTATATATCGTTCTTTCCGTCAGACTCGGTAGATTCATAATATGTCATTATTATATGTATACGTTATGTCATGTCTGTATATTATAACAAAAAATGCAATAAAATATGTATTTTCAATAATTTACAATGTGTAAAGTGTTTTTTTTCACATTTTAACATGCGAGCAATTGCGGTTATATTTTGTATGGGGTGCGCTTGTTAAAAAAATTAGAGATGGGGTCTCGTTACATTTTTTGGGGGGAAAATTACACTATTTTTAACAAACGCACCGCATACAAAAATCGTTAGTGCAGCATCATTGTTCACATTATAATTGAAATGGGAACAATATTGCTGCATTAACAAACCAAAAAAAAGAAAAAAAAGTGTTTATTTTTTTTTTCTAATTTTTTTTTAATTTTTTTTTATTTTTATTTTTCATTTTTTTTTTTTTTTACAAAATGTTTTACTTTCATGTTTGGTATCGTTGGAACGGCCATGCTCTGGCCGATCCAACCATACCAAAATTTAACCCCTAGCTGCCACGGATCGGGAGATAGGGAGTTCATTGGAACTCCCTATCTCCACAGTTGGTGGCAGTTAAGGGTTAAGTCCAGGACTGGCGTCATCGTGCTACGCACGATGACGCCAGTCCTCAGGGGGAGTTCCCGGAGGCTTGGCCGACATCCAAGATGTCAGCCAGCTCCGGGAAAGGATCGCAAACCGGCGCTTTTCAGCGCCGATTCGCGATCCAGCTCCCCAGGGGTTAATGCCAGGCATCATTTGGAAGGACAGGCTGTGCCCTCCAAATGATGCCTGGGTTAACCCCCGCAGAGCCGCCGATCGGGAGGGAGAGAGGTCCGAAGGACCTCCCCCCCCTCCCTTTCAGGCGCCTCCTCCGCACATGCGGGGGGGGCGCCTGAATTTGGTGTCATCGCGCTGCCGCGATGACACCAAATTCCGGCGGCTGCTGTTCCGGATGCCGGGCTGACATCCAGGATGTCAGCCCGCACCGGAGGGGCCAGCGATCGGCCGGAACCCGGCCGAACGCTGACCCCAATGGGAGGACGCGCTCAGCGCGTCCTCCGCATACCAGCGGGAATGCTGAGGACGCGCTGAGCGCGTCCTCAGCATCGAAGTGGTTAAACACCACTGGTTTCTTTAATTCCCATAAAGCGGTTGCCCACAGCAGAGCTATCTCGGTTAGGTGGTTAATAACCGAACCCACCTTGGCTCTGTCTGTGGGGCACATTCCTGGATTTAATTCAATTATATCACTTTGGGTTATAAACGGAAGAAACTGTTACTGTTTGAGAAGCCACATGAACCGCAGGAGAGGGGGGGTGGTGACTCCCTTCCTAATTGTTTAAACTGATTCATGAATAGGCCCAAAGTCTGAGCAAATTGATCCATGCGATGGTCTTGCTCTTCTTGCTTAGTAAACATATCACCCAATCTAGACATGAGCACAGATAAATCTGTCTGATCCATATTTGGCCCTGACGTAATATAATGGGCGGTATAGCACTCACACTGGAGTAGCGTAGTTGGGATCGTAATGGACAGATTTTTCTGATACCAGGTTACAGAGCAAAACGTATTATTTGACCTGATCGCCCAAACCAGGGAGTATAATAACAAGCCAGAGTAGCACCTAAGCTCAAATGGTTTCAAGACCAAAAGATTGCTTAGTGCAAACACATGAACTTCAGTCAACTGTAAACATAACCTGGATACCTGAGTATAGTTATTTTCACAGCGGTTTATAAGCAGAGTTTTGTTGCGGTTGACGAATTGTGCAGACTGCAGGGCAGTCACACAATCAGCAGACTTAGTGTTTATGTAGCAACCGAACAGGACAGAAAGCAAACCGCTAGTAAATCCCAATGATCTCCTGGCACGGCAGATATTCACAGAATCGGATGCCTTGTGATTAGGACTTAGACCGGATAATGTAACCAACTGCGGCCAAAAGTGAGATGTGGATTTGCCAAGTTGCTGGGCAGAACCCCAACCAAGACACATGTGGTAAAACATAAAACCGCTATACAGAACACCAACAGGGAATAAGCAATAGAATAGTCGAACGAAAAGCCGGGTCGAAAATGGCAACTGGGTAATCAAAGCACAATATACACAGGCGATGCGGGAACTAAACTCCATGTCAGGGCGACGAGCAGATACTCGCGCCCTGCTTATAAACCCGGTGGCTCCTTGTGACCACGCCAGGCCCCACCCCCTCAGACACCAATCGGCCATCACTGAGTGCTGGCACCCAGCCAGCCAGTGACACAGAACTATGCCCAGACCCCAGGCAGCGCAGCGGGGACTGAGGACGTAACAGATATCTAGGGGTCTGATTACTGGGGTTTGATATCTGGGGGTCTGATTACAGGGTCTGATTACGGAGGTCTGATATCTGTGGGTTGGAGATCTGGGGGTCTGAGATCTGGGGTCTGAGATCTAGGGTCTGATATCTGGAGGACTGAGATCTAGGGGTCTGATTACTGGGGGTCTGATTACAGGGGTCTGATTATGGGGTTCTGATATCTGGGGCTCTGATATCTTTGGGTCTAATTACTGGGGATCTGATACCAGGGGGTCTGATATCTGGGGGTCTAATTACTGGGGGTCTGATTACAGGGGGTTTGATATCTGGGGGTCTGATATATAGGGGTCTGATTACTGGGGTCTGATATCTGGGGGTCTGATTAAGGGGTCTGATTACCGGGGTCTGAGATCTGGGGGTCTGATATCTGGGTCTGATATCTAGGGGTCTGCTATCTAGGGGTCTGATTACTGGGGGTCTAATTACAGGGGTCTGATTATGGGGTTCTGATATCTGGGGGTCTGCTATCTCAGGGTCTAATTACTGGGGTCTGATATCTAGGGGTCTGATTACTGGGGATCTGAGATCTGGGGGTCTGAGATCTGGGGTCTGATATCGAGGGTCTGATATCTGGGGGTCTAAGGCCCGTGTCAGACGAGCGCACTGATCACGTCTGTGTTGCCGCACATTTGTACGTCTGTTGTGCGTGGATGCACAGTGTGCACAGAATTCGCTCGTCTGACCTGGGTCTGATATCTGGGGGTCAGATCTGGAGGTCTAAGATCTGGGGTCTGATTACAGAGGTCTGATATCTGGGGGTCTGAGATCTGGGGGTCTTAAATCTAGGGTCTGATATCTGGGGCTCTGATATCTAGGGTCTGATATCTGGGGGTCAGATCTGGAGGTCTGAGATCTGGGGTCTGATATCTAGGGTCTGATATCTGGGGGTCTGAGATCTGGGGTTTGATATCTGGGGTCTGACATCTAGGGGTCTGATATCTAGGGGTCTAATTACTGGGGGTCTGAATACTGGGGGTCTGATTACAGGGGTCTGATTATGGGGTTCGGATATCTGGGGGTCTGATATCTTGGGGTCTAACTACTGGGGGTCTGATATCTGGGGGTCTGATATCTAGGGGTCTGATTACTGGGGGCCTGAATACAGGGGGTCTGATATCTAGGAGTCTGATTACAGGGGTCTGATATCTGGGGGTCTGATTAAGGGGGTCTGATTACCGGGGTCTGAGATCTGGGGTCTGATATCTAGGGTCTGATATCTGGAGGTCTAAGGCCCGTGTCAGACGAGCGCACTGATCACGTCTGTGTTGCCGCACATTTGTACGTCTGTTGTGCACGGATGCACAGTGTGCACAGAATTCGCTCGTCTGACCTGGGTCTGATATCTGGGGGTCAGATCTGGAGGTCTGAGATCTGGGGTCTGATTACAGAGGTCTGATATCTGGGGGTCTGAGATCTGGGGGTCTTAAATCTAGGGTCTGATATCTGGGGCTCTGATATCTAGGGTCTGATATCTGGGGGTCAGATCTGGAGGTCTGAGATCTGGGGTCTGATATCTAGGGTCTGATATCTGGGGGTCTGAGATCTGGGGTTTGATATCTGGGGTCTGACATCTAGGGGTCTGATATCTAGGGGTCTAATTACTGGGGGTCTGAATACTGGGGGTCTGATTACAGGGGTCTGATTATGGGGTTCTAATATCTGGGGGTCTTATATCTTGGGGTCTAATTACTGGGGGTATGATACCTGGGGGTCTGATATCTAGGGGTCCGATTACTGGGGGTCTGAATACAGGGGGTCTGATATCTAGGGGTCTGATATCTAGGGGTCTGATTACTGGGGGTCTGAATACTGGGGGTCTGATTACAGGGGTCTGATTAAGGGGTTCTGATATCTGGGGGTCTGATATCTTGGGGTCTAACTACTGGGGGTCTGATATCTGGGGGTCTGATATCTAGGGGTCTGATTACTGGGGGCCTGAATACAGGGGGTCTGATATCTAGGAGTCTGATTACAGGGGTCTGATATCTGGGGGTCTGATTAAGGGGGTCTGATTACCGGGGTCTGAGATCTGGGGTCTGATATCTAGGGTCTGATATCTGGAGGTCTAAGGCCCGTGTCAGACGAGCGCACTGATCACGTCCGTGTTGCCGCACATTTGTACGTCTGTTGTGCACGGACGCACAGTGTGCACAGAATGTGCTTGTCTGACCCTGGCCTGAGATCTGGGGGTCTGATATCTGGGGGTCTAATATCTGGGGGTCAGATCTGGAGGTCTGAGATCTGGGGTCTGATTACGGAGGTCTGATATCTGGGGGTCTGAGATCTGGGGGTCCTAAATCTAGTGATATCTGGGGTCTGATATCTAGGGTCTGATATCTGGGGGTCAGATCTGGAGGTCAGAGATCTGGGGTCTGATTATGGAGGTCTGATTACAGAGGTCTGATATCTGGGGGTCTGAGATCTGGGGGTCCTAAATCTAGGATCTGATATCTGGGGTCTGATATCTAGGGTCTGATATCTGGGGGTCAGATCTGGAGGTCTGAGATCTGGGGTCTGATTATGGAGGTCTGATTACAGAGGTCTGATATCTGGGGGTCTGAGATCTGGGGGTCTTAAATCTAGGGTCTGATATCTGCGGGTCTGATATCTGGGGGTCAGATCTGGAGGTCTGAGATCTGGGATCTGATTACGGAGGTCTGATATCTAGGGTCTGATATTGGGGGTGTGAGATCTGGGGGTCTGATATCTAGGGGTCTGATTACAGGGGTCTGATTATGGGGTCTTATATCTGGGGTCTGATATCTGGGTGTCTGATTACTGGGGGTCTGATCCCTGGGGGTCTGATCCCTGGGGGTCTGATATCTGGGGGTCTGATCTGGAGGTCTGATTACAGAGGTCTGATATCTGGGGGTCTGATATCTAGGGTCTGATATCTGGGGTCAGATCTAGAGGTCTGAGATCTGGGGTCTGATTACGGAGGTCTGATTACAGAGGTCTGAGATCTGGGGGTCTTAAATCTAGGGTCTGATATCTGGGGGTCTGATATCTGGGGGTCAGATCTGGAGGTCTGAGATCTGGGGTCTGATTACGGAGGTCTGATATCTAGGGTCTGATACTGGGGGTGTGAGATCTGGGGGTCTGATATCTAGGGGTCTGATTACAGGGGTCTGATTACGGGGTCTTATATCTGGGGTCTGATATCTCGGGGTCTGATTACTGGGGGTCTGATCCCTGGGGGTCTGATATCTGGGGGTCTGATTACGGAGGTCTGATATCTGGGGGTCTGATATCTAGGGTCTGATATCTGGGAGTCAGATCTGGAGGTCTGAGATCTGGGGTCTGATTACGGAGGTCTGATTACAGAGGTCTGAGATCTGGGGGTCTTAAATCTAGGGTCTGATATCTGGGGGTCTGATATCTGGGGGTCAGATCTGGAGATCTGGGGTCTGATATCTAGGGTCTGATATTGGGGGTGTGAGATCTGGGGGTCTGATATCTAGGGGTCTGATTAAAGGGGTCTGATTACGGGGTCTTATATCTGGGGTCTGATATCTCAGGGTCTGATATCTGGGGGTCAGATCTGGAGGTCTGAGATCTGGGGTCTGATTACGGAGGTCTGATTACAGAGGTCTGAGATCTGGGGGTCTTAAATCTAGGGTCTGATATCTGGGGGTCTGATATCTGGGGGTCAGATCTGGAGGTCTGAGATCTGGGGTCTGATTATGGAGGTCTGATATCTAGGGTCTGATATTGGGGGGGTGAGATCTGGGGTCTGATATCTAGGGGTCTGTTTACAGGGGTCTGATTACGGGGTCTGATATCTGGGGGTCTGATTACTGGGGGTCTGATTACTGAGGTCTGATATCTGGGGGTCTGATATCTAGGGGTCTGATTACTGGGGTCTGATATCTGGGGGTCTGATATCTAGGGGTCTGATTACTGGGGTCTGATATCTGGGGGTCTAAGTCCGTGTTGCCGCACATTTGTACGTCTGTTGTGCATGGACGCACAGTGCGCACAGAATGCGCTCGTCTGACCCTAGTCTGAGATCTGGGGGTCTGAGATATGGGGGTCTGAGATCTGGGGGTCTGATATCTAGGGGTCAGATCTGGAGGTCTGAGACCTGGGGTCTAATTACAGAGGTCTGATATCTAGGGTCTTATATTTGGGGGTCTGAGATCTGGGGTCTGATATCTGGGGTCTAATATCTAGGGGTCTGATATCTAGGGGTATGATTACAGGGATCTGACTACGGAGGTCTGACTACTGGGGGTGTGATACCTGGGGTCTGATATCAGGGGTCTGATTACAGGGATCTGATATCTGGGGTCTGATATCTAGGGGTCTGATTACAAGTGTCTGATATCTGGGAGTCTGATTACTGGGGGTCTAAGGCCCGTGTCAGACGAGCGCACTGATCACGTCCATGTTGCCGCAAATTTGTACATCTGTTGTGCACAGACGCACAGTGCGCACAGAATGCGCTCGTCTGACCCTAGCCTGAGATCTGGGGGTCTGAGATCTGGAGGTCTGAAATCTGGGGGTCTGATATCTGGGGGTCTGATATCTGGGGGTCTGATATCTAGGGTCTAATATCTAGGGTCTGATATCTAGGGGTCAGATCTGGAGGTCTGAGATCTGGGGTCTGATTACAGAGGTCTGATATCTAGGGTCTTATATTTGGGGGTCTGATATCTGGGGTCTGATATCTAGGGGTCTGATATCTAGGGGTTTGATATCTGGGGGTCTGATATCTAGGGGTCTGATTACTGGGGTCTGATATCTGGGGGTCTAAGTCCCGCGTCAGACGAGAGCAGTGATCACGTCCATGTTGCCGCACATTTGTACGTCTGTTGTGCACGGACACACAGTGCGCACAGAATGCGCTCGTCTGACCCTAGCCTGAGATCTGGGGGTCTGAGATCTGGGGGTCTGAAATCTGGGGGTCTAATATCTGGGGGTCTGATATCTGGGGGTCTGATATCTAGGGTCTAATATCTAGGGTCTGATATCTAGGGGTCAGATCTGGAGGTCTGAGATCTGGGGTCTGATTACAGAGGTCTGATATCTAGGGTCTTATATTTGGGGGTCTGATATCTGGGGTCTGATATCTAGGGGTCTGATATCTAGGGGTCTGATATCTAGGGGTTTGATATCTGGGGGTCTGATATCTAGGGGTCTGATTACTGGGGTCTGATATCTGGGGGTCTAAGGCCCATGTCAGACGAGCGCACTGATCACGTCCATGTTGCCGCACATTTGTACGTCCGTTGTACACGGACTCACAGTGCGCACAGAATGCGCTCGTCTGACCCTAGCCTGAGATCTGGGGGTCTGAGATCTGGGGGTCTGAGATCTGGGGGTCTGATATCTGGGGGTCTGATATCTAGGGGTCAGATCTGGATGTCTGAGATCTGGGGTCTGATTACAGAGGTCTGATATCTAGGGTCTTATATTTGGGGGTCTGATATCTAGGGGTCTGATATCTAGGGGTCTGATTACGGGGTCTGACTACTGGGGGTGCGATACCTGGGGTCTGATATCTGGGGTCTGATTACTGGGGTCTGATTACAGGGGTCTGATATCTAGGGGTCTGATTACTGGGGTCTGATATCTGGGGGTCTGATTACAAGTGTCTGATATCTGGGAGTCTGAGATCTGGGGTCTGATATCTGGGGGTCTAAGGCCCGTGTCAGACGAGCGCACTGATCACGTCCATGTTGCCGCACATTTGTACGTCCGTTGTACACGGACTCACAGTGCGCACAGAATGCGCTCGTCTGACCCTGGTCTGAGATCTGGGGTCTGATTACGGAGGTCTGATATCTGGGGGGTCCGATTACAGAGGTCTGATATACTGTATGGGGGTCTGATATCTAGGGTCTGATCTCAGACCCCAGATATCCGACCCTAGATATCAGACCTCTGTAATCAGATCCCAGATACCAGACCCCACATCTCAGACCCCCAGATATCAGACCCCTGTAATCTGACCCCCAGTAATCATACCCCCAGATCTCAGACCCCCAGATCTCAGACCCCCAGATCTCAGACCCCTGATCTACGACCCCAGATCTCAGACCCCTAGATATCAGACCTCCAGATCTCAGACCCCCAGATATCAGATCTCAGAACCCAGATCTCAGACCCTCAGATATCAGATCTGTAATCAGACCCACAGATATCAGACCTCTATAATCAGACCACAGATCTCAGACCCCCAGATATCTGGGGGTCTGATATCTGGCGGTCTGAGATCTGGGGGTCTGAGGTCTGGGGGTCTGAGATCTGGGGGTCTGAGATCTGGGGTCTGATTACAGAGATCTGATATCATGGGTCTGATATCTGGGGGTCGGATATCTGGGGGCCTGATTACTGGGGTCTGATATCTGGGTGTCTGATATCAGGGGTCTGAAATCTGGGGGTCTGATTACAGGGGTCTGCTTACAGGGGTCTGATATCTGGGTGTACATGTATCTGGGGGGTCAGATATCTGGTATACATATATCTGGGGGGTCTGATATCTGGAGGTTGATATCTGGGTATACGTGTATCAGGGGGTTTTGATGTCTGGGTACACATGTATCGGGGAGGTTGATGTCTGGGTACACATGTATCTGGGGGGGTTGATGTCTGGGTACACCTGTATCTGGGGGTCCGCATGGAGGGTGGGCCTTGAAGACACGGGGCACACTGGTACGCCCCACTGACTTCAATGGCCCGTCTCAACCCTCCCCACAGTCGGCGGGGGGCCCTTCATGAATTCTTGCACCGGGGCCGTTGAGGTTTCTAGTTACGCCTCTGCATTCGTCTAATTGAAATTATGACATAGGATGGAAAGACGTAGGCCAGATCTGTGATATTCTGTTAACACAGGATTCACAGTTGCAACCTTTATTGACAAATACTACTTCAATCACGGCCAGAAGATGTAGGAATCTTAGTGAAAGTCATTTTAGACCCCTAAGAAAACCTGAAAATACCAAGACCTGGCTTAATGTTTCATGCATAGGTACATACCTGTCAGGATCGGGTAACCCCGCTTGCAGACGATAAGTCAACAGACCCAGACCAACCAGTCCTTAGTAATGGCCGGGTTATGGTCAATAATACTGAGAACGACGAACACAAAGAACACATAAAACAGTAGTATAATGTAAGCCTTACTGTAATCCAATATAGTTTTTGTTCTCTTTGCTGCTGTTCCATTTAAATCTTAATATTTTGTCATGCTGGGGACAACTTCCTGTTTTTAAGTGAATGCCTGTTCTCTGAAAGTACTATGGAGTCACCATGCACGTGCACAGCTCAGTGAGAACTACAGGATGAGTCATCCAGACATCCCTGCCCACTTGTGATTGGGAAGAGCTGCAGTGTTTTTTTTTATCTTCTGCCTTGTCATTCTCCTAATCAGAGTATTTTTATTTTTATTTTTTTTTAAACAAACTGAAATGATTTAACCCTTTCGCTGCTGAGGTGTTTCACGCCTCTGTGCTGAGCTCATTTTTACCTGTTTCGCTCATCTTGTTTAAACGTGTTTTGAAGGCTTATTTTAGTATATGACCCAGACATATTATATATTGTTCTTTCCGTCAGACTCGGCAGATTCATAATATGTCATTATTATATGTATACGTCATGTCCTGTCTGTATATTATAACAAAAAATGAAATAAAATATGAATTTTCAATAATTTACAACGTGTAAAGTGTTTTTTTCCCCATTTTAACATGCGAGCAATTGCAGTTATATTTTGTATGGGGTGCGCTTGTTAAAAAAAATAGAAATGAGGTCTCGTTACATCTTTTTTTGGGGAAAATTACGCGATTTTTATCAAATGCACCGCATACAAAAATCGTTAGTGCAGCATCATTGTTCACATTATAATTGAAACGGGAACAATATTGCTGCATTAACAAACCAAAAAAAAGAAAAAAAATTGTTTATTTTTTTTTATAATTTTTTAAATATTTTTTTATTTTTATTTTTAATTTTAATTTTTTTAAGAAAACTTGTTTCATGGTCATGTTTGGTATCGTTGGAAAGGCCATGCTCTGGCCGATCCAACAGTACCAAACATTAACCCCTAGCTGCCACGGATCGGGAGATAGGGTGTTCATTGTTTCATAGGGGGTTCATTGGTGGCAGTTGGGGTTAACTCCAGCACTGGCGTCATCGTGCTATGCACGATGATGCCAGTCCTCAGGGGGCATTCCCGGAAGCTTGGCCGACATCCAAGATGTCGGCCAGCTCCGGGAGAGGATCACGATTTGGCGCTTTTCGGTACCGAATCGTGATCCGGCACCCAAGGGGTTAATGGCATGCACGGTTTGGAAGGGCAGGCTGTGCCCTTCCAAACCGTGCCTGCCTTAACCCTGTGACAGCCGGCGATCGGGAGGGAGAGAGGTCCTAAGGACCTCCCCCCCTCCCTCTCAGGCGCCTCAATTAGATGTCATCGCGCCGCCGCGATGACATCTAATGGTGCCAGCGGCGGTCCCGGGTGCTGGGCTGACATCGAGGATGTCAGCCCGCACGAGGGGGCACAGCGATCGGCCGGAACCCGGACGATCGCTGGCTGCAAAGGAAGGACGCGCACAGCGTGTCCTCCGCACGCAACCCTACCTGCGGGTGGACGCGCTGAGCGCGTCCTCCGCAGCGAAAGGGTTAAAAAATCCTTGTTCTCCTGTTGTCTGGAATTATCTCAGTCATTAGCTCTCATTTACTTCCTTGTACCCGGCCGGGCCTTTTCTTTGTTTGATCAGAGTTGTAGAGAGCATATTCCAATGTGTACATTGATGAGAAATTAATTGAGCTCAAATGCTGATGTTCACATCTTTTACTGCAATCAAATATCTGCCGGATTCACAGTTTTCACATAGATAAATACAGAGATACACTCAGACTTAAGACAGCCCCTCAAATACAATAAGCCAAGCTTTAGGTGCATTTTCCAAATTGTCTCAAATAACTTTTACTCTTCAAGACACATCAACTCCAGACATCGTGGCACCTTGGTACATCTTCTTCAATTATCTCTGGTCACTATTATTATTATTATTCTTTATTTATAAAGCGCCAGCATAGTCCGCAGCGCTGTACAATAGGCACAGTATAGACAGGGTTACAATACAATACATTGAACAACATTTGACAAACAGTACAGGAGGAGATGAGGGCCCTATTCCCGTAGGAACTCACAATCTAGGAGGGTTGGGGTTGGAAACAGGAGGAGAGGACTGCAAGGTGAGAGTGATTGATGGTTGCGTCAGTGAGTCGGGTGGTAGGCTTCCCTAAATAGGGAGCATTTGAAGGAAGAGAAGTTAGGGGAAAGTCTGACAGTACGAGGGAGAGCGTTCCAGAGAATGGGGGCTGCGCGTGTGAAGTCCTGCAGTCTATCATGGGAAGAGGTGATGCGGGGAGAAGCTAAGACAAAAGACATTTAGACTTCATCTCGCCTAGGTCAAAAAGGTCACATATGACAGCTGACTGATTAATTTATATGACTGACAGCTGAAAGATTAATGATCCTTCACAAGCTGAAACAGGATGTCATTATTCTATCTAGTATCAAAATTGTATTAAAACTGGTTTGATATTCCATTAAAATATTATAGATATTAAAATACTCCTCAACAGTCCCTCTATTTTATTCCAAGGGAATAACATCATAATTTTAATGCTTATAATACTGCAATAGTAGAAGAAAAAAGAATAGAAAAATCGGTGTATTATCTGTATATTTTCCTGATTACAAGACAGTCATAACGCATCGATTCATCTGTAGCACCACCTCTCATCAGCCCCTGTATAAAAACTTTAATGGTCTGTAAAAGAATAATAGTCGTAATGAAGATACAGTGATTTGCTCCGTATAAAAATCTTCATCCAAATGACACTTGAAGTGACAAAGAATAGCGACACACCAACATGGTTTGATTGTTTTCACTGGTTTATACCAGCTTGTCTTCGTACCTTGCTCCTTGTATGTCAAGCAGGTGAAAGAAGTCGGTGGTAGTCCTTTGACAAAGTGCTTGATTGCATTTTACCTGTGTCTTAGCATTGACTCAGGGGCGCACTTGAAAATCTCCATGCTTCACTGATGACAGTCACTGTGTCCTTATAATCTTCAGACTTACAACAAGTCCCAAAATGATGACAATGAAAGTATACTGGTATATCAATAAAAATATGTAAAGAGGACTGAGAGGGTGTGTCTACACACAAAAATCATCTTGCATTCAGACATGAAACTGAAAAAATAATATTCCCCAAACCTTGACTAAAAGCATAGATATTACTCCATATCTCTTCCCTCTAAGGTTTTATTTATAAAAACGTAATGAAACTCTAACTCTGCAGCCAAAGCTGTGACGTGTGCATTCTCCCATGTTTAAAACTCCGTTAATCTGTGACCAATGACTCTATCAATTAAAATGAAAAGAAAAATTGTTACAAAACAACTTTTATAATACTCTCTAATAATTTTTTGTTTTAAAATCAGGGCTAATATGTTATCAATCTAAGCACATAACTTGGAAACATCACACTTTTTTATTTTTAAATGTAGCACTCCTTTTAACTCTTTATTTTCAGAGTGCAAATAGCTCAACATGAAAGGGGTTAACAGTCAGGCTATATATCACATTGTATAATACTTTAGTTTTCCCTTTGGTTTAGTTGTATATATAAAGAGTTAATGGGCAAGCGTCATTCCTGACACTGTATACATTTCTTTATTTATACATTACTCTACCAGGAAGGATACATTGAGATTTCTCTCGCCCTCAAGTATGTCCTGGGCTCAAGAACATCAAGGTTTCCCTTAACAAATGGCATTTTAGGGGTTAATGGGAAGGCTATGTACCACTGTTGTAATAACAATGTTTTCCCCTGGTGATATTGTGGCATGTGTGGGGTTAATGGCAATTACATATTTAAAATGGTTAGTTGTTTTTATTAAATCTGTTTGCATGGCCACCATATCTCCCAAACCGCAGAGCTGACACTCCATTTCGCCCCCCCCCCATCATTATGCAATAAAATAAAATAAAAGCCATAAACCGTGTACAATTGCTGCCTTATGTGGCTAGCAGGGTAATTATATGCAATGTATAGCTTTCATTTAATTCTTGTTTATACTCTGCACAAGTACCTCAATGCTTCATTATGAAACATACAAGCTGCCTCAGAGTATATCTTTTCTTTGTCTTTTTTTTATATATACCTAATTTGCGATAAGGATTAATTATACTAAAGGTTGTATACCCTCTGGATAATTTGTAACAATGAAACAGACTATCAATATATGTTGATAATATCTCTCTAAGTACCCAATCCTAAAATAGAGTCTTAAAAACATATAACCCAACCAAAAACTGAATCAGACCCACTAAGTTAAACTTTAAACCTGAAATGTAGCACATTGGGATAAATCCAAATGCAAAAAAAATAATAGTAACGAGAAAACTCTAGCAATGCATCATCAATCATTATGCCTAAACTGAATACATGTATTAAAAACCCTGTTAATTACTTTTAATTGCAATATTCATGGTTTGCCTAGATTCTTAAACCCAAATTTAAAAATATATCCTTGCATGAGAAAAAAAGCAAGGATAAAAAAATAACATACCCAATAATGAATTTCTCTGAAGAACCAAATACAGATACTTTAAAACAGTGAAACGTTGTTTGCCAATTCACCAAGTTGTACAATCATGTAATTAAAACCATCAATAAAATAAGAAATAGAACCACTTGATGGATATATTATAGCTTGAGCTTTCTGTAAACAAATGTCATCTGGAGTTACTTCGTCAAAGTGAAAGATCTTGAAAATGCAGATGTTTTTTTTTCTTAAAATGAAACAATAGTGTAGTTGTAGAGGAGATAAAGAATCATGTGACACACTTTGCTGGTGCAAAATCTGACGACAAACTCTTCTTCAAACTTCAGTTACTCTGATGAGACCATCAGGGTACTAGTGTCTCTCAGAGACCAAATTAAAATTTAACTTTTAATGAACAATATAAAAGAGAATCAAACATAAACATAAACATAAATTGACAAAATTCACAAGACAGTAATAAAACCAAATCTGCTGAAAAAAGCGTATGAATATACCAGCAGGAGCAGAGATTGACAAGCTGCGCAGCAATTGACAAATGCAAGATCACAAAAATAGTTGGATAATGACAAAAGATGGGCTGCTGGCTTGTTTGCAATCAAAAAATCACAAATACACTGCGGGTAAATGAGCAGAGGAACAAAATCTGCTAAACAAGGGTGTATATATATGAACACCAACTAAGACAATGAATGACAAAAAACACAATAAATGACCTTCAAGGGTCATCTCAAAGTGTAATGATAAGAAATATAATGAAGGTAATGGCTATTGCATGCTGTCAATTAGAGGTCACAAAATAGTTGCAGTTGAAGTGAGCAGAAAGACAGATCTGCTAAAGGTGATATATATACATAACAACAGAGGCAATGAATTATAATAAACACGATAAATGACCTTCGAGGGTCATTTCAAAAGTGTTGTGGTAGAAAAAATAATAATAATGTTGACTGTGTTAAATGACAAAACACTGCGCATGAAAGGCTAACAAGCCCAATGGAATGAGCAGAAGAAAACAACAAAGCGAAGGATCTCCAATGGGGAGTTTTAACTCAAATAACCCAATACAATGATGCTCAGAGATATATACGATTATATATTGCCAAAGGCATCAAAAGACGTATAGGCAACCAGTGGTTCAAGTCTCCAAGCAAAGGTATTGTAATTGAAAATGGAGAGATCCTGCCAAGGAAGTGCACCGAAACGCGCGTCGGGTGCACTTCCTTGGCAGGATCTCTCCATTTTCAATTACAATACCTTTGCTTGGAGACTTGAACCACTGGTTGCCTATACGTCTTTTGATGCCTTTGGCAATATATAATCGTATATATCTCTGAGCATCATTGTATTGGGTTATTTGAGTTAAAACTCCCCATTGGCGATCCTTCGCTTTGTTGTTTTCTTCTGCTCATTCCATTGGGCTTGTTAGCCTTTCATGCGCAGTGTTTTGTCATTTAACACAGTCAACATTATTATTATTTTTTCTACCACAACACTTTTGAAATGACCCTCGAAGGTCATTTATCGTGTTTATTATAATTCATTGCCTCTGTTGTTATGTATATATATCACCTTTAGCAGATCTGTCTTTCTGCTCACTTCAACTGCAACTATTTTGTGACCTCTAATTGACAGCATGCAATAGCCATTACCTTCATTATATTTCTTATCATTACACTTTGAGATGACCCTTGAAGGTCATTTATTGTGTTTTTTGTCATTCATTGTCTTAGTTGGTGTTCATATATATACACCCTTGTTTAGCAGATTTTGTTCCTCTGCTCATTTATCCGCAGTGTATTTGTGATTTTTTGATTGCAAACAAGCCAGCAGCCCATCTTTTGTCATTATCCAACTATTTTTGTGATCTTGCATTTGTCAATTGCTGCGCAGCTTGTCAATCTCTGCTCCTGCTGGTATATTCATACGCTTTTTTCAGCAGATTTGGTTTTATTACTGTCTTGTGAATTGTGTCAATTTATGTTTATGTTTATGTTTGATTCTCTTTTATATTGTTCATTAAAAGTTAAATTTTAATTTGGTCTCTGAGAGACACTAGTACCCTGATGGTCTCATCAGAGTAACTGAAGTTTATTCATATTTAGGGGTAAACCCTTTGGTCTCTCATTACCGTTTCTATTTTTCCTTCCACTTTCTATTTCTGGTATCATTTTGTTACGTTTTACCTTCTTGGTAGCGATTGCTCTGTCTCATGGTTTCAATACCTAAATAGTAACAATTTACTGTGTATCTACAGTCAGTACACTATAATTTGATCTACAGGCTTTTCTTCTGAACAAAATGTCTGACCTTCTAAAAAAACTAAGTGACACTGCTATGTGGAATGACGATTTATCAGCTGTTTTTTCCACATTGCCTTTACCCTCTAATAGGTCAAATGGTGATATTGGTCAATCTTTTAATCACATCCAAAAATTGTATCAAAATCAAATCAAAAGTTGGTGGGAAATTAATAGTTTAGAACAATACATTGAACGTAAATTGGTACCTAGAGGTTTACGTCCTGAAGTATCCTTACCGAATCGTATCACCACCGACGATCAGGTTGATGAATGGAATTCCCTTTTGTTAGATTGTTCCTTTAAACTGATGTCTTTCTTAAACCGTTTAGAAAAAGAACATCTTGAAACTATCAATAAGTCCCTTACTGAGAACATCACTACCCTAGAAGCCTTTAAATCTGATCCACAATTTAACCAAATGGAAATACGTCTCCAAAAAAATCTTGATAATTTTAGAAAAACTATCAAAGAAAAGAAACACTTTAAATTCCAACGGGACATTAATGATTTCAAAACAAAAAATATTTTCAAGCAAAAAAATCATATACGCCGTAGGCGCCCCTCTGATATGTCTAACAATGATGTGGTCTCCACTACCGATTGTGAGACCTCACCTGATGAAAATGAGACTGAAATAGCCTCATCTCGTTCCACTATTGGTCACAATAGGGGTAGGGCCCAGATTAGACATCAGCCCAAGCATGTTTCTTTTCGGGTAGACGATTGGAAATCAGATCCCCCATCGGAAGCACGACTACGCGATCGACAAAAATGGGGCTACAAGGGGAGACGCCAAAACGATTACCCCTCAAAAAAGTGGTAACCAATCCCTCTCTTAATTCCATCATAAATCTCTCTAGCTTTAATCTCCTCCCTAGACATCGATCACTACTAGAAAAGGGCCTTTCTTTTGTCCCGACCCCCCACTTTAACAAATTCAGGTGGATCAAGGACCTCAATTTGTTTGCGAGGAGATTAGCTTTACATCTTTTTATGGAGAGAAAGAAAGAGAGAGAAGCTAAAAATCTAGGTGTGTCCAGTGAGGACTACGTGCATCTTGAAAATTTGTTGGCTCTCCTGGATGAATGTCCTCCTGACTCGGCCAATTTCTCAAAAAAATTTAAGCTGAAAACTAAATTTACGCCTTCATTTTCCGATTTTTCTAATTTGGAGGTTTTTGTCAATCTTGTAACTTCTGAGATTGAATCTATTCGTAATAAAGATCTACAGTGGGAATCTAATTTATCCCAGGCTGAAAAACTAGCCCTCAAAGAATTACAAGATGTACGGAATATTGTCATTAAACAGTCTGACAAAGGGGGTAACTTGGTAATCATGGATCGTGATGAGTATGTTGCAATGTGCATGGTGCATTTAAATGACAATGATGGTTATAGAAAATTGAGATGCGATCCCACCCAGTTGTTTACTAAAGATTTGCAAACTCTATTAACACAGGGTGTACAATTGAATTTAATCTCTGATGACAATTATAAATTTCTTCTTCCAAAATATCCCACTATTCCGACTTTATATTGTCTTCCCAAGACACATAAATCTCTTGTCTCTCCACCTGGTCGTCCGATAGTCTCTGGAAACAATTCACTGACTGAACATATTAGTGAATTTGTTGACTGCTATTTACGACCTTTAGTACTCGATGTTCCCTCTTATATAAGAGACACACAACATGTGCTCCAGAAGTTATCCGAGATCCATATCCTCCCAGGGGATATTCTAGTCAGCCTTGATGTTGTCTCACTGTATAATAACATTCCTCACTCTGTGGGACTACGTGCTACCAAATACTTTTTGAACAGTAAATATTCTGATCAAGATACTGAATTCATTTTGTCTCTTTTGGACTACATACTAAATCACAATTACTTTCTATTCCAAAATCAATTTTATTTGCAGACTCGGGGCACGGCCATGGGAACATCCTGTGCCCCGAGTTATGCAAATCTGTACCTCGCTTGGTGGGAAAAATTATTTGTCTTCTCCACGGAAATGGTGAGATTCTCCATGTATGTCAAAAACTGGATGCGTTATATTGACGACATCCTGTTCCTTTGGCAGGGTCCTACCGAGATGTTACACGAATGGTTGGCCCTTTTGAATAACAACGAAATTGGACTTACTCTTACTCTAGTAATTGGTGGTAACAGCATTGAATTTTTGGACCTTAATATCACTATCAACTCTGATCTTGAACTGATTACTACACTTCATCGCAAAACAACTGCAACCAACAATTTTCTAAATTGGTCCTCTCATCATCCACATAATCTCAAGAGAGGGATACCAATTGGCCAATATTTGAGGGCGAGACGTAACTGCACGTCTTTAAAAGACTTCCAGTTAGAAGCAAATCGTTTAAAAGACATGTTCCTATCTAAAGGTTATCCACGGAAATGTCTTAAAAAAGCGTACCAAAGAGCACTTTTGACCCCTAGGGATGAACTCTTGATTCCAAAAAAAAAGAGATGATACAACATCTATAAGATTCATTGCGGACTACGATAATGGTTGGTCCCAAGTAAAATCTATTTGTGATAAATATTGGCCCATTTTACACATGGAAAAATCTCTAAAAAAAGTTCTCCCCCCTTTTCCTTCATTCACTGCAAGAAGGACCAAAAATCTAAGTGATAAACTGGTCCATAGTTTTTTACAACCAGAAAGGGCTATACATACTTGGTTACAGCAACCCAAAGGTGTCTTTCAATGTACCCACTGTAAAGCTTGCAAGTTTGTTCATAAATCTAAACATTTTTCTAGTAACATTACAGGGCGTCATTATGACATCAGACAATTTATGAATTGCTCCAGCCAAGTACTTGTTTATCTTATTACCTGTGAATGTGGTATCCAGTACGTTGGTAAAACGATCCAGCAATTCAAACGTCGCATCCTCCAACATGTCAATTCTGTTTATAATTGTCTTGAGACTTCGGTCTCTAGACATGTTCGACATCAACACAATTCTGACCCCTCATGCTTATCTTTTCAAGCTATTGAGGGGATGGCCTGTGGACCACGCAAGGGCAATTTGGATAAAAACCTTTGTCAGAGAGAGTCTTATTGGATATACACGCTCAAAACCTTATATCCACATGGTTTAAACGAAGATTTCAACTACACGCCATTTATCTGACCATCACGTCTTTCTATAGCTTATCCATTCATATATTAGGTTGCATCCCCTGTCATTGCCAGACATCTCTAGCACACATTTTTTGTTCTCAGTTAAAAGCCTGTTTAACTTCATTACCAGAATTAATAATATCATCATTCATTATTCACGTCTTCTGTTCATTTTCTATTATAATGAGTTTATCAACTATCATCTTATCATTATATTCCAGTTTCATAGACGGTTTTATATGAGTTATATTCCAGCCTTTTTGTATTTATTGACGGTTAGTCTTTTGCCTCCATTGACATTTTTCAGTCGAGCAATTAACCCTCGTCATATTTACCATCTAGGATTTAATTTATTAATTTATACAATGGTCTCTATTCATCACTTAACATCCATATGGAAGATTCCATTAACTGTTCTCCTATATATGCAGCCTTTGGCTAAAAACTTCTCATTATGCTGGATTTTCCACAATTAATAAACAGCTCGATAATATATGTATTTTTAAATGGTTTATATTGACAATGTACCATTACTTCATAAGCACTAGGATATAATACTTATCATTTCCATATCCATGATATAAATGTTACCTTTGCTGCTCATCTACAACCTTTTTCCATTTATCACATTTCCTCCTTAATAAGTATTTTTCTTTTCATATATATACATTCATTTTTTGTATCTGTTAATCTTTATAGGTGGATATACCCATGCATCCACTGAGTTTGAATGGGTTAAGTAAAATTTACCCCTAAGATTCTCTTGCTCATGAATTAATTATCCAGGTTTATATCCCACTTAGTGGTGAGTGAAAGCGTGAGTATCATCTCACGTCTAATATTCTTGTATAGTTGTGGTAATTAAGTTTCCATGTTGCTACATTGAATTTTCTAACTGGTTCACTCGTACAGGTTGCTATATTTTCTGTACATGCATTTCCCACGTGAGCAACAATGAGTGAGGACAAATTTATATTCGAGATCCTCAGACCTATTAACTAAATTATTCCGCCATACATTTTATGAGCGGTATGTTAATGTGTGATGATTAATTTTGTTGCATACTGCTAGCCACTGAGCCGCAACACTGTTTTGGCAGTATACTAATGTGTCATCACTTTTGTGATCCCTCTTGATCTTTTAACCAGTTAATTCTTACAGGTTGCTACATTTCCTTTATATACATTCTTTATTTGAGCAACAACGAGTGAGGACAAACTCACCTCCGAGATCTTTAAACCCATTCATCAAAACACCCTGCCATATACCTTATGAGCAGTGTGCTAAAGTGTGATGATCAATACTGGTGCATTTTGTTAGCTGCCGAGCTACAATACGGTATTTGGCAACATACCAATGTGTTATCACCTTTGTGATCCCTCGTTGCCAAAACACCTAGTACATGTCTTGTATTTGCTCTGTATGATTTTGTTGGTTCACTCTGGCATTATGAGTATGCATTTTCCCGATCGACAATTGCTGGTGACGTAATTTCGATTGATTCTTGTGGCTATAATCGTGGTTGGGCCGCTCAATAACAATGTATATGTGTCACCAGCAGCTTAGGCAGATGTTAGGAGTATCGGTTCTTATTGGTGGTTTTACCTGTCAATCCTTTAGACAGGCAATTGATTGGACCATTCGTCACCTAGCTATTTTATTGGTTTATTCACTAATTAGGGCGGAATCTGACTCATTTAAACAGCCTTCTCTCTTCTCAACCCGTAAGCACTCCTGACGAGCCATTCGTGGCGAAACGCGCGTCGGGTGCACTTCCTTGGCAGGATCTCTCCATTTTCAATTACAATACCTTTGCTTGGAGACTTGAACCACTGGTTGCCTATACGTCTTTTGATGCCTTTGGCAATATATAATCGTATATATCTCTGAGCATCATTGTATTGGGTTATTTGAGTTAAAACTCCCCATTGGAGATCCTTCGCTTTGTTGTTTTCTTCTGCTCATTCCATTGGGCTTGTTAGCCTTTCATGCGCAGTGTTTTGTCATTTAACACAGTCAACATTATTATTATTTTTTCTACCACAACACTTTTGAAATGACCCTCGAAGGTCATTTATCGTGTTTATTATAATTCATTGCCTCTGTTGTTATGTATATATATCACCTTTAGCAGATCTGTCTTTCTGCTCACTTCAACTGCAACTATTTTGTGACCTCTAATTGACAGCATGCAATAGCCATTACCTTCATTATATTTCTTATCATTACACTTTGAGATGACCCTTGAAGGTCATTTATTGTGTTTTTTGTCATTCATTGTCTTAGTTGGTGTTCATATATATACACCCTTGTTTAGCAGATTTTGTTCCTCTGCTCATTTACCCGCAGTGTATTTGTGATTTTTTGATTGCAAACAAGCCAGCAGCCCATCTTTTGTCATTATCCAACTATTTTTGTGATCTTGCATTTGTCAATTGCTGCGCAGCTTGTCAATCTCTGCTCCTGCTGGTATATTCATACGCTTTTTTCAGCAGATTTGGTTTTATTACTGTCTTGTGAATTTTGTCAATTTATGTTTATGTTTATGTTTGATTCTCTTTTATATTGTTCATTAAAAGTTAAATTTTAATTTGGTCTCTGAGAGACACTAGTACCCTGATGGTCTCATCAGAGTAACTGAAGTTTATTCATATTTAGGGGTAAACCCTTTGGTCTCTCATTACCGTTTCTATTTTTCCTTCCACTTTCTATTTCTGGTATCATTTTGTTACGTTTTACCTTCTTGGTAGCGATTACAAACTCTTCTTCGATTTAATGAATAACCTTTCATATAAGATGTATCAACTGTGACGTAAAACCTTGATGGAACTTGTGATTTAAAATGTAGATCCTTGATAATTCAATCTTTGCACTGTATCAGCTGTATAAATTGGCAATAAGTAACAAAAACTTGCTTGAAGATATAGATCATTCTGCTAGCATTCATCAGTCAGAAAATATTCTTATTGCAGAGCCTTGATCTCTATGCGTATCAAAATCTTTGGCTCCTGGAAATAAAAACTTTAAAAAAGCACATGTTAAGATCTGAAACTAAAACATGATTATTTTATCAATTGTTTACGTGTACAGATCCCCAATCAGCAATGACCAAATTAATCAAATGTTTTCTGAAAATAAAATAAATCCGTGCTACACTTTATACTCCAAAACATCTGGTGTTCACATTAGTGGCAACATGTTGCGAATTCCTGTAGCTTTAGGCTAGGGTCAGACTAAAGCAGTATTAACGTGCGTTTAGCAGCACTAAATCACGGCCGTGCTAGCAGCAAATGACGTCCAATGCCGGGCAGCATACGAAGAACGGCCGCACAAAAGTACGGCAGCGCAACGCAAGTGGCAAACGAACGCATTTTTGCAAGAACGTAGAACCGCTAGTACGGACGTACAGAGTGCGCTGCGTCCGCTAGCGGCATGTGTGCGTGATTAGGAGACGTCAGACGCTGCTAATGTCTGGCCAACATAACGTCCAGACACAAAAAGTGTTTTATTGATGATCCGTACAAAATCACGGCCAAAAATGCGCATTGTATGACCGCTATCGCATATTCCGTGAGAAAATACGTCCATTCGTTCGAACGCACTTTTTCATGGACAACGCGAAAAATGCATTAGTCTGACCCTAGCCTAAGACATTTAAAATTACCATCTCTTATAAATTCCTTATCATCAAAACACCTTTCTTTCTATTCCAACATACTTATTGCCTTCAATACTAAATAACCTATCCAATTTCCATTTAGAATTACTACATACTGTTAAGTCTGTTCTCCCATTCCCTCTCTTTTTTTTTTATTTTTATAAAAATGCTCAGGGCAATAGCTGCTCACAGCCCAGAATCAGAGAAGAGAAAAAAAATAATAAAAGTAAAAGAAAAACACTTGAAGATACTTAAGGTTACAATGATTACTTCAACACATGCAAGAATTCCATGCCATTAGAAGTCATTTAGTAGATTAGGTGTGAAAAATCTCATGTAAGTAACGAAAAGATCAAGCATTTGAAGACTGGGCACATACCATCACTCCCAGCACACACAGCCAAACACACCGAATTCAAGAACTTCAAATCCAGCATCTCTGCATCCTGACACAAAAATGAAACACATAATAAATTAAACTAATGCTATATTATAGGTCTAGCAAACCCTTTATTTGTGGCAGCCATTATGTATTCCGATTTATGTTCAAGATAAGATACAACATCATAACACACTCATAAACAGCAATGCAGTCATCCTATACATATATACACACTGACACAGCCCATTTCCACTAGCAAGCAAACAAAAGACAACATCAATACAGAAAAACAGACGCTGGCTACTGCAAACATACACATATCATCATCCTCCTGAAATACCAATATTGTAAGTATCGCATACATAAAAACTGTGTATGAGTTGATCAATTAGGGGCCAATCAAATATTTTCCTAACAGCCTGAATTAAATAAAGACAAAGGAGGTTGTTTATAAACTAGAACATCTAAGCCCTATATGAGAATTGACACTAGTCTGCGGCTCATATTAAATGTCCACAGTTCATATGGTGTTGTTTTAAAATTCAAGTGGAGAAAAATACACGAGATCAAAGAAAGAAAAATAGAAGATAGACCAGCAATATGAAAATAAGAAGATCTCAGGCTTAGTGAAATTACGCAATTGATCAGACTCAAAAAATACACAGAAATATGGTAATGCAACAAAACAATATAACCATCAACACAACCATATAAAACACTCAGTGAAGCTTCACATAACAAAACAAAAACAAACAAACACAAAACACAAAGGGTGGAATATGATTTCTACAAGTCCATCTGTTTATCGCTCATTCCATATAGAGAAAGCCTTGGGGGACTCTAACCTCCAACTCTTGGCTTGAGAACATGTGAGCTAAACACAATGTCTTGTATACAGTAGCTAGGGACTTGATACCCAAACTAATATCTCAGAGAGCTCCATTCCTTATAATGACTAAGACAAAACCAGAGCCTACATCATGACGCACGTGGATACGCCAACAGGATAAAAAGGTAAGCAATACAAAAATATATTTGCTTACCTTTTCATTACAGTCCATTGCCCAGCTTCTGACACCAATTGATATGATTTAAAAAATCCTTGTTCTCCTGTTGTCTGGACTTTATCTCAGCCATTAGCTCTCATTTACTTCCTTGTACCCGGCCGGGCCTTTTCTTTGTTTGATCAGAGTTGTAGAGAGCATCTAATGGTCTAATCATCTAATGGTGCCAGCGGCGGTCCCGGGTGCTGGGCTGACATCGAGGATGTCAGCCCGCACCAGGGGGCACAGCGATCGGCCGGAACCCGGCCGATCGCTGGCTGCAAAGGAAGGACGCGCACAGCGTGTCCTCCGCACGCAACCCTACCTGCGGGTGGACGCGCTGAGCGCGTCCTCCGCAGCGAAAGGGTTAAAAAATCCTTGTTCTCCTGTTGTCTGGAATTATCTCAGCCATTAGCTCTCATTTACTTCCTTGTACCCGGCCGGGCCTTTTCTTTGTTTGATCAGAGTTGTAGAGAGCATATTCCAATGTGTACATTGATGAGAAATTAATTGAGCTCAAATGCTGATGTTCACATCTTTTACTGCAATCAAATATCTACCGGATTCACAGTTTTCACATAGATAAATACAGAGATACACTCAGACTTAAGACAGCCCCTCAAATACAATTAGCCAAGCTTTAGGCGAATTTTCCAAATTGTCTCAAATAACTTTTACTCTTCAAGACACATCAACTCCAGACATCGTGGCACCTTGGTACATCTGCTTCAATTATCTCTGGTCACTAAGACAAAAGACATTTAGACTTCATCTCGCCTAGGTCAAAAAGGTCACATATGGTCTCCTTTAACTCTCCAGCCCTACTGACTGACAGCTGAAAGATTAATGATCCTTCACAAGCTGAAACAGGATGCCCTTATTCTATCTAGTATCAAAATTGTATTAAAACTGGTTTGATATTCCATTAAAATATTATAGATCTTAAAATACTCAACACAAACTTTATTGGTTATGTTTTTTCATAAACAACCTATTCATTGCATTGTGAACTGTGTGATTTTTTATATATATATTTGCCACCTGCTCATATGGGTATATTTGCCTGCCCCCAGCTCGTATGGGTATATTTGCCACCTGCTCATATAGGTATATTTGCCCCCCAGCTCAAATGGGTATATTTGCCTGCCCAGCTCATATGGGTATATTTGCCACCTGCTCATATGGGTATATTTGCCACCTGCTCATATGGGTATATTTGCCAGCCCCAGCTCATATGGGTATATTTGCCTGCCCAGCTCATATGGGTATATTTGCCACCTGCTCATATGGATATATTTGCCTGCCCAGGTCATATGAGTATATTTTCCACCTGCTCATATGGGTATATTTGCCAGCCCCAAGCTCATATGGGTATATTTGCCCCCAGCTCAAATGGGTGCCCCAAATACCCATTTGAGCTGGGGGCAAATATACCTATATGAGCAGGTGGCAAATATACCCATATGAGCTTGGGGCAGGCAAATATACCCATATGAACAGGTGGCAAATATACCCATATGAGCTGGGGGCAGGCAAATATACCCATATGAGCAGGTGGCAAATATATATATTAAAAAACATCACATAGTTCACAATGCAATGAATAGGTTGTTTATGAAAAAACATAACCAATAAAGTTTGTTTAAAAAAAAGGAAAAAAACCTACTCTGATTAGGAGAATGACAAGACAGAAGAGAAAAAAACCCACTGCAGCTCTTCCCAATTACAAGTGGGCGGGGATGTCTGGATGACTCATCCTGTAGTTCTCACTGAGCTATGCACGTGCACGGTGACTCCATAGTACTTTCAGAGAACAGGCATTCACTTAAAAACAGGAAGTTGTCCCCAGCATGACAAAATATAAAGATTCAAATGGAACAGCAGCAAACAGAACAAAAACTACACTGGATTACAGTAAGGTTTACATTATAGTACTGTTTTATGTAAAAAAAAATCTGAGGCTTTAATGTCACTTTAAGGATGGGAACATTTGGCGATTTTAAACAATTTGTTTAACTGTAAACTGCTGGAGTGGTTTATCTGATAGTTTGCCCATACGGAAAATACTACGTAGGCAAGACTATTAGACCCCTGAAAGTAAGCATATTAGGGAACTAGCCAAGGATACCCCATTTCTTACATTATCAACGGAGTTCTCCTAAGGGGTTAAAATTTATGGGCTTGGAACATATCTCCTTGGGCCCAAGGAAAGGTAACTTGGATACTTTACTCTAACGTAAGGAAGCCGAGTGGATCTATCGTTTAGGAGCTTTATCCCCTGGGGGATTAATGAGGGACTTACATGTACCCCATTCATTAGGCAATAATTAATTACTGCAGAACTGTTCTCCCTATGGGTATGTGTTTTTCTGGAATGCTCTGGTGAGATCCTCTTTTTTAAAACACTCGAGAGGTAATAGAAACAATTAATTATAACTAATGCTTGCTTCAGGGTGGCCTCTAAGGCTAATGTCAGACGAACGCAGTCTGAGTGCACTCTGCGTGTGTGCAAAACGGATGTACTGACGGAAGACACTGTAGATACCACACGGTCCATTTTTTTGACGGATGTAGAACAAAAAAGGGAAATATGGGAATCAAAATTAAATAATTAAAATACACGTACAGTCGGCCAGACCATAAAAACCTCTGAATGTCAACGTTATGGACGTGAATTTTCACTCTGCATAAATAGGTACTATCAAGCCACCGTGGAAGTGTCCTATTTGAAGGTTCATTTCTGACCTATATGTACCTTTCTTTTAAGTTTTTGTGTGTGGTTGTTTTTGATAATTTCTGTTTATTATTTTCCTTCAATAGATACTGTGGTCTGTGGGTTTTACCTAATTCTGCAATTATTTTTGGCACCATGTCCCTGCCAGTTAGGGGAGTGTGGGAGTAGTCTCCTTACTCTTCCTAGGTGTTGTATTTTTTTGTTGCTCACAATACCCTGGAAGAGCAGACGTGTAAGTTTCAGGCACGAAGACGCCAGAAAGAATCGTCTCCAACCCAGCGCTGCCCCGTGTACCCAAGCTACTATGTATTCTGGTCACCAGGCAACTTACCACTGCCATCCTGCTCCTGAGACCAGAGACACCGATGAAACCCATGATTACCATATCCAGAACTCCACCTACTGTGGTGCGATCCTCTCAGGTGCCAACGTTCACCAAGGAGATCCTATACCCCGTGATGGGCAATCCGTGAAAGCCGCTGGCACCACTTATGTACAAACAGCCTTTTCTGTTATGGCTATCACTACGGCAGAACTCCAGAGCCCGTACAAGCCTCCGTTTTACTCCATGGTCACGGATGGGCGCATCGTGAAAACCACAGACCTCCTGGCACACAAGCAGGCTTTGGTCGCCTGGGGGTCTACCCTTTGAGGGGGGAAATGTCAGGATCCATACCTGTACTTGTCAGGATTCAAGCCTGCATCTTGGAATCCGTGTCTTCACTTAGGGCAGCTAGTGCTGCCCTAAGACTCAGTACTTGCTACCAGTAACATAAACAGTTAATTCACAACAAACATACCACACCTTCCCCACCTGCAATAAAAGGACCACACCCTCTTCCCTTCAGTGCTTCAGTATTGTTGCTGTACCCCTCAAGCAGTTTAGTCCTGTATGTGTTCCACTCCTGTTGATTATGTTACCAGACACTTAGCTTTGTATACCGGACCCCGCCGCCTTTCTATTGCTTGACCACAGATTGCCCCCTGACAACGCTCTCTGGATACCGACTTTTGTATCTCACCTTGTATCCTTCCCAGTGCATGTTTATACCACCAAAAGGTACATACTACGCATCCTCTTACCAGCATATTGACCCCTGCATACTGGGTTCAGACTCCTGAACATGGGTCCCAGCACACCGCGTGCTGGGGGCTCACATGACATTCTCCTCCTTTGAAGCACACTGCATCCGCCTGTTTTCTCCCTGGCTCTCACGGTGACAGTCATCTACTACCCACCGGGACCAGCCTCCCAGTTCTTTGACCACTTTGCTACCTGGGTTTCTTTCTTTCTTTCTGTCTACTAACCTTCCATGCCTAATTCTTGGACTTCAACATTCCAGTTGATGATCCTTTTTCTCCTGCTGCCTCCAAACGTCTTTCACTCACATCCTCCCTTGGACTTACACAACCCTCCCTTCTCCCTACTCACTGTGAAGGTCACTCTATTGACCTTGTTTTTTCCAACCTCTGCTCCATTTCTGAGTTCACCTGTCACCCTTTCCTCATCTCTGACCACCAACTTCTCTCCTTCAACCTACCTGGATTACCTAAACTTCCTATTTCCCCCATCACGCACTCGTAGAAATCTACATGCTGTGGATCTCCAATCTACTTCAACATCTCCCGCACACCTCAACCTTCACCTGCCCTTACACTGATACTGACCACTATAACACCATTCTTATCTCTGCTTTAGACATGCTTGCTCCTCAAATCTGTAAGGCCCCACGCCAACAGCCTCAGACCTGGCACACCCTGCAAAGATGCTCATGCATTGCAGAGAGTGCCTGAAGGAAATCCCGTTCTAAAGCAAGTTTAATTAATTTCAAGTTTATTCTGAGGTCCTCCAACTCTGCCCTTCACTTTCCCAAACAAGCTACCTTCTCCTCTCATATCTACTCTGTCCTCCAACCTTAAATGACTCCGGTCCACTTTTTAACGCTCTCCTCTACCCACGCACACCTCCCCCCCTCATCTGCCTTTAGCGCTCAGGAACTGGCAGATTACTTCTTAAATAAAACTCTATCAGAAGCAACATCCTGACACAAACCAGTAATCCGCTCTGCTGCTTCCTCCCAGCCACTGAGGAGTAAGTCAATTCCTTACTGTCCTCATCACATTTCACTACGCGCGCCCCGACTCCTTCCCTAACATGTAATACCTCCACTATCCTCCTCACCCCTGCTCTCAAACACATCTCCAGCCTATCTCTTTCTCCACCAGCTCCTTCCCATCCACCTTCAAACACAGACAGATTACCCCCTATAATAGAGAAACCCTCCCTTCATCCCAACTATTGTTCTGTATTCCTCCTTCTATTTACCTCTAAGCTCTTGGAAAAACTAGTTTTTCGCCTCTCCCTCTTCTTGTCCTTTAATTACCTACTTGACCCCCTGCAATCAGGCTTTTGTCCCATACACTCAACCAAAACTGCCCTCGCCAATGACCTCCTAACTGCTAAAAACCAAGGCCACTATTCTATTGTCATCCTACTTGACCTTTCAGCTGCTTTTGACACTGTTGACCACCCCCTTCTTCTACAGACTCTTAGCTCTCTCAGTCTCTGTGACACTGTGCCCTCTTGGATTGACTCTTATCTAACAGGTTGATCTCTGTGTCATTAGCTGAAAACTCCTCCTCTTCAATGACTATCAGTTGTAAGACGAATGCTCCATATGCAAATCAACCTGCTCTCACCCAGGAAGGGTGGCCAGTACTGATTGCCAAGGACGTCATCCCTGCACGAGAGATGCAGCAACCCCAACGATCGTTTCGGCCTTATTAGGCCTCGTCAGGAGGGTATAGCTGACACCCCTCTGATTTGCATATTGAGCATTCATCCCTATAATGGCACAAGCCAGCTAAAACTTTGTGAGACCTGAGCGAGCACCCACCGTAGAGCAGGCCACTAGAGCTGTTGCTCTTTCTCAGGACCCTCACAAACCCCCCCCACTTTGGGCCCTATTACATTCCGAACGCAAAAATGCTTGCGCAGCGCATTTTTTGCACACAGCATTAAGCGTTATCGCGCAAAAATTAACGGTGGTATTACAATCCTCATGCATTTTGTCATCCATCAAAAAATAACGTTCGTAAAAACCGACGCGCAAAAATGCGCGCAAAGTACGTTTGAGCGCAGAAATCAGTGAGCGCAATGTAATTTTTTAATGCGAGCGTCATTTCTGTGCAGAATGCGCACAACAGAAGTACGTTTTGACAGAAGACAAGGTAGTGGCCGTCATTTTTTACGCGCGTCCGTCTTTTTTTTTTTAAAATAATCTCACAAGAATATCTTTTCAACATTTTGCCGACATCATAAAGCAAACAACCGATCTAGACAAAACATTAAGGATGTTGAAGATTGTAGACCAGTAATCACAAATTTAATTAAACCTTTCACTGCCAAGTGGTTTTCCATAACATAACCACAGAAGGAACAAGGGTTCTTAGGATTTATTTATCAAGAGACAGTGGGAGCAGGAGCATCACACGCACAGCTGAGCATCTTTGAATCCCGTCCCTGTCTCATTTTCCAACTCTTAAGAACCAAACCGGCTGGGTGGAGTAGAGGTAACATCACTGCTCTGCATGGAGAGAGCCTGTGGAGTCATGGGAGAGCAACCTCTCCAGTTAGTGTCCTTGGGCAAGACACCTAACGGTACATACTCGCCACCCAGGACATACTTGAAAACGAGAGAAATCTCAATGTATCCTTCCTGGTAAAATACTTTCTAAAAAAACAAAAAAACAATAACTGAAAAGGAAAAAATTACATTTTATATAAAAGAAACAAGAGAATGATATCAGGAATTTTAATAAAATAATTTAAATTATCTCAACATACAGTCAGGTCCAGAACACGACACAGTTCTAACATCTTTGGCTCTATACACCACCACAATGGAGTTGGAATGAAACAAACACAATGTGCTTTAACTGCAGACTGTCAGCTTTAATTTGAGGGTATGTACATCCAACTCAGGTGAATGGTGTAGGACTTATAGCAGTTTGCAGATGTGCCTCCCACTTGATAAGGGACCAAAGGTAATGGGACAGAATAATAATCATAAATCAAACTTTCCCTTCTTAATACTTGGTTGCAAATCCTTTGCAGTCAATCACAGCCTGAAGTCTGAAATGCATAGACTTCACCAGACGCTGGGTTTCATCTCTGGTGATGCTCTGCCAGGCCTCTACTGCAACAGTCTTCAGTTCCTGCTTGTTCTTGGGGCATTTTCCCTTCAGTTTTGTCTTCAGCAAGTGAAATGCATGCTCAATGGGATTCAGGTCAGGTGATTGACTTGGCCATTGCATAACATTCCACTTCTGTCCCTTCAAAAACTCTTTGGTTGCTTTTGCAGTATGCTTTGGGTCATTGTCCATCTGCACTGTGAAGCGCCGTCCAATGAGTTCTGCAGCATTTGGCTGAATGTGAGCAGATAATATTGCCCGAAACACTTCAGAATTCATCCTGCTGTTTTTGACAGCAGTCACATCATCAATAAATACAAGAGAACCAGTTCCATTGGCAGCCATACATGCCCACGCCATGACACTACCACCACCATGCTTCACTGATTAGGTTGTATGCTTAGGATCATGAGCAGTTCCTTTCCTTCTCCATACTCTTCTCTTCCCATCACTCTGGTACAAGTCTCATCTGTCCATAGGATCTTGTGCCAGAACTGTGAAGGCTTTGTTAGGTGTTGTTTGGCAAACTCTGATCTGGCCTTCCTGTTTTTGAGGCTCACCAATGATTTACATCTTGTGGTGAACCCTCTGTATTCACTCTGGTGAATTCTTCTCTTGATTGTTGACTTTGACACACATACACCTACCTCCTGGAGAGTGTTCTTGATCTGGCCAACTGTTGTGAAGGGTGTTTCCTCACCAGGGAAAGAATTCTTCGGTCATCCACCACAGTTGTTTTCCGTGGTCTCCCGGGTCTTTTGGTGTTGCTGAGCTCACTGGTGCGTTCCTTCTTTTTGAAAATGTTCCAAACCGTTGTTTTGGCCACGCCTAATGTTCTTGCTATCTGATGGGTCGGTTTGTTTCTTCGGCCTAATGATGGCTTGCTTCACTGATAGTGACAGCTCTTTGGATCTCATCTTGAGAGTTGACAGCAACAGATTCCAAATGGAAATAGCACACTTGAAATGAACTCTGGGCCTTTTATCTGCACATTGTAATTGGGGTAATGAGAGAATATCACACACCTGGCCATGGAACAGCTGAGAAGCCAATTGTCCCATTACCTTTGGTCCCTTAACAAGTGGGAGGCACATCTGCAAACTGCTGTAAGTCCTACACCGTTCACCTGAGTTGGATGTACATACCCTCAAATTAAAGCTGTCCGTCTGCAGTTAAAGCACATTGTGTTTGTTTCATTCCAACTCCATTGTGGTGGTGTATAGAGTCAAAGATGTTAGAATTGTGTCGATGTCCCAATATTTCTGGACCTGACTGTATAACTAGAAACCGAAGTGGTAGGTGTAGAATAGTAATGATGCCTGTATCAGACCGTGTGTCAGAGAGCCGCAATTAAAAAGTAACTATGTTGAAAGAACATAACACAGCAAGTATGCTACAGAAACTATTGGAGCTTCGCTCCTATAAAAAAACATGACATGAAAATTCTTAAACTGTTGACTGACAACAGAACAGATGTATTCTAAACAAACATGCTACTGACAATTCAATTACAGATCACTAATGCAAAAAAAAAGAAGGAAAAAAAGAAACTTAAGCTGAGAAACCTTACCTGATTTTAACAGAATGTCTAAAAATAAATAAAGGAAAAACAAGTTTGATGACTACATATACTGCAATGGGGTAAACTTCAGAGAGAACCGTTTCCATTTTTGCAATGGGCGTAGATGGTTTTAATTCATCCAATTCGGAGTTCGTTCTCAAGACCATAGATTTTAACTTTCAAGTTACGCAGCTCCCCTTGGATATTGTGTGTCCGTTTATTCCCTTGTCGTACAGCATTCAGTATGGAAAGATCTTGGTCTGGACCAATGTTTAATGTCATCTTGAAAAGCTGTTTTTCCACATCCTTTAACCTGTCTCAACAGCTTAATATCTGTTTTGAAGCCCTCCACCTCCATATTCAGCCTCTTTTCCAATGCTTCATAACGCTGGGTCATTAGTTGCAGTTGTTTGGCAACTTCATCAGAACGTTCCTTAATTATATAGCGAACCCCTCCTTCTCCTTTAAGGATAGCACTAACACAGAGGAATTCACCACACAAACACAGTTTACATGTAATTCCAAAGGTCTCATTTATTTAATGATTTGTTCCTGTGGAAAACAATATGTTGGTAAAACGATAAGACCTTTTAAAATGCGGATCATGGAACATGTACGTTCGGTTCGGTACCTGAGAGAGACTCCGGTCTCAAGACATTTAAGATTGAATCATGGAAACTGTTCTAAATTGATTCGCTTTTTGGGGATTGAATTAGTCACTTTGGGACCAAGAGGTGGTAATTTGGATTTAAAATTATTACAATGAGAAGCATATTGGATTTACCGTTTGAAAACCATGCAACCCGGTGGTCTTAATGAAGGTTTTAACTTTACATCTTTTGTGCATCCAAATTGATGCATTCATTTAATACTGTCAATCTGTATTTAACATCTGTGATTAGACTACTTCAGCATGCTGGTATTGTTAAATAGAGTTTCCAGAAAGATCATCTGGAACCTATTTGAAATCCATCATCTGCTTAATTGATGATTGAAAAACCACGCCTTCAATCAGTGTGCCTATAAAAGAAGTTGATCTGCAGAGAATCTGTTTCATTTCACTCTTTCTTTTAGCTTGGATGGTTGTGTGTGTGTGAATTGTTACTCACTCCTGATGATGCTGAATCTGTTCAGCGAAACGCGTTGAGATATGAATACAGTCTCTTTTGGTGTGCATACATTTATTCTCATGGTGGTCATGGGTTTCTGAATTTACCTTTTGATTGGTTATATTCCTAATGACTGTGCTGCATAATGAGTCCTACAAGGTTGGTGCCTATATAGAATCATTCATTGTGTATCCTTGATAGCCACAGAGTAATACATCAATCTATCTTTATATCTTTCCGATCATACGAACCCTCGAAGATTCGCTCCTTTGCTAGTGATCAAAAGGACTCTAATAATGTGGTGTATCACTTCTAATGCACTTGAATAATTATGCGATAGAAAAGGAATGACAAAACAACGGTACTATAAGGTGTTTCTATTTAGACCTTAGTATTGATAACAGTTTTCAAGGTAGAATTACTAGTATTGAGTCTATATATAGGGTTATTTTCCTTTGAGAAGCAATTGTCCTGCACATAATTTGTTCTATCGTATATGACTGTATTGACCAAGTAGAACGGTTACTGCTTATACCGAACTCATCTCAGTGTACTGTTCATAGTCCCAGGGCATTGTATAGATATATGTATGTTCATATGTATATCAGAAAGGTTTATATATAGACTGTCACATTCTAGCTTTGTTAGTTAGAGCTCCTGGGTAATACTCTGGATGTTAATCGACACAGTCATAAGTTTGTCATATTGAGGTCTGAACTTCATTCAATTTATTCCAAGTATTCTACTAATCGTTCTTGCAATTGGAATTGTGTTTATAATACGGGTCACCTAGAAGTGTCCTTCCAAAATTGGAAGGTTATAACTTAGGAAGGTGATACATAAACACTACAGCATCAGAGCTGTTTATTGCATCACGCAACTAATACCATCATGTTGTGTAGTGGTAACTCTTGTTAGGTTTATTGAGAGGTAAATTGGCCATTTGACAATTGATACAATAATCACTGTTGACCTGAGAAAGGAGATATTGCACTATATGAGACAGTTATTCTATTATGAGTAATGAATGGAAGCATGAAAGTTTAAGTTTATTTTTGTACGTTTTATTCTAATTACATTAAAGGTTAAATTTTAAAAACTTCACTTATCTTCCATACCTTAAAGATTTCACGCCCAACATCTCCTTCTTCCTGTATCCTTGCCAAATCATCTTCTAAAGTAACACACTGTTCTCGGGAAATATCTGACAGACGATGAGCCTGTGCAAGCTGCTCTTTTAGGGACTTTACTTCTTCACTATACGAAGCCCGTGCTGCTCTTTCAGCCTGTGAAAGGCGCATAAATTCCAAAGCATTTGCGCTCACAATGTTAAGTATAGGATGCGCACAGTTCATTATGCATGCGCAGGTCCATCCGCGTTAAACGTTAACGCGCATTTTTCGCACGGATGTTGTAATACGACGTTCAGCGCAAAGGGTTTTGACGCTCGCGTTAACGCGTCTTTGCGCCCGCGCAAAATTGTGCGCGAGGAACGTAATAGGGCCCATTATATTAAAACCCTGTTTGTTCTCTTCTGTCGTGCCGTACCGTGAGTGTTCTTAGTTAACCCCTTGTGTGCCTTGTCACTCCTGTTCCTGTATTGTCCCTGTCTTCTATACTTTAATCAGCGCTCTTCGTATCTTGCCCCTCTGTGTCTGCCTAAGTGTTCAGTATTCTTTTGTATTCAGCATCCAGCCCAGTTCCTGTTCTGTCCACCCCCTCTGCTTTCTCAACCCTGTTGTATGTATTAGATCTATTCATGTTATCCAGTTACCTGTTATTAGTTATTCATAGTCCTGTGTTTCCTTTTGGTTTTACTCATTCCCCGCTGTGATTCCTCTGTGCTTAAACAGTTTCTTTTCAAACGTGATTACCTGCCTGACTCTACGTCTGTTTCCGCACCTGGTCTCGACCTCCACAACCCTGGTAATCACCCACCGTGACACCAACAAAAACTTTATTCTCACTTGTGACCTTCATTATCATATAATTAATGAATTAGCCTCAATTCTAATCTTATAGCTAACAATGTGCTGTAACCATGTTTTTTTATAATCAAATTTTTTTTACATTTTTTTCATCCAAACGATTGTGGTTATATATATACTGTGAGAGTCACTTTGGCCTTGGAGCCTAGGGATGCGTTTGGGAGGTTTGAGCCTGAGGTTTTACGTTGATTCCCAGGCCAGCCCTCTCCTGTGTTGAAGTCACCCTGTGCCAACAGCTCTAAGTGCAGTGTGTTTGCGTTTTCTGTGCCCTATTCCATGATGTATACGTTGTATTATTATTCCATTATGCATTTATTGTAGAGTGCTGTTATATACAATGTGTTGTTTCCCTTATGTGTATCTGTAATTGAGTCCTTTTATTTTCCACGGGATTCAATTAAACCCCCTCCAACCTCCAGGATCTTGCTTAAACTAGTTCTCCTTGCCCCCCTTGCTTTAGCCCAGCAGTGGTCAGACTTATGTAAGGCAAGGGCTACCTCTAATATATTCCAAGTGATGAGGTGACTGAAGAAAAAAACCAAAAAAACAACGCCAGTCTTGATACATTAATATGAAAATATGTAAGTTCATTATTAGGTTGTCGAGGAAGACTTGCACTGCATACTGTCTGCTAAGTTTGAGTATCTCTGTATATAATTGCTACTCTTGCACAGGATTCTAAGTGGTCATCTGTGAGACGGGAACTATAGTTTACATTTTTGACTATGAATATAATTAAATCAGACTCTCACAGGTAGAGTCAAAACATTGTTAAATTAAATACAAACTTTTTTTACATTGGATTATTTACATTTAGGTACTTTTCTTTGTCCATTAGGTTCCAAAAGTGAGGTTCTGAACTATTAAAATTATATCATTTTGAAGAACTTCATTTTCATCCATAAAGAGAATATATATATTATTTATACTTTCAGTCAACATTGCCAAACAGGTAACAATTGGTTCTAGTCGGGTAACTTCTTGAAGATGTTTTCAAATTCAGGGTGAAGAGACATTATTTCCTTGTAATATTTATCTTTGTTTATTGTTCTTCCATTTTTTTTTTCATCGTTCACCTTCTGAGAAGATATCAGCTTTAAGTTGCTTTTGAAAATATGAACATATCCAATCATTTCAGCTATTGTGTTGCTTCTTCCTTGCAATTGCAAGTTTAAGACATTAAGATGGTTAGTTATGTAGACGACGAAAGCTAAATCAACGTACGTTTCGTCTTTTGATTCTAAGAAAACTTTTACCTCTTGTAATTTGCCTGAATCTTTGCAAAAGTATGCCCCGGCTTAACCAACATGATATAAAAATTCTCCATATTCAGATTTTTTTTCTTCTAGTTGAGCCCGAAATATTCTCCTCTGCAGACCTTTTCCTCTAATGGAGGTGACAATTGTCATGCAGATTCCGATAACATGACGCATATTAAAATTTTTACAACAGAGGGTCTGCTGATGAATGAAGAAATCTGGAAAGTCATACAGGGTTATTCAGAGAGCGTGAAAAGCAGGAGAATGACTGGAGAATGAAAAATTCTAGGTCAAAATAGCCGATTTGGAAAGTGAGATGAAAGGGAGAATTTTTCTGGTTTGGCTATTTTGACCTAGAATTTTTCATTCTCCAATCATTTTCCAGCCATTCTCCTGCTTTTCACGCTCTCTGAATAACCCTGATAATCTCTAGCACACATTGCCAAAAATCCATTTAGTGACCCGATCATTGATGGTCCATCAGTTGTAATCGATACAAGTTTATAAATTGGATTTTTTTTAAAGCATGGTAAACATTGTCAGCTCATGTTTTCTGCTTTAGAGGTAATATTGTTAATTCTTCTTTTGCACTCCTATCATTAAAAACCATTCTTAAAAAAATAAAGAGCTGAGAAATATCAATTGTGTCGGTAGATTCATCAAACTGCCAGGAACAATAAATGCAGTTGATATCTTTGGTCAGTTGTTCAACCAGATTAGAATAAGTTCTGCACGTCTTTATTTTCTGAATTCTGACATGCGTCACTTTGGACTTTGGGTACATGGACCTGGAGATGCAATTGGGAGGTGCAGCCCCGATGTTCTATATTATTTCATTGCCCTCTCATTTGCAGAGTGTTTGTGTTTTCTGTGCCGTATTCCCTGATGTCTGCAGGGGTGGACTGACAACTTGTAGCCCCCCCGGCCATTAGAAAATAATGGGGCCCCATTTTGCCCTGCCCACAGTAGGTCACGGCTACATAAACTCAAACCGCAAAATGCTACACCCAGATCTACCTTGCTGTGTTACAGATTTTATTTGAATTATTTTCAAATTAAATGTTTTAATAAGATAAAATCCACTTGGACCCAAAAGCTAATAAGCAATCATCTCCCATCCAGACTTACAGATGGATACTGCTCTGCTGCAGCAGTCATCACACACTCAATGCAGCCAAGGCTGCGCCGCGTCACAGAAGGCACCATGGCAAACCTGGTTAGCTGCTGGCCACTTTCCAGGTTTATAGAACTGATACAGTAATATGCAGAATGTGTACGAGAATATCACAGCTCCACAGCAATAAAACTCACAGTAATGTGAGTTAGAAGTTTGTTAGGGTTAGGAATTAGGGTTAGAAGCTAGCAGTGGCGACTCTAGGAACAATATATAGGGGAGGGGATAAAATACCACAGTCAAAACTGGGGCCACTAATAATTTTCGCACTAAATCATACCACTGAAAAAACTAAATAAGTATATATAAAATTCCACGATCCCAGAGTAATTTGGTGCAATAATACTTTTTTGTTGTACTAACCTGATACATAAATTAAATATTTTATTTGCCGCAATTCGGTGGTTTCCAAAACATTCCAAATTCCTTAATCTCCAATTACTGTATTCTTGCTTGTTTTTCCCTTTTTTAGCATATGAAATTTTTTTTAAAGCTAACTTTATAGTGAATAGGTTTATGTCTTTAATCCAGTTAAAGATATTCAAATTGGATTTTGGCACAAACGATAATCCTTTTGTTAGGACAGATTCCTGATCTCTAGAGATAAATTCCTTGGTCATATTTATTATTTGTAACTTGGGTTCTAATATTGATTTCGTCTCCTTACTCCTCGTCTCCCTCCTCTCCCCCGCCCCCTCTGTCTCTTTGGCGGTTCCTCGTCCTCTAAAAAAAGGAGAGGCAAATGAAATATCTTTCTTCAAGATACTTTTGGGGGTGGGGGAAAAACTATATAAGCCGGTACGGAACGGCGCAAATATCGACCCGATTGGCTAAAAGATACCACGTCACGTGATGCGGAAGAAATTATGCGCTCTACTTTCAGATTACCGGTGCGATAAGCAAACTGCCTACTTCCTGGTAAAATACTTTAGGGCTGCAACTAACGATTATTCTCATAATCGATTAGTTGGCCGATTATTATTTTGATTAATCGATTCATCGGATTTAAAAAAATGTGTTTAATTAAAAGGAATTTTAGTTAAAAAAAGTAAATGACCACAACCCCTCCCCCTTTTTCATAAGCAATTTGCGTCATGAAAGTAACTTTCGTACGTACATACGCAAATTGCGTATCTTGTGTACTTTTCACACAAGGTATGCGAGTGCTTGGTCAGAGGGATGGGTTGATGCTGCATGCAGTTTAAGCCCATGTTTGCTTTTTCAAATAAACGTGGATACAAGCACTTGGTCATAGATGATGACGTCAGCATGAAATCTGGGTTAATAAGCTAAAGTGGCCAGGGTGCGTAGAGTCCCTTTTAAATAATTTTGTGAACAAACTGAGTGGGAGGAGGGACTGGAGGTGGAAGGGAGTGACTTTGTTCAAGTGACTTGACCTGAGTGTGAGTGGGTATGGACAAAAGACCAGACCTGAGTGTGGGAGTGAGTTTGAGGGAAGGGACCAGACCAAAGGGAGGGAATGGAAGTTCCTGACCAAAGAGGGTGTGGTGGTGGCACAGGACTCCAGCTTCAAGTAAGGATTCAAAAAACACAGGCATACAGCTCCTTCACCCAGTGGCAGAATCCTATTGTTTGTGTTATAGTTCTGCTACTGTTGTAAATGGAATAGAAACAAACTGGTTGTTTCTGACATAACCCTAGAGCTAAATCATACCGAGTAAAACAGCGGCGCGTCTTCTCAAATCAGCTTTGAAGCTGAAGTTATTTACGTTTAACTCCGTCTCACTCTAAACAGTGTGTGCTGTAAAAAGGACGATTAATCTACACCGATTATCGATAATGGAAATAGTTGACAACTATTTTAATCGATTAGTTGTCGATTAATCGGTTGTTTCAGCCCTAAAATACTTTATAAATAAATATTTGAAGGACATTATAAATATGGAGCAGGGAGGAGTACACAATTCACGCTCTGGACGGAGCCGTGTAGAGACGGCGAAACGCGCGTCAGCGTTTCATGTTTTGGTGATGGCACTCTGGTTTTAACAGCTCACTTGTTATGGCGGTTCTATTGATTGGTTTCTGATAATCTGGAGATTTGGCGATTCATTATTTTGTCTGTTCCCGCGATCAAATAGCGATTTTATAGGGACAGTGTAGAAATCAAACAGATTAGGGACATACAATTGTGTTTATTTTTACATTCCTATTGCTGATGTATGCATGTGGCTAGCGAGTCCTATATGGCTGTCTATTTATGGACTAGAATCTGAAGCTGGTGGTCCCATAGCCCTTTCTACTTGCCTTTATATGTGCAATACACTGCCAAATATAGGGTCATTGTATACAACGTCCAATTACTAGGATGAGCTGCTTATTGCCATTGGGCGCTCCTTACTCTGTGGGCTCACTTTTGGTTCATGACTGAGGATCCAACGCTCTATATACTTTATATCAACCTTGTAGTTCTACTCTTTTTGCTTCAAATAGCTCCCCATATCCCTGAACATATCGCTATTTATGTAGCAACATTAGACCATGTTAACATCTAGCTGCCCTCATCCAAGAGTTGTGTGGATACAATTTGTTTCTGTCACAATTGGTGACAGTCACCATCATATAAGAACTGTTGCATTATATATTTTTCTGTTTAGATTTAATAAAGTATTTATATATTATGTATATGTATGTCATTTTTATACTGGCACCAAATGGCACAGATTAGCTAATAGGCAACAGCGATATCGCCACATTTTATGTCTTCCCTCTTTGGTTATGAGGGAAGATTATTTGCACTTACATTGTTGTGTAGAGTTTGCAAGTTGGCTGTCTGGTTAAGAAATGATCTGTAAGTCTTATAAACAAACAAGATTCACATTTCTCCTTTCTGAACACTACAAACTATACTAAGCAGACATTGATTACTTTTGTGTTTAGCATTTTTTATTTCATTTCATTAACAGCAAAATATTTCCCTTCATTAAAAATGAATTCATATAGTCAACAGAAATTTTAATTCCTCAAATGGATCTAGAAAAATATATAATTGGATGGGTGAGATGACAAAATTATGCCAAAAGTGCAAAGTTAACATGATGATGAGGTCTTGTCCACTTCTCAAAGGGAGACAAAACACTCAATTGAGTCCTAAACAGTACATTTTCACTCATTATAAAACTGTTAGCAATTTATGTGTTTGAACAAGTCTTAATATAAACACAATCTTTTTAACATGCTCAATGATTTGGGCAGTTTAACCTCTATTTTAAAAGGATCGTATCCAATACACTCCTTTGCAAAGATTGTCCGTTGTAAACTTCCGTTGTGATAGAAAATGAAAGAAATGCACATTGTAATTGCATAATAATATCCTATGATTTGCATGGCTTTTGGCAATAGTTTTCAAAAATAAAAATGAGGTAATTTGTCTGTGTTCACTGTACAGAAAAATTGGTTACAATGGTACAATCACCAGTTTCATCTTCTGTTCCATTAGAACATTCAGATTCTAGTGGAACCTGAAATATGCAACTATATGTGTGGATACTATTGGAATCAACAGGAGGGACCAGTGTAAGTGATTCCACACTTAATGGATCTGTATTTTCACTTGATATCAAAGAAATAGTTGGCTGGGGCGCAGGAGTCAAACTCGGTGCTAAATTTGCAATTTCCATGTCTGGTATTTTTATGGAACTTCTTTTTGTTCTGGCGCATTCATTGCTGGGTTCTATATGACTGTGGAGGGCCAGTTGGGTGAGGTCAGAAACTGACGCATCATCTACAAGAAGAGAATGAAACGTTAATGAAGATCTGCATGAACGCATTAAGAAATAAAAAAGCCTTTATGAAAGCCTTACAAATAAACAGTGATAAATGTGAATAGTCTAAAAGATGACATTAAAACATTCTAACATGATGTTTCTAACTAGTCCTCTTTACACCACATCAACTTAATTTTCATGACTCCAACTTTGAAAAAAAAAATACCATCTTGTATAACAGAACTAGATACAGAAAAATAGTGAATACAAAATACTTAACTTTCTAATCAAACGGACAATCTTCCAAGAGATGGTTCACACTCTCCTTATTCAGACAATGGGGAAAACACAGAAGATATAATGTCCTATATCAATAGAGAATAAATGTGCAAAGTTTGTGGAACATAAAAACCTCAGTTGTTTGAGACTCACAGAATCCCTGGGGGAATAGGCATCCTTGGGGTACAGTTCTCCCTGGATGTTATCTTTGGCGGTGTGGATATACCACTCTCTGTTACCAGCTGGTTTAGATCTCTAAATGTGCCCAATCACAGGAGATCACCACAGGATACTGAGGTAGAAAATTTATTTGGCATACAAAGTCAAATAAATAAATGGCAAATAAAAGAATCCCTTAGGCGCATATTTGTCAAAATTTAAACATATATCTGCATGACACTTTCACAGATGTATAAACAATGGATGATGGTTAATATATGGCGATTCTCTTCTGATGGTGATTCTCCTCAGATGGTTCCTGGAGAGGGGGATATAAGCCAGACAGGAAGAACACAATTGTGCAATATTTGGCAGTATATGCCCCTTTTGGTTCTCCCCTATGGGGTACTTACTAGACCCAGAGCCTCTTCGCCCGGCTCTGGGAATGGATAGCCTGTGAGGTCCTTTAGGTAGCCTCCAACCTCCTTTGAACCGCAAGTGGTCTCCGAAATCCGGCTGGTGTGGTCAGGGGGAATGTACAAAAAAAGGACCCCGATCCAAAGACTTCAAAAACGCCTTTTTATTTTTAAATTTATTATTTTTTTATTTTTTATCGGCATAAAAATGTTTTTTAAACAAGGATAACAAATTAAAAAGGACCTGAAACGCGTTTCGCCAGCCTCACCTGGCTTCATCAGTCAGACTGACTGATGCGCCAGGTGAGGCTGGTGAAACACGTTTCAGGTCCTTTTTAATTTGTTATCCTTGTTTAAAAAACGTTTTTATGCCGATAAAATAAAAAGGCATTTTTTAAGTCTTTGGATCCGGGGTCCTTTTTTTTTTTGTACGTTCCCCCTGACCACACCAGACGGATTTCGGAGACCACTTGCGGTTCAAAGGAGGTTGGAGGCTACCTAAAGGACCTCACAGGCTATCCATTCCCAGAGCCGGGCGAAGAGGCTCTGGGTCTAGTAAGTACCCCATAGGAGAGAACCAAAAGGGGCATATACTGCCAAATATTGCACAATTGTGTTCTTCCTGTCTGGCTTATATCCCCCTTTCCAGGAATCATCTGAGGAGAATCACCATCAGAAGAGAATCACCATATATTAACCATCATCCAATGCTTATACAGTGAAAGTGTCATGCAGATATGTTTAAATTTTGACACATATGCGCAAAAGGGATTCTTTTATTTGTGTTTATCTGTATGTCTGCTGGGTGTCAAACCTATCCCTAGGGGCTTGCATTATATAAATTCCCTTCGTACATTTCTCTATACCGCCCTAAGCGCCTTTGATTATTACCCACCCCTTTTTTTAATAAATAAAAGGTACTAAAGCATAAAAGCCCGACGCGTTTCGCCTGGAGACCCAGACTTACTCAAAAGCAATGTATCAACAAATAAAAATGAAGTCAAGTATAAAGTCCATATTCCCCTCTATATCTTTATATTCCCCCAGTTGTCTCTGATTGGTCCATGTTTAAATGTCACTTGTCCTTAGCGTTTTCCATATATGGCGATCTTCTGATTTCCGGATCTTCAAGTCAAAAGCTCATCAATCAAAAGCTCGTTCTTTATCTGCTTGTCAATCCTAGTCGCTGCTCGTTCTCAAAGTCTCGATATGTCACATCTGGTAAATTCCGGAAGTCCAGGATATCATGTGGACGCGAACAGTTTCGTTTTCATTTTCAGTATTTCCATAGTTTCGCATTCCAGTGTCCGATGGTTTCTGCATTTTATTCTTTTTCTTCGAACGACCATGTCTTCTGTTTGGAATCTGTTTAAGTCTGTATTAAAGGGACAAATGGAATTTAACCATTAGATACCTCTCCGTACTCATTGATACATTTGAACTTTGAGACAAAATAACAGGGAAAATATCCCTATAAGGACATAGAATTCACACATTCTATACATATGCAATCTGACCCCAAAGAAAATCAATCAAAACACACCAGATCTAATTCTTCATCCAGTCCCCCTGGGGATAGCGTTTTTAGTTTATAAATACAAAATGATTCCCTTTGTAAGAACCTTTTATTTCTATCCAATCCTCTCCAGTGGGAACTTACACATTCTATACCTACATAATTGAAGGACATAGGATTATACACTGCACATGTGCTACAATGAATGGAGACTGAATGTTTTTCAGATTTTTTTCTAATATTATTTTGATGTTCAAGAATTCACTCTTTTAGTTTGCGTATGGTCTTCCCTATATATTGTTTACAACTACACGTCAATAATTAGACAACGTATGTTGTGTCACATGTGATCTTTTGTTTGAGTTTATAAGTTTCGTTCGTCACAGCACTCGAAAATTGGGTAATTTTATTTCTCCTCAGATATCTGCATGCTTTACATTTTAAACATAAAAAAAAAATATTATTTTATTTTGATTGTGAACACAGGTATCACTCGGAGCGATAATTGATTTCAAATTTCTAGTCCTCCTAAACACCACATTAGATCTATCAGGAATAATATTGCCCAAATACGGATCCCTCTGTAAGATAAATCAGTTTTTACTTACAATCTTTTTATCTTACAGAGGGATCCGTATTTGGGCAATATTATTCCTGACAGATCTAATGTGGTGTTTAGGACAGCTAGAAATTTGAAATCAATTATAGCTCCGAGTGCTACCTGTGTTCACAATCAAAATAAATGATTATTTTTTAAAAAAAAAAATTAAAATGTCAAGCGTGCAGATTTCTGAGGAGAAATAAAATTACCCAATTTTCAAGTGCTGTAACGAACGAAACGTATAAAAATCAAACAAAAGATCACATGTGACACAACATACGTGGTCTATTTATGACGTGTAGTTGTAGTAAACAGTATATAGGGAAGACCATACGCAAACTAAAAGAGAGAATTCTTGAACATCAAAATAATATTAGAGAAAAAAAATCTGAAAACCATTCAGTCTCCATTCATTGTAACACAGTGTATAATCCTATGTCCTTCAATTATGTAGGTATAGAATGTGTAAGTTCCCATTGGAGAGGAGGGGATAGAAATAAAAGGTTATTACAAAGGGAATCATATAGGACTTATAAACTAAAAACGCTATCCCCAGGGGGACTGAATGAAGAAATAGATCTGGTGTGTTTTGATTGATTTTTTTGGGATCAGATTGGATATGGTACTGGCTGGGTGGAGTAGAGGTAACATCACTGCTCTGCGTGGAGAGAGCCTGTGGAGACATGGGTTCGATTCCAGCAAGAGCACCTCTCCAGTAAGTGTCCTTGGGCAAGACACCTAACGGTACATACTCGTCACCCAGGACATACTTGAAAACGAGAGAAATCTCAACGTATCCTTCCTGGTAAAATCCTTTCTCAAAAAATAAATAAAATATATGTATAGAATGTGTGAATTCTATGTCCTTATAGGGATATTTTCCCTGTTATTTTGTCTCAAAGTTCAAATGTATCACCGAGTACGGAAAGGTATCTAATGTTTAAATTCCATTTGTCCCTTTGATACGGAGATAAACAGGTTCCAAACACAAGGCATGGTCGTTCGAAGAAAAATAATAAAATGCAGAAACCATCGGACGCTGGATGCGAGACTATTGATTGGACTTGAAGATCCGAAAATCAGAAGATCACCATATATGGAAAACGCTAAGGACAATTGACAATTAAACATGGACTAATCAGAAACAACTGAGGGAATATAAAGATATAGAGGGGAATATGTACTTTATACTGGATTTCATTTTTATTTGTTGATACATTGCCCTTGAGGAAGTCTGGTTCTCCAGACGAAACGTGTCAGGCTTTTATGCTTTAGTACCTTTTATTTATTTGACTTTGTATGCCGAATAAATTTTCTACCTTGACGCGTTTCGTCTCCTGACTTATTCATGAATATGGAAATGGAGTTCATGAATAAGTCAGGAGACGAAACGCGTCAAACTGACTTGCTTGCTTACATCTTTTCATCCGACCGCCGGGTCATCCATCGTCCATCCTAGATGAGTCCAAGCTGCCGGTCCTCTTACCTGCTGGTTTGTGAGACTTTTACTTCAATTGACAGCTGGACGTCTCAAATAAGGAGGTTACCTTGGACAGGCTTCTCCGTTGGGACTACACCCTAATGACATCGTTTCCGGCTGTGGTGATTATCTGGACGAATCGTTTAAAATGTTTATATGCACACATTTTATTCATTGTGTGCCACTAATCTTGTGAGTGGCCCCTTTGTTGTGCTTTTTACCTTTATTAAATTTCTTTACAGTGTTATGCTATGATTTTCTGTATATGCTTTTATTTTAGCTTGTATGTAATTTTATGAAGATCGGACTCGCTACACAAAGAGTTTGACCATTTAAAGGTTGTATTGCACTGCACGTGCTATCCTTTATATCTTTGTCTCAATAGCACACCGTGGTGGAGAGTGCTGTGAACGGCAGTTTTTCGTATTTCCTGGGTATACACTCTTCTTTTGCTTTTGCCTGACATCGATGATGTCAGCCCGCACCGGGGGGCACAGCGATCGGCCGGAATCCGGCTGATCGCTGGCTGCAAAGGGAGGATGCGCTCAGCGTGTCCTCCGCAGCCAATGCTTCCTGCGCCTGGACGCGCTCAGCGCGTCCACCGCAGTGGTTAAAGATCTAAACCAGCTGGTAACAGAGAGTGGTATATCCACACCTCCAAAGATAACATCCAGGGAGAACTGCTTATTCCACGGGAGTACCCTAAGGATGCCTATTCCCCCCAGGGATTCTGTGAATCTCAAAAAATGGAGGTTGTTATATTCCACAAACTTTGCACATTTAGGGCCAAATTACATTCTTCATGTTAAAACGCAGGCGCAAGGGAGGAAAAACTGCACCCGCAGTTTTCCCCCTTGTGCCTGCATTTTAACACTGGATTACAATGCAGGTGCAAAAAATGCTGCCTGCATTGTTATCGCGCGTAAAAAGCCTTGATGCACGCGGCAGCGCTGAGCGCAGCTGCGAGCATCCACTCGATGGAGTCCATAGGACTCCATTGAGTTCCCCCCTGCCGGTCACATGACCAGCTGGATCACGACTCACGAGATCCGGCCGGTCGGCGTAGTGATACGCAGGGAGAGACTGGGGGGACTTTTCCCCCCAGTCTTTCCCTGCTCCCACCGGACAGAGGTGGTCATCGCCGTGGGACAGAGGGTGATTATAGGATTTGTTTTTTTATTTTTTAGGCTGGTGTTAACGGATTCTGCAGAAGCGGAATCCGTTAACACCAAGTCATGGCTCTGGTTAACTTTTCGCTAACCAGAGCCAGACATTAATCAGCGCTGGGACTTTGTAATCCAGCACAGATTAACACTTTGTGCTCCCTATGTTTAACAGCACAAGGTACCAAATGCAAACGGGTTTCTTAACCCGTTTGCGTTTGGATTGTAATATGCGGTAAACACCGCAGCAAACGTTAATGCTCACGCAAGTGTAATTGTAATTTGGCCCTTATTCTCTATTGATATAGGACATTATATCTTCTGTGTTTTCCCCATTGTATAACAGAACTACCTTGACACATTCAATAAAATTTTTAAAAAAAACACTTTTTAATAAGAAAAAATATGCTTGCAGACATTTTCTTTGTTAGATGGTAATATATGCTGTTAATTCATGGGGACAGGAACCTAAAACAAAAGGTGTTATTCAGAGAGCACCAAAAGGTCACTGACATTTCGGTGCTCTCGTTCGCCGCACTTCGGCGAGTTAAATTTAGGATGTGCATTTTGCTTCGTTCCGAATTTTTATTGTACGAAACGGCCTTCATTCGTTGCTTCTGTGCATCCGAAGCAATGAACTGGAATGGTGACGAAATACACGCTATATGAAATAGATGTCGATATGAAAACAAAACAATTTCGTTATTTTGTATAGATAAACAAATTGTAAAATTGTAAGTCCTTTCCGTTGCATTCGTAATTTCGGATCCTTTTCGGATCATTTCTGATTACGTATTTTCGTATCGTTTCTGGGCCGTTTTGGTTCCGTTGCTGATTTCGTATCGTTTCGAGTCCATTTCGGATCTTTTTTTGTTATTTTCGTTTTGGGTGTGTTTTTTTGTGATTTGTGTGTTCTAGAATCATCTTTGGGGGTTGGATTACTACGTGCATAGTCCAATCAGCTACTTCCTTTTCTGCTGAAGGCTGGCACAGACACGCACTGTCACTGCATGTGCCAGCAATGCATAAATAGTGCATTCCTCTTGGGTGTACCTTATTGTTTATTGCTGAGAAGAGAAAAGACAGCACTGGCGGAGCCTGCCTGTACTCCAGGAGCCTAGAGAGAGACCACGTTTTGCAGTGACTGAAGATAGATCTCTTGTATTGGACTGACTGTGAGAAAGTAAGTACTAGTGTACTCTACTATCTTTTTAATTTCTGCTGGCCACATTTTTTACAAAAATATTCCATACTTGTTTATTTTATTCATGATTTTTCTTTTAGGTTAGACTTTTGAGTGCCACAGCTTGGCACTGATCTTTTCTTTCATTGTCTACTGTCTACACTCTTAAGCTGGATAGATACATGGGCTGTCTGTGGTGTGGTGTGCTGCTCCTCATGCTTGCTCAGTGTGTACAGTGTTTTTCCATCTCCCACGCTCAGCAGCACGTTGCATCCCTGTGTCCAGGGCCGGACTGGGAATAAAAAGCAGCCCTGGAATGTTTTTTTTTTTAGACCACCCCTATATTGTGATAAGTGCAAAGGAAGAGGGGACTAACGGCAAAAGATAAAAAAGCAAAACCATCTGTCACAGCAGCCCATGGTCTCAGGTATTTGGTTGGGAACAACAGCGGTGTGTTCCCATTACAAACAGTACTCTTATAATAGTTAGACTCTCAGCTATTAAATATATATGTATACACACACACTGAATGTTACTTAGAATAATGGGGTAATTTGATCTATTTATATCAGATATACAAATAGCAGGAAGGAAAGAAAGACAGATAGCTAGAAAGGCAGATGGATGGATGTATAGATAGATGGACAGAGGGAGGGATGGATAGCTAGAAAGACAGAGGGAAGGGTGGATAGCTAGATGGACAAAGGGAGGGATGGATAGCTAGAAAAACAGATGGAGGGATGGATAACTAGTAGTGATGCAACGAAATGAGAATTTGGGCCAAAAAAACAAAAATGCAGGATGTGCTCAGCCGAAAATAACTTTTTACCTTAAAACGTTTTCGAAACAGTTGATTTTTTGGCATATGTTCCTTAGTGTCAGTGTGTGAGGGAGAACATTGCAGTGGAAGAGTCTGACACACCAGTCCGACCCTCAACCAGAGAGGGTTGAGGGGGACACTTAAATATTATATATCCACTCTCCACTGTGCTTCTCCCCAGCTCAGCCACGGGGATCCTGGCAGGGAGGGCAGGGCCACGGCAGCAGTCTTCGCCACCAGGCCAGGATCCTGCGGCCTCCTCTAGTGATACGGGGCACTGCGCTCTCCTCAAAGGGCAAGCCGCAGCTAGAAGAGGGCGCCGTGACTTCCGGTGTTCCGTCGAGAATGTAATAGCGTTGGATTGTGTAAAGAGTATGATCGTGCATGCCTCACATTCAAACACTATGACGCGGGTACTGTTCTCAAAGGAACAGTGGCCTTCCCTGCAGAGAGGTGTGCCTGCATGGTATCTATTTCACATGTGCTGCTGCTGCTATCTCCTCCCATCAGAGCATCCTTTACCTGTAGGGCAGCTTGGTCAGCAGGGTGTTAACCTCTGCCCTGCTGGAAAGCCTATCTAACCCTGTCAATACCAAAGGACCAACTTATCCAGTAGGCGATGAAAGGTATTTTAATATGGTAGTTATTCAATTATTTGTAATTGAGATACGTGCCATATATCAATATGCATTAGTGTGAAATTCCCCCCCTCCCATTTTGAGTGTCAAATTGTATATGTCTTTTTCTTGCATAGGATGTGGCTGGTGGAATTTAGCCGATTTCCTGTCTGTGCAGGAAAGGGTGTGTGGACAGTGTAAGCTAGAGAAAAGCCATCTCTGAATCATATGTAGTAATCTTTGTCTCACTGTTTGTTAAACTCTGACGTAGAAATGTATCTGTATGCTGATTGGCTGTAAGTTCTTTGAAATCTAATAAAACAGTCTGTCTTAGGCTGGGGTCAGACCAGTGCACTTTTAACGTGCGTTCTGGTGCACTTAATTACAGCCGCACTAGCAGCAAATGATGGGCAATGACGGCCAATATACGAAGTACGGTCGCACGAAAGTCCGGCTGCGCAACGCAAGTGGAAAATGAACGCATTTTTTCGAGAACGCAGAACCTCTAGTACGGACGTACAGAGTGCACTGCGTCCGCTAGAGGTGTGTGTGTGTGTGTGAGATTTGGAGACGTCAGACCCTGCTCGTGTCCGGCCAACATAACGTCCAGACACCCAAAGTTTCCTGGTTTGGATCCGTAAAAAATCACGCACAAAAATGCGCATCGTATGACCGTTTTCGCGTATTCCGTGAAAAAATACGTCAATGCGTTCGGACGCACTTTTTTACGTTCGCGTGTAAAAATGCTTTCGTTTGACCCTAGCCTAAGAAAGGATATTTAGACATGACCTGACGCTGCATTGCTTTGTGGCTGATTTTAGTGTCTCTCGCCATGGTGCAGCGCAGCATAGCGCAGCATCTTATTTCAATTTTGATATATAAGAAGAAACTTGAAAAAAGGTTTATGGCATTCCTAAATATATGGTAATTATATTAGGGAATTTGTTATTGTTTATTTAAAATTTAAATTTAACAGGCAGCGCTGAGTTACTTCCCCGGCATCACAAGTATCTGCGCAGTTTATTCTGCAAAAGTCATTTTATTAAATAACATTTTAAACCAAAGTAACCTCTACTTAAAGCCAGTAGAGTGCATGTGGTGTCCTTGCACACCAACAGGTTAAAACATAACTTTTATTAAAGGGATACTCCAGGCAATATGACCACCTCAGCTTTTTAACGTGGTCATATTGCCTGAAGTATCCCATTTTTTCCCCCAGCCTTCTACCTTTTCCCAATCGGCTGATATTGCTGACAGAAGCGGTGGACTTTACTCCGCCCTCCCAGCTGTCAATCAGCCGATCGGGTTTCAAGGTCCCCGCGTTTTGGAACTCTCGGCAAAGCTGGGATGTCATCGCGCTAGAAGCGAGATGACGTCCCACCACTCTGGCAGAGTCGGGGGAACGCGCAGGAGAAGGAGCTGGAGCTGCTGCCGTCTCCTCCTCCTTCTCTTCCGCCTAAGTTTTTAGACGAGCAGGCGGGGTGAACTTCAGCTCACCTCGCCGCTCGTGAACGTGCGCTGCTCCGCGCATGCGCGGTTGAATGAGCTGATTGGCTGGTTTACGTGATAGGCGCGCATGCGCGCTTTGCACGTAAACCTTAAGCCAAGTTCCAACTTTAACACGACGGGAGCGGAAGAGGAGGGAGGTGAGTAAAAAAAAAAAAATGCCGTTGGAAAAGTGTAATTTTTAGGGTAAGTATAACATTAAAAAAAATATATATATGTACTGAATGACTAGTTAGGGCAATAGGTTTAATATAAAGTAAAAAAAAGGGGGTGATTTTCAGCTTGGAGTGTTCCTTTAATGATAAATAAAAAAATCCTAGAGAAAAAAGACAAGAAAATTAATTTGACACCACGTACTAGTCATAACTGACCATTAAAATAATGACCATACATAAATCAAAGGAATGCTAACCATAGATTGCAAAACAATAACCACCAGGAACACACAACAATCCAAATATATACACTTTTGTAGATTATGTCAATGACACGTTTGCTCAAAAAACCATGTTCCTTTGCTCTGAGTTTGCAGGGAAAAAAAAATCACTCAGAGGAGCAATCCAGGTTAAATATCTATAACAGAGTTAGCTGACTGGTATATATAATTTCAGATTTGGTAGGTTCCCTAGCTCACACACCCCCTTTTAGTCACATTTTATAATTGATATAGTTTGTTAGCGGGGGGGGGGGGGGAGAAACACACACTCTCACTCTGTCAGCAAAGGGGGAGAAACACACTCTCACTCTATCAGCGGGGGGGGGGGGAGAGAAACACACACTCTCACTCTGTCAACAGGGGTGGGAGAGACACACATACTCTCACTCTGTCCCTGTGGTGAGGTTTACATCTCTGCCCCTGTGCTTGCAGGAGTTGTAAGCACAGATGTACCGGCAGCCCGAGACTCTGCACGTACAGACACTGAGTTGAAGGCAAGGCAGCCCACAGGACGGAGGAGGCGGCAGCTGGAGGAGACCTGGGACCTCTGGCACTGTGACCACTGACCTGGCTGCCGATTTGAATTGCATTCCCTGACAAGCAGGGGGAGTCAGTGACCGCCCCTCCCCCACACGGGTGACTAATTTCTCTGCACCAGATTAGTAGATGTATAAAGAGATTGGGGAATGACTCTAAAAAGAGACAAATACACAAATAATGGTGCAGTATATCAAGACTGTTGTAGTTTAAAGAGGCCCATCTTTAAGGATTGCACTCACAAGATAGATCAATGATATAGGCACATCAATAAATGTTGCAGCGTTACAGCTCAGCCGGACTGGATACCCCGCCGTCACAGGAAAATAATAACGCCAGGCTCGTTCCAATAGCAGTGAAGATTTAATCAGCAACAAAAGATAAATATCCAACGCGTTTCGTCTATGTAAAGTATAGACCTCATCAGGGAAAATAAAACATTATAATGACACATCTCTAACAAAACATTTAAAAAGTGTCCCAAATGATCAGGAGTCTCCGCAATCAGGTGTTGAGGTCCACCCCTCCACATCCGGAACGCAATCCTCTCAGACCGGAAGTGGCGTAGCTCCACATCCAGAAGACGGCATCTCAAAACCGGATATGACGTAGCGGGACATCGGGACAATTTCTTTAGCGTGTGTAAGAGCGGAGGTGTTTAAAGATCCTCCGAACGGCAGCTCTCGCACGGACTTGCGGGAGATGCAGTCCATCTAAAGCATAAACAAAAAACAAAGAACCCCCCTTTTCTTCTAACTCTCGGGAGTACTTAGAATATATATATATATATATATATATATATATATATACAGTGTTCAAAATTATTCAACCCCCAATGCTGTAAAGGGTTTTAGGGAATTTAGTGTACATTTGTAATTGTATTCAGAATGAAATCCTACAAGGACTTTTTAAAGAACCATATGCAACTAAAATGACATCAATTGGTTTTGTAATACAGTAGTAAATGTTTCTTTTGTGAATTCTTCATTGACACAATTATTCAACCCCTTAAAAAGACTACCACTCTGAAGAACAGAGGTTCATTCAAGTGTTTTCAATCAGGTATTGAAAACACCTGTGGATGTCACGGAGCAGCAATAAAGCATAATAAGCACCAATTAGGCAGCTTTAAAATGACTGTGATACTCAGCTCCTTCTAGACATTTACTGGTGTGGTTACAAACATGGTGAAGTCAAGAGAATGGTCCAGGAAGACAAGAGAAGAGGTGATTACTCTTCACAGGAAGGGCAATGGCTATAAGAAGATTGCAAAGATGTTAAACATACCAAGAGAGACCATAGGAAGCATCATTCGCAAATTCAAGGCAAAGGGCACTGTTGAAACGCTACCTGGTCGTGGCAGAAAGAAGATGCTGACTTCGACTGCTGTGCGCTACCTGAAGCGTAGAGTGGAGAAAAGTCCCCGTGTGACTGCTGAGGAACTGAGAAAAGATTTGTCAGATGTGGGTACTGAAGTTTCAGCTCAGACAATACGGCGCACACTGCGTAATGAAGGCCTCCATGCCAGAACTCCCAGGCGCACCCCCTTGCTGTCTCCAAAGAATAAGAAGAGTCGACTGCAGTATGCCAAAAGTCATGTGGACAAACCACAGAAGTTTTGGGATAGTGTTCTGTGGACTGATGAAACAAAATTAGAACTGTTCGGGCCCATGGATCAATGCTATGTTTGGAGGAGGAAGAACAAGGCCTATGAAGAAAAGAACACCTTGCCTACTGTGAAGCATGGCGGGGGGTCAATCATGCTTTGGGGCTGTTTTGCTTCTGCAGGTACAGGGAAGCTTCAGCGTGTGCAAGGTACCATGAATTCTCTTCAGTACCAGGAGATATTGGATGACAATGTGATGCAGTCCGTCACAAACCTGAGGCTTGGGAGACGTTGGACCTTTCAACAGGACAATGATCCCAAGCATTCCTCCAAGTCCACTAGAGCATGGTTGCAGATTAAAGGCTGGAACATTTTGGAGTGGCCATCGCAGTCACCAGACTTAAATCTGATTGAGAACCTCTGGTGGGACTTAAAGAAAGCAGTTGCAGTGCGCAAGCCTAAGAATGTGACTGAACTGGAGGCTTTTGCCCATGACGAATGGGCGAAGATACCCCTAGATCGCTGCAAGATATTTGTGTCAAGCTATGCTTCACGTTTAAAAGCTGTTATAACTGTAAAAGGATGTTGTACTAAGTACTAAGATTGAATGTCACTTGGGGGTTGAATAAAACTGATAATGATGTGAGCACAGAAAAGACATTTGTGGTTATTTCATTATAAATGTTATGTTATATTTGTCTGACCTACACGTGCCTCTTTGATTTAATTGTAAGCAAGATGACTGAATGATCAAAATCAATGTCAAACTGGCCAAAACACTCAATTTCAGTGGGGGTTGAATAATTTTGAACACAACTGTATATATATATATATACACACTCGTGGCAGGGGTTAAAAAAAAAACAAAAAAACAATATATCTATTGTTTGTTTGTTTTTTACCCCTGCCGGGAGTATTTATATATATATACATTTTTTATTGCCGATTAAATCTTCACTGCTATTGGAACGAGCCTGGCGTGGTTATTTTCCTGTGACGGCGGGGTATCCAGTCCGGCTGAGCTGTAACGCTGCAACATTTATTGATGTGCCTATATCACTGATATATCTTGTGAGTGCAATCCTTAAAGAAAGGCCTCTTTAAACTACAACAGTCTTGATATACTGCACCATTATTTGTGTATTTGTCGCTTTTTAGAGTCATTCCCCAATCTCTTTATACATTTTTCTGCATCAGCGCCAGTAGGAGGAGACGCTGGGGGAGGTGAACTCTAAAGCTAAGCCTAATTACACCTTGTGGGATCTCACGATTGTATGTGTGCACCAGACTAGTATAGTCTAGGTGATCCTTGTTGTGCCTACCTGTAATCTGACACATGGTGGTACTGGCTGGGCCCCTTTGATCTGCAGCCCTCTGACAGAACACCAGCAGCAGGGCCAGGGTGCGACTCAGAATGAGAGGCGATCTCACCTTCCCACGGCTCCTGTAAGTCACTGCCTCTTCCAGGACTTGTGCATCACACAGACCACCCAGGAAGCTGCGTGCAGCCCCTGGAGACATGTGACGCCGAGTCCTGCGGCCTAAAAAAAACCCCACACAGAACAGCCACTATAAAACGGCCCCAGCGGCCGAATAAATTAAGCAGCCTACCGGGATATATCCTGGTATCCTAGTAGGTGAGTCCGGCCCTGCCTGCCTGCCTCACTGAGTGTAGGGGGGAGATGTAAAAAATTCCATCTTCATATCCCTCCCAGCACCAACAGTGATGCTCTGCAGTCCGCACTCTCTGGTTTTTTTTTTTGGGGGGGGGGGTCAGACTCATAACAGGAGGTCTGATCTGAGTAGGTTACAGGGGCGGACTGGGCGCGGGGGAAGTCAACCGGGCCGCCGCAATGCAGCGGACAGCTAAGTGCTGCAGCGTGCCTCCCAGATTCAAAACATGAGCTGGGAAAGGCATGCTGTATTGGCGCCACCCCCTGCTTCACCATGTGATGCTTAGCCAGCCATAGAGAATACAGAAGAGGAAGGGCCTGCAGATGCAGACGGAGTCAGCCAGCCTGCGTGAAGGAGCAGCCAGTGGAGGAGCTCTAACACTGTGCACATCAGACAGAGGCCGGCAGAAACCCAATGATTGGCCCACTGTCTGATGAACAACTACCTCCTCCTCTGTATTGTCTGTCCCTGCACTCAGGATGGATGAGAGGGGGAAAAATAAATTGAGGGGCCTGTCTGTTGTATGGGGACAATAAATTGAGGAGCCTGCCTGCTGTATGGGGACAATAAATTGAGAGCACTGCCTGCTGTATGGGGACAATAAATTGAGGAACCAGTCTGCTGTATGCGGACAATAAATTGAGGGGCCTGCCTGCCTGCTGTATGGGGACAATAAATTGAGGGGCCTGCCTGCTCTATGGGGACAATAAATTGAGGATCTGGCCTGCCTGCTCTATGGGTACAATAAATTGAGGAGCCTGCCTGCTGTATGGGGACAATAAATTGAGGAGCCTGCCTGCTGTATGGGGACAATAAATTGAGGAGCCAGCCTGCTGTATGGGGACAATAAATTGAGGAGCCTGCCTGCTGTATGGGGTCAATAAATTGAGGAGCATGCAGGCTGTATGGGGGACAATATATAGAGGAGCCTGCCTGCTGTATGGGAACAATAAATTGAGGAGCATGCCTGCTGTATGGGGGACAATAAATTGAGGAGCCAGCCTGCTGTATGGGGACAATAAATTGAGGGGCATGCCTGCTGTATGGGGGACAATAAATTGAGGAGCCAGCCTGCTGTATGGGGACAATTAATTGAGGAGCTGGCCTGTCTGCTGTATGGGGACAATAAATTGAGGAGCCTGTCTGCTGTATGGGGACAATAAAATGAGGAGCCTGCCTGCTGTATGGGGACAATAAATTGAGGAGCCCACATGCTGTATGGGGACAATAAGTTGAGGAGCCAGCCTGCTGTATGGGGACAATAAATTGAGGAGCCAACCTGCTGTATGGGGTCAATAAATTGAGGAGCCTGCCTTCTGTGGGAACAATAAATTAAGGCTCCTGCCTGCTGTATGGGGACAATAAATTGAGGGGCCTGCCTGCTGTATGGGGACAATAAATTGAGGAGCCTGCCTGCTGTATGGGGACAATAAATTGAGGAGCCTGTCTGCTGTATGGGGACAATAAATTGAGGAGCCAGCCTGCTGTATGGGGACAATAAATTGAGGGGACTCTCTGCCTGCTGTATGGGGACAATAAATTGAGGAGCCAGCCTGCCTGCTGTATGGGGACAATAAATTGAGGAGCCTGCCTGCTGTATGGGGACAATAAATTGAGGAGCCAGCCTGCTGTATGGGGACAATGAATTGAGGGGCCTGCCTGCTCTATGGGGACAATAAATTGAGGATCTGGCCTGCCTGCTGTATGGGTACAATAAATTGAGGAGCCTGCCTGCTGTATGGGGACAATAAATTGAGGAGCCTGCCTGCTGTATGGGGACAATAAATTGAGGAGCCAGCCTGCTGTATGGGGACAATAAATTGAGAAGCCAGCCTGCTGTATGGGGTCAATAAATTGAGGAGCCTGCCTTCTGTGGGGACAATAAATTGAGGAGCATGCCTGCTGTATGGGGTCAATAAATTGAGGAGCATGTCTGCTGTATGGGGGACAATAAATAGAGGAGCCTGCCTGCTGTATGGGAACAATAAATTGAGGAGCATGCCTGCTGTATGGGGGACAATAAATTGAGGAGCATGCCTGCTGTATGGGGACAATAAATTGAGGGGCATGCCTGCTGTATGGGGGACAATAAATTGAGGAGCCAGCCTGCTGTATGGGGACAATAAATTGAGGAGCCTGTCTGCTGTATGGGGACAATAAATTGAGGAGCCTGTCTGCTGTATGGGGACAATAAATTGAGGAGCCTGCCTGCTGTATGGGGACAATAAATTGAGGAGCCCACATGCTGTATGGGGACAATAAATTGAGGAGCCTGTCTGCTGTATGGGGACAATAAATTGAGGAGCCAGCCTGCTGTATGGGGACAATAAATAGAGGAGCCCGCCTGTTGTATGGGGACAGTAAGTTGAGGAGCCAGCCTGCTGTATGGGGACAATAAATTGAGGAGCCAGCCTGCTGTATGGGGACAATAAATTGAGGAGCCTGCCTGCTGTATGGGGTCAATAAATTGAGGAGCCTGCCTGCTGTATGGGGTCAATAAATTGAGGAGCATGCCTGCTGTATGGGGGACAATAAATAGAGGAGCCTGCCTGCTGTATGGGAACAATAAATTGAGGAGCATGCCTGCTGTATGGGGGACAATAAATTGAGGAGCCAGCCTGCTGTATGGGGACAATAAATTGAGGAGCCAGCCTGCTGTATGGGGACAATAAATTGAGGAGCTGGCCTGTCTGCTGTATGGGGACAATAAATTGAGGAGCCTGCCTGCTGTATGGGGACAATAAATTGAGGAGCCCACATGCTGTATGGGGACAATAAATTGAGGAGCCAGCCTGCTGTATGGGGACAATAAATAGAGGAGCCCGCCTGTTGTATGGGGACAATAAGTTGAGGAGCCAGCCTGCTGTATGGGGACAATAAATTGAGGAGCCAACCTGCTGTATGGGGTCAATAAATTGAGGAGCCTGCCTTCTGTGGGGACAATAAATTAAGGCGCCTGCCTGCTGTATTGGGACAATAAATTGAGGGGCCTGTCTGCTGTATGGGGACAATAAATTGAGGAGCCAGCCTGCTGTATGGGGACAATAAATTGAGGGGACTCTCTGCCTGCTGTATGGGGACAATAAATTGAGGAGCCTGCCTGCTGTATGGGGACAATAAATTGAGGAGCCTGCCTGCTGTATGGGGACAATAAATTGAGGAGCCAGTCTGCTGTATGGGGACAATAAATTGAGGAGCCAGCCTGCTGTATGGTGTCAATAAATTGAGGAGCCTGCCTTCTGTGGGGACAATAAATTGAGGAGCCAGCCTGCTGTATGGGGTCAATAAATTGAGGAGCCTGCCTGCTGTATGTGGTCAATAAATTGAGGAGCCTGCCTTCTGTGGGGACAATAAATTGAGGAGCCAGCCTGCTGTATGGGGACAATAAATTGAGGAGCCAGGCTGCTGTATGGGGACAATAAATTGAGGAGCCAACCTGCTGTATGGGGTCAATAAATTGAGGAGCCTGCCTTCTGTGGGAACAATAAATTAAGGCGCCTGCCTGCTGTATGGGGACAATAAATTGAGGGGCCTGCCTGCCTGCTGTATGGGGACAATAAATTGAGGGGCCTGCCTGCTCTATGGGGACAATAAATTGAGGAGCCTGCCTGCTGTATGGGGACAATAAATTGAGGAGCCTGTCTGCTGTATGGGGACAATAAATTGAGGAGCCAGCCTGCTCTATGGGGACAATAAATTGAGGAGCCTGCCTGCTCTATGGGGTCAATAAATTGAGGAGCCAGCCTGCTGTATGGGGACAATAAATTGAGGAGCCCACATGCTGTATGGGGACAATAAATTGAGGAGCCTGTCTGCTGTATGGGGACAATAAATTGAGGAGCCCACATGCTGTATGGGGACAATAAATTGAGGAGCCTGTCTGCTGTATGGGGACAATAAATAGAGGAGCTTGCCTGCTGTATGGGGACAATAAATTGAGGAGCCAACCTGCTGTATGGGGTCAATAAATTGAGGAACCTGCCTTCTGTGGGGACAATAAATTAAGGCGCCTGCCTGCTGTATGGGGACAATAAATTGAGGGGCCTGCCTGCCTGCTGTATGGGGACAATAAATTGAGGGGCCTGCCTGCTGTATGGGGACAATAAATTGAGGAGCCTGCCTGCTCTATGGGGACAATAAATTGAGGAGCCAGCCTGCTCTATGGGGTCAATAAATTGAGGAGCCTGCCTGCTCTATGGGGACAATAAATTGAGGAGCCAGCCTGCTGTATGGGGACAATAAATTGAGGAGCCAGCCTGCTGTATGGGGACAATAAATTGAGGAGCCAGCCTGCTGTATGGGGTCAATAAATAGAGGAGCCTGCCTTCTGTGGGGACAATAAATTGAGGAGCCAGCCTGCTGTATGGGGACAATAAATCGAGGAGCCTGCCTGCTGTATGGGGACAATAAATTGAGGGGGCCTGCCTGCTGTCTGGGGGCAATAAATTGAGGGGCCTGTCTGCTGTGGGGTTGTAAAAAATAAATAAATAATGGAATGGGCCCAATGTTATTTATTACAAAATTTGCTTCCCGTGTATGTTTTTATTTAAACAAGGGCCCGAGTTGCTGCACTATGGGCCTCTCGGTTGTACTTGCCCCCTGGGCCAAAAGTTGCCAGTCAGCCCCTGGTGGGTTATATTATTCTATCAATATGAATGTGTAAGTAATAATGTATATATAACGTATTTATTTATATACTTTGAGGTTTAAGTGTGGATACTGGATATATTTGATTTTATTATTTAAATATTATGTATCTGAGGTATCTGAGTGTGACTGTTAAGTTTGTGTGTACTGTTAATCTGTCACAGTAGAATAATTATTATTTATAATAAAAGTGAGATTTGCTATGGGGAGGCTTCCAGTTTATATTATAAATAATAATTGCACATCCCAGCAATTCACTGAATTTCTTGGATGTGCAACTGCAAATGTCTTGTGCAATTCTTCTAACCTACTCTATTATCTAATAATATATAACCTGTGTTACTTGGTGGTATAACGAACTAAATAATATATATATTTATATCATTAATAATTTCAGCGTGTGGTAAGGTAACGGACGACGTTGCATCTGCATCATTCCCTACTCAGTCTCTCGATATACACACATAGTGCTCCCCTCTTCATATAGAGAGAAGAGGACACAGGTGTGTGCTATGAAAAATAGGGTTACTTTTTTTCTATTTCATACCACTTCAGATTAAATTAATAAAATAAATACATTAAAATTTTCTATTTGGCATCATGTATGTCTTTATGTATGACAATTGTATTGTTGTATGAATATAAAAATAATAATAATAAAAAGCTTTCATATGTAATGGTACTGCAGCGCAGTTCTTTTTAGAGCAGAGAAAAAAAAAGACCTTTTGCAATTTTGTTTTTCTTTTCACATTACGTGCTGTTTGTGTTTGGCAACATTAGAAAAACTCCGTTCTGGCGGCATTCACAATGACATGACACCAAATGCACCTCCGTTGCACAGGTAAAGAGAATAGATATTATACAAGGTACAAATTGTTTTTTTAGTAGTGGTTGCTTTGCCTTGTTGGGTGTGTTTTTGGACCTATGTACAGTTGTGTTCAAAATTATTCAACCCCCAATGCTGTAAAGGGTTTTAGGGAATTTAGTGTACATTTGTAATTGTATTCAGAATGAAATCCTACAAGGACTTTTTAAAGAACCATATGCAACTAAAATGACATCAATTGGTTTTGTAATACAGTAGTAAATGTTTCTTTTGTGAATTCTTCATTGACACAATTATTCAACCCCTTAAAGACTACCACTCTGAAGAACAGAGGTTCATTCAAGTGTTTTCAATCAGGTATTGAAAACACCTGTGGATGTCACAGAGCAGCAATAAAGCATAATAAGCACCAATTAGGCAGCTTTAAAATGACTGTGATACTCAGCTCCTTCTAGACATTTACTGGTGTGGTTACAAACATGGTGAAGTCAAGAGAATGGTCCAGGAAGACAAGAGAAGAGGTGATTACTCTTCACAGGAAGGGCAATGGCTATAAGAAGATTGCAAAGATGTTAAACATACCAAGAGAGACCATAGGAAGCATCATTCGCAAATTCAAGGCAAAGGGCACTGTTGAAACGCTACCTGGTCGTGGCAGAAAGAAGATGCTGACTTCGACTGCTGTGCGCTACCTGAAGCGTAGAGTGGAGAAAAGTCCCCGTGTGACTGCTGAGGAACTGAGAAAAGATTTATTTGTCAGATGTGGGTACTGAAGTTTCAGCTCAGACAATACGGCGCACACTGCGTAATGAAGGCCTCCATGCCAGAACTCCCAGGCGCACCCCCTTGCTGTCTCCAAAGAATAAGAAGAGTCGACTGCAGTATGCCAAAAGTCATGTGGACAAACCACAGAAGTTTTGGGATAGTGTTCTGTGGACTGATGAAACAAAATTAGAACTGTTTGGGCCCATGGATCAACGCTATGTTTGGAGGAGGAAGAACAAGGCCTATGAAGGAAAGAACACCTTGCCTACTGTGAAGCATGGCGGGGGGTCAATCATGCTTTGGGGCTGTTTTGCTTCTGCAGGTACAGGGAAGCTTCAGCGTGTGCAAGGTACCATGAATTCTCTTCAGTACCAGGAGATATTGGATGACAATGTGATGCAGTCCGTCACAAACCTGAGGCTTGGGAGACGTTGGACCTTTCAAAAGGACAATGATCCCAAGCATACCTCCAAGTCCACTAGAGCATGGTTGCAGATTAAAGGCTGGAACATTTTGGAGTGGCCATCGCAGTCACCTGACTTAAATCCGATTGAGAACCTCTGGTGGGACTTAAAGAAAGCAGTTGCAGTGCGCAAGCCTAAGAATGTGACTGAACTGGAGGCTTTTGCCCATGACGAATGGGCAAAGATACCCGTAGATCGCTGCAAGACACTTGTGTCAAGCTATGCTTCACGTTTAAAAGCTGTTATAACTGTAAAAGGATGTTGTACTAAGTACTAAGATTGAATGTCACTTGGGGGTTGAATAAAACTGATAATGATGTGAGCACAGAAAAGACATTTGTGGTTATTTCATTATAAATGTTATGTTATATTTGTCTGACCTACACGTGCCTCTTTGATTTAATTGTAAGCAAGATGACTGAATGATCAAAATCAATGTCAAGCTGGCCAAAACACTCAATTTCAGTGGGGGTTGAATAATTTTGAACACAACTGTATATACAAAATCAAATTACAAAATATTTATAGCTTTATTTTTTATTTGTTTAGAACATAATAATCAACAATATCGTCATCATGGACTCAAGCCCTCATCGTGTTAGTGGTACAACTAGCAGCAGTGGTGACACGACAACATTAACAACAAGTACGGTCCCATCATCTACTAGTTCTTCTCGCAGGACTCCTGCTGTTTCAAAGGGCAGTAAAAAGAACAAGCTTGGAAGTCCTCTTGCTGTCACTGTGTCTCAAGCTCTGCCAATTAAAACCCGAGGGAAAACCAGCAGAACATCAGGCAGTTGTTGTAGTCTTAGTCAGCTAAAGCCACTCTCCAAACAGAAAAATAGTGAAACTACTACATCATCATCATCATCCTTTACTGGCAGGGAGACTGAGCTTGAGAGTGACAGGTATTTATCTCAGACATGAAAGACAGCGATTCTATGTCAGCAGTTTAAAGAACTTCTGCCAAGAACAACCAGCACAATAACCAGCGCCAGTTGTTGACTCACTACTACCCCTGCTATAGCTGGTACTGCTACATCAACAACAAATGTGATGACACCAAAGATGTTTTATAGAGGCGCGGCAGTACCTGTGAAGGGTTTTGCAAGTCAGCATTCATTTAAGCAGCCCAAGACTGAGCTTCTGCAATATCAGGAGGAACTTTCTTTAGCTCAATCACAAAGTGCCACCAACACCACCGCCAGTAGAGCTGCTGTTGATATAACCCAAGAGGGAGATACTGGTTGTCACAGACCTCCGCAAGTCTGCATGTCCTGCTCTCCAGACACCCCTCGCTGCGGTCAGCCCGGCTACTGGGAACACGGTCCTCAGCGCCTTGAGCAGCTTGACCCGCTTGCTTCTGCCTGCTGGGAGACCCGGGCTGGCTGGTAGGGATCTGTGCCAGTGCTGGGCCGAAGATACAGCATCTTCTTAGGGTCTGCAGGCTTTCGCTCTCCTGACCTGTAGCCCCGATGTTAGGTCAGTCTTTCAGATGGCCACTCCATGCCTTCTGAGGATGATTGTGGGTACCCTGAATGTGACAGTAACGGCCGAGGCTCCATGCTGTGCAGGGGAAGAGAACAGACAGGAGAGGAGCAGCACAGCTTCAGCAGCTTTGTGCCCAGACACAGACCTCTGTGTGATCTGGCTCTATTTCTCACTGGCAAGGTGGAGAAGGGGCAGTGGGTGCAGCCTGCTCTTCTATCACTCTTCTCCACAAGCTGGCAAACTGGAAATTTGGGGGGGGGGGCCTTGCAGCAGCATGTAACTGTAACAGCTCCTCCACTCAGATGCACAGAATCAGATCACTCCTGTTTTTTTTTTTTTTACGCGCACGAACGCTTCCAGCACACTTGACACAGACCACCCGGAAGCTGAGTGCAGATGCTGGGAAGATGTGAAAGCACATCTCTCCCAGCGTTCAGGTCAGTTAGTCCCTGCTTGCAGCGCCCCCGACTGGCGCCTGGGGGCATCTGCCCCCCCTCGCTAGGCCAATGTGGCAGGAGGGCACTGCCGGAAGCTCCACAGCTGTGCTACACCAGCAGAACATATGCCATAGAGTTCACTGTTTTATTAGACTAGAGAGGTGCCCTCTCCCAATGGTGCCCTAGACATTTGCCTAATTTGCTTAATAGATGCACCGGCTCTAGGTCTTATTCAGGCCAGTTGCAAATAAATTTGTTTACTGCAAATTAATTAGTAATGTGCCTCAAAATGTATTCCTACACATACAGTACATTAGTCATGATAGTCGATGTCCTTTGAGCAGCTGAAGCTACGAGTTCAGCCTCCTTGTTAAAAACGTACAGGTAACTTGAGCACTAAGGCTAGGGTCAGACGAAAGCAGTTTTAACGTGCGTTTAGACGCACAAAATCACGGGCGTGCTAGCAGCAAATGACGTCCAATGCCGGGGAACACATGAAGTACGGCCGCACGAAAGTTCGTCCACGCAACGCAAGTGGCAAACGAACGCATTTTTTCTAGAACGTCAAACCTCTAGTACGGACGTACAGAGTGCGCTGCGTCCGCTAGAGGCGTGTGTGCGTGATTGGGAGACGTCAGACGCTGCTAATGTCCGGCCAACATAACGTCCAGACACAAAAAGTGTTTTATTGATGATCCGTACAAAATCACGGACGAAAAGGCGTGACCGCTATCGCGTATTCCGTGAAAAAATGGGTCCATTTGTTCGAATGCACTTTTTCACAGACAACGCGAAAAATGCGTTAGTCTGACCCTAGCCTAAAAAGTGGCTGTAGGAGTTAGATAAACCCTTTGAAATGTCAAATATGGTGGATCCAATGCAGCACTGACTTCACCATACCAAAATGAAGGGGGGGGGGTAGTGTTCTGTATGTTACTTTGTATTTGGGTGTTGGTTATGGAGTTATGAAGGGATTTAAATAAGTTTACTAAAAATCCTAAGAGACCTGGTTTCTGCCAGTGGCTTTATGGAAAAATACATGGTAGTGACAGGGTTAATGATGAATTTTTGATTCCTCTTTAGGTTAACTCCAAAACGCATCAAGACATGAAATAGCACCTTTATATACTGTCATGTTGTTGTGTTTTCATGCCTATATTTAATGAAACAATGAAATTTAAGGTCAGCAACTTGTTGACATTTATGTTGTGACACTCACTGAGGCAGCTTCTGTTTGTGAATTTAAACCCAGTGTCCACCGTGACTGTCTGCTTCCGTCAGACTAAAGACTCGTCGTCTTCCTTTCCTGCCAGACCTTACTAGAGGAAATGAGGTGATAGATCATAGGAATGCAAGCAGAAGAAAGAATACAAAAAAAAGGAATGAACACATACAAACAATTAACAGTGCTAAACAAAGACAATAAAGCAGAACAAAATGCATGCCATAAAATTGGTAACTATGGTAACAATTTGATAGAGCAATAAAATCATACGCTGAAGTTCAGGCCCTAACTTCCAGCTGTTAACCTGTAAAATTTATTCACCAACTGCAACTTGTGCAAGAACCACCTGGAAAGCCTCCATTGTCTATTAGACTACAACTACTTTTAAAATCATTGTTCAGTACAGGCACTTTAAAACAATCTCTAAAACCTGGATTTTGCAGTTAAGAGGTTGAAAAGAATTAAAAATTTAAAAGCGATACTAAGCAGTGACGCTACCACCAAAACCTGATATGTCCTTATTTGTTTATTTTATATTGCTAATGTCTTACATGTACTTTGTTTTTCTTATGCATGATTAGTTAAGAAAATATATTACATGTAATATAATGTGCATCCATTTCGTGAGGTTTTGTATTGTAAACTGTAAAAGACCCCACAGTCTCTTTGCAGCACTTATGTATGTATGCAAATTACTTCACCAGGTGTTTGGAAGTCCATTATCACACGTTAACCAATGCAACACAATATATTCCCTGCAGCCTTGACTAAACAGTCCCTTCCACACCCTATTGCCTCTTAACTCCTGTTTTGCCATACAATTTAGTAAATGTTGCATGATGGGAAAAATACACAAAATGGATGCACGAGATAAAAAACATTCTTTTTATATGCAAGAAATTGAGAGAAAAAAAATCTAATTTGGCGAAACGCGTTTCAGAGTTTTACCCTTTTACCCCTTTAGGGTTTTATCAAGGATTTTAGTTTATTGTGCAATAAAATATTCCATATAGCGCATCAATAATATATAGTGATAAAATATGATCACACAAAAAAACCCCCGTCAATCTCGATATATAAAAACGTTTGTGTCTCTCGCTGCAGGTGGCGGTCGCAATGCGCATGCACGACGAAAAAAAACGCCGGCATGCGCGAGTGAGGTGCGTGAGTGAAGGAGAAAAGAAAAGCTGAGCCGTTGGAGAGGCGCGCGCAAAGTGCCTCTCCCTCTCTCACCTCCTCACTGCTCAGTGTCTGCCATTCTCCAGCCCAGCCATCCCCATAAGTATCTGCCTGCCAGTGCAGCTTCGCACCGGCCCCACACGTGGTGCATCATCCACGTGATGCACAGCGTGCTGTGCACACACTGAAGGGGAGGGCACAGTCGAGAGGCATGTCAGACAGTCGGAGCCTGCTGAGTGTGGACGCCAGCCTGCCTGCCAGTGCCTGCGCCCCTCCAAACTGTGGAGGAGGGAGGCAGGAGCAGGAGGGAGACAGTGGGGAAGCCAGCCGCCCAGACCGGCCTGGGCCAGAGAAGCAGTTTGGAAGACTGTCTCAAGTTGATGGTAAGAGGCAGCGGCCCTGTAAGCCCATATACATATATCATGGGGTCTGTTGTGAGTTTACAATCTAAAGAGGTCCTGTTCCAGTGAGCATACAATCTAAGGGGGCCTGTTCCTGTGAGTTTAAAATCTAAGAGGGTCCTGTTACCGTGAGCATACAATCTAAGAAGGTCCTTTTCCAGTGAGATTACAATCTAAGAGGGGCCTGTTCCCGTGAGTTTACAATCTAATACATAGCATTACGCTTGGTCAATGCTTTGAAATCGCTCTCCGCCTCCAAATCTCTCAACAGACCCATAGTGGAATCTATAGTTTCTATTATTTCTTGAGACGGGGCCGTTTTGTTGCGAGTGTCTAGGTCTTGTAATTTAGTAAGTAGGTCTAGTCTGCGTGATATATATTGCTTCCTAAGATGAGTCGCCCATTTTATACATTCCCCTCTTATTACAGCCTTATGGGCTTACCAGATAGTAAGGCGGTTGGCATCAGGCGTCACATTTTCTTTAAAATAGCTATACAGGCAGCCTTAGATAACTATTCGCGCCGGTTCATGAAGTAAAAGGTCATCTCGAAGTCGCCAAGGAGGCGTGGTATAAGTCTGATAAGCGTCGCCTAATGTCAATATCACTGGAGAATGGTCAGACCAAGTGAGGGGCAGTATAGCGCAGTCTATTGTGTATGGAAGGGCTGATCCTGATATCAGAAAATAATCTATTCTTGAGTAGCTATTGTGGACTCTGGATCGAAATGTATAATCCCGTTCGGTGGGGTGTAGGAGACGCCACGCATCATAAAGATTATATCTATGTAACAATTGGCGAAATCTCTGGGAAGAGGTCCCATGCTGACTACATGTAACCACGGACGAACGGTCTTTTAAGGGATCTAGTCCCATGTTCAAGTCTCCACAGATTACCAGAGTGCCCGATTGAATATCTGTTACCTTTTGCAAGACCTGGGACAGAAACTGAGATTGGGCAGCGTTGGGAGCATAAATTGACACCAGAGTATGAACCTGGTCATGTTTGATAGCATTGGAAAGGTCATACTCTGGCCCTTCCAGTGATACAACACATGACCCTGTAGCTGCTATGGAGTTGGAGATACAGGGGTCCAAATGCCCATCAATGCAGATAAAGGGTTATTCAGAGAGAGGTGAAAAGCAGGAGAATGACTGGAGAATGGAAAATTCTAGGTCAAAATAGCTTATTTGGAAAGTGAGATGAATGGGAGAATTTTTCTGGCTTGGCTATTTTGACCTAAAAGTTTCCATTCTCCAGTCATTCTCCTGCTTTTCACCTCTCTCTGAATAACCCTGTATGTTATCCTTTCTCTGGGCCTATTCTAAGGCATGGGCCTGGAGCTGCTGCTCCATCAGCCCCCATGTTAATCCGGTCCTGTTGGGAGGGTATTTCTCCAGAAGGAGCACAAGAAGAGGGGATGCTATAAAAAGAGGCATCCCCTTGCGTGGGGGATTGAGACAAAAAGGAAAAAAAAATGTTTTGTAGCGTTAGGAGCACCTGTCACAGATCGTCTACCATTCCACGGATTGGAAATAGAAAGCTCCCCAGGTTGCCCTGGGAATGAAAAAAATTGGGGCAGTGTCCCTTTTGAATTCGAAAAATTGGCAGGTTCCAGTCCAGTTAGAAAGTGCCCCAGGTGGTCCTGGGACTGTAAGAATTTGGCCAGTGTTCCTTTTTTTGAGAGAAAAATTGGCAGGTGCCAGTCCAGGCAGGAAGCGCCCCAGGTTACCCTGGGACTGAAAAATGTTTTTTGGGGCAGTGCCTCTCTTTAAATTGAAAAATTGGCAGGTGCCAGTCCAGGTAGAAAGCGCCCCAGGTGGTCCTGGGACTGTAAAAATTAGGGCAGTGTCCCTTTTTTAGAGAGAAAAATTGTCAGGTGCCAGTCCAGGCAGGAAGCGCCCCAGATTAGAAACAATATTAGTGTAGCGCTCCCATATTACCCTGGGACTGAAAAAAAACATTTTTTTTTCATTTTTTTTTTTAAAATTGAAAAAGTGGCAGGTGCCAGTTTAGTTAGAAAGCACCCCAGGTTGCCCTGGGACTGTAAAAATTAGGGCAGTGTCCCAGGTTAGTTCAGAAAATTGCCAGAAACGTTCCCGGTTGACAATTGGCTGAGCGAGACAGCCACACATTTGGTTCAATGCAGTGGGCAGCTAAGGGGGAGTCCTGGAAATGGCAAAAAGCAAGGGGGTTCACTCACCCCCTAAACAAGCATGTCCCAGGTAGAAGAAAAGCAGCCCTTATAAGTCCACCATGTCGGCGGAGGCCTGGCGTGGCAAGATGGCAGGCGGCTACCTGTAAGGGCCGTGCAGTAATCCGGGCCTTGAGCGGTCACGTGGTGTAGGGCTCCACCGGCCGATTCTACCTTTAGGATAGAGTACGTGTCAGACTGCGGGAGGACCACGGGTGGGCGAGAAATAGTCCTGTGGTTCCAAACAGGTCCCAGCCTGTAACGGCTGGGACGGGCAGCCTCAGCTAGGCCTGGTGACTCCGGGATCAGCGCTGCGTCACCGGGAACTGGAAAGGAGTCGTCCGGTGGGAGCAGCCAGCAGTTGAGTTGGCTCAGGAACCCAATAACTCGATGGGGGGTCCAAGTCACCCACCAGCAGGTAAATCGGAGCAGAAGAGTACGAAGCTCAGCTAAAAGCGGTCATATTCAAGGCCCGCCTCCCGGAAGTCCCGTTCTTCCTGTTTTTGAGAGACATTGAAGACGAAAGTACGAGCATCAATGCATTAAGGGGGACCACATTGACTTTAGGAGTAATACTTGTCCTTATACACTGGATTTTTAGACGTGATTGATTCACAGACTTATACACTGTCGAACCAACGAGTGGTTATGTTTACGGACAATAAGCACCATTGCACTTTATAGATAATTGACTGTTTTTTGTGTGTTACTTTTTCACTATATATTATTGATACGCTATATGAAATATTTTCTTCCAGGATTTACTTTGGCACAAATTTTGTTTTTTTTATTTGAGCATATAGTTTCCATTTTAAGGCGGCATCATACTACTTAACAGTATTATCACTTGAACATTTGCACTATACCTTCCTCCATTATTGTTATTTGTCCAAATAGAATCATTATTTGGGCGCCTGCACTACTATAAGGATTTTCCATCTTTTATTTTATTGTATATGTTTTTCCAATATACCCTTATTTTTATAAATCCCTTCTGTTTGGGTTTATTTATACCACAAACCAGAGATAGATTTACCATCCATACATCCAGGATTTTCCATTCCAGAGCTGCATTAAGGAAGCATCGGTCCAGAGGATTATCCTGCTTGAGTTTAGTGAGCATGGTGTCATCCTACTAATTGGCACGAAGCACATATACAGAGCCAATTATTCAACAGGTTCTGTAACACGTGAGTGACCCATTTTGAAATGTATTCTTATTTACTGTATTTAAGCCATATTACACTATTATGGTTGTTTCTTTCCTTTTTTTGAGGTTTGATGAATGCTGGGACAACTCAGCATATACGTATTTTTTGTTTATTTTACTATTTGCATACTGAACACACGGTTATTTAATCTATTTCACACAAGTCCCTTATATATAGCAGCATCTGTTTTAAATGATTTAAATTCTGCCAGGCGCTCGTTAGATTGTCAGAAAACTTGTTTTAAAAAAATAAAACAGTAGCATCTGCTTTATAATAATTTTTTGCAATGGACAAAAAATAATTTAGCTACAGCTTATGTTAGTGATCGTTTATACAAAGGATGGTGCAGCGCCACACAACATGCATCCACCACCACGGCACCCAGATAGCCAATAACAGGATATAGTGGTTTCCCCTATACCAATACACACAAAATATGTAATAAATAACCAGAATCGGCGCAAATATTGCTCTCTGGGGTCCTGGGATCTCGCATATACATAGGAGAAATAATAGACAATAATAGTGCAACACAGTAGGTATAAAAATATGGGAACATATATAATTGATATCCCACTCACAAATAAAGAGCCTAAGCACTGGCTCTGAGTGGGTCCAGACGTTTGGGTAGATTGCCTTCAGATTTCTCAGGTGACCCCCACCTTATTGAGGATATTCTATCCAAGATCATGCAGTAGGAAACAAAAAGGAAAGAACTCCTTGTGCAGATCTGCGAAAATCACGATATAATATACTGGAGGTTTCGTACGCACATTTTGAGGAGCTCACATAGCTCATGGATATATGCCCATGGGTTTTTTCAGATGAGGAAACCCAAAAGAAAACCGCCAAGGATCCAAAAGATGGCACAGCGGAAACAGGATTGAAGATAAAAAATAATAAAATTAATTTAAAACATAGCTAAAACAAACTGCCAGAACGCGTTTCGCCGCATGAAATAACGGCTTCATCAGCTGGTACAGTTGTGCTGGACTTGTAGGTCCTTATATAGTGTCCATAAGTATTCTAATTGTCCCCATATGTCCTGTTCGCTGCCTTGATTGGTACTTCCGCTTTTTGATTAGGTCTTCTAGCATAGGGCATCGCCATTTTGCGCATGCATGGTCCATTTCCGCGTTCCACTGCATTCCAAATGCAGTTACTTTACTTCCGGTTAGCGTTTTTGGCCGCAAAAGTGAAAGTCAATGTAAGATTTCTGATATCAACGGAGATTCAGCTTCAGAGGCCTCACTTTCCAGTGTATCTCGAATCAAGGGATACACATATTTAAAATACAAAAAGATTTCTATTACATAATATAGTAGTGCATCTCGCCGGATCTCCTGCCAACTTAAACCTATAATTTGCATAAATGATGTACGTGCTCCCATCATAAACCAAAATGCTAGTAGAAGATGTATGGACTATGACTTCTTCGTAGAACAATATACATTGCCATAGTCTAAATCTATTAACCTCCCTGGCGGTATTCCCGAGTGTGACTCAGGGTTAAATTTCACTACTGTGAACGGTAACCCCGAGCCACACTCGGCTGGATGCATACTCACCTCCTCCTGGCTCCCTCGCTGTCCCCCACAGTGTGATCACGGCGAGCTGCTTCCTGGAAGGCTCCCTGCGAGTCACACGGTGCAGGGTGGGCGGGACCAGCAGCAAATTTATAAACAATTCAGGAACAATTCAGTACAGGATAAGAAATAGACCATATATCCTCTTACCCTTGTTTTCAGACAGATTTCAGTGTTTTTTGTTGTATTTTATTGAATATCATTTATTTGCATTATTTTGGATAATTATTTTTGGGATAATAAATTATTATGTCGTGTTTCAAACTTTATCGGACTCAGTGTATTTACTATTTTATTTATTTATTTATAAAGGATTTTACCAGTAAGGACTCTTGATTGCACGGATTTCAGTGCGTGATTCCTAATTATTACAGGCTAACTATGTACAAAAACACGTTTCCTTTAAAAAAAAATTGAGACCGCCAGGGAGGTTAAAGTGCATTCATACTGTTAAACTCCACTATTAGAAAATACTTAGCGAATCAGTAGTTACAAAGTATGTGATAGTGGAATATGACTTCCTAGTGTAGTGACTGAAAATACCATTAATCCTTTTAATAATAATGGTATAAAATAAATCCTGAAAAAGATGAATAATGTATATGTGTAAAAATTACTACTGTAGTATAGGCCATACTGTATATATTAAAAAATATAATCTATGAAAAAATAAAATGTGCATGAATTCAATGTATGTGAAAGTGTGGAAACTACACTTTTTTTTATTTTTATTATTTTTCCCCCTTCCTTTAGTAACAAAAAAGTGATAAATAGCCATTGTTAGCCTTTTGAGATCCTGAGAGATGCACAACAGTGTGTATCCATTCACAAGAAATGAACAACCTCAAAGTCGTTATTTAACCCATTAGGTGCCATAGTGCCCATTTCATAGATGCTTTGCATCTCTTGTCCCAATCTGCTGATGATATCTTCATCTGCTCTGTATATTTTTTTAATGGCCATAAACTTTAGCCCCATCAGAGAACCTCCATGTTTAAGTTTAAAATGTAATGAAACAGAGTGTTTCTCATATAGCTTCCTTATATTCCGCACCTGTTTAGAAATTCTTACGTTGAGGGCTCTTTTTGTGCGTCCAATGTATTGGAGGCCACAGGGGCACTCCAAAAGGTATATCACGCTCTTTGAGCAACAATTCAGAACTTCTTTCATTTGTATCTTTTGATCGCTCTTTCTATTAGTGTATTCTATTCTACAGTTTTTCTTGTTACCAGTCGACCTACAGGCCGAACATTGTCCGCAGACATAGAAACCATTTTTTAGGTTAAATTTATTTGAACCTCTTTTCTTATTTTTTGGTTTACTGTGTACCAGATTCATTTTCAAATTCTTAACCCCTCTATATACTACTCTGGGTTGTTCCCCCAGTATACTATTTAAATCCTGGTCTTTCCGGAGGACATGCCAATGTTTCTTAATTATTTTTTTCATGTTTTTAGCTTTGGTGTTATAATCGCAAATAAACAGGACTTCCCCTTCTTTTGTGCTTCTTTTAGGTTTATATTGGAGTAAACTTCCTCGATCTTCCTGTTTGAGTTGGTCAATAATTGTATCCAACTCTAAAGCATTATACCCCTTCTCTATGAAATTCTCCTTTAACTGATTTGCCTGTTGCTCAAAAATGTTGAGATCCGAACAATTCCTCCTCAAACGCATGAATTGCCCCCTTGGGACTCCCTTAAGCCAAGATGGATTGTGGCAACTTGTGGTACTTATATAAGTGTTCGTGTCGACCTCCTTGAAAAAAGTTTTACATTTAATTAAACCTTCACTGATATATTTTTCCAGGTCGAGAAAAGTCACCTTTTCTTTACTCCATTTTCTATCCAATGTTATGCCCCAAACTTGATTGTCGAGACTGTCCAAGAAGGTGATCAAGTCTTCCTCACCACCTCTCCAGACAAAGAACACGTCATCAATATAACATTTGTAAACAGGGATATTATGCACCCAGCTATGCGAACCATAGACAAACTGGGATTCCCAGCCTGCCATGTATAGGTTCGCATAGCTGGGCGCAAATATAGTGCCCATTGCCGTACCATTCTTCTGTAAGAAGAAATCATCTCCAAACTTCAAATAATTATTCTTTAAGATGAAGTGTATACTCTCCATGATGAAGTCTACCTGTATATCATCTATTTTTTTGAATTACTTATTATTTCCTTAACTGTTTGCATACCCATAGCATGAGGTATATTGCTATATAATGCGTTAACATCACATGTAACCATTATATATTCTTCCTTCCATTTTATTTCATTTAACGTTTGTAGCATATTACCGTATTTTTCGCTTCATAAGACGCACCTGACCATAAGATGCACCTAGTTTTTAGAGGAGGAAAACAGGAAAATAAATATTCTGAAATCAAATAGTGTAATAATGGATATTGCCCCAGCTCCTCTCATGCCCCAGCTCATGGATACTGCCCCCAGCTCATGGATATACTGCCCCAGCTCATGGATACTGTCCCCCAGCTCATGGATACTGTCCCCCAGCTCATGATACTGTCCCCCAGCTCATGGATACTGCCCCCAGTTCATGGATACTGTCCCCCAGCTCATGGATATGCCCCCAGCTCATGGATACTGTCCCCAGCTCATGGATACTGTCCCCCAGCTCATGGATACTGCCCCCAGCTCATGGATACTGTCCCCCAGCTCATGGATACTGTCCCCCAGCTTATGGATATGCCCCCCAGTTTATGGATATGCCCCAGCACATGGATTTGCCCCCCAACTTATGGATATGCCCCCCAGCTCATGGATATGCCCCCCAGCTCATGGATATGCCCCCCAGCTCATGGATATGCCCCAGCACATGGATTTGCCCCCCAACTTATGGATATTGCCCCAGCACATGGGTAATGCCCCAGCTCGCTCATGGATGTGCCCCAGCTCGCTCATGGATGTGCCCCAGCTCGCTCATGGATGTGCCCCAGCTCGCTCATGGATGTGCCCCAGCTCGCTCATGGATGTGCCCCAGCAGCTCATGGATATGCCTCAGCTCACCTGTCGCCGACGCGTTAGGCTCCCTCTGAGCGTGCGTCCGGTGGCAGGAAGCTTGGGCACTCGCCTGGGGGAGCCACGTGACCGCGATCTCGCGGTCACGTGGCTCCCCCAGGCGAGTGCCCAAGCTTCCTGCTGCGGACGCACGCTCAGAGGGAGCCTAACGCGGCGGCGACAGGTGAGCTGAGGCATATCATGGGGCATTCGCTCCATAAGACGCACCCACTTTTCCCCCCACTTTTTGGGGGGAGAAAAGTGCGTCTTATGGAGCGAAAAATACGGTAATAGTATCTTTTAAGTACGATGGTGTCTCCCTAACGATCGGCTGAAGGAGGATATACACATATTCAGATAGACAACTTGTGAGGCCTCTGAAGCTGAATCTCCATTGATATCAGACATCTTACATTGACTTTCACTTTTGTGGCCAAAAACGCTAACCGGAAGTAAAGTAACTGCGTTTGGAATGCAGTGGAACGCGGAAATGGACCACGCATGCGCAAAATGGCGGTGCCCTACGCTAGAAGATCTAATCAAAAAGCAGAAGTACCAATCAAGGCAGCGAACAGGACATATGGGGACAATTAGAATACTTATGGACACTATAAGGACCTACAAGTCCAGCACAACTGTACCAGCTGATGAAGCCGTTATTTCATGTGGCGAAACGCGTTCTGGCAGTTTGTTTTAGCTATGTTTTAAATAAATTTTCTTATTTTTTATCTTCAATCCAGTTTCCGCTGTGCCAGCTTTTGGATCCTTGGCGGTTTTCTTTTGGGTTTCCTCATCTGAAAAAACCCATGGGCATATATCCATGAGCTATGTGAGCTCCTCAAAATGTGAGTATGAAACCTCCAGTATATTATATCGTGATTTTCGCAGATCTGCACAAGGAGTTCTTTCCTTTTTGTTTCCTACTGCAAGATCTTGGATAGAATATCCTCAATAAGGTGGGGGTCACCTGAGAAATCTGAAGGCAATCTACCCAAACGTCTGGACCCACTCAGAGCCAGTGCTTGGGCTCTTTATTTGTGAGTGGGATATCAATTATATATATTCCCATATTTTTATACCTATTGTGTTGCACTATTATTGTCTATTATTTCTCCTATGTATATGCGAGATCCCAGGACCCCAGAGAGCAATATTTGCACCGATTCAGGTTATTTATTCCATATGTTAGTGATAGTGTTCCATTAAGTACAGAAAATAGCTTGTGGTGTTCACAGACGAAACTCTAAACATTAATGTGTGCAATATTATACTATAATCGACCCAGGTTGCTCCTTTGTGTGAATCATAAATGTAACATATGTAATTTGGAGATCAATAGTGATATTCATTGATCTTTGTGGTCAGACAATTACCCCATTTTTAATGCTTTGCATAAACATGCATTTAAATATGCAACATTATATAGTATACAAAAATTAAAGAAAAATGGAAACAATTACAACAAGAGGGGGAAACCCAACAATTCAATACATATCTAGATTGTAAGTTCCCATGGGAATAGGGTCCTCATATCCTCATGTATCTGCTGGCAGGAATACGGACCTGTCTCCTGTATATATTGTAGAATTGTCCTGTCTTTACCCATTACACCTTGTACAGCGCTGCGGAATGTGTTGGCGCTTAATAAATAATAATAATAATAAAATAATAATAAGTAAACACAAATTCTTAGTTTATTTGAAAATTATAGCAAAAACCACACAAAGAATTAAAACACAAAAAAATGTAATTGGGTATTCCGGTATACTTATATAATAACCAATTGGTGAAGTTAATATGACTTGGTGTTCAAAAAAAAAATTTTTTATACATCGTCCTTAGGCCGATCATCAAGAAAAAGCCCTTTTGGTAAAAAGATTCTTAAAGAACCTCACAGATTCAAATTGTTTCAAAATCCCCATTCGGGGTAAGCAGCTGAAATAATACAGAATACTACAGATGATTATTGCATCTATAGTCTCAGCCTGCTATATCAAGCAATTAAGTATCCATAGTGTCTTAACCAGATTTAAAACGTTCACTGCTCATTTAACAATTGTGTCAATTTGAGAAAATAGATCACCTGCATACATAGCAACAAGTTCGTATAATGAAAAGAGGCTGCCGCTTTCTTAGTGCTGATCACAACGGTACACTGATAGTGATCTCTTATTCAGCTTTATAAATCACAGCAGTATAGATATAAGGTGGGCAAACCAGCACACTCTACAGAATGTTTTTTAATTGCTGAGGTCACATATAAGCTCTCATTTCCCTATATCAAGGTGGATTTAGGCACAGCTGGTTGCTGGTAATATGTATAAGACATATCAAAATGCCCTTTTAATTAATGTGATATTACTTTACAAGATAAGCAAAGAAAGTAAGAAAGTATTAGAATGATCGGCAACTTTGATACTGGCTGGTAGGAAATTCGCCAAATCTGCAAATGTTTCTGGCCTTTACTTACTCAAGTCCCCACCTCCGAAACGTATTAACTAAACATGCATCTATAACATCACGTCGCTGTTTGAATATTGGTGACCAAGTGGTCCACAGCCATTTTTCCACAGTAAAATCTTCAAAATGTGCAATAATCATCTGTAGTATTCTGTATTATTTCAGCTGCTTACCCCGAATGGGGATTTTGCAACAACTTGAATCTGTGAGGTTCTTTAAGAATCTTTTTACCAAAAGGGCTTTTTCTTGATGATCGGCCTAAGGACGATGTATAATTTTTTTTTTTTTTTTTTAATAACACCAAGTCATATTAGCTTCACCAATTGGTTATTATATAAGTATACCGGAGTACCCAATTACATTTTTTTGTGTTTTAATTCTTTGTGTGTTTTTTCCTATAATTTTCAAATAAACTAAGAATTTGTGTTTACATATATATTATATAGTGCATAAACTCATCTTTTAAAGTACCACCACCTGGAGATGGACAGATCTGGAAGAGGGTAAACCACTAAGACATCATCAATTCTGGTCCCTTACATCCAAGAACAGCATAAATACGCACAAGGTTATTCAGAGAGAGATCAAAACCAGAAGAATTGCTAAGAGAATGAACAATCTAGACCAAATAGCCGATTTGGAAAGTGAGATAAATGGGAGAATTTTTCTGGTTTGGCTATTTTAACCTAGAATTTTCACTTCTGCAGCCATTCTCCTGGTTTTCACCTCTGATAGTTCATCGGGCAGTGTGTGGGATCTCTTAAGGCCAGAGAAGGAGGTAATAGTAGTCAAGTCGGGAGAGAATAGCTTGGATGAGCATTTTAGAAGAGTCCTGATTAAGAAAGGGGCGAATGCGTGTAATGTTTTAAGGTGGAAGTGAAGTGAGATCAAGCTGAAAGATGATTGCTACTATGAGCCAGGCAGCCATCTTGTTCAGAATATTGGTTCACCAGTAAATAGAATAGATTTTTATTAGATGTGCAAAGCAGAGCTTACATAGAATTCCAAGAATGTGTGGTAGATTAGAAAGCTAGCAATAAAACCAGGCAGAATCCGGCCGGCTCTTGGCACGGAGAGACAGGAAGATAAATGAATGGGGCAAGGTCACTGAGACGAGCAGAGAAACAAAGAGATCATAGAGAACAGACCAGGCCCCAAGCTATCTCAATAAACATAGCCTATAGGGAGGGCGGCGCTGCCCTGAGAAAGACAGCACAACAAATCACAGACTGTCAAACTAACGTGAAGTGTATCAATTTATAGTTAAATGTGGAATTCCTTTTGTACTAACGATGGGAGGTATTAACCCACGTGGGGTGGAATAAAGTGTCATTGGGAGGTGGGCTAATTGGGATGTACCTAATTACGTATTTTTGGGTATAAGATCCCTTGCACGGGTGAAAGGGGGGGCTCACTCTTTGCGATTCAATCCTGTGTGGGCACTTGTGTGACGACACAATAAAGTTTGCCTTTCCTGAAGAGACTCGTGTTCTGACAATCCTTACTTGTGCCCGGTCCGGCGCCGTCTTGAAAGTGAATCTGTTTTTGTCCGCCTACAGAAGTAGCAAGATTTGGTTAGTGACTGAATGTGAGGTGTGAAGGAGAGATCAGAGTCGGTGAGGACACAGAGGAAACAAGCCTGTGAGGTAGAAGTAATGGTGGCACCATTCACCTAAAGGAAAATGGGAGCAGGAATTTTGGCTTTAGAGGGAGGGAAGACAAGAAGTTTAGTTTTAGAGAGGTTGACCTTTAGGAAACAGGAAGTCATCCAATCAGAGACAGCTGATAAGAGGAGAGAGATCGGGGGAGGAAAGGTAGATTTGGGTGTCGGAATCCTCATCTCTTCCTATGGATTCCAATATCATCTCTATACAGACAAGTAAGACGGTATAGATTGAGAAGAGTAGGGGGCAGAGAACAGAGCCTTGAGGTACCCCAACAGAGAGGAACTGGGGGTGAAGAGGCAACCAGTGAAGTAGGTGCTGAAGGAGTGAAGAGAGAGATAGGAAGAGAACCAGGAGATAGAGGTTTCACTGAAGCCACACTGACGCAGTGTGAGGAGCAGGAGAGAGTGGTCAACTGTGTCAAATGCCACATAAAGGTCAAAAAGAATAAGCAGGGAAAAGCGACATTTGGTTTTAGCAGTACTCAAATGGTGTACGGCTTGAAAGAGAAAAATTACGTGGAAAGGCTTAATGATCTTAACATGTATAGCTTGGAAGAAAGACGAGACAGAGGAGATAGAATATAAAAATTTAAATACATAAAGGAAATCAACAAGGTAGAGACAGGGAGTATATTTTAAAGGAAACAAAGTAGCAAAACTAGAGAACATAGTATTAAATTAGAGGGGAAAAGGTTTAAAAGTAACATCAGGGGGCGGGGCTAGCGGCCATTGCGAGCAGTTGCATGTAAGCGGAGCTCCGGCAGACCGTGCCACATAAATCAATCCTACGGCGACCTGATGCCCTGCAAATCTGCACTTTCACCCCCGCTGGCTTCCTTAGACCTCCGGGCAACTCCATGGCTCCTCCAAAGTCTCAACGAGCGGAGGAACAGGCGCACTCAGCAAAAAAAGATAAACACCGCGGGTTTAGGAATAAAAATCGTAAATTTTATTGTTGGACATTGCCAAAACACAAAACAGTAAGATCAAGAACATAAATATGTAAGTGCACCAAATACATTAACAATGTGAAATATCAATTGTGGACTCCGCATGGGAGCTGTAAATGACAAGAAAAGTTGGAGCATAATTGCTCCAGATATAAAGGTGAATGGCGTGAGCCTTAATCAAACAACATAATTGTATGCAGCATTGGTAGATGGTTAAACTTCACCAAATGGAAATATTATAAGCACAAATGGTGACCGATTATTTTTATATCAGCGGATGCACAGATAGCTAGAATAAAGGATTGAATTCCAAAAATAACAATACTGTGTCAATAGTAGCCTGCATCCCAGCGCTCATAAAAGCGTAGCAGCAGGGATAAGTATATACACACCGCTATTGAAATAGACCAGAATTAGTTTTGGCAGATACACAGATGACTAGAAATAGTAGAAGGATAAATTCCCAAACTAACAATGCTGTGTCAACAAAAGCCTGCACTCTTGCTCTCACGGATATATTGTTGAAGCAAGGATTAGGAAGTAATTACCGAAATGAGCCCTTATAGGCAATAGAAAATGGTTTATAGAGAGGTAATAACCTTCTAGCCGCCAGAATAAGCCGCCTATCACAGTAAAAATAAATAAATCAGAAGGTTCAAAACCATATAGATACAAAAGTCAGAATTTAAATGACTCACGCCAGGTAAATGTCAAAAGGAAATAAATTTCGGGGCGGAGCCGAGCCGGCAACAGTGATGGTCACTGTGCGAGGGAGCTCCCGTCCTAACCCGCCGAAAAACAGCTCCAACCAGCACTTAAACCAGCCAAAACCTCTATAAAATCAGGTACAATACAGCCCCTGACCATGAAGAGGGCAAATAAAACTAAAAAAGATGCCGAAATTACCGTGGCGCCGATCTTTTCACCTCGGGCCCGGCATGAAGACACCTCCCAAAATGGCGCCGAGTTTGCCTCAGCATGTGCAGACGCCTGCAGAGAGGGGGATTCGGAAGCTTACCCGGCTACCAAGGCTGAAATCCTGGGTCTAAAATCCTTCATCGCCACAGAGCTAGAGAAAACCTCACGCTGTCTCTCTGCTGACATCCAGAAAATAGGTGAGTGGACCGCTAGACTCGAGGACAGATCTGAGCAGATTGTAACTCATTATAATGCACTTGCAGCCCACGCTGACGCTATGGAATCCAGGGTACAATACCTAGAGGAAGCCATTGAAGATCAATCAAACCGCTCCAGACGCAATAACATACGCCTCAGGGGCCTATCTGAGACTGTTCTGGGCGACAAACTACTTTCCACGCTCACAGGCATCGTGCATCGCCTTCTACCAGACCTCCCTCAGGTTAAACTGCTATTTGATTGTATACATAGAACACTGGGCCCTAGACATGACAAGAACGCGCCACCGAGAGACGTGGTGGCGCGATTTCATTACTATTCCACCAAGGAAGCCTTATTGAAAACGACCAGCGATCAGAAAGTAGATTATGATGGCTCCCCACTTTCCTTCTATCAAGATCTATCGCCCACAACCTTGTCGCGCCGCAGGGAGTGGCGAGAGGTAACAGGGATCCTCCGTCAGCATGACATCAAGTACACCTGGGGCTTTCCTTTCAAAATTCTGGTCACCAAGCAAAATCGCACGCATGCATATTCAAACCTTTACCAAGCAAAAAATGTTTTACGCCTCTTTGACCTACCGGTTCCGCGGGCATTGGAGGACTTGAGGCCCCCGCCACCACTTCCTCGCCTGGATCAAGACTAGTCCTCAGCAGCGGATTGACAGTGGATTACCTTGAAAAGGTCTTTCCCTGAAGCCTTGGATGAGGCTTTTATCTCTGGCATGGTATCTTCCCCTTGGATGCTGGGGTCGTCACCCCAGCCCCGGCCTCGCACCGGGACTCTGGACTGCATGCCCAGGGTGCCATGATGCACATGGTAATATTCTATGTTGTTCTATATCATTACAGGATGCTGTTTTTTTTATTTTTTGACAGTTAATATTGCTTCTATGGTTGGAGCTCATGCTCTGTTCTGTTTTAAAAGTTTTCAGACTTGGCGGGCAGACGGTGTACCCTCTGTGCTCTTTTGGTTTCGCACCAGAAGGTCGTCGGCTTCCCTCTTCCTTTCACCTCCTCCCCCACTTTACCTCCCCTCCGGTATACCCGCTCGGTTGGTACTACCCCCTACCCCCATGACTGCCCACCATGGGGTTTCCTGTCCCTTCTCTTTCTTCTTTTCTTCTGAATAATTCTCTTTTCTCTTCAGGCCTTCTTCTCTCTTTCTCCATATGTAGTGCTCTACATTGCACATTGTGACATCGTACTAGGATGGCTCCAGTAAATATACTATCCCTAAATGTCAAAGGCCATAATTCGCCTCGTAAACGCCGCTTATTATTCCGCAAATTAAAACGCAAAGCAGTTGACATTGCTCTATTACAGGAAACTAGGATTCCTAAAATGGCTGCTTTTCGTATATCGGATCCTGCCTATTCTAGAGTCGTTTTATCGTGTGCTACTCCTAAGTGTAATGGGGTGGCGGTATTGATCCGAACCTCTTGTCTCATTACTATTACGGACTCCCACACAGAAGACATACTGTAGGTAGATGTGTCCTGGTATCAGGTACGGTGTCTGGTCAACAGTATACATTCGCTTCGGTCTATGACCCAAATGCACCAGAGGCTGATTTTTGGTACTCTACTCGCTCTTTTATATCATCCCACGCTAAAGGCCATGTTGTTCTGGGGGGGGATTTTAACGCGACACTGTGCCCACCAATAGACAGATCTACCTCACATAATGACCAGACATCTCATCTCCCATCACTACAAGACAAACAATTTTATAACTTCGTACATCACGCGGGCTATATTGACGTGTGGAGGGTCCAACACCCCTCGGTTTAAGACTACACATATTACTCTCCCGTCCATCACACCTATTCTAGAATAGACTGCATATTAACCTCCGCCTCATGTCTTCCCTTAGTCATCTCCTCTTCCATAGGCTCCATAACATGGTCTGACCACGCGGAGGTCTCCCTCCGGGTGCGGCCTTTTGCTCCTGCAACGGGTCGCCGTTGGCCGTTAGACCCATTTCTGCTGGATAAACCGGGTGTGCGTGATTCTGTGAGGGAAACATTACAAGAATATTTCCACCTTAATGACATAGATGATATATCCATGCAGGTACTATGGGCTGCCCATAAACCGGTGATCCGGGGCGCACTACTAAGTTTAGCATCCCACCTGAAAAAACAGAAATTAGCGGACATACAGGACCTTCAACGCCAACTCCGGGAGAGGGAGCTGATCCATAAGACATCCCCCTCTCCTGAGACCTACGCTACCTTATCCCAGGTCAGGCAGGACTTAAATAGGTTATTCCTTGATGATGTAGGATGATTGCTTCTCTGGTCCAAGCGAAGATACTACGAGAGGTCCAATAAAATGGACACCCCTCTTGCTCGCCTTCTTAACCCAAAACCGCACTCACAGAATATGCCCCCCATACAAGACGACATGGGCTCCCAGCTCTCCACCCCGAATGCCATCAGAGACGCCTTCACTCAATACTTTGCATCCATTTATAACCACACCCCGACCCATTCAGCCTCTGATCCCTCTCTGATGGACAGTATCAAGGATTACCTAGCCAGGGCCTCGCTTCCATCTCTGAGCGAAGATCAGGCGGCCACACTGGCTTCTCCCATTACCGAAACAGAAGTTAGTAATGCCCTGAGCTTATTGAAACCTCACAAAGCACCTGGCCCTGACGGCCTCACATACCAGTACTATAAAGCCTTCCCCAAAATCCTGTTCCCTTATTTGCTCCGAATGTTTAATGACCTGATGGAGGGAGGCACCACACCCAGAGAATCCTTACTGGCGTCTATCGTCTTAATACCCAAACCTGATAAAGATCACCGTCTAACTGAAAACTACAGGCCCATCTCACTAATACAGATTTGAAATTATTAGCCAAAATCCTCTCCCTTAGACTAGAACCATTTTTGACCTTTCTTATCCACCCTGACCAGGTCGGCTTTATACCCACTAGACAGGCTTATGAAAACACTAGGAGGGCGGTGTACTTGGTGTGGACAGCTATGGAGACACGACAGCCTTCTCTGTTTCTCTCCTTGGATGCAGAGAAGGCGTTTGACAGAGCGGAGTGGCTCTTCCTGTTCTCCCTCCTGCAACATATCAAATTACAGGGCTCCTTTCTAGCCGCTATTAACGCTTTATACACCTCACCCTCTGCCCAGATTTTACTGCCTGGAGCGGAACCAATCCCTTTTCTGATATCTAATGGTACGAGACAGGGTTGCCCCCTTTCCCCTGCCCTATTCGCCTTGTATTTGGAACCACTTCTCCAACACATACGGATGAACCCAGGGATACGGGGACTCACAGTCCGTTCCGACTCCTTTAAGGTGTCGGTTTATGCTGACGATATCCTCTTGTCCCTGTCCCAGCCCTTGGAGTCTCTGCCGCAATTGTTTAAAACCCTAGATGAATACGCAAGATTGTCAGGCTACAAAATCAATATCAACAAATCGGAAGCCTTCACGGTCCATGTTCCCCCCCACAATAGGACTCTCTCTGCACTAACTTTCCTGTCCGCTTCTCCCCCTCTTCTTTCAAATACCTAGGTGTTATGCTTACTAACGACCCTACCACCCTATATGATGCTAATTATAAGATGTTATGGTCGCAAATAAAGAAGGATTTTGAATGTTGGGATAGGTACCAAATTTCGTGGGTAGGCCGCATTTATAGCGTCAAAATGAATATCTTGCCACGTTTATTATATTTTTTCCAAGCATTGCCTATTGCATTGGACTCTGATGATATACGGGACATACAGAGGGCTATTGACTCCTTTATTTGGCAGGGAAAACGCCATCGAACTGCTCTAGCTACCCTGTACAGGCCGAAAGAGGCGGGGGGCCTGGGACTGCCATGCCTGTTGTCTTATTACTACACTGCACAACTTGCCCAGGTTGTAGCCTGGCACTCCCCTCAGACCTCCCGTCGATGGGTAGACCTGGAAAGGGGTCTCATGTACCCGGATCGTCCCCAGATGTGGATATGGCTTCCTAGAGCTCACCGCCCTTTATTGAAAACCTCAGGTCCAGCCATCATTAACTCTCTCGGACTATGGGACAAATTGGCGACTAAATGCGACCTTACATCTTTTCCGTCTCCGCCAACACCGATCCTGCGGAATCGTGATTTCCTGCCGGGACTCATATCCTCTTCCTCGGAGGGCTGGATGGGCTCCAACATCTCGAGAATCTGCCATCTATATCCCAAGGGACAACTATTACAATCTACGAACCTACCTCATTCTGGATTGTTACATCCCTTCCCTTTACTCCAGATACGAGCATACGCAACTCGCCCGCACATCAAAACTGCAGCACTAACCACACAGTCTTTCTTTGAACGACTATGTCTTCGAGGCTCTTACCCTAGGGGGTTAATCTCTACGATTTATCACCAGCTTACAGTCCTTCTCGACCGGCGAGAACTCCACTAAATTCAAGCTTGGGAAAGAGACTCGGGGGAGACATTGGAGGCTGAAGAATGGGGCGCTATCTGGGACGCTATGAGAAATGTCTTGGTATGCACGGTTCATCAGGAACAATCAAAACTATTTTTCGATGGTACACCACTCCTGTCCAAGTTTCACACATGTCTCAACAGACCCCTGATCTTTGCTGGAGAAGATGTGGACTCCGGGGTACTTACGCCCATATGTGGTGGTTTTGTTCTGAGGTCCAACGATTTTGGGATCAAACAAACACTCTACTACAGGCAGTATTACCGACAGAAACTCCAATGGATCCATGGGCTTACTTGTTGTCCAGGCCCTTACCGGATCTGTCGCGACATGAAAACAAATTGTTGGCCAAGATCACCCTTGCAGTCCACCGCGTTCTCGCGGAACACTGGAACTGCCCGTCGATCCCTCCATTCTCAAAAATTTACTCTAAAATCAGGGATGCCCAACTGATGGATGAACTCACAGCCACTACAAACCACACACTCTCGACCTATTATAAAACATGGACACCATGGATAGAACAGATGGGCTCAGCTTGAATCGGATCTCCCTTTCCTTATACCGTTTTGGGGTTTTGGTTGGCTCTTTTAGCCTTATAGACCGATAATGTTATTATGGATACTGTCGCAATTATCTCTTTCACTACATAATGTCTTCCTTCTCTTTTTTCTATTCTCGCTCTTCTTCACCGCTCTTTTCTGGGTTTGGGCGACCCCTTCTCTCTCCTTCCCCCTCCTCTATCCCTTATTCTTTAAATGTTATACCTATATTTGCTTGATTTATGTATGACAATTAGCTCTTAATAAAAACTACATTTAAAATTTCTAGTCTGTCCCTGCATGCTAATAGTAAACACCGCGGTACACACAAGAAGGAGCCCCACCTTAAATCCACGATATCCACGAGGTCACTGCTATGGTAGGACGCCGCCAGTCCAGATGGGTAGCAATAAAGCTGACAAAGCAGGATCTCAAGTGAAAATAAAGTGTTTTATTCGGGAACAGCAAGCTCCATCAAACAAAAGTGGTGTGACGTTTTGACCCTAAGGTCTTAATCATACATGCACACTGAAGTCAGACATCTTCTTAAATACCTTCTGTTGTCTCCTGTGTTCAATTAACCAATTAATCAGATACTTAATCAGACCATGAGAGAAACAACCTGAGTGTACATAGAAAAAACCTGAGTATACATAGTGATACTGCAGTTTATATCTTTTTTCTATCAGAAATATATAAACAATTCGACGATCGTACTATGTGTGAATAAAGTGAAAACACAGTTAAAAACAAGATGATGAGGGGTACAAAAACATATAAGTTGGCTAATATTCAGATCATGAGAAATATACGATACATAGTTACATAGTTACATAGTTATATAGGCTGAAAAAAGACATGCGTCCATCGGGTTCAGCCTCTCCCACATAACCTACTGCTGTTGATCCAAAAGAAGGCAAAAAACCCAGTCTGAATGCTTGCCAATATGCAACATACTGGGAAAAAATTCCTTCTTGACCCCAGAATGGCAGTCAGATTTCTCCTTGGATCAAGAAGCTTTTACCCACATATTAAATATTATAACCCTTAATATTCTGTGTCTGCAGGAAGTCATCCAGTCGTTTTTTAAAAGTCTGTACAGACTCTGACCCAACCACCTCAACAGGCAGAGAATTCCACAGATTTATTGTTCTCACCGTAAAATAACCCTTCCTATGCTTTAAGCTAAATTTTCTTTCTTCCAGTCTAAATGGATGACCCCTTGTCCTATGTATAGTCCTGTTAATGAATAGGTTATCAGACAATGGTTGATAATGGCCCCGTATATATTTATATAAGGTTATCAGATCCCCTCTAAGGCGCCTTTTCTCTAAACTAAACAGGTTTAAGCTTGTTAGTCTTTCCTCATAACTTAACCCTTCCATCCCCCTTATTAATTTAGTTGCCCGTCTCTGCACTTTTTCTAGCGATATAATATCTTTTTTTAAGACAGGTGCCCAAAATTGCACGGCATATTCAAGGTGCGGCCTGACCATTGATTTATACAGAGGCAAAATTATGTTTTCATCCCGTGAGTGAACTCCCCTTTTATTGCATGCCAGTACTTTGCTGGCCTTGGCGGCTGCTGTTTGACATTGCACATTGTTACTTAGTTTGAAGTCTATGATTATTCCCAAATCCTTCTCCTGCTTGGATTTCCCTAACTCCGTACCATTTAGGGTATACATTGCTTGTGTGTTCTTCACTCCAAAGTGAAGTTCTAAAAACATAGAAAACACATTTTTTTGTATTCTCCACTTTATAACAATTGCCAGCTCAATAATATGAGCACATATATGCATATAGTTACATCAAATCAATACCATATAAAGTATGCTGGAAAAAGAAAAATTTTTTGTAGAAAGAAGAATTTCATGGAACGCAGGGCAGGTCACACCAGGATATCCCTATAGCCGCAGGGGAGACATACTACTGCTGATGGTACTAGGGGCGCACAGATCAAAAGCATACACTAGGATCAAACTATCTATTCAATCCCATGGGCCAAAGGGTATCTAATCTATGTATCCATAATTTTTCTTTACGTTTCAAAAGAGGCGGGTTCTATCGCCCCCCGTCTAAGGGGTGGAACATAATCTATAACTTGAAAGCGCAACTGAGCAACGCTATGAGCGCAAGTGTGGAAATGTTCTGCCACCGGCAGCTCTACACGTTTTATCCTGATAGTGGACTTGTGTTTGCTGATCCTATCCTTAATCCCCTTGGTGGTTTCTCCTACATACAAGAGACCGCAAGGACATTTTAGCACATATATGACAAAAGAAGAGTCACATGTAAAAAATCCATGAATAGGGATTTTCGCCCCCGTATGTGGATGCAGGAGGAATTCACCCTTCATGACAGCATTGCATGAGGCGCAATGCAAGCAAGGGAAAGTGCCTTTTTTCTGTGGTGCCAAAGTGTTTTGTACATTCTTTTTTGTGGAACCAATGTCTGCCTTAATCAGGGAATCCCTCAAATTTTTATTTCTTTTATAAGTGAACATGGGCATCATTTGAAAAAATGGAATATCCCCATAAGCCTTCTGTAAGATCTGCCAATGTCTTTTAATGATTTGATTAATAGACCTGCTCGCTTGATTATACTTGGATACAAATGGGATACGGGATTCCTTACATCTATTATTTTTATTACGTTGAGAAATAATAATAGAACGATCCAAAGATTTAGATCGGAGATATTCTTTATCAAGTAGGTCTTCAGGGTAACCCCTCTCCAAAAATTTCTTAGTCATTTGCTGTAATCTATCCTCTCGTGTATCAGGGTCTGTCACATTCCTAATAACTCTAGTATACTGACTGCGTGGTAGTGATGTAAAGGTGGTTTCTGGGTGAAAACTGCAAAAGTGGAGCAGACTGTTTCTATCAGTGGGCTTAACATATAAATCACTGATAAGATGAACACCTTCAATTTTAAGAGTCAGATCTAGAAAATTAATTTGTAACGATCATAGGCCATAGTAAATTTGATATGGGGATTAACTAGGTTCATATCTTTAAAGAAGATCAGTAGGTCAGTTTCACTGCCCGTCCAGACCCCAAAAATGTCATCAATATACCTCCACCACGTGTGGACACAGTTAATAAAGAGATGGTGTGGATAAAGAAATGAATTCTCAAATGCGTCCATATACAAATTCGCGTATGATGGCGCCATATTAGACCCCATAGTCATGCCCCTAAGTTGTTTATACACTGTATCACCAAATAAAAAAAAGTTGTTATAAAAGAACTAAGGGGGGTGTTTGTGAGGGTCCTGAGAACGAGCAACAGCACAATGGCCTGCTCTACGGTGGGTGCCCGCTCAGGTCTCACAAACAAGGTTTTAGCTTGCTTGTGCCATTACAGGGATGAATTTTCCATATGCAAATCAGCCTGCTCTCACCCAGAAAGGGTGGCCAGTGCTGACTGCCAAGGACTGCCAAGGACTGCCAAAAACACCACCCTTGTTTTTCACTGTAATTGTAAAGGGTCATCCAGACGTGGACCCCTTGCTTGATGTGCCTAGAGGGGTGTCAGCTATACCCTCCTGACGAGGCCCAAGAAGGCCGAAACGATCGTCGGGGGTTTCTGCACCTCTCGTGCAGGGATGACGTCCTTGGCAATCAGCACTGGCCACCCTTTCTGGGTGAGAGCAGGCTGATTTGCATATGGAAAATTCATCCCTGTAATGGCACAAGCAAGATAAAAACCTTGTTTGTGAGACCTGAGCGGGCACCCACCGTAGAGCAGGCCATTGTGCTGTTGCTCGTTCTCAGGACCCTCACAAACACCCCCCTTACTTTTCACTGTAATTGTAAAGGGTCATCCAGACGTGGACCCCTTGCTTGATGTGCCTAGAGGGGTGTCAGCTATACCCTCCTGACGACGCCCAAGAAGGCCGAAACGATCGTCAGGGGTTGCTGCACCTCTCGTGCAGGGATGACGTCCTTGGCAATCAGCACTGGCCACCCTTTCTGGGTGAGAGCAGGCTGATTTGCATATGGAAAATTCATCCCTGTAATGGCACAAGCAAGATAAAAACCTTGTTTGTGAGACCTGAGCGGGCACCCACCGTAGAGCAGGCCATTGTGCTGTTGCTCGTTCTCAGGACCCTCACAAACACCCCCCTTGTTTTTCACTGTAATTGTAAAGGGTCATCCAGACGTGGACCCCTTGCTTGATGTGCCTAGAGGGGTGTCAGCTATACCCTCCTGACGAGGCCCAAGAAGGCCGAAACGATCGTCGGGGGTTGCTGCACCTCTCGTGCAGGGATGACGTCCTTGGCAATCAGCACTGGCCACCCTTTCTGGGTGAGAGCAGGCTGATTTGCATATGGAAAATTCATCCCTGTAATGGCACAAGCAAGCTAAAAACATTGTTTGTGAGACCTGAGCGGGCACCCACTGTAGAGCAGGCCATCGTGCTGTTGCTCGTTCTCAGGACCCTCACAAACACCCCCCTTGTTTTTCACTGTAATTGTAAAGGGTCATCCAGACGTGGACCCCTTGCTTGATGTGCCTAGAGGGGTGTCAGCTATACCCTCCTGACGAGGCCCAAGAAGGCCGAAACGATCGTCGGGGGTTGCTGCACCTCTCGTGCAGGGATGACGTCCTTGGCAATCAGCACTGGCCACCCTTTCTGGGTGAGAGCAGGCTGATTTGCATATGGAAAATTCATCCCTGTAATGGCACAAGCAAGCTAAAAACCTTGTTTGTGAGACCTGAGCGGGCACCCACCGTAGAGCAGGCCATTGTGCTGTTGCTCGTTCTCAGGACCCTCACAAACACCCCCCCCCTTGTTTTTCACTATAAAAGAACTAACTCAACCAATTTCATCAAAAATGAACGGTGTTCATCTGGGAAGGAGGCTTTCACTAGGGCTCCGTGAATGGCCTCCATACCCTCTACATTAGGGATAGACGTGTATAAGCTTGTAACGTCCCACGTAAACAGGATGACTGGACTCCTAAAGGTAAGGTCCGTGATGCGTTTAAGAACATCCATACTGTCCCATAAGAAGGATCTGGTCTGGGTGACTAGGGGCTGGAGAACCCTATCAAGGAAGAACGATATAGGTTGGAGCACGGAATCCGAGCTCGCCACAATAGGTCTCCCTGGAGGGTTCTCCAGACCCTTGTGTATCTTAGGTAATACATAAAACACGGGCAACATAGCGTGTTCCTTTCTCAAATATTTGGATAGATCATCAATGAGATTCTGTCTCACCGCCTCCAAAACCAAAGATTCAATAGATTTCTCTAATTGAAAAACTGCCCCAATATGACTCACAACATATGTGTCCATGTCATTAAGCTGTCTATTTACTTCCCTCACATAGTCAGTGCGATTCATCACCACTAGGGCCCCTCCTTTATCGGCAGGTTTAAACATCAGGTCACTATTCTTTTTCAAAGATTGCAACATCTGCCATTCAATTCTAGTGAAATTAGGATTTTTTTTTATCTCTAAAATTACCCAGAAGACCCAGAAGTTTCACATTCCGAATTTTTTTTTCAAGATCTACAGGCAAGGAAATGGAATCAATGGGAGCAGTGGGACAAAATGAAAGACCCTTTGACAACACCTGATGTTCAATATTAGTAAGCATATAGTCTGAGATATTGACTACTAACAGCGCCGAGTGGCGTTGTACATTTTCGGGTAATAAGTCTTTTTCGTTCGTCCTGGATTCAATCTTGTCCTCATATTTACATCGCCTCCTTCTCCTCCTCCTCCGTCTTGTCTTGGTTGGTCTCTGGCTACAAAAGAAGTGACATTAGAAGTGGACTGTGTAAACAGCTGGTCATCTGATGTATCAAGATCTGTGTCTGTGGACTCCTGGCCTTGGCCCTGATTATTTCTGAAATTCCTCTTCTGAGGGCGAGATCTTTTTTGAAAAGAGTATCGTCCCGGTGCATTTCCAAAGGTGGTGTTATATTGAGTCCATCTATAAACTTGACCCTTTGTATAGTCCTCTACATCTCTCGCGAACTTAACCCGCTTTCCATTCTCTATCTGTATTCGCATCTCGTCCATTTCTTTATTGAGTTGCGCTTGTAATTGTTCTAATGACTCCACAGTAAGCATGCTTTTAAGTTGAATCTCAAGAGCTGCAATCTCGCCTTCCAACGTATCAAGTTCCTTTTTAAGCTGTTCAATAGTCAACAGCATCAAATCAAACGAGCATTTGTTCAAAATCAGTTCAAATTTGTGGCAATACTCGATATTATCAGAGAATAAAGTTGGTCGCAGTCTGATCCACAGACCCCTTGGGATGCGTTTAACTTTAAAGTATTCAGTCAATGTTAGACAGTGCAATCTGCAGCTTACCAGTCTTCCTTTTGATCTTTCCAGTTGCATTTTCACTGTGATCTCACCCGGCTGACATAGGAAACAATCCTGTGTGGCGGTGGTCCCCAAAATGCGGTCCGCATCCTCCATGGTGAATGAAAGTACCCCCTCTGAGGCTGCTGAATGTTCTCCCATCTTTCCTCTAAGTCACGTCTATGAACGATGACTCACGTGGTCCTTCCAAGTTCCGGGTGCGAGGCTCAACAGACCATGTGACAGCGGTTGCGGCTGGTACGTAATGCAAATAGAAAACACCGCGGTACACACAAGGTGTGGCCTGCCCTGCATTCCATGAAATTCTTCTTTCTCCAAGAAATTTTTGTTTTTCCAGCATACTTTATATGGTATTGATTTGATGTAACTATATGCATATATGTGCTCATATTATTGAGCTGGCAATTGTTATAAAGTGGAGAATACTAAAAAATGTGTTTTCTATGTTTTTAAAAAATGTATCGTATATTTCTCATGATCTGAATATTAGCCAACTTATATGTTTTTGTACCCCTCATCATCTTGTTTTTAACTGTGTTTTCACTTTATTCACGCATAGTACTATCGTCGAATTGTTTATATATTTCTGATAGGGATACTGCAGTTTATATCTTTTTTCTATGTATACTCAGGTTGTTTCTCTCATGGTCTGATTAAGTATCTGGTTAATTGAACACAGGAGACAACAGAAGGTATTTAAGAAGATGTCTGACTTCAGTGTGCATGTATGATTAAGACCTTAGGGTCGAAACGTCACACCACTTTTGTTTGATGGGGCTTGCTGTTCCCGAATAAAACACTTTATTTTCACTTGAGATCCTGCTTTTTAATCTTTATTCCTGCATGCTAATAGTCATTTCTATTACGTCCCTGGTCTATTTGAAAAATTGTTACATAATAAAAAAAATTGAAATAAAAAATAAAATAAAACAATATAAAGGGATATATTATTATGGATTAAAAAGGATCACAAAAACGCATTTTCGCCATAGGATTCATCATTTGGAATCCTTTAAAAGAATGGCAGACCCTGCAAAGTGCAAAAAAAAAAGTCTAAGGGAGATCCTTTTCCTGCTGTGGCCTTTATAGTGTCTTTAAACTTACTGCTCATCTGTTGTCAATGATTGCATTATGTGAATTACATCCTGGTTTCAAGGGCAGATCTTTGATCCTCCGGCTCAGTTTTGTTTTGCCTATAAGAACAGTACTAGAACTTTATGAAATTGATCTTTGTCAACCTGAGGTCCCAGCTTAGTTTTGAAGTCAAAAGGATTCCCAACAATCTTGCTCTTTTCTGAGAACATAGAAAGAATCCCCAGTCGGGGATCATCGGCAACAAAGTCATCAGAGACCTTTCATTGAGATAGGAGAAAAGAAAAGTTTAAAATGATAGGAGGGGGAACATAAAAATAGTATAAGGAGGGAAATGGCAAAAGGCCCAAATTATGCTGTACTCGGCACAGTCCCATGGTTTCGGGACCAGAGGAAGGCCGTGGAAGAGGAGAGGCACCAGGGCTGGGTGTGCGGAGGCCGAACTGGGCACCAGACTGCAGTGACTGCTATCATGCCACCCTGAATACACCAAAACGAAGAAAAAAAAATGAAGAGGAGGGACAAAAGAGAAACACAGGTCATCTCAATCAGGGTAGCGCAGCGAAAGGCGGGGGTGAACATAAAAATTAAAAAAAAAAAAAAATCTCTAAATATTTCTCAGCTGGCATGAGAACACATATAGATAAAATATTAAAAGTTCTGCGAGTAAATTAAAAAGAAAAAGTCCACAGAAAAAAGCCAAAAACAGTGCTAAAAACAAAACTGTACACAGCGGGGAAGTTACAGGTGAGGGAGGTCAGTTCAGCAAGGGAGAGTTTCAAAGGGCTTCAGAGGACGGACGGGGAATAAACTTAGCGGGTCAAGGCACGGTCGGGCATAAGACAGCGGGTAAGCAAGACGAACCTCTTCAGTCCGTGTCCCATGGGAATGCGGGGCGGAAGTCCTATACAGGCCCGTCTATTGTGCTCTCAGGCCCCCCCAGGACCAGATCCGCTCCGCGAAGAGCACCTCTCGATGTTCTGGGCACCAGTCCCTTATGAAGGGTCCGGCTACTCGGCAGGTTTCGTGACAAAACGTCTGTGATCAGAGCCACGCTGTGGAAACGAGGTGTGTGCCTCATCCCCTTGGCAGAACGGTCCGCAGCATCAGGGGGTGCTTCATCCCCATCGGGTACCGCCCTAACATGTAGGCTGCAGGTAGTCGACAGGCTTAGCTCAGCAGGGTCATCCGATGGTGGCGGCGCCGTATCCAGTGGTACAGCATCCGCTCTTGCCCTCGCCTTCAGGGCCATCTCCCCCTGGCAGTCCCTCAATGCGGCAAGCATCCGGTGCATAACACCCCTGGTCAGTCCTCTTTGTCCTCCCCCGACAAAATCAGCAAGCAGGCCTCAAGGCCTGAATCCACAGCTCCATCACCTCCGGAAAGGGGGGGGGAGTCGCTGTCCCATCTCCCCGCAGGTCCATCCGCCGCCCTCAGGGAACATTCAGCAACATTGACAGGGAGACGTGGGCCCACCATCTCCACAGTCCTCAACACAGCCTGGGATGGGGCGGTCAGATCCACAAGGTCAGTAGGCATCCGACGCCGGGAAGCAGGCCCCAAGATGGCCTCCGGCACCTCATAACAGTCCAATTCCTCAGCCAGCAGTGGAGTCTCTGGTTCGGAGGGGAGGCTAAACAGGCTCCGAACGGGTTATTATTATTCTTTATTTATAAAGCGCCAGCATATTCCGCAGCGCTGTACAATAGGCACAGTATAGACAGGGTTACAATACATTGAACAACATTTGACAAACAGTACAGGAGGAGATGAGGGCCCTATTCCCGTAGGAACTCACAATCTGGGAGGGTTGGGGTTGGAAACAGGAGGAGAGGACTGTAAGGTGAGAGTGATTGATGGTTGCGTCAGTGAGTTGGGTGGTAGGCTTCCCTAAATAGGAATGTTTTCAGGGAGCGTTTGAAGGAAGAGAAGTTAGGGGAAAGTTTGACAGTACGAGGGATACTTCAGGGTTAACACTGGTGGCCAGCTACACAGGCACCCTTAATCACAAAAATCGGTGCAGATAGACTCAGCTGGGGGTTCTTAAGCAGGAAAGACATGAAGAGCTCCACAAGGACACGTCCGCTCCCCCTCGCAGCCGGCCACGTCCCCTTCCAAAATGATCCTCAGCCTCTGAACCTTCCATCTTCAGCTCCAGCAACTAGTAAGCAGATCCAAGCCATGCTCCTCGAGCTTCGTTCCACAATTCAGGAAGATTTCTGCTCCATTACTGCGTCTCTGCATCAAGAAATCTGTGACATTGGTGAACACCCAGACCTGCTTGAAAATATGTCGGATACTCTGTGCTTGGCGCATAACGAGTTAGTGGATGCGTATAAAGATCTTAAATGGCCCACAACGCTCTTTTACTCAAAGTCACGAACTTGGAGGATCGTTCACGTAGGAACAATATTCGTATTCGTGGTGTTCCAAAATCGATCAAATCTGGCGGCCTGTCGACTTACTTACTTGACTTATTTCGTATTTTGCTGCCTGACGCAGAAGAAACGGCACTACAGTTGGATAGAGCACATCGTGTCCCGAAACCACGTAATCTGGACGCGGCGCTCCCCAGAGATGTATTGACCCGTATTCATTTCTATAGCACTAAAGATTCCTTGACGGCGGCTATGCGGAAAACTCTGAATCTTCCTGCTAATAACGCTGGCATTTCCTTTTTCCCGGATTTATTGTCAGCTACGATGCAGCGGCTGTCATGCGCTGATTCCGGGGCGGTAGGTGCGAGCCAATATGCAATAAATACTAGTAAACCAGATATATTTATATATAAGGATTTATTGAGAAAAGGCACAAAAAGGGATTGGCCGGAGGCAACAACAGAATCTAGGAGGGGAAAACGAGAGAAGTGGGAGAAAGCTAAGGAATAGGGGAGGAGAGATTGTATATATATGTATATACACAGGTTACAGGGCTAGAAGGAACTAGAGCAGAACATATACAGGTTACAGGGCTAGGGGGAACTAGAGCAGAGCATATACAGGTTACAGGGCTAGAGGGAACTAGAGCAGATCATATACAGGTTACAGGGCTAGAGGGAACTAGAGCAGAACATATACAGGTTACAGGGCTAGAGGGAACTAGAGCAGAGCATATACAGGTTACAGGGCTAGAGAGAACTAGAGCAGAGCATATACAGGTTACAGGGCTAGAGGGAACTAGAGCAGAGCATATACAGGTTAAAGGGCTAGAGGGAACTAGAGCAGAATATATACAGGTTACAGGGCTAGAGGGAACTAGAGCAGAACATATACAGGTAACAGGGCTAGAGGGAACTAGCAGAACATACACAGGTTACAGGGCTAGAGGGAACTAGAGCAGAGCATATACAGGTTACAGGGCTAGAGGGAATTAGAGCAGAGCATATACAGGTTACAGGGCTAGAGCAGAATTACTATATATGGATAAGAAGAAAGGGAGAGATTGTATATATGTATACACAGGTTTACAGGGCTAGAGGGAACTGCAGATAACAAAATGGGAAAACAGAAACAGTATACTCAAGGTTATATATATGAATATATCAGTACTAGAGATGTGGGCAAGTCCTTGTGATCCAGGTAAGGAAAACTTGGGAGATCCAGGAAGATGCCAAGTCCAGAGGTCTGTAGTAAACAGGAGGTCCAGAAGGTTTGTAAATAATAAGTCCAGGGGGGAACTGTAACAGTGGTAGTCTTGAGAGGGTAGGATCCAGCAGAGTATGGGTAATAGGTTTCTTGAAGGAATCGCAGGTAGCTCCTAACAGCTTGGATATTTCCAAGGCAATGTGGAAGTCTTGGGTTTCAGGTGTGGCCTGGTTTTATGCAGGAGTAGGTGGTGATCTGGGCAACACCTGAGCATTACACAGTCAGAGGCGACTAGTGGTACTGCATGTGAAAGTCTCACTACTATGAGCCAGCACTGGGTTTAGGCTTTTTATTACGCCGGCGGCGATGATCATGACAGCGGCGCAGAGAATTTCTACTGATTACGAAGGTACTTCGCAACCACAAGATTCCGTACAGATGGGGGTTCCCCCTGAAGCTGCTGGTCACATACCGGGGAACTTTATCCGTTATTCATTCGCTGCAGGAGGGCATCTCTACTCTACAGGTGTGGGATTTGATGGGCGATGTGATGCCCCACACAGAGCCCCTCCCTCACCATCCAAAGTTTCTCCGGAATGGCATCGCGTCCGTACGGATACGTGATGGAGTATTGCCTTCCACCTACTGTTTGCTTCCCGGATCCTCTATCTCCTATATCGAATTTTTTAGGCTGGTCTGACTGGTGGACGGACTTGTTATTTTCGCTCTTCGCCTGGTGTGAGGGATGTCTGCCACTGCCGCCTGGCGCAACCCCCCATCTCCCCTCACACCTTGTGGGGTAGGCCCGGTATGCAACAGTGGCCATGGAGACTTTTTTGTATAGAGAGTGGTTGCCAGTTGCGCCGTCTTTATTCTTTTTTGTTTTTTCTTTTTCCTTTCCTTTTTTATTCATCTTTTTCTTTTTTCCCTTTTTACCCCATTGCACCATCCTTGATTACTGACTTCAGACTGATGTGCGTGTTTTTGCACCTACTGAGGCAGTGCTTTTGTTGCACGGTGTTTAGGGGGTTACTCTAGCGTCTTTTAAATGTCTTTATACTTATCTGGTTTAAGATATGAAAATTATCTCTTTAAAGGTTAAAGGTTTAAATATCCCTCACAAAAGGCATTCCATTTATGCAGACTTACGCCACAGTCCCCCAGATATAGTGTGTTTACAGGAAACCCACTTTAAACATTCGGTACATCCTAGGTTCTACCTCCCTGCCTATTCTCACCATTTTCACGCCCCTTCCCCCGGTAAAAGCGCAAGGGGTTTCTATATTGGTACACCAAAACGTATCTTCTACCCTTCACCGCTCTGTGATTGATCCTAATGGCTGGTATTTATTTCTAGTATGTGATATAGATCGAGTTACATATACAATTGCAAATGTTTATAGCCCTAAAGTAGAGCAACTGGCCTTTCTTCGAACTGTTCTTCAAAAATTGATACGGGTATGTACAGGTAGACTTATTCTTTGTGGTGACTTTAAGTACACACTAGACCTCCCGTCTCGCCCAACTCGCCTACAACGGAACTCTGTCCAGAAATTTTCCGCCCTCTTGGCTGAATTAAATTTATTTGATGTTTGCCGCTTATTTCACCCGACTGAAGTGGACTACTCCTTTTACTCTGGAGCCCACAAAACCTACTCCCGTATCGATCATTTTTTCCTTCAACGTAATTTGTTATCTAATGTCTCCCGGTGTGATATAGGTTCAATGTACTGGTCAGATCATGCCCCTGTCTCTTTAACTCTCCGAGACGCTACTGCAACTTGGGGATGCGCACCGTGGAGGCTTAACGAATCCCTCCTCTCCCGCCCTGAAGTAATGGAGGAGGTTGTTCAGACTTTGACCAACTATTTTGCAGAAAATGCCACCCCTGATGTGTCCCCTCTGACACTCTGGCAGGCTCATAAACCTCTGATTCGAGGTGTACTTTTAAAACGGTGCTCTCATTTTAAGAAACTTGCTGTCACCCATAGATTGGAGCTTTTACGTCAGATCCACTATGCTACGTCCCACCATAAATGACATAATGACGTGACTTCTCAAAACCTCCTCCGTAATCTACAATCCCAATTTACTGACATGGACAAGAGGAAATACTTATGGGCAGCCCGCCGTATACAAGCCCGTCATTGCTTACATGGCAATAAAGTAAGTAGATTGATGGCAAATAAACTGCGCCAGCGTGTTGCAAAATCCAAAATAGAAAAGATGACTGTCACAAATGGAGAGACCAGTTACCACCCGAAACAAATTGCAGATTGCTTTGTGGAGTACTATTCAGATTTGTATAATCTACATGATGATACAACTATTCCCTAACCCTCATTGACAGACATTGTTCCATTTCTGCAAAGCCTGCACCTCCCTGCTCTGACAGATGACCAACATCTCCTCCTAACGGCCCCAATATCCTTACTGGAACTCACCACTGCTATCACCTCACTCAAATCCCGTGAAGCACCTGGCCCTGACGGGTTCACGGCCCTTTTATTTTCGATCCTTTCAGCCCCAAATAAATTCACATCTTCTAACTGCGTTTCAACATATCTATCAAACTGGCCAAGCTCCTCCTGACTGGCTTTCTGCCACCATTGTCACCATTCCCAAAACCTCCCTGCCGGCCTCAACCTGCTCTAAATATAGATAGAAGCATAATAGACAGTAGACATGTGCACAGCACAAAATTTCGTTTTGAACTAATGGATTAGTCCTAAAATGCAATTTATTTAGTTGCTAAAGAAATTCGTTTTCAGTTATTTAGTATGAAAACTAATTTCATTCATCCGAAAACCAGTGGATACAATTACTATTGTAGTGGCTCCTCAGAGTGCTGAGATCGCTGCTTGTTACAGTATCTCTCACTCTCAGCACAATGTGGGCCATATTATATAGTTGGTGCTAACTTAACCAGAGCTGTTGTAAACTTCCCAGAACTATTGTAGCCTATGGAGGTTTCAGTTTACAACAGCTCTGGTTAAGTTAGCACCAACATTGTAATACTGCCCCGTGTCAGGCAAAGCTGTTACAGTAACTGACTGCTGCTCATCACAGCGCTCAGAGTTTCAGTAAAACTAGTATATAATATTTAATATTATAAGAGGTTAGAACAATATTATTTCCTTGTTTTACTGAATCTCTGAGCGCTGTTAGTCAGTTACTGTAACAGCTGAGCCTGATACATTGTACTGAGAGATAAGGTAACAAGCAGCCAATCTCCGCGCTCACAGCCACTGGATTTAAAGGGCTGAGAAAAAAAGGATCCTCTCTGTATAATGTTTAGAACATCCTCCTCCTGCATTAATTAATACCCCTCTCTGTATAAGATGTATACAACATCCACCTGCATTAATTAATACCCCTCTCAGTATATTTATATAGAACATCCTCCTGAATTAATTAATGTCCCTCTCTGTATAGAACATCCTCCTCAATTTATACCTTTCTCTGTAAAATGTATATAACATCCTCCTGCATGAATACCCCTCTCTGTATAATGTATAGAACATCCTCCTGCATTAATTAATGCCCCTCTCTGTATAGAAAATCCTCCTGCATTAATTAATGCCCCTCTCTGTATAGAAAATCCTACTGCATTGGCATGTGGAGGGTGCAGAACTTCGGATGTTGCGCTCTTCATTGCTGGTCTCCTTCACTTATCAATGTAATATCACAAAAAGGACTGACACTAAAATGTAGTGCATTTTATTTTAGTTTCTTTCGTTTTTTGTACTGAGCAGTTTCGTTTCTCTTGAGTCATACGAAAACTAAATTATCCCAAAATTCGGACTAAATCGTTTTAGTACTAAAACGAATGCACATGTCTAATAGACAGAACCATACGGCGCATCAATGGTGAATTAGCTAATAAGTGAACACGCATAAGCTTATGTCAACATGCAGAAAAGTGCAACAGTGCTTAATATCATCATTAATTCAAAGTGCATGTGCGTGGAATTATCCCCAAGGAAAAAGTCCAATGTATAAAATAAACCATAAAAATTGCTTGAGTGCGTAATTGTCCAATACTCAAGAAAAAAGGGGGGGAGGATGTGTTGATCTTCTCTGAAGTACTGGTGTCAAGTCCGTTTGTTCATCGGTGTTTCTCAGAAAGACCGGGAACATAAAAAAACAATAATAGTGCAGATAATCGTAGCAGGATTGGTCGAAATATTGTAACAAGAGTATAGACCACTCACATTTATAAGAGCCTACTGCTCTAAATATAGGCCCATTTCTCTGCTAAATACAGACACTAAACTATATGCCAAGATTCTAGCCAATAGAATAGTTGATCTGTTACCCTCGTTAATTGCAGACGACCAGGTGGGCTTTATTAAACACAGACAAGGACCGGATAATACTATTAAATTCCTCTCTCTAATAGATGCGGCGATTCGTACGGAAACCCCGACTTTGCTTCTATCACTCGATGCCGAAAAGGCATTCGATCACTTGCATTGGCTATTTTTGGAACATACCATTTTGAAATTTAATTTCCCACGCAAAATGATTAATGCGGTTATGGCCCTATATGCGAACTCACAACCAAATGCATCGGTATTTACTGCGGGTTTTCTTTCCCAACCGATGTCCATTACTAACGGGACTAGACAAGGATGCCCACTTTCCCCGCTGCTCTACGCTTTAGCACTTGAGCCTTTGGCTCAGGCGATCTGACAGAATGATGAAGTGGAGGGCTTCCCCGTAGGTCCCTTCTCTTGCAAGCTTAGTTAATTTGCAGACGACGTCCTCATAACAATGACAAACCCGCTTACGTCTCTTCCTGCCCTACAGACGATACTGGAGACCTATGGCCGACTGTCCTACCATAAACTTAATATGACTAAAACGCAGGCCCTCCCTTATGCCCTTCCCGGACCGGTGGTGACCCGATTGCAACGTTTATATCCCTTTGACTGGAGGACACACTCCCTGACCTATTTAGGACTTAAATTGTCTTTTTCTAAGACCAATCTTTTTGACCTGAACTATAAACCCCTCCTTTCATTGACCAAAACGTTGTGCCACAGATGGTCTAAGGTCAAAATCTCCTTGGTGGAGATTGAGATTGAAGTTTTTCAATCCCTACACTCTCCTCTCTATCCCATTTTGTATGGCGGGGAAAAAGGCTGCGCCTTAAGGCTGCCATTTTACATTATCCGGTTTCACTTGGAGGCCTTGGCCTCCCGAATATCTTTCTTTACTATAGAGCTGCGGGTGCTCCTAAATCTTGGCCGTCTGTTTTCCCGAGTAAACCTACCTCAATGGTCACTAGTGGTCCTCCCACAATCTCTACCTTATGACTATGGTAAAAGGTTTTTATTCCATAGTGAGCACAGGAACAGGACAACGTTTCGACCCTCGCAAGTCTTTGTCAAGTCTGAACATACAATGCAACATCCACATATAAATAGGTGAAAACAACAATCAAGCTGATGATTCAATTATGTTTCAATGAGGAAAATCTGTGACACAATCAAGAAATTCTAGTAAGTTCTTCCTCTACGGCATGTAACTCCAAATGGTTAACCCATAAAATTTAGATTGTTATATTTTTGGTGATTTGTTCTTATCTACACTTTATGTATGCTGAATTGATTCAATGTATTAGGATTTAGCTAATCTTATGGGTTAACCATGTGGAGTTACATGCCGTAGAGGAAGAACCGATGTCCTTTACTAATGGGACTAGACAAGGATGCCCACTTTCCCCACTGCTCTATGCTTTAGCACTTGAGCCTTTGGCTCAGGCGATCCGACAGAATGATGAAGAGGAGGGCTTCCCCATAGGTCCCTCCTCTTGCAAACTTAGTTAGTTTGCAGATGACGTCCTCATAACGATTACAAACCCGCTTACGTCTATTCCACAAAACCCTATAGGGCTTTCCAGTGCATCAACCCTATATATTTTATTTATTAAGCACCAACACATTCCGCATCACTGTACAAGGTGCAATGGGTAAAGACAGGACAATTCTACAATACATAGAGGAGGCAGGTCAGTATTTCTGCCTGCAGATACAGGAGGACATGAGGGCCCTATTCCCATGGGAATTTACAATCTAGATCCTATCCTATGGTGTTACGTGTGTTTTGTTATTAACTGTTTCACTGCCGGATGCGGTTACTGAATGCAGGTTCAGGCTTGGAACAGAACAGGAAGTGTGCTGTCAGAGGATGGTTTGCTTGTAGGAGGCATGACAGGTTTCTAGGGATGTTATTGTCAGAATCACCCCCCACAGATGGTAAGGGGGGTCCTTTAGGCTGCGTAGTATTAAGCCCTTGAGGCAGGTTTGTGTGCATAATGCAAGATCCAGCACACACAACAAAACTCAGAAACAAAAGAGAGATAGTGCAGCAGATGGACACAAGGGGGAGCCCTGCACTGGGTAAGATTTCTGAACTAAAACAGATTACAGGGCTAGGGGAAACACAATAACTGATCTAAGCATGCAAGCACACGGAAGGTGCAGTACAACCAGACTGAACCTAAAGCCCTGACTGAGGTCCTTCTAGGTTGGCCTCTACAACTATCTATAATTTGTTGCTTGGTAAATACACATAAACAAAAACATAAAGATATACACAGGTATACAAAAATACAGATCCCAGGTAACAAAAAAAAGTTAATCTGAGTGAAGCCAGGGCATACACAAAGTATCAAAAGCTCGGTACAGGGTACAGAGAGGAGAATAATCTAGAGCGAAGCCAAAGTCATGCATAGGTACCTGCAGTAATACAGATTTCAAGGAACAGACATTAGAATAATCTAGAGCGAAGCCAAAGGTCATACACAGAATATCATATACAAAATACAGGGTATGGACAGGAGAATAATCTAGAGGGAAGCCAAAGGGTCATACACAGAATATCATATGCAAGATACAGGGTACAGACAGGTATACAGAAAGACAAATCCAGGGTGCAGGTACTCAACAGGTAAATACCTATCCTGACCCAGGGAGCAAGTGGACTGCTGGCACTATATATAGGGCTGAGCAGGTCATGTGACCGCAGACTATCAGAACATGTGAGATGGTCTGCAGACTTAGCCCAAAAATTCATTAAGCTGATGAGCTCCACTCTCACCACCAGGGGGCATTGCAGAAATGTGACAGTTATCCAGTACCTCGTTAATTGGGCTGGTTATGGGCCGTAGGATCATCAGATGTTCCCGCTCCCAATTTGATACAGTACTCATGCCCGTTGTCCTGGCAAGCCTGGTGTATTCACCCAGTGGTTGGTCATAGTGTGTGCGTGGGTACTGAAAGGCCTCCTGTATTATTGCTTATCTTTGTAACAGGTCCAGCAGCTTATATTGATGCTTGCTCCTCTTCCAGAATTGTTCCAGAGACCAGTTTTAGAGTCACCTCACTTTATGAGTTTGAATTTTGTCACCATTTAACACATCAGTTTTATTGACGATGCACTTATTCAGTGCATAATTTTTTTGCCAATGTTTTTGGCACAGATTGGTGACGTCACGCCTGGCTCACGATTGCCGGCTGCCATTTCAATGTTGTCATTACATGGACATTACTGTGTTTTACTATTATTGCTGTTTAGTTTGCCTTCCTATGGGTTTAACCTGGCCTGTTACTGACTCCTGGTATATAGTTAGACTATTTTACATTTCTGTTTTGCGGGATTAGCCCATCTTCCACCCATCATTGCAAAAACCAGCCGCATCATGGACTGGTACCACCAAAGTAGGGGTTACCTGTCAACCTCCTCAAGCCCTATAGTCACCATTGAAGGGGTAGAGAAAAAATAATTTTTCAAACTACATATGGATGAAAATATGACCATGTAACAGCAAAAACCCCTTTCTACACTTCTGTATTCTATCCAGCTCTATGGGGTTAAAAAAAGATTATATGACCTCATTGCACACATTACGCCAATGATCTCACCAGCCTTTCAGCTTTGCCCTAGTGAAGTTTTTTTTTAATGACCAAGGACAATATGAAGGCTTTGCATTCCAGAGTGTATGCTGTTATATAATGAAAATGAATAATTATATTTTAATTTCCTGTATGAATATATAAATATAGTGATTCAAATACATATCTTAGTCAATATGCCTCCTTTTTTGTTTTCATAATATGTGTACAGTTGTGTTCAAAATTATTCAACCCCCACTGAAATTGAGTGTTTTGGCCAGTTTGACATTGATTTTGATCATTCAGTCATCTTGCTTACAATTAAATCAAAGAGGCATGTGTAGGTCAGACAAATATAACATAACATTTATAATGAAATAACCACACAAATGTCTTTTCTGTGCTCACATCATTTTCAGTTTTATTCAACCCCCAAGTGACATTCAATCTTAGTACTTAGTACAACATCCTTTTACAGTTATAACAGCTTTTAAACGTGAAGCATAGCTTGACACAAGTGTCTTGCAGCGATCTATGGGTATCTTCGCCCATTCGTCATGGGCAAAAGCCTCCAGTTCAGTCACATTCTTAGGCTTGCGCACTGCAACTGCTTTCTTTAAGTCCCACCAGAGGTTCTCAATCGGATTTAAGTCAGGTGACTGCGATGGCCACTCCAAAATGTTCCAGCCTTAAATCTGAAACCATGCTCTAGTGGACTTGGAGGTATGCTTGGGATCATTGTCCTGTTGAAAGGTCCAACGTCTCCCAAGCCTCAGGTTTGTGACGGACTGCATCACATTGTCATCCAATATCTCCTGGTACTGAAGAGAATTCATGGTACCTTGCACACGCTGAAGCTTCCCTGTACCTGCAGAAGCAAAACAGCCCCAAAGCATGATTGACCCCCGCCATGCTTCACAGTAGGCAAGGTGTTCTTTTCTTCATAGGCCTTGTTCTTCCTCCTCCAAACATAGCGTTGATCCATGGGCCCAAACAGTTCTAATTTTGTTTCATCAGTCCACAGAACACTATCCAAAACCTCTGTGGTTTGTCCACATGACTTTTGGCATACTGCAGTCGACTCTTCTTATTCTTTGGAGACAGCAAGGGGGTGCGCCTGGGAGTTCTGGCATGGAGGCCTTCATTACGCAGTGTGCGCCGTATTGTCTGAGCTGAAACTTCAGTACCCACATCTGACAAATCTTTTCTCAGTTCCTCAGCAGTCACACGGGGACTTTTCTCCACTCTACGCTTCAGGTAGCGCACAGCAGTCAAAGTCAGCATCTTCTTTCTGCCACGACCAGGTAGCGTTTCAACAGTGCCCTTTGCCTTGAATTTGCGAATGATGCTTCCTATGGTCTCTCTTGGTATGTTTAACATCTTTGCAATCTTCTTATAGCCATTGCCCTTCCTGTGAAGAGTAATCACCTCTTCTCTTGTCTTCCTGGACCATTCTCTTGACTTCACCATGTTTGTAACCACACCAGTAAATGTCTAGAAGGAGCTGAGTATCACAGTCATTTTAAAGCTGCCTAATTGGTGCTTATTATGCTTTATTGCTGCTCCGTGACATCCACAGGTGTTTTCAATACCTGATTGAAAACACTTGAATGAACCTCTGTTCTTCAGAGTGGTAGTCTTTAAGGGGTTGAATAATTGTGTCAATGAAGAATTCACAAAAGAAACATTTACTACTGTATTACAAAACCAATTGATGTCATTTTAGTTGCATATGGTTCTTTAAAAAGTCCTTGTAGGATTTCATTCTGAATACAATTACAAATGTACACTAAATTCCCTAAAACCCTTTACAGCATTGGGGGTTGAATAATTTTGAACACAACTGTATGTGTGCAAGATATAGGCTACTGCCCTGGGGAACAGGAAAGAAACGAAGAAAAATTAAAGATTTTTAAAAAAATGTGCACCTATTTGAGTATTTGTATAATGATGACTAACTACCGAATTTGAAATGAACTATCAAATGGATATCCATTATCCATTTGATGATAGTTCGTTTGAAATGTTAAAAAAGTTGTGGGAAAGGTTTTAGCAACAAGTCCTTGTAGGATTTCATTCTGAATACAATTACAAATTACCACCCAACTCACTGACGCAATCATCAATCACTCTAACCTTACAGTCCTCTCCTCCTGTTTCCAACCCCAACCCTCCCAGATTGTGAGTTCCTACGGGAATAGGGCCCTCATCTCCTCCTGTACTGTTTGTCAAATGTTGTTCAATGTATTGTAACCCTGTCTATACTGTGCTTATTGTACAGCGCTGCGGAATATGCTGGCGCTTTATAAATAAAGAATAATAATAATTACAAATGTACACTAAATTGCCTAAAACCCTTTACAGCATTTGGGGTTGAATAATTTTGAACACAACTGTATATAGCCAAAGCTTGCTTGTAGGAATGTTAATTAACACCGTACACACCCTTGTTGCGGGGCAGAGAAAGTAAAACATATAATTTGTTTAGTGGGATGAACTATGTCTGTGTTGGAACAATCTCATTGATTATAAATTTGTCTGAGTTTTAATAAAAGACCTGGATGAACAAAGACGTGCTAGATATACTTGAAGCATCAAATCCTAGTGATTATTTTTTTCAGTTATCTCAGCTATAGCGCAGCACTGCTGCTTGCGTCTTTTCTTGGTTATAGGAGAGAAATGACAGAGGTTTTCTGGGATTCACACTTTGGTAACTATGAATAGGAATATTGATTTGTTTTGATTTTTTATATATTGTATGTAACATGTAAGATTCAATATCGAGTAATAATTGATCTTGTCTCGAGTTGCTACTTTAAATTCAAATTCTGATCTTCGCACCATTATATATAAAAGCAGCAGTAAGAGTTAAAGTGCTCCCACTGTCTGTTGCAGAGTTTTATGATGTGTTTTGTTGTTACTTAATTAAACCAGTAAACCGTAATATATTTTACGGTTCCTAAAGGAGTTTTTTTTATTTTTGCCGCTCCTCATGTGATTGCTCTTCTGATGCAGGTGGCCATATTTTCTGTTAGCAGTATGTTTTTACAGTTCAACCAATATTAACATGCAACGCTATTTTTCATTAACCTTTAAATACTAATTAATTTTATCACAACCACATCTCTGATGTAAATTTTCTTAGGGCAAAGTAGGTGCTAATTCTATTTTTAGTAGGGATGCACGATACCCTTTTTTTAGGACCGAGTACGAGTACCGATACCTTTTTTTAAGTACTTGCCAATACTGAGTACGATACTTTTATTTAACCCTTTCGCTGCTGAGCCATTTCATGCCTCTGTGCTGAGCTCATTTTTACTGGTTTAGCACATCATGTTTAACCGCGTTTTGAAGCCTTATTTTAATATACGACCCAGACATATTATATATCGTTCTTTCCGGCAGACTCGGCAGATTCATAATATGTCATTATTATATGTATACATCATGTCCTGTCTGTATATTATAACAAAAAACGCAATAAAATTAGAATTTTCAATCATTTACAAATGTGTAAAGTGTTTTTTTTCACATTTTAACATGCGAGCAATTGCGGTTATATTTTCTATGGGGTGCGCTTGTTAAAAAAATTAGATATGGGGACTCGTTACATTTTTTTTCGGGGAAAATTTTGCTATTTTTAACAAACGCACAGCATACAAAAATCGGTAGTGCAGCATCATTGTTCACATTATAATTGAAATGGGAACAATATTGCTGCATTAACAAATCAAACACAAACAATTTTTTTTGTAATTTGTTTACTTTTACATGGTCATGTTTGGTATTGTTGGAAAGGCCATGCTATGGCCGATCCAGCAATACCAAACATTAACCCCTAGCTGCCACGGATCGGGAGATAGGGGGTTCATTGCAACCCCCTATCTCCACCATTGGTGGAAGTTAGGGGTTAACTCCAGGACTGGCGTCATCGTGCTATGCATGATGACACCAGGGGGCATTCCCGGAAGCTTGGCCGACATCCAAGATCGTGATCCGGCACCCAAGGGGTTAAAGGCAGGCACGGTTTGGAAAGGCAGGCTGTGCCCTTCCAAACCGTGTCTGCCTTCAGCCTTTGGTCCCCTGCGATCAGCTGCAGGGGCCTGTCTGAATGCCGTTAGAGCATTCGGACAGCCGCCCCAGCCCCTCAGATGTCGGCAAGTCAGCTCAATGCTGGCTTCCGGTATCGAGGGAAAAATTGGGGGCACTGCACGAGTACCAAGTACTCGTTTAGTACCCGGTATCGGCACAGATACCGATACTGGTATCGATGCAATCCTAATTCTTAGATTTGAAATTTTTTATTTTGAAAGTAGACAGCAGTAGAAGTCAGGGGCAACAGAAATAAGACAAGAAGAAAGGCCACACAGGACCCACACAAGACATCCAAAGGAATAGAAATAAGCAACTGTAAGCTCCTATGAGCAGGGCCCTCTACACCTCTTATTTCCATCTTACGTCTGTTTATTTGTGTTTCGTTCGCTTCGGTTATTGTAAAGCGCTGCAGAAACTGTTGGTGCTATATAAATGATGACAATAATAATATACAGCGCCTGTCACAAGTAGCAAAAGAGTCACTCTGGATGACTTCCTGCAGACACAGAATATTAAGGGTTATAATATTTAATATGTGGGTAAAAGCTTCTTGATCCAAGGAGAAATCTGACTGCCATTCTGGGGTCAAGAAGGAATTTTTTCCCAGTATGTTGCATATTGGCAAGCATTTCAGACTGGGTTTTTTGCATCAACAGCAGTAGGTTATGTGGGAGAGGCTGAACCCGATGGACGCATGTCTTTTTTCAGCCTATGTAACTTATGTAACTCACAACTTCAGGAAAAAAATCAGATCACTGCAAAGCGGATGGTCCAGGGAGAAATGGGGGGGGGGGAGGTGGGAGCGTGGACTAATGCCCAATTAGAAGTGTTATACCTGGCACACTCAGGTGCCCCAGCAGAAGACCCCAAGGCCATGGAAGAGGACACAGGGCCGGGAGACTCAGGGCCAAGAAGGGCATACAGAGCCATGGTGCCTGCCCTGATGGCTCACCTGAATCAACCCGAGTATCCATAAAACATAAAAAAAGGGAGGGAGGCAACCCAGCTGACCCCAATCCTATAGTCAGCAATAAAACCAGAAGGACAAAAGTGCGGAAAGAAAAGTAGATCTCCATATGAAACCACAAAACAAAAACACAGCAAAGGGTCTCCAAATCAGTAGTGCCAAATAGGAGAGTACCAGGAAGGCAAAAAAAGGAAGACGGGGAGAACAACAGCATAAGGGACCCCTTAACTCACATCCAGGAATGGAATCAGAGCTACGTCATGTAAGTCATCTGGAACCAGAGCGGAGCAGACTGTAGTCTTTATTGCTACAAAGTTGGGTATCCCTGGTGGTCTCGTTTCCCCCTCTTCCCTTTTTCTTCTTTTCCACCTTTATCTTCAAAAAATCTGTTTCACTGTTGGGCTCAATGTTAAAAACTGAGAATACGAGTTGGATGAGAGGTAAATTCCTCTCAAAAGTAATGTGTTTTATGTATTACTGACTTCTCAATAAAAAACTTTCAATATTAACAAAAAAAGAATATTAAAAATAAAAAAGGGAGGGGGAGAACAAAAGCATAAGGGACCCCTTAACTCGCATCCAGGAATGGAATCAGAGCTGCATCAGGTAAGACATCGGGAACAAAGCAGAGCAGATGGCCCCAACAAACACACATCTGAGACAAGGAATCTGCAGGGCAAGCTGGACCCAGTCGGCAAACTTCCCCCGACCATCAGAGCCACGGGACAAAACTCCACACTGCTCCACTGGAAGGGTTGATGTGATGAGCCCAGGTAGAGCCGCCGTCATAGGCATCAAGGCAGGATACAGAACTGCATCCGGAGATCAGCCGATGTTTTCAGGAGCAATCACTGTGTGGGAAATCAACCCTCGGCCAAGAGGTACGTATCTGCCCCTGCACCTCAGCAGGCCTGCAGCGCAGCCACCAGTGGACACAAGTCGCCCAACGTCAACGTGCGCTCATCCTCCACCGCCAGCAACTTCAGTCATCTAGGGCAGACAGCGCTGCTCTCAATTCCGCCCGGAGAGAAAGAGGTGCGCTATCTCGGTGCCCATCAATACACTCTCCATCCACTTCTGTCATCTGAAGACTCAAAGTGCGGGAAGGGGAGCCCTAGTGAGCACTCACGAATTTCTGGAGGATACCTTTGTGTTGGGTAGATGCTGCCTGTCAAGGAGATGTAATAAGTAGTTTTCTGCTACTACTTGTATAGAATATGTGTAAAGGACAGTAAAGGAGACCTTCCTTTACACATGAAGACTCAAAGTGGTTGGAGGACAGGGGCCCACTGCCATCTCAGCCTGCTATCGCCGTGAGGGGAAACTCATAGGGAGGCGGGAGAGTGCTGCAGCACGTTTCAATCAGGGTCCAGGGATGTAGGCCCCACAGGCCCCAAGATGGCCGACTACCAAGCTCACCAGCCAGGAAGTACAATGATACCCGTCTCAGAGTCAGACTCAACACACCGAAGAAAATCCCAGTAGGCTATGGGTGCAGAGAAGTCTCAACGGGACCAAGACGAGAGGCAATAAATACTCCTAAGAAGGTGAATAAGCTCCAAAACAGCCCAGTTCAGGACAGAGCTCCTGCAGTCAGTGTCCTCTCACCTCGGCATCTGGCCACACCCGCCAGTTGGTGCTAATTTAACCAGAGCTGCTAGTGCAAACTTAACAACCCCATAGACTATAATGGCTCTGGTACGTTTACAACAGCACTGGCTAAGTTAGCACCAACTTTGTAATATTGCTCTTAATAAGCGGCGCAGAAGAACAAGAAGGGTTTATTCTTAATGTTTCCCCTAACAGTTCCCTTGTGGCAAAACTCTTGGGATCACCCGACAAGATATAATTCAGTGCAAGTGGAAAACTATAGGGGTTATTCAATAGGGGCGAACTTGCCACCGAATTGCACCGAACGGTGAATTTCACCGTACAGTGCAATTTCAGTTTGCAATTTGACTATTCACTAAACTGTCAATTCACCAGATACTGGTGAATTGATAGTGAAGCATGGTGCAGTTCACACAGATCAGCGACCTTCAGCGGCAGCGGAATTCTCGCATAGAGAAGTAATGGTTAATCTATTTGGAGAACGCCAAACTGCACCGAAGGGTCAGTGAAATACCCTGATTTTTGGTGGTTCAGTTCGACAGATTTAAACAGGCGAATCCCATAGAATTCATTGTAAAATAATTTTACCGTTATTTTTTTTTTATTCAACCACTTATTCTTTTCATTTTCAGCAAACCTTTTTAATTATTTATTTTTTCGAACACCTTTTTGTATTTTTTTTGACAGACCTTTCTATCAATTTTTTTATAGGACTTTTTATGATTTAGACACATTTTAATGCATTTTTATTGGTTTAAACACCTATTACAAGAGAAGAGTTCCATTTTTTTTTTGCAGTCAGTTCGGCGGTCTTCGGCGACTCATGTCTGCTACACTTTGGTGACCCTGCTGTGAATAGTGAATTCACCGCAGAGTCAGCAAAATGGAATCGCCAAAGCGCACCGAAATTCCTGTGCTTTCTGAATAATCCCTTATGAAAAGAAAACATGCCTGTGATCTGTCTTGATACATAAGATATGATACAATAAACAGTACTAATTATTGCAGATTACATTTATAAATTGCATTTTACTGGATTTCATTGCTAAACAAAGAACTGATAATACCTGATGGGCTCTGTATTGTAGATGGAGTTGATGTTAAGCTAGCAGTTACAGAATCACAATGCCCAGTACTTCCACTGGAGCTACTGCTTGAAGGAGGAGATGAAGCTGATGAGGATACATCCGGCTGGTTTATGCACTGGGCTACAGCAAATCCTACAAAAAATAACAGTTTATTGATAGTGTATTGCCTTTATTATTATTATTCTTTATTTATAAAGCGCCAGCATATTCCGCAGTGCTGCATATGCCTTGTATCATGTACAATTCTATCTGTTAATTATAGAACACATACCATAGATACTCGAGTATAACGCGACTCGAATATAACACAATGGAGATTTATTATGGAAATGATAGAATACTCAAGACTCGAATATAACGCGAGGTGCAAAATTATAAAAGTATACTGTACCGGTAAACCATTAAAATCCTTTGAGGTTCTCTTAACACAGGCTATTCAGAATGTGAGGAGAATTGCGCAGCGCGTCTGCAGTGACGTCAGGATGTGGCAACAATAGTGTGGGGCTGGCTATTGGCGAACGATGCAGTGGATGAGCCTGCCTGATGGAGCCAGAAGTCAGAAGATGACACCTCCCCGGCATGCTGCGAAGAGCGAGGGTACATGCTCTGTTTTAAGTCAATCTTGAATGATTGGCATAATCCAATGGTGCCCTCTGGCCGTGATGGATCCCACCTCCCAAATCTGGGAGTTCCTGAAGTGTTTGAGGGCATCAGGGAGCCTACATTCACTTCAGGGAGACTACCAGAACTTCCGGGAGACTTGGGATCCCTGAGCAAGTCCCGTTTTTTTTTATTTTTTACATGCGATGCAGATGTCTCGAATATAACGCGACACCTCCAATTCTAAGGTAAATTTTTGTCACCAAAATCTCTGACATCATCACTATGCATGCAGACCGCGATTGAACACCACGCCCTATGGGGAACCGGCGATTCACACGGAAACATGCAACAAGCTGGGTAAGTGATGTATTGATGTCTTTTATCTTTTTCGTATAAATATGTGTTGATTCCCTGATGCCCACCACCTTGATAAAGTCCCCTGAGTGGGCCGAAACGTCAGACAATACCGATGGGCATTTTTTAATGGTCATACAATAAAGCATAATTTTTTTACTTTTTTGAAGTCCTAGAGTGCGTCCCCTTTTCTCGCTTTTGTACATTATCTTCTGGACGTTTGCACCTAAGCATATTTTTGCTTGTGGTTCATGCAGGTTGTCATTGGCATTTATATATATCTCGCTGGCACAAAGCATTATTACGCATTGATCCATCTAAAACACAAGCTGCTGCACAGACAATTATTTGCATCCCTTTATCTTCATTCTTTACACCCTACAAAGTCGAGTTCAGGGTCATTTGACAGGTCAGAATCTGGCAGATTTTTGTAAAATCTTATGACAAAATAAAAAACGCAAAACAATTTTTTTGATATATTTTTTTACTTGTTCCAAAGTAATGGCAATGTCTATATGTCACATATAAAATGAGAAATACCACTGCCATTACTTACCTTCTGTTGGGCATGAAACAAACATGGCCAAAGCTAGCATTTGAGGCTTCAATGTAGATCTTATCTGTTTCACACACTGGGTTCTTGCCTTAACCCCTGAATGACAGAGTACACAGCCACACCTTAATGTGCTAAATAGCAATAGTAAACAGGTTTATTTTCTTTTATACAATGAAGTCAAAGTAGTATTATAAAGAGATAATAGAGTTGCTTGGGGTAAACATTGTAGGTTTGGTGTATAGTTTTATTTAGTAAATAATAAAATCACATTTTCACTTGGTTTTTTTACCTCGGTAATGTTTTAGGAGTACTTTGTTATGTATACATCTTGAGGCTAAATTCTGAATTACACTTGTACTTTGAAATTAGCCTCAAAATGGCCATTGTATTTGATTCATTAATAGGAATAAGTTTATATGGGATTGTTCCACATAATTTGGAGGTAGTAGTGCCATATAGTCAAATTCCTATTAATGATTGAAAATATTCAAGTTTCCAGTCTGGCACCCCGCCAAACTTGAAATGTTACTAGCCACCACTTGTTTATTCAGAAAGCATGGTTAGCTTTCTGTAGTTGCAAAACTGTTGTTGCGCTCATGAAAAACTTTGAATTTCTCTCTTCAAAACATCGAAGAGTGTCAGGAGAAACTTCACCAATGAAGCTTTTCCTGCCTATGTTGAAATTTCCCTTCGGTGATACATTAAAGTCTGTTGTGGTTGCAACAATCGTAACAGATATACGGTGGTGAATACAAAAATACTTAGCTTTTAGATGTTATGGTGAAGGAAGATCTGCCAGAGGGTGGTTCACGTCCTCCTTACTCAAAGATCAAGATATGCAAGGGAGATATGTATCCTACTCGTGAAGTGGATCGCAGGAAAACCGCTTCAATGGGAATTAATGAAATGCCTGAGGGGAACTGGCATCTATGATGATCCCATAGCAGTTTTTCATTGGATATGGTGCCTCAATCATAGAAACATAGAAACATAGAAAAATGTCGGCAGATAAGAACCTTTCGGCCCATCTAGTCTGCCCAATTACATGGATACTTAACCTGGATTTATCTTTTGTTTAGGATAGCCTTATGCCTATCCCATGCTTGCTTAAATTCAATTACTGTTTTGGCCTCTACCACTTCTACTGGAAGACTGTTCCATGTATCCACCACCCTCTCAGTAAAATAATGCTTCCTGATGTTACTTTTAAACCTTTGCCCCTCTAATCTAAGACTATGTCCTCTTGTTTTGCTATTTTGTTTCCTTTTAAATATACTCCCTTCCTCTACCTTGTGGATTCCCTTTACGTATTTAAATGTTTCTATCATATCTCCTCTGTCTCGTTTTTTCCAAGCTGTACATGTTAAGATCATTAAGCCTTTCCTGGTAACTTTTCTCCTTCAAGCCGTACACCATTTTAGTAGCCCTTCTCTGAACTCTCTCTAAGATGTCTATATCCTTCTGGAGATACGGTCTCCAGTACTGCACACAGTACTCCAAGTGAGGTCTCACCAGTGCTCTGTACAGTGGCATGAGCACTTCCCTTTTCCTACTGCTAATACCTCTCCCTACACAACCAAGCATTCTGCTAGCATTTCCTGCTGCTCTATTACATTGACTACTTACCCTTAGATCCTCTGAAATAATGACCCCTAAATCCCTTTCCTCAGATGTTGAGTTTAGGACTGTATCAAATATTCTATATTCAGCCCTTGGGTTTTTACGTCCCAGGTGCATTATCTTGCACTTATCCACATTAAAACTCAATTGCCACAACTCCGACCATTTTTTTAGTTTACCTAAATCATTTGTCATTTGGCTGATCCCTCCAGGAACGTCAACCCTGTTGCAATCATGCAAGATTGACGCAGTTTGCTCGTTAAAAAGAAAAAATAATTATTCAGCAAATATAAAAAAGTGAATCATAAAAATGATATATTAGCCCGACGCGTTTCTTCTAGATAAACCAGACTTTTTCAAGGGCGATAATCAATAAGATCAATAAATTATCAAAATAAAATATTTTATTTTGCCGATTTATTGATCTTATTTATTGATTATCGCCCTTGAAAAAGTCTGGTTTATCTAGACGAAACGCATCGTGGTTGCAACAACAGTGATTTTCAACGTTGTTTGTAACTATGCAAAAACAAAGGTGCTTACTAAATAACATACATAGTATTAGGTGAGGCTCATAATTTAAGTTAGACTGAGCTAATCGAGTTATGACCTTCGGTCTTTTAGCCCTATCCATATATATGTTGAAGCTTTTTCAGCAGGGAAAAATCACCATCTACATATTTATTACGTTTACAGCAACAACTGCACACCAGACTTAGGAAAAGTGTCCCATAAGCCTATGTTAACTACATGGAATACAGTTCCATCCCCAAGACCGAATGGACCATCAGGATATTGTCTGAAGAGGCCAGTAAGTGCCTGTAAGTGCTCTCAAGGTGCATATTTCTGAGCAAAACCACAGGGCTCCAGCCCAGGTGAGTGCAACCCTTGTTCTTGATAAGATGTCATAAACTGTAACGTCACATTCTGCCCTTTGAAGGCCTTTTCTGTGCTCTCTTTTCTTGTGGAATTGTGGATAGGCACCAGTGTAGGGCTGTGCTACCCCTATAAGACGGCACACTGTTAAGATGCGGAACTAGTTGTACATGCTCTGGAATATGTGAGAAGTCTCTTAAAAAAAATTCACCTCAATCTATATAAACTGTTGCACTATTATTTGTCCCTTTTTTCTTATCTGAGTACACCAGGACCATGCTGGCCTTCTGAGCTTATTAGAAATGTAAGAATTATTTAATTTCTCATCTCACCGCATGCGTCTTGCATGAAGATTATATAGCACATAACTCACATTTAAATTGTCTAACACATGCCTTTCATAATTTGTGTTTTGAGCATTTGAAAACTTTATACTTTAGTTATTTAGAAAATGTTGTTAGGTTGAGTGGGATATAAAAATAAAATAATCTTCAGCAATGTGCACAAGTGTTAGGCAGAGGCGGGTGGGACGTGTCCGGACGCCGAGGCGAGCAGCTGCCTTTCTGTAGAGCTCCGTGCTCGACCACTGAATTCTCAGTTTCTGGAGACAGTTTGCTGCCCCAATATAGGCGTTCTCTCCTCAGACGGACTGTTGGTCAGCACGGGATTTGTTTGGCACTATTCTGTGACCTAGGTACCGTTGTTCGGCGCTGATCAGAAGCAGTTTTGTCTCTGGAACATCCATGGGTGCAGTGATGGCTCCAGGCTACACTAACTCGTACATGTACTTTTTTGAGTTAGAACATTTACTGACACCATACAGGAAAGAGATAATTTTCTACGCAAGGTTTGTGGATGATATCTTCTTTTTTTGGGGTGACACAACACAGTCGTTTGAAGCAGCTGTACACAACCTCAATGCTCTCGACACCCCAATTAAACTTTTGGCTGAATTTCACACAGATACCATCAATTTCTTGGACTTACAGATTCGAATCATTATCCATCAGATTTTTCCCTTTTTCCTAAACCGACAGACCGTAACGCCATTTTACATGCTGGCAGCTTCTATCCACCACATCTGAAACCGTCTCTTTCAATATCACAATTTTTAAGTGTTATGCGCAACAACTCGGATCCACTTACACGACAAATTCAAATTGATGAGATGTTTGAACAATTCCACCAGAGAGGCTATAATCAAGATCTCCTTCTTAAAGCCCATGAGTAAGCCCAAATAAAATTTATTTCATCGGTCTTAACATCCAAGACCTCGGAATCACGCATTTTTCTTCCTCTTACGTATCATGCTCACAGCCATGCCATTTCCAATTCCCTCCACAAACACTGGAAATTTCTTCAGGATGATGTTACTCTACCGAAGAAATTTAGACATGCACCCATTATTAGCTACAAGAGATCCAACAATCTACGAGATTTACGTGTTAAAACCGATCCTACAATGTCTTATTCTACAAGGAGCCGTCCAATTGGGTTGTTTTCGTTGTCCCAATTGCGTGACTTGCAGTCATATGGTATCTGCTTCCACATTTCCACACCCCACCTCTGGAAAGTGTATGCAAATACGTCACCATATCACCTGCACTACAGACCATGTTATCTATTTGATCACCTGTCCTTGTTGACTCTCTTATGTCGGCAAAACCGACAGAACGCTTAGGGACCGTATTAGAGGACATCAGTCGAACATAACCACTGCATTTAGAGACAATTTTTCTAACAAACCTGAAGCGAAACATTTTTTACAACTTCGACACCAATTCTCATCTCTCAGGTTTATTGCGATTGATCATGTTCCCCCTCTGCCGAGAGGAGGTAACCGTTCCAAATTACTTTTGCAACAAGAGACTTTTTGGATCAGGACTCTAGATACATTATCTCCTAAGGGTCTCAATGAATATATCTCCTACACCTCATTTCTACACGAACGTTTATACATTTTTATTATGGTTTCTTTAGAGCCTTATGCTGATTGGTATCCACACACAGCATAGTCATGTGTGGACATTTTTTTCAATATTTATTTATTTTTTCAATATTCATTTTTGTTCCATTTGGTCTTTAGCACGCTGCTCTTCCATTCAATACACCATATCACTGTACATTCATCGTTCACCATCACACACACTTCCAATGTTTTCCTTTATTCATCATCACATTGATGTCTTTCACTATGCCTCTCACTTTCTTCATTAGTTCATACCACTTGTTGGTTTATTTTTCACATCACTTATCACTTTAGGTCAATGACACACTTGTACATTACATTTTGCCATCACACATTTTTCCTCTACTCATTTTTCCACCAGGTCTTTCCCACATTTCACATCACATTACAGCATTTTACACCCATCACCATTTGCTTATTCACATCCTTCGCAGCGTCACTTACACACGATTGTCCTAGTTATTTCTTCATTCCTTTTTTTCTTTTGGTCTGTATAATACTGTTGAAGTGGAATCAGGCTGGAAGATGGTCGCTATTATGAGCCAAGCGGCCATCTTGTTCAGAATATTGGTTCACTTGCAAATAACTAGAGTAGATTTTTGTAGACATTAGAGACGAAGCTTACATAGAATCTTAGGAATGTGGTTGATTAGGAGAACTAGCAATAAAATGAGGAAGAATCCGGCCAGCGCTTGGCACGGAAAGACAGGAAAGACAAATGGTTACTACAAGGTCACATAGACCCGCAGTAAAACAAAGAGAGCGTAGAAACCAGGCCGTGCTCTAATCTATAACAAACACAGTTTTTAGGGAGGAGGTGGGCACGGCCCAGGTCGAGTGAAGCAGCAAATCACAGATTGTCAGACTAACATGACAGTTGTCAATTTATTATCAATGTATGGAATTTCTTTGTACTAACGAGGGGAGGTATTAACCCACGTGGGGTGGAATAAAGTGTCATCGGGAGGTGGGCTAATTGGGATGTACCTAATTACGTATTTTTGGGTATAAGACCCCTGGTCGGGGGGGGAGACGGGGCTCACTCTTTGCGATTCAATCCTGTGTGAGCACTTGTGTGACGACACAATAAAGTTTGCCTTTCCTGAAGAGACTCGTGTTCAGACAATCCTTGCTTGTGTCCGGTCCGGCGCCGTATTGAAAGTGAACCTGATTGACTCCGGTAACATTTTTGGGGGCTCGATAGCCGGGATACGGGCCTTTTGCCGGGCAAAGCAACGGCTGCTGAACACTGTAGCGGTTGACTGCAGGTGCAAGTGATCCCGTCGGTTGGGTGTCCGTTGAAGGTGAGCTGACATCCGCAGGCGCCAAGCAGGATTTCCTGTTCAGTGGACCTCGTCTCGTCCCAAACGGACTCCTGGCCCGGGAACCTGGGACACCATCGAGTCTGAGGAAACAGCGAGCAGCGCCGGCGATAGGTAAAGTATCTTCTATGTTTGTATGTCTAAAGGAGATACCGGTATAAAGGGAAACGTCGGATAAGGAGACCCGATGGCCACGGTCTCGTTGGTATACCTAGCCTGCCGCTGATAGCACGGACAATGCAAAGGAGCCAGAGTGGCTAGCGCGTGTCTGGATTCCGGGGAATTGGATGCCAACCAAAGGGTAGTTCTGTAAGAGAGGGAGAAGGTAGCCACGTGGAGTTGCATAGTCATATTGTCAGTGTTTGTAAATAGAGCTTCGCCACGTGGATTGAAGGAAAGGAGGAGGGATTTCTGTGACTGGGCTTAGAGCCCTGAGTCAGTGCTAGTGTGTACGTCGTGTAGTGAAGAGGGCTTATTGAAGCCAGCGGTAGCTGCAGAGATAGTGGTGCCGGGTGGGTAGATTATCCATAGGCAAATTGGAATTGCAGACGGGAGTATAGTTATAGAACGGGGTGCACATAGTCACAAGCAGGCAAGAGTTAGAGTTCAATAAACGGGGTATAAGGAGCCAAAAGGAGGGACGGCGTGCCCTCGGCTAGTAGAAAGAGTTGAAGTGTTTATGTTTTGTTATGTGCTGAAAGTATCTGGTATAGTATGTGCTGTGAATGAATTGATTCGAGTGCTGTGAGTGAACGCGCGCCTACTCGCCCCGCGAGGAAGCAAACACGAGAGTTGACTCCCGAAGTACGGTTCCGGCTCAGGCGACTGCAGTTGGCTACTGACGGAGGAAGCGCCCCAGACACGCAAGAATTGTTGGCTGAAGTATCAGACTGTAGATTTTAATTGTCATTGTTAAAAGTAATATCTGTGTTGTAAGAAGGTTACTGTTTTCAAGAGTAACAATGGGTAACGGGTCATCAAAGCCCAAGCAGGTAAAGAAGGGTGAGACGCCCCTAGAGTATATGGTGCGGAATTTTGAGGCGTTATATGCAACACATGACTATGGTGTAGAATTGACAAAGGAGAAGCTAAAATTAATGTGTACAATTGTATGGCCACTGATAGTCCCAGAATGGCCAGAGCAGGGGTCGATGGACCCAGAGCTAGTACAGAAGGTGCATTCCCAAGTCACCGGGAAATGTGGACATCCTGAACAGTACCCGTATATAGATATATGGAGGTATTGTATAAAAGATAAGAGTCATTTTATAATGATAGCAGGGAAAAATAAAAGGCAGGTACCCCCAAATAATGAAGAAAGAGGGAGACCTGTGTTGGTAGAACAACCGGAAGAGAGTGATTCTTTGCCCCAACCTATCCATCGAGTTATGGGGCAGCTAGAGAAGCTTTGAGTGCCGCGGTTGCGCGGGCGGAGAGGAGGGGGCAGGCAGCTGCTATTCCTCAGTCGGCTCCCTTGGCTCCGTCACGCGGGGTTGCAGAGGAAGAGCAAGGCGCAGCGGGTGGAGGGGATGGAGAGGCTTCACCAGAAAAGATTGAAATGCCAGATGGGAGCATATACAAATTGGTAGACCGAGATGATAGTGTTGAGGATGGTGAGAGTGAAGGTGTAAAGCAAGGTGCTACCACTCGCGCAGCGAACAGTATATATAAACCCCGAGGTCTGTATCGGCACGACCCCGGTGGGAGCAAACTGCAGATGCCCCTGCGGGAGGTGCCGGGTCCCTTACTGGAAAACGGAGCGCCTGGGCCAGGAGGGGAGTGAGATAATCGGTGGATCAGATGGTGGTCTAGAAGGTTTTGAAAAAAAAAAAAAAAGGGATGATTGCGGTGCTGTATGGCTTGTGTGTGTGATTCGGACTGATTCTTCGGATGTGGTGTCTGTGCTGTATTGAGTGGTGTATGCAAGAGTGTTTTTGTCTGATTGTGTTTATAATTGATCTATTAAACTGTTCAATTAAAAGTAAAGTGTGATAAGTAATTAATTTAGAGTGTGGAATGGCTGAGAGGTAGTGAGATTGGGCTTCGTACTTGTTTCCTTCCCCCCCTCCTTTCTGACACACTGTTTGCGGGGAGAGGGGGGGAGTCAGTTTTTTTTGCTCTCTGACAGCTAGAGAAAGTAACCCTTTGTGTGTGTCTGTGCAGCGAATTCAAAGTAAAGAGAAATAAAGAAGAAAAATTACTATGTTTAGCTAATTTTTAATATATGCTACAATGAAATGTATGAAGTCTGTTGAGTGCAAGATATGTTTATATTTTGTGTTGATATTATTCCAAAAACTCTAGTTTTGTTCACAGAGCTAGAATTAAATAAAAAAAAGGAAGTCCTGATTTTTATATTGTTACAGATTATAACAACAATAAGTATATAATAATATACAATATTGTCTACCAAAATACAATTTATTAACAAATTAAATGGAAATATATGAAACGGTTAGAAAATTAATATTAAAAGAGCAGTTTGAGAAATAATTAAAGTAGTTTTATACTGTTTTTATGTTTTATATAGTTAAAATATAGCAAAATTATGATTAATAATTTAATTAAAAGTATGTTTTTGTTTAATTTTTGATGGGATTATTTTAGATGATTACTGATGAGATGTTTGTAGTGGTCTTATAATAATGGAGTGTTTTTTTTTTTTTTTTTTTCTCCGATGTGGTATTAAGAGCCCGTTTTGGCTACGGGAGAGAGACCTCTGTGAATATTGTTTATACAATGTGTATATGTATATGCCCGAATGTCCCATCCAGTTCCTGGGGCGGGATATTTTTTGCAAATTGCAAACCCAAATTATGTTTTTTTTCCCGGGGGTCACGCTCAATTAGACCTGCCTGAGAGTGGCAGCTCTGCTCGGCAGCATAACCCAGCCATCCAGCGGCCCCAGTCTGTGAAAATCGCAGTGATTATGCCGAGAGAGGAAGAATGGCGCACAGCAGCACCTACTCTGCCGGCCGCGCCGGACCCGCACACACTACTCCTTGGAATTCCTGAGGTGTGGGTGGAGGAAAACCCGCCCAGATTAGTTGAATTAAGACCCGGTGCAACACCTGTGGCTCTAAGACAATATCATATCCCACAAAAAGCCAAGCAGAATATCCAGACACATTTACAGAGACTTAAAGATCACGGCATATTAAAATTCTGCGTGTCACCATGGAACACACCCCTTCTGCCAGTACTGAAAGAGGGCACACAAGAGTACCGCCCTGTTCAAGATTTACGGGCTGTCAACGAGGCCACAGTAACACTACACCCTGTGGTTCCCAACCCATATAATTTGCTGGCATTAATTCCCAGAGATACAAAATATTACACAGTGCTTGATTTAAAAGACGCTTTCTTTCGCATCCGTCTGGCTCCTGCAAGCCAGCCCCTTTTTGCATTTCAGTGGGAAGAGTCCACCACGGGGGCGCGCCATCAAATGACGTGGACGCGCCTCCCTCAAGGTTTCAAAAACTCGCCCACAATTTTTGGGTGCGCGCTCAGCCAAGATCTCCTCGCCTTCAACGCTCAGCCAGACAAAGTAGTACTACTCCAATATGTTGATGATTTATTACTGGCTTCCCCCACAGAAAAAGACTGTTCATCTGCCACAAAAGCCTTGCTACATCTACTATGCCAAGCAGGTTACAGAGTTTCCAGAAAGAAGGCACAAATATGCAAACAAAGTGTAAAGTACCTGGGTTTCCAGTTAACAGGTACCAAACGAGCATTGGGGGCTGAAAGAAAAGAAGCAGTATGCCGAATACCCCAGCCAAAGACCAGAAGACAAGTCCGTGAGTTTCTGGGAGCTGCAGGCTTCTGCCGCCTGTGGATCCCCAACTTCGCAGATATTGCCAAACCCCTTCATCAAGCCACAAAGGGGGGAGAACAAGACCCCTTCCACTGGAAAGAAGAGCAAACAGCAGCATTCCTGAAATTAAAAACTCTGCTAATGGAGGCTCCTGCACTGGGATTGCCAGACCACAGCAAGCCCTTCCAGCTGTTCGTGCATGAACACAACCAAACAGCAACAGGAGTATTAGTCCAGACTTTCGGCTCTTGGCCAATGCCTGTGGCCTATCTCTCCAAGCAATTCGACCCTGTGGCCTGCGGCCTACCCCCATGCCTGAAAGCAGTGGCAGCCACCGCAATGCTAATAGCAGAAGCAGACAAGCTGACCCTTGGACAAGTTCTTCATGTCAAGGTGCCCCACGCTGTCAAGGCCCTGCTGGATGTCAAAGGAAGCTACTGGTTTAGCAACAGCCGGATGACGAAGTACCAAGCCATAATGTGTGAGAATCCACGGGTTCATTTGGACCTCATCGCTACCTTGAACCCTGCTACTCTACTGCCTGACTGTGAAGAGGATCCAGATCATGAATGCCTCCAAGTCATGGAAGAAGTGTTTAGTAGCAGGCTATTTACTGATGGTAGCAGCTACATGGATGATGGGAAGAAAGTCTCCGGCTATGCAGTAGTCTCAGCAGAAGAAATTATCGAAGCAAAACCACTGCCAGGCCATACATCTGCACAATTGGCTGAAATAACGGCCCTAACCAGAGCTCTAGAAATCTCAGAAGGCAAGAGAGTAAATATCTATACTGACTCCAAGTACGCTTTCATGACAGTCCATGCACATGGTGCACTCTACAAAGAAAGAGGCCTACTTACGTCCTCAGGACAACAAATCAAGTATGCTGCTGAAATCGCGGCCCTCCTAGAAGCTGTATGGAAACCAAGCGCCGTTAGCATCATGCACTGCCGAGGCCACCAAAAGTGTCACGATGAAATCCCGAAAGGCAACAGACGCGCTGACCAAGCCGCAAAAGCAGCTGCAAAACCAATACTAACTGAACAAGCCAAAGTCCTGCTCTGCAAGCAAGAACCCCAACCTCCCATGCCAAACTACGAATTCTATATGAATTGGAGAAGATTTGAACCCAAAGGCGAGTTCATTGAAAGAATATTGCACAAATAGCAAGATGATTACGAACTATTAGAACTTAATCATGATTATATCCAAAGGCTTTTCCCAACTCAGACCCAAGGCCGAAATTTCTATTCCACTCCTCTGAATCCGCAAGAAACACGCCTGATGATTAACACCTCAGAAATTCAGCAAAGACTATGCAGAGCATACAAAATGATGCTGAAGTTCTTCGGCGTAAAAATAATGGGGGAGTGTGGAGAAGACACAAAAGTAACCGAAGTTGAACGAGCAGAAAATTTCACCTCACGTTTTGAAAATCTGACAATCAACACTCATAATAATCTACGGATTACACGAATACTGCAAAGTTTGGGAGAGTTGGGAGCAGAAGAATACCAAGCCCCGTTAGTGAGGTTCTTCCTCAAGGAGATCCTCATCAAGAACAAGCTGCCAAGCATGAAGAAAAGTGCAATGAACTTTTTTATACCAGCAGTAAGAAATTCACAAGACAGACAAGATCTGCTGTTCTTTGCATGGCGATATTATTTTCCAAAAGAAGAATTCGTCTGGGGAAACCATGGAGAACTGTCACGATACAAAGTAAAACCAGTGGTGGCTGCACTTCTACCAGCGCCACTGAATGAATGGACACCTGTGTACTCAGAAAAAGAAAAGAAATGGCTGTCGGAAGAACCAGGAGAATATGGATGGTTCCAGTTGAAGAATGGACAAATAGTCCTCCCAACAACATTGACTCCTGAAATCGTAAGAGCACTTCATGCAAGTACCCATGGAGGAAGAGAAATGATGGAACAACAGTTGGAGCCACATTTTTACGTAGCAGGATTGTCAGTAATCTGCAAAGCAATAGCCCAGCACTGTGTGACATGCGCCAAGAACAACCCAAGAACGGGCCCATCTCAACCTCCAGGGAAGCAGCCGATCGGGCTATCCCCAATGGCATCGCTACAAATAGACTTTACAGTGCTACCACCCTGCAAAGGATATAAATACCTACTGGTAATGGTGTGCACCCTGACAGGATGGGTGGAAGCTTTCCCAACAAGAACTGAAAAGACTGCGGAAGTGGTGAAGAGTCTAATGAAGGAAATAATACCACGCTATGGACTCCCTCTCGAAATAGGGTCAGACAATGGCCCTGCATTTATACAGAACTGTTTGCAACAGTTTGTTCGCCTGTTGGGCATCACCTGGAAGCTACATACTGCCTACAGGCCCCAAAGCTCGGGAAAAGTCGAGAGAATGAACCGTACCCTAAAGACTCTGATGTCCAAGTTGTGCCGAGAGACGTCGCTAGGCTGGTTGGATGTGTTGCCGATAGTCCTCTTGCACATTAGGTGCAGACCAACCCCCCAATTGAAGCTAAGTCCGTACGAACTCATGTTCGGGCGGCCTACCCCTCTAATTAATGGGCTAAGGGGGGACCTTCGGGCATTGGGAGAAACTAAACTAAATGATCAGGTTGTATTGTTGGGGAAATCAATGCAGAAATTGAATACTTGGGTGGGAGATAACATACCTCATTTTCTATATCCCCCACTGCATAAGCACTGTCCAGGTGATTCAGTATGGGTAAAAGAGTGGAAAAATGATCCACTGGGTCCAAAGTGGAGAGGTCCTTGCCTTGTCCTGTTATCAACCCCTACAGCAGTAAAGGTTGCCGAGGTGGTCCCGTGGATACATCACTCCAGAGTAAAAGCAGCTGCAGCCAGTACTGAACCAGCATGGAAGGTCATCACCAACGAGCCCAATCCGCTGAGACTGAAGCTGACAAAGACCACAGCCATGAGCACCTAAATGATCCAAACCCAGACAACCAAGAGGTTCCACAAGTGGGTGTCTTGATGGGCATAGGTCCTGACCACCCACCAACGGGGGATACCCAAAGGGTGTTTTTTAGGGGCTCGGCCCCCACCCTTGATCATCCGGAAGTGGTTCTTACTTTTGCAATTCCGGTGGGGAGGGATTGGGTTTATGTGACCGCAAAAAGAATTGCCCAAGGGATTTTGACACTCGGGGCATTCGTGATACTGATTTTGTATCTTGCTAATCTGATTTATGGACTCTCACGTGGAGCATGCCCCAATTGCGCTGGGAAAGTGAATATTTCCCATATCTGGAATGGTACGCACCCGGTGATGGAAAACCGTACCGTGTGGAGACAGAAAAGAGGAGCAATATCTGAGAGTTTGCGAAGAAGATATTTACTTGTGCAATTCAAATATGACTACGCCAAAAAGTCTGGGCAAACTGCATGCTGGGTGTGTAGCAGGATGCGCCCAGAGACAATCCATGTTCCATTCGCTTCTGTTCCAATGAATCTGAGTATGTTTGCATTAGGGAATGTCACAATACACTCTTTTGATGCACCCAGGCAACCACCAGAAGTATATAGTCCAGGATACCCTATAATAGGGCATGTATACCCCCCAGAGTGGTGTTTCCAAATAGGGCCAGATAAAGACACACACAAGGAGGATGGCGGGTGTTACTCAAGCAAGTTTAACTGGACATCATACATTTACACAATCGATACAAAAGAGCAGGCAAATTTTCTATATATACAATGTAGAAAGCGCACGAGTGAACAGGAGGCAGTGATTGCAGGAGTGACTGATGGAAAGCAAGGTATTCTGGATACAACAAGACGAATGAGACGACTGATGATAGAAGTAGCGAAGGGAACACTACATTTAACTCCATTCATGTTAGAAGGGGGGTACCAGGTGTGTTGTGGGAAAGTATGTTACACATGGGTACCACCAACAATAACGGGAATGTGTTATTTGGCCAAGTTGGTCCCAATCCAGAGAGTAAGGGGAGAAGACACCAATACAGACACAGAACTCCACCCTAGGTACCCACTGACGTTTGAAAGACCAAAAAGAGAGTTGTTTGGGAAGATGGATCGAATATGGTCATGGTTGCCAGCATGGACTGGATGGGGACGAGAGATGATGGCAAGACTGAATAGTTATGTCAATTTGATGGATGAAATTCTGAATAAGACTAGTATGGATATCCAGCTGCTGAATCTGGAGATGCATGAGATACGAAAATTGCAGATGATACATGAAATGGCGCTCGAGCAAATCAGTGCGGCTCTGAATGGACTGTGTGAAATGACAATGCATTATGAATGTTGCACCTTCATTAGGAATGCCTCACATGAAGTCCCAGACTATTACCAGGTAATTCAAGATCACCAAGAAAAGGTAGCACAGTTGCAGGGCGCAGCAAGAAGGATCGCTGCCGAGGGCTAGAATCCACTCCGTGGGTTCGGAGCAGTCGGAGAATGGTTCGGATCCATCTTGAAATTTATTTCACAGATTGGATCCATGATACTGATGATAGTGGTGGTCTTGATCATAGGGATGCTGATATACCGCATAGGGCTATGTCTATGGCCACTGTGCAAGGCAGCACTGACGCCCACACAAACACAAAAGATACCACTGATAATTCCACATGACATGTTCCCAACGGGAGTGGGTCCCCAAAGGTATGAGGAGTTTCAGAATAGCGGGGTGTGATGGCTACACGCATCAGGAAAAGAACCTGAGGCTTGAGCCAAGGGGGGAATGAAGTGGAATCAGGCTGGAAGATGGTCGCTATTATGAGCCAAGCGGCCATCTTGTTCAGAATATTGGTTCACTTGCAAATAACTAGAGTAGATTTTTGTAGACATTAGAGACGAAGCTTACATAGAATCTTAGGAATGTGGTTGATTAGGAGAACTAGCAATAAAATGAGGAAGAATCCGGCCAGCGCTTGGCACGGAAAGACAGGAAAGACAAATGGTTACTACAAGGTCACATAGACCCGCAGTAAAACAAAGAGAGCGTAGAAACCAGGCCGTGCTCTAATCTATAACAAACACAGTTTTTAGGGAGGAGGTGGGCACGGCCCAGGTCGAGTGAAGCAGCAAATCACAGATTGTCAGACTAACACGACAGTTGTCAATTTATTATCAATGTATGGAATTTCTTTGTACTAACGAGGGGAGGTATTAACCCACGTGGGGTGGAATAAAGTGTCATCGGGAGGTGGGCTAATTGGGATGTACCTAATTACGTATTTTTGGGTATAAGACCCCTGGTCGGGGGGAGACGGGGCTCACTCTTTGCGATTCAATCCTGTGTGAGCACTTGTGTGACGACACAATAAAGTTTGCCTTTCCTGAAGAGACTCGTGTTCAGACAATCCTTGCTTGTGTCCGGTCCGGCGCCGTATTGAAAGTGAACCTGATTAACTCCGGTAACACTGTTGTTGTTTATTAGTCTGTGCAGTTATGTGATATGCATTACTTTTTGCGGACAGGGTCCGTGTGTTTAGGCACTTTACATTTCCATACAAACTGATACATGTTTTGTTATTCCTACTAGCTCCCTCTCTATACTTTGTCAATCTATGCTGTTTTTAATTACTTGGTCAGCATGGATGTGTCTCCCTAGCAACGGTAGCTAGCGATCGCATCCGCAGCAGACTTGTGACATCATCTCCACGCGTGCAAGACCGCGGTCGGGCGCCACGCCCTATGGGGATTGGGCGATTCACACGACGGCACGCCACAAGCTGGGGTAAGTGGTTGATTGATGGTTTTTATTTTTATATATAAATATGTTTAGGTAGTATGCCCATTACCTTTATAAAGGCCCCTGAGAGGGCCGAAACATCGGACAGTGCTTATGGGCACCTTTTTAATGGATATAGAATAAAGCATCGTTTTTTACTTCATTTTTTAAATCCTGGAGTGTGTCCTGCCTTGTGTTCTCTGCATTTTCCTTCGGACCTTTGCACTCAGGTATTTATATATATATTTTTTGTGGTTTTGGGCAGGTTGCCTCTGGTCTTTATATATATATATATATATATATATATTTAGAATGCTGCTATTATTAGAAGATTGTATTATAAATATTAGTAGCATTATAATAATATTAGGATTAAGTAAATAAAAAACCTTGTTTGTTTATTTTAAAAAAATAAGTTTTATTTACTAAATAATCCTCCAGGACAATCTCAGTAGTTGCAAGGATCGCTCTTGCGTCTTCCAGGGACGAAGTCGGATGTATCTTGCCACAGTGGCAAATAATCAGAAAGCCTGAGGACCCCCACTGGTATTGAAACCCACGGGCATGCATCACGGAGGTAACCTCCCGAAAGCGACGTTGGGCCACCAGTACCAGGAACGGCAGGTCACAGTAACATATAAGACAGCTAGAGGCATAGATGACCCGGAACGTAGGTCAGACTGCAAACAGGATCCTGGAGTGGATGTCCATATCTTTGGTAACCACAAGGACATCTCGGGGTGCCACCGCCAGAGCAGTGGCCTCCTTCTGCAGTCGCACAGCTGACAAAATCGGACAAACCGACACGTCCCCGTCAGACTTCAGGAGATGGGCCGCCAGACCCACTGCAATCTCGAGGAGCCCCCCATGGTCGACTGCTTTAGGGACTACCTGTAATTGGAGGTTCCTACGCCGATGAAGAGCCTCTAGAGCCAGGACAGCAGAGCCAAGGTGAGTGACTTGCGACTAATTCCGCGATCGTGACCACAACAGCCGCCTGCACTACCTCCGTCGCCTGGGTCTGGATCTGCAACTCCTCAATCTGGGACTGTAAGGGTTCCAAGGCACCTTCTGCAAGTCCCAATGCCACAGGGCCCATAACTCATCCATCACACGATGCAGATCCGTGGGCCGTGAGCGATGTCACCGATGTGTGAGTCACCGGATCTCCCAGCAGCAGTAGTGGGACAATGGCCTCCGGGGACTCCGAGCACAACTACGTACCAGGTCTGTGATCTCGAGCCTCACCTGCACGCCCTGCACTTAGCGGCAACCTGATGTCAGGGAGGCGAGGGCTTTCCATTGTCTCAGCCTTCTTCAGCTTCTTCCCCATTCCAGAAGCCGGAATTTCCTGGATCGTGTGGAATATTGCGAGTGAAAAGTGCTGGAATGTGAGGACCCTTGTTATGCTGGCCCGTGCCATCCTCTAAACAAGGCTGTTGGTCATGGGAGGTGGAGGTGGTTTTGGGGGTCTCCGTCTCCGACCCTGATTCTCCAGAGGTTATATCAATTGTGGTGAACCTTGGTTTGAGAATTCTAGGGCCTGTATGTTTCCTGAATTGTCTGGGATGAACAGAGGATAACCATTTATATACGTGTTGAGAAGTATAGTCCAGATTGACTTTCTTTAATTTCTGCTTTTTAAAGTGAATGAGTTCAGCACGATACCAATTGATATCGTCTTTAAGTTTATTCATTTCAGATTCAAAGTAACTAGAGATAAGAGCTGTCTTCTGTTCATCCTAAAACTTAGAAATGGACTCACGTACAAAGATGATTTCCTGGGAGACTTCTTCCAAGACCAACACCATCCAGTCGAGTGAGCATCGATTGGCGACAGCAATCCATTTTTTGCAGAATTCCGGTTTGTTCCCGTCAATAGTGGGTTCATTGGTGACTCTGAAGCCACGTGGAATCCGTTTTGCTCTATAATAGTCAGACAGGAACACTCCATGAAGATCTAAATCGATCTCTCGACGCTTAAGTTTCAGCAGGTCAAAATATAAATCCTCTGAGGTGAGTTTATGTTCAAGTTGCGCTGGTGTTTGCGGCCACAAGGCCTTGGACGCTAGTTCTTCTGAAATATGTAAAGTTTCAGCAAAATTATTGTATGCTGCTCGTTGCAGAAAGTCATCCATGATAAAAAAAAAGCCGGTAGCAGAGAGGGATAATAGGTATACAAATATTTTTTTCAATATTTATTTATTTTTTAAATATTCATTTTTGTTCCATTTTTTCTTTAGCACGCAGCTCTTCCATTCAATACACCATATCACTGTACATTCATCGTTCACCATCACACACACTCCAATGTTTTCCTTTATTCATCATCGCATTGATGTCTTTCACTATGTGTGACGGAAACCCCTCTCTTCCGCCTGTCCTGGCTCTCCAGACACCCCCTTACCAAGATCAGCCCGGCCGCTGAGTTGCTCGGAACTAAGTGCCTCGAGCAGCCTGATCTGCAGCTCCAGACCTGCTTGGTCTGATCCTCTGCCTTGGAGCCTCTTTGAATTTCCAGAAGGCCGCTCTGTGCCTTCTGAGGGTGATTGCGGGTACCCTGAATGAGACACCAGACAGGCTGTATGTTCAAACAGGATTCTCTGACTTTTATTGAAAAATGTCACTATTTATGCCCACTTAGAATGGTCCAATAGTTATAATTTGCATAAACCACATTTACCTACTAAAACTCTAATTACATTATGTCAGTTAGATATTTACAATAAACATTCCTTAGCCTTCCTATCACTCATCATTTACATAATCTATTGTTCCAATAGATCAGATTAAAGTCAAACACTGTCCAAGACTCTCGACTGCTCAATACATGCAACCAGATAAAGAGAAAAACCCTCCTGCATAATCACACAGTACTGAAACCTATTTTACATTCTATACGAAAGAACGGTCTGCACCTTCAAAACACATCTTAGTTCACATTCACATAAAGTAATAAAAGTACATTAAAACTGAGCAATTTACAATACATTTAAAACCACACCAAACAATATAAATGAACATAAAGTTTTTCCCAAAGCAAATGTCTTTTGGGGTTTTTGCCATGGGAATAAAAGTCTTGGGGTTTGACGCGGGGAGCACTATGTGAGTTCTATGACATTATGCCTTTCACTTTATTCATTAGTTCATACCACTTGTTGATTTATTTTTCACATCACGTTATCACTTTATGTCATTGACACACTTGTATATTACATTTTGCCATCACACATTTTTCCTCTACTCATTTCTCCGCCAGGTCTTTCCCCCATTTCACATCACATTTTACACCCATCACCATTTGCTTATTCACATCCTTCGCAGCTCACTTACACACGATTGTCCTAGTTATTTCTTCATTCCTTTTTTCTTTTGGTCTGTATAATACTGTTGTTTTTTTATTAGTCTGTGCAGTTATGTCATATGCATTACTTTTTGCAGACAGGGTTCGTGTGTTTAGGCACTTTAAATTTCCATACAAGCTGTCTTGACATGATACATGTTTTGTTATTCCTACTAGCTCCCTCTCTATACTTTGTCATTCCATGCGGTTTTGAATTACTTGGTCAGCATGGACGCGTCTCCCTAGCAATGGTAGCTAGCGATCGCATCCGCAGCAGATTTGTGACATTATCTCCATGCGTGCGAGACCACGGTCGGACGCCACGCCCTATGGGGATCGGGCGATTCACACGGCTGCACGCCAGAAGCTGGGTAATAAGTGATTTATGTTTTTTATCTTTATGTATAAATATGTTGTTTATGTTGTATGCCCATTACCTTGATAAAGGACAGTGCTTATGGGCACCTTTTTAATGGATATAGAATAAAGCCTTGTGTTATATATATATAGGCACAGGGAGAACAAGTATATATAAAATACAATAAAAAATACTATGGCCATGCAGAGTATTGATCCTTGGACCTCATGCATGCCAAAGAGGGATGTTAACCTGCTGAGCCACCAGTTTGGAGTTCTAAGGCAGGAGTCTTTCAATAGTCTTATCACTCACCTGCAGCCGACACAGCAGATTCAAAGGATATTTTTACAATATGTCATGTCACATCAGAATGCTATAAACAAAAAATGGCAAAATCTATACTTTCCATTCTGATTTCAATCATAAAAATAAAATTATTTTTCCACATTTTTCTTCATCTCAAGTTTTGTGGTTATATATTATATGTTCTAAGTGGAATTGGGGGCGTGGTTTGAAGACAGTCCAAGATGTCCACACATTAGATGAGCTCTGAGCAGGCCTATGCAGGGCTGGTGCAAACATTTTTTGGGTACACAGGCAAACATCCATTTTGCCGCCGCCCCTCCCAATGAACTGACATATGCATGTAAGTGTGCGCAGACTACATGTGTATTACATTAGTGGTGTATGTGAGATGGGACGGAGTGTGGGGTTCTCTAGACAGCATAGTGAAGTGAGTGTGTGGTCTGCCAGTGAAGTGAGTGTGTGGTCTGCCAGTGAAGTAAGTGTGTGTGAGCTGCCAGTGGAGTGTGTGAGCTGCCAGTGAAGTTGAAATGGGAATAGCTAGAAATGGCCACCATCTTGTACCCTGGCAGCCATCTTGCATGATTTTTATACAGAATAATACTACTTTTGTAATCACTTTGCTTAGATTCTAACATTCCAGGGATTTCTGTTGTAGCAATTAAAAACCTTAGAATCCAGTTAGTGTATTTAGAGATGCCAAGAGACCTGATTTAAACGACCTGGACCAAGAGCGAACGAAGGAAATCATTTTCACAGCTGCATCCTTATCTAGTGAGGAGTGCCACCATGACTGTGAGAAGGTACACCAGATAGCGTGCCTCCCTTCTAAATCAGGTTTGTGTCCAATTTGTTTATTATATGTGTAATTGCAATGCGGCCTTTGTCTCTTAGATGGAGGAATGGGGCATTTGGTCAGGGGATGTACCTGGGATGTACCTTTTTACGATTCAATGTATAAGAATTGTGTCTTTGTTGAAAAGTTTCACTTGAGATTTTGGAGTCCATCCTGCTCAAGTCTGGTACCATAATAAAGAATGCATTTCCTGCCAATTGACTTGTGTCCGGAGTGTCACTGTCCACACTACGTCGACCTTTCCCGAATAAATAAACAGATTGCCGGTTACAGAGTATGTGTGTGAGCTGCCAGTGAAGGGAGTGTGTGAGCTGCCAGTTATTGGTGTCAGTGTGTGCTATGTATGATTAGTGCATTAGGCTGAAGCCATACGAGCATGGAAAGAACGTCTGTGAGAATGGACTTCTTTCCGCACAGATGTCCATGCGGCCGCCTCGATGTGTATGTTCATACACACAGCTCTACAAAACACAGGCCTCTTATCGAGGATCGTGCTTTGTAGACCCGTCTGCTATCTGTCGTAGTGGCTTCACGGGGAGGAAAATGGCACGTCTCTGATAATGCACATTACTAGTACACGTTACATTGCGTGGTTCTGCCAGTTGATCCATCGTAATGCTACGACCGGCACTGGGGGGGGGAGGGGTGACAACAGAAGCACTTATTATGGAATATTCAGAGAACACTGACATTTTGGTGCTCTCTCGTTTGGCAAACTTCGGCGAGTTCAAGTTGCTGACCCTGCAGTAAATTAAACATTCACTGCAGGGTCCCTGCCATTGCTGACCCTGCAGTAAATTAAGCATTCACTGAAGGGATCCGCCGATCAACCCGCCGATGATCTGCTGTACGCAGCCGCAGAAAAAAGCCGATCAGCCACCGAACTAAGGGTAAAGAAAAAAACGGCAATTTTAAAAATGGCATTTAACCCTTTCGCTGCTGAGCCATTTCAAGCCTGTGTGCTGAGCTCATTTTTACCGGTGTCGCTCATGTTTAAACGCGTTTTGAAGCCATATTTTATTATATGACCCAGACATATTATATATCGTTCTTTCTGGCAGACTCAGCAGATTCATAATATATCATTTTTTGTATACGTCATGTCTTGTCTGTATATTATAACAAAAAATTCAATAAAATTTTAATTTTCAATAATTTACAACATGTAAATTTTTTTTCACCTTTTAACATGCGAGCATTTGCGGTTATATTTTCTATGAGTTGCGCTGGTTAAAAAAATTAGAAATGGGGACTTGTTAAATTTTTGGGGGGGAAAATTACACTATTTTTAACAAACGCACCCCATTCAAAAATCGTTTGTCAGCATCATTGTTCACATTATAATCGAAACGAGAACAATATTGCTGCATTAACAAAACAAAAAAAAAAACCTTATTTTTTTTTTATTATTATTTTAAAAAAAATTCCCCCTAACTTTTAATTTAGTCATGTTTGGTATCGTTGGACAGGCCATGCTCTAGCCAAACATTAAGCCCTAGCTGCCACGGATCGGGAGATAGGGGGTTCATTGGAACCCCCTATCTCCACCATTGGCAGCTAGGGGTTAACTCTAAAACTGATGTCATAGCGCTATGCACGTCCGTCCGCATTCATTATTTAAAGAACGGACACTGCAGAAGGATGGTAATTTCTTTCTTTAGCCACTGAGGATGAGCCCAGAGGGGTGCGAAACGCATCTGGCCTGTTTTCTAATTTGCAGTCTATTCTTCTCCCATTTGGGAAATAAAAGTATTTGGGCCCTATTACATTCTTCGCGCAAAAACGCACGCAGCGCAATAAATTTTGCGCACAGTGTTGAGCGTTAACGCGTGAAAATTAACGACTGACTAAGCCGTGAATACGGCAAAACGCGTCTCAGTACACTCCCTGGGTTTTTTTAAAGTCTGTTTTTACCAGTAATTAATTTTTTATCGATTGCTCTGCACCATGGTGGTTTTTCCTATATTTCCTTTTATAACCACCTTTACAGACACCGGTTCGGAGTAAGGAAATTCCATCAAGGGCAGAGGGTTGCCGAATAAATACCCTATATGCATCTCGTTCCTCAGAGCCGGGCTATGGGCTCCACCTATTGTAAGTACCCTACAGGGGGGAAAAATAGGGGCCAGTACTGCCGCGTACTGCGCAATTGTGTTCCTGTTTTTCATTTGCCTGCTGTAGGTCTCAAGGTTCTCCAGCGGAAAGGATCCGAGGATTGTATGCACCTTGATTCTGCAACCTTTCAGAAAGGAGAATCATTTCACATTTATCGGACTAACTCTGTCAAGTCTCCTGCTGTATGATATGCACTGAACATCGAGATCTTTTTGTGAAGCAGCAAACACGAGACTGTATCAATTCTCCATTTTTTGGGAAGTATATACTTTATTTATTGTGGAATTTAGGGATCTCCGTATGTCATGTCGATGTAAGTGATGGAGGTTTAATTTATCTGTAACAGTACGAATTTAAGACAATCTATTAACCACACCAATCCCAGACAATTCATGTACACTACATGCGCCTAGGGGAACTCTTTATTGTAACTATACTTAGCTGAATTTTTTTTTATGGGCTGGTGAATTTGGGTTCAGCCAGAACCTTCAGATTTGACATTAACACCAGCTTTTCAAAGACGTTACAATTATGCGCAAACGTTGTCCATTAAAATTTGCGCATAGATTGTAATACCATCCGCATACCAGTGCACAAACGCATTTGTGCTCACAATGTTAAGTATAGGACGCGCAAAGTACAGTAAGTTCGCGCAGGTTCACCCGCGGTTAACCTCCCTGGCGGTCTAATTTTTTTAGAATTTTGTGTCTAAAAGCGTCTAATTTTTTTTTAAAGGAAACGTGTCTTTGTACATAGTTAGCCTGTAATAATTAGGAATCACGCACTGAAATCCGTGCAATCAAGAGTCTTTCCTGGTAAAATCCTTTACAAATAAATAAAAAAATAGTAAATACACTGAGTCCGATAAAGTTTGAAGCACGAAATAATAATTTATTATCCCAAAAATAATTATCCAAAATAATGCAAATAAATGATATTCAATAAAATAAAAAACAAAAAACACTGAAATCGTTCTGAAAACAAGAGTAAGAGGATGTATGGTCTATTTCTTATCCTGTAGGGCCACCCAGTGGCCGTTCATAAACATTGCACTTTGGATTACAGTATTTTACGAATTGTTTATAAGTTTGCTGATGGTTCCCGTCCACCCTGCACCATATGACTTGCAGGGAGCCTTCCAGGAAGCAGCTCGCCGCGATCACACTGCGGGGGACAGCGAGGGAGCCAGGAGGAGGTGACTAAACATCCAGCCCGAGTGTGGCTCAGGGTTACCGTTCATGGTAGCGAAATTTAACCCCGAGTCACACTTGGGAATACCGCCAGGGAGGTTAATGTGCATTTTTTGTGCGGACATTGTAATACGACGTTCTGCGCACAAGGTTTTGCCCCTCGCGTTAATGCGTTTTTGCGCACACGTTAGCGTTTGCACGAAGAATGTAATAGGGCCCTTTATCTTTTATCACCTGTGCCCACTGTCCTACATTTTGACAAGGACCATCCAGTCCATAGACCGGGGGTGAGTTATCCCTTTGGGGACATCCAAGAGCCGTGAGATTACAGGCAGTTAAGATAGGCCACTAATAACCTGTGAAACCATCATATGAGGGCTAGAAGCTCTCCGAAAGCGTGAGTGTATATCCACCCTTTAAATACACATTTTCATCCAATTCTTGCAATATTGCATTATGTGTTGCCCTTTCTTTTATCCGAGGTACATTTGCAATACAGTCCACATGTTCACCTGGGATTATGACATTTTGTGTTTGATCTTTTTTGTAACTCTACCATTTACTTATGGTCTCTCGACGATTGAGGTGTACTAAAGAGCGCTGTCCCGTATGTTTTTCTTTTTAACCTGCCTAAAGGGCTAATTCCTCCTTGTGTCAAGTTTCCAAGAGGTTTCAAGTTGGCGTCCACCGTGACAGTATAACAGGTCCATTACTGTCTGCAGGTGAGCTTACTGTGTTTAATTCTGTGCTCCAAATAGTGCTTGATTTATTTATGGAGCTGAAGAGGTTAATGGTTTCTCTCAGTGTGCATAATTATGTGGTTTCTCCCAGCAGAGTCTCTGGGGGACCACCCATGTCTGAGAGGGAAAGGCGCAGGTTATTTAACCTCTGTTATTTCTGCGGTGCAGCAACCCACAAAATATATTCATGTTCAATCAAACCCAGACCCTGCAATGGGTTAAATAAAGCCATGAGTATCCAGGGTGGCAGAGCTGAAACTGGTGTGCAGTGTACCAGCAAGACTGTTGGTACCAAGAATGGTAGTGTGCTCATTGTGCCCAAGTCCAACAGTGGAGCCACTGAAGTGCAACTCCAAGTTGTGACTGCTCTGTCTGTGCCAAGCAGCTCGGCTGCTCTGTCTGTACCAAGCAGCACGGCTGCTCCCTCTGTGCCAAGCAGCTCGGCTGCTCCTTCTGTGCCAAGCAGGCGAGGCTGCTCCCTCTGTGCCAAGCAGGCGAGGCTGCTCCCTCTGTGCCAAGCAGCGAGGCTGATCCCTCTGTGCCAAGCAGCGAGGCTGCTCCCTCTGTGCCAAGCAGCGTGGCTGCTCCCTCTGCCAAGCAGCGCGGCTTCTCCCTCTGCCACACAGCGAGGCTGCCCCCTCTGTGCCACGCAGCGAGGCTGCCCCCTCTGTGCCACGCAGCGAGGCTGCCCCCTCTGTGCCACGCAGCGAGGCTGCTCCGTCTGTCTCAGGTAGCGAGGCTGCGCCGTCTGTCCCACGCAGCGAGGCTGCTCCGTCTGTCCCACGCAGCGAGGCTGCTCTGTACCACGCAGCGAAGCTGCTCTGCGCCACGCAGCGAGGCTGCTCTGCGCCACGCAGCGAGGCTGCTCTGCGCCACGCAGCGAGGCTGCTCTGTGCCACGCAGCGAGGCTGCTGTGCCCACGACCCACAGTTGGGCTGCTGCTTCTAGTTCTTGCAAAATGCATGGGGTCCCCGTGTCTGGCGATATGCCAGGGGCCCCATGTCTGATGTACCAGGGGTCCCCGTGTCTGGCGATATGCCAAGGGTCCCCGTGTATAGCGATATGCCAAGGGTCCCCGTGTATGGTGATATGTCATGGGTCCCCGTGTCTGATGTACCAGGGGTCCCCATGTCTGGCTATAAACCAGGGTGCCCCAAATCTGGCTATAAGCCAGGGTGCCCAGAATCTGGCTATAAGCCAGGCTGCCCGAATCTGCTATAAGCCAGGGTGCACCAAATCTGGCTATAAGCCAGGGTGCACCGAATCTGGCTATAAGCCAGGGTGCACCGAATCTGGCTATAAGCCAGGGTGCACCGAATCTGGCTATAAGCCAGGGTGCACCGAATCTGGCTATAAGCCAGGGTGCACCGAATCTGGCTATAAACCAGGATAATCCAAATCTGGCTATAAACCAGGGTGCTCCGAATCTGGCAATAAGCCAGGGTGCTCCGAATCTGGCAATAAGCCAGGGTGCTCCAAATCTGTCTATAAGCCAGGGTGCTCAGTGTCTGGCTATCAGGGTTATTCAGAGAGAGGTGAAAAGCAGGAGAATGGCTGAAGAATGGAAAATTCTAGGTCAAAATAGCCGATTTGGAAAGTGAGATAAATGCGAGAATTTTTCTAGTTTGGCTATTTTGACCTAGAATTTTCCATTCTCCAGCCATTCTCCTGCTTTTCACCTCTCTCTGAATAACCCTGTATGTGTCAGGGGTTCCCCAGCCTGATTATATGTCAGGGGTTCTCCAGCCTGACTATGTGTCAGGGTTCCCCAGCCTGACCATGTGTCAGGGGATCTCCAGCCTGACCATGTGTCAGGGGTTCCCCAGCCTGACCATGTGTCAGGGGTTCCCCAGCCTGACCATGTGTCAGGGGTTCCCCAGCCTGACCATGTGTCAGGGGTTCCCCAGCCTGACCATGTGTCAGGGGTTCCCCAGCCTGACCATGTGTCAGGGGTTCCCCAGCCTGACCATGTGTCAGGGGTTCCCCAGCCTGACCATGTGTCAGGGGTTCCCCAGCCTGACTTGACTATGTGTCACGAGTTCCCCAGCCTGGCAGTCTGCAAGGGGTCCCCAGATGCGGCAATATTCCAGGGGTTCCCCAGTCGGTCATGCCCCAATCCAGTAGTGAAAATATTATGCCTACACCTGGCAAGATGCCAGTTGTGCCTGGTACTGGCGATAAACCAGCCAAGTTTAGTTCCGGCAATATGCCGGTTATGTCTGTTTCTTGCGATGGTCCACTCATGTCTGTTTCTTGCGATGGTCCACTCATGTCTGTTTCTTGCGATGGGCCACTCATGTCTGTTTCTTGCGATGGGCCACTCATGTCTGTTCCTGGCGATGTGCCCTCATGTCTGGTTCTGGTGATAGGCCGGCCCTGCCATGCTCTGGCAAGGTGCCAGTCGTGCCCACACTTGGTGGTGTGCCCATTTCAAGCTGCGAGGCAGCTGTACCCATGTTAAGTGGTATAATCACTGTGCCCATGTCCCACAGTGAGTCTAATATTGCTAAAACCTACTCTGGGTCTGAGGATGCCCAGCAATATCGTGGAGTGAACACCACGCTCAGTCTGTTTGGGACTAGAATCCCTAGATCTAGTCCTGTTCCTGATGGTTATGTCCGGACGCCTGGGGGAACCTTGATCCGCGAGAAACACTGAGCCATGTTAAGAAATGATCCCAATGCATGGATGTGTTTCGAGAAGGATTCTGATGATTCGGAAGAGTCACATCCTGGCAATGTACCAGTCATGCCAACACTCAGTAGTGTGTCAGTCAGGTCCATGTCTAGCTGCAAGGCAGCGGAGCCCATGTCTAGTGGCAAGGCTGCTGTCTCCAAGGCTGACAGTAAGTCCACTGTGCCTACACCCACTGGATCCACTAATGCCAAACCTCGTGGTAAGACACCTGTCACCGAGTCTGGCAGTACCCCCACCATCACTTTGTCCTGTGGTGTGGACACCTCTTCTAGATCTCGGCCCAGGAGGCGTAAGAGGGTGACCAACCCTAATCAACCTGGGTGCCAAACTCCGCTCTGGGCCAGAGGAAGCCAAAACACATCCCCTCAGGTCCTTCAATCCACCCGTCACAGACCCTCATGGCAAGATATCAGGCCCTCATAGAAGAGAGTCTAGCCCTGTTCCCGAGGGTTATGTACAGGCATCCAATTGTGCGGTGATATGCATTGAGGAGCTCAAGGTGTATGAGAGAGCTCTGTGTGCTCAGAGAAGTGCTGACCACTCTGGGTGGGATTGGGACCCGAATGGTTAATGGTGACTGACATTCGTCTCGAGTTTCCTGTTTTCTCCTGTTTCCTGTTGGGTGCCCTGAGGTCAACCCTAAGGGGGGTTATTTATTATTATTATTATTATTCTTTATTTATAAAGCGCCAGCATATTCCGCAGCGCTGTACAATAAGCACAGTATAGACAGGGTTACAATACATTGAACAACATTTGACAAACAGTACAGGAGGAGATGAGGGCCCTATTCCCGTAGGAACTCACAATCTGGGAGGGTTGGGGTTGGAAACAGGAGGAGAGGACTGTAAGGTGAGAGTGATTGATGGTTGCGTCAGTGAGTTGGGTGGTAGGCTTCCCTAAATAGGAATGTTTTCAGGGAGCGTTTGAAGGAAGAGAAGTTAGGGGAAAGTCTGCAAGTACGAGGGAGAGCGTTCCAGAGAGTGGGGGCTGCGCGTGAGAAATCCTGCAGTCTATCATGGGAAGAGGTGATGCGGGGAGAAGCTAGGCGCCGGTCACTGTTTGACCTTAGGGAGCGGGCTGGGGTGTATTTGGTGATTAGTGAGGACAGGTAGTGGGGAGCTGAGTTAGTGAGGGTTTTGTAGGTAAGGATAAGGATTTTGAACTTAATTCTGCAGTGGATGGGGAGCCAGTGAAGGGACTCGCAGAGGGGAGCGGCAGAGACAGAGCGGCGGGTGAGGTGAATTAGCCTGGCGGAGGCGTTCAGGATGGATTGTAGGGGGGAGAGGCAGGACAGAGGGAGGCCAGATGAGAGATTATTGCAATAGTCGAGTCGGGAGATTACCAGGGCGTGTATGAGTCGTTTGTGGGTGACAGCGGTAAGAAATGGCCGAATTCTGGAAATATTACGCAGTTGGTATCGGCAGGAGGAGGAAGAGACTTGATGTGGGGGATGAAGGAAAGAGCAGAGTCAAGTGTAACTCCAAGGCAGCGAACTTGGTTTGATGGGGAGATGGTGATACCATCCACCGTGATAGAGAAGTCAGGAGGTGGGGAGGCATTGGAGGGAGGAATAAGTAGGAGTTCAGTCTTTGACATGTTGATCTTTAGGTGGTGGGAGGCCATCCAGGAGGAGATGCCAGATAAACAGTCACTGACTTTTGAAAGGACAGGGGGAGAGAGATCAGGGGTAGAGAGGTAGATCTGAGTGTCATCAGCGTAGAGGTGGTAATTAAAGCCAAAGCTGTTGATGATTTTGCCCAGGGAGGAGGTGTAGATGGAAAAGAGCAGAGGACCAAGGACAGAGCCTTGAGGTACACCAACAGATAGAGGCAATGAGGAGGAGGAGTTACCAGCAAAGGACACACAGAAGGACCTGTTGGATAAATAGGAGTCAACCCAAGCAAGTGCAGTGTCACCGAGACCCAGAGAGTTGAGGGTCTGTAGAAGGAGGGGGTGGTCAACAGTGTCAAAAGCAGCCGAGAGGTCAAGCAGGATTAGAAAAGAATAGTGGCCGTGTTTTTTAGCAGTTAGGAGGTTGTTGGTGACTTTGGTGAGGGCAGTTTCAGTTGAGTGTAGGGGACGGAAGCCAGATTGCAGGGGGTCAAGTAGGGAATTGGAGGACAGGAAGAGGGAGAGGCGGTTGAAAACTAGTTTTTCTAAGAGCATAGAGGTAAAGGGAAGCAGGGATACAGGGCGGTAGTTGGATGGAGAGTTGGGATCTAGGGATGGTTTCTTTAGTAAAGGGGTAACTAGCGCGTGTTTGAAGGCGGATGGAAAGGAGCCAGTGGAGAGAGATAGGTTGAAGATGTGTGTGAGAGCAGGGGTGAGGGAGGAGGAGAGGGGAGGAATTAGATGTGAGGGAATGGGGTCGAGCGGGCACGTGGTGAGATGTGAGGAGGACAATAAGGAATTGACTTCCTCCTCAGTGGCTGGGAGGAAGCGGCAGAGGGTGGCAGAGGGGACCTGTGGGAGTGGAGGTGGCAGATAACTATCTTGTGTTGGGATGTTGCTTCTGATAGTTAAAGTTTTACTGAGGAAGTAGTCTGCCAGGTCTTGAGCGCTGAAGGCAGCTGTGGGGGAGGTGCGGGTGGGTAGAGGAGGGTGTTGAAGGTGGACCAGAGCCGTTTAGGGTTGGAGGACAGCGTAGATATAAGAGATGAGAAGAAGGATTGTTTGGCCAAGTGGAGGGCAGAGGTGTATGACCGGAGAATAAACTTGAAGTGAACAAAATCAGCTTCAGAGCGGGATTTCCTCCAGGCACGCTCTGTGGTGCGGGAGCATCTTTGCAGGTAGCGAGTCTGGAGGGTGTGCCAGGGCTGAAGCTGGCGGCGTGGGGCCTTACAGAGTCAAAGAGGAGCAAGAGTGTCTAGAGCAGAGATAAGCGTAGTGTTGTAGTGATTAGTGGCAGCATCAGGGCAGGTGAAGGATGAGGTATGAGGGAGGTGGTGAAGTAGGTTGGAGAATTGATGGGGGTCCACAGCATGTAGATTTCTGCGAGTGTGTGTGCGGGGTGGGGGAGCAGGGTGTTTAGGAAGTCCAGATAGGTTGAAAGAGAGAAGGTGGTGGTCAGAGATGGGGAAAGCGCGACATTTGAACTCAGAAATGGAGCAGAGGTTGGAAAAGACAAGGTCAATAGCGTGACCATCGCGGTGGGTAGGGAGGATTGTGTGAGTCCAAGGGAGGACGTGAGTGAAAGAAGTTTGGAGGCAGCAGGGGCGGAAGGATCGTCAATGGGAATGTTGAAGTCCCCGAGAATTAGGCATGGAAGATTAGAAGACAGGAAGTGAGAAAGCCAGGTAGCAAAGTGGTCAAAGAACTGGGAGGTTGGTCCCGGTGGGCGGTAGATGACTGCCACCCTGAGAGCCAGAGGAGAGAACAGGCGGATGCAGCGTGTCTCGAAGGAGGAGAAGGAGAGTGATGGGGGTGGAGGGAGATGCTGGTAGGTGCAGGTGGGAGAGAGCAGGATTCCAACCCCGCCACCATTTCTCTCACCCGGTCTGGGGGTATGGCTCAAGTGTAGACCGCCATGTGAGAGAGCAGCAACGGAGGCCATGTCAGAGGGAGTTAGCCAGGTTTCAGTTAAAGCTAGGAGGTTGAAGGAGTTTGAAAGGAAGAGGTCATGGATTGCTGTGAGTTTGTTGCACACAGAGCGAGCGTTCCAGAGGGCGCAGGAGAAAGAGGACAGGCGCGGAGGGATTATGGGAATGAGGTTGCTGGGCTTGCAGGGAGGTGATTTATGTGCGATGGAGATAGGATGAGAGGGGAGTATTGGATGTGTTGTGGGGCCAGGGTTAGGGGATATGTCAAGTGCATAGAGTAACAGCAGGAGGGTGAGAAAGAGAAGGTGGGAATGGGATTTGTGGGAGTGATTGGCAGCACGAGAGTTAGAGGGAGACCATGTTCTGAGGAAACAGAGGAGCTCATGCGAGGCCGTCATGTGGGACGAGAGGAGGGAGGGAGAGATGCAGATAGTGTAGGGGTCGGTGGTAGAGGGGCAGGAGTTCCATTTAAGGAGAAAGGTAGAAGTAAAGAGTAGAAGCGTGAGAGAAAGCATGATATAGACGTGTGTTTCCCCGCAGTAAAAAGTGGGCCTTGCAGTTCCTTCCTCTAGTCCCGCAACTCCAGGAATCAACTCTGAACGTCCACTTAGGATGCCACTTAACTCCAGGAATCAACTCTGAACGTCCACTTAGGATGCCACTTGGGGAGGTCACAAGAGCCAAGGCTCAAATGGAGCCAGTGTTAGTGGTTATATAGGGCGGACTGATTGCATTCAGGCAGTTAAAATGTAAACACCTGAAGCTGAATGGGCTGTGTCAATAGGGCAGGAGATTCACATGCAAATTAGCAAAGCAAATGGTGGAGCAAACGTTTCCTCTGTTTTCTGCCATACCCCCTGGTGGTGAGAGGCATTCATGTCAGTCTCCCTTCCCTGTAGTTGGCTATTCTGCCTTTATACTGCTCCAGGGTTCTGCTGTGCTGATCAGGTCTGGAGTTACATGCTCCAATCACACATCACACAGACCTACTCCTAATATAACTGCCAGCGGCACAGAGGTTCATTGACCTGTTATGAATTCACATGGTGGCTATGTTACTGTGTTCTTGTTCTGGTCCTGGTTCCTGTTCCCCGCGTTGCTGCATAGCATTCATGTCTAGTGTATTCTGGTTTTGACCTCGGCTGTATTCCGGACGATCCATTTCTGCCTGCTCCTGGGATTACTGTATTCTGATCTGTTGCCAATCTTGCCTGTATGACGTTCCTTCTGGCTCTATATCCCTGGATCTAGTTTTGATCATTCTTATAGGTTTCTTGTTGTATGTGTTTCAGTTAGTATTCTTAGAGGCCAGCAGAAGGACCTTGTCCCGTCCGCTGCAAGGTGAGTGCGGGAATGAGCCCAATTGCAGTGACATAAATATACAGACAAAAGAATAAATGAAATGGGGATTTATTAGTATTATACAGAAACTGAATGAAGGGAAACTCCAGGAAAGAGATTGACTGAAGAAGAACAAAAGGAAATGGAGTAATACAAGGGAAAACAACAGGATACGAATACAGGTTGCAGGGCTGATATTAGAATACTAGAGAATGCAAGAGAAATACTAAGAAAGGAAGTAAGAAGACAATACAGGTTACAGGGCTGGAGATTAGAATACTAGAGAACGCAAGAGAAATACTAAGAAAAGCAGGAAGGAGACAATACAAGTAGTATAGGACTGTATATAACATCAAACTCATTTTGACAGGTGCCCAGCCCCACCCAAACCACACCCACTCCCGCCAAGACCCCCCCAGACCCTGCCTACTCTCCACCCAGACCACGCCCAAATGCAAATTTATCCACCTAGAAACGCCCCTTACCCGGTCCAGACTCCTCCCACGACCAGCTCCAAACCCCGCCCAAATGTCAACTCCCTTACTCTGCCCAGCGCTCTCCTAATCCCACCCCTGTAGGATGCGCATGTTCAGTTAACGCATACCATGTTTATTCCCCAGTATAGAATTAAGTATTTATAACAGCTTAGGCTATAATGCTCCTACAATATGCACTTTAGTATAAATTTGCTCCTACAATATGCACTTTAGTATAAATTTTTCACCATCACATACCATCATTATGTATATATTAACTTAGTCATGTCCTTTAACTATCTTCAGCGATACTATGACATTAGGTGCTTTAAGTATAATCACTATACTTTAGTTGGGTTTTTATTGTAATGTTGTACATTCCCATAGAATCCCTATGTGAGGGTTAACCACCAGCTCACTCTATAAACAATCAATAATGTACTTTAGTTCTCACCATTATCAACAGGGTATAGGATACCTCCGATTGCACAATTGTTTAAATATCAGTACCACATAGATTATATTGGCAATATAGTATATGATAAATTCACCAGTCCACGGTTATTAGGCATGTATATAGCTTATTCCCCACTGATGCATATATATCCCCCGAATGGTGTACAATTGGGGAGGATCAGGGGATTTATGGGCATTGGTGGCATATTATTCATATTATCCTCCCTCTGGGTTTTTTTTGGCACTGTCCGGCCGCTGTGGAGGAATCAAGAAACGGCACCACCAGAAGCTAATCGCTGGAACCATAGTGGAACGCAGGGCATATCCGGTTCAGCGACTTGACCCGCACAGTGGAACGCATGGAGGGAGAACAGCGCATGCGCAAGATGGCGGCGCCCGCCGCAGATCCAAGACAACTGGGTTTTGAGGCGTGGGATGCACGCCTGATTGGTAATTAAGGACAGATGGGGACAATTTAAGACAGTATATGAACTCACACAGTGCTTCAGCCTGTAAACCAGCTGATGAAGCCAGTTGATCTGGCGAAACGCGTTCTGGCTACTAGGCAGTGCCAATGGTATTGTTTTTTTATGTTTTAAATAAATTTCTTTTAATCTATTTTATCCCCGTTTCTTTGGACGTCCTGGGAGCTTCAAAGGTTTTTTGGACTTAACCTACAATAAGTCCATACGCACGCACACCTCGAGCTTGGTCTTTAAGCTCCAACACATGTGAGTTGGCAATCTTTATATCTCTATATGCTATCACATTTATGAGATCTGCACGAGAAAGTTTCTCTTGTCTTTTGCTCTTTTTGGGGCCACATGTGAGAAGACTCTCCTTCTATGAATGAGTACGGGTCACCTTCTCAAGCAAAGAATCTGAAACACCCGAATGCGTTGATCCACTTAGAGCCAGTGTTCGGGCTCCATATTTGTGAGTGCAAACACTGTATAACCTTATCTTGGAATTTGTACAAACATTCTGCACTATTATTTTGTTCTGTTTTTTCATATGATCTATGTGGACAAGTGAACTAAGAGAACCACCGGCTACCCTTAGGCGGTTTCCATCGCGCCACCAGATACGTACTGTATTGTTGTCTATTTACTGGTTTGGGGGAAACCACTAAATTTCTGGTGGGCTTGGGTTGACTGGTGGTGGTATAGGTTTGGGCGCCGTCCATTCTTCGCTTGATGGTATGCGTTTCTAACATCGACACGCAGTGGCAAGCCGACCTTATAGCTCTGATTTAGCGAAAGAAAATGATGGCTTCGAATAGGTCTTAACAGTCGTCGATATACTGTCTAAATACGCCTGGGCAATCGCCATAAAGGCTAAAACAGGTATCGCTGTTGCAAAAGCGGTTGAGACAATTTTACAGGAGGGCCGTGTACCAAAAAAAATACAGACGGATCGTGGTAAAGAGTTCTTGAACAGCTCCGTTAAAAAAGTGTTTTAAAAATACAGCGTATATCACTTTGTAACCAACAACAACCTAAAAGCGCCCGTCGTTGAACAATTTAATAGAACCCTCAAGTCTAAAATGTGGCGATACTTTCATCACCGTAGTACCGACAGGTACACAGATGTTTTACAGGATATGGTCCATAGCTACAATCACACTTATCACAGGACTATACGTTGTAAACCTGTAGATGTGACGGTTAAATTCTCTGAAGGTGTGGAAGATGGTTTACGGCGCTTACACAAATACTAAAAAAATCAAACCAAAATTTAAACATCGGTGATAACGTCAGAATATCAAAATACTTTCAGGAAAGGGTACGAGCAGACATACACCGACGAGATATTTATAGTCGTTGATATAAACACAAAAAAGGTCGTAAGCCGCTCTATAAATTTAAAAACTACGCGGGTGACCCCATTGAAGGCTCGTTCTACGAGGAAGAAGTACAGAAAGTGCCGCAAGACTATCAGCGTCTCTACAGGATGGAAAAAAATTTAAGGAAAAAGACAGAGAAAGGGAAAAATATTACTACGTTAAATATTTAGGTTACCCCCAAAAGTTTAACAGTTGGATTGGCGAAAAAGACTTAACGAACGTTTGACTTATGGAGGATTCACCGTTCTACATTACACTGCCCAGTAACGCGTCCTTTCACACCTTCCCACAAAACGAAATATCAAATTATACAACAAAGTTAGCAAAACCGATCGATCAAGGGTGAATGGGAATTGGCTTTGACTGAAATACAATACCTGCACACATGGAATATGTTTGAAATGACAGAGGGTAAATTATTTGTGGGTAGAGTCGAGGGCCCCGTTAAAACGTTGTACATCAAAACGGACTTTTATAGCAACGTCAATGAATTGATTGATGCGATCAACGTTAAAATTGAGGGTATGAGACACCTGCCGATTGAACTAAAACTATCGTACGATCCTTTTGAGAGAATTGTAAAGGTGTCAAAAAGCACAACGCATACCTTTTCACCGGGTGATAGAATCGCAAAAATACTGGGGCTCGATAGCAACGAGACGTCTGGAAGTAACGCCGCGAGGTTCTGCGCCGACATCCAAGCAGGATTTTATATTCTTTTTGTTTATACGGATATTATAGAACATCAACGTGTAGGCAATAGTTTTGTACCTTTACTGAGGTCTGTGGAAATCACAGGTAACAACGACAAAATGGTTACACAGCACTATGTTAAACCTGATTACATACCAGTCAGTAAAAAACATTTTGACCGTATTACTATAGAGATAAAGAGCGATCAGAATAGAAACGTGTCATTCAAATACGGGAAGTCGATAGTTAGGCTGCACTTCAGACCGTGCAGATATAATTTTTTCTACACTATGTTCCCTATTAAGACGTATGGAGATCCCAGCGTATACATACAGTATTACAAAACACAAGCTGGAAATGGTCTTCCCGGTTTTCACAGATCTGATGTATGGTCGCAGTCTAGGAGGGGTATTTAGAAGTTTGTTTAGAAAAGTAGTGCCACTTTTTAGACGCGGAGTAGAACTGGCAAAAGCACACGTCAAAAATGCAGCACAAAATATCGCCCGGGATGTAGTGAGTAACGTATCGTCAGCCGTTATGAATAAAATAGCCGGGGATAAGCAAGAAGGTTCCAGCATTGTGTACATACAGAAAAGAAATACCAAAAGGAAGAGGAAATACGCCACAGCATTTCCACCCACAACGCAGCCCTGTCTGAACAAAAAGCCGCGTCGTGCCGCACAGTCGAAGCAGAGGAAACAGTGCAGCCTCACAGACGACATAGTCTAAAGAGCATACGAGATACACGCCGTCAAGATCACACGGTATTCTGTGTGGATTTTTGCTTACTCGTCTTCAAAACATTATGTGTTTCATACATCAAGGATCTATAGAATGCGCTAAAACTGAACGACATATTTTAAATACAACCTACACAGACCAGTATAGAAAAAGGCTTGTTCGTGGAAGTGCAACTGTTTGCGGCCATATCCGACACGTCGCCTCTAGAGTTTTTCATAACAGGCAGCGGCGAACACTATTATGATCTCAACAATACGTTGCTCTGACATGTAAAATTGTGAAACAGGAGAATACAGCGCCAGCAGAGGGAGCCCGTGTAAGCCTCATAAATTATCCCATAGCGTCCCTCTTCAATCAAGTGGATGTCACATTGGGTGATCGGCTCATATCGCAATCGAACAACCTGTACACGTACAGAGCCTACATCGAGACCATTCTCAATTACAGCTCCAACGCGTTATCAATGCAGTACACAGTGGGTCTCTTTTGCAAAGATACAGCAGGATATCATAACATTCGTGCGATCGGCGGTGAAAATACAGGCTTCACCAAAAGGGCCCAATTGGGCAAATGCGGTAAAACTATAGAGCTATATATATATATAAAAATTTATACTCAATGGCTTGGATCTAAAAATTAAGCTCACCAGAAATAAAGATTCCTTTTGTATGATGTCTGCCGAAGCAGAGCCGTATAAAGTACAAATTCTCCACGTGTCACTATTCGTCAAAAGAGTCCAGATTTCACCAGCTGTACAGATAGGTCACGCCCAAGGTCTTTTAACGAGACATGCAAAATACACTATCGATAGGGTTGGAATGAAAGTATACAGCATCCCTATCGGCAGCCGCGTTTGCTCTGGCGCTTACGATAAAAAATCCCTTGTGTTTCAACCACAATTATCTGAATTTTGCCACTTTGTATTAAGACGGTTAACAGATTCCTTCAAAACCGTTTCAGCCAGAGTTTGAAAATTAAAACGCAGTCCGGGAATATATGGCGCTAGTACAAACGTCTGGTAAACAAACCATTGATTCCGGCCTACTCATCAAGAGAGAAGAATATTTGAACGGTTAGTTACACGCTATTTGCTTTTGATTTGTTGGCGGACCAAGAGTATAGCAATCATTTTTCACTTATACGTAGTGGAAATCTGCGCGCTGAAATACGATTTTAAAGAGCGCTCGAGAGAACTGTAAATCTGCTCATTTACGGGCTTTTTGATAACGTCATAGAGGTGAATCAAAGACGCAAAGTCCTGTACAATTTTCTTTAGATCATGAATACGTCGCAGCTGTTGTATTTTTTAAATCGGAATCCCTATACCAGAAACATATTTGTCGATGTACTGCCTTGCAACATGCTGCCGCAGAGAAAATTGCGCCAATATCCAGCGGCGTATATTATTAATACGCATCGCATACTTCACCGGGGGAACACTGGATAGCCGTGTATTTTGACGCTGATCATAAAGCCTTATTTTTGGATTCATACGGTTTCAGTCCTTCCGGTGTTTCTTTTTCGCCAGAATGACACTATATTGCCAAAAGTGTTCGCACACCCATCCAAATAATCAGAATCAGGTGTTCCTATCACTTCCATGGCCACAGGTGTATAAAATCAACCACCTAGGCATGCAGACTGTTTTTACAAACTTTTGTGAAAGAATGGGTCGCTCTCAGGAGCTCAGTGAATTCCAGTGTGGAACTGTGATAGGATGCCACCTGTGCAACAAATCCAGTCGTGAAATTTCCTCGCTCCTAAATATTCCACAGTCAACTGTCAGCTGTATTATAAGAGCGTGGAAGTGTTTGGGAATGACAGCAACTCAGCCACGAAGTGGTAGGCCACGTAAACTGACGAAGCGGAGTCAGCGGATGCTGAGGCGCATAGTGCGAAGAGGTCGCCAACTTTCTGCAGAGTCAACCGCTACAGACCTCCAAACTTCATGTGGCCTTCAGATTAGCTCAAGAACAGTGCGCAGAGAGCTTCATGGAATGGGTTTCCATGGCCGAGCAGCTGCATCCAAGCCATACATCACCAAGTGCAATGCAAAGCGTCGGATGCAGTGGTGTAAAGCACACCGCCACTGGACCCTAGAGCAGTGGAGACGCGTTCTCTGGAGTGACGAATCGTGCTTCAACATCTGGCAATTTGATGGACGAGTTTGGATTTGGCGGTTGCCAGGAGAACGGTACTTGTTTGACTGCATTGTGCCAAGTGTAAAGTTTGGTGGAGGGGGATTATGGTGAAAGTGAAAGGAACTCTGAATGCTTCAGCATACCAAGACATTTTGGACAATTCCATGCTCCCAATTTAGTGTGAACAGTTTGGAGCTGGCCCCTTAATCTTCCAAAATGACTGTGCACCAGTGCACAAAGCAAGGTTCATAAAGACATGGATGACAGAGTCTGTTGTTGATGAACTTGACTGGCCTGCACAGAGTCCTGACCTCAACCCGATAGAACACCTTTGGGATGAATTAGAGCGGAGACTGAGAGCCAGGCCTTCTCGTCCAACATTAGTGTGCAACCTCACAAATGTGCTTCTGGAAGAATGGTCAAAAATTCCTATAAACATACTCCTAAACCTTGTGGACAGCCTTTCCAGAAGAGTTGAAGCTGTTATAGCTGCAAAGGGTGGACCGACGTCATATTGAACCCTATGGATTAGGAATGGGATGTCACTTAAATTCATATGCAAGTCGAGGCAGGTGAGCGAATACTTTTGGCAATATAGTATATATAAGTTTTTAAAAATAAATTTAAAGCGTATAGTTTATCAGGATATACAATTACAAGATAATTTTTCAACAGTTTGCGGACAGTATTGTTTATTTTTCTTACATCATATCGCAAAAGGCTTATCCTTTCACAAATTTGACAATTTTTTCAATAGTAACTTAAAGCGCAATGATGCCATAGTATCTACGTTTGTAAGAAAATATGTTAGACGCATGCAACATAGCTTTCGCAATCGCTGTTACGTACAAAATTGTATCTCTATTTTTGATTACACGTATTGTAACATCTATTCTCCATTAAAAAAATAAAAATAAAGTAACGCTTCATAGAATTTGTGTCTGTGTGTTTTGTTTCAGATTCAAAATCTGTTTTCTCCATTTTACCTAAACAAAGATCTCTGTTTCAAGGCGACAGCTGTGTTAAAAAGAAATGGTTGTGTCCCAAACTAGGACAGTGATCAAGGACTGTAAAAAAAAAAAAAACAAGAGGGTGATAAAACAGAACGTCAGGTGCGTTTAAAATGAGACTGTCTTCTGTTCTCGTAAAGGCAGAAAGCGCGTTAAGAGATAATTTTGATGATCGAGTCCGACAGCTGTTTAAGCACGTTTTTCCTATAGGCTCAGCCTGACGGGGTATCCAGCAACGTACTTCCCGGGGTGGGGCAAGACTTTTTTTTCCCCCTTAGGTTATAGCATTGCTTCCAGAGCTTCCACGTTCTTTTTAAAGGTGGACAGGCTACAGCCAAGAACCCCATCAACCAGTGGCGTAGCGTGGGGGGGGGGACAACAGGGCGGTGGCCCCGGGCGCAATTTTATTAGGGGCTCTGATTCATTTCGAAATTGTGCACCCCTAATAGTTTCTAGCCGCTGATCGGCTCAGCAAGATCATGTCTGTGAGTGGTCAGCCGGGTCCGGAAGGGAGTTGGTCACGTGACGCTGGTGACACAGTGCGCTGGCGCCACACTTTGCGTCACATGGGGCGGGAGAGAGCAGGAGGCTCCACACAGTGGCACAGCAGCCAGACCAGTGCGTGTGCAGAGCTACAAAGTCATCACAGAAGAGGTCCACCGTCCATCCGATCTGTATAAAATACGCCAAGTCCAAGGTACGTGGAGAGCCGTGGTGCTTGCCATCAGGCAGGACAGGCGGCTGCCGGAGGGGGGAGGGGGCAGGACAATCAGAGTCCCCTCTCATTGGCTGAGGGCACTGGTCTCAGTTCCCCTTCTAGCTCTGTGCATTCTGGAGGAGCATAATAGCTGAGAGGGGGCACCAGGAGCAGGAGGACAGAAAACCTATTCAAAATCACCTCCCTGACTGATGACTGCCTCTGCCTGTTGTCTTTGAGGAGCAGTTGTCAAGCTGTGGCTGCTTCTCAAACGCTGACCGCCCCCCCCATCACGCTGACCCCCCCCCCATCCTCCGAGGCAGCCAGAGATGTGAGATAAGAGCAGGGAAGCCATTTCCTTAACCCTCTGTGTGTCAGAGGGAGAAGAGAACAGGTTATGTTTGACCCAGGCTCAAAGGGGTCTCCGCAAAAGCAGGGTGCAGCTGCATGGTACGGTAGGTGCACTGCTACCTGTTTATTTTTTTAAAAAATGATCATTGCTGCCATTGGCCAAAGTGTCCTGGCAGATCAGCACCAGTGCATGCATTTCCCTATGGTCCCCTCTACATGATGTTTAACATCCTCTGCCCTGTCCTGCTCTATGTCTGGAGACATAGAGTGCAGGTCACTGTGCTGTGAAGTGTGAGGAGGGAGAGGGGGGACAGCAAAAGCTGAGCTGCTAGATTACTTAATGTAGTGTTCTGGATAATATGAGACGTCTTGGGTCTCATTAATAGGTTTATTAACAACTAAGCATACAGGTTTCCTATAACAGCAACTGGCTGCGTCACTAGTCAGCCTCAACTGGCAGACAAAATGGACGACCAACTGTCAACAGCCAACCGCTGAAAGAAACACCCAACTCCCCCCCATTGGCAGCTAGCACAACTACACCACACCTCCTCCCTTTTCTTAAAAGAAAAAAAACAACAAAAACACACAAAACAAAGCAAAAATGTCCAGTACAAGTCTATGTATCTTCCAGACCCTCCTGACTTCCATTCTGTAATCTGTTCTTTCGGTTCACATAGAATCTGTGGTTCCGCAAGCTTTTACTCCTCCAATGGAAATCCCTCAATGGGTCTGGAGCTTGCCAGCGTTCTGGAGGATGCCAGACTCTTTGATTCCGAGCTAAACTGACATTTCCAGCCAGATCATGTGAAGTGGAATCTGCGTCACTGAGATGATCACCATCTATTTCTTCCCTCGAAAGGGCACAATCCTCCTCTTCTTCTTGTGAAAATACATCTCCATTATCATGCCAGACCCCCATCCATAAATCCGTGTCTGTCGACTCTTCAGCCTGGTCATTCAGTTGTTTGTCAATAACAGATCTGGGCCGTAACTGGGCTGAATGTCTCTTAGTGTGCAGACCATTGGACGTGCTAACCTCATAGGTGAGGAATCCCAAAACCTTGGAAATAACTGCCGGAGACCAATGGTTTGGCCCTCTATACATCCGCATCCAGACTGGATCCCCTATATTGTATGTGCATGAACTCTTTCCATGCTTCATCTTTTCCTGCGGTTTCTGTACATGACGTTGTCCCTGTGAGATGTCCGTTTGACCCTTCTTGTCCGGTTGCAATAAGTCTAACTTTGTCCTGAGTGGTCTGCCAAACATCAGAACTGCTGGTAGCTGGCCGTGGTTAGGTGAGTGGTGTTCCTGTACTGCAAAAAGAATTGCTGTAGTTGTTGAGGTAAGCTTTTGCAGTCTGTCACAGTACTCCTTAAAAATCCTTTCAGAGTCTGGACAAATCTTTCAGCTGGACCATTGGTAGCCGGATGATACGGAGCTGTACGGAGATGTTGAATACCATGATCCTTAATGAAACTTTGAAGTTTCTGAGCTAATAACTGTGGCCCATTATCAGATACTAGTATCTTAGGCAATCCAAATGTGGCAAACAGCTTCTTCAGGGCATCAATGGTGGCATCAGTTGTAGTCTTAGGCAGTAATATCACTTCAGGCCATTTGGAATGTGCATCCACCACCACTAAGAACATCTGTCCATTCACTGGGCCTGCAAAGTCAATATGAATTCTCTCCCATGGGTTAAGAGGCCAAAGCCAAGGCTGAACTGCACCTCTAGGATAGCATCTCTGAGCCTGGGTACATCCTGAACAGACTGCAACATAGTTGCCTATAGCCTCATCCAAAGTTGGCCACCATACATGACCCCTGGCTTTTTGTTCAATCCGGACTATTCCTGGATGCCCTTCATGCAAAATTTGTAACGTGGGTTTCTGCAAGGCTGGAGGAACAATTACCCGCTCTCCCCATAGCAAGCATCCCTCTCTGACTGACAGCTCAAGATTCCTGGAGTGAAAAGGTCGGAGACGTGGAGAGGTTTGACATGGCCAACCAGGTTGTACATAAGACAAAACGTCTTGAAGATCAGCATCCTTACTGGTCTCTTGGCTATTTCAACAGCAGTAAGTGTCTTGCTAAAGTAAATGGAAGGTGGTGAATCCCGAACATAATTGGTGGAGAGTGGAAGAGGAAGGTGTGAAAACGCATCTGCATTTGTATGTTTATCATGAGGCCTGTATCGGATTTCATACTGATAAGCCCCCAGCAGTAAGGCATACCTTTGGAGACAAGCGGCGGTGGTCTGAGAAATACTCTTTGTAGGATTGAATATTGCCAATAGCGGCTTATGATCGTCAACAGCGTAAAAGAACGGCCATAAATATAAAAGTGAAACTTCTTCAGTGCCCAGATTAACGCTAAAGCCTCCTTGTCAATTTGTGAATAGTTGCGCTCAACTGGGGTGAGGGAGCGAGAAGCAAAAGCTACAGGTCAATCTGTACCATCAGGCATGGAATGGGACAGCACAGACCCCAGCCCATAAGGAGAAGCATCCCAGGCAATACTCAATGGTTTACACAAATCATAGTGAGCCAAGACTCGGGAGCTACGTATTAGTTCCTTTGAAGCTTTAAAAGCAGCCGAGCATGATTCTGTCCATTTCCATTTTTGTTGTTTTTCCAAAAGCCTATGCAGCGAAAACAAGGTATGGGCTAAATTGGGCAAAAATTTATTGTAATATTTCAACAGCCCTAAATCTGAGCGTAGCTGCATTACATTCCTTGGTATGGGCGCCTCTATCAATGCTTTCAGTTTCTCATCAGTGGTGTAAAGTCCAGTTTTATCAATAACGTGACCACAAAATTCCAAGTGATATTTCAAGAACTCACATTTGTTTATATTAACTTTGAGTCCATTATCCTTTAGTATCTGGAGCACGTCTTGTACATTCTGCCGGTGCTCCCTCCCCGTTCGGCCAGTGATCAGCATGTCATCCAGCAGACATTGTGTCCCCGGCACTCCAGCAAGCAATTCATCCATTGTACGCTGCCAAATTGCTGGTGCTGGTGCTATCCCAAATACCATTCTGTTATACTGGAACAGCCCCTTATGAGTATTGATGGTGAGGTAAGACCTGGATTCTGGATGCACTGGTAACTGCAGGTATGCATGTTTGAGATCCAGCTTGGTGAACTGCTGTCCCCAGCCAAAGTTGCAAAAATGTCAATCTTTGTAAGTGGATATTTATCCACAGCAAGTTGAGAATTGACGGCCATACGAAAATCCCCACATATCCGAATGTCCTCATTCTTTTTACGCACAATCGGGGAGGCCCATTCACTGCAGCGCACTCTGGAAATGATCCCAAGGTTCTCTAGACGCATCAATTCTGCTTCAACACCAGCTTTAAGTGCAAAAGGTACAGTCAGTGCCTTAAAAAAATTTTGGAACCGCATTTTCCCTCATATTTAGGGACATTTGCCGTCCCTTAACAGTCCCCAAGGTATCATCAAAAATTGGGGCAAACTTCCTCTGCAAGTCCTGTATCCAAGCTGAAACCGCAGGTAATGTCTGTAAGGCGTGGCAAGCATTATACTTTATGTCTGGCATTCCCAATTTATGAATCCATGCTCTTCCAAATAGAGGAGGACCCCCAGACTTCATAATATATAACGTCAGCTTCTCCGAGCATCCATTTAACTGCACTCTCACATGTACACTGCCCAGAGGGGTTAATACTTCCTTTGAATAAGTCTGTAGACGAACAGCTGTCTTAATCACTGGAACATTTACTTTTAATCTCCGCCAGTCTTGCTCAGTAATCACAGAAACAGCCGCCCCCGTGTCCAGGTCCACGGTCAAATATTTCCCTTCAATCTTCACTGGAACACAAATGGCTGAATAGCTGAATCCATCTTATAAAGGGTGGAGTAGAGGTAACATCACTGCTCTGCATGGAGAGAGCCTGTGAAGTCATGGGTTCGATCCCAGCGAGCAACCTCTCCAGTAAGTGTCCTTGGGCAAGACACCTAACGGTACATACTCGCCACACAGGACATACTTGAAAACGAGAGAAATCTCAATGTATCCTTCCTGGTAAAATCCTTTCTAAAAAAAAAAAAAATACAGGTTGCAGGGCTGAAAACTAGAATATATGGGTAAATACTAGATAGGAGTTCTAGTAATGCTTGAGAGCAGGAGTCCTGTGGAGGATGGAAGCACCAGTGATGCATGGAAGCTGGAAACTGGTGAAGCTCTGTAAGCTGGAAACCGGTGAAGCTTTGGAAGCAGAAGACCAGTGAAGCTTTGGAAGCAGGAGACCAGTGAAGCTTTGGAAGCAGGAGACCAGTGAAGCTTTGGAAGCAGGAGACCAGTGAAGCTTTGGAAGCAGGAGACCAGTGAAGCATTGGAAGCAGGAGACCAGTGAAGCTTTGGAAGCAGGAGATCTGTGAAGGTTTGGAAGCAGCAGGTCTGTGAAGCTTTGGAAGCAGGTGATCTGTGAAGCTTTGGAAGCAGGAGGCCAGTGAAGCTTTGGAAGCTGGAAACCGGTTAAGCTTTGGAAGCAGGAGACCAGTGAAGCTTGGAAGCTGGAAACTGGTGAAGCTTTGGAAGCAGGAGACCAGTAAGCTTGGAAGCTGGAAACCGGTGATGCATTGGAAGCAGGAGAACGCTGACGCTTGAAAGCTGGAAACTAGACATGTGCACAGCACAAAATTTCGTTTTGAACTAATGGATTAGTCCTAAAATGCAATTTATTTAGTTGCTAAAGAAATTCGTTTTCAGTTCTTTAGTATGAAAACTAATTTGGTTCATCCGAAAACCAGTGGATACAATTACTATTGTAGTGGTAGCTCCTCAGAGGGCTGAGATCGCTGCTTGTTACAGTATCTCTCACTCTCAGCACAATGTAGGCCATATTACATAGTTGGTGCTAACTTAACCAGAGCTGTTGTAACCTTCCCAGAGCCATTATAGCCTATGGAGGTTTCCAGTTTACAACAGCTCTGGTTAAGTTAGCACCAACATTGTAATACTGCCCCGTGTCAGGCAAAGCTGTTATAGTAACTGACTGCTGCTCATCACAGCGCTCAGAGTTTCAGTAAAACTAGTAAATAATATTTTTATATATGAGGATAGAACAATATTATTTCCTTGTTTTACTGAAACTCTGAGCGCTGTTACAGTCAGTTACTGTAATAGCTGAGCCTGATACATTGTACTGAGAGATAATGTAACAAGCAGCCGATCTCAGCGCTCACAGCCACTGGATTTAAAGGGCTAAAAAAAAAGGCTCCTCTCTGTATAATGTTTAGAACATCCTCCTGCATTAATTAATACCCCTCTCTGTATAATGTATACAACATCCAGCTGCATTAATTAATACCCCTCTTTGTATAATGTAGATAACATCCTCCTGCATTAATGTCCCTCTCTGTATAGAACATTCTCCTCAATTTATACCTTTCTCTGTATAATGTATATAACATCCTCCTGCATTAATACCCCTCTCTGTATAATGTATAGAACATACTCCTGCATTAATTAATGCCACTCTCTGTATAGAACATCCTACTGCATTGGCATGTGGAGGGTGCAGAACTTCGGATGTTGCGATGTTGCGCTCTTCATTGCTGGTCTCCTTCACTCATCAATGTAATATCACAAAAAGGACTGAAACTAAAATGTAGTGCATTTTATTTTAGTTTCTTTTGTTTTTTGTACTGAGCAGTTTCGTTTCTCTTGAGTCATACTAAAACTAAATTATCCCAAAATTCGGACTAAATCGTTTTAGTACTAAAACGAATGCACATGTCTACTGGAAACCGGTGAAGCTTGGAAGCTGGAATTAGGAACAGCAGGCCTCTGGTAGCTCACCCTTGGTGAGTTGCAGCATTGTGCAATGAAGAAGCTCTGAGTGATGGGTGTGTCTCCATTAAATAGCACACAGGGCTAATTACATACAGAACCTGAGCTAATGCAGATCTTGCAGGGAAAGTCAAGACTCAGGGGCAAGGTCTGAAAGGTGCTGCGGATGTAGCCTTCATGGGGAGGCAGCACGGCTTTTGGTCTTCTTGCGGCCATGGTGACGTTTACTTTGACTTGAGATGTGACAGACCTCTCCAGTTTAGGTTTCTTTTCTTGTTAACCCTCACCCTTCCTGCTCCCCCTGCTCTGTCATCCTTTGTGAGGTGTTTTCTATAGATAGTAAGACCATTTAAGGATCTTTTCACCAGCGATAGGGATCCCTTTAGTTTTCTTCTTGCCCTCCTGTCCCTTGTGTTTCAGTCTGCTTTATTTCCTGCCCCGGAATCTGTATTATTTGTACATCTTGCATTAAACCAGCAGCTAACCTGCCTAAAGGCTAATCTCCTCCTGGTCTCAAGTTTCCACAATGTTTCAAGTTGGCGCCCACCGTGACAGAAACTATATCAGGAGAACCCTCTAATGGGGCAGGGAGGCAAGCCCATATAGGGAGGAGACACCGCATCCCACCAGCTGTACCTGCAACAAGAAGTAGTATACACTCATACTGTAGACCGATGTTAAAACACAAAAAAAATGTAAATACAAAAAAACAGAAAAGAAAAATGTGAAGCAAAACAAAGTCTGGTGAGACCTCACTTGGAGTACTGTGTGCAGTACTGGAGACCGTATCTCCAGAAGGATATAGACATCTTAGAGAGAGTTCAGAGAAGGGCTACTAAAATGGTGTACGGCTTGAAGGAGAAAAGTTACCAGGAAAGGCTTAATGATCTTAACATGTACAGCTTGGAAAAAAGACGAGACAGAGGAGATATGATAGAAACATTTAAATACGTAAAGGGAATCCACAAGGTAGAGGAAGGGAGTATATTTAAAAGGAAACAAAATAGCAAAACAAGAGGACATAGTCTTAGATTAGAGGGGCAAAGGTTTAAAAGTAACATCAGGAAGCATTATTTTACTGAGAGGGTGGTGGATACATGGAACAGTCTTCCAGTTGAAGTGGTAGAGGCCAAAACAGTGATTGAATTTAAGCACGCATGGGATAGGCATAAGGCTATCCTAAACAAAAGATAAATCCAGGTAAAGTATCCATGTAATTGGGCAGACTAGATGGGCCGAAAGGTTCTTATCTGCCGACATTTTTCTATGTTTCTATGTCCCGCCCAGCGAGACAAATGAGTCGGATTCCCAGCACGCCATGGAGCAACTCCAGGAGGGGAGCCGTGGACAAACGGGAGACATCCCGTGGAGGGGGGGGGAAATCACCACCAAGCAGACAAAGGCATTGAGGCTCCCAAAGCAGGGGGAACCAGTTCAGGGGAAAGATCCAATCCATTCCCCAGGGAATGATCATCCTCAGTAACAAACAGGAACAAAATACCAGAATCCCATGGCAGGTGTCCAGGGTCAGGTCCAGGCAGGGTGCCAAGTCACTTGGGAGGCGACGAGGGCAGGTCGCGGGAGGCCCTGGGCAGCAATTGGGACCAATCCATCTCCAATCGCTGCATAGGGGACACCGCGGCAGAGTGCGACAGAGAGGAATTCAGAGATGCAGCAAGACCCAGAGAGTGCAGGAAGGAGTCAGCATGTTGGAGATCGCTGATGGAGTGAACCGCACCGCAGAACAATCAGCTTGAATGGGAAGCCCCAGCGGCATTGGATCTTGCGTGCAATCAGTTTGTCGGTGAGAGGTTTAAAGGCTTGACAGTTCTGTAGAGTAGCTGGAGAAAGGTCGATGAACAGCTTTGGCTGAACTCTGTAGATGTTTGGAGAGTGGGTACGAGCTGTGGCGACCAGAGCTTCCTTCATCCTAAAATAGTGGAGTCGTGCAATAATGTCCCTCTGTCGACCACCAGGGTTAGGGCAGGGGCGAAGGGCCCTGTGGACCCTGTCAAACAGGCATCGCTCCGGGGGAGTATCTGGGAGAAGGGAGTGAACATACCGCTGCAGAAAAGCCTGCACATCCGTGACAACCTCCGGGATATTGCAGGCAGATATTGTTCCTTCGGGAACGGTTGCCCTGGTCCCCTTGAGCCCATTGGAGATGGCGCAGGTCCACCGTGAGCATGTTAGAGCTGGGGGAAAGACGGAGAGCAGCAAATCCCATGTCTGGCTGGATGGAGTAGAGGTAACAGCACTGCTCTACAACCATGAAGACCCAGGCCAGAGCACCTCTCCAGTAAGTGCCCTTGGACAAGACACCTAATGGTACATACTTGCCTACCACACAATATCAGCTGTCAGGGCCGTCTTTAACGCAGGGCAAAAGGGGCAGTTGCCCCGGGCCCAGTCATTGTTCAGGGGCCCAAAGCAGCTGCCCCTTGGGTCTGTGTAAACCATGGACAACCGCTGCCGCTGCTAGCGGAATGCATTAACAGCATTCCGCTAGCAGCCCCCTCGACTGGCCATGTCTTCTTGCGAGTGCCAGCATGCTCCCTCACGCGGCCTCCATCTTGTGAAGGCTGTGACACAGCCTACAGGCGAGATCTCACGAGAGAGCGTCGCAGCTTTCAGAAGCTGGCGGACACGTGGAGGAGAATGCTGGTGCTCGGAGGCACACACGGGTCACCTGATCCTGAGCTCTGTGCTGGGTAAGTATAAATCTGGGGGGTCTGTGCTGGGCACATATATATTTCTGGGGGGACCTGTGCTGCATACATATATTCTGGGGGGTCTGTGCTGGGTACATATAATTCTGGGGGGGCCTGTGCTAGGTACATATATTTCTGGGGGTCTGTACTGGGTACATATAATTCTGGGGGCCTGTGCTGAATACAAATCTTTCTGGGGGGCCTGTGCTGGATACATATATTTCTGGGGGGGGGGCTTTGCTGGAAACATATTTCTGGGGGCCTGTAATGGATACACATATTTTTGTGGGGTCTGTGCTTCGTGCATGTAATTCGGGGGGGGGGGGTTTGTGCTGGGTACATATAATTCTGGGGGCCTGTGCTGGATACATATATTTCTGGGGGGTCTGTGTTGGATACATATAATTCTGGGGTCCTGTGCTAGGTACATATATTTCTGGGGGGTCTGTGCTGGGTACATATAATTCTGGGGGCCTGTGCTGAATACATATCTTTCTGGGGGGCCTGTGCTGGATACATATATTTCTGGGGTGGTTTTGCTGGAAACATATTTCTGGGGGCCTGTGCTGGATACACATATTTTTGTGGGGTCTGTGCTCCGTACATGTAATTCGGGGGGTATGTGCTTGGTACATATAATTCTGGGGGCCTGTGCTGGATACCTATATTTCTGGGGGGTCTGTGTTGGATACATATAATTCTGGGGTCCTGTGCTGGGTACATATATTTCTGGGGGGTCTGTGCTGGGTACATATAATTCTGGGGGCCTGCACTGGATACATATTTCTGGGGGGCCTGTGCTGGATACAAATATTTCTGGGGGCCTGCGCTGGATACATATACAGTTGTGTTCAAAATTATTCAACCCCCAATGCTGTAAGGGGTTTTAGGGAATTTAGTGTACATTTGTAATTGTATTCAGAATGAAATCCTACAAGGACTTTTTAAAGAACCATATGCAACTAAAATGACATCAATTGGTTTTGTAATACAGTAGTAAATGTTTCTTTTGTGAATTCTTCATTGACACAATTATTCAACCCCTTAAAGACTACCACTCTGAAGAACAGAGGTTCATTCAAGTGTTTTCAATCAGGTATTGAAAACACCTGTGGATGTCACGGAGCAGCAATAAAGCATAATAAGCACCAATTAGGCAGCTTTAAAATGACTGTGATACTCAGCTCCTTCTAGACATTTACTGGTGTGGTTACAAACATGGTGAAGTCCAGAGTATGGTCCAGCAAGACAAGAGAAGAGGTGATTACTCTTCACAGGAAGGGCAATGGCTATAAGAAGATTGCAAAGATGTTAAACATACCAAGAGAGACCATAGGAAGCATCATTCGCAAATTCAAGGCAAAGGGCACTGTTGAAACGCTACCTGGTCGTGGCAGAAAGAAGATGCTGACTTCGACTGCTGTGCGCTACCTGAAGCGTAGAGTGGAGAAAAGTCCGTGTGACTGCTGAGGAACTGAGAAAAGATTTGTCAGATGTGGGTACTGAAGTTTCAGCTCAGACAATACGGCGCACACTGCGTAATGAAGGCCTCAATGCCAGAAGTCCCAGGCGCACCCCCTTGCTGTCTCCAAAGAATAAGAAGAGTCGACTGCAGTATGCCAAAAGTCATGTGGACAAACCACAGAACTTTTGGGATAGAGTTCTGTGGACTGATGAAACAAAATTAGAACTGTTTGGGCCCATGGATCAACGCTATGTTTGGAGGAGGAAGAACAAGGCCTATGAAGAAAAGAACACCTTGTCTACGGTGAAGCATGGCGGGGGGTCAATCATGCTTTGGGGCTGTTTTGCTTCTGCAGGTACAGGGAAGCTTCAGCGTGTGCAAGGTACCATGAATTCTCTTCAGTACCAGGAGATATTGGATGACAATGTGATGCAGTCCGTCACAAACCTGAGGCTTGGGAGACGTTGGACCTTTCAACAGGACAATGATCCCAAGCATACCTCCAAGTCCACTAGAGCATGGTTTCAGATTAAAGGCTGGAACATTTTGGACTGGCCATCGCAGTCACCTGACTTAAATCCGATTGAGAACCTCTGGTGGGACTTAAAGAAAGCAGTTGCAGTGCGCAAGCCTAAGAATGTGACTGAACTGGAGGCTTTTGCCCATGACGAATGGGCGAAGATACCCGTAGATCGCTGCAAGACACTTGTGTCAAGCTACGCTTCACGTTTAAAAGCTGTTATAACTGTAAAAGGATGTTGTACTAAGTACTAAGATTGAATGTCACTTGGGGGTTGAATAAAACTGATAATGATGTGAGCACAGAAAAGACATTTGTGGTTATTTCATTATAAATGTTATGTTATATTTGTCTGACCTACACGTGCCTCTTTGATTTAATTGTAAGCAAGATGACTGAATGATCAAAACCAATGTCAAACTGGCCAAAACACTCAATTTCAGTGGGGGTTGAATAATTTTGAACACAACTGTATTTTTGGGGGGTCTGTGCTGGGTACGTATAATTCTGGGGGTCTGTGCTGGGTACGTATAATTCTGGGGGCCTGTGCTGGGTACACATAATTCTGGGGGTCTGTGCTGGATACATATATTTCTGGGGGGTATGTGCTCCGTACATATAATTCTGGGGGCCTTTGGTGGGTACATATATTTCGGGGGGCCTGTGCTGGGTACATATAATTCTGGGGGACTGTGCTGGGTACATATTTCTGTGGGTGTCTGTGCTGGGTACATTTATTATTGGGGGGTCTGTGCTGAGTACATATAATTCTTATTTTTGTGTTATTACTAGACTATATAGCTATTTATTTTACACTTGAAACATAATAATGTTCATTTGCACTTTATTACTGAAACTATTAAGATATTAACATGCCTTTTCTCCCAAGAACATTTAAAGGTTAATAGAAATATATGATGAGAAAGAGCCTAGAAGAGGCTATAATTTGCATGTACGTACTGTTACACATCAATCTAAGGACTTGTTTGTGAGCCAGCTCTTTATGTCTACATTATTAAAGATTTTTGAGACAAGTCCATGATGTATTTATGTTCCTTTTTTTTTGTGATGTTGTGGGTGGAGAGCAAAATTATGCAATGGGCGGGCCCAAGAAAATGTTTGCCCAAGGTCCAATCAATATTAAAGACGGGCCTGTTGGCTGTGGAGTCCAGTGGTAACATCTCTGCCCTTCGACTGTGGAGAAGTAACTCAATATATACCATTGACCACATCCCTCCAATACAACTATGGAGAAGCAAGTTTCAACTTTATGAGAAGTGGGTTCAACCTAACCACTAGGTCGCTGCTCTACAATCATGGAAAGACAACTCGATACCACTCAGAAGATGCCACCAGAGAGTGTCCTTGGGGAAAACACCTAACAATACGATGTGCCTACCTCACAAAATACTTCTACATCTCATAGATTGTAAGCTCCCTTGAGAACAGGGTCCCCTGAATCAGGTCATCATCCATGTGTGGTATTCTAATGTGTCAACTCCTTGTACACTGATCTTTTAAAGCACTGCAGAAATATGTAGCGCTATATAAATAATGGAGAATAATAAAAAATAATAATAATCTTGCTCGGACGTCGGACACACCCCCTACCTATGGGATTTTCGAGTAAACTACGCAAACTTTTTTTACATTTGTCTGGGCTAAGTTTACTCAGAAGTCTGGTCCTCACCTGATATTTTCTACTACAGTATCTCGCAGAAGTAAGTACACCCCTCACATTTTTTGTAAATATTTTCTTATATCTTTTCATGTGACAACACTGAAGAAATTAGACTTTGCTACAATGTAAAGTAGTGAGTGTACAGCTTGTATAACAGTGTAAATTTGCTGTCCCCTCAAAATAACTCAACACACAGCCATTAATGTCTAAACCCCTGGCAACAAAAAGTGAGTACACCCCTATGTAAAAATGTCCAAATTGGCCCCAAAGTGTCAATAATTTGTGTAGCCACCATTATTTTCCAGGACTGCCTTAACCCTCTTGGGCATGTAGTTCACCAGAGCTTCCCAATGCCGGTGGCCGTATCTCTGCCCAGGATTTCATTAAGTAGATGGGTTAAAAAAATTTAAGGTCAGCACGGTTACGCTCATTTTCTGGGAGGCCTTTTACCCCATTTCTTAAACTAGATTTCTGTGCCTACAGACCCCTGAGCAAGGCTGGACTGCGACAAGAAAAAACAACAAAAAAATTGGCCATGGACTTCAATCAGACCGACCCACTCCAATTATGCACAAAAACAGTACATAAAACATAAGTAACCGCACGAAAAAAAAAAAAAAAAGGAAAAAACCTTCCACTGTAACTTGAAACAGCTTTTTAAATGTTGCTTTTCAGCTTTTCACTGTTCGGGCCTATAGAAGAATGTTAGTAACTCACTATTCTCTGCAGCTTTGTCAATGAACACATTTTACATATATATATATATATATATATATATGTGCAGAAAATCCAGCACTCACGGGTTCAGGTACACACGCCCAGTGCAACGCCTACTATAATAGATCCAGTATACAAATAGCGGCACTCGAGGTCTTAAAAGCAGGATAATCTTTTATTTGTAGAAGGTCAACGTTTCAGCTCACTCCCCGTAAGCTTTCCTCAGGACAATAAAGCAACAAAAAAATAAAACACATATATACAAAACGAAAAACAATCAACTACTCACCCTGATTCCCTTCACCTGAAATTACGAACGTGAATGCCGGCCCACACCGCTGGCGTCGTTACTACGACTCAATCTGCTGAAACCATCACCATGACAACCGTGTATACACAAACGTTGTCATAACAAATAACCACGTGTGCAAAAACGAAAATTACGTAAAAAGTAAAAATGCTTAATGGAGGAGTCACTAGCCATTACACTCCATATGGAGAAAATTACTTCTCAATCGCAATGGGATAAAGTAAGGCTGACTGAAGTATGCATAGCTAAATGCCAAAAATAGCAAAACAGATATTTATTCAAAAAGCTAATATAATAGGAAAATGCTAATAGAATAGAAAAATATATCTTGCCATATCTGGCCGAACTGTGGCCCCAACCAACTTTGGGATATTTGGCAGGATACATCAGGCAAATTTAGAGAAAATACAGTTGTGTTCAAAATTATTCAACCCCCACTGAAATCGAGTGTTTTGGCCAGTTTGACATTGATTTTGATCATTCAGTCATCTTGCTTACAATTAAATCAAAGAGGCATGTGTAGGTCAGATAAATATAACATAACATTTATAATGAAATAACCACACAAATGTCTTTTCTGTGCTCACATCATTATCAGTTTTATTCAACCCCCAAGTGACATTCAATCTTAGTACTTAGTACAACATCCTTTTACAGTTATAACAGCTTTTAAACGTGAAGCATAGCTTGACACAAGTGTCTTGCAGCGATCTATGGGTATCTTCGCCCATTCGTCATGGGCAAAAGCCTCCAGTTCAGTCACATTCTTAGGCTTGCGCACTGCAACTGCTTTCTTTAAGTCCCACCAGAGGTTCTCAATCGGATTTAAGTCAGGTGACTGCGATGGCCACTCCAAAATGTTCCAGCCTTTAATCTGCAACCATGCTCTAGTGGACTTGGAGGTATGCTTGGGATCATTGTCCTGTTGAAAGGTCCAACGTCTCCCAAGCCTCAGGTTTGTGACGGACTGCATCACATTGTCATCCAATATCTCCTGGTACTGACGAGAATTCATGGTTCTTTGCACACGCTGAAGCTTCCCTGTACCTGCAGAAGCAAAACAGCCCCAAAGCATGATTGACCCCCCGCCTTGCTTCACAGTAGGCAAGGTGTTCTTTTCTTCATAGGCCTTGTTCTTCCTCCTCCAAACATAGCGTTGATCCATGGGCCCAAACAGTTCTAATTTTGTTTCATCAGTCCACAGAACACTATCCCAAAACTTCTGTGGTTTGTGCACATGACTTTTGGCATACGGCAGTCGACTCTTCTTATTCTTTGGAGACAGCAAGTGGGTGTGCCTGGGAGTTCTGGCATGGAGGCCTTCATTACGCAGTGTGCGCTGTATTGTCTGAGCTGAAACTTCAGTACCCACATCTGACAAATCTTTTCTCAGTTCCTCAGCAGTCACACGGGGACTTTTCTCCACTCTACGCTTCAGGTAGCGCACAGCAGTCGAAGTCAGCATCTTCTTTTTGCCACGACCAGGTAGCGTTTCAACAGTGCCCTTTGCCTTGAATTTGCGAATGATGCTTCCTATGGTCTCTCTTGGTATGTTTAACATCTTTGCAATCTTCTTATAGCCATTGCCCTTCCTGTGAAGAGTAATCACCTCTTCTCTTGACTTCACCATGTTTGTAACCACACCAGTAAATGTCTAGAAGGAGCTGAGTATCAGTCATTTTAAAGCTGCCTAATTGGTGCTCATTATGCTTTATTGCTGCTCCGTGACATCCACAGGTGTTTTCAATACCTGATTGAAAACACTTGAATGAACCTCTGTTCTTTAGAGTGGTAGTCTTTAAGGGGTTGAATAATTGGGTCAATGAAGAATTCACAAAAGAAACATTTACTACTGTATTACAAAACCAATTGATGTCATTTTAGTTGCATATGGTTCTTTAAAAAGTCCTTGTAGGATTTCATTCTGAATACAATTACAAATGTACACTAAATTCCCTAAAACCCTTTACAGCATTGGGGGTTGAATAATTTTGAACACAACTGTATATATGCATATGTCAGTCAACCATAACCCATATACGTAAACCTGTAGGCTGAACTATACCACAATATACTGCCCCAGATGGCAAGGGGGAAGAAAACAAATCATGTTAATTTAAGAGAACTATAAGAAAGGGACCAAACTATATCTCTCATTTAGCCCACGTGGAGAGAGCGTATCCAGTGCTCTGATCCAATAAGCTTCTCTGAGTAGCAATAAATTACTGCGATCACCTCCTCCTCTTAATCGGGGGACATGGTCAATCGCTGTGAATTTCAACATGGGCAGTTGATGTCCCATTTCAAGGAAATGCCTGGCTACGGGTTTATCACTAGACATGTGCACAGCACAAAATTTCGTCTTGAACTAATGGATTAGTACTAAAATGCAATTTATTTAGTTGCTAAAGAAATTCGTTTTCAGTTCTTTAGTAAGAAAACTAATTTCATTCATCCGAAAACCAGTGGATACAATTACTATTGTAGTGGCTCCTCAGAGGGCTGAGATCGCTGCTTGGTACAGTATCTCTCACTCTCAGCACAATGTGGCAGGCAAAGCTGTTACAGTAACTGACTGCTGCTCATCACAGCGCTCAGAGTTTCAGTAAAACTAGGAAATAATATTTTTATATATGAGGTTATAACAATATTATTTCCTTGTTTTACTGAAACTCTGAGCGCTGTTACAGTCAGTTACTGTAACAGCTGAGCCTGATACATTGTACTGAGAGATAATATAACAAGCAGCCAATCTCAGCACTCACAGTCACTGGATTTAATGGTTTAAAAAAGAGGCTCCTCTCTCTATAATGTATAGAAAATCCTCCTGCATTAATTAATACCGGTCTCTGTATAATGTAGATAACATCCTCCTGCATTAATTAATACCCCTCTCTGTATAATGTATACAACATCTACCTGCAATAATTAATACCCCTCTCTGTATAATGTATAGAACATCCTCCTGAATTAATGTCCCTCTCTGTATAGAACATCCTCCTCAATTTATACATTTCTCTGTATAATTTATAGAACATCCTCCTGCATTAATACCCCTCTCTGTATAATGTATAGAACATCATCCTGCATTATTTAATGCCCCTCTCTGTATAGAATATCCTACTCAGTAGGACCTACTGCATTGGCATGTGGAGGGTGCAGAACTTCGGAATGCAATGCTTATGCAGCACAGGAGAGGGAACTTTTACTTAAACTTTGCATCTCTGTGGGGAAGAGAGACAGGAATATAAAAGCAGGGGAGAGGGCAAATATTAATGTAAATCGGTCTGAAAGCTCAGAGAAGAGATGTCTGGTGCAAATTTATTTTTATAATAAAATAAAGCACTTTAAATCCAGGGAAAACATTCAAATTAATAACACTGACCGCTCACAATAACAGAGTAACTGTGAGTTGGATACTAAATGTATCAGACGTAAAAAAAACTTTATAAACCAGCAGCACTGGGAGAGGAGAGGGACTTTATATAAAATGTGTATTATAAATGAGGAAAGGGGGATAGTACTCCTGGATAATATAAAATGTATCAGACCTAAGCCCCTATTATGCAGAGCGGGAGGGGAGATGACACACATTTTATAAAGTCCCTCTCTTCTCCCAGTGCTGCTTGTTATAAAGGGTTTTTTACTACCCAGCCCTCCTCTGTCATTAGCTTTCAGTGTGATTTATTTGAATGTTTTCCTTCTCCAGCTGCTTTTATCATCTTGTCTGTCTCATAGACATGCAAGGGTTAAGTAAAGGTTTCCTCTCCTGTGCTAGCTGTCTGTGCTGCGAGTGAGTATTCTGGAGCTCTATCACTGTCAGATTTTCGGGTAGGGGTCGGGAAGGATTACGCATACAAACCTTTTCTGTAGCTTTGCGATGTTGTGCTCTTCATTGCTGGTCTCCTTCAATCCATGTAATATTACAAAAAGGACAAACTAAAATGTAGTGCATTTTATTTTAGTTTCTTTCGTTTTTTGTACTGAGCAGTTTCGTATCTCTTGAGTCATACTAAAACTAAATTATCCCAAAATTCAGACTAAATCGTTTTAGTACTAAAACGAATGCACATGTCTATTTATCACTATGTTGATCCCTATATGCCGTTCTAATGGAAGACCTATGCCCCCGGATCCGATCCCGAAGGGTAGTATCAGTTTTTCCAATATAGCAGAGTCCACATGGACAAGAAATCTTGTACACGACGAAGTCCGTCAAACATGTGATACAATGTTGAATTTGATAACGGTGTCTTGTGTGGATGGTTAAATCTGGTACCCGGAACCATATGGCTACAAGTCACACAGTCAAGGCATCTGTAGCAACCATTATTCTGCAGCGTATTCATTTGGCGATCATAACATTGCTCAGGGTCGGTTTTAACCAACATATCCCTTAGGTTTCTTGATCGTCGATAACTCCTCATGGGATTCGCCCTAATGCTTTTTGGCAAACTCTGATCACGAGCAATTATAGGCCAATTGAGGGGACAATCTTTTGTACCTCTCGAGAATGTGGTGAAAATGTAGAAGTGAACACCAATCCTGGTTCCGTTTTAGGCAATTTCTGGATATTCTCACATTTCAGAAGTGCCCATTGTAATACAAATTTAGAGTAACCTCGTTCTCTGAATTTGGCCCACATTTCCTGAACTTCTGAACTAATGTTAGACTGGTCTGAGTTGTTCCGGTAGACACGTAGGAATTGCATGTAAGGGATCGATTCTTTCAAGTGCGCCAGATGGGAGCTATTGGCATGTAGGATCGTGTTACGGTCCGTGGGTTTTCTGAATAATGTGTATTGTATGCCATTTCCTTGTCGATAAATACGAACATCGAGAAAATCCACTGAAGTCAAACTGATGGTCGATGTAAGTTGAATGGGGAGCTTTAAAGCATTTACATGAGATATGATGTTTTCCACTTGTTGCACCTCTAAATTAGCAATGATCAGGATATCATCGATGAATCTGGTATACAGAATCAATAAATTACCAAAAAGAGGAATGATGTGCTCTTTTTCAAAATAACGCAAATATGAATTGGCATACATAGGGGCCACCGGTGAACCCATGGAAGTGCCCATGGTCTGAAAATACCACTTATGTTCAAAACGAAAATAATTACACGTAAGAATCAAACGTAAAAGTTCCAATATGTATTCCACCGGAGCACCATTGTATTGAGAAGATTGAATTAAAGTGTTGCGCATAGCCTCCAAACCACCTTCCAGGGGGATAACTGTATACAGACTCTTGATGTCACAAGAAAGAATAACGATGGGACCCTCTGGTAAATGAACAGCTTTTAATTTTTGCAGTAAATCATGTGTGTCTTTTAAACAAGTGTCCAACTGGAGAACAGGTACTTTAAATAATGAATCAAGCCACTTGGCCAGTGGTTCTAGCAAGCCTCCAATTGCCGAGACGGTAGGACGGCCCGGTGGGTGCACGGGGTCCTTATGGACCTTCGGTATAGTGTACAATACCGGTGTACGTGGGTGTATAGGTGACAGAAATTTCAACAATTCCTCAGAGATATAGGATTGTTGAAGACCCATCTGAAGACTCTTCTGTATCTTGATGGCAATATCAGCCGTTGGGTCCCCTTTCAACTGTTGATATGTATTGGGGTCTGACAGTTGACAAAGGATGTCATTACGATATTCTGAATAATTCAGCACTACCACCCATCCCCCTTTGTCAGCAGGTCGAATCACAATGGTAGGGGTCTTGAGCCAATGATTTAATTGCTGCAAACTCTTGTTTGCTACAGTTCGAGTTGTGCCGATATCGGGTAGCCATGGTTTTTCTGGATTCTTCCTGTACAGTTTAGAGAAAGACTTTTATGGACGCTTGTGCACTCGGTGGATCGAAATGACTTTTGATCTTAAATGGGTTGCGAACCACACTTTCTGATGTATCACCGAAATGATGCTTCAGCCTCAGCAGACGGCCAAATTTATATATGTTCACTTAAAAGTAAAAAAAACCGGGGAAAAATAGTCGGTGCAAACTAAAGGCCTTTACTCAAAATGGACAACTCTGTGTTCAAATCTCTATTGGATAAATTAAAAATAGGAATTAGCGTTGCTGTCTGGGGGGTCGACCTCCTGGTCCAGTGGATCTTCCCTTTCTGGCCCCTCCTAGGAACTGCCCGTTGCGGCTTCTGGTAACCACCTTGGAAAAATCTGTGCTGCCTGAAGGTTCGTCTAAAAAAGCATCAGCTGATATTGCAGCACCCTGATCAGTGGATTCAATCTCGGATCCGGATTCCCCTGATGTCACATCCACTGTTGGTATATTAGGGCGTCGGATACGTGGTCTTCTCCTAGTCAGGTCGCGTCTGTTATTCTCTCCACTCAACCATCGATACACCCTGTGTTCTTTATAATCTTGTTTGACCCTTTCTTGTTTAGCACGTTTAAATTTAATTAATTCGTTCTTATATTTCACAACCTCTTCCTCGAGACGTAAAAGAACCGTCTTAGCCTCATTCGAAGTCAGTAAAACGGATTCTCGGATTTGTAATTCCGCAATCTGATGTTTAACAACTGTTAAATCACTAGCAACATCTTCTATTGCAATTAACATTAAGTCCATCAAGCACCTATTGAGTACCGCAATCCACTTTCTGCATACTTCTGGTTTAAATCGACCCAAAGTGGGAATACTATGCAAACGGAAGCCGCGCGGTATCTGCCTGTTTCTATAGTAATCGGAAATAAACAGTCCATGCAAATCCAAATCAACCTCTCGCTTGCGTAGTTTTAAAAGTTCAAAGTAAACATCTTTTAGAGTTTTGGTTACCGGTAATTCAGTCGTGCTCTGTTGCCATAGAATCTTCTCCGCTGCCTCAGACATATACTGCAGCGTCTCAGCCTGCTCCAACAATGCCCCAGATTGTGTGAGAAACTCCTCCATTAAAGCAGCAAAAGGAATCCGAGGAAAATAGGTAGATTCTTAATCACTAGTGCCCGGTGCTCGGAACGAAGTGTTTGTCAGACACTCAAAATATTTGTGCAGAAAATCCAGCACTCACGGGTTCAGGTACACACGCTGCAAAGCCTACTATAATAGATCCAGTAAACAAATAGCGGCACTCAAGGTCTTAAAAGCAGGATAATCTTTTATTTGTAGAAGGTCAATGTGGCAGACTAGATCTATATTTCTATCTCTATATAAAGGTCTGCCTGTATATATGTGTTTATCTCCTCCATATAGAGTTATGTTCATATTTGTGTCTGACCATTTGGTAAGTTTATTCCTGGGTTCACAGCTGACATGTAATCAAAAGGTTTAGCTTTCTCCCTTGGGGGGAGGATGTAACACGTAGCTGTAAAAAGGGAATTTCTTTTGGACACTGCCATAGCAAATCACACCTTAACAGACAGATCGGCACCCAGAGCCTGGACCCAATCTTCAAAGACAGGAAACAAAATCCTTGATCTCGAAGGGGGGTCTGGAGGCAAGAGGGACACCTTTTAGGCAATTAAAGATTAATTGACAAGCTTACTGAGCGTGACAGAGAATTGCACGCTGGGAAATGAAGTCCAGGACACTGGGCCACTTATGGGTGGGGGCTGGAAAGATCAGGAAGTTTATAAATTCGGAACACTGGCCATGTGCTTTGGCTCATCACTTGGGGTTCCTTCTAAAGAGGACTGATCTGTCCATGCTATATCTCTAGACTCCAGGAGGCCATAGAGGAATAGCTCTTCGTAAGTAACGCTCTATGGTTAAACCTTTTTCTTTATATTCTGCTGTGTATTGTATAAGTAATTGATTTATTCTAGTTATGATTTTTTATGTAGCTAAGCACTGATTTTTCTATCCTAAATAAACAAAAAGTATTTAAGTTTTGACTCTGGCTGATGAAATCCACGCTAACTAAGAGATTGGGAGAATTGCTATTTGCCTTAAGCTAGGTTATATATAAGAAATTGCGTGTTGCGGTCGTCAGGAAACGGCAGGGAATTGTGGGAATTGTAGTCACTGTCCGAGTCTAGGATAGTGCGGCTGCTAAGTCCTGCGTCTCCTGTTGCGACGCGCATTGTGTCCGTGAGGACTGGTGGCAGCGTTACTAATAGAATAAGAAAGTGAGTTCCAGGATTGTGGGAGACGGAGTTATTTTGCGCTTCAGGAGAAGACTGGCGCTGTGTTGCAATCCTGGGATCAGTATATCGCGCTCTACGTGCCTGTTGTGAGAGGTAGTGTGGCCAGGACGGGTAGAGAAGTGCGCATAATTATCTGGGTCTAGTATAGACAGATAGTGCGCGGCTTAACCCGGCGTCCTTGCGCAGCAGCGTGCGTAGCTAAGTCGTGACAGTCAACGTTTCAGCTCACTTCCCGTAAACTTTCCTCAGGACAATAAAGCAACAAAAAAATAAAACACATATATACAAAACGAAAAACAATCAACTACTCACCCTGATTCTCTTCACCTGAAATTACTAACGTGAATGCCGGCCCACACCACTGGCGTCGTTACTACGACTCCATCTGCTGAAACCATCACCATGACAACCGTGTATACACAAACGTTGTCATAACAAAAATCCACGTGTGCAAAAACGAAAATTACATAAAAAGTAAAAATGCTTAACGGAGGAGTCACTAGCCATTACACTCCATATGGAGACAATTACTTCTCAATCGCAATGGGATAATGTAAGGCTGACTGAAGTATGCATAGCTAAATGCCAAAAGTAGCAAAACAGATATTTATATCACGAGTATAGCAGTACGTAGGGATACTTTTTTTAATTCTTTATTTTAGAATTTTACATAGCGTGAAAAACAAGTGGTAAGGAAAGGCCTCGCAGGGCCAATAAAAGTCACAGGTCAGGTGCAAGACTATGCCAATCACGGCTCAGAGTCCTGATTGGGCAAATTTTCACACAGCCCCCAGCACGTGTTTTTTGAGAGGAGATTGTTCTGTTAGTGTGTCTTCTCAGTGCCAGCAGCTATTGTGGGGGTCTCACTTCTACAAGATATCTGGGAATTGTTGTAATCCGTGTGTTCTCACAGCCAGCAGCTATTGTGGAGGTCTCACTTCTACAAGATATCTGGGAATTGTTGTAATCTGTGTTCTCACTGCCAGCAGCTATTGTGGGGGTCTCACTTCTACAAGATATCTGGGAATTGTTGTAATCTGTGTGTTCTCACTGCCAGCAGCTATTGGGGGGGGGGGGTTCACTTCTAGCAGATATTTGGGAATTGTAATCTGTGTCTTGTCACTGCCACCCATCAGGGAGTCTCACTGATTTATAGGAGGTTCCTGAGAATTGTAATCGGTCTCGTCACTGTCACCCATCAGGGGGTCTCACTGATTTATAGGAGGTTTCTGGGAATTGTAATCTGTGTTTTCTCACTGCCAGCTATCAGGGGGTCCCACATACTTCTAGCAGATTTCTGCGAATTTTAATCTGTGTCTTGTCACTGCCACCCATCAGGGGGTCTCACTGATTTATAGGAGGTTCCTGGGAATTGTAATCGGTGTCTTGTCACTGCCAACCATCAGGGGGTCTCACTGATTTATAGGAGGTTCCTGGGAATTGTAATTTGTGTCTTGTCACTGAGTTATACCAGAGTTCTGGAAATCTTTAATCTAGATAACACAGTTGAATCAGAGTTCTGTATATTTTTAATCTATGTATCACTCACCATGTCAGAATGACCAAAAAGGACAGGCAGACGCTCCCAGACACAGATAAGAGGGCAAGCAGCCTCTGTGTCGGGAAGCTGTGCCTCTGGTCACCGTGGACGTGGTGCATCCTCTGCAGGGGCACGCTTGTCCTTGTTTCTAACTGGTGCTGGCCATCTTAAGCAGCAGCAACATACAGAGGATTTGGTGGATTGGCTAACCAGGCCATCCTCATCCTCCGAGTCCTCTGCCAGCCAGGCTTGTAGTGGTTTACAGTCCACCTCAGCTGCCAAAGCATCTAATGCAGCCTCCATGTCCACAGCTACTCTTGCCATAGCCTCACCAACATACACGGAGGAGTCCGCTGAATTGTTTGACTACAATGACAGTGACATGCTGCTTGAGAATGCGCAGCAACTACAGTGCTCTGATTCAATCTCTGAGCTTGAGGAAGGGAGTATAATCAACCTAAAGGAAGGGGGTGCCAGTGACACACAAATAACTGGAACTCATGTTCCCCCAGCAGCTGCAGCATAGTGCGAGTTTGGCTCCAGTGACAAGGAGATAGGGGGTGATGACGATGATGAGGTCACTGACTCCACCTGGGTGCCTGATCGAACAGAGGAGTCAAGTGAGGAGGAGGATGAGGCACAACAAACACGAGGCACAACGTCCTCTATGACCAACCGTAGCCAGTCCAAGGCATCAGAATTCACAGCTGCTCAGGTGTAGAGCGTTGTTGTCTCAAAGCACATGTACAGGAAGTCTGCTGTCTGGGAGTTCTTTAAGAAATGTGCAGCAGACGGCACCATTGCTATTTGTAATCTATGTCAGATGAGGATCAAGCATGGGAAAGACATCCCACGCTTGGGTACCACGTGCTTGAGGCGACATATGACCACCTGCCACGCATCCCGTTGGCACAACACTTTGCATAGGTCCTCCTCATCTGTCTCTACCCCCACTATATGTCCTGCCATGTCATTGCCTACAACCTTCACTGACAGGGATGATGTTACAGTAATGGGTGTACCAGGTCCTTCCTCAGAATGTGACAGCATCCCACCAGCTGAAGATTTACGCAGTCAGATTACGTTGCCCCAGCTGCTGCACATAATAAAAAATATAGTCCCAACCATCCCCAAGCACAGCGTCTAAATGTCAGCTTAGCAAAATTACTCACATTACAGCTGCTGCCTTTCCAGCTGGTGGACTCTGCTTCCTTCCGTGAATTTGCTGAATGTGCTGTACCACAGTGGCAGGTTCCAAAACGCCATTTCTTTTCACGGAAGGCCAATCCATCACTATACCAGCACGTGGAACACAATGTTATGGAGTCATTGGGAAAGGCAGTCAGCAGCAAGGTGCACGTGACTTTAGACACGTGGTCCAGCAAGCATGGACAGGGGCATTACATTTCCTTCACGGCACACTGGATAACTCTGATTGCAGCTGGGAGGGATCCAAGATGGGGCTCTGTGCTGGAGCTGGTTCATCCACCACACCTCCAGAAAGGTGCTTGTATGAGGTCTGTCTGCTCCACCACCTCTTCCTCCTCCTCGGTCTCTGGCGAAGTGGCAGTTAAACCGACGCATGGCAGGGGCTACGCAAAAAGATGCCATACTGTGCTTGAGCTGGTTTGTTTAGGGGACAGGAGCCACACTGGGCCAGCAATTCTGTCAGCTCTGCAGGTGCAGAGATGGTTAACACCACGCCAGCTTCAGCTGGGAATGGTCGTCTGTGATAATCGCAGCAACCTTCTCTCCGCCCTACGCCAGGATAAGTTGACGCATGTACCATGCCTAGCACACGTCCTAACTCTGGTGGTACAGCGTTTCCTAACCAGGTACCCAGGGCTGGCAGAGCTTCTCAGCCAGGCCACAAAAGTCTGCAGCCACTTCAGACGGTCATTCCCAGCAAGTGTTCGCCTGGCAGAAATTCAAAGAGAATTCCACCTTCCCACAAACCGTCTGATCTGTGACATGCCCACCAGGTGGAACTCGACATTAGCAATGCTGCAGCATCTGCACAAGCAGCAGAGGGCCGTCAACGAGTACCTGTGTGAGTATGACACAAGGACAGGTTCAGGTCAACTTGTTTATTCCCCCCGCAGTGGCTGTTAATCAAGGATGCATGCACTGTACTGTCACCATTTGAGGAGGCAACGAGGATGGTGAACAGGGACAGTGCATGCATCAGTGACACAATTCCTTTAGTGTTCTTGCTGGAGTGCACTCTGCGGGGAATTATAGATGTGGCACTAGAGGCAGAGCAGCGGGAGGAAGAGGAGGCCTTCCCTAACTCTCGAGGCCCCAGTCTTTACGCAGACAGCATTCCTGGGGGTCCTCAGATCAGAGGAGGAGGAATATTTAAGTAGCGGGGGCATTGAAGGTGAGGATTCTTCAAGGGAGGGTTTTGTGTGCCCAGAAACACAAGGACTAGTACGTGGCTGGGAGGAGGAAGTGCACAATAGGGTCATCCTCATTGACCAGGAAGACTCAGAAGCTAATGCCACCTCCAACCTACGCTGCATGGGCTCCCTTATCCTGCAAAGCCTGCTAAAGGACCCCAGGATTTGTGCTATCAAGGAGAGGGATCATTACTGGTTGGCAAGCCTTCTTGATCCACGATACAAGGGTAAAGTTGCAGAGCTCATCCTGCCCGCACAGAGGGAGCACAGGATGAAACAACTTGAGGACGCTCTAAAGCGACACTTGTATAACACCTTTCCAGGCACTGGTAGGTTACCAAGTTATGACACAGGTGCTTCTGAGACTGTGGATGATCAGAGGAAGAGCGGTGAAGGCCGGGGCCGCTTGACTGATGCCTTTTTAAATTTTTTTAGTCCACGACGCCCAGGGACGTCAAATGTAGGCACCCATTTTATTTATTTATTTATTTATTTATAAAGGATTTTACCAGGAAGGATACATTGAGATTTCTCTCGTTTTCAAGTATGTCCTGGGTTCAAGAACATGGTTACAGAAATACAAAAGTAGTAAAATGCAAGAAGTTAACACAAAACAAATATACAGATCAACAGAAAACAAATATGTAGGAAATATAGTCACTATGTTACATGTTTACAGGTGCATTCCTTATTGAGGTATGTTAATATGGAGCTCTTAAGGGACTTTAGACTGGGGGAAGATTTAATGGCGTCTGGGAGGTTATTCCATAATTGTGGTGCTTTGTAGGAAAATGAGGATCGAGCCACTTGCTTTTTGTATTGTGGTATTGCAAGTAAGGTGCTGGTCCTGGATCGGAGGTTATAGGATGAGGGAACTGCTGAGGGAAGCAGCCTATTCAGGTAGGGTGGTAGCTTCCCAGAAAAGCTCTTAAACACTAGGTTGGAAAGGTGAAGGGTGCGTCTAGATTCCAGCGACAGACAGTTTAGTTCTTTTAACATGTCACAATGGTGGGTCATGTAGTTACATTGTAGCACAAAGCGACAGAATGAGTTATACAATGTAGTAAGTTTCTGGAGGTGCGTTTGCGGGGCGGCTGCATACACTACATCTCCGTATTCAATAGCCGGCATAAGCATTTGTTGTACAATCTGCTTTCTTACCGCGGGGCTCAGGCAGGATTTGTTTCTGTATAGGGCACCTAGTTTGGGGTAAATTTTAGATGAGAGTTTTTCAATGTGGGGGTCAAAGGATAGATTTGGGTCTAACCACATACCTAGATATTTGAGAGAAGTGACTGTGGTCAGCGTGTTATTGGATTTTGTCTTGACACATAGATGGGGTGTTTGCAATTTGTCAGCGTCTTCACCATATGGTGCAGGACTACCTAGGGGCAAGGGCAGACCTGGTTACCTTTACAGCAGATGATCCACTGCTTACTGGGTGTTGAGATTGGATCACTGGCCAGAATTTAGCAAATATGCTATGCAGCTACTAGGTTGCCCTTCATCCAGCATGCTTTCTGAAAGGACGTTCAGTGCCGCTGGAAGTTTTGTCACAGACAGATGAGTGCGTCTGTCCACCGACTCTGTAGACCGGCTGGCATTTATAAAAATGAATCAGTCCTGGATCAGCAGCTATCAATCCTCTGATGCAGACGTAACTGAATAGATCGGGGATCTCTTCTGCATTCCCAAAACCTCCACCACTGCACTCTTCCACAATACCACAGAGGGGTTACTTACGGTGTGAAGGCACTTGCTGCCACCAAAGGCACAATATTTGGGTGCACTGCCACTGACGCCTATATTACCAGATTAATATCATTTTAATATTGGACCGCAGGGTCCAACCCTGCACTCTTCCACAATACCACAAAGGGGTTATGATGTGAAGGCACTTGCTGCCACCAAAGGCACAATATTTGGGTGCACTGACGCCTGTACCAGCTTCATATCATTTTAATATTGGACCGCAGGGTCCAACCCTGCACTCTTTCACAATATCACAGAGGGGTTACGGTGTGACGGCACTGTTGCCGACACTAAGGCTAGGGTCAGACTAACGCAGTATTAACGTGCGTTTAGCAGCACTAAATCACGGCCGTGCTAGCAGCAAATTACGTCCAATGCCGGGCAGCATACGAAGAACGGCCGCACAAAAGTGCGGCAGCGCAACGCAAGTGGCAAACGAACGCATTTTTGCAAGAATGTAGAACCGCTAGTACGGACGTACAGAATGCGCTGCGTCCGCTAGCGGCGTGTGTGCGTGATTAGGAGAAGTCAGACGCTGCTAATGTCCGGCCAACATAACGTCCAGACACAAAAAGTGTTTTATTGATGATCGGTACAAAATCACGGACGAAAATGCGCATCGTATGACCGCTATCGCGTATTCCGTGAAAAAATGCGTCCATTCGTTCGAACGCACTTTTTCACGGACAACGCGAAAAATGCGTTAGTCTGACCCTAGCCTAAAGGCCCAATTTTAAAGCACCTATTGTTACTTTCATCCAAAGCCTGCATAACTTTCACCATAATTTAGCCCAAAAAAAAATCACTAAACTTGTTCTGCGTGTCCTAAAATGTCTCTTCTTTTCATACAGGCTGCCGCCCCAAGCAATTGTTTATGAATAGATTAAAGGAAAACCATTTACTGTCAATTGAATTGTAATTTTTTTGTTTTTAAATGTTTCTATACATCCTACAAATCCGCCACTTCACGGGCAGGTTATGGGGACCTCCTAGGCACGATATTTGAAGGAACTTTTCATTTTTATTCTTCACCTTTATTTCATGGAAAACTCACTGTTCCATTAAAAACGTTTTTTTAAAAACTTTTTGTCCTGGTTTCCTGTCCCCAGGGCACTACCCGGACCCGCATACACCTTTTATGGCAAATATCTTGTATATATGCCCTCTTGGAGGGCACTCTAAAATTTGAACTTTCAAGTCCCATGGACTTGCATTGAGTTCGAACTTTTGAAATTGTTCGAGTTCGAATGCGAACCGAACACGGGGGTGTTCGGCTCATCACTAAGTAGGAACAGCCTCCATCCTATGTTCATTAACCTATGCTGTAAAAAGTATCATACTATTAGATTTTCTTTTTATTGGAGGATCTACTTGAGAAAAATTTTCATTGAGAAAACCTGTCTGTACTACCAATTGAAAAGATTTCACTCCACTGCTCAGGAAGAATTGATATGTAAATATCCATATGTAAGATATTTTTACCTATATGGTGAGCTACACGTGAGTTTTTTTGTGAAGCGCTACCCCCTTTCTTTTTTCTTTTTAAAGATTATTTATGACAATAATATTAATTATTTAGGAGACTCTCTCCACTAGCAAAGGTGATAAACAGGGGCAAAGGTGATAAACAGGGGCAAAGGCAAGCCAACATTTTAATACTTCAGTTACAAAATGGTATGTAATTGTCTAACGGAAACGGAAAATTATCTGGAGAGATAAGCATGTATGTCTTACCTGGTACTTTATCAACTGATGAAAAGACGGAGTGTTGCACTGTTACATCACTCAAACCACGTCGAGATTGTTCATAAAATCTGAAGGGCAGATGTTGGCTGGTGCTTTGGAAGGGGTGTCCAAAACCCATTACCTCAGTAGATGGTTGCACAGGGAGATCCAAAAGCGCTAGTTGAACAATTGAAGAAAAAAAAAATGCAAACAACATCATTATGAAATAATCATATAAGGATAAACTACTGAATAAAGCTAGTGAATATGAAAAATGTTGCGTTAACCACATTTTTCCACTCAAAACAAAATATAGGTAAACTATCCCTATTTGGAAGTTTAATATTTAATATTCAGTGAGGGAAAAATATAATTTGATCCCCTGCTGATTTTGTACAATCTAAATAGAAATATAGTGGAGGCGCTAAACTCAAGATAGCCAATTAAAATAAACAATTCTCAGTCTGTTGCCTGCAAAGGATAGACATACACAATAAAACTAAACAAAATTGTGTTTAAACCAAAAGCAAAATATATAGGTACTCCTTGCGGCGCAAATACGTTATCAATTTATATTCCTAAATCCTATTAATAGTACTGTAATATTGTCATGTCCCTTCTCAGCACCATCCCGAAATGAACATCATCAAGCAGTGAAACCGTTCACCACCAGCACACTTCCAGTTAATACACGTGTTACGGATCCTGGTACCCTCACGCTCGGTACCCTCCGTCTGAGCGCCCCTTTCCGCTGAAACACAGGAGATATTTCCACACACAGTAGACGACACGTACGGTGGAGTTGTTTCTCATTCAAAACCCAAATGGAGAATGATTCTTTATTTCAAATACACACAGTTAACAGTTGAGACAACCCCCTCCCTTAAAGAATACATTACAGATAAGTTCAAGAGTTTCCAGTCAGAGAACAATAGAAAGAGCCATCCAACACAATGGATTGTTTACACATGCATCTTATCTAAACAGTCTCCTAGGACCAGAGGGAAACAGGAGTCTAATTATAGCAGTAAGTCTACAATATGGAGAGAGGGGGTGGAAGCAGACAAGAGGTTAGATTGCAAGTTCTCGAGCAAGGGTCCGCTCCTACTGTTTTGTGAGTGCAAAATAGAACAACTTATTCTGTAACATACAGATACACACTTTGACACAGCATAGCACATCACACAACACTCTATACTATATACAGAGACAATAAACTGTAAAGAAAATAAATGCAAATATTCAAACGAGAACTTGGAAGTGACGGTTTCGTCACAACACGTGACACATACACCGAAATAAAGGGATATGCCCCAGACTGACCTGTGCTGTTCATTGTAGTTCAATCCTGATAAAGCAAAGTTATTCTCTCTGCTTGTTCCAAGCCATTCAGCTTACCTCAGACCTGAACGCTATACCGGATCTGATTCAGCAGTTGCAGTAAACAAACCTGGTCAGTTTACATCCATTCCTTTTTCACTATCCTCACCTTCTGTGCGTGCAGGCCACTGCACACTGGGCTCACCATATCCCCATCACCCTGGTGCCACCCAGTACCGTACCTGTGACATAATCACGAGTGAGCTCACAGTGCTGCATATGGTGACGGAGCTCATAAGCAAATTCTACCAAACATGCTTAAACAACTGATTTTGTAAAGTAGCTGCTTCAAAGTATTTTGGGCACCTCGACTAAGGTGTGCGCTCCTCCAACCAACAAATGCCATGAACCCGTCTCCTGAAGAATGTGCCAGGAGACAAACCTGTGCCTGTACTGTGGGATCCCTTCTCACTGGATTTCTACCTGCCCAGTTGAAGGAGCAATGTCTTGTATACTGGCAGTCATCTTGTATGGTTTCATTATAAGAAATACTACCAACCTCTTTAAGCAGCTTGCATAGATTCTAACATTCCAGAGACTTTATGTAGCAATTACACAATTTTGACTTTAATCGTACTGTTGATATTTTATGCTTGCATCTATCTATTAATATTTTGGCTGTTTTTTCTTGATAAATGTATGCTCTGCTTGCTTTGTTAAACCCATGCTCTCATATGGCCGCCCCTCCCCCTCCCCAGGTCGTAAACAAATTTACCCAATACAACCCACACGATCTGATTCTTCAAACTCTTTCTTCAACAGCCCGGCCACAAGCTCACATCACCCTCAGCCACAGAGCCGGCTTCTGGACTCTGCTGTTGCATCCGCCCTCCCCACCCAGTGCTGGTCTGAAATTTGTAGCTTACTTTCCAGCTGCTTCCACTTTGCAAATCACCCTAATTAACCCAAGGTTCTAGCCCTTCCCATGATATGTTAATCTGTATATTTGTGTTTTGTTTTTAATAATTTGCATTTTATTACTTTGTATTTCTGTAACCACTCAATGTTCTTGAACCCAGGACATACTTGAAAACAAGAGAAATCTCAATGTATCCTTCCTGGTAAAATCCTTTGCAAATAAATAAATAAATAAATTAAATGAAGAATCTAGTTAGTGTAAATAGAGGCACCAAGAGGCTGATTTAGTTAGACAAGGTCGCCCAAAACCACTGCCTGGCCAAGAAGGAGAACAAAAGAATCATGTTTCTGCACGTTTCTTATCAGTTAGGAGTAACACTTCTGCTGTGAGATGGTACCAAGCGTTCCCGGACTCCCTTCTAAATCAAGTTTGTGTCCAAATTGTTTATTAAATGTATAATTGCAATGTGGATTTTGTCTCGCAGATGGAGGGAGGGGGGAATCTCAGGGGGGAATCTCAGGGGGATGTACCTTTTTGATTTTCAATGTATAAGAATAATGAATCTGTGACGAGAGCTTTACTTGAGATTTTGGACTCGATCCTCCTCAAGTCTGGTACCATAATAAAGAACGTCTTTCCTGCAATTGACTTATGTCTGGATCGTCATAGTCCACACTGGGTCAACCTTTCCTGAATAAATCCACAGATCGATTGTTACATTTCTGGGGGCTCATCTGGGATCAGGCGGCAGCGAATAAGTAGTGGCAACTGGACAGTAGCGGTTGACAGGAAGCCCACGCGGTCCCAGAAGCGGGGCATCCGTTGAAGAGGAGATGACATCTACAGGCAGGAACTAAGTGGACCTCGACTCATCCCTAATGGCCTCCCGGCCTGGGAACTGGCACATCACAGAGTCACGGGAAATTGCGTCCGGTGCACGTCTGGAACAGGTAACCTGTCTTTGTTTTGGCCCGTGGCCATTGTTCAGGGAGGGGAATATTGATCACGTTCTCTTAATTGGTAGCCACAAGGGCTAAGTTGTAGTCTCGGGCTAAATTGTAGTCTCGGGCTAAATTGTAGTCTCGGGCTAAATTGTAGTCTCGGGCTAAATTGTAGTCTCGGGCTAAGTTGTAGTCTTGGGCTAAGTTGTAGTCTCGGGCTAAGTTGTAGTCTCGGGCTAAGTTGTAGTCTCGGGCTAAATTGTAGTCTCGGGGTAAGTTGTAGTCTCAGACTAGTTGTAGTCTTGGGCTAAGTTGAAGTATCATTTGGTAAACTGGGTGCTAAATTGTTTGTATTATCTGTATCTGGTATTGTGTGAGCTGAGCGTGTGAGTGTGTGCCTACCCGGTAACGGGGAAGCAAATCTGAGTGTGGACCCTTATTATGTGCAATTCTGTTCCAGATGACTGCGAACGGCCATGAACAGGGAAAGCGAGAAAGACACAAAATCCCAGTTGAGTGACATACCAGACTGTAATTGTTTTTATTTGTTGGGTTGTACTAACACGGGATTGAAAATTTTATTTCAAGAACTGTGTTTGCACGTTTTCTTATATTTTGGATGTCTTGTTTTTGTGATATCGGCACTGTGTAAAGTTTGTATTTTTTTTATCTTCTTCCATTAAAACTTTAAAACCAGTACTGTCTCTGCTCTAGATAATTCATGCTTCTCGAATAGAACGCTTGGTTTATCGTTACCATAGTATTTAACATTTGGTATATATATATTTTTATATATTAGCTGTATATGGTTGGGCTCCTGGATTGGGGTGGTATACAGCTAGTGGGGTTTCGAAAGTGCCATATTACTTTCTTATTGGCAGCATATACTTGTAAGGGTGTGTACGGTTTAAGGGGGTTAGGTTGGCATAACTTGGGGCCCTTTGAGCAATTACAGTTAGTAAGTCCAGAGGCTTGAAGCTGTAACCCCTGGTATGCTTTCCCTTCGCACGTCATGACAGGTAGCTTTTTTTCTTTCCATGACAAACGGTCGTGGAAAGAAAAGAGCTGCCTACCCGGTCATGATGTGCGAAGGGAAAGCATACAAGGGGTTAAAGCTCCAAGCCTCTGGACTCACTAACTCTACCCACTCTCTGGGACCCAATTTATGCCAACCTAACCCCCTTAAACCGTACCTACCCTTCCGAATGTATACACTGCCACCACGAAAGTCATAGGGCAGTTTCGAAACCCCACTAAACTGTACACCACCCCAAGCATACACAGCTAAAATATATATATATATAAAATGTTAAATACTACGGTAGCGATACCCAAGCGATTCTATTTGCGAAGCATGAATTATCTAGAGCAGAGACAGAAGTGGGTTTTAAGTTTTCAAGGAAAAGGATAAAAATACAAACTTTACACAGTACCAGTATCCCATAAAAACAAGACATACAAAATATATAAAAACGTGCAAATACAGTTCTTGAAATAAAATGGGACTTGCTTCCATGGGAATTTCCAGATTTCAAATGTCCCAGAAGGTTCTTAAATGTTCACTCAACTCAGCCTTTTGGAGAAATACCGTGCCGGCTGGGTGGAGTAGAGGTAACATCACTGCTCTGCGTGGAGAGATCCTGTGGAGACATGGGTTCGATCCCAGCAAAAGCACCTCTCCAGTAAGTGTCCTTGGGCAAGACACCTAACGGTACATACTTGCCACCCAGGACATATTTGAAAACGAGAGAAATCTCAATGTATCCTTCCTGGTAAAATACTTTCTCCCAAAAAAAAATGGGTAAAGGAGCATCCCGCCCTAAGAAAGGGAAGCTGGGTGAGACTCCTCTGGAATATGTGTTATGTATTTTCAAGGTTTTGTATTTGTACACCAATATAGGGTTAAATTAAGTAAGGAGAGGCTGTGGACCCTGTGTACTCTAAAATGGCCTACCCTAGTCCCCACGTGGCTGAAGGGGGGGCCAATGGACCCAGTGTTGATCCAAAAGGTTTATGCAAGTGTTACTGGGAACCCTGAGCACCCTGATCAGTACCCGTACATAGACATCTGGAGGTACTCTGTAAAGGATAAGAGTCACCATGTAATGTTAGCCGTGGGACAGGGAGACAGCTGCACACCGTGCAAGCCGCTGACCCCCCTGGTCTTGGCAGACCATCCCAATCTCCTGCTTCCCCCGCCCTACCCTTCCTATTATGCTGCTGCTGCGCTCCAAGCGCGTCACACCCAGCCTCAGGGTCCATGGGATCTGCTATTTCCCCACCCGTGGATCTATCCACCCCATCTGCTCCCCGTGAGGGGACCCTGTCTGCAGTAGCGGAAGAGATGGGGGTCCTTGGCGCACAAGGGTTGGTTACCCCCAAGAGGAGTGATCCTGCTGATTTATGTATGGGGCAGAGAACCTGCGGGTAGCCACTCAGTTTATGTCCCCGGGTATAGCCAACACACAAACTGTTTCACCTGAGAAAAAGGCTGTGACTGATAGTGCTGATAATATTGTATGGCGCCGAGAGCTATATTAATGTCAAATGCCTCTATGGGCTGCCCCTGGTTCCCAGATAAACGGGCAGCCGGGACCTGATGTATTAACTTACATTCCGTTCACTACCACCGATTTGTTTAATTGGAGATCCCAGACCCCCCCCCACTCGGAAAAACCTGCTTCTATGAATAGCCTGGTGTAATCCATTATGGCCACACACAACCCCACGTGGGCAGATTGCCAACAACTTTTATTAACCCTCTTCACTACTGAGGAGTGGAGTAGAATTTACTCAAATGCCTGCATGTTTCTAGAAAGAATAGCCACAGAGGAGAACCGTGCTAATCCCGAGGTGTGGTCGGCAGAACATTACCCCAACACTGACACTGGCCATACACTGCTGTAGGGATGACCAGCCTCCGACACTACCGCTCAGCCATCCTAGTGGGCATAAGGGAGGGGACTAAGAAACCAGTAAATATTGGCAAGATATCGGAGATACTGCAAGGCACAAATGAAACCCCAGTGCTTATCTAGAAAGGTTAATGGAAGCATATCGTATACTATACATAGTCCATTAGATCCTGAGGCGACTGAAAATCACTGTATGGTGAACACCTCATTTGTCAGTCAAGCCCAAAGAGATATCCGTAATAAATTGCAGAAACAAAAGGGGTTTGTTGGTATGAGCATTAGCCAACTGGTCGAAATCACAAATAAAGTTTTCCATAATAGAGATAAAATCAAAAAGGGAGGAGGGACAGAAGATGAGGGAGAGTGCCAGTTTTCTGGCTGTTGTACTTACAGAGGGAAGAAAGGGAGGAGCAGCAAAGAGGGAGACAGTAATTTATGGGATAGGCTGGGGTCACAGGACGAGAGGAAGGGGTGGCAGGCTGGCTTTGGGCAAGAATCAGTGTGTGTTTTTGTAAATTAGACGGGCATTGCAAAAATCAATGTCCGAAGCTTTTGGCCATGGGAGGAGAAGTGAGCAGGGCACCCCATGGGCAGGTTTTGAATGGGAGGTATGAGAGAACAGAGGGAGCTGTGGGAGACTTTGTAGGTCTGGTGGGCGCATTCTTCTTGGGGCAGACCCCCTATTGACACAGACCGGGCCCAATGCCACTTGGTACCACCGAGCCGTACCACCGAGCCCACGGTCCTGACGAGAGTGGAAGAAGAAACTATTTTCATGGTTGACACCGGGGCAGACCATTCTGTTGTAACCCAACCCATTGCGCCTCTATCGGGTGGGGAAGCTAGTATTGTGGGAGTGATGGGAATAACCGTTAAATACCCCTTTATCAGCACCCAGGTTTGCAGCCTAGGGGGGCATCAGGTTGAGCATCAATTTCTTTATATGCCTGAATTTCCAATCCAGCTCCTGGGAAGAAATCTTTTAAGTAAACTACAAGCCCAAATCATCTTTCTCCCCGGGGGTCACGCTATTCTAGACCTGAGATTGGTTGCTTTGCTCGGCAGCACAGCCAAACCACAGCAGATCAATTACCCGGCATACTAGGTCTGGTAATTCTGAGAGAGGAAGAATGGTGGCCAATGCCAGCCCAGGTGCCCCCTGATCCTTTAGTACAGTGCCTCGGCACTCCAGGGGTGTGGGCAGAAGATAACATGCCAGGACTAGCTCTAAACATCCCCCCAGTATACGTTGATCTCAAGCCTGGAGCTATGCCTGTAGCGCTCTGACAATATCATATCCCTCAGAAAGTCAAGCAGAACATTCAGACACACCTGCAGCGCTTGTTAAATCACGGTACATTGAAATGTTGTGTATCTCCGTGGAACACCCCACTCTTACCAGTACAGAAAGAACGGACACAAGAGTATAGGCCTGTAAAAGATTTGCGAGCTGTAAAGAATGCGGCTGTGACTTTGCATCCTGTGGTTTCTAACCGGTACAATTTATTGGCACTGACACCCAGAAATACACAGTACTACACAGTGCTACACCTGAAAGATGCTTTCTTCTGCATCCGTCTGTCTCCTGCAAGCCAACTCCTATTTGCATTTCAGTGGGAAGATTCAAAAACCGGGCCAAAGCATCAAATGCTCTGGACTCATTTGTCACAAGGTTTCAAAAACTCGCCCATGATCTTCGGCAACGCCCTGAGTCAGGATCTCCTGGCCTTTCACTCTGAGCCAGATAACGCTATACTGCTGCAATAAGTAGTTGGATTTTCTGCTCGCCTCTCCAACTGAAAAAGACTGTATAGCCACTACCCAGGAGCTCCTGCATCTCCTATGGCAAGCAGGCTACAAAGTGTCAAAGAAAAAAGCAGAAATTTGCAGACACAGTGTAAAATATCTGGGTTTTCATCTGACTGGAACCAAGCGTGCAATGGGTCCTGAACGTAAAGAAGCAGTTTGCCGTATTCCTCAGCCACAGACACGCCACCAAGTATGAGAGTTCTTAGGTGCAGCAGGATTCTGTCGACTGTGGATCCCCAATTTCACCATGATTGTCAAACTGCTCTACCAAGCCACAAACGGGAGTGAGAAAAATCAGTTTCTCTGGGGAGAAGAACAGACAAGTGCATCTCTACAGCTAAAGACTCTATTGATGGAGGCCCCAGCCCTGGGCCTACCTGATCACGGCAAGCCTTTCCACCTGTATGTACATGAACACAATCAAACTTCTGCTGGAGTCCTGATACAGTACCTGGGATCCTGGCAAAGACCCGTGGCCTACCTGTCTAAACAACTAGATCCGGTTACTAGTTTCTTATATTAGGACAGTTAATGTCTCGCAGGTCCAACAGTGTCATGTCATGTATGCATTGTATGCAATAATTCTCCCTTCTGTGGGAGAAAAATTGTCCTATAGATCAGCCCTCAAAATTTCCAATCGCCTGCTCGCATTTGGCGAGTGGAAATTATCTGAGGGCGAGTGGGGCAGACTGACCCGTGCTGGGGCCAGGTTCAGTGTGCCGCCGCCGCCTTAATTCACAGCTCCGGTATCGGACTCTTGGAGTCCGAATCCGGAGCTGTCTCTGATCGGCGCTGCCCCCTCCCACGTGGTCTGTGATGTCCGTGTTTGCGGGTCATCTGCCCACCCATGTGATGCGTCGCACACTCGCAGCGTATGATGCATCACATAGGAGGGGTCAGGTGACGCGCGGGAGGGGGAGGCACCACTGCAGCGTGCCGTTCCCAGACTCGTGTTATGAGTGTGGGAGGCACGCTGCAGCCAGGGGCGGATCCAGGAGGGAAAATCGCCGCCGGCGTTCTTCAGCTGTCCCAAGGAGGCGAGCGGCCGCTGATATGCAGCTTGGCCGCTCGCCTGGGATGAGAACCACCTGACCGGCTGGTCAGGTGGTTCCCGGCGAGTGACCAAGCTGCATATCAGTGGCCGCTCGCCTCCTTGGGACAGCTGAAGAACGCCGGCGGGCAGAGGTGAGAGCTGGGGGGCTATACACCCATGTGTGAGCTGGGGGGCTATACACCCATGTGTGAGCTGGGGCTATACACCCATGTGTGAGCTGGGGGCTATACACCCATGTGTGAGCTGGGGGCTATACACCCATGTGTGAGCTGGGGGCTATACACCCATGTGTGAGCTGGGGCTATACACCCATGTGTGAGCTGGGGGCTATACACCCATGTGTGAGCTGGGGGCTATACACCCATGTGTGAGCTGGGGGCTATACACCCATGTGTGAGCTGGGGGCTATACACCCATGTGTGAGCTGGGGGCTACACACCCATGTGTGAGCTGGGGGCTATACACCCATGTGTGAGCTGGGGCTATATACCCATGTGTGAGCTGGGGGCCATATATCCATGTGTGAGCTGGGGCAATATTTATATCCATGTGAACGGGGGCAATATATATATCCATGTGAGCTGGGGTCATATTTATCTGCGTGTCACTGCGAACCCAACACCAGCTCTTGGCCAAAACTGGTAGAATGCCCCCCCCCCCAAAACCTGTGTCTGGATCCACCCCTGGTGAGAGCGCGGAAGACCGCCAGGCAAGAACAAAGGAAGACCAGCCGAGGCCCGATCTGCCGCCTTCGAGTTGCACTGGAGAGTGACTACGGGGCCTGTGCCTATTTAAGGGAACCTGTGCCAAACTAAGGGGTCCTGTGCCTATGTAAGGGCACCTGTGCCAATGTAAGGGGACCTGTGCCTATTTAAGGGGACCTGCGCCAATGTAATTAACATTAATTGTTAATGTTATTTATTTTTGTAACTTTATTCTGAATAAAACATTTAACTGTCATTTTGTAAGATATTATAAGAGGGCGCGTTTAGGGGAGGAGTTAAGGGCGGGGCTAAGGGCAGGGGATAGGTGGGGCAACTGGTGGTGAGTAACTCTTAATGTCTGGCTAGTAGCTTGGGACTTGAAATTTTGAGCCCTGCTATAGATACACATTCAGTAGAATACAGTACAAGAGGTAGAACATGTGCTATTTTGACACTTATTCTTGTGCTTAATGATTCGCAATCAATAGAATAAAGTGCAAAACATAGATTGTGTGTTTAGTTACAACTTATTTGTGTGCTTAATGGTCAAACCAATCTTTGATAAATGAATCTTTGATAAATGAAACTTCTAGTGCCATAGGGCCATCTAGTGGCTAAAGTGCATAAGTACAGAATTACTTAAAAATCTGTTGTATCTGTTAGTAAGTGCTTAGAATATATTAAAGTGCAGTATAAGTGTCACAATATCAACAATTTCTTGCATATACGTGTATATTTTAATAGCAGAAAAAAATGACATATAGTGATCTGTAATTATATCCTTAAAGAAGGGAGGGGTATAGTCACGTATCACAGTCTCGAGGGTCTGGATCAATTAAAATTGGAAATGATTTTGTCCAGGGGTCAGTCCTCAGGATGTGGGGGGCCTTTAGTTAATCCCTGCACGTCCACTATGTTATATATAGTATTCCTCAGTTCTGGTTGTAGTTAAAGAGCTTTCACATGTGCAATCCTGGAGTATTGTAGTCCTCTTTCCCTCAAAGAGAATAAGAAGGATACATTGTGCTCTCTGTATGCAGTATAAGAACAACCAATATAAATATGTAGTGCCAACTCACGTGATTCGGAGCCTATAATGGATATGGCTCACTACTCAATCTCACTGAGATTTGTAGTATTGTGTCCAGTGCTGAAGCATCCTGCATACTGTTGGACCTGTGAAACATTAACTGTCCTAATATTAGGAACTAGTGACGAGGTAGCGCCACACAGGGGACACCACCTACTCTTCCCCGATACACTTTTGTGCAGGAGCAAAGCCCAGCACTTGTTCCCCTTGTGGGCAGTTCTCCCAAGTCACGCCTAGTAATAGGATCCAGGGCGCCAATAGAAAGGATCCTCTCTCTACAATGAGATCCTGTTGCCTGCGTCCTACCTCCATGTCTCTGGGCCGTGGCAGCCAGAGCCTTGTTGATTGCAGAAGCTGACAAGCTTACCCTGGGTCAAGTAATCTACGCCAAGGTACCCCATGCAGTCCAAACGCTACTGGACTACAAGAGAAATGACTGGTTCAGTAACAGCCAAATGACCAAGCATCAAGCAATGTTATGTGAAAACCCACGAGTTCACCTGGAACTCATCTCGACATTGAATCCAGCAACACTGCTTCCTGACTCCTCAGAAAATCCGAGTTATGAATGTTTTCAGGTGATGGATTATTATTATTATTATTATTATTTATTTATAAAGCGCCAGCATATTCCGCTGCGCTGTACAATAAGCACAGTACAGACAGGGTTACAATACATTGAACAACATTTGACAAACAGTACAGGAGGAGATGAGGGCCCTATTCCCGTAGGAACTCACAATCTAGGAGGGTTGGAAACAGGAGGAGAGGACTGTAAGGTGAGAGTGATTGATGGTTGCGTCAGTGAGTTGGGTGGTAGGCTTCCCTAAATAGGAATGTTTTCAGGGAGCGTTTGAAGGAAGAGAAGTTAGGGGAAAGTCTGACAGCACGAGGGAGAGCGTTCCAGAGAGTGGGGGCTGCGCGTGAGAAATCCTGCAGTCTATCATGGGAAGAGGTGATGCGGGGAGAAGCTAGGCGCAGGTCACTGTTTGACCTTAGGGAGCGGGCTGGGGTGTATTTGGTGATTAGTGAGGACAGGTAGTGGGGCGCTGAGTTAGTGAGGGTTTTGTAGGTAAGGATAAGGATTTTGAACTTAATTCTGCAGTGGATGGGGAGCCAGTGAAGGGACTCGCAGAGGGGAGCGGCAGAGACAGAGCGGCGGGTGAGGTGAATTAGCCTGGCGGAGGCATTCAGGATGGATTGTAGGGGGGAGAGGCGGGACAGAGGGAGGCCAGATAAGAGATTATTGCAATAGTCGAGTCGGGAGATTACCAGGGCGTGTATGAGTTGTTTTGTGGTGACAGCGGTAAGAAATGGCCGAATTCTGGAAATATTACGCAGTTGGTATCGGCAGGAGGAGGAAAGAGACTTGATGTGGGGGATGAAGGAAAGAGCAGAGTCCAGTGTAACTCCAAGACAGCGAACTTGGTTTGATGGGGAGATGGTGATACCCTCCACCGTGATAGAGAAGTCAGGAGGTGGGGAGGCATTAGAGGGAGGAATAAGTAGGAGCTCAGTCTTTGACATGTTGATCTTTAGGTGGTGGGAGGCCATCCAGGAGGAGATGCCAGATAAACAGTCACTGACTTTTGAAAGGACAGGGGGAGAGAGATCAGGGGTAGAGAGGTAGATCTGAGTGTCATCAGCGTAGAGGTGGTAATTAAAGCCAAAGCTGTTGATGATTTTGCCCAGGGAGGAGGTGTAGATGGAAAAGAGCAGAGGACCAAGGACAGAGCCTTGAGGTACACCAACAGATAGAGGCAATGAAGAGGAGGAGTTACCAGCAAAGGACACACAGAAGGACCTGTTGGATAAATAGGAGTCAACCCAAGCAAGTGCAGTGTCACCGAGACCCAGAGAGTTGAGGGTCTGTAGAAGGAGGGGGTGGTCAACAGTGTCAAAAGCCGCCGAGAGGTCAAGCAGGATGAGAATAGAATAGTGGCCGTGTTTTTTAGCAGTTAGGAGGTCGTTGGTGACTTTGGTGAGGGCAGTTTCAGTTGAGTGTAGCGGACGGAAGCCAGATTGCAGGGGGTCAAGTAGGGAATTGGAGGACAGGAAGAGGGAGAGGCGGTTGAAGACTAGTTTTTCTAAGAGCTTTGATGTGAAGGGAAGCAGGGATACAGGGCGGTAGTTGGATGGAGAGTTGGTGTCTAGGGATGGTTTCTTTAGTAAAGGGGTAACTAGCGCGTGTTTGAAGGCGGATGGAAAGGAGCCAGTGGAGAGAGATAGGTTGAAGATGTGTGTCAGAGCAGGGGTGAGGGAGGAGGAGAGGGGAGGAATTAGATGTGAGGGAATGGGGATGAAGTATTCAGTAGCAGACCTGATTTGAAAGATATACCCCTAGACATATATGACATGCAACGGTTTATTGATGGGAGCAGCTATGTAGAAAATGGTAAAAGATATGCTGGATACGTCGTGGTCTCCCTCGATTAAGTTCTTGAAGCAGAACCACTAGCTCCTGGCACGCAGGGGCGGATCCAGACACAAGCTTGGGGGGGGTATTCTACCAGTTTTGGCCAAGAGCTGGTGTTGGGTTCGCAGTGACAAGCGGATATATTTGCCCCCAACTCACATGGATATATATATTTGCCCCAACTCACATGGATATACATATTTACCCCAAAGCTCACATGGATATATTTGCCCCAGCTCACATGGATATATATATTGCCCCAGCTCACATGGATATATAGATTGCCCCCAGGCAGCTCACATAGATATATTTGCCCCCAGCTCACATGGATATATTTGCCCCCAGCTCACATGGATATATTTGCCCCCAGTCAGCTCACATGGGTATATTTGGCCCCAGCTCGCATGGATATATATATATATTGCCCCTAGGCAGCTAACATTAGATATATTTGTCCCCAGCTCACATGGATATATATATTGCCCCCCCCCAGCTCACATGGATATATTGCCCCCAGCTCACATGGATATATTGCCCTCAGCTCACATGGATATATTGCCCTCAGCTCACATGGATATATTGCCCTCAGCTCACATGGATATATTGCCCTCAGCTCACATGGATATATATATTTCCTCCAGCTCACATGGATATATATATTTGCCCCCCCAGCTCACATGGATATATATATTGCCCCAGCTCACATGGATATATAGATTGCCCCCAGGCAGCTCACATAGATATATTGCCCCCAGCTCACATGGATATATTTGCCCCCAGCTCACATGGATATATTTGCCCCCAGTCAGCTCACATGGGTATATTTGGCCCCAGCTCGCATGGATATATATATATTGCCCCTAGGCAGCTAACATTAGATATATTTGTCCCCAGCTCACATGGATATATATATAGCCCCCCCCAGCTCACATGGATATATTGCCCCCAGCTCACATGGATATATTGCCCTCAGCTCACATGGATATATTGCCCTCAGCTCACATGGATATATTGCCCTCAGCTCACATGGATATATTGCCCTCAGCTCACATGGATATATATATTGCCTCCAGCTCACATGGATATATATATTTGCCCCCCAGCTCACATGGATATATTGCCCCCCAGCTCACATGGGTATATTTGCCCCCAGCTCACATGGGTATATTTGCCCCAGCTCACATGGGTATATTTGCCCCCAGCTCTCACCTCCTCTGCTGCCACTGCCAGGCTCCGCGTATCCGCTGGTGTTCTTCTCCCTGCGAGCAGTCGTTGGCATGCAGCTTGGCTGCTCGCCGGGAACCACCTGACCAGCGCAGCTGCGTTCACACGAGACCGCGCGCTGGTCAGGCGGTTCCCATCCCGGACGAGCGGCCAAGCTGCATGCCAGCGGCTGCTCTCCTCGTAGGGAGAAGAACTCCGGCGGTGGTGATTTTCTCGGGGGGGGGGAGAGAATTGCCCCGTTGACCCCCCTGGTTCCGCCCCTGCTGGCACATCTGCTCAGTTGCCAGAGATAATTGCTCTCACCAGAGTACTTGAACTATCTGAAGATAAGAGAGTGAATATCTTCACTGATTCCAAATATGCATTCATGACTGTCCACGCCCATGGAGCACTCTATAAAGAAAGAGGCCTCTTAACCTCTGCAGGAAGAAAAGTGAAATATGCTTCAGACATTCTCCGTCTCCTTGATGCTGTATGGAAGCCTAGCGCTGTCATCATTGTCCATTGCCGAGGTCACCAGAAAGGGAACGAAGAGGTACCCCGAGGTAACAGGAAGGCTGATAGAGCTGCTAAAGCGGCTGCGAGAATTACTCCGGTCATTCAACCAAGCCATAACAGTCCTTCTTCAAGCAAGGTGCTATCCTGTCTGGCCCAGTGCAGGCAAGAGAAGATGATGATGGAGAATGGCAATGGTCAAGTGCTACAAACAGGTTCGGCAATATGAGATTGCCAGAGACCTGAGAATATACCATAAAGGATATCTGGACTGCTTGGATGCAGAGAATTGTCCTGATGGGACTTCACATGGCATGCCTTGTAGCAGATTAGACCTGTATTTCTATCTATATAAGGGTCTGCCTGTATATATGTGTCTATCTGCCGGTTCATACATATCTCCTCTCCTCCATATAGAGTTATATTCATATTTGTGTCTGGCCATTTGGTAAGCGTATCCCTGTGTCCACAGCTGAAAAGTAATCAAAATGTTTAGCTTTCTCCCTTGGTGGGAGGATATAACACGTAGCTGTAAAAAGGGAATTTCTTTGTACACTAACATAGAAAATCACACCTTGGCAGCCAGGTCGGCACCAAGAGATGGGGACACCATCTTCAAAGACAGGAAGCACATCCTTGATCTCTAAGAGGGGTCTGGAGGGAAGAGGGACGCCTTTAGGCAATTAAAGATTAACAACGAAGTGCACTGGGCATGCTCCAGAGATGGGCACTCTGGGAATTGTAGGCAAAGGCTCTGCCAGTTAGGAGGCTGGACGTAGAAAAAGGCAGCCCTATATATATTCTGAATTAAGCATGGCTCAGAGCTGATCACTTGGGGCACCTTCTAAAGAGGACTGATCGGTCCATGTTCCTACCTCCTACCTCCAGGCCCCAGGCCCCAGGAGGCACCGATGCTAGCTACTGATTATTCCGTCGTAAGTAAGGCTCTGTGATGAACACCTTTTTCTTTATATTTTGCTGTGTATTGTATAAGTAATTGATTGATTCTAGTTATAAGTTTTTATGTAACCAAGCACTGTGATTCTTTTTCTATCATAAATAAACCAAAAAATATTTAAGTTTTGACTCTGGCTGATGAAATCCACGCTAACTAAGAGATTGGGAGTATTGCTATTTGCTTTAAGCTCGGTTATATATAAGAAATTGCGTGTTGTGGTCGTCAGGAAACGGCAGGGAATTGTGGGATCCGTAGTCACTGTACAAGTCCAGGATAGTGCGGCTGCTAAGCCCTGCGTCTCCTGTTGCGACGTGCGTAGTGTCTGTGAGGACTGGTGGCAGCGTTACTAATAGAATAAGAAAGTGAGCTCCAGGATTGTGAGAGACGTAGTTATTATGCGCTTCAGGAGAAGATTTGTACTGAATGTATAAATTGGATTGGACCCGATACCCAATCGGGGCCAAAAAAGAAGGAGCCTCAGTTACCAGCGTTAAGTAGGATTAAACCTTAATTGAGAAAGTAGAAAATATCAAGAACAAGAAAAAGTGGCTATTTTTTATCTTGCCTAAATGGCTAATTGAACTGATGCCACTAAATGCCGGTGAACATTGAAAAGATAATTGATTAAATGTTTAGTACTTGGATTATTTCTTTATTAGTTAACATATACAACACAAAACGTATAACATAGTGTAGACATAGAATAAACGTGGTATGTGCTAATAGAATGACTTCTGATATATAGATAGTTCCAGAGCAGACTATCGAGTTTGCTCTATAGCTTATGTGTATTGCCACCTCGACGCAATTGACCTTGGTTTCAACCTGAGCATTCGCTATAAAATTGATGTATTGTAAAAATAGCAAGTAGAGGCTCGGTTTAGCTTTTAAAACACTTGTAAGGCTTATTTGGTGGTTATATGCACTACCACTTCATAATTGCATTGGTGCGTATAATTGCAATACATATAGCCAAATAAATTGGTAGGCAGTCAATTATTAACTAAACATATATATCCACTCTTAGTAGAGTAATACAACATTATAATGAATATAGATCATTTAGAGATGCATAGAGTATGTCACTAGGAGTTGATTGTTCTCAATTAAGAGACACTTCACCTTAATTAGATAAATAGAAGTGAACACCCTACCAAATATATCTTCCAAGCGATCACACGCTTTGGCTGGTAGTATAAATACTGAAGATGTTCAGTTCAACCATTAGAGATATTGCTTATATTGCCGATAGGGTCCCCGAAACGTATAAGCCAAAAACACAATCTACCAATTGGCTTCTATACAAAAGCACAGTACATATAAGGACTTGTATATCTATCCCTAGAGCACCAGGTGTGATTGTAGATGATTGCGTAATTAATGGGCAATTATATAGAGTATAGCTCCAGGGTAGCCCATAGACCATTATTCACCAATGCCCAATTACTCAACAAAAGTAGGGGTAAATCGTTCTTACAATGAAATTATTGCGTGTGTGTTGTCACAACATTTGTTGGTCCCTAAGCAGAGAACACCAATTGGCAAGTTCACTGTATAGCCCCCAGGTGGATGCACATATCATTACATCCCATAAACATCTATTGTTGGCGCACCATTTGGAATAATGGGAAATGGTGTGTGGGGTAGGTAGATATAGCGAATACAGCTATAGAACAACCCACACATGAATGCATATATCTTACAGGTAAAGGCAGTGTCTCGTTTACCGAGAGATCAACACTTATCTTTTTTCTAATTGCATAACCCCATAAGTGTTGATCTCTCGGTAAACGAGACACTGCCTTTACCTGTAAGATATATGCATTCATGTGTGGGTTGTTCTATAGCTGTATTCGCTATATCTACCTACCCCACACACCATTTCCCATTATTCCAAATGGTGCGCCAACAATAGATGTTTATGGGATGTAATGATATGTGCATCCACCTGGGGGCTATACAGTGAACTTGCCAATTGGTGTTCTCTGCTTAGGGACCAACAAATGTTGTGACAACACACACGCAATAATTTCATTGTAAGAACGATTTACCCCTACTTTTGTTGAGTAATTGGGCATTGGTGAATAATGGTCTATGGGCTACCCTGGAGCTATACTCTATATAATTGCCCATTAATTACGCAATCATCTACAATCACACCTGGTGCTCTAGGGATAGATATACAAGTCCTTATATGTACTGTGCTTTTGTATAGAAGCCAATTGGTAGATTGTGTTTTTGGCTTATAAGTTTCGGGGACCCTATCGGCAATATAAGCAATATCTCTAATGGTTGAACTGAACATCTTCAGTATTTATACTACCAGCCAAAGCGTGTGATCGCTTGGAAGATATATTTGGTAGGGTGTTCACTTCTATTTATCTAATTAAGGTGAAGTGTCTCTTAATTGAGAACAATCAACTCCTAGTGACATACTCTATGCATCTCTAAATGATCTATATTCATTATAAATGTTGTATTACTCTACTAAGAGTGGATATATATGTTTAGTTAATAATTGACTGCCTACCAATTTATTTGGCTATATGTATTGCAATTATACGCACCAATGCAATTATGAAGTGGTAGTGCATATAACCACCAAATAAGCCTTACAAGTGTTTTAAAAGCTAAACCGAGCCTCTACTTGCTATTTTTACAATACATCAATTTTATAGCGAATGCTCAGGTTGAAACCAAGGTCAATTGCGTCGAGGTGGCAATACACATAAGCTATAGAGCAAACTCGATAGTCTGCTCTGGAACTATCTATATATCAGAAGTCATTCTATTAGCACATACCACGTTTATTCTATGTCTACACTATGTTATACGTTTTGTGTTGTATATGTTAACTAATAAAGAAATAATCCAAGTACTAAACATTTAATCAATTATCTTTTCAATGTTCACCGGCATTTAGTGGCATCAGTTCAATTAGCCATTTAGGCAAGATAAAAAATAGCCACTTTTTCTTGTTCTTGATATTTTCGAAGATTTGTACTGCGTTGCAATCCTGGGATCAGTATATCGCGCTCTACGTGTCTGCTGTGAGAGAAAGTGCGGCTGGGACGGGTAGAGAAGCGCACGTGATTATCTGGGTCTAGGATAGATAGTGAGCGGCTTAACCCGGCGTCTTTGCGCAGCAGCGCGCGTAGTGGGTCGTGACATGCCTAACTTCAAATTTTATATGAACACACACCGTTTTGAACCAAATGGAGAATTCATTGAAGTTCTTCTCCACAGATGGAAAGACAATTATGACTTACTTGAAAAGAATCACCACCATGTCCAGTGGCTGCTCCCTCTACGAGAGTAAGGTAGAAATAAGTGAGCCAAGACACGTACGCTGTGAGAAATAGAAATCATTAAAAACACAGAAGAAGTCCAGCAACGGCTTCTTGAGGCCTACAAACTAATGCTGAAATTCTTTGGCGCAAGATTAATGGGGGCGTATGAAGAAGTTGAAGTTGAACGAGCTGCAAATTTCTGGGAAAGGTTTGACAACCTGCAATGGCGTCACAAGGTGGGGGCGGGGGGTGTTGGCCGCACCAGGTGACATCCGCCCTTAGGGTGACACCAAACCTACTGACGCCAGGAGAAGGTTATATAATATCCGGCTTAAGGGCCATTCTGTTCCACCGTACGGCGCCGTTCGCCACACACTTGCAAGCCGTGTTTATCAGGCTGCAGTGCAGCGGCCCGGCCGATTCAAAAATCAAAGATGGTGGCCGGTCCCGCCCCCTCTGATGCCACACACGCCAGAGTGTGCACCGCGCCTGCCGTCTGACAGGCTGCATCTCTGCCAAGTGAGAGTCCTGCACCATACACAACACAGCCCCATCCCTGGCGGTTCACACAAAGCAGGCGCACCCTGCCTGCCTGAACAGAGCAGCCTGAGCCCTGGAGGAGCCCAGCCTCATCCAATCTGAGCAACGCACGTACTCTACCCTCCACCAGTAAGTGACCCCCCAAAAAATATATTTAATTAATTACCTGCCAGTGCTGATAACAACAGATGCAGAGTAGACTACTAACAGTAACAGAACACACAGAATAACTTTATTTGATTGTTATTGCTCCCTTCCTGGCTGGCAAATTAAATAAAAAACACAACAGGATTTGCACCCCCCCCCCAGCATATAATCTCCACAACAATAAACCTCAAAGCATTGTGTATGAGCATCCAGTGTTCTATGGGAGTACTGATTTATGAGTAAGAATAGTTAAAAGAAGAAACCATAAAACTCAGTGGGGGGGGGGGTGGGGTGACACCATCAGGGTTATTCAGAGAGAGGTGAAAACCAAGAGAATGACTAGAGAATTGAAAATTCTAGGTCAAAATAGCCAAACCAGAAAAATTCTCCCATTTATCTCACTTTCCAAATTGGCTATTTTGACCTAGAATTTTCACTTCTCCAGTCATTCTCCTGGTTTTCACCTCTCTCTAAATAACCCTGCATAAATTACCGCACCGGGTGACACCAACCCTAGTGACGCAACTGAAAACTTGAACTCCAACAGTCATAATAATCTGCGAATCACCCAAATTCTGAAATGTCTGGGAGAACTAGGAGCCGAAAGGTACCAGGCCCCTCTGGTGAAATTCTTCCTGACATAAACGTTAGTTGAAAAACGTCTACCGAACATGAAAGACAGCGCCCTGAACTACTTCATGTTCACCGTGAAGAACAAACAGAAACAAAGAGATCTTATATATTTCACATGGTAGAAGTACGAACCAAAGAGTGAGTTCATCTGGGGACCCAGAAAGAAACTCGAGAGTTACAAGAAATCCTGCTCCGTGATAGCTCCCTTGCTACCACCTCCGCTCGACAAGTGGACACCAGCTTACTCTGAAAAGGAGAAGAAATGGCTCTCTGAGGAGCCGGGTGAATTCAGAGAAGATGGATGGTTCCAACTAGCCAACAAATAGTCCTGTCCGACACATTGGCACCCGAAATTGTCCGAGCTCTCCACACCATCACCCATGGAGGGAAACTGGCTATGGAACAGCAATTAGAACTGCATTTCTACGTCCCTGGCCTCTCAGATATTTGCTGAACAATAGCCCAACAGTGTGTTACCTGTGCCAGGAACAACCCTCAACAAGGACCGGTGCAACCGCCAGGGATGCAACCTATTGGACTGTCCCCAATGGCTTCTCACTTGATTGACTTTACCGTGCTCCCGCCCTGTAAAGGGTACAGGTATCTATTCGTGTTGGTGTGCACATTAACTGGATGGGTTGAGGCCTTCCCAACCAGAAGAGAGAAGACTGCAGAAGTGGTGAAGTGCCTACTGAGAGAAATCATTCCTCGGTTTACAAGGCTTTAGTTTTGTAACTCTTTAAGTAGAATTGGATAGGAGAGGTAGATATAAAGACTACCCTCAGCCAAAAGGGGGGTATGAAGGAGCAATGTCTGAGATGGCATCCATCTTGTATACCGGCAGCCATCTTATTTGGTTTCATTATAAGAAATACTAAATACCTCTTTAAGCAGCTTGCATAGATTCTAACATTCCAGAGAATTTTTGTAGCAATTAAATGAAGAATCTAGTTAGTGTAAATAGAGGCACCAAGAGGCTGAGTTAGTTAAACAAGGTCACCCAAAACTCCTGCCTGGCCAAGGAGAACAAAAGAATCATGTTTTCGTAGAGGTGTTTCTTATCAGTTAGGAGTAACACTTCTGCTGTGAGATGGTACCAAGCGTTCCCGGACTCACTTCTAAATCAAGTTTGTGTCCAAATTGTTTATTATATGTATAATTGCAATGTGGTCTTTGTCTCAGAGATAGAAGAAGGCGGGAATCTCAGAGGGGATGCACCTGGGGTTGTACCTTTTTGATTTTCAATGCATAAGAAAAATTAATCTGTGACGAGAGCTTCACTTGAGATTTTGGACTTGATCCTGCTCAAGTCTGGTACCATAATAAAGAACGCCTTTCCTGCAATTGACTCGTGTCTGATTCGTCATTGTCCGCACCTTTCCCGAATAATTCAACAGATCGATTGTTACACAGTGAAACCCCTCAAAAGTACTGCTACTGTTCTAAAGCAGGCTCCAGTGTTTTGAACTCTGCAGCAACCACAGGTGCCTATGTCTGCTACAGCTTCTAAATCGAAACCTGTTTCAGGAAGACCTGCTGTACTTAAGGCTGCACCTCACCTAAATCTGTACCCAGAAAACCACCTGCATCCAGGAAACCTCCTAAACCCAGACCCGTTCCCAGGAAAGCTGTGCCCAAGAGTGCGGCATCCTTGAAGTCTAGCTCCAAGGAGGACGAGTATGATAATCCTATGGATGCAGAGGCCTCCTGCCCTTGCCCAGGGAGCCCAAATCTGCCCTTCCTATGGACTTGGAAGCTGCGTCTGTGGAACCAGAACCTATGGACATTATGTGCACACAGATTCCTGGTATGGCATCCATGGTAAAAAGAAGAGGGGTTATACTCCGTGGCACTAGATATACACTTTTAAGGATTCACTATATTCCCACGCTGTGGTGCTCCCGTCACCAGAACAAATTGCAAAATGTGAAGTAAAGACGTGGAGACAGCGCTTCAACTTAAAAAGATGCAGTGTGGGGACTTCCGGTTAGGCAGCCATCAGAGCTGGTCGCAGTTAACAACAGCTTTGTGCTGTCTTTAGTCCCCACGTGTGCGGGAGGACTCGGAACGTCTCATCGGAGGGTGACTGGAGAGCGTTCCTCCTTCCCCACAACATCACAACTGCTGCATGGCTGACAGCGTGCCGGAGACGCTGCCAGTTGGAGACGTTCCTCAGCTCCAGGTGTGTGGCGGGCGGGAACTTCTCTGGGGCAACGTTTGGCAGGATTCCACCTCCCCACGTCCACTGACCAAAATCCCCAAGTACCCCACTTGAAGCCGAGCCTTGGTGAGGCCGCGGTCACCATCTTGGCTTACTCGGCGCACCACGAGACAGACGGCGATCATTTTTCCCTCTCTGGGGCAGACGTACTGGTGACTGCTGCTGCCCCTAATCACCAATTCCATCACAGTCCGGTTGATATTTGTCCAGGGGGCAGCGGGATCCCGGGCTGGCCTCAGGAGTACAGAAAGGGGACCCAAAATTTTGTGCCACTTGGGACATTACAAACACTTTCCCACCGCAATTTTTACCTCGGGCGAGATACAACTCCCATGTCACAGTAAACATAAGGCACAGGATAACTATATCGGGTGATTGTGGCAAAGGAGACAGAAAACGGAAAACAGAAATAAACCCAGTAATAAAATAAAGAAATGAGAAACGGCAAACAAAAGAAAATTCTACGAGGAACAGAGATAACAAAGGGGGGAGGAGACCACACATACTACTATTAAACAAACCTAAAGAAGATTTATCAAAGGACGCGGCCTAATTTTTTCGGATCTCCAATGGGAGATCTACCTCTTAATACTTCCTCATGGATAAATTTGTAGCTAAGCAGACCACCAAAAAACAGAACACGAAATCTGTTAAAACAACAAAAAGAACTTCTCCACTCCGTTCTCTTCCGCCGTCTCCACTTTTGTCTACTCAAGACCTTGACAATGAGCTTGTACTTCAGGCCTCATGACCATCACGAGAGACGCATATCAGTGACGGAGATGGCAAAAAGAAGTTGCAATGCTTCTCACCCCACTATTTGAAACTCAATTCCAAGCCCTAAAAACGTCCATAGACAGCACACTCCAATTACTACTAGTCTCACACAGCTCAGATATCAGAACTCGAAATCCTTCAATCTACAACGGAGGACACCCTTAGCTATTTGCAATCCACAGTTCACGAGCAACAATCTACAATCACTTTACTTCAGGACAAGCTAGAAGACCTGGAAAATCGAAGCAGGCGTAATAATCTACGCTTCATTGGGATTCCGGAATCAGTTCGTGCTCCTGATCTTTTAGATCTCCTTCAGCATTATCTATTTCCACAGACTTGACCACCCCGATACAAGTTGAAAGGGCACATCAATTGGGAGCCATCAAGCCAGCGGATAACTCCAAACTCAGACCAGTTACTGCACGGTTTTTGAACTTTCAAGACGCGGTGAAGATTCTAGTGGCATATAAGAAACTCCCTATCCTTCTGTACCAACAACAGAAAATTCTAATTTTGTGTGACTATTCGGCCCAGGTCACAATCAAGCGCAAGGCTTTTGCCCCGGTATGCTCGGCACTCTATAACAAGGGTATAAAATTTGCCCTGCTTTAACCCGCTACACTTCGGCTTCAAATCGGTGGTAGATCCCTCACCACGAAATCAGCCAGTGAGACTGATCTCTTCCTGAATCAGGTCCTTCCGGATTGGGAGAATGGCCATCCACCTCCGATGTCGCCCTCTTAAAGCTTGAGTGACTTCACCTCTACGGACTAGTGCTTTTTTCCTGGTAAAACTGTATATAGTTGCCTTTATTTGGCTTTTTGTTGACTGCCCGGACTTTATTTCCTCTTTCCAAATAAGGGGCGTTTTCCCTGGCTCGAGCTGGGGCCAGGGCCCCTCTTTAATTGTTTTCATTTCACACACCATACTAGACTTTCATGCTGGTATTGGATTTAACATCTCCAAATACTACTGAAAAGGTTCAGTCTCGCGATACTCTTCAATTTTTGTCTTGGAATGTCAACGGAGCCAATACACCAGTAAAAAGGAAGAAAATATTGACCTATTTGACTCACAAACGCCCTCATGTTACATTATTACAAGAAACTCATTGGTCTCTACCTCTACCTTTAAAGCTAAATGGATCAAGGACTGCTTTGCATCCCTCTACAGTTCCAAGAAGAGAGGTGTGGCGATTCTCCTCCACACTTCGTTATCCTACACTGTGGAGTCATGCATATGTGATCCGGAGGGACAATATATTTTTCTTCATTTGGTCATCAACCACATAAAGTATTGTATTGTGAATGTCTATGCTCCTAATAGTCCTAACAATTCTTTTTACCGCAGGTTCCATCAACTTCTATTAGATATCCCAACTTAAAATCTGATATTGGGGGGTGATTTTAATAATGTTCTTAACCACTCTTTGGACAGATCAGGATCGGCCGCGACTACCTCTCGCTCCACTTCTCAGGGTCTTCAGACCTTAGTTTCAAAGTTAAATTTACATGACACGTGGAGGGTACTACATCCCTCAGAGTAGACATGTGCACAGCACAAAATTTCGTTTTGAACTAATGGATTAGAACTAAAATGCAATTTATTTAGTTGCTAAAGAAATTCGTTTTCAGTTCTTTAGTATGAAAACTAATTTCAATAATCCGAAAACTAGTGGATACAATTACTATTGTAGTGGCTCCTCAGAGGGCTGAGATCGCTGCTTGTTACAGTATCTCTCACTCTCAGCACAATGTGGGCCATATTACATAGTTGGTGCTAACTTAACCAGAGCTGTTGTAAACTTCCCAGAGCCATTATAGCCTATGGAGGTTTTCAGTTTACAACAGCTCTGGTTAAGTTAACACCAACATTGTAATACTGCCCCGTGTCAGGCAAAGCTGTTACAGTAACTGACTGCTGCTCATCACAGCGCTCAGAGTTTCAGTAAAACTAGTAAATAATATTTTTATATATAAGAGGTTAGAACAATATTATTTCCTTGTTTTACTGAAACTGAGCGCTGTTACAGTCAGTTACTGTAACAACTGAGCCTGATACATTGTACTGAGAGATAATGTAACAAGCAGCCGATCTCAGCGCTCACAGCCACTGGATTTAAAGGGCTAAAAAAAAAGGCTCATCTCTGTATAACGTTTAGAACATCCTCCTGCATTAATTAATACCCCTCTTGTATAATGTAGATAACATCCTCCTGCATTAATGTCCCTCTCTGTATAGAACATTCTCCTCAATTTATACCTTTCTCTGTATAATGTATATAACATCCTCCTGCATTAATACCCCTCTCTGTATAATGTATAGAACATACTCCTGCATTAATTAATGCCACTCTCTGTATAGAACATCCTACTGCATTGGCATGTGGAGGGTGCAGAACTTCGGATGTTGCGATGTTGCGATCTTCATTGCTGGTCTCCTTCGCTCATCAATGTAATATCACAAAAAGGACTGAAACTAAAATGTAGTGCATTTTATTTTAGTTTCTTTCACTTTTTGTACTGAGCAGTTTCGTTTCTCTTGAGTCATACTAAAACTAAATTATCCCAAAATTCGGACTAAATCGTTTTAGTACTAAAACGAATGCACATGTCTACCTCAGAAAGAGATTAAACCTTTCAATGCGAGTTTTTAAGGGACGAATGGTTTTGCCAATATATTTTAGGCCACAGAAACAAATAAGTTGGTAAACAACCCCAAAAGAGTTGCAGTTGAGAAAAAGCTGAATAGTGTAAGATTTAGAATCATTATGATTGTAAAATTCTTTAGACTTATTCTGGACATAAGGACAGGCACTGCAACGACCACATTTGTACATCCCGATTAGCGTATTAGAAAGCCAAGTGTGCATACCAACATGAGAAGATTGAAAGTGGCTGTGCACCAATCGATCGTGAAGATTGGTGCACCGTCTGGCTGTAATGCTAGGTCTGGGAGGAAGAATATGTTTAAGGTGTGGGTCTTGGGTAAGAAGCGGCCAGTATCTCAGGCAAATGTTATAGACGGACTGCCAACCCAAATCATAATCTGCAATCATTCTGATGGTATCAGAGTTACAGGTAGTGGATTTATCCTGTAATAAAAGATCTCGGTCAATAAGGCCCGCTTGTATGCCAATTTAAGAGCTCTATTGGGGTACCCTTTTTCTTTAAAGGATAAACGTAGCCCCTTAGCTTTGATCTTAAATTCATCCACAGTACTGCACGTACGTCTTAGCCGTAAGTACTGGCCTGTAGGGATGCCCCGGCGTAAAGGTAAGGGATGATGACTCGACCACATTAGAAGGTTGTTAGACGCCGTAGGTTTACGGTATAAAGTGGAAGCCAGTTCACCTGTAGAGTCTTTTTGAATAGATATGTCCAAGAAATTCAAGACAGTTTCCTGAATTTCAAAAGTAAATTTAAGATTAAATTCATTGACATTCAAAAGGTCCACAAATTCACCAAAAACAGCAGAAGTGGAGGTCCAAACGATGACAATGTCATCAATATAGCGGCGCCAACTAAAGATATGGGGTGCAAACTCATTCATGGAGGGACCGTTGACTATGGTTTCCTCCCATAGCCCCAAGAACAGATTAGCATGTGAGGGTGCACAAGGAGAACCCATCGCTGCTCCGACAAGTTGAAGATAAAATTTACCATCAAAACTGAAGAAATTGGGAAACAAAATAAACTCCAAAAAGTCGACCACAAATTTAGTATGTTCAAAATGGACATCACCTCGTCGTGAAAGGTAAATTTTAACAGATTGTAGACCCAACACGTGTGGAATGCAGCTATATAATGATACCACGTCGAGACTACACAAGAGCGCTTGTGGAGGTATAACGCTGCCCTCGAGTTCTCTTAACATCTGCTTAGAATCACGTAAGAATGAAGGCAATTTCTTAACTATGCCATAAAGGATGCGATCCACATATGTGCTGACATGGTGAGAGAGGGAATTCAACCCTGAAACAATGGGTCTACCCGGTGGAAGGGATTTATTCTTATGAATCTTGGGTAGTCCATAGAAGGTAGCAATGGTGGGTTTGAATGGTTTAAGATATTCATATTCATTCCTAGTAATAATTCTATTATCGAGACCATTGTTCAAGATTGTAACCAATGTTTTAAGAAATGTTTCAGTAGGGTCACCAGAAATTAATTTGTATGTAACCGAATCGTGTAAAATGGTAAGTACCATATCACGATATTGTGTGTTACTCATCAGCACAATATTTCCGCCCTTATCCGATGGTTTGATGGTGACATCAGTCATGTTTTGTAATTCAAACCAGGCAGAATTGTTGTTCTAATTTACAATCTAGTTGGGCGAATTATGTAGATGATAATTTGATTCACTTAGACCAGGGGTCAGCAACCTTGGCTCTAGAGATGTTTTAGAACTACATTTCCCATGATGCTTTGTCATCCATTAGGATGACCGAGCCACATGAGAAATGTAGTTCATAAAACATCAGGGAGCCAAGGTTGCTGACCCCTGACTTAGACCAACCTAGACTACTCTGGGCAGCCTCTAAACCAGTTCTTCAGGGACATATATCATATACGGCTTCCCGTTATAAGCAATGGAAAGATACACTACAACTGCTTGAATCAACTCTGCGGACTGCCCATACTGCGTATAAACGACAACTGACCGACGATAACTATGCTCTTTATTCACAAGTGAATCAACACTTCAGACTCAAAATTTTCATCGCTGGGGTGGTAGGTCAGGTAAGCTCTTGGCACGTATGGCTAACCCCAGGCGTAAACATCAACCTATTACGCGTCTCACCGCAGTGAACAGAATATCTATAAACTTCCCCTGACCACATTAATAGTCTATTTTATGACTTTTTTCGAGCTCGATCTCAGCTGTCACAAGATAATGTTCATCTTGGTAATGCCTTTCTTGAGGCTTACCCGGCGCCTCGTCTCTCAGTACACCAAAGGGAGATCTTGGAAAGCCCCATCTCAGAACGGGAGGTAGGAGATGCCATAACCTCACTTAAGACGGATAAAATCACCTGGCCCAGATGGTCTGACAGCGGATTATTACAAAATCCTAAAAGCCCAAATATGCCGATACTAACAACCATGTTTAAAGACATATATGTGTCAGGAAATGCTATGGATTCCTTTAATGCATTCCGCACAATTTTAATTCCTAAACCTGGAAAACCTGCCGATAATATGTCCTCCTATCGCCCAATCTCTCTTCTTAACACTGATTGTAAACTCCTTATCAAAATCTTAGCCTCAAAACTCCAAACATTTCTTCCAGACTTATTGACTCATCCACCGGTGTATTTTGGCCTAGGCCAACAAGGCCTAGGCCTAGGGCGGCACTTTCCAGGGGATTTACTTTTTTAAATTATTTTACCAGGAAGGATACATTGAGATGTCACTAATTTTCAAGAATCTCCTTTTTAGGCAAGGCCTAGGCTTTCACTTTCCAGGGGCAACAAAAAAACCTCACCACTAAATGGGTTACTCACAGAGCACCGAAATGACGCCAACATTTTGGTGTTCTGTAGTTCCCTGTATTTCCCCACCCTGCAGTGAATTCACCATTCACCGCAGGGTCTCCAAAGTGCATGGAGTCGGCCGCTGTATGCTGCCACCGCAAACCCATGGCCTGCTGTTTTCAAAAGAACTACTGAACGAAAATGTCTGGAATTTACATATAAGATCCTATGATTGATAATAAAAAGTTCTGTTACAGAAACAACGAGCAGCGGAGCAGGGCGTTTGCATACAGAATAAAATCGAATAGAATAAAAATCCCCCTCTCCTCCCTCCATAGCTCCTCCCCTTCCCCGCAGCAGCTCTAGGAGAGGGGAGGGGGATGTGATTTGTGTGCAGAGAGAGAAGATGACCGTAAACGGCAGGTAAAGGGTGGGGATATCAGCAGAATATGAAGCCCTGTCTGCTTACTGCTGTTTAAAGTGGACCTTTCCTTAACCAGCACTGCAGTGATAGAAATTTGTCATTGAGCTGCCTGGCTCCTGGTGAGGCTGCATGCGTGCAGGTCACACTCGGTCCGGCCAGTCAGGTGGTACTGAGTCTCAGTACCACCTGACTGGCTGAACCATGTGACACGCACGCACGCAGCTGCCCGCCCTTTCGTTAACATGGACTGTCACTCTATTCTGGACTGAACACCCACCGGGAGGGAATCAAAGCCACGTGCACCCTCTGGCAGTGGCACCCCACTGCTGACAAGATGGCTCCACGCACAGGCACAGCCGCGATCCTAACGTGGCCTGGAGGGACCTCCTGCTGAGTCTGTACACAGTCCCTGCTGACTCTGCACACAGCCCTACCGCGGACGGAGGCCGGTAAATGTAGAATAAATAATTGCTGTGTGCTCATATACACTCGGTTTGCTGGGAGTTTTATTGCAGTGGATTCTGATGCACTCATACACCTCACACATTGCATTGCTGGGAGTTTTATTGCAGTGGATTCTGATACGCTGACCCGCACATTGCATTACTGGGAGTTTTATTGCTGTGGATTCTGATACACTCCTACACAATGCACATTGCATTGCTGGAATTTTTATTGCTGTGGATTCTGATACGCTGACACACACCAAACATTGCATTGCTGGGAGTTTTATTGCTGTGGATTCTGTGATACACACTGCATAGTACTGTGAGTTGTATTGCCCTGGAGCTCTGGGATACGCTCATACACACTGCACATTGCTGTGAGTTTTATTGCTGTGCAGTTCTGTGATATGCTCATACACAGTACACATTTCTGTGGGTTTTATTGCTGTGCAGCTCTGTGATACGCTCATATGCAGTGCACGTTTCTGTGGATTTTATTGTTCAACCAATTAGAGCGGCTGTGATCCAGTATACTTGACATGCGTGGCTGTTCTTTGTAAAAATGCTTGATTTTAAACATTTCATAATTTTATTTATCTCAATAGATACATTTGAAATGGTATACAAAATATACAAGTAGGCACTTGGTATCCACTTTTAATATAAAGAGAGGAAAAGGCGGAGCTCTAAGAGGAAAAGGTGGAGCTTAAAGAGGAAGGGTGGGGATTAACCAGGAAGAGGTGTGTCCTTGACAGGAAGGGGTGCCTCAAATTTAAATTAGGGGGTGCACGAGTTTAGTCAGGCCTAGGGCAGCACAAAACCTAAATACACCACTGGACTCATCATCAATTAGGGTTTGTACATGGTCGGCACTCGGTAGTTGGTATTCGACCGGCCGTGGTAACCACCCAGCCTTGCTTAGCTTAGACCTTGAACAAGCTTTTGATTCAGTTACAGGGTCACAATTTTTTTTCTTCAAAAAGTTTATTGAAGCAAAATAGCATCATAGAATATCAAACAGTGAACAGTACAACGCTACATTGATGTGAGTTCGTGAGTAATAGTAAAATAACAAAACAGTCAAATGAAGAAGCTTGAAACCAGACTGTGCGTCATAGACGATAAGGGTATTTGCAAAATGAAAAGAAACATACTGCCGAAGGGCATCCAGTCGGTACAACCCATCAAGAGGTATTGGTTCATCAACATTATATGCTGCAGTAAGCAATATGGTGTGAGTAGTGGGAGAACCAAAGGACAAGAGGCAACAGCGAGAGAGTGAATAAAGAGAGGAAAGCAAAGGTGTAGTAGATTGGAGAAGAGGAGAAGAGAGAAGTTCGTAAGAGAAGAGGAGAGGGAAAGAGAACAAGAGAAAAAATAGATAAAAAAATTAGGAAGTAGGGGTAAAGGAAGGGGGGATACTGTGGGGGAAGGTACTGGGGGGAATAAGGTGGAGGTCCGTCTGCTATGTGGCTTTATTCCATAATAATTAGAACAAAGTAGCTCAAAATGGTAGGAAGGAAGCAGGAGAGCCCTGGGCACAGAGAAGCACGCAGGAAGATCTATCTCCAGCTCACTTAAGTGCGAGGCAATTCCAGCCACTGTTGAAACGCTGCAGAGGACACGAAAGCATCCCAATGGAACCAGGTCGCATAATGTGCCGTAGCCCAGCGTTCAGGGGGAATGGACGTCATTGCCTTAGATCAAATAGTTTTGACTCTTTCAACCAAGGCCCTGGGTGAAGGGACATGTGGTGAGTTCCAGTGGATCGGTATTAAAATACGGGCTGCCAACAGGATTCTAAGAAGCACCGATTTTTTTAATGATTTCACGGACATTGCCATTTGGCCGAGAAGGAAAATCTTGGGGTCCAAAGCCAAACCTACATCCGTAGTGCGAAAGATCAGAGATTTAACGGCTCGCCAGAAAGAAGTGAGAAGAGGGCAGCTCCAACATAATTGGAGATATGTCCCCCGTTCCTGGTTGCAGCGCCAGCAGTCGGCCGTGTGCGTGGGGTAAATGCAAGCCAGCCACACAGGTGTGGTATACCACATGGCTACAATCTTATAGGACGTCTCCTTCAGTTTGGTAATGGGGGTGCCGTGATGTAGCAGGGTAAAAGCCTTGGACCAGTAAATCTCTGGGATTACAGTGTCAAGCAAAGCGTCCCACCTCTACTCAAATGCCGGCAGATCTTTGTCAGTCGATTGGAGTTGACGGTACAGGGTGGTGAGGCTGCGAGAGAGAGCAAGTCCCAAGGCGCAGAAGTTTTCAAAAGGTGTTAGCGGTCTCGTCAAGGAAGTACCAATGGGAAGTGCCTTCAAGAAGTGTTTAATTTGCTGGAAGTTAAAACAGTCCAGATGTGATGGTTGTGCGCCCTCTGCCGAGAGGGGGATCTGTTAAACTGACCATCTGCTAACACGTGCATGGCTAATAAACCAGGGTGTATGGTGAACCGTTCCTTTAACTGGGGTCTAACCCCACCAGGTAACTCCGGGTTATGAGAAAGTGGAAGTAGTGGCGCAGGAAAAGAGGACAGCGAATAACGAATCCTTAGATTGTGCCATAGGCGGATGGTACAGGCCAAAGTTGGCACCGTTCTACACGATGGTCCCCAAGCCCAATTTCCGAAGGACTCGCATCAGATAGGGCCACAGTACCCTATCAAATGCTTTCTCAGCATCCGTGGACAATAGAAACGAGGATTTATTGCATTTGGTTAGAAGCCCCGCATTAAGTACCCTCGTTGTGGCGTCTTTCACTTCCCTCCCAGGTATAAAGCCCACCTGGTCCAGATCTAGAAGGCATGGGAGATGTTGCTGAAGATGAGTGGCCAGTACCCTTGCTAGCAATTTGATATCTGCATTAAGGAGGGAGATTGGCCGGTAAATGGAAGGTTGCAGAGGGTCCTTACCCGGTTTCGGGATCAGGGAGATGATGGCCGCGAGCGACGAAGAGTGGAACTCCTCATTCGAGAGAATGGAGTTAAATGATGAGAGCATGTGAGTAAGTAGTTCTGGTTGTAGCAGTTTGAAGTATTCCGCAGGTAGGCCATCAGGACCCGGGCATTTATGTGGTTTCCAGTGTTTAAGGGCCGCATCAAGCTCCTCAGCCTGGAGTGGAGAACCCAAGTCTGCTGCTTCGTTAGCGGACAATTTTTGTAGAATCTTGTCGGCCAGATATGCATCAATGTGATCAGTATTTAGATCTGAAAAGTGAGTATCTTGGATAGAATACAGGGAGCTAAAGTACAGTTGTGTTCAAAATTATTCAAACCCCACTGAAATTGAGTGTTTTGGCCAGTTTGACATTGATTTTGATCATTCAGTCATCTTGCTTACAATTAAATCAAAGAGGCACGTGTAGGTCAGACAAATATAACATAACATTTATAATGAAATAACCACAAATGTCTTTTCTGTGCTCACATCATTATCAGTTTTATTCAACCCCCAAGTGACATTCAATCTTAGTACTTAGTACAACATCCTTTTACAGTTATAACAGCTTTTAAACGTGAAGCATAGCTTGACACAAGTGTCTTGCAGCGATCTACGGGTATCTTCGCCCATTCGTCATGGGCAAAAGCCTCCAGTTCAGTCACATTCTTAGGCTTGCGCACTGCAACTGCTTTAAGTCCCACCAGAGGTTCTCAATCGGATTTAAGTCAGGTGACTGCGATGGCCACTCCAAAATGTTCCAGCCTTTAATCTGCAACCATGCTCTAGTGGACTTGGAGGTATGCTTGGGATCATTGTCCTGTTGAAAGGTCCAACGTCTCCAAGCCTCAGGTTTGTGACGGACTGCATCACATTGTCATCTAATATCTCCTGGTACTGAAGAGAATTCATGGTACCTTGCACACGCTGAAGCTTCCCTGTACCTGCAGAAGCAAAACAGCCTCAAAGCATGATTGACCCCCCGCCATGCTTCACAGTAGGCAAGGTGTTCTTTTCTTCATAGGCCTTGTTCTTCCTCCTCCAAACATAGCGTTGATCCATGGGCCCAAACAGTTATAATTTTGTTTCATCAGTCCACAGAACACTATCCCAAAACTTCTGTGGTTTGTCCACATGACTTTTGGCATACGCAGTTGACTTTTCTTATTCTTTGGAGACAGCAAGGGGGTGCGCCTGGGAGTTCTGGCATGGAGGCCTTCATTACGCAGTGTGCGCCATATTGTCTGAGCTGAAACTTCAGTACCCACATCTGACAAATCTTTTCTCAGTTCCTCAGCAGTCACACGGGGACTTTTCTCCACTACGCTTCAGGTAGCGCACAGCAGTTGAAGTCAGCATCTTCTTTCTGCCACGACCAGGTAGCGTTTCAACAGTGCCCTTTGCCTTGAATTTGCGAATGATGCTTCCTATGGTCTCTCTTGGTATGTTTAACATCTTTGCAATCTTCTTATAGCCATTGCCCTTCCTGTGAAGAGTAATCACCTCTTCTCTTGTCTTCCTGGACCATTCTCTTGACTTCACCATGTTTGTAACCACACCAGTAAATGTCTAGAAGGAGCTGAGTATCACAGTCATTTTAAAGCTGCCTAATTGGTGCTTATTATGCTTTATTGCTGCTCCGTGACATCCACAGTAGACATGTGCACAGCACAAAATTTCGTTTTGAACTAATGGATTAGTCCTAAAATGCAATTTATTTAGTTACTAAAGAAATTCGTTTTCACTTCTTTAGTATGAAAACTAATTTCATTCATCCGAAAACCAATGGATACAATTACTATTGTAGTGGCTCCTCAGAGGGCTGAGATCGGTGCTTGTTACTTTATCTCTCACTCTCAGCACAATGTGGGCCATATTACATAGTTGGTGCTAACCTAACCAGAGCTGTTGTAAACTTCCCAGAGCCATTATAGCCTATGGAGGTTTTCAGTTTACAACAGCTCTGGTTAAGTTAGCACCAACATTGTAATACTGCCCCATGTCAGGCAAAGCGGTTACAGTAACTGACTGCTGCTCATCACAGCGCTCAGAGTTTCAGTAAAACTAGTAAATAATATTTTTATATATAAGAGGTTAGAACAATATTATTTCTTGTTTTACTGAAACTCTGAGCACTGGTACAGTCAGTTACTGTAACAACTGAGCCTGGTACATTGTACTGAGAGATAATGTAACAAGCAGCCGATCTCTGCGCTCAGAGCCACTGGATTTAAAGGGCTGAAAAAAAAGGATCCTCTCTGTATAATGTTTAGAACATCCTCCTGCTTTAATTAATGCCCCTCTCTGTATAATATATAGAACATCCTCCTGAATTAATTAATGTCCCTCTCTGTATAGAACATCCTCCTCAATTTATAACTTTCTCTGTATAATGTATATAACATCCTCCTGCATTAATACCCCTCTCTGTATAATGTATAGAACATCCTCCTGCATTAATTAATGTCCCTCTCTGTATAGAACATCCTACTGCATTGGCATGTGGAGGGTGCAGATCTTCGGATGTTGCGATGTTGCGCTCTTCATTGCTGGTCTCCTTCACTCAATGTAATATCACAAAAAGGACTGAAACTAAAATGTAGTGCATTTTATTTTAGTTTCTTTCGTTTTTTGTACTGAGCAGTTTCGTTTCTCTTGAGTCATACTAAAACTAAATTATCCCAAAATTCTGACTAAATCGTTTTAGTACTAAAACGAATGCACATGTCTAATCCACAGGTGTTTTCAATACCTGATTGAAAACACTTGAATGAACCTTTGTTCTTCAGAGTGGTAGTCTTTAAGGGGTTGAATAATTGTGTCAATGAAGAATTCACAAAAGAAACATTTACTACTGTATTACAAAACCAATTCATGTAATTTTAGTTGCATATGGTTCTATAAAAAGTCCTTGTAGGATTTCATTCTGAATACAATTACAAATGTACACTAAATTCCCTAAAACCCTTTACAGCATTGGGGGATGAATAATTTTGAACACAACTGTATGTTCGAAATCCTTCAGCTACAAGATCCAGATTTGAGGTAATCTCCACAGACGGGAGGCGAATGCGTGGTACATATGATCTCGCACGTCGGGTTTTAAGGATCTGAGCTAATAGGCGTCCTGGTTTATTCTCATTAAGTGCAAAAAAGGAGTTAGCCTTGATTGCCATGAATTTAAGGTCCGCCAATAAGTGGTCTGTGAGGGAGGTTCGAGCTTGTAACAATTGTTGGTATAAGAGCGGGTCCCTAAAATCCACATGCTGAGCTTCCAGCCGCCGTAATTCGGCAAACAACTCTGTCAACTGCGATTGAAGGAGCTTCTTAGCTGCCGTCCCCTTGCTAATAAGGAGGCCTCTGACCACCGCTTTATGTGCTTCCCAGACTGTAGGGACAGGGACGTCAGGGGTCAAGTTCTCTTGAAAGAAATCCGTTAGTAATTGCTGCGTGTCTGCCAGTACTTCCGGGTCAGCAAGGAGGGCAAGATTAAGTCTCGATGTACGTTCCCGTGGAACACATAGCAGAGAAGTGAGATGTACTGAGACTGGGGAATGGTCTGACCAGGTTTTAGTGAGAATATCGGAGGAGCGTACCAGATCAAAAGAGTGTTGAGGTATGAAAATGTAGTCTATTCTGGAGTACATTGAGAGTACTGTTGAGAAATAGGAATAGTCCCTTTCTCCCCCATGGAGGGCCCTCCAAACATCAACCAGTTGATGTGAGTCTAGAATGCGTCGTATTCGGCATGAGATATTTTGCGGCAAAAGATGAGACCCCGGTGGAAGTATCCACCCTTGGATCCAAGGCCACGTTGAAATCCCCTGCGAGCACCAAAGTGTCCTCACGGAACTTAGAAAGCGCATTGAAAATAGTATTTAGACAACGGTGTTGTGTGCTGTTCAGCAAGTATATGGATGCAAATGTGTAAAGGGCGCCTGCTATCCGACCCTTAACAAATAGAAAGCGGCCGTCTGGGTCCCTTTGGACTCTCACTTCTTCAAATGGCAGCTCTCTAGCCTTGCGTATCGCTACCCCGCGGGATTTACCTCCCACAAAGTTGCTAAAATATCCAGTCGAAAAGTATCGGTCCCTGAGCACAGGGGCTGAATCCCCCCCTGAAGTGTGTCTCCTGCAAGAAGGCCACCGCCGATCTCTGCGCCCGGAGCTCCCGCAAAATTTTTGTCCTCTTTTGTGGAGTGTTTAGGCCACGGACATTGTAAGATAATAGTTGAAGTGACCCAGGTGCGTACATAGTCACAAGTGATGGTACCAATTTCCCACAGTCAGGAGGTAAGGGAGGTGGGAGGGTGGACCACCAAGAGGGAAAGCTAAAAAAAAAAAAGGGAGATGAGGAAAGAAAGTGCCAAAGAAAGAAGAAATATTTGGCCAATGAGGCAGACGGTGTAGCAAGAGAGCCAAAAGCGTAGGTGATCAGAACGATCCCCTCCCACTGCTCTCCCACAGAACCTACACCGAACCTCTTAGAGGTATGGCTCTACGGTCCCGAAAAAACAGACAAAAGAATATGGACAATACAGTATCAACGAATTTATACACACGTTAACAGAAGAAAGAACAATCCTAATCAAAAAAGCAGGGAGCGGACCCCGCCAGAATCGTCAGCTTGGTTCCCCGACCGTGAGGGTAGGGAGTCGTCTTTCGCCCCGAAATAGACGCCAAACCCGACCAAATGAATGCCAACGGGCAACGGTTCCCGGCAGTGACTGGTGACAACCTTGATCAAGGGAGCATCAAATAACAGGCATATACCAAAGGTTCAATTGGTAGTCCTAGTATAGTCTACTCGAGGGTGGTAAGCGTATCATCCCTATCCCCCCCTTTTCGTTTCCTCGTCCCTGTTCTTTTATGTTGTTGCATATTCGTTCTCCCCTTCCCCATATCACGTCCGTGTCCTCCCCCCCCAAAACACAATACAGTCACATCCTAATATTGTTGGTTTTGTCTTTCCCCTTCTCCCCCCCCTGATTTTCATTCGGATATTTAGTTGCAGACTGGTTCTCTCCTTCCCCTTATTATATCCGGTGCCCTCCCCCCAATATATATAAACAATACGGTCATGTCCTAACGTTTTTTTTTTGTGTGTTCCACTCCTTTGTTCCCGCTTTCCCCCCATTTTCTTGTGCGTTTTCTCCCCTCCTCACCCCCCCGAGTACGTCCGTTGCCCTCCCCCCAATGAACGCAATGCATTCAATATGTATCCCTTTTCTTCCCCCGGTATCTCAACCTCCCCTCTCCCCCTCGAGTAGACAATCATGGACGAAGCCTTACCTAAAAAGACCAACAAAGTAAGGGTGATCATGGCCGACTGCACCAATCCCTATCACCTGTCCCAGATGTTAACCACCTCAAGAGCCGCCGCCTTATGCACGGTGAGCTACAAGTCCCTACCGTCCTGTTTTAAAGGGTAGCAAATATCACATATATGACAATGTAGCTTAAATATAACCCCCCTTGCCCCTCCAGTAATGAAGAATATTGAGCAAAGGAAAATGAAACAGTAAAACCTTAGACAACGGTTAGGAAATTCCACAGTCAAGAAAATTAAAGGCACATCTCCTCCCTCCACTTATCGTCTAGGGTCCTTTGTGTGGAAAATCCAGCAATAGTCCTCTCCTTGCGGCTCGCTATAAGCACCAGGTCCGGCGGTCCAGCAAGAGCAGAAACAAAGGACAACTTGATCTGGAGTCTAGCAATGGACACAGAAATATCACGGTATCCCGGATGACTCCTGTGACAAACTGTGCATTGTTCGCTGAGAAAAAAGAGGGAGGGCGATACAGTACAATTAGAAGTGCCGTTTGCGAAGGAGGGCAAGCAAGGGGGCATATGATTGGTTCATTTATGAGGAATGTTAATCGCCGGCTCTCTCCCTCGGTAAAGAGCTAGTGCAAACTACGTGGACTCGACCAAGCCCACTGCAGGAGTCACTCACCACATCCATCCGCTCCTACCTCTATCAGGTTTCCACAAGGTGGACGTGGGCAGCGTTGCGGTAGTGCACCCGCGGTCCCCGGCGGGCAAAATTCATAAATCTCCCAGTTGGAGATATGCATCTCTGGAAGGCCCAAACGCTGGAACTTCCTTAGGGGAGCACAAAAAGACCGATTCATCTTCATGACGAACAGAGGGAACATAAAGGGAAGCCCCATCTGTATGCAATTCCAGTGCGTAGGGTCTGGGTAACAGGGCGCAGCATGTGTCTGGCTTGAAGTGTAGACGGTGAGAGATCGTTGTAGATTTGTCTGTTGGAGCCTCCATAGGTCCAGGAAGGTTGAACACGTGCCTTTACATAGATGTGATCTTTGAGGGCAAAATCAGTAAAGTAGCAGATAACATCACGGGGGGCGCATTCGGAGAATCTGGTTGTGTGCGAAGGGCGCGGTGAGCTTGCGCCGGTGATACTGCCTTGGAGCTTAAAATATCATTAAAAGAGACCCACTAAGTATCGGCAGAGCGCCGTTTCGTGTTCCAGCACTCCCCGGATCCGCAGATTATGGTGCCTGGAGCGGTTATCCAGGTCGTCGAGACGTCTCCAGACAGCTGATGATGCCGAGGGATCTCTGTCAGCAGATGTACCCACTTCCGCTGCCCACTCTGCGGCCTGCTCCAGGTCCCGGACTCGCACCTCCACCTGTTCGCCTCCATGCGTAGGCCTGATATCTCGCGCTGGAGGGATTCTCGGACCTCTGTCACCATCTCCCGGATGTCAACTCCTGTGGGCATTTCAGCTAGGGAGCGTTCAATTCTCTTCAAGGCTGCTCCCAGTTCTGCTAGTGAAAAAACCGAGCCTGCAGGGGACGCCGCCATATTGGGGGCATCCGCACGCGGCGTCTGATGGGTTCGGGGTGTGAAAAACGCCTCCAAAAGTTCAGGTGCTGGTCTGCTTAGTGTCTTTGGGGTCCTGGCGGTGGATGTGCATTTTTTTCCCCTTCGCCATGTCGGGAAAAACAATGCATTTGTTGCTGAAATGCTGACAGCGACAGGGTCCGCTCGGAGTTCAATCAGCAAGCGTCCATCTTAGGCAGTCGCCAAGGCACGCCCCACATGGTCACATTTGCTTCAAATACTGGCTCATTGTAGTTTTGGTCAGATGTTCACAGATTTTATCCGTAACATAACTGATGGAACGGCCGCCACAGATTTATTTAGTTTAATTTCATTCTTATTTTGTTATATTTCGCTTATCCTTTATTTATAGAAACTAATTTCCTTTGGTAGATTTAATGTAAAACTGTTGCTAGACTTCTAATTTATCATGTTTTTCCCCTGCACCATCCTGCTAGTTTATGCTCAGTTATATTGTGTGGTTTTAAATGTATTGTCAATTGCTCATTTTTAGTTTTAAATAGACTTATATTTCTTTAGTTAAATGTGGTTTTTAAAAACACTACCTGCCACTAGTGTCAAATGCTTTCCTTTGTATAGAATATACAATAGGTTTGAGTAATTTGTGGATTATGCAAAAGTGCTTTCTGTTTGGATATCTGTTATCTGTTTACCTGTTCTGAAAGGTTGAGAGTCACATTGTCTCAGCCACCCACTATCTGATTCCCTTTACAATGGGTTATGTAAATCACTGTATGTGATCACTGTGAGGTCAAGACTTCATCTGCATACCACCAGTGGACCTAAGTGAAGACTGAGAGGACCTGAGAGAAGCCTGCAATGGTCTTGGAACCACCCAATCAGAACCTGGGCTATGGCTAGCCCCTGTGCAGAATTCACGCCAGGGGTCTGGGGGCGGGCATGGGAGAGAACAATGGGACTGTACCATATAAAAGGACCGTGTATGTTCTGTTTTTCATTAAAACACTCTGATTTACCTTCAAACCTGTACTGAGTCACGACTAGTATTTGGGGAGGGCATAATCACTGAAGAAGCCAGCTTTACTGAATCCTTCGCTTCCAGACCATCCAGGGACCGCTGACAATCTCTCTCCCACCTTGCTAGCTCGCTACCCGGCTAAGCTCTCCAGCAAGACTCGGCGCCGCAGACGGAGCTACCCCTGCAGGGTAGCTGATCCGTTACAATAACTAGATACCCTGCCTCGTGTATTGTCACTAATGGACAAGACTCACCATACCTTTTACTTGGTAGAGGCGTGCAGCAGGGCTGTCCGCTCTTGCCCTTATTGTTCGATATAGCTCTGGATCCTTTATTACGTGACAGAGCACTCTCCCACTTTTCGTGGCATAATGGTGTACGAGATCCAACTGAAAGTATCTGCTTTTGCTGATGATCTACTTTTATTCATTGAAAATTTGCCAGAGGCACTACCCCCGTCTCAACTTTTAAATAGGTTTCAGGATATCTCGGGGTTGCTGGTAAATTGGGCCAAATCCACGGCTCTTTACCTCCAAACTACCCCCCCCCCACCTCGGCTACCTACACAAATACCGCTTAAATGGTCTACGAAGTCATCGAAATATTTGGGAATACACATCTCAGCAGATTTAAATAATCTCTGTGCACTTAAAGGAACACTCTACTCAAAAAATCACCCCCCCTTTTTTATCCTAACCTATCCCTATTCCCTTAATAAATCTTTTGTTTTCATTTTTTTTCTTGTAACTGTAATACTTACCCTAAAATCCTCTTGTTTCCAGCGGCGTTTTTTTTTTTTTTTTTATACTCCCCTCCCTCCTCTTCCGCTCCCGTCCTTCTTCTTGCTTCCTGGCTTCTGGTTTACGTGAGAAGCGCGCATGTGCGCCTCTCACATAAGCCAGCCAATCGGCAGGCTTCCTCCCGGCTCCCTCTGAGGATTAGTGTTGCGCGCAAGAGGATGCGCGCAACACTAACCCTCAGAGGGAGCCGCCAGCTTCTGCGGTGAGTTGGAGACGTCATCGCGCTGAAAGCGCGATGACGTCTCCTACTCAGCAAAAGTCGGCAGAAGCGGGAAATATGATTCCCGCTCTGCTGACAGACAGCTGGGAGGGCGGAGTAAACTTCTCCGCCTCTCAGCTGTTTTCAGCATTTTCAGCTGAACTGCCGAGCGGAGGGAGGGGGGACAGAGGGCAGGATACTCCGGGCATCATGACCACCTAAAATAGCTTAGGTGGTCATGTTGCTTAGAGTATCCCTTTAATATTCCGTCCATTCTCAAAATAGTGATAAATGATTTTAACAGATGGCATAACCTTCCACAATCACTATATGGTAGAATCAATCTCTACAAAACAATTGCTTTTCCAAAACTTTTATACCCGTTTCGATAATTTTCACTCCGATGGTTAAAGCGCGACCACCGTAATGTGAGTAAATGTCAATAAATGTGAGAATTTACAATTCGGGAATAGTGATTAAACACCGATGGATAGAACGATATCAATTCCTCAGACGAGGAAAAATGGTTCCCATTTGCTTAGAATTAAAAATTTACTTTTATTGCATACGATTTAAAATTAACCCTTGTATTAAATAGTAAAATGTCATCCAATTATGACACAGATTGTGGCAATATCTCAAATATTGTTGCTTAAATGATGGAATGTGTTAGTCATTGATGGAATGTGTCAGGAGCTCTCCTAATGAAACTGCTGGCGACACAGCGGAGAAACGCGCATTGAGCGTTCAGAGTTAATTTAACTTCAAAAATTTTGATGGACTGTCAATAAGACGAGAATTACTATCGATAATTCATCGAGCATGTGAGGCCTCTAATTCAACTGTTTTTGCTTTGTCAATGGACCAGCTTTGAGAGCGATAATTTATCATGCCTGAATAGGAGTTCAATATTTATTGATGGTTTATGATGGATGGTGATGACAAGTAGTGAACAAGACTTATACTGGTTGTCTCAGTACAAGTTGATGAATGCCGATTGGCGAGGCAATTCCACTAGTGGCAACAAATGTGGTATTAACAACAGGTGTTCCAAGTATAACAAACCCTGTAATATTATTGATGTGTAGGTAATAGTTCAATATTATGCCTACAGCCATGATAGCGGCAAAGTATAATTACAATTTGTGATTATTACCTAATATAGAAGCCAACTGCTGTATGTATGCTGTGTGCTTACACTTCTCAATCAATAGCCAACTGGCGAGATAATTGTACCAGCGATAATACATGGGTACTAGTAACATGTGTTCCAAGTATATCAGACCCTGAAATATTATTGAGGTGTAGGAAATAGTGGAACTTGATGCACGACTAATTAATGCTATGCAAGCAACCTATGTAGCAGTATAAGTATAATTACAACGGTGATTGACTAATACAAAAGTTAACCGCAGTGTATATGTTGTGTGTTCACATTCCTCAATTAATATCGGGTACATTGCCACCTTTGTGACTAATTGACACCGACAATATTTGTAAACTGGTGGACGCACCGTTTACTAAAACTATAATAGATACCAATTGGTTGTACTAAATGACTGACACATTCCATCATTAAGCAACAATATTTGAGATATTGCCACAATCTGTGTCATAATTGGATGACATTTTACTATTTAATACAAGGGGTTAATTTTAAATTGTATGCAATAAAAGTTAATTTTTAATTCTAAGCGAATGGGAACCATTTTTCCTCGTCTGAGGAATTGAAATCATTATTAAATACGGCCCTCCATAGATTTTTGTGGAGAGGCTCCGCAGCACGCCTCAGTCTAACCAAACTTTATCAATCTAAATGTCGTGAGGGGTTTAATTTACCTAATCTGTGAGAATATAACTTGGCAGCGCAGTGTCGCCATGCGGTGGACTGGATTCGAAACAATTCGCAATTTTCTGATGTCCAATTGGACGCTGCTTGGTCTCCTAACCATTCTCTCACATTCTTACTGCATTGTCCATATAATGAACTTACTGCAACGTTGACTCAAAACCCACTGATCACGGCTCCCATTAAAGCATGGAAACTATCTCGTATTAAAATGAACGCATGTCCCACGTCCTCGCAATAATGGGAAATCCACATTTGGAACCTGACACGTTATCCATTTGCAGACTGGTCCAGGGGAGGTTTACGTCTCCTACATCAGGTTTGAGATCCCTCCACAAACACCCTCTTTTCGCTTACTGCACTTCGAGATAAGTATCCTTCCCTACCCTTCCCATCGTTTGCATATTTTCAATTACACTCATAGCTTTCTAAGGTTCCATCCACTTTCACATCTACTGACTGGACTGACTTGATAATCACATCAAGGGACTGCTCCTCACATAAATACTCCATATCTTCGTTATATAATATACTCCGTCATACTGTCGATTGGTCCTTGACTAAGACGGGCCCAATTCAGTGGATTTCACATATGCCATCACTTACTACAGACAATTTGCCGTCAGCCCACACGTACATGCTCAAAATTTTACCATCAGTGTTCTATCAGGAAATGTTCATAAAAATATTACACCATAGCTATTACTCACCAAGAAGATTGTATCAAATGGGTTGGAAGTCAAATTAATCGTGCTTTAAATGCCCAGATGACCATGCTGATTTATACCACTGCTTTTGGAGTTGCCCAGTTACACGTCGATTCTGGTTATCAAGTCAGACATATAGGGCCCTATTACGCTCTTTGCGTTAAAACGCGGGCGCAAGGGAGGTATAACTGCGCACGCAGTTTTCCCCCTTGCGCCCCGCATTTTAACGCTGGATTACAATGTAGGCGCAAAAAATGCTGCCTGCATTGTTTCGGAACGTAACATTTTTCGGGATGCTCGCGGCAGCGCTGAGCGCAGCTGCGAGCATCCACTCGCTGGAGTCCATAGGACTCCATTGAGTTCTCCCTGCTGGTCATGTGCTTCGCGAGATCCAGCCGGTCGGCGTAGGGATAAGCAGGGAGAGACTGGGGGGACTTTTCCCCCCAGTCTTTCCCTGCTGCCGCCGACCGGGAGAAGGCGGTCAAAGCCGTGGTCCTCGCCGCGGGACAGGAGGTGAGTATACGATCTGTTTTTTATTTTTTAAGCCTGGTGTTAACGGATTCTGCAGAAGCGGAATCCGTTAACACCAAGTCCTGGCTCTGGTTAACCTTTCGCTAACCAGAGCCAGGCGTTAATCAGCACTGGGACTTTGTAATCCAGCGCTGATTAACATTTTGCGCTCCCCATGTTAAGTATAGGGAGCGCAAAGCGCAGTAACCTCGCACAGAGAAGCGCAAGGTACCAAACGCAAATGGGTTTTTTAACCCGTTTGCGTTTGGTTTCTAAAATGCGGTAAATACTGCAGCAAACGTTAATGCTCACGCATGTGAACGTTAACGTTTGCGTTAGGAATGTAATTGAACCCATATATTTTTAACTACGAAACAATCCGTACCATTGACCCCAGAATTTCTAATTTTTGGTCCCACCTCATCTTTACACATACGTCACAAGCACTTTTTATCTCTGGTTGCTGCGGTGGGTCGAAAAAACGATTTTACATAATTGGAACCACTCTACCTCAATCCCGCTTACACTTTAAAAAACCAAACTGAATTATCTTTTCCGAATGGACTGGCTCCACACCTTGATTAATACGGAAACTCATGCCAAGAAATTTCTTACGACTTGGCAATGTTATTTCCCAACCCTAGGTACTCACATGCAGACACTGATCAAAACCTCGATGCAATACACTGCTTGGTATTCAGCTGAAATGGTAGCCAGACGTAACCCTCTCTCCAACCCATGCTTTGATTTAAACCCATTATGACATGCATACCTTCCTGGCTCATACCACATCTTAACACAGACTGGACCCGTTTACTTCGTCTCCAAGACCATATCTCAAATTTATTATGAGTTCTTGACCGGGCAGTCCACTGTTTTGTTTGGTTGTATGATTATTCCTGCTGTCTTAGCTCTAATAAAATATAACATTACTTTTTATTTTACTGAAGAATATTTATTTTATTTCAGCTGATAACTTGTTAACAGGATTGTTAGAAAAAAGAAAAAACGTTGCACGACACAAAATGTTTTGTACAATTCACTTGTTGGCTTTTATTTTCCAGTTGTCATGTATATCGTACTATTGTTCGTTATACTTTATTCTGTGCATAATAAAAATTGTCAAAAAAAAAAAAGATGCAGTGTATAAGTGATTTGGTAAATATGGAATAATGCTCACAAGCAATGGTAGGTCCCTTAAGGAGGATTAGATGTGGGCTAAATCACTCAAAATCTTCATAATAGGATGACCTCAAAATACAAAAAATACAGACAATGGTACAGTATTGCACAAACTATACTGCTATAGTAAAGTTGTAATGTTCACTACTCACACTTTATGAGAGCTGCTAGCCCTCATGTAATCGCCTCTTAGGTTATTATAGGGCTAACCTGACTGCCCGTATCTCCCGACTCGTTGATGTCCTCAAGGAAAGGGCTGACCTTCAGTCTGGAAAAGAGGGAGGTGAGACGTCCCCGGAGCAAGTGGATATAAAATTCCGGAGAATGGAAGGAAAAAAAGATTTTTTCCAATACTTAAAAAGTAAAAAGTATTTATTTCCCCAATGGGATAAAAGAAACTTGATAAACACACTTAATCAATCCGCCAGACGCGTTTCGTACCCCTCCGGGCACTTCCTCAGTGGCAATGGAATGAAGTTACCGTCCTTCTGTAATGTCCAGTACTTATATATGAAAGGGAGTGGACACAATCCCGATCACCTGGTTTCTTGCGTTCCATCCTGGTTGTTCCGGTATTGCTTGATGACGTGTCTCCGTCCGTCAGTTTCAACTGCTTTCAGGAAAAACTCGAAAGCGGGCACACAGACATCCCCACTAATCCGTCCCAGTCCATCGGAAAAGTCACAATCTTAGATGTCACACTGTCCCACCACTCTCCCAGGGCACCTCACTCCCGTCGATCTCCCGCACATGAAACAAGAAGAAAAAAAAAAAGGGGGCGAATGGAAAAACCCAATGACAGTACCAAGGGTATACTAAAAATATCAAATCTAAATTTAATGTATCACCAATATACCTTAATATATAACAGCCCATATAGAGAACAATATCAATAGTATATGGGCATAAATTTGGAATGGTCAAACCGTTTCAGAATTAGGACAAAATCTGTCCCCCCCCTTAGACTTCAAACTAAGTAACAATGTGCAATGTCAAACAGCAGCCGCCAAGGCCAGCAAAGTACTGGCATGCATTAAAAGGGGAGTTCACTCACGGGATGAAAACATAATTTTGCCTCTGTATAAATCAATGGTCAGGCCGCACCTTGAATATGCCGTGCAATTTTGGGCACCGGTCTTAAATAAAAGATGTTATATCGCTAGAAAAAGTGCAGAGACGGGCAACTAAATTAATAAGGGGGATGGAAGGGTTAAGTTATGAGGAAAGACTAACAAGCTTAAACCTGTTTAGTTTAGAGAAAAGGCGCCTTAGAGGGGATCTGATAACCTTATATAAATATATACGGGGCCATTATCAACCATTGTCTGATAACCTATTCATTAACAGGACTATACATAGGACAAGGGGTCATCCATTTAGACTGGAAGAAAGAAAATTTAGCTTAAAGCATAGGAAGGGTTATTTTACGGTGAGAACAATAAAGCTGTGGAATTCTCTGCCTGTTGAGGTGGTTGGGTCAGAGTCTGTACAGACTTTTAAAAAAACACTGGATGACTTCCTGCAGACACAGAATATTAAGGGTTATAATATTTAATATGTGGGTAAAAGCTTCTTGATCCAAGGAGAAATCTGACTGCCATTCTGGGGTCAAGAAGGAATTTTTTCCCAGTATGTTGCATATTGGCGAGCATTTCAGACTGGGTTTTTTGCCTTCTTTTGGATCAACAGCAGTAGGTTATGTGGGAGAGGCTGAACCCGATGGACGCATGTCTTTTTTCAGCCTATATAACTATGTAACTATGTAACTATATAACTCAGAAACAACCTATTAAGAGTTATAAGAAGTGACACAACTCGAAATCACTATTGAGACCATTTGGGATCAGGGTATTGAAACGAAATATAAACCTCATCTCTTCCTGGTTAATCTTTTTAATTAGGTCTTCTCCCCTCCAGTTCCTAGTAATTTTTTTAAGGACTATAAATTGTAGACCCATAGGGGAACCACCATGATGGTCCCTAAAGTTAGCCGAAACAGTGTGTTTTTCAAACTGTCTTTTGATATTTCGGACATGTTCCATCACTCTAACATAGATGGGTCTTATAGTCCTTCCTATGTACACTAAGTTACATGGACATATAAGAGCGTATATTACATTATTCGTGTGAGAGGTAGTGATCCCCTTTAGTTTGAATGTATCTAAGTTACTGAAAGAGTCTATAACTTGTTTCTTGAGACCCAAACTCCTACATGCACCGCATGATCCACACCTATGGAATCCTTCTTTTATCTGAAAAGTATTGTCTTTTCTCTTGTTACGATTAAGGGTTCTTACAATTTGATGTTTGATATTCCTAGCACCCCTATTAATGATGGTCGGTTTATCTCCCAAAAAGTTCTTCAAGGCCGGATCTTCTAGTAAAATGGGCCAGTATTTCTTAATTACTTTGTTGATTTCTCTAGACTGACAGTTGAAATTATAAATAAAAGGGACAGCAGGCGTCATATTCTTTTCTCTAGACTGTTTGACTTTGTATTTCAGCATGGTTTTCCTATCTTGACACTTTATTTTTTCAATGGTCTTATCCAGAAATTCACTGTTATAGCCTTTATTTAGGAAGTCTTGTTTTACTTTATTGGCTTGTTCTTCAAAAACACCATCATCTTTACAATTTCTTCTTATCCGGGTGAATTGGCTCCCTGGTACACTATTGAGCCAAATGGTGGAGTGACAGCTGGAGGATTCTATAAAGCTGTTTGTGTCAACCGGTTTAAAATGCGTCTTTGTTTTGATGTGATCATCTTCTATGTAAATGACCAAATCCAAAAAATTGATCTTTTCGGTACTAAACTGCATGTCTAGAACAATATTCCAGTCATTGACATTTAATTGTTCCAGAAAATTCTTTAAAAGGGCTTCATCACCCTTCCAAATTATAAATAGATCATCAATATAGCGTCTATACAAGATTAGGTTCTGCGCCCAGCCACCCGAACCCCCGGACCACTGGGATTCCCAGTGGGCCATAAAAAGGTTCGCGTAACTGGACGCGTAATTGGGTTTTTCCATTCGCGCCCTTTTATCTCCACAGCAATAAAACTCACAGTAATGTCATGCAGTGTGTATTTTTGATACGCTCATACGCACCACACATTACTGTGAGTGTTATTGCTCTGGATTCTGTGATACAAAATACATGTCACGTGTTGTTTTTTTTGGGGGGGGCAGCATTTCATCCATCGCTCCAGGCAGCACAGCGGCTTGGCCTGGCCCTGGCTATGGGGTCTACAGCTAGTATATATACAGGTAGGACTGAGGGGGAGTTTATAACTCTCCTGACGAAGCCACATGACTTAGGTGGTGAAACGTACGTTGAGCGCAGTACAACAAATGATGGGTGATTCACACTTTTTAACAGGCACTCTTTTTCTGGTTATTTCTAATTGAATTGTGGTCTCTGCATACCAATCTAGGTATGAGTTGTGGTTATCTATGCTGCTCCTTGATTGTCCCTATCATCCCGTTTCTATTATTGAACATTTGAAGCTTGATTAGGGACATAGTAGAAACTTATATCAATGTACAGGGACAGACTAGAAATTTGCTTTTTTCTGCTGTTCATTTTGGCGTGGATAAATTATATTTGACCATTTATTATAATCACAAACAATATTGAACTTTCAACCTACTGTGTCTTATTGAGGTACAAGGCTTTATCGATAATCATCTCTTGTTACAGAGTAGAGATTGTTGAATGTTGAACAGGGATTCATTAGGATTATAACAGTAACTGTAATTGGTGGACTGCAATTAAGCTGATTACATCCTGCTGGTCTATTCATGAATAACTTTCCCAACACAGACTTCTCTTTGTTGTGATACAAGGTTGGCCTTTAGAATTAGTCTTTTATTTACTACTGCAAACCTGTGTATCTATAGAAAAGGAATACTGTCTCAGCAGAGATTCATTGGGGTTACAACAGCAATTGATGAACGGCAAATAAAGCGGCTATACCTCGCTTATCTTATTCATGAATTATCCTCCCAATTAATACGGACATCTCTTTGTTATGATACAAGGTTGCCTTTTGTAATTAGTTCTTTGGTTATTTTTTAACATCCTTTGTATCTACTAATAAGAAATAATGTCCATCCCTGCATCTCCAAATCTCCAATTAACTGTTTATATAACTCACACATTGTTTATTGGGGTTAATTAACTCTTTTAAATATTCAACTAACGTCTGTGCTCTTAGATAAGAACTTTGATCTTGAATGTTGCTATAGCAATCTATATATATATGCCTAAGAGTTACATCCATGAGCTCATGATTAGAGTTTCTTGGCTACTTAAGTGATATTACTATAATCCATTTTTAGGATTAAATTCCAATTTATCACTAATAAACTCATTATGCTCTTTTGCATAGGGGGTATCAATATTTGTTAAATGGTCTCTATATACTGCCTAGTGATTTCAATCCACCAGACTCAACTATCTGAGTAATATTTACTTCACCACCTCATCCTTCACCTGCCCTGATGCTGCCACTAATCACTATAACACCACACTTATCACTGCTCTAGACACTCTTGCTCCTCTTCGACTCTGTAAGGCCCCACGCCGCCAACTTCAGCCCTGGCACACCCTCCAGACTCGCTACCTGCAAAGATGCTCCCGCACCGCAGAGCGTGCCTGGAGGAAATCCCGCTCTGAAGCTGATTTTGTTCACTTCAAGTTTATTCTCCGGTCATACACCTCTGCCCTCCACTTGGCCAAACAATCCTTCTTCTCATCTCATATCTACGCTGTCCTCCAACCCTAAACGGCTCTGGTCCACCTTCAACACCCTCCTCTACCCACCTGCACCTCCCCCCTCAGCTGCCTTCAGAGACTACTGAAGACTACTACTACCTGGCAGACTACTTCCTCAGTAAAACTCTAAAACTCTAACATAAGATAGTTATCTGCCACCTCCACTCCCAGAGGTCCCCTCTGCCGCTTCCTCCCAGCCACTGAGGAGGAAGTCAATTCCTTATTGTCCTCCTCACATCTCACCACGTGCCCGCTCGACCCCATTCCCTCACATCTAATTCCTCCCCTCTTCTCCTCCCTCACCCCTGCTCTCACACACATCTTCAACCTCTCTCCACTGGCTCCTTCCCATCCGCCTTCAAACACGCGCTAGTTACTCCTTTACTAAAGAAACCATCCCTCGATCCCAACTCTCCATCCAACTACCGCCCTGTATTCCTGCTTCCCTTCACATCAAAGCTCTTAGAAAAACTAGTCTTCAACCGCCTCTTCCTGTCCTCCAATTCCCTACTTGACCCCCTGCAATCTGGCTTCCGTCCCCTACACTCAACTGAAACTGCCCTCACCAAAGTCACCAACGACCTCCTAACTGCTAAAAAACACAGCCACTATTCTATTCTCATCCTGCTTGACCTCTCGGCTGCTTTTGACACTGTTGACCACCCCCTCCTTCTACAGACGCGCAACTCTCTGGGTCTCGGTGACACTGCACTCGCTTGGATTGACTCCGATTTATCCAACAGGTCCTTCTGTGTGTTCTTTGCTGGAAACTCCTCCTCTTCATTGCCTCTATCTGTTGGTGTACCTCAAGGCTCTGTCCTTGGTCCTCTGCTCTTTTCCAGCTACACCTCCTCCCTGGGCAAAATCATCAACAGCTTTGGCTTTAATTACCACCTCTACGGTGATGACACTCAGATCTACCTCTCTACCCCTGATCTCTCTCCCCCTGTCCTTTCCAAAGTCAGTGACTGCTTATCTGGCATCTCCTCCTGGATGGCCTCCCACCACCTAAAGATCAACATGTCAAAGACTGAGCTCCTACTTATTCCTCCCTTCAATGCCTCCCCACCTCCTGACTTCTCTATCACGGTGGAGGGTATCACCATCTCCCATCAAACCAAGTGCGCTGTCTTGGAGTTACACTTGACTCTGCTCTTTCCTTCATCCCCCACATCAAGTCTCTTTCCTCCTCCTGCCGATACCAACTGCGTAATATTTCCAGAATTCGGCCATTTCTTACCGCTGTCACCACAAAACAACTCATACACGCCCTGGTAATCTCCCGACTCGACTATTGCAATAATCTCTTATCTGGCCTCCCTCTGTCCCACCTTTCCCCCTACAATCCATCCTGAACGCCTCCGCCAGGCTAATTCACCTCACCCGCCGCTCTGTCTCTCCCGCTCCCCTCTGCGAGTCCCTTCACTGGCTCCCATCCACTGCAGAATTAAGTTCAAAATCCTTATCCTTACCTACAAAACCCTCACTAACTCAGCTCCCCACTACCTGTCCTCACTAATCACCAAATACACCCCAGCCCGCTCCCTAAGGTCAAACAGTGACCTGCGCCTAGCTTCTCCCCGCATCACCTCTTCCCATGATAGACTGCAGGATTTCTCACGAGCAGTCCCCACTCTCTGGAACGCTCTCCCTCGTACTGTCAGACTTTCCCCTAACTTCTCTTCCTTCAAACGCTCCCTTAAAACGTTCCTATTTAGGGAAGCCTACCACCCAACTCACTGACGTAACCATCAATCACTCTCACCTTGCAGTCCTCTCCTCCTGTGTCCAACCCCAACCCTCCTAGATTGTGAGTTCCTACGGGAATAGGGCCTCATCTCCTCCTGTACTGTTTGTCAAATGTTGTTCAATGTATTGCATTGTAACCCTGTCTATACTGTGCCTATTGTACAGCGCAGCGGAATATGCTGGCGCTTTATAAAGAATAATAATAATAATAATATTGTATACATCCATCTATTGAGATCTTAAGATTTATGCATATCCATTGAAAGCATCTATGTTTTACTGTTCCTGTAGTTAGCAGCTCATATACATATATATATTCATTTTTTTGCACTCATATTCATATATGTATTTGTTCTTGTCTCAATTGCTTTTTTGTTATTAAAAATTTACTTTTATTTCTAACCATCATTTCTAGTTCTGGAAGTGATATTTTCACTTGTTTTTGAACTTTCACTCATAGATGAACAGACCTGGAGTCCTAACTGTTTGCATAGGATCTTCCTCAATTTCATTTCTGGTTACCAAGGGACTGTCGTCCTGTTCACTGATCCACTTGCTCGGCTACAGTCAATAACCTCCGGATTTGAGATATAACCAATTTTAAATTAGGACTCTATGGAGCTCTGCACGTCCCTTTTGCAAAAGCAAAATCACTTAACGGGATTTCAAAGACTGTATTAATTTAAGGAATAACGTCTCGCTTAGAGTAGAACAAACTATTTTGGAATAGCTCGTTCTCATCTAGTGAAGCGCAAATTCATGTCTCCAATAGAAAGTATAGCAGACATGAATTTACGATAAGAAAGCACAACAACTGAGGTTCCAAGCAGGGGTTGTGTCTTAGTTGTAAATAGCTTGGGACAATTTTTTTTTCTTTTAATTCTTTATTTTCAAAAAGGTAAATAAAATATTCCATACAAATCAGTAGATTATCATCAGCACTTAAACCATACACCTTGTTCTATACTAAAACGGCAAATATCTTGCCTCAAGAAACCAACAACAGAAACAAATAAAAGATACTAACACACAACATATAAAACATACACAAAAAAAAAAGAGAGTGCTCCCACCCTCCAACTTATTCTATACATCTAAATAATCTCTCATAACTCAAAAGATTACCCAGGATATACTTCTAGCCATGCCCCCATATTTTATGATAAATTCTCATTGTACCATGTAGTCTGGCAGATAGCTCATCCATGACTCGCACCTCTTCAATTATTTGCTTCACTCTCCCCCATAGAGGAGGTTCTGTCAAGCGCCATGATTCCGCCATGGCCTTCCGAGCGGCCAAAACAATTTTAGAAAGAAGTCTATTATGATGTTGTGATTGATCCACCACTGGACGTGCCGTAAGAAATGTCCATGGATCCATCGGCATAGTACAGGCCAGAACTACGGAGGCCAATATTCGAACCCTCTCCCAGAATGGCTGAATAACGGGGCATTGCCACCACATGTGGGCATGGGTGCCCTTCTCACCACAATTCCTCCAGCATGTGTAACTTTGTATTTCTGTAACAATTCAATGTTCTTGAACCCAGGACATACTTGAAAACGAGAGAAATCTCAATGTATCCTTCCGGTAAAATCCTTTATAAATAAATAATATAAATGTGTCAGGGACAGCTCTGTTGATCTTATTAAGGAGGATGGGGTCACATACCATCTCCTCATTGTTTTATAAGATTATTTCCTGGAGTACAACATTGATAGAAGATTTAGAGATAGAATCCCATATATCTTTCCAATCTTCAGTTTCCATCTGACCTAATTCGCATTCCCAGGCCGTCATGTATGGCAATGGGTCGAGACTCCTTCTTCTGTCCCCACGGTGGCTTTTGTAGAAACAGACAGCTTCAACTCCGATGAAAGGCATGTAAGATATTTATTTCCAGGCATTCATAATCAAAACTTACAATCATTGAAAAGATTCATCTGGATCATTTATATTCTGATCATCTGGATCATATATATACGGTGTGAAAAAGGGGTAATTTCACTTCCATGTGGAGAGAGAGCATGCTGCAGCTTCTCCTGGAATTCCTGATGTACACGCCCTTCCTATCAGCATGCAAAGCTTCTCAGCACCAATTAGACACATAGATCTGATCACATGTAATAAAACTACAATTCCCAGGAGACATTTCCCTTAAGGGGGCAGTTTCCAATTCCTATAATGCTATCTCTTAAAATTACTGACTATCCTCAGGCTGCTCTAGTCAGCACACTCCTAGAGGTTGTTACGGCCGAGAAATAAGGCCTCGCGGACAGCTCCCTTTAAGACACGTTTGTTTCAAAAAAGCAGACGTTATCCGAGGTATCATGACATAGGCTCGACATTAAATATATCGAAAAAAAGTCAGCGGGCCGCAAATGTAATCTAGCGTTTAAACGTCAAACATAAGAGGCTGGTCCCGATGAAACATCTCTTATTCGTATGACCCCGACGTGTCTAAGGCCCATCAAACATCGAGTGTCCATCCCCGGTGGTAAATCTATATTGCGATCCAATGGGGTCAGCGGGGAAGGTTATTGCACCAAACCATACTTGGTGGCCCACCGATTCCATAAGTGGATAGTATGGAGGAGAGGCAGACATGAAGAGGAGCGTGTTGGGTTAGGAAGCCATAACCACAAGCTGGGAGTATCTGGCGCCATAGTATCAGATTCAAAGTCCACCCATCATCTAGTGCCACTCGGGCATGCATTGCAACCACTTGGGCGAATTGTGCTGCCAAATAATATGATCTGAAATCAGGAAGATCTAAACCTCCAGACTGTTGCGAGGCATGAAGAACTCTTAAAGCTATTCTATCTCTCTTATATTTCCATACGAAATTACACACATGTCTTTGAAAGTCTTTCAGGTCACCCTCTGCGAGCGAAACCAGGAGAGCCTGGAACAGGTACAAAAGACGCGGAAGAATATTCATTTTGACACTGTGGATCCAACCAATGCACAAAATGCAATCCTTGTCCCAGGATCCCAGCTCCGCCCGCAGTTTGTCATACAACAATCTATAGTTAACGTCATACAAAGAATCGTATGAATGTAAGATTTATTCCTAAGTATGTAATACTCCGTTCAGCCACCTTGAAGCCATAGCGAGCAGAAAGAGTCAACAGTGTAGGTTCAGGAATGCTGAAGGCCAGCGCTATTGATTTATCAAAATTAATCTTATAACCTGTCTGCGTAAGAAAATAATCTAAAATAGGTTGCAGTGCGGCCAATTTAGTGTCAGGGGAAGTAAGGGACAAAAATATATCGTCCGCATAAGCGGACAATGTCACGACCACTACGCGCGCTGCTGCGCAAAGACGCCGGGTTAAGCCGCGCTCTATTTATCCTAGACCAGGACCCAGATAATCACGCGCGCTTATCTACCTGTCCCGGCCACACTTTCTCTCCAACAGGCACGTAGAGCACGTTATACTGATCCCAGGATTGCAACGCAGTACAAGCCTTCTCCTGAAGCGCGTACTAATTACGTCTCACACAATCCCGAAACTCACTTTCTTATTCTATTAGTAATGCTGCCACCAGTCCTCATGGACACTATGAGCATCGCAACAGGAGATGCAGGGCTTAGCAGCACCACTATCCTAGACTCGGACAGTGACTACAGATCCCACAATTCCCTGCCGTTTCCTGACGACCGCAACACGCAATTTCTATATATATATAACCGAGCTTAAAGCAAATAGCAATTCTCCCAATCTCTTAGTTAGCGTGGATCTCATCAGCCAGAGTCAAAACTTAAATACTTTTTGTTTATTTATGATAGAAAAATCACAGTGCTTTGTTACATAAAAAATTATAACTAGAATAAATCAATTAATTACACACTACACAGCAAATAAAAAGAAAAGGGGTTAATCACAGAGCCTTACTTACGACGGACTAATCAGTAGCTAGCATCGGTGCCTCCTGGAGCCTGGAGATAGGAACATGGACCGATCAGTCCTCTTTAGAAGGTACCCCAAGTGATCAGCCCCAGCACATGGCCAGTGTTCAGAATTTATACACTTCCTGATCTTTTCAGCCCACCCCCAAATGGCCCAGTGTCCAGCACTACATTTCCCAGAGTGCCCTTTGCTACAGCGCATGTCAATTAATCTTTAATTGCCCAAAGGCGTCCCTCTTCCCTCCAAACCCCCCTTAGAGATCAAGGATGTGCTTCCTGTCTTTGAAGATTGTGTCCAAATCTCTTGGTGCCGAGCTGGCTGCCAAGGTGTGATTTTCTATGTTAGTGTACAAAAGAAATTCCCTTTTTACAGCTACGTGTTATATCCTCCCCCCAAGGGAGAAAGCTAACCATTTTGATTACATTTCAGCTGTGAACACAGGGATACACTTACCAAATGGCCAGACACAAATATGAATATACTCTATATGGAGGAGATATGTAAAAACCGGCAGATAGACACATATATACAGGCAGACCCTTATATAGATAGAAATACAGATCTAATCTGCCACATCTCCCATACAAAGGAGACGCAGAAAGGGAGGGGCTAACTAACATGCCTCTCACGTGCGTCTTAACACGGGTTTGCCAACGGGAATCTGGCACCTGCACCAGTCGCCGGCACTATGACGGAGTGGGGGACGCACAGGTGTCCGTGCACTTTCCCCACCAAAGCGTGCATTCCCTCTCGCAACCGCATCACACATTGCCCCATGCAGGCCTTTGGCGACTCCACCATTCTTCCCCACCTCTCCCAAACCGGGGGGAGGGGGTCACTCATACTGCACTCACAACATGGCACAGACTCGAGGAAGCCCCTGTGCTTCTGCAGCCCCTCCGGGTACGTGTGGCTCACTCTCAGCTCGCACCTCAGTCTTACAGGCAGCAGAATCCTCGTAACCCATAGCCTGCTCTGAAGCCATTCTTACAGCAGGGGGTATGGAGAAACAGGGTGAAGCGTCCTGCTCCCCAGCAAACATCCCCCCTGCATCTGCCAATGGAGTCAGGCATCGTACCTGCCCCTGGGCAGATGGCTGGGAGGTCACAGGAGCCACACCAGGACCCGCTGCCTCCCCGTCTCTCACTGTCCCCGCACATTCAGAATTTGGGGAGCCATACAGATGGGGCACAAGATTCTCCATGCTCACCTTGCCCCCATTGCACACAGTTTCCCCACTTTATCACACAGTTTATCAAGCACGCCTTGCTTCGTAACCGATGAGCATACAGCCATATGCCACCCTCCTCTACAGGGAGGTTGCTCAGTACCAGTTTCCTGTGGTACTGGGAATCTGGTTGGCTTTCCCCCAGGGCAACACTCGTCCACCCCAGGCCCTTCCTCCTGACCACACAGCATGCACTCGGTGCCACCCGCAGCCTCAGACACATGTGACACAGACTGGCATACCACAGTATCCTGCCCATCCAGGATGTTCTGCCCTCCACTCCTTTCACCTGGCACTGCCAACCTGGATGGTTCAGGCCCTTCATAACCCTCTGCCACCCTAGGCCTCTCCTTCCGACCACCCAGTATGCCCTCTGCGCCATGCACAGTCTCAGACACCCACGACACAGGCTGGCACACCGCAGTATCCTGCTCATCCCAGCCCTTCCGATACCCACACCTTCCCTCCAGCACCACCGACTCAGTTGGTTCAGCCCTAAAGGAACCTGCCTTGGTCCTTTGTTCTTCCTCCCAACCGCGTGGCGTCACAGACACACCTGAGTCTGGTCTAGGCAGGCACACCACAGTATCCTGCCACCCCTCCCAGGCATTCTGATCAACACCATTCTCACAGGGCACTAGAGTCCTGATTGGTTTAGGCGCAAGCAGACCCGCAGTCATCCCTTGCCCTTGCTCCCAACCATATGGCGTCACAGACACACCTGAGTCTGGTCTAGGCAGGCACACCACAGTATCCTGCCACCCTACCCAGGCGTTCTGATCCACACAATCACACGGCAGAGACGGGCCTTGTGCCCTACTCCCCGCCGACCACCAGCGGGTACCCACTTCCACCATGGGCACCGCGGCCTCCCCACGCATGGGGTCTGGGGAACCAGCTGACTCGGGTGCAGGCGGGCATTCACTCACCCCCTGCCTTTCTTCCCAGTCACACTGCCCCCTCATGCTACCACACAACACCTCAGGCACACCTGGCGCAGGCACAGACTGACTCACTGCCATCCCCTGCCCTCCCGTCCAGGAATCCTGTTGTGCACCCCCTCTCACAGCCCTCCCCACTGTAGAGCCACTAGTGGGGCTAGGTATATCCCCAGCATCCCTTTCCAGCACATACTGTGACACCAATTTACCCAAATCCATGCCCAGCAACACATCTGTAGGAATATTTTCAGACACTCCCACCTCCCGCAGACCTCTCCCCGCTCCCCAGTCCAGATAAACCCGGCCATTGGCACCACAGGACGTACCCCACCAAAACCCTTTACTGCTAGAGTCCTGCCAGGAATAAAGTCTGCAGGGCTGACTAACTCTGGACGCACCAAAGTTACTTCAGCCGCCGTATCTCGTAAACCCACAGAGTCCTGACAATGACTGCTTGCTGGTTCACGTTGGCACTGCCCTCCGATCTGGTCACAAACAGGACAGAGGGTGATGTTGAGGGGTATCCTCCCCCAGCTGTGGATGCAGGCTTCTTCCCCTGCGGGCACGTTGCCAGGAAATGGTTGGCACTGTCACAAATAAAACCGCGACGGCGCACACTTCTTCCAGGCGAAGAAGGATTCGCTCCCCCCTCCCCAGCAGAGACTGGCACAGAGGGGGACGCTGCCGCCGTGATGTCGGGGGGTCGTGCTGAGTTGGGCTTCCATCCTGATGATCCTTTGGGGGAACCTCTGCTCTGCTCCACAGATGCTCTGTTGGGAGCATGGAAATCGGCCAGCTCACCAGCTTCCAGGGCTGTCTCGGGTTTGCAATCCAGAAGCCATTCCTGGATCTCGGTGGGCACAGCTGCACGAACTGCTCTTTGATTAACAGGTCTTCCAGGGCTTCCAAGGTATCAATCTTCAGCCCCCTGACCCATTGTCGAAATAGGGTGGTCAGGTGGCTCACGACTGCAGAGTAGCTCTCAGCGGCCCGCTTCTGCAAGGACCTGAACTTTTTGCGATATACCTCTGGCGTGAGGTTATAACGTCTCTGCAACGCGGCTTTAATCGCCTCATAGTCCTGGTCACTCTCAGCTGGTAACTCAGCAAAGGCTTCAAGCGCTGGACCTTTTAGTCCAGGAGTGAGGTACCGGGCCCATTGCTCCTTGGGCAGCTGGTACTGTTGACAAGTCTTTTCAAAACTTCGCAGGAACACATTCAGGTCCCCATCTTTGTCCAGAGTGGGAAAGTTCTCGGCACGAGGTCTGGGTGTAGAGAGCTCTGCAGCGCCCGCAGGGGCAGGAGATAATTGCGTTCTGCTTGCCTGTGCCAGAGCGAGCTGATGTGCCCATTCGGCTTGGCGCTCCGCCGCTTCTCGCTCACCCACAGCCCTGCGCTCCACAGCTTCTCGGTCCGCTTGGCACGCTGCCGCCTCTTGCTCAGCTCGGCGCTCCGCAGCTTCGCGTTCAGCTCTGCGCTCCGCAGTTTCGCTTTCAGACTCAGCTCTGTGCTCCTCTCGCTCTTGGTACTGCAGGATGAGCTGAAGCCGCGTCTGCGAGTCTGCAGAGTCCACATGTTTTAAAACAGTCTGCAAGTAAACATCCAGGGCAGTATCACCCTTGGGCGAAGCACTTGACACTGTCCTTACCACTGGACTTGCGCTTCCTTCGGCTGGGTCAAGCGTGGTACCCTGCTCTGCTGCGTCCTGGACTGCTTGCCTCGCCTCATAATCCTCAAGGGCTTGCAAAAGTTCCTCTTTCTTTTTATCCTTCGTCGAAATATTTTTGTCTCGACATAATTGTTCCAAGGTCTTTTTCGATGATTGTTGCGACATTCTCACTCCAGCCAAATAAAAGATAGAAAAGAAAAACAAAGAAGGGGAAGGGAACTGCTGTGTATTATGCAAATTCTAATAAATGCACTGAGTTCTGCTCTGGAAATTGGAAAACCAATTGCTTTAGTATCTGGATCTATGTTGCTTCACAGATCCAAATACTAACCTGATATCCCATCGCTTGCCACCAGTTGTCACGACCACTACGCATGCTGCTGCGCAAAGATGCCGGGTTAAGCCGCGTACTATCTATCTATCCTAGACCCAGATAATCATGCGCGCTTATCTACCCGTCCCGGCCACACTTTCTCTCCAACAGGCACGTAGAGCGCGATATACTGATACCAGGATTGCAACGCAGTACAAGTCTTCTCCTGAAGCGCGTACTAACTACGTCTCACACAATCCCGAAACTCACTTTCTTATTCTATTAGTAACGCTGCCACCAGTCCTCATGGACACTACGCGCGTTGCAACAGGAGACGCAGGGCTTAGCAGCCGCACTATCCTAGACTCCCACAGTGACTACAGATCCCACAATTCCCTGCCGTTTCCTGACGACCGCAACACGCAATTTCTTATATATATATATAACCGAGCTTAAAGCAAATAGCAATTCTCCCAATCTCTTAGTTAGTGTGGATCTCATCAGCCAGAGTCAAAACTTAAATACTTTTTGTTTATTTATGATAGAAAAATCACAGTGCTTTGTTACATAAAAAATTATAACTAGAATAAATCAATTAATTACACACTACACAGCAAATAAAAAGAAAAGGGGTTAATCACAGAGCCTTACTTACGACGGACTAATCAGTAGCTAGCATCGGTGCCTCCTGGAGCCTGGAGATAGGAACATGGACCGATCAGTCCTCTTTAGAAGGTACCCCAAGTGATCAGCCCCAGCACATGGCCAGTGTTCAGAATTTATACACTTCCTGATCTTTTCAGCCCACCCCCAAATGGCCCAGTGTCCAGCACTACATTTCCCAGAGTGCCCTTTGCTACAGCGCATGTCAATTAATCTTTAATTGCTCAAAGGCGTCCCTCTTCCCTCCAGACCCCCCTTAGAGATCAAGGATGTGCTTCCTGTCTTTGAAGATTGTGTCCAAATCTCTTGGTGCTGAGCTGGCTGCCAAGGTGTGATTTTCTATGTTAGTGTACAAAAGAAATTCCCTTTTTACAGCTACGTGTTATATCCTCCCCCCAAGGGAGAAAGCTAACCATTTTGATTACATTTCAGCTGTGAACACAGGGATACACTTACCAAATGGCCAGACACAAATATGAATATACTCTATATGGAGGAGATATGTATAAACCAGCAGATAGACACATATATACAGGCAGACCCTTATATAGATAGAAATACAGATCTAATCTGCCACAGACAACACATAAGATGATCCTGCCATTTCGATCCTGCTTATCCCCGGTGTAGATCTAATTTGGGAAAGTAAGGTTTCCAGTGTCAGGGCAAAAAGTATAGGTGACAGATGGCATCCCTGCCTCGTGCCATTGAAAATGGAAAAAGGTTGCGGGGTGTGCCAGGGACTAAAATTTGAGCCCTAGGTTAAGAATACAAGGCTTGCGCCGCTTCCCGAAACTCCACAGGAAAACCCATCTCTTCAAGCAACAGGAACAGGTATGGCCACTGAACTCTGTCAAAAGCCTTTTCGGCATCAAGAGAAAGAAAACGTGAGGGGTATCCCTGAGTCGATGCATACCATATTAAATCTACCGCCCTTCTTGTTATCATAAGCCTGCCGACCGGGGATGAAACCCACCTGATCCCCATGTATCAAAGACGAGAGCATAGGATTCGACCTATTAGCCATTATCTTAGCAAATAATTTAAGGTCTGTATTGATTAAAGAAATAGGCCGGTAGTTATTAGGGAGAGTATTATCCTTTCCAGGTTTTGGAAGGACAACTACAGACGCCAGCATATCACTATGATGAAATCGTGCACCCCCCAGCACATCATTAAACAAAGAAAGTAAATGGGATTTTAATATTGAAAGGAATGTCTTATAATAAACCGTGGTGAGACCATCAGGACCTGGAGCTTTATGGGGCTTCAAGGAGAGAACAGCCACTCGCAGTTCCTCATCCGTGTTAGGCATGGCCAAAGATTGAATCTTTTCTTCTCGCACCTTCTGTATACGCAGAGTGCAAAAACTGTCTTATCCTTTGGCAATGATCATTATCAGTTAAATGCCTAGACCATAAAAGTGATTTACAAACATCTTCCACCAATAATTTAGTTATATCCGTTCTAACCGCCTGCAGCTTGGCAAGAGAGTCAGGAGAAGTTGCAGCCTTGTGTGCCATCTCTAAACCCGGCATGTATATATAGCCTGTAATTTATTCTTATCTATTGCTTATGAATATTTATGTCCCCCTTTTTTTTTTTATTATTTTATTTTTCTGCACACTTATATTTATTTTCCTTCCGTTATTTATAATTACTCCTTTTTCCATTAGTCCATGGTATTAAGTTTTTTATAGACTATCATTCCCATCTATGCTGTCTCTTCGTATTCCCGGCATAACATTTTTCACATCTCCTAACTTGTACTCGTTACCTCATTTCTATTTAGGTCCAAACGCTATATACATTTCTGTAGGTCTATTTTTTACCCAGTGGACATTCATTAATTTTATCCTTTTAGATGCAGTAAGATTGGATTGTTTTACTCTTAATATTCCCAATACCTATATTTTATCATTTGTTGCTGTTCTCGGCCGTCTATATGGCGCTTTGTAAGCTTACTACTTTCTCGTCCCAATTTACCCTCTTCGTGTTCCTAATTATAGGCGCAGATAGAGATCTTCCGATCTCCACATGCTCTTAGCTTTTCATCCTTAATTACCACGATCATTTGACCCCTTATATTGCCACTTTCCTTTATATACTGAGCTAGCTCCCTTTTATCAGCGAGTCCCCTGCTGTTGTCCTGTTTAGGATGCTGATTATAACTGCATATTTTATTATATAGTTCTCTACTCTGCATTTGGTGAGCCTGTATAGCTATTTTATTTGCCATTTAATTACTTCTGACCTATTGCAATTACTTACACCAAGTGGCTTTAATTACTCACTACTCAAACTCTCCTTGGCTCACATACTGTTTATGTTCACTCTCTTGTATAATCATGAATTCCTTAACGGTTCTATTACATTTGCCTTATATTTCTCCCATGAATCTGTCTACAGATGCAAACTGTCTTTTTAGGCATACTTGCACCACAGTAATTTTATCTTGCTCACTGAATTCTTTTTAATTAAATGACCTGTGCTGAACCCGGCCACCTATATGACGCTCTGCAGGTGTATATGTTATTATCTTTTTTTTTCATTAGGACATCTCCTGTTCGTCTCTTGATTTATTTCCATCTTTATTTATTTTTTTATCTTTATTTTTATTTGCATTATCTTGTCTCGTGTCACATCCAAATGATCTCCTGTCTAGGGATACAACGTCTGGTACTATATCAAGACCTTAATTAAAATTTTCCCTTCCTCTCTTCCATATACATCATTATAAAGATATATGCGGAATTACTGAATATTGTACTCTCGCATCATGCTTATTGTAACCCAGTACCTTGTTATCTTTTTAAGGATACCTATTGTTTTTTACTAGATTGATAAACTATTTATTGAATTGGTTGCGTTTATACTTAATTGCACTAATTAGGCTTATTACCCAGCAGCCTTTCTGCGGGAGTCGAAATGAGCAATGTAGCTATATATAGTGTCTGTGCATACTGTGAAGATTACACCCACTGATGAAGCTGCATTCAGCGAAACGCGTCTGAGGTGTATTTTACTGTTATTTTAATAGATCGTCTGTGAATTCTTCACCTTGTATGACTCTTGGTGAAATTATTCCTTTGGTATCCTGAATTGACATCCTGAAGGATCGAGTTTCCTGACCTCTGGATCTCTGATAGGGGAATCTGTGCCCCTTGGTTTAATTCACCAATTTGCCTTCGTTTTGGTGCCTCTTTGTTTAAATCGGCACCAGAAAATGTGAGTATATTCTCTGCTTGCAATTGTTCTGATTGGGATAATACAGTCTGCACAAAATTCTCTTTTTTTCTCTCTTTTTTTCCTCTACTTCGCATTCATCAACGTGATTCCCTGAGTATGTGCTCCCCAGGCTGGATAGCCTTTACTGAAGCTGAAGATTACGAGTATTAGCGCCGGACACCAGTTCTATGACCTGCATCTCTAAACCTGTCAATTGGAGTTGCAGGTCTGCCAGCAATTTATACTTTAATAAAAGCCCCCCGCACCACTGCTTTATGAGCAGACCATAATGTAGCAACTGGGATCTCTGGCGATGTATAAAGTTGAAAATACTGTACAATATCCTCCCGTACTGCATCCCAAATAACCGGGTTCTGCAAAGGTGGTAGGCCCCAGCCGTCATGACCAGGAGCCTTCTATATCCGGTAAAATCAATGTCAAACCCAGCTCAGCATGATCAGTCCATACAATCGAAGCAATTGAGGCCGATTCCACCATAGGTAACACATTGGCTGAAATCTGAAAACTATCAATGCGGGAATAAGAAGCATGGGGTGCCGAATAAAAAGTGTAATCTCGAGTAGACGGATGGAGCACCCTCCACACATCAATAAGATTCATAGTACAAATAAATTCTCCCAACATCCTGTCTTGTCTATTACCCAGAATACGTGGCCCACCATGTGTTTTTCTAAAGTAGGTTCCCGGCGAGAATATGTTGGAACCACAGACCATTCTGTGGATAGACGTGGCAATGATGCTAGAGGTGGGGGTAATAAAAGTTCTGGCAAAGTGGGCAGATTTAATGCCCGTAAAAAAAACAGGGATCTCACGCGGCGAGGCACAGGAGTAGGATCTACCATCTTTCCTAGTGATCAGGCGGATAGGAAAACCCCACGCATATTTAACTCCATTAGCATGCAGATGATCTGTCTCACTGGTCTCCACTGCCTGCGTTTAGCCAGGGTAACAGGTGAAAGATCCTGGAATAGCTGCAGGGCCGAATTTTGACATGTAAGCGGGGTCTGCCTAGTGGCACATACAGTTTCCTCCTTGCTGTATAATAGTGGAACCAAAGTATCGTGTCGCGAGGCACCCCCTGGGGCACTGTACCGGCTTTTGCCAATCTATGTATTCAATCAATATGTAGGCCCTCTGCGGGGATATGAGGCAACAGCTCTTGAAGTAGTGCCAGCACCGTATCATGTAAGGCCTCTGACGAAACCGACTCTGGCAGCCCCCTTATCCATAGGTTGTTACGCCTGGATCTATTTGATAGGTCCTCCAGCTGTAATTCCAGGCTGGTAATGCGCCCCACTAATGTATCTACATAGTCCGCTGTCGTGTTTTGGGTTGAAATAATCTCACCCATCCTGCGCTCTACCACATCTGTCCATGCTCCCAGCGTTTGAATCTCCCCCTTTACCTCTGTTACACTTTGCTTCAGTTCTGCTACAATAAATTCCTGCATTGTGGCAGTCATCTGCTCCAGATCCTGCGCCGCCATCGAGTCCTCTGCAGCTCTCCTAGGCTGGAATATCTGGGCCACCGCAGGTCCCTTAGAGCCGGCATCTCGGCACTTCTTTGGCGATTTCATGCCGCCAGACCCCCTCCTCTGTCAACAGTTGTCAGGTAGCTTGTAACAAAGCCGGTTCTATGCGATCGCCGCTCTGAACATGCCGCAGTCACGAGAGCTCACCAGTTCACGTGCTTGCTAGCATACCCAGCCAAGCTCCGCCCCCTCAGCAGTGTTCTAAGCACTCAAGACAAAATAAAAAGCTTGGGACAATTTTAAGCCAACGTCTAGTGTGATTTTCATTCACCGCTCCTGACATGAACTTATTGTTCCGATTGGAATCCCGTGTTTGACTCTCAGCTTCACAATCTTCACAGTGTTTCTGTGTTTGACCCAGCCCTGCTTCTCACTGGAAGGGGGCTGACTACCCTCTTCATAGGGAGTCTAAATTTCCCAAGTGCAGCTCTGCTAGCCACCGGAAATCTAACCTCTTGATACTGGGGGAACACAAGAGAGTTCTAGTCTAGGACTCACGTACATATTGTCGGAGATCCTGTTACAGTACATATATACAGGACAAAGAAAAACCTACCAGAAATTTTTTGCATTTTCATGCGACGTGCCTGAATGCGTCCTTTTGCAAGCCTCTGTTTAGCTATAATACAGCGGATGTGATCAGAAAAGATGAATGTTGCTTGTAGGATGGGGAATGGCATTGAGTGGGGAGTTGAAGCTGGCTTGTGGATAGTAATATTCAAAGCCCGGCTGTCATCTTCTACACCTGTTACTTGCATATCCTAGAAAGTGGGAATACAATATATAGTCCATAACAATCAATTTAAAGTTTATTTTGAATATACATTTAGCTACAATTTTTTGACATTATTGAAAGGCAGATATAGAGCTAAAAATAGCCATCCATTAGGCACCTCATTTGTATGTCGTAAAAAAGCAAAAATAGTATGGTTCTCGTTTCTTGCAAGCGCACTGCTTATATTTATCACATGCAATTATTCATAATATAGAGAATGAAACTGGCACATGTGTTCTGTACCTGGAGGGAGGAGGACATGCACATTGCCTTAGGCGACTCTGAGTGCTTCAAAATATTTTCCCTTGTCCACTGTTGCTTGTCATCCACCAGAACAATGGACGTCAACTACAAGATGGTACAAGATGACCCGATGGTACCGAACACCTGATCGCATGAGACATATGCCAGGTGAGTGGCATGGGACTTGCTGGAGGTGTCAGGGCCCAGCTGTAGCTCACTTACACATATTGTGGGCGAGACCTTGGCGAGACCTTTGTAGGAACAAGCACATAACTATAAAAAAAGGTATTGAAATATTTTGGTGTGGCATCCCCTTATACAAGGGAATATATATTGCTTATGTGGAGCTATATATATAAATAATACACACACTGGGCCCTATTACAATCTGGGTGTTAAAACGCGGGCGCAAGGGAGGAAAAACTGCATTGCGAGATCCGGCCGGTCGGCGTAGGGATACGCAGGGAGAGACAGGGGGGACTTTTCCCCCCGTCTTTCCCTGCTCCCGCCGGCCAGAGGAGGCAACCGGAGCTGCGGTCCTCGCCGCGGGACAGAGGGTGAGTATAGGATTGTTTTTTTAAAACTTTTTTAAGCTGGTGTTAACGGATTCTGCACCAGCGGAATCAGTTAACGCCAAGTCCTGGCTCTGGTTAACGTTTCGTTGACCAGAGCCAGGCGTTAATCAGCGCTGGGACATTGTAATCCAGCGCTGGGACATTGTAATCCAGCGCTGATTAACGCTTTGCGCTCCCCATGTTAAGTATAGGGAGCGCAAAGTGCAGTGACCTCGCGCTGAGAAGCGCAAGGTACCAAACGCAAACGGGTTTTTTAAACCGTTTGCGTTTGGATCATACTAGCCTGCTAATACCGCAGCTAACGGTAGTGCTCACGCAGGTGAGCGCTAGCGTTAGGTATGTAATAGGGGCCACTGTCGGGTATTTTCATAGGAAAACAAAATGGATGCTTGTAGCCATTTTGTGTTTATTCATTCATCCATATTCTTTCTTCTAAAAATTTTTTTTTTGGAATTACCTTTCACCTACTTTGAAAAAAAAAAAACAAGTTCATACAAAGTTTAAACTCATTGGTGGAATAAAAGGATTTATGTGTGTCTTAAATGAATATAATCATGTTGACATGAAGACGCCAAAGCTATAGAGGCTGTTCCATTTGATATATGTGGTAGATAAGTGCTAGATATGGCAAGGGTAAATTGTTTAGCTAAGAAGTTTTTGAATAAAATACATTTTACTAATGTTTCTAAAATTATATCTATTCTACAAAAATATATATTCACATATATTTTATGTATCCAATATTTAGTAGCTTTAATATTCAAGTGTATAACTATGTTAATATATAAGTAAAAGATTTAGAAGTACTTTTTAGTTTAAAAGTAGAAGAATTTACATTTAACAGATCAGATTAAACTGAGAAGACAAATTTTGAAATAAGGGGGTAGAGAAGCTGATCCTAAATTTAAATATGACAGTTAGAGACATGAAGTCTGAGGAAAGTGAAACAGTCTTTGTTTGTATACATAGATCTAGATAAAAGAAGATTGACTAATGTCAAATAAATAAACAATTTATAGAAGAAAATATTTAGGTATTGCAATTTTATTTTTAAATCAACACTGCCCTCTAGTGTTATATTATGAGTTGGCAGGCACCATTGAATATTATTGAACATATAGGTTATGCTAATTAAAGGCACGTGATAAAGAATGTCAAACACCCTTTATCTGTCTAACCACAGAGAGCATTGGGGCATTCATTCGATTCACTTCTTTCAGTCAAGGCATTCATTCATTCAATTTACTTCTTCCTCTTAAGGCATTCAATCAGTCAAGGCATTCATCCAGTCATACTCACTTTTTTTCTCACTCATATCATGAACAAACAACATGCAGAAATGAGTCATGCTCAAGGAGATGCTCAAAGAGAGAGACAAAAACTAAGATGGATATATATTCATAACATCTTAGAAACTCTTTTATAATATTCTCACAAATTCTCACACACACTCCATTTAACTCCTTACATCCACTGATACCACTTCAATCGCAGAAAGGATTGAATCCAGTTGGAACAGGTAAAGTATGAGAGCAATTAAAGTTGGATTAATATAGATATATATATATGTGTCGTATATTGCAATAGATATAGACTGAGATTTATCATCTCGGGTATTGATAGATCAGATCTTTGATATATTTCTAACCTGCAGTATAGAAATATGATAAGTGTCTGGTATAAGGATATTAAATTATCCTAATTATTGTTAAGAAATAGGATCAAGCAATTAAGCTCCCACAGATGTGTCCACCCTACAATCACAGAGCAGGCGTGGACATACTCTGCAAGTCAACTAACCAAAGCAATAATGAAAAAAAAAAGGGAACATAAATCACAGACACATCAAAAGAATCTAAGAAAAAAAATCTAAGAACAGGAGAAAATCAACATGTAGGATACAATGATACATATACATCAAGCATATATATGCTTGATGTATATATATGTCTTTCTTTGTATGTTGGCTAATCCTGAGGAAAGTCCCTCCGAGGACTGAAACGTTGAAACTTGATGCCATAATAAAGTTCTATTTTATTTAAACTCTGAAAAGAAGTCTCCGTGTGCGTCTGGATTTTGGTCTTTTATCTACCTGCAGCTGGATTGACTGCACCGGAGCAAGAAATTTTCGGTATGTGGAGTGCGGGACCTCTTGACCCTTTGTGTTTATACAAGGCTGTTCTGCCAGTCTTTTCTCCCAGCAACCACCGATTATAATTATTCCCTTCAGGACTTTATTTGCTTGCCTGCTATGGAGGATTTCCTGAACTGAGCGGGTGCGTACCTTGAACACTCCGAAACCTTACAGTTTACTGAACAACAAGCACAAGACATTTTATGGCCTCAATCAGATTCTGACTTTCCAAGCACCATTAATCAGAAGGAGATTACTCGGGGGCTGAAAAAACTTAAACAAAAAGCAATTGACCTGGAGTTACACGCTGTTCATTTGTCAGACTACTATCGCTTGAAAAAAATTCCCCATGGATTCCGCATTAAGAATATGCCTACCATCGGCCGCAACAATCCTGATATGTGCCGCCGATGGATAGCAATCCTCAACAGATGCTCACTGGACCTAATACTTCTCATAGTTGAAGAGGTGGGCCGGGAACTCAAGGTGGATAAAATCAAAACGGCTGATTATGAGTCTAAATACCAGGACACTCTACAATCCTCAACTTGTAGTGATTTGATTGTGAAATTAACTGGTGACCTTGAAGCTTACCGCAATGATCTGGTGCGATTTAAGCGAGAGAAACTTGACAGAGATTATATCTAGTCTTGCTAATAATGAATTCATTACTATCCGCCCTGCTGATAAAGGGGGCGGTATAGTCATTATGAATTATTGTGACTATCGTGATGAAATACTGTTACAACTCAGTGACCAATATGTATATCGCTGTTTGACGTATGATCCAGGGTTGGAGTTTGCACAAAGTTTAAGGAATTTTCAAAAAAAGCCTTGGAATCAACTGTCATTTCATCTCAGCTATTCGAATATATGTCTGTGACATTTCCTCGGTGTCCTATTCTGCATAACTTGCCTAAGATCCACAAAAATGCTAGACATCCACCAGGCCGTCCAATTGTTTTGGCAATTGGCGTCCTGTTGGAACCATTGTGTATCTGGGTGGGCCGTTATCTTGCAGGAGCCAGTGATGACCCTTGACACTATTGTCAGGGACACCCCGGATGTTAGTTCTCAATTAAAGCAACTTGGGGCACCCCTCCCCAATTCCCTCCTTGTTACCATAGACGTTAACAGTCTTTATACCATCATCCCTTTGGAGGAGGGCATCGGGGCGGTACGCACAATTATAGCTAACCACATTAATGCTATGCCATACTCTATAGAATTTATTTATTTTGAAAATTTTGCGAAAAACTCTCTTTTTTTAGGTTCGGGGAGAAATACTACCTACAATGTACAGGCACATCCATGGAAGCGGCAATGGCTCCCATGTATGCCAACGCCTTTATGTACATATACGAATCTACATATATTTTGCCTGCTTTCTCTCGTGGATTGCAATTTTACATTCGTTATATTGCCGATATCTTGTTGACGTGGCAGGGGACACCTGGTGAATTGCAAACCATTATGACCAGTTTGAACACATTACCAACGTCTGTTAGGCTAACATTCCATTTGGATCCTGTAAGCAGGGCCATCTTTAAGGAGGGGCAAAAGGGGCAGGTGCCCCAGGCCTAGTCATAGTTGAAGGGCCCAAAGCAGGCTGCTGGGGCTGTTTTACAGTGGTGGCTCTGTGTTTTTTGGAGGCCCCAGGCCCCCGTTGAGCCCCCTCTGATGATGTCAGAGAGGGTGTGCCACAGGGGTCGGGGCCAAACGGGAGGAAGCCAGTTAAGGTTTCCTGACTGCATAGGCCTGGACACACCCTAATCAAAATACCTCACATGGAGGCTGCAGCTCCTTGTGCTGACTCCACCCCCTCCTTCCACAGACAGAGCCATGAGCCTCCACGTGCTGCTGGAGTACAAGAAGGTATTTGTGGGGGGCCTAGGAGAAACACAGGACAGGTCCTGCTAAAAAACTGGCTGCACATCACAATCTCCCTCCAGCTCAGAGGCTCCTCTCCTTAATGCAGCAAGAGCTGTGCAGAGGTGACTGTCACAATCTGTGTGTAGCACGGTTTGTGTGCACAGTCTAATACAGGGAGAAAATAAACCTCTGAGCTTGCAATCTGACTCTGGGGGCTGCAGAGGTTTGGGAGAAGGAGCTGCCCATGGTTTCAAACAGGCAGCACTTATCTGTCATTGATCTGAGGTGCGTTCAGTTCCTCAGCAGCTGCGGAATTGTTCCATTGCAGCAGTTCAGTTTGCTGCAGCCGTCTCACTGAACGCTTTGGCTGTGAATATGTATGCGAAATGGCAGAGGATTGCTTCATGAAAGGTGCTCTTTCTGCAAAAATCAACTTGTGTCCATTTTATTACATCTTTAGTGTTAATGTTTACCATGTTCCAATAAATATTTTGTGTTTTGCTCCACCAAACTGAACATTTCCTTATTGGATTATTTGCTCCGTGGAGGCAGCCATCTTTCCCACGTCACACTCAGCAAACCCCGCAGCACCTCTCGAATTGGATGCAAGTGCTAAATTAGCAGTGTCGAGTGCTGAGCTGCAGCACAGCGTTCATTGGCAAGTTGCTAACTTAGCACTTGCAGCGGCTGAGCAACTGAACGCGCCTCAGGCTACATTCCAGGAGCAGCATGTGGGGAGTAAGCTTAAACTTCTTTGGGTAAGGGAAGTTAACCCTCTACACTCACTACCCCAGATACTGCACTTTCATTTTATAGCTTACTACTGTCGTATAAATAAATGCAGGTTCTTACCTAAGCACTCACAGTTTGCATGGAATGGGCAAACATGGATTTTCACATGCATTTTTTTAACATTTTATAATTATTTAAATATAAATATATTATTATTTTAAAAACTTTTAATAATCATTTTAATATAATAAAAATAAATTTAAGTATGAAAATATAAAGAAGAATAAAAAGCAGTGAACCTCCAAAAGTCTAGAAATTTGAAAATGATAATCTATAGTTAATGGCACCACGATATTCTGTGTAATCCAAGGAATACAGACTAAATTTGAGAACTATCTGATCTCTAGAATATGCCATTCATACCTATATATGACGAAAGTATATGAAATTGCATAATCATTATTAAATGTAGAATGAAAAGGACACCAGGCAAAGGACCAGTGTGGTGTCATTTGTATTCTACAATTTAATAAAGATTAAACTGTTTTACAGATACTTCTGTTTAATGAGATCTATTTATTCTCAAAGTTAGTAATGATATAATTATTAGAATATATAACTTTTTTCAGTTTTATTGCTGTGGAGCTCTGTGATACGCTCATACACACTGCACATTACTGTGAGTTTTATTGCTGTGGAGCTCTGTGATATGCTCATAGCACACATTACTGTGAGTTTTATTGCTGTGGAGCTCTGTGATACGCTCATACACACTGCACATTACTGTGAGTTTTATTGCTGTGGAGCTCTGTGATATGCTCAGAGCACACATTACTGTGAGTTTTATTGTTGTGGAGCTCTGTGATACGCTCATACACAGTGCACAATACAGATTACTGTGAGTTTTATTGCTGTGGAGCTCTGTGATATGGTCATACACACCGCACATTACTGAGTTTAATTGCTGTGGAGCTCTGTGATGTTATGCTCACACACTGCACATTACGGTCATTGTTTGAAAGTCTGTACAGACTCTGACCCAACCACCTCAACAGGCAGAAAATTCAACAGCTTTATTGCGCTTACTGTAAAAAGAAAAAGCTATGTGTTATGCTGAATTTCCTTTTTGTCCAGTCTATACATTATGTGTATGTGTGTAAATATATATAAGTCTTATAATATATAAGTCCATGATGTATTTGTTTTGTGGGTGGAGAGAAAAATCATGCGGTGTGCGGGCGATCGGGGCCCAAGAAAATGTTTGTCCAAGGTCCAATCAATATTAAAGACGGGCCTGCCTGTAAGTGTTAATTTTTTTAGATCTCAATGTCGCATTTGAGGATGGTAGACTGCAATATTTACTATTTAGGAAACCGACAGATAGGAATACTTTATTACACGCTTCCAGTTTCCATCCACGCAAACTTAGAGAATCTTTATCTATTTCCCAGTTTTTGCGCGTTATGCGTAACAACTCGGATCCTTCTACATGTACACAGCAACTGTCAGAGATGTACTCTCAATTTATTAAGCGAGGTTATAGATCTGACATTCTTGATAAGGCCTTAAACAAAGCAAATGATGGTGTGCTAACACCGGGCCCACGTGGTAGGTCGAATTCTCGAATAATATTTGCTCAGACGTTTCATACAAAATCAAGTAGGTTTGCCCGTACTATTAAACGTCATTGGCGTATTCTCCAAAATGATCCTAAATTGGCTGCGGCCACTTCTGACCCCCCGATGATTTGTTATAAACGAAATAAGAACCTACGAGACTTTTTGGTCCATACGGACCAATATAACTTTTTTTCATCTAATAATCCGTTTTCAAACCCTGGCTGTTTCCGGTGTGTGGGATGCACTACATGTAATTCTCTAATTCCGGGAAAAGTGTTTTTTCATCCTTACAGTGGTACCAGGTACCGGATCCGACACCGGATTACCTGTACAACTGACTACATTGTCTACAAGATCTCATGTCCCTGTGGTAAAATATATATAGGGAAGTAATCTTAATGAGAAGAACTCTTATATCCCTTTTTTGCCCCTACGTTAGTTCGTTCAAAAAGCAGCGACATATGCAGTATTGGTCCTACAAATCCTCTCTGGGTGTGAAGTCCCCCTAGGCAATTGATTTTAACTAATAAAAAATCTTTTTATTTTATTTTCTCTATTTAGTCTTTCTAAATATGTGGTTTACATTGATCTCCATAAAGGGCAGTTCACTATGTGGCTGTAGCTCTGTGCGCATTCAGTATAATATTATGTTTTTGCCATATATGGATTACTATTCCTAGCTATGTTAATTACGCTGCTATATCTATATTAAGATGTTAATATGTTCCTTTTAAATGTAGCTGGAATACTGTATCATTGTATCCTACATGTTGATTTTCTCCTTTTCTTAGATTTGTTTCTTAGATTCTTTTGATGTGTCTCTGTGATTTATGTTCCCTTTTTTTTCATTATTGCTTTGGTTAGTTGGCTTGCAGAGTATGTCCACGCCTGCTCTGTGATTGCAGGGTGGACACATCTGTGGGAGCTTAATTGCCTGATGTATATATATGTCTTTCTTTGTATGTTGGCTATTCCTGAGGAAAGTCCCTCTGGGGACTGAAACGTTGAAATTTGATGCCAGAATAAATTTATTATATTTAAACTCTGAAAAGAAGTCTCCGTGTGCATCTGGATTTTGGTCTCTTATCTACCTGCAGCTGGATTGACTGCACCGGAGCAAGAAATTTTCGGTATGTGGACTGAGGGACCTCTTGACCCTTTATATATATATATATATATATATACACACACATTTATATATACAGGATACTAGCTTTGTTTTGAATATTTCTTTGCTGGGAAATACATGTTTTCTTTCCAGAAACGTTTATTAAGTTGTACTAACCATTTATGCTTAGTTACTAACTAATCAAAGTAAATCGTACTAATTATAGGTGCTGAGTTACTAACATATTCTAATTTGCAAGCTAGAATCTATGTGCTGATGGTTGTTGTTTTTATAAATCCTTGATTTCTTGTTATGAGAATAAATCATTTTTGCATACGTAATAAATATATATATTTTTATCTAGTTTGGTTGCGGTGGTATTTCTAAACAAACGCATATGTGAAAACAGACTCAGGATCGGTTTATGAGAAATCTTGTGGACGAGATAGTTTTATTATTGTTTATATCTAGTATAAATTTCTTATTTGAGTAAACTTCCTGACAACACCAATACTTATCTCAAGGACAATTAATCTGTTGTAAATTTACCAGAGTCATTATAGTCTATGGAGTTGTTAAGTTACAACAGCACTGGTTAAATTAGCGCCAACTTTAGAATACTGCCCTATGTATTTTATTTTTTTCGGTATCATTTAGAGTAAGAAACTGCAAGAGATTTCAGAGTCCTTGAGATAAGTATTGGTATATATACTCATTTGTATACGGTGGATATTAACAGAATATAAGGGGGCACCACACCAAAATATTTTGATTCTATTTTATCCATAAGTGTAAAGGGATAGAGAGCACTTTTCTTGGGTGTTAGATGAACGCACCTGGTATTATTACCTGTGGCGCTACCAATTTCTTGTAAGTACATAACTACAGGTGCATCTCAATAAATTAGAGTGTCCTGGAAATGTTCATTTGTTTCATTAATTCAACTTAAATTGTGAAACTTGTGTATTAAATAAAAGCATTGCACACAGACTGAAGTAGTTTAAGTCTTTGGTTCTTTAAGGCTAGGGTCAGACTGAGGCAGTGCGAACGCGCGTGCAGCCGCACTTAATCACGGCCGCACTAGCAGCAAATGACGGGCAATGACGGCCAATATACGATGTACGGTCGCACAAAAGTCCGGCTGCGCAACGCAAGTGGAAAATGAACGCATTTTTTCGAGAACGTTAAACCACTAGTACTGACGTACAGAGTGCGCTGCGTCCGCTAGCGGCGTGTGTGCGTGATTAGGAGACGTCAGACGCTGCTATTGTCCGGCCAACATAACGTCCAGATGCACAAAGAGTTTTATTGATGATCCGTACAAAATCACGGACGAAAATGCGCATAGTATGACCGCTATCGCGTATTCCGTGAAAAAATGCGTCCATTCGTTCGAACGCACTTTTTCACAGACAACATAAAAATGCGTTCGTCTGACCCTAGCCTTAATTGAGATGATTTGGCTCACATTTAACAAAAACACTATCACTATCTCAACAAATTAGAATACTTCATAAGACCATTAAAAAACACTTTTAGTGAATTGTTGGCCTTCTGGAAAGTATGTTCATTTACTGTAAATGTACTCAATACTTGGTAGGGGCTCCTTTTGCTTTAACCCCATTGCTGCTGAGCCATTTCACCGCTGTCTGCTGAGCTCATTTTTACTGCTTTTGCTCATGTTTAAACGCGTTTAGTAGCCACGTTTTATTTATTATATATGACCCAGACATATTATATATCTTTCTTTCCTGCAGACTCCACAGATTCATAATATATCATTTTTATATGTATATGTCATGTCCTGCCTATATATTATAACAATAAATGCAATAAAATATGTATTTTCAATAATTTACAACGTGTAAAGTGTTTTTTTTTCACATTTTAACATGCGAGCAATTGCGGTTATATTTTGTATGGGGTGCGCTTGTTAAAAAAATTAGAGATGGGGTCTCGTTACATTTTTTTTTGGGGAAAATTACACGATTTTTAACAAACGCACCGCATACAAAAATCGTTAGTGCAGCATCATTGTTCACATTATAATTGAAATGGGAACAATATTGCTGCATTAACGAACCAAAAAAAAAAAAAAAAAAGTTTATTTTTTTTTTATAATTTTTTTTAAATATATTTTTATTTTTAATTTTTATTTTTTTAAAAAACTTTTTTCACAGTAGTGTTTGGTATCGTTGGAACGGCCATGCTCTGGCCGATCCAACCATACCAAACTTTAACCCCTAGCTGCCACGGATCGGGAGATAGGGAGTTCATTGGAACTCCCTATCTCCACCGTTGGTGGCAGTTAGGGGTTAACTCTAGGACTGGCGTCATTGTGCTATGCAAGATGACGCCAGTCCTCAGGGGGGGTTCCCGGAGGCTTGGCCGACATCCAAGATGTCGGCCAGCTCCGGGAAAGGATCACGAACCGGCGCTTTTCAGCGCCGATTCGCGATCCAGCTCCCCAGGGGTTAATGCCAGGCACCATTTGGAAGGGCAGGCAAGCTCAAATGGTGCCTGGGTTAACCCCCGCAATGCCGCCGATCGGGAGGGAGAGAGGTCCAAAGGACCTCCCCCCTCCCTTTCAGGCGCCTCCTCCGCACATGCGGGGGGGGGCGCCTGAATTAGGTGTCATCGCGCTGCCACGATGACACCTAATTTCATCGGCGGCGGTTCCGGATGCTGGGCTGACATCGAGGATGTCAGCCCGCACCGGGGGGGCCAGCGATCGGCCGGAACCCGGCCGAACGCTGACCCCAAAGGGAGGACGTGCTCAGCGCGTCCTCCGCACAGCAGGAGCCATGCAGAGGACGCGCTGAGCGCGTCCTCCGCATGGAAGTGGTTAATTTTGTTTTACTTTCAACATGGTCATGTTGGTATCATTCGAAAGGCCATGGTCAGGCCTTTCGAATGACACCATGCATGACCCCCTAGCTGCCACGGTTCTGGAGATATCGGGGTTCAAATGAACCCTGTATCTCCACCAGGGGATTTCCTTGGGAAATCCACAGGCAGCTAGGGGTTCCCTGGCTATCTGACGTCATCGTGCTATGCACGACACGTCAGGAGCCGAGGGGGAACCTGAAGGTGGAGCCGCCATCCAAAATGGTGGCTCCCATCAGAGCTAGATTGTGATAGGCTGCCGAGCGGCGCCGATCGCGATCTGGCAATTATATGGTTAAAAAAACAGGCACCACTTTAAAGGGCAGACACTGCCCTTCAAAGCAGTGCCTGTTTTTTTGCTTAAAACCCTCCCGATTGGGAGGGAGAGGGATACAAAAGGATTACCCCCTCCCTTTCAGGCGATCTCCTGGCACTGCACAGGTGCGATGACGTCATTTACGTCGGGGGCTGGCCTATCTTCAGCGCCTAGCTTCCCTGAAGCCAGAACGCCGTGGCATGGAGGTGATTAGTCTGTGGCATTGCTGAGGAAGCCCAGGTTTCTTTGACAGTGGCCTTCAGCTCATCTACATTTTTTGGTCTCTTGATTCTCATTTTCCTCTTGGTTTTATTTAATACACAAGTTTCACAATTTACTCTTGGTTTAATACACAAGTTTCACAATTTAAGTTGAATTAACCCTTTCGCTGCTGAGCCTTTTCCTGCCCCTGTGCGGAGCTCATTTTTACCGGTTTTGCTCATCATGTTTAACCGCGTTTTGAAGCCTTATTTTAATATATGACCCAGACATATTATATATCGTTCTTTCCGGCAGACTGTGCAGATTCAAAATATGCCATTATTATATGTATACGTTATGTCAGGTCTGTATATTATAACAAAAAATACAATAAAATTAGAATTTTCAATAATTTACAATGTGTAAAGTGTTTTTTTTCACATTTTAAAATGCAATCGTTTGCGGTTATATTTTCTATGGGGTGCGCTTGTTAAAAAAATTAGAAATGAGGAATCGTTACTTTTTTTTGGGGAAAATCACGTGTTTTTTAGCAAACGCCCCCCATAGAAAAAATCGTTAGTGCGGCATCATTGTTCACATTATAATTGAAATGGGAACAATATTGTTGCACTAATAAATCTAAAAAAAAAAACAAAAAAAAATTTTTAATTTAATTTTTACATTTTTTTTTTTTTTTTACTTTTTACATGGTCATGTTTGGTATCATTGGAAAGGCCATGCTCTGGCCGTTCCAATGATAGTAAACATTAACCCCTAGCTGTCACGGATCGGGAGATAGGGGGTTCCAATGAACCCCCTAACTCCACTATAGGTGGCAGCAAGGGGTTAACTTGAAAACTGGCGCCATCGTGCTCTGCGCGATGACGCCAGTCATTAGGGGGATATCCCGGAAGCTTGGCCGACATCCAAGATGTCGGCCAGCTCCGGGAGGGGACCGCGATACGGCGCATGTTGGCGCCATATCGCGATCCAGCCCCCTAAGGGTTAAAGACAGCTGCCGCTTGGAAGGGCAGGCTGTGCCCTTCCAGGCGGTGCCTGTCTTTAATCTCTGGCCCGCACGGATGGGGAGGGGGAGAGGTCCGAAGGACCTACCCCCCTCCCCTTCAGGCACCTTCCCTGCAATGGCGGGGGGGGTGCCTGAAATAGACGTCATCGCGCATGCGCGATGACGCCTATCGTGCCCGCCTGGGTCCCGGAGGTTGGGCTGACATCGATGATGTTAGCCCACACCGGGGGGCCGAGCGATCAGCCGGAATACCGGCTGATCGAGGGCTGCAAAGGGAGGACGCGCTCAGCGCGTCCTCCGCAGCCAAGTAGCAATGCGGTTGGACGCGCTCAGCGCGTCCACCGCATTGAAAGGGTTAATGAAGTAAATTAACTTTTCCACAACATTCTAATTTATTGAGATGCACCTGTATGTTTGTTGCATAGTTGAGCACCTCCTTTCCGACCTTTCATCTGAGAACTATCTCCTTTTCCACACTCAAATAAGTCTGCCTGTAAAAAAAACCACACACTATTGTACCATGTCTGATTAACACAGCCAGATTGATCATACCAAGATTTTGGAATGAAGATCTCATGCTAAATGAAGACAAGAAAAAAGTCAGCGCTTCCTTCAGCTGTTTATCTTGTTCCATGTCTTCCTCTGTTTAGGGTCGATTGGTACCTCAAATAAAACAGAGAGAGACTATAGTGCAACAAGCGGAGTGCAAAAAATAAGTAATAAAGGAGTTATATTACTCACATTCTGAAGTGTCTCAATCAGACACTAGACTTGTCAGCAGCCAGTGATATTAGCGGGAACACCGTATCTCCCATGTAGCCATCAGGATACTTTCAGTAACGCATAATAATCAGGATGCAAATAGCTAAAATTAAGCTACTTTATTATAATAAAAACGAACGGGCAGCACACCCAAACGCGTTTCGCGAATTAAATCACTTCTTCAGTAGGTGTACACCTACATTTTTTCTTGTCTTCATTTATCTTGTTGGTGCGTTCTGGATATACCACTATATGGAGAGAGACAGCTGCTAATTCACTCTTATTTTTTTTATATAATAACTGATTTTTTTGAACTTTTCATTTGAAACCTTTATATATAACACTTCTAGGTGGCGCCAGAGATAGTTTTTTTCCTTTACCAAAGATCTCATGCTCTCTATCAAAGTTAGGATAGGCGAGGTGGAACAAATGTGTGCTATTGAAGAGCTCATTTCTAGGTTCTAGACGTAATGGAGGACTATATACAGAGGCGGCACGACTGGCTGATGGTTTTGCTCTCACCCAGAGCCCATCATGCTCATTGATTGCTTAGAGGAGAGCCTGCCTCTTTCTCTAGTCCAGCTCCCTACAATGACCAGCCTTGTGCACACTCAAACCACCGCTCAGCTCGACCTTATGCCTGCTACTAATTCCATTACTGTTGAAGAGGAGTGGGTTGAATCTCTAGAATGATGGCAAATTAATCCATGCCCTTATGTACCTGCGGTGCTGCACCATCTGTAATTGTATATAAACCAATATGCGTATTCAGGCCCAGAAAAGGCGCATTCTGGCCTTGTGACGCTCCCAGTTAGTTAAGATGGATCCTTCTCTGTAACCTATGCTACGGAAACCATATACATTTAAATTCTCTCAATTGTATGACATAATCACATTCATATGTAATAAGGTATATTACTCTCTATACCTTCTCCATTAAATGTATGGGTCTGCGTACACCGTTGTATGTATTTTTATATTCATTTCTTAATAAATCTGAATACATTTACACTTTACATTTCTAGACAGTCACCAAAACTATTAAGGCAATTCAATAAAGAGACAAAAACATAATTAAAAGAATATTCACCTGTAACAAACCTGCAAACTTCACAACTCCCCAGCCAAGTCTTTTGCTGTCTGGCTCAACAAGGCTCATCTGATAAATATCAACTGCCAGAAATCTTTGCACTTGTTCTCCATCTTTTGTTACTACACTGCAGGCAATTAAATCGCTATTATCTGGCAGAAAGATGACAAAATAGTTAGACGTCATGGTAAATGAAACCCACCACAAATACTCAGATATTTAAACTCAATAGTTAAAATAGTGTACATAAATAGAAAAAAGCATGCATCCCCTTATCATTTAGGTGTTGCATATTGTGCCAAAAAGAGGGCTTTAACGAACATGCACCTCAACATGCACACGTAATCACCCCGTACACCTCAACACACACGCAACTAATCCCCCCATACACCTAAACTCCACACCTAATAAAATTAAAAGTTATAGTAAAATGTATTAAAATATATATCAAATTATAGAATAGTAAAATAAATTATTTTATTATGTTTTAATGTGAGAAGGGGTGCATATCTATCATGGAACCAGATTCCTTAGTGTTTTCCCCCTATGCTTTTACTTAATGGATTAGTCCACTTTCCCGAACTAACTCGCATAGCTAGTTTGGCCCAGTTTCCTTTTCCTGTGCAGCAAAGCTTCCCTTCCTGCATCCTAACCATTATTTATGTTATTATTTATTTATGAAGCACCAGCATATTCCGTAGCCCTGTACAATGGGCACAATATAGACTGGGTTACAATACATTGAACAACATTTTGACAAACCAGTACAGGAGGAAACGAAGGCCCTATTTCCCGTGGGAATTTACAATCTAGAAGGGTTGGGTTGTGGAAACAAGAGGAGAGGACTGCAAGGTGAGAGTGATTGACTGGTGAGCGTGATGGACTGGTTGCGTCAGTGAGTCTGGTGGTAGGCTTCCTAAATAGGAATGTCTTAAGGCAGCGTTTGAAGTAAGGGAAATTAGGGGAAAGTCTGACAGTACAAGATGTTATGGGTCAATAAAATAAGGTCAATAAAATAACCCTTGTCGGGATAGCAAGACAAAGATAATAAGGGATTCCATTGCATTTGTAGACCCGATTTAGATACAGCTCGAGCGAGAGAGATAGATTAAAAAAAAAAGACACTGAGACAAGCTTCCTTTAGTCAGGCATCTTTCTCTCTGATGGGTTTATCTGCTGCATATTCTTATATAGTATACGTGATGTACATAGATTCTCAGATTACAAGCCAATAGACAGTCTCTACATCAGACAATATAAAGAGAAATTCAGCCCATACATATATCAAATATCTGACAGGACAAAGAAATGTTTTTTTCTATATCTGAACGCAAAATAGATTTTGCGGGCTTTTCTATTTTGCCTGCTAACGATAATTCAAACGAAACAGGATGACTGCTTCTCAGTAAAATTCCACAGGCCCAAATCCTCTCAAAGAAAAGCCTATGTCCACATATTATTGAAAGGGGGTATATTGAGATACACTATATTGCCAAAAGTATTTGCTCACCTGCCTTGACTCGCATATGAATTTAAGTGACATCCCATTCCTAATCCATAGGGTTCAATATGACGTCAGTCCAGCCTTTGCAGCTATAACAGCTTCAACTCTTCTGGGAAGGCTGTCCACAAGGTTTAGGAGTGTGTTTATGGGAATTTCTGACCATTCTTCCAGAAGCGCATTTGTGAGGTCACACACTGATGTTGGACGAGAAGGCCTGGCTCTCAGTCTCCGCTCTAATTCATCCCAAAGATGTTCTATCGGGTTGAGGTCAGGACTCTGTGCAGGCCAGTCAAGTTCATCCACACCAGACTGTCATCCATGTCTTTATGGACCTTGCTTTGTGCACTGGTGCACAGTCATGTTGGAAGAGGACGGGCCAGCTCCAAACTGTTCCCACAAATTTGGCAGCATGTAATTGTCCAAAATGTCTTGGTATGCTGAAGCATTCAGAGTTCCTTCCACTGGAAGTAAAGGGCCAAGCCCAGCTCCTGAAAAACAACCCCACACCATAATCCCCCCTCCACCAAAATTTACACTTGGCACAATGCAGTCAGACAAGTACCGTTCTACTGGAAACTGCCCAACCCAGACTCGTCCATCAGATTGCCAGATGAAGAAGCACGATTCATCACTCCAGAGAACGCGTCTCCACTGCTCTAGAGTCCAGTGGCAGCGTGCTTTACACCACTGCATCCGACGCTTTGCATTGCACTTGGTGATGTATGGCTTGGATGCAGCTTCTCAGCCATGGAAATCCATTCCATGAAGCTCTCTGCGCACTGTTCTTGAGCTAATCTGAAGGCCACATGAAGTTTGGAGGTCTGTAGCGATTGACTCTGCAGAAAGTTGGTGACCTCTTCGCACTATGCGCCTCAGCATCCGCTGTCCACGCTCCGTCAGTTTTCGTGGACTACCACTTCGTGGCTGAGTTGCTGTCGTTCCCAAACACTTCCGCGTTCTTATAATACAGCTGACAGTTGACTGTGGAATATTTAGGAGCGAGGAAATTTCACGACTGGATTTGTTGCACAGGTGGCATCCTATCACAGTTCCACAATTTACTGAGCTCCTGAGAGCGACTTATTCTTTCACAAATGTTTGTAAAAACAATCTGCATGCCTAGGTGCTTGATTTTATACACCTGTGGCCATGGAGGTGATTGGAACACCTGATTCTGATTATTTGGATGGGTGAGCGAATACTTTTGGCAATATAGTGTATATATTTATACAGGAAATTAAAGATTCACAAGATAGAGTGTTCCAGAGGATGGGGCTGCGCGTGAGAAATCCTGCTATCATGGGATGAGGTGATGAGAGGAGAAGCTAGGTGCAGGTCACTGTTTGATCTTAGGGAGCGGGCTGGGGTGTATTTGGTGATTAGTAGTGAGGACAGGTAGCGGAGTTAGTGAGAGCTTTGTAGGTAAGGATTTTAAATTTAATTCTGCAGAGGATGGGGAGCCAGTAAAGGGACACGCAGAGAGGAGCGGCAGAGACAGAGCGGCAGGTGAGATAGATGAGCCTTGCAGAGGCCTTCAGAATGGATTGTAAAGGGGCGAGGTGGGAGAGAGGGAGACCAGCAAGAAGATTAATACCATAGTCAAGTCCAGAGATTACAAGGGCGTGGATGAGTTGCTTTGTGGTGTCCACGGTAAGAAATGGCTGAATTCTGGAAATATTACATAGTTGGTAGCAGCAGGAGGAAGAAAGAGACTGAATGTGGGAGATGAAGAAAAGCGTCAAGTGTAACTTTGAGAAAGTGAACCTGGCTTGATGGGGAGATAGTGATACCATCAACCATGATGGAGAAGTCAGGAGGTGGGGAGGCAGTAGAGGGAGGAATTAGTAGGAGCTTAGTCTTGGACATGTTAATCTTCAAGTGGTGAGAGGCCATCCAGGAGGAGATGTCAGATAAACAGTCGCTGACTTTGGAAAGGACAGGAGGGAAGAGATAAGGGGCAGAGAGGTAGATCTGAGTATCTGAGTATAGAGGTGGTAATCAAAGCCAAAGCTGTTAATGATTTTGCCCAGGAATGAGGTGTAGATAGAGAAGAGCAGAGAACCTAGGACAGAGCCTTGAGGTACACAAACTGATAAAAGCAATGAAGAGGGGGCGTGTCCTGACATCTGACCAAGATGGCCGCGTGATAGCTGAGCTCGAGCCCCCTCCGACATCCTTCCCCTTTGCAGCCCCTTAACCCCTTCCCGACCGCTGACGTACTATGTACGTCTTGCCCACGGGTCTCCCTTAGACCTGCGGACCTACATAGTAAGTCAGCGGGCTTCTAAACTCCCTCCCGCCGATACCTCCCTCGCTCGTTCCCTCGGCGTTTATGGCAAACTGGAAGCTTGCCTTGCCATTTCCTGGGGGCCGGCGGATCCGATGATGTCATCACACTGCGTGATGACGTCATCGGCAGGCGCCGGAGTGGAAATTCAGGAAGGGGAGGGGGGGCTTCTTTGGAGCCCTCTATCTCCCCATCCATGCAACATACAGTGATGCTTTTTGCACTGCTGGAAAGGGGAGAGTATAGCATTAAGTGTATAGCATTAACATTTTCGCTGCCTGATGGCGATTCGGCGCTAATCAGCGCCAAAACGCGATTCAAACCTGGAGGGGGCTGGCATCTTGGATGTCAGCCAAGCCTCCAGGTCCCCCCCCACCCACTGACAACCTCACCATATGTATGAGGATGTCAGTGGGCCAGTTAACCCCCTAGCTGCCATGTGGAGAAAGGGGGATCCCGATACCAAACGACCAGGTTTGGTTTAAAAATAAAATAAAAAAATAAAAAAAATAATAAATAAATTTAAAAAAAATTGTCTGGGGGGGTTTAGTTAACCACTTTGCTGCGGAGGACGCGCTCAGCACGTCCTGCCGCAGGAAGGGTTGGCTGCGGAGGACGCGCTGACCGCGTCCTCCCGAAGCAGCCTGCGATCGGCCGGATTCCGGCCGATCGCTGTGCCCCCCGGTGCGGGCTGACAATCCGGGACCGCTGCGGGCACAATAGATGTCATCGCGGTGACGCGATGACATCTATTTCAGGCGCCCCCCCCACGTGTGCGGAGGAGGCGCCTGAAAGGGAGGGGGGGGGAGGTCATTCGGACCTCTCTCCCTCTTGATCGCGGGGGTCCTGAGCTTAATGCCAGGCACCGTTTGGAAGGGCACAGCCTGCCCTTCCAAATGGTACCTGGCATTAACCCCTGGCCAAGCCTCCGGAAACTCCCCCCAGTCCTGAAGTTAACCCCTAGCTGCCACCAATGGTGGAGATAGGGGGTTCCAATGAACCCCCTATCTCCCGATCCGTGGCAGCTAGGGGTTAAAGTTTGGTACTGTTGGATCGGCCAGAGCATGGCCGTTCCAACAATACCAAACACGACTGTGAAAATATTTTTTTTTAAAAAAAAACAATTAAAAAAAAAATATTTAAAAAAAAAATAAACAAGTTTTTTTTTCTTTTTTTTGGTTTGTTAATGCAGCAATATTGTTCCCATTTCAATTATAATGTGAACAATGATGCTGCACTAACGATTTTTGTATGCGGTGCGTTTGTTAAAAATCGCGTAATTTTCCCCAAAAAAAAATGTAACGAGACCCCATTTCTAATTTTTTTAACAAGCGCACCCCATACAAAATATAACCGCAATTGCTCGCATGTTAAAATGTGAAAAAAAAACACTTTACACGTTGTAAATTATTGAAAATTCATATTTTATTGCATTTTTCGTTATAATATACAGACAGGTCATGACGTATACATATAATAATGACATATTATGAATCTGCCGAGTCTGACGGAAAGAACGATATATAATATGTCTGGGTCATATACTAAAATAAGCCTTCAAAACACGTTTAAACATGATGAGCAAAACCAGTAAAAATGACCTCAGCAGAGAGGCGGGAAAAGCCTCAGCAGCGAAAGGGTTAAATAGGACCTAGGCTGTCATCTAAAAATAATTAGCACAAAACAGTCAGAATGAGCGCAACACACATAGGTGAACTGGCTCAGCAGTGAAGGGGTTAAAAAGCAAAAACATGTAAAAATTGGGTATTTCTACTCTAGGGACAAAATTTTGAAATTATTTAGCAGGGGTCTTTTTTGGTGGTTGTAGATTTTGGGGATTAAATTACGAAAAAGTGTGTTTTTACCATTTTTTCATCATATCTCATATTTTTTTATAGTAAATTATTCGATATGATGGAAATAATGGTATTTTTAGAAAATCCATTTAATGGCGGGAAAAACTGTGTATAATATGTGCGGGTTGAATAAACGAATAAGAGGAAAATTTGACCTAAACACTAACAGCACAGAAACGTAAAAACAGCAGCGGTCACTAAAGGACGGATTTGTGTAAAACCACCCGGTCACTAAGGGGTTAATGGGTCATGGTCTGCGGTAGAGGGAACCTGAATACCCCAAGATGCCCGCAAATCGATCCACCCGCCGAACGGGCCTGCTAGACACTTTTGTTCAATCTACTCCGCCGCCGACTCCACTGCCGACTCCGCCTGAGGTGACTGCTAAAATAGCAGCTGGACACTCACCTTCCACTCATCCTCTGGATTCTACAGAGGCTATACGCAGGTTGGAGAGGCGGATTTCTGCACTCTCTACGAAGACAGAGCTTTCAGACATCATAGCAGACCTGAGACAGGGATTTGGCCGTGAAGTCAGGGAGGTACCGGCTGATGTGGAGGCCTTGTCGAACAGAGTGGGCTTGTTGGAAGAAACGGCGCGCCACACGCTCCCGCTGGCCCAGACTTATACCAGATCGGAATTCTCAGATTTACAATGTCGGGTTGATGACCTCGACAACTGAGGTTGTCGTCGTAACATTCGCATTCGGGGACTGGCCAAGGTGGATGGCCCCAAAGACCTTGGCATCATGTTGAGAGAGAGATTTAACCAGATATTGGGCCGTGATCCTGACTCCCCAGTCCACATGGACAGAGTGCCCCGGCCTCACGCTTTCTGTTTTCGATACGCCTATATCTAGATATTTTTATGTACACACCCGTATCACAATTTGCTTGTTGTTCGCATGGCGACCTGTTTCTCATATTGGATTTATAGGGTGTCCTCGGACCAGCTCTGGGATTACCTCCATTCGGGGACTATATATCGACTCTAACTTCCTCCCTTTCTAGCGGTTTAAGGGTACATGGATACTCCTCTCCCTCCTTTGAGTGCCACAGCTGGTGGGGTACTTTCTCAATTTTTTATCACAATTTTTACGTCTCACAGTTTTGCGAGGCAATGATTTCCCCTCTCCCCTTATTATTTATGGGCGACTGGACCGGGGAGTTACCACACTCTTGGAGAAGGTTTTTATTTTCTCCTCTCCCTTTTCTTCACCTACAATTTTTTCAGCTCTTCCTGGTGGAGAGCTACCCAGCTTCGCTATGGTCTGGAGTGGGGAGATGCCGGCACGTAGTCGACCTGTTGCTTGTCACTGTTTATGATACTCTGAGGGGGGGGTAGTCGAATATGTGGGGATAATGGGCAAGTTATTTTCCCTAACTTTGTTTCCAGACTTTTTCTGCTACGATTTCTAGAGTGGTTATATTGTATATGCTTGGAGTTTAATTTCTTTGGGGGGGGGAGGGCTCTGAAGGATGGGGAGGGAGGTAGGTGGGGATGTTCTTATTGCTTTGTTTTTTGCTTCCGGTAGGCTTAGATTTGGGTGATTTAGTATTTATTTTTTTATTTTAATTTATTCTTCTTCTTAGCCTCCGCTATTGTTCCCGAAGTCGGAGGGGGCTCTATTTTGGTCATCTTATTGTGATTTGGTTTTCCTTTTTTGCACACTGTAGATTGGTCAGGGCTCAGATTGGGAGTTGGTCACTGCTGCCCACGATGACCAGGCGTCGTTCTTGCTCGGAGGTGGTACACGTTCCACGTTGATTGGATACGTGCAGGTCCACCTCTGTGACGCCTTACACCTCATAGATTTTTCCTGTCAATATTTTTTTCTGTCCTTTTCCGCTTTCTTGATTCTCTTCATCTTTTACTGTTCCCTTTTCTACAATCCTGCCCCCCCTCATTGGTTTTGTCGTTCTGTGTGTTCCCCCCTTTTTCTTTTGTTGTTGTCTTGTTTTATTTTGTTTGCTTACCTTTGCCTGCAGATATGGCTCCTTCAGATGGATTTGCACATACCGGTAGTTCGTTTCCTAACTTATAATACGAAGGGCCTCAATATTCCGGAGAAACGCCACCGCCTCCTTCGCGAGGCACGGGCACTTCATGCTTCTGTGCTTTTTTTGAAAGAGACACATTTTCTGCTTGGGTCTGCGCCGTCGCTCTGTACTTCTGACTACCCGACAGGGTACTTTAGCGATTTTCATGGTGGGAAAAGTCGTGGAGTGGCAATCCTGTTTTCTAAATCTGTCCCCATGACTCTGGACGAGGTTCTCGAAGACCGAGATGGCCATTTCTTGTTTGTGAAGTGCAAGATAGCGGAGCAGCAATATACGTTTGCCTCAGTATATCTTCCGAATGTCAACCAGCAACGTAGTTTGAGGTCTATTTTGAGGCGCCTTTCTTCCTTTGCGTCTGGTATTTTGGTGGTTGCGAGAGACTTGAATGTGCCGTTGGACCCCCGTTTCGATACCTCGACTGGTCGTTCCTCGGTGCCCTCTAGTGTTCTACGCCATATACGCTCACTTGATGACCTTAAGTTAGTGGATGTCTGGAGGACACTCCACGCGGAAGAACGGGATTACTCCTTCGCTCGGGTGCATGCCTCATATTCTCGACTCGACAATTTGTTTGTGCAACAAAAAAATGTCCTCCTGACAAAGGAGGCTACTATTATGGCACAAACACTGTCGGACCACTGTCCCCTGCAGGCTGTCCTGTCCTCACCGCTCTTTCGTCCAGCAGAGCGGCAGTGGCGACCCAATACTTCTTTGCTGGAGGATCCGCTATTTGTTGCGGATATTGACACTTGTCTCCGCACATATTTTGAGGAAAATGAGACACCAGATGCGTCAGTGCCCATCCTTTGGGAAGCCCATAAGGCAGTGGTACGCAGTGTTTTTAGCAGCCAAGCTACGGCTCTCAAAAGGCCAGATCTGATCATATCCAGAGTTGGTTGGATGAAATACGAGACCTTGAGTTGTTACATCACACTTCAAGACTAGAACCCGGATTACGAGCTGTTGCTGAGCTGCTAAATGAGGGCATTCGATTTGCTGCCCAAAAATCTAAATGCCATTTCGCCCTCCTTGAAAATAAACCAGGTAGACTTCTTGCCCGTAATCTGCGGAAACGTCAAAACGCAGCATATATCGCAAGGATTAAACTTCCTGATGGAAAAACTTCCTCTCGCCTGATTCTAATCTTGAGCGAATTTAGGCGCTTTTATAGTGGCCTCTATGACATGGATCAGATCCCTGGCTCGGGCCCCAACTGGGAGACCATTGAGACTTACTTAACTGATAAGGTGGTGGGTACTCTCTCCCCGGCTCTGACTTCTTGGTTACATGAGCCGTTATCGGGTGACGAAGTCCAGTCTGTTTTGCGGGGCCTGAAGGGAGGCAAGAGCCCAGGGCCGAACGGCCTACCTGTAGAATACTATAAAGCCTTTTCTACTGCCCTGATCCCTCATATTTTGAACCTTTTCACAGCTCTCCGTGAAGGGTCTAGATTCCACCCACACGCGCTCTCTTTTAAACTCCGACCTTAAAATATTAGGGCGGTCCGGCTAGCGCCTCTTCTCCCGTCTCTGGTCCATCCGGACCAGGTGGGCTTTGTTCCCGGGAGTCTTGAGACGCAACAACTCGTGCCCTTGGTGCGATTGGTTTAGCTCAACATAGGCATCTACAGATGCAGAGAAGGCTTTTCATAGGGTGAGGTGGAGTTTTATGTTTACCGTACTACGGCGCATTGGGGTCGGAGACTCCTTCATAGGATGGATCCAGGTGCTTTATGACAATCCCACAGCTCGGGTCCGTGCTAATGGTGCACTGTCTGCCACGTTTGATATCCACAATGGAAAGCGTCAGGGATGTCCGTTATCCCCCCTTTTAGTGAGTCCCTTCACTGGCTCCCCATCCACTGCAGAATTAAGTTCAAAATCCTTATCCTTACCTACAAAACCCTCACTAACTCAGCGCTCCACTACCTGTCCTCACTAATCACCAGATACACCCCAGCCCGCTCCCTAAGGTCAAACAGTGACCTGCGCCTAGCTTCTCCCCGCATCACCTCTTCCCATGATAGACTGCAGGATTTCTCACGCGCAGCCCCCACTCTCTGGAACGCTCTCCCTCGTACTGTCAGACTTTCCCCTAACTTCTCTTCCTTCAAACTCTCCCTTAAAACATTCCTATTTAGGGAAGCCTACCACCCAACCATCAATCACTCTCACCTTACAGTCCTCTCCTCCTGTTTCCAACCCCAACCCTCCTAGATTGTGAGTTCCTACGGGAATAGGGCCCTCATCTCCTCCTGTACTGTTTGTCAAATGTTGTTCAATGTATTGTAACCCTGTCTATACTGTGCTTATTGTACAGCGCTGCAGAATATGCTGGCGCTTTATAAATAAAGAATAATAATAATAATAATTGCCTTGTCTCTCGAGCTCCATTTTTTTTTTTTGAGAAAGGATTTTACCAGGGAGGATACATTGAGATTTCTCTCGTTTTCAAGTATGTCCTGGGTGGTGAGTATGTACCGTTAGGTGTCTTGCCTAAGGACACTTACTGGAGAGGTTGCTCGCTGGGATTGAACCCATGACTCCACAGGCTCTCTCCATGCAGAGCAGCCTCTACTCCATCCAGCTGGAACTACTAGAAGCGATCCGAAATAATGCTGCTATTAAGTGATTGAAGGGATGCGACTTGAGTCATAAGGTCTCGGCTTATGCCGATGACCTTTTATTTTTCATCACTGACCCGGAAACCACGCTACCAGAGATTTCGAGGGAACTTGAAGCCTAAGGAGAAGTGGCTGGATTTAGTATTAACCGAGATAAATCAGAGTTTCTTAATATCTCGCTGGGCCAGTCTTCTTTATGTGCTGTCCGTAGGGACTACTCCTTTCAATATTGTCCTCACCGGACGAAATATCTGGGTGTTTGGCTGGCTCTATCCGCCAAGCGAATGTTTGATTTTTTTTATACTTCTTGGCTATTTTGACTACGTTTCGTGCAGACCTTGCAGATTGGACTGGACATATGATATCCTGGATGGGCAGAATAGCTGCCCTTAAGATGAATTTGTTACCACGGCTTCTAGATCTTTTCAGAGCCCTCCCGATCTCGCTCTTTCTTTTCCGCCCTATGGTTGGTGCTCCTTAAATTCATTTGGACGAAGGGCAGACCCTGGGTGGGCTTTGCGATTTTGTGTTGTTCAAAGCATAGGGGTAGGTTTGGCCCTCCCGGACCCCAGACGTTCCTATCATGCCAGTCATTTGGTGAGACTGGTGGATTGGTCTTTGGCAACCCCCAAAAAAAGGTGGACCTGGAGCATGCCTTGGCAGGACAACCGTTTTGGGCACTGCCGTGGCTGCTGCCTTGCCCGCCTGGATCGCCGGGTGCTGACCCGGATCCGGTGACGTTACGTTTTGCCACAGGACTAAATTGACATATGGCCTCTCCACAGCCATCTCTCCCCTTTTGCCCCTAAATCATAATCCGGCCCTTCCAGATGGGATACACCCGACCTTGAGGACCAGCCTGACGGATGGAAACAGGCTGCGAGCGATGGATTTGCCTATAGACGGCAATTTGGATATTCTGCCTCTCGCCTCCCCGATGGGGCCGCTCTCTACGCTAGATAGATTAAATTTTTTTTCAATTGATGTCATACTTGAGAAGCCTTAACTGCCATGCAGGGAAATCACTGACACATGGGGTCTCTACCCTATATACCTTTTTAAAGACCAGTGACTCTACTGTCCCCCCCTTTGTTTTACGCTGGGATCGAGAGCTTGATACTGCCATCTCGGAGGAACAGTGGACTAACACGTTCGCTCTGATCCACAAGGGTAGCAATGTAACACGTATCCAGGAGACGTCATATAAAATTGTCTCATTCTGGTTCTGCTCCCCCAGCTTCTTGAATCACGTCTACCCACAGATTCCCCCAGAATGTTGGCGCTGTGAGTCGAACAGAGGCACATATCTTCATGTATGGTGGTCCTGTCCCAATCTACAGTCATACTGGTCTCAGATCCGAGACGCAATACTACAGGTCACTGACATAGACCTAGCGCCGACTCCTGATTGCTTCCTCCTGCTCCATGTTCCGCTATCCCTCAAATCCCATAAAGCTCGTCCTTTTTATGCTTTTTGCGTCGCGCGCTTGATCCCTGTACTGTGGAAGACGATGAGGACTCCCACTGCTTGGGAATGGGTTGAACGAGTAGAAGAATATCGCTCTGCTGACTTACTAGATGCGAGGAATAGAGGGGTGGCTGCAGACTCTGCCATGAAATGGTTCCATTGGGAAAGATACGCTTCTGGAGCTCACGCTACCTACACTGAACCCTAATCCAGGTGCATCTGTTTGCGGTTTTGAGGGAGAGTGTTGTGAGTGGATCTTGCTATATACTAGGGCACTGGAAGTTCTGTTTTTTATTTTATTTTGTTTGTCTCTTTTCTCCTCCTCGTTAGTTTGTCCTTTCCCCTCCCGCTTTTCTTTTTCTTTGTCTCTCTAGGTCTTTCTGTCCCCACGAGTCCTTCCCTTCCTCCTTCTTCGCTTACGGATTTCCTTCTTTGCCCTCGTTGAGGCGCGGTTACATGAAGGATCTAATGAGATTGACTTCTCGAGGTGTATAGGGGGATCTTTAGGTCCATTTCAAAACTGTTTTTTACTTATCTACCTATGTACACCTCCTTTGCAAAGAGATACTTTTATACTGGTCCTCGGGGTGCTGAACCCCGCGATCTTTATTGACGTCGGCTATCTGGAGAGAGGTTGGGACTTTGGAGACCTTTTTTCCTCCTTCCCTGGACATTTGTTCATTTTCCTTATTTGCCTTTCTTGGTGTATAACCTTATATTACTTGGGTATGTTTTGTATAACCTTTTGTCTATTCTATGTATATTTGTGTGACTGTCTTTTGTTTCTGAATAAAATTTAGAATTTAAAAAAAAGCAATGAAGAGGAGGAGTTACCAGCAAATGACACAGAGAAGGACCTGTCAGGAGTCAATCCAGGAGAGTGTAGTGTCACAGAGATCAAGAGAGCTGAGAGTCTGTAGAAGGAGGGGTTGGTCGACAGTGTCAAAAGCAGCCAAGAGGTCAAGCAGGAGGAGAATAGAATAGTGGCCATGGCTTCTAGCAGTTAGGAGGTCATTTGTGACTTTGGTGAGGGCAGTTTCAGTTGCGTGTAGGGGAGGGATGCCTGATTGCAGGGGGTTGAATAGGGAATTAGAGGCCAGGAAGAGAGAGAGGCAGCTGAAAACTAGTAGTTTTTCCAAGAGCTTAGAGGTGAAAGGAAGCAGGGATACAGGACGGTAGTTGGATGGAGAGTTGGGATCGAGGGAGGGTTTCTTTAGTATAGGGGTAACCTGTGCATGTCTGAAGGCGGATGGGAAGGAGCCAGTGAAGGGAGATAGGTTGAAGATGTGTGAGACCAGGGGTGAGGGAGGAGGAGAGTGGAGGGAATGGGGTTGAGCAGGCACATAGTGAAATGTGAGGAGAACAGTAAGGAATTGACTTCCTCCTCAGTGGCTGGGAGGAAGCGGCTGAGGGTAGCAGAGGGGGCTTCTGGGGGTGCAGGTGGTGGATTAATGGTTTGTGTTGGGATGTTGCTTCTGATAGTGAAAATTTTATTAAAGAAGTAGTCTGCTGGGTCCTGAGCGCTAAAGGCAGATGACTGGGGAGGTGTGGTGGAAAGAGGGGAGCGCTGAAAGTGTACCAGAGTCGTTTAGGGTTGGAGGACAGAGTAGATATAAGAGATGAGAAGGTGGCTTGTTTGGCCAGGTGAAGGGCAGAGGTATGACCGCAGAATAAACTTGAAATTAAATCAGCTTCAGAGTGGGATTTCCTCCAGGCACGCTCTGCAGCGTGGGAGCATCTTGCAGGTAGCGTGTCTGGAGGGTGTGCCAGGGCTGAAGCTGGCATCGTGGGGCCTTATGGAGTCGAGGAGGAGCAAGCGTGTCTAGAGCTGAGATAAGGGTATGTTACATCCTCAGCCCCTGCGGTGTTGAACGGGGTCTGGGCAGAGTTCGGTGTCTACGATTTCTGTCTACGATTCCCGCTCCTGATTTTGACCCGGCTTGTTTCTGACCATTCTGTTGCTTCCACCATTAGCAATCGCTAGTATTGGGCATTGGTGGATTAACCCTATGTTTGCTGCTGGGGCTTTCACTCGCTATCTGGGATTATTCCCATCTCGCTCTGGGGTATCATTTGTGGCCTTGTCTGGTTCCTATTTAAGACCCAAGGTGTATGTTTCATTGCTAAGAGCACATGTGCAAATTGCGGTAAAGAAATACTGTTTAAATACCGCATATGATCATTGCATCCTAACTGCTAAATATACCAAGGTCTGTACCAACTGTATACCCACATGTGTGTCAGCCACCTCTGATAATTGTAAGGTACTTCTTACCCGCTCGAGCTTATCAGATGACGCTAAATCTGTACATTTGTTGACTGCCCTGCATCCTGCAGAATTCATTGATGGTCAAGTAAATCATTGTGTTTCTGAAGGTGCTCTAAGTTTTCCGTTGGTCTTGAAACCTGTGGAACTTCGTGGCAAATCAGTTGTTCTTTGGTGCTCCTTGGCTTTGAAGTACAAGACTGTAATACCGAGTATTTGGTAAAAATCGAGCAGGTACAGTCAGGTCCAGAAATATTAGGACATCGACACAATTCTAACATCTTCGGCTCTATACACCACCACAATGGAGTTGGAATGAAACAAACACAATGTGCTTTAACCGCAGACTGTCAGCTTTAATTTGAAGGTATGTACATCCAACTCAGGTGAACGGTGTAGGACTTACAGCAGTTTGCAGATGTGCCTCCCACTTGTTAAGGGACCAAAGGTAATGGGACAATTGGCTTCTCAGCTGTTCCATGGCCAGGTGTGTGATATTCCCTCATTACCCCAATTACAATGTGCAGATAAAAGGCCCAGAGTTCATTTCAAGTGTGCTATTTGCATTTGGAATCTGTTGCTGTCAACTCTCAAGATGAGATCCAAAGAGCTGTCACTATCAGTGAAGCAAGCCATCATTAGGCTGAAGAAACAAAACAAACCCATCAGAGAGATAGCAAGAACATTAGGCGTGGCCAAAACAACTGTTTGGAACATTCTCGCACCGGTGAGCTCAGCAACACCAAAAGACCCGGGAGATCACGGAAAACAACTGTGGTGGATGACCGAAGAATTCTTTCCCTGGTGAAGAAAACACCCTTCACAACAGTTGGCCAGATCAAGAACACTCTCCAGGAGGTAGGTGTATGTGTGTCAAAGTCAACAATCAAAAGAAGACTTCACCAGAGTGAATATAGAGGGTTCACCCCAAGATGTAAACCATTGGTGAGCCTCAAAAACAGGAAGGCCAGATTAGAGTTTGCCAAACAACACCTGACAAAGCCTTGTACCAGAGTGATGGGAAGAGAAGAGTATGGAGAAGGAAAGGAACTGCTCATGATCCTAAGCATACCACCTCATCAGTGAAGCATGGTGGTGGTAGTGTCATGGCGTGGGCATGTATGGCTGCCAATGGAACTGGTTCTCTTGTATTTATTGATGATGTGACTGCTGACAAAAGCAGCAGGATGAATTCTGAAGTGTTTAGGGCAATATTATCTGCTCGCATTCAGCCAAATGCTGCAGAACTCATTGGACGGCGCTTCACAGTGCAGATGGACAATGACCCAAAGCATACTGCAAAAGCAACCAAAGAGTTTTTGAAGGAACAGAAGTGGAATGTTATGCAATGGCCAAGTCAATCACCTGACCTGAATCCCATTGAGCATGCATTTCTCCTGAAGACAAAACTGAAGGGAAAATGCCCCAAGAACAAGCAGGAACTGAAGACAGTTGCAGTAGAGGCCTGGCAGAGCATCACCAGGGACGAAACCCAGCGTCTGGTGATGTCTATGCGTTTCAGACTTCAGGCTGTGATTGACTGCAAAAGATTTGCAACCAAGTACTAAGAAGGGAAAGTTTGATTTATGATTATTATTCTGTCCCATTAACTTTAGTCCCTTAACAAGAGGGAGGCACATCTGCAAACTGCTGTAGGTCCTACACCGTTCACCTGAGTTGGATGTACATACCCTCAAACTAAAGCTGACAGTCTGCAGTTAAAGCACATTGTATTTGTTTCATTCCAACTCCATTGTGGTGGTGTATAGAGCCAAAGATGTTAGAATTGTGTTGATGTCCCAATATTTCTGGACCTGACTGTATTTCTGTCCAAAAAGAACTCAAGCTCGCTACTCCTGTGTGAGCACTACGGTGCTCGTTACAGGGTAGCGTTATAGTGATCAGTGGCAGCGGCAGGTGAGGGTTGAGGTGTGTGGGAGATGTTGAAGAAGATTGGAGAATTGATGGGGATTCACAGCATGCAGATGGGGATCCACAGCATGCATGGAGGCTTGTGAGTAGCATCCTGTTTATACTAGGCAGATGCATTTTGTTTTACCTTCCTCCTACTACAAAGCAGTATAGAGAAGCTCTCTATCCACCTTCTTCCCATACCAAAGCATACTACAGAGAAACTTTCTCTATCCACCTTCCTCCCATTACAAGCATACGGTCACGGTTCCCAGATCCCACCACGCAGTACTTAACGCCCCACACTCCACAGAACCCAGAAGCTACCAACAGAGTAGCCGTGAAAGATCTGTCTGGTCCTTAGAATTGGCCAGGTAAACTAGCTAGACAGATAGGGTTAACAACACGGGAGTAGTCAGCCGAGCCAGAATCAGGAATACAGAGTTCAGAATGGTCAAATGGAATAGCCGGGTCGATATCAGAGCAGTAGCGTAGTACAAGAAAATGGTCTAGGGCAACAGAAGGCAGAATAGTCAGAAACAAGCAGAGGTCAATAACGGGTTAATTCAATATAGCAGTCAGGTACAAGGAGCTCAGGTATGGATAACCACGATCTGGCAACTGCTGAGAATACACTGAGGGTTTTTAAAGACCTTCACCAGGCCACGCCCCCCACTCAAGCCGCGCCTCTTGCAACCACCTCCCTGCCTGTCTCCATTTAAACCGGGCTTTGGTCAGCGAGCAGCATCAGACATGCTGCCCTCAAGCACGCAGGTAGGGCTGGAAGCTCCCAACGTTACAGCACCCCCCTCTCCACGGGAGGCCACCGGACGACCAACAGGACGAGCGGCAGGACGACCACCAGGGCGATCGGGGTGCGAGGCATGGAACGCCCTGACCAACCTAGAGGCAGACATGTCGGAAGCTGGAATCGAGGACCGGTCCTCTGGACCATAACCCACCCAATCGACCAAGTACTGCAGAGTGCCCCTGCACAGCCTAGAATCCAAAACCCTCCTAACCTCATACTCAGATTCACCATCAACCTGAATAGGTGGAGGAGGAGGAACGACCCGCGTGTACCTGTTACACAACAATGGCTTCAGTAGGGAGGTGTGGAAGACGTTGTGCATGCGAAGATGTTTAGGAAGGGCAAGAGCATAAGCCACAGGATTAATGCGGCGAATGATCTTATATGGACCTATAAACCGAGGTGCCATTTTCATAGAAGGCACCCGCAACTTCACGTTCCTAGTGGACAACCAAACTCTATCCCCCACGTTATAGGAAGGAGCTTGTAACCTATGCCTGTCAGCCTTGCGTTTCTGGACAGCAACATTGCGCTCCATATTTCTCTCGAATCTGTCTCCAAATCTCTTGCAGTTGAGTGAGATGGTCATCGAGAGTCGGGATGGCCTGTTCAGTAAACTGAAGCGGTAGAGCCGGAGGGAAAAAACCATAGATGGCAGAAAAAGGAGAGTGGCCAGTGGTCTCGTTAACGGCGTTATTACGTGCATACTCAGCCCAGGGCAACAACTCGACCAATTGTCTTGTTGTTGTGTGGTAAAGCAACGTATGTACTGCTCGAGACCCTGATTTGCCCTCTCTGCTGCCCCATTGGTTTGTGGATGATATGCTGAAGAGAAGGCCAATCGCACCCCCATCTCTGCACAGAAAACCCTCCAGAAACGAGAGACGAACTGGGCTCCTCTGTCAGAGACTATTTCAGACGGAACCCCATGTATTCGTACAATCTCTCTAGCAAATACAACCGCCAGTTCTTTGGCTGTAGGAAGCTTAGATAGAGGGACAAAATGAGCCATTTTGGAGAAGCGGTCTACAACTGTCAGAACCACAGTATGACCCTTGGACTTCGGCAAGTCCACAATAAAATCCATAGATAGATGAGACCAAGGCCTCTTAGGCATGGGTAAAGGCTGCAATAGACCGACAGGCAAGGATTTACTGGTTTTGCTTCTGGCACAGACTTGACAAGCCAAAACAAACAGATGTACGTCCTGTCGCATGGTGGGCCACCAGAACTGTCTGGAGATACTGGTAAGAGTCTTAGTAATACCAGGATGACCTGTTGGTTTAGAATCATGAAACATTATGAGTAATTCTTGTCTTTCCTTTTCAGGTACAAACAACATATCTGGAGGCTTGTCAGGTGGAGCCCCTACTTGAACTGCCTGGAGGCGTTCCAGGAAAGGCGAGGAGACAGACAAGACTATGGAAGCCACAATACGTTCAGGAGGAACTATAGGATTGTGGTCTTGTGTATTAGATTCATACGGGTCATATTGACGAGATAAGGCATCAGCCTTTACATTGCGGTCACCTGGTCTGTAAGTTAATACAAAATTAAACCGAGACAGTAGCAATGACCACCTGGCCTGTCTCGCGTTCAAACGTTTGGCATCCCCAATGTACGTAAGGTTCTTATGATCAGTAATTATCAATAAAGGGTCAAGAGTACCTTCCAACAAATGTCTCCACTCTGAGAGGGCAGACACAATAGCAAGCAATTCTCTGTTACCGATATCATAATTGCGTTCTGCTAGTGATAATTTTCTTGAAAAGAACCCACAAGGATGTAGAGGTTTTCCTGGAGACTCTCTTTGAGACAGGACAGCCCCAATGCCTATCTCGGAAGCATCAACCTCAAGAACAAACGGAATCCTGGGATCAGGATGCCGTAACACGGGAGCGGAAGTGAAAGCTTGTTTGAGGGCTTTGAATGCTTGTTTGGATTGAGAAGACCAGATCTGGATTTTCAGACCTTTACGTGTCATATTAATGATAGGGGAGGCTAAAGCGGAATAATTCTTGATAAATCTCCTATAATAGTTGGAAAACCCCAGAAACCTCTGTATGGCCTTGAGACCTTGAGGGAGAGGCCATTCTGAGATGGCCGTGAGTTTAGAAGGATCCATCTCAAAACCTTCTGGAGTGATAATATACCCAAGGAATTTCACAGTAGTTATGTCGAATAAACACTTCTCTAGTTTGCAATAAAGACCATTGTCCAGTAATTTTGCTAATACCTGTCTGACATGTGCATGGTGGGTTTTCAGATCGGGAGAGTAAATCAATATATCGTCTAGGTATACTATAACAAAGGTTTGTAAGAAATCTCTGAGCACATCATTAATAAAATCCTGGAATACCGCTGGAGCATTACAAAGACCGAAAGGCATGACCAAGTATTCATAATGCCCACTCCTGGTGTTAAATGCTGTTTTCCACTCATGCCCCTCTTTTATACGTATCAGGTTGTAAGCTCCTCTTAAATCAAGTTTTGTGTATACTGCTGACCCCCTTAACCTGTCGAACAGTTCTGATATGAGAGGGATAGGGTACACGTTCTTAATGGTGATCTTGTTAAGCCCCCTATAATCGATACACGGGCGTAAATCTCCCTCTTTTTTTAGACACAAAAAAGAACCCAGCCCCTGCTGGAGAAGAGGAACGTCGGATAAAACCTCTCTCCAAATTCTCCTTTATGTACTCTTCCATAATTTGGTTCTCCTTTATGGAAAGAGGATATACTTTGCCTCGAGGAGGCATGGTACCAGGATGAATATCAATGGCACAATCATATGGTCTATGTGCAGGCAGTTTCTCTGCCTCACTTTTATCAAATACAGCCCTGAGGTCGGCGTATTGGTCAGGAACCTCTGTAGACAATGGAGGAGCTGTGGGTGTGTTCAGGGCACCGACATGCTGAATGGGTATTAAACAAGTCCCAAAACAAGCAGGACTCCAAGACAGTATCTCTCCCTTAGCCCAATCAATAACAGGATTGTGTTTCACCAACCAAGGGAAACCAAGTACAACAGGATTGGAAGGTGAATGGATAACTTGAAATATGATTTCTTCTTTATGCAAGAGACCAGTGGTAAGAACCACTGTAACCGTATCGTGAGTAATCCTAGGGCAGGATAACGGTCTGCCGTCTATGGCTTCGACGGCTAAGGGTGTCTCTCTTACAACCAGAGGTAGAGAAATGGAAGAAGCGTAGTTAACATCGATAAAGTTGCCAGCAGCCCCAGAATCCAAAAAAGCGGTAGTCTGTGTGGTCTTGGTCTCCTAAGCCAAGGATTCTGGTAACATAAGTTTAGTGTCTTTGACAGGAGACATGCACGTCACACCCAAGGCCTGTCTCCTCAGCTGCCTTAGGTGCGGTAGTTTTCCGGCTTATCATGCATCTTAGGACAATTAGGACATTGAAATCGTACATGACCCCCCAAACCACAATACAGGCACAATCCCTCACGAAAACGCCTTGTTCTCTCTTCCTCTGTAAGCCTAGTACGGCCTAGTTGCATAGGCTCAGAGGGAGGAGATAACTCTCTTGGTGGTGCCTGAAAGACAGGGGCCAACCTAGGTAACGGTCTCTTGGGTTTCTCTCTTGGAGTCCTTCTGTCCCTTATCGGATTATCCAGATCTATACAATAATCAATGAGTTCACACAATACCTCAGGTAGTTTACGTGGAGCCAATTCATGCATCAATGACTCTGATAACCCCTCCATAAAAGCCAGAACCAGTGTCTCATTTGTCCAGTTCACATCAGAGATCAAGGTTTTAAATTCTATGGCATAATCAGAAACAGTCCTGTTCCCTTGATGTATGCGGAACAAGGATTTGCCAGCTACCGTGGCCTTTCTGGTAGGATTAAATGTACGTTGTAACTCGGCTATGAATTCTTTATAATCCCGTATGATAGGCTTCTCTGCCTCCCATAACGGAGTCGACCATGTCACTGCTCTGCCAGACAGGTGATTAATAATGAACCCCACTTTGGCAATGTCAGAGAAAAACATCTGTGCATTTAATTTAAAATGAATATCCACATGGACCAAAAATCCCCGGCACTCTGAGGGAGTACCGTCAAACCTCATAGGAGCGGTCATGTGTACCTGGGATGTCTGAACGACAGGAGACACAGGTATATCAAGCGGGGGTGCAACCCCAGCTGGTTCCAGGTGAGCCGTACGAGTCAGGATAGTTTGTAAGGCAATAGCAAACTGATCCATCCTATGATCCTGCTCATCCTGTCTGGATACAAAGTTAGCCAAGTGCTGTGTTAAGTCTGCGGGATCCATAGTGGCCAGATCGTAATGTCACGGTTCCCAGATCCCACCACGCAGTACTTAACGCCCCACACTCCACAGAACCCAGAAGCTACCAACAGAGTAGCCGTGAAAGATCTAACTGTCTGGTCCTTAGAATTGGCCAGGTAAACTAGCTAGACAGATAGGGTTAACAACACGGGGAGTAGTCAGCCGAGCCAGAATCAGGAATACAGAGTTCAGAATGTTCAAATGGAATAGCCGGGTCGATATCAGAGCAGTAGCGTAGTACAAGAAAATGGTCTAGGGCAACAGAAGGCAGAATAGTCAGAAACAAGCAGAGGTCAATAACGGGTTAATTCAATATAGCAGTCAGGTACAAGGAGCTCAGGTATGGATAACCACGATCTGGCAACTGCTGAGAATACACTGAGGGTTTTTAAAGACCTTCACCAGGCCACGCCCCCCACTCAAGCCGCGCCTCTTGCAACCACCTCCCTGCCTGTCTCCATTTAAACCGGGCTTTGGTCAGCGAGCAGCATCAGACATGCTGCCCTCAAGCACACAGGTAGGGCTGGAAGCTCCCAACGTTACACATACTTGGAGAAGCTTTCTCTACCCGCAAGACACCTTTTATTTGCTGTTACTTTCTCAGAGTGAAGAAAAATATAAAGGACTTTCTGTGCTTTCAAAGCAGGAAGAGTTAAGCTATCGTACTTCAATCATATCCTAAAAGTGACATTCACTTCTTGCATAGAACAATAGGGTTACAGAACAGTAAAACGTACTGCGGTGCCCCAGTAAAACAGATTACTATGCCCTGATAAAACAGAGGCTGTGCTTCAAGAATCAGCACAGAAAGTTTCAGCTTTACACAGCTCCTATGCTAGGAACAAGTTACAGTAACAGAGCTTTCTGGAAGATTCAGGAACTAGCAAGCCTAGTAAAACAGACTGCTTGCCTCTACTAAAACAGATTACTGTGCCCCACAGTAAAACAGATACGGTCTCTCTGAATCAGCGCAGAAACCTTCAGCTTAATACAGCTTCTATGCGAAGAACGGCTACAGTGATAGGATTTTCTGGTGATTCAGGAACTACATGCAAGTAGTACAACAAAAGCTGTGTCTCAAGAAAGAAAAGGCAAGATTGTTAGATTTTAATTTCCTGTATGAATATAAATATCCTGTGTTGAAAAGCCTGTTCTGATAAAATGGGCTATGACCCCCCTTTTCTAAATGTTCAATACTATATGTAGACAGCTTTTTCTTTCATAGGATGTGGCCTGTGGAATTTTAACCAGACTTCCTGTAAACCTTTGTTACGTTAAGTGCAGGAAAAGTGCGCAAACATTGTACGCCAGAGAAAAAGACATATCTGAACCATATATGGAAATAAGTTAACTGCGCTTGCCAAATTTTGATGTGGAAATGTATCTGTGTACTGATTGGCTTTTATAACACATTCCTGTGTGGGGTGGAAATGAAATTCTGTCCAAGACAAACGTTTTCATTGGATGTTTGAAATCTAATAAATATAATTGACTGAACAAAGACAGATCAGATTTCTCTGAAAGACCAACACAGACTAGTGTTTGATTTTGTTGAGATCTCCGCTGGCCAGCGTCACGCGCAGCTGTTGCCTTTTTTGCTATATGAGAAGGAAAGGACCAAATTTTATTGAGATTTCAGCTGTGGTAATTATAAATAGGACATTGATTTGATTAGCTAAATTTTTTATTTAACAAAGATCATCCAGCGCTGCTTTGCAAGGTGCACTAGTGTCACCACATTTATTAGGAGATAGAACACACAGGCAAACGTTTCAGGGATACAACCCTTTCCTCAGTGCATAGTGCCCCAATACTAACTATACAGAATACTGCTTTATATACAGAGTATGTACAAGGTAAGCCGAACAGACAACTCCTTGCACACTTGAACTCAATAATAAAAATTGCAACATACTGATCATTTTTGTAGGAAAGAAATCTCCTGATGATCAATGCTTCTGTCAAGTACGCCGGCCGGCGTTACAATGATGGCGGAACTCGGACCTAGTGCACATGCACAGGTCTGGCGATATCCCATAAACACAGGGAAATCCTTCATGCACATGCGTGTAGCTCAAACTGATAACACATTAAGCAATGGACAATCAACAACAACAGAATCATCAGGTAGTGCCAACGGTTGACAGTGACCGTGTCTCTGAGCATAAAACCTCTATTCGCAACCCTACATCTGAGCTTCCTGTCGCTAGACACTTTAGGGAATTGAGGCATAATGTCTCACAATTGTGTTATCAAATATTGGACAGGATTCCTCCTCTGTTGAGAGGTGGCAATTGGGATAGACGGCTAAAGGGAGGTTAGATGGATGTACCTGCTGGACACAGTGTCCCCTGATGGTCTTAATGAGGAGTGGCAGTGGTTCCTGTAGGTCAGGGGTGGGCAAACCACATGCGGCCCATCACAGAGTTTTTTGCGGCCCGCCAACCAGCGGCATTCTTCTACTCCCGAGGCGAGCGGCCACTGACATACAGCTTGGCCGCTCGCAGTGGGTGTGAACCACCTGACCAGCAAGTGATCTCACGAGAATACGGCTGGTCAGGTGCTTCCCATCCCCGGCGAGGGGCAAAGGTGCATATCAGCGACCGCTCGCCTCGGGAGTAGAAGAATGCCGGTGGACGCAGAGCCTGGGGCCACATAGGTGGTGAGAGCTGGGGCAAAATATACCCATATGAGCTGGGGGCAATATATACCCATATGAGCTGGGGCAATATATACCCATAGGAGCTGGGCAATATATACCCATAGGAGCTGGAGGCAATATATACCCATATGAGCTGGTGGCAATATATACCCATATGAGCTGGGGCAAAGTATATCCATAGGAGCTGGGGGCAAAGTATATCCATAGGAGCTGGGGGGCAATATATACCCATATGAGTTGGGGCAATATATACCCTTATGAGCTGGGGGCAATATATACCATATGAGCTGGGGGCAATATATACCCATATGAGCTGAGGGCAATATATATCCATATGAGCTGGGGGCAATATATACCCATATGAGCTGGAGGCAATATATATCCATAGGAGCTGGGGGCAATATATATCCATATGAGCTGGGGGCAATATATACCCATAGGAGCTGGGGGCAATATATATACATATGAGCTGGGGGCAATATATACCCATATGAGCTGGGGGCAAACATACCCATAACAAATGACCAGGAAAAAGTCCAAAAAGGACCAGGACAATTTGCTATATTGTCATTAATATTCTTAAGAAAAAATTCTACTTTTGACCAAAGTTAAGCAAATAATTAAATAAAATGGCATTGTTTGGTGAGGTGTTTTCTCTTCAAAATTGAGCCCTAGCAACTGATTCTCTGCACACTCTTTCTCATTGGGGGGGGGGGTGTTATTGATAATGGCTTTAACGGCCAGGAATCATAAGAATGCAATGTTGTTTATATGTGGCCCCCCGATAACAATAAAGTTTTCAATGTGGTCCTCCGTAGAAAATGTTTGCCCACCCCTGCTGTAGGTGCATCCAAAGAGGCATTTGCAGTTTAGGTTATTTACTCCTTTTTTTCCTCCGTATGCTATGTCCCTCCCATGGTTAAGTCAAATTACCAGTAATTACTGTATTTATATCCTCTTGGCCATTTTATGATCTGCTGCATTTTGGGACTCTCCTACCTGCTCGGAGATCCTGGCAGCATTAGGCAGGGTGGAGGTGCCTCACAGCTTCCTGCCATGTGGAGCGCAGAGTCATTTGTCTCAGGCAGCTGCCTCCTCCAGCTCTTCCACGTGCAGCAGCATGGCGTCGAGTCATGGGGGTGTGTAACATTGATTGAGACCCCTGCCTCCAGTCCTGTCCACCGGATGCTTTACTTGCAGCCCTGCCAGTCTCCTTTCAAATCATTACAGGAGAGAGCCAGGCTTAAAGCTGACCCTGTCACTGTTTTTCATTTTTTTTAAAGATCTCCCTGCTTGCGATCAGAGAGGCAGGGCTAATGACCGTAGGGCTGATCAAAGTGCAAGGCCGAGTGCAGGGCACCTCTCTAAAGCCGGCTGTGCTGATGGGGCCCCATACGGGCCCTCACTGCAGACGTCTGGCGCACCCTCTCTGACATCATCAGAGGGGGCCCACCGGCCGCCATCTTGGAGTCCCAGCTCACCGGTGGCCAGGCCCAGGTAGGCCACAGTACCTCCTCTGAGGCCTGCGGCCTAAAGTAAACATTGTTGCCGACAGCGGGCCCCCCCAGTCCCCATTACTGCATCATGGGTCGTAATGGCCTGATGGCGGCCCTGCTAGTGCACTTTGCAAAGTAGCGCTGGATGATCTAGCCTTTTCTTCTTGAAGATTCCATACCTTTGGATAGGAATGCACATGATGGATTTTATCATTCCAAAAGCAGCTGATAAGTATATACCTACTATTCTTTTGGGTGCTATAGACACCCGACCCAGGGGTTTAATTTTTCTGTGCTGTGCCTCAAGAATCAGTACAGAAAGCTTCAGCTTAATACAGCACCTATGCTAGGAACAAGCTACAGTGACAAGGCTTTCTGGAGATCCAGGAATTACAAGCAGCTTTGCAAAGCAACATAGATCTTTCACTCCTCTGTCTTTCCAGGACTCACTCGCTGCGTGATTATACAGTGAGGAGCAGCGATCTTACCTAACCCAGCACACGCCACCATACAGGTGCCAGGACACAGGTCAGAGCCACGGACACCTTTGAGTACAGCTTCCCCAATGCTTACCGCTGTAGGACACTGACAGGGGAGGGGTGGAAAAAGAAACTAGTACGCTCCCCTATCATTAGCATCTAAATGCACCAAGATTTGTGGAAAAAGAGGTGATAGTAGATCTTGTTCCAAGATGTGCAATGCACCTGAGGGACAACCCAAAAGAACTATAAGAATGTATGCCATCATCGACGACCACAGCAACCGATCGTTGGTCAGGACAGAATACTTAAACCTGTTCAACATACAAGATAACGCCTCTCACTACACGCTCCGGATGTGCACAAGGCAAATAGAGACAACAGGGGAAGAGTAAACGGCTATATCATATGTTCTGTAGACGGTAAGGTAGAGATGCCACTCCCCACACTCATCGAGTGTAATCACATGGCGGAAGATAGGAGCGAAAGTTCGATGCCAGTCGTGGCATGCTACTACCCTCATCTCGAGGCGATAGCTGATCGCATTCAGCTACTAGATGAATGCGATAGCTGATCCCATTCAGCTACTAGATGAAAGCAAATAGAAAAAATTGTGCGTGTCCCCTTAAACCTTCACAAAGAAATACATATTTTACAAAAAAAAATGGACAGGCGTCAAAAAACTCGTGCCGCCACCAACAAACCAATGCCAACCAGAAACCAGCTGAAGAAGCCAGTACGTCTGGCGAAACGCGTTCTGGTCCTCTGGCTGAGCCAGTATTTTATCTATGTCGAATAATTAATTGTAATTTTTTTAAAAATTTTCCCCTGGTGTTCTGGATATAAAGAGGTGTTTGGGCTTTACCCTAAATGAGCCCTGAGGCGTATACACCAAGAGCTTGGTCTATAGCTCCTACAAATGTGAGTTGAACAGCTATACTTCACTTATGCCATTTGAATTTTAAAAGATTTGCACAAGGAAGTTGTTCTGCTTTCTTTTCATATCTTCTTTACATGAGCCATACTCTATCCAATATAAGGTGTGGGTCACCTTAAGAAGCGGAGAAGTAAAACACCCAAGAGCCTTGACCCACTTAGAGCCAGTGTTCGGGCTCTCTAATTTGTGAGTGAAAACCTCACATTTGAACATAAAGTTTATGTGCCAATACCATCTGCACTATATATTGTTTATTTTTCTCCATATGCTCGATATGAACTAAGGGAACCACCACCTACCATTCAGCGACCACCATCGCGCCACCAGATACGTACCATTATCAAATACATATTTTAATTGCTCAAAGAACATCTCCCCCTCTTGGCGTTCGAAAACATACAATGAATGAGTAATTCTAGATATAAGCAGAAATAAAAAAATAGCATAATCCAGCCAAATAAATCACATTAAAACTTGGCCCCTAAGGCTTAAACTTGCAAGATCAAAGTAATTATCAGGCGCATCACAATGTTGCTGTTGCCCCACTCCAGTATGGCCGGTCTCATTAGTTGCCGGGCATCAGGTGCTGGAATATTTCACTGTCAGGACTACTCCTTAGGGTTCAGCAATGCAGGATGAATCTACCAGTGCAGGTGGTGTTAATTTTGAAAAGTTCCAAGTCAGCAAAAGGATGCAAAAACTGACTCTCTTGATAAAAGAAAGTAACTTTATCAAATAAAAACAGAGTATTCGATGCGTTTCATGGTTAAAAGTCCACTTCCTGAGGGGGGCATGTCTGGTGCCAAGGAGAGTGGCAGCCATCCTGCTGAGCTCCGTGCTGATCTGAACTTTTTATGGCTCTTGACGGCTATATTGTGACCTGACTTCGGCGCACTCTCCTCGACCGGGTTCCAGATAGGTCCGAGATCCGCCTGGAGCTACTTTGAAACCGGGATCCCAGTATCTGATGCTGATTCGGAGCAGTTTTTCTTTTTGAGGCCTGCTGTGCACTGCGGCCATTTTGTGGCCTTTAGTTGGATCCTATACTGCTAACCTCATGGGAAAGAAAACGAAGAAGACTGAGGAGGCGGAGGGTCAATTACCTGACATTCGATTATCATTGGGCATCGGGCGTACCGGAGAGATCCCTGGTGGTGGAGCTGGAACAGTTCCCTGCTCGAACGCTTCAGCGGCAGTTGTCTTTCCTCGGCCGGTGGAGACGGCGGAGGCGCAGGTATCTCCACCACCGCTCACAGCTGCAGATTTGCACCAAGTAATGGAGGAGTTCCGGGTCCTTCGGCACCGGGACTTACAGGAGGTGAGGATCACATTGGAACCTCTGCAATCCCGAATTGAGGAGGTACAGATCCGGACCCAGGCAACGGAGGTGGCGCAGGCGACGACAGCTGCCGCGATTGTAGAATTGCAGTCACAGGTTACTCCCCTCAGCTCTGCAGTCTTGGCTCTGGAGGCCCGTCACCGGCGCAGGAATCTCAGGCTACGGGGTATCTCGGAGGATGTGGGTCGCGAAGAGCTCCACGAATATGTTGTGGGTCTGGTGGTGCATCTTTTGCAGACTGGTGAAGATATGGTGGCCTCCCCGATTGTCTAGGTTGTGCGCCTACAGAAGGCGGCTGCTGCCCCAGCTGCAGCCCCCCGAGACGTCCTTGTGGTCACCAGAGATGTAGATATCCACTCCCGAATTTTGTCTGCTGTTGGTCCCACATTTCGGGTCACTTACGCTTCCAGCTGTTTCGTGATTTACCGTGACTTACCGTTCATGGCGCTGGTGGCCCGCCGTAGATTTAAAGAGATTACTGCTCTCGGGATCGCTCTGATGCCACTGGATCCGCTGTCTGACCCTGGTTGAATTTGGCTGCCACCCCTCACGCGCTCTTATTTTCTTCTTTGTTTGCTCTTTGTCCTGGATTCTGGCTGAGATGGATGATGACATTTTTGGAGGCCGAGTTGATGACGACTCCCCTGCAAGGTTTTATCCCAATTCCCCCAGATGTGTTTCACTCCCTGCTGTCTGCACGTTTTTTTTTCTCCTCTCACGTTAGCTGAGAGTTTAACCCCCCTTCGCCTGATGACATACCCTGTTTGCACCCCCCCCCTTCATTACACTTGAGACTCTTTCTGGGGACGTTACTGGTTTAAGATTATGTGTTGGGGTCTTTAATTTCCCCTCTCCCTTAATTGTCTGTTAGTCTGAGAGCACAGGCTACCTTACTACTTGCTGGCATGTGGGACTTGATGATTGTCTGTTTTTAGCATCAGGACTGCCCCCCCTTTTTTTTTCTTATCTTTTCTTTCTAATGGGACATTGGGTAGTTCCCTGGGTGAGCCGCTAGGATGGTAACCTAGGCTCTGGCTGTCCTCCTGGCCCCAGATCTCCCGGCCCTGTGACCTCTTTCATGGCCCTCGTCCTCCTACGGGATGTCGGGGCGAGCCGGAAATGTCACAATCTCATGGGCAGTCCTTTCTTTTTCTCCCCCCCTTTTTTTTTTTTCTGATGCCCCATTTGTCGGACTATGTTGTTTCTCTAGTTTTTATTGCCATACCCACCTGAGTCGCCCCGATGAGCTCTCCCTTTCCTTATCCCTTCCCCCTTTTTCCATTCTGATGCATCTCTTTATGTCTGATTGGCCCTAAACGGCCGCTGTTGTTTTTATGGTGTTGACATACTTTCATAATAAAAATTTTACATAGAAAAGTCCACTTCCTCAAGAATCTCTATACACAATGTCCATTACGCTCTTTTTATAGCCCCAGTTCGCGCCCTTTTCACGTTAATCCGGCTGATTTAAGTATATCTTCCGCCCACGTGACCCGGAGCCCTGATCCTTCTTACTTTCAGTTTCAATATCCTATCAGCAATCACTGTTCGCGCATACGCATGTTCCGGTTGTGACGGAACCGTTCTCTTCCGTCTGTCCTGATTCTCCAGACACCCCTTCGTTGCGGTCAGCCCGACTACTGGGAGCACTGTCCTCAGCGCCTCGAGCAGCTTGACCCGCCTGCTTCTGTTCCTCTGCCCTGGAGCCGTTAGGAAATTCCAGAAGGCCGCTCGGTGCCTTCTGATGTTGAGTATATAGTGTAGCGTCGCTGAAATAAAAACACCAGGCGCGGCTGTATGCTTTAAAACAGGATCCTCTCTCTCTCTGAGCTTGAGAGTTCTCTGACTTTTAATGAACAAAACGCCACCATTTATGCTGAAGTCCAACAGTCATAATTTGCATAAATGACGCACCTTGTCCTACCAATATACTAATTACATTATGTCAGTTATTTACAATAAACATTCTTTACATTCTTTAGCCTTCAGCTCACACAACATTTGTATAATCCATTGTTCTAACACATCAGATTAAACACAACCACTATCACAGATCCCTTGAATTAAACATGCAGCTAGATAAGGGGAAAAGCCCTGTTGCATAAATTACACAGCAGTAAAGCTTGTTTACTGGCTATTCAGAAACACATTTACCTACAGGAATACAAGTATATTTAAAACTAAAGTTATGCTATTTACACTACATTGAAAAATATACCACCCTTCAATAAAACCACATAGTAACAACATAAAATTGTCCATAAATTTGAAACGCAAAACCGAGGGAAAAGTAAAAATGGTCTTTAAAACAGCCAAGTCAGTTTCTTGTGGCTCGCTGAGGAGCGCCAGTTGTCAGCTCCGTGACACCGGTCGCTATCTTGGGAGGTACTCTTGCCCCGCGATTCCCTTCCATATCAGCGTTTACCTCTTCACACGTGCGCCAGAACATCATTTTAACAATGTTCTGTGTATCTCAGTTCACTGGACCATAACCCAAAGTCCCGAACCCATCTTCTTTTCTCATAGCAGATTCAAAGGAGAAAAGGATTTCACTGTCATATACATTCTTATACTGGGACATCTTAGATACAGTTTATGATCAATTTCTAAAATTAAACCACTGGTTTGCCAAGTTTTTCATTTTATAAATCCAGCTGCTTTCCTTTTTTAGCTAAAGTCCTGGTAAAATTTCCTCCCCTCCAGTTTGGGGGTACCAATTCAATACCCATCCAAACGAAATCTTCTTCTTTATAAAGGGGACATTTCCCACAGTGATTTGGGACACTGGTCAATCTTTTTCTTAATGTTATTAATGTGTTCAAGAATACAGACCTTCAGTTCTCTTCTTGTCCTCCCCACATATTGAGCCCTGCATGCACATATAAGAAGGTAAATTACCCCCTTACTTTTACAGTTAATAAAATCCTTGATTTGGAAAACTTCCCCGGTTCTGCTACACGTGAACAATGTAGTTTTCCTATTTCTAAGATGCTTACAAGCCTTGCATCTACCGCATTTGTAAAAACCGGGATACTATTTTAAAAAAGTCAGGTTTCTGCTCCTTCTGCAGTTTTGGTAAAAGTGTTGACGCAAATATTTTCTTAAAATTAAAAGCTTTCATAAAAATCAAAGGGGATTTAGGTATCACATTGTTAAGAACTTCATCCATTTTTAAAATGTGCCAGTGCTTTCTGAATTTTTTTTAATCGCATTCGCATGTGGTGTGGTAAAAGCAAAGGATAATTTATCGCTCCCACATTTTTCAGATTTTTCTTTTTCTGAATTAATTCACCTCCATCTTTAATCAATACTTACTATAAATCCTGCTCAAAATTACCTTTACTCATATATTTCTTTTTACACACCTTTGCCTGCTCATTAGAAACATTTGGATCCGTGCAGTTTCTTTTTAATCTAGTTAATTGCCCTTTGGGTACATAGTTACATAGTTACATAGTTATATAGGCTGAAAAAAGACATGCGTCCATCGGGTTCAGCCTCTCCCACATAACCTACTGCTGTTGATCCAAAAGAAGGCAAAAAACCCAGTCTGAATGCTTGCCAATATGCAACATACTGGGAAAAAATTCCTTCTTGACCCCAGAATGGCAGTCAGATTTCTCCTTGGATCAAGAAGCTTTTACCCACATATTAAATATTATAACCCTTAATATTCTGTGTCTGCAGGAAGTCATCCAGTCGTTTTTTAAAAGTCTGTACAGACTCTGACCCAACCACCTCAACAGGCAGAGAATTCCACAGCTTTATTGTTCTCACCGTAAAATAACCCTTCCTATGCTTTAAGCTAAATTTCCTTTCTTCCAGTCTAAATTGATGACCCCTTGTCCTATGTATAGTCCTGTTAATGAATAGGTTATCAGACAATGGTTGATAATGGCCCCGTATATATTTATATAAGGTTATCAGATCCCCTCTAAGGCGCCTTTTCTCTAAACTAAACAGGTTTAAGCTTGTTAGTCTTTCCTCATAACTTAACCCTTCCATCCCCCTTATTAATTTAGTTGCCCGTCTCTGCACTTTTTCTAGCGATATAATATCTTTTTTTAAGACAGGTGCCCAAAATTGCACGGCATATTCAAGGTGCGGCCTGACCATTGATTTATACAGAGGCAAAATTATGTTTTCATCCCGTGAGTGAACTCCCCTTTTAATCAGCTAACCTTTACATCAGCTAACCAGCTTCTAGCGTGTGAACTGTAAAAATCCATTGCTGAATTAGAATCAGTTTTTTTAACCCCTTAGTGACCTCGCGGTTTTACACAAATCCGTCCTTTAGTGAGCGCTGCTGTTTTTACGTTTCTGCGCTGTTCGTGTTTAGGTCAAATTTTCCTCTTACTCATTTATGCAACACACACATATTATACACCGTTTTTCCCGCCATTAAATGGACTTTCTAAAAATACCATTATTTCAATCATATCGAATAATTTACTATAAAAAAAAAATATGATGAAAAAAAATGGTAAAAACACACTTTTTCGTAATTTAATCCCCAAAATCTACAACCACCAAAAAAGACCACGGCTAAACAGTTTCAGAATTTTGTCCCGAGAATAGAAATACCGAATTTTTATGTTTTTGCTTTTTAACCCCTTCATTGCTGAGCCAGTACACCTATGTGCGCTGAGCTCATTCTGACTGTTTTATGCTCATTATTTTTAGATGACAGCCTAGGTCCTATTTAACTAAACCACCCAGACAATTTTTTTTTTTTTTTTTTAAAAACTCGATTCTTTTTAGCTTTTTTTTTTACAACGATCAGGCCTTTCCATTGATGTCCAGCATGACCCTCTAGCTGTCACGGATCGAGAGATAACGGGATCCAAAGGATCCCCCTATCTCCCCTTGGCAGCTAGGGGGTTAACTGGCCCACTGACATCCCCACACATATGGTGGGAATGTCAGTGGGTGGGGGGTGACCTGGAGGCTTGGCTGACATCCACGATGTCAGCCCCCTCCATGTTTGAATCACGATTTGGCGCAAATTTGCGCCAAATTGCGATCCGGCAGCAAAATTGTTAATGCTGCACACTGCTGAAAAGGGAGACTCTCCCCTTTCCAGTGGTGCAACTTGCAGCACTCTAGCTTCAATGGTTGGGGAGATAGAGGGCTCTGAAGGAGCCCCCCTCCACTCCATTGATTTGAATGGGGCGCCTGCTGATGTCACCACACAGCATGGTGACGTCATCGAGCTCGCTGGCCCATTTTAATCATGGGGCAGGCTTCCTCCCTGCCAGATCTGAGAGGGATCCAGTGAGGGAGGTAAGTATCAGGCAGGGAGGGAGGTTAGGAGCCGCTGACGTACTATGTACGTCTGCAGGTCTAAGGGAGACCTGTGGGCAGGACGTACATAGTACGTCAGCGGTCATCAAGGGGTTAAAAAAAGAGTTTGTTTCCAATTTATTTTCCTTCATAGTTAAATCTAAAATATTTATTGTCTGTGTATATTTGATGTGAATTTCAGATTCAACTAATTTTCATTTAGAGAAAGAATAAAATCATTAAAAAGACTCCAAACTTCCCTTCCAAATAATTACAATATTGTCTATGAATCTTTTCCATAGGACGAGGATTGCCCCCAGCTCATGCGAGAACCAAACTTTGTCCCTTTTCCCATTGGTGCATGTACAAATTGGCATAGCTGGGGCAAACCTTATCCCCATGGATGTCCCACAAGTTTGAAGGTAAAACCTAGACGCAAACCAAAAAAAATTATGTTGTAAAATAAATAAAATTGAGTAGGCTAAAAAATATATTTGACCTGCTGGTAAAGAGCCATCTTCTACCAAGCTCTTTCTAGCTTTTAGAGGGAGGAATAGATGTGCACAGTGATGTCAACACAATATACACCTTTGACAGAAAAGTATACAAAGAGTGTCAATAATGCAATAACTAAAACTGAACATTTATTGCTGTATAATAAAATATCATAAAGGATCGAGAGAAAAAGGAGACAAAGACTATTGCACTAGTCAGTTAAAACCAAACAAAAATGAAATGGAACAACACTAGGTAAAGTGAAAAAAACATAATATATTGGTCTCATGATCAACTTGGTAACCAGTATTTCATATAGAGTCCGTAATCTGGCTACAACATAACAGATAAAGTCAGAACTTTCTATAGAGATATTATATTCTAGTCTAGTGGGCCAAATTGTGGTGGTTAAATTCCATATACATAACAGCCACAAGATTGTCACAATTCATTTGGAACTGTTGCAATTAGCATATTTGGCTAGCCAAAATTCTTCAAATCTACAGAGTAGAACGTAATATGTGCCGTTGCTGCGAATCCACAATCTCAGAATATTAGAATATTACATGCAATCAATAAAACAAGGATTGTACATAGAACAATATCGGACCTCTGAAAAGTATAAGCATGCATATGTACTCAGTACTTGGTTTGGGCCCCTTTTGCAGCAATTACTGCCTCAATGCAGCGTGGCATGGAAGCTATCAGTCTGTTTTTACTGTCTCTGCCTATGCGGACAATATCCTTCTCACTCTTGCCGACCCTCTCCCTTCTCTCACTTGCCTACAGGGCATTTTGGAGGAGTATGGCATGCTCACGTGCTTTAGAGTCAACTACACCAAATCTTGTGCCATGCCTTTCCATATGTCCCGTGCTGCGGTAGACACGGTGGAGACAGAGTACAAATTTCGAGTAACACACACGGACATATCTTACCTGGGAGTTTTTAAGTAACCGTTAAATAATTAATTGAACACAGGTTTAGAAATGTTGAATGTTAACGGTGATAAAATCTTGCTTGAAATTTCAAACTAATAAGAGATACTCACTGAGGTCTAAAACATCATCCGTCTTTATAAGATCTTCTTCTCTTGTTAGTGGTAATTGTGTTTCTGGTTCTTTTCTAAGTTGGAGTGACAGGGATCGCAGCATAAAGAATACTCTTATTGCCTGGAATAAAATTTAAAAAAAATTAAAAAGCAATTCTGAATGTAGGCTCTTGAGGCCTGATCAGCTTTTCACTAGCAAACACTTTTGTTAAGAAAACATTTACCATATTTGAAATATGGTATGTGTAGTTCACATTTAAATGTACAGTAAAATAGCAGCATATTGTTATTCTGAGATCATTAAAACAATAATGCAAATGTGATCAGTTTTAGTTTGTCACCTACTTGTTTATCCTTTACAAAAAATTTTGCTGGAATAAAAAGGTTTTAATCACTAGATGGTGTGTTTTATCTTGCACAATTTTAAAAAGAAGCCTGTGTTTCTAGCAGGGCTGCAACTAACGATTATTTGCATAATTGATTAGTTGGCCGATTGTTTTTTCAATTAATGGATTCATCGGAAAAAAGTTTGGTTTTTACTTCTAATATGTAAAGAAAATATCAACACCTGCCCCCCTCTTTTTTTCGTAAGCAATTTACTTAGTGTATATTGCATTCGGACATACATACGCAAATTGCATACTTATTGGTATTTTTGTATGCGAGTGCCTGGTCTGGGAGATGGATCGATGTTGCATACACAGCTTAAGGAGGATCGAGGATTGAGGATCGGACCAGCATGCGCATGGGAGATGTTAGAGTAGGAAGATAACATTGCCATATGTTAATAAATTTCCTAGCATGAGTTTCCTTATCAACCAGGGTGTGGAGCCAGTCCATACGGAATAAGTGATTTAGTTTAGTTTGGAAAAGAGAGAGGGAGGCCTGAGTCGGGTGATTCCAAGTTTGCAAAATTGTCTTACGGCCCACAGCGACTTACCAGGGACAAAAAGTGTTTATGGCGTATTTTCAAAGAGGGGATGGGACCTAAAATTAAATTAAGAAGTCCGGCATTAGGGGTAAGGACAGTTTGGTAGTGGAGAGTATAAATGCATGAATGGAGAACCAAAAGCGACGGATTACTGGGCAGCCCCAAAAGTAATGGTAGAGGTTGGCATGTTGGTCCGGACATTTATAACATGAGGGATTAGGTTTCCAACTCATTAAGTGTAATCTATGCAGAGAATAATAACTGTGATGGAGTGTTTTTATAAACATTTCGTGGTACAACACTGCCGGTAAGATTTTAATCATGTATGTGTGAGCTGAGAACAGGTCTTCAGTGTATTGAGACGGGAAGTGTGAAAGCTAGTGTACAGGGCCCGTTGTAATTGTAGACCAATTGACGATATGTCTAAGAAGGTTGTTTAATGAGGAAATAGAGTGGTCAAGTAGTGGTCGATTTTTAATGTGACTGTCGAGACGGTTAGTCCAATCAGCCTCCGTGAAGGCAGTGGTCACCGTAGACAGATATGAGCGTAATTGAAAATAGGCAAACCATGGGAAATATAGTGAAGGGTATTTAATCTTAAGAGCAACTAGTGGTAAAATTGTTCTAGTGGAGGGGATCTAAAAATTGATACAGAAGACGTAAACCGCCTTTTGCCCACTCTGTAAACGGGTGGATTGTTGAGCTATCCCCGAAAGAAGGGTTTCCTATCAGAGATAGAAAGAGAGATGACGTGGGAAGAGCATTCATTCTGATGCAGGATAGTTTCCATGCTTCGATAGTTACCGAAATTAGTGGGTTTTTAGTTAGAGATGCAGGGATTTCAGTATAGGGGCAGTGCAGCAAGAAGGGGAGAGTGTGTTTAGGGGACCAAGCTTCGTCTAAAGGGACATTCGAGAATTGAGAGCAGTTTTTGATCCAGTCTATCGCATGACGGCACTGAGCTGCCAGATTATAATTCTGAATATTGGGTTAATTGAGACCCCCACGGTGTTTGGGTTGATAACGTTTGGTTAAACTGAGGCGTGCAGTGGAGTTAGCACACATAAATTTGAAGGGCAGTGTTTAAAAGTTTTTCATCTTTAGGAGTTAAAAGGAGTGGTAGGACCTGCAGTGGATTGGTGGATTAGTTTTGGAAAGCTAATTGTTTTGTAAAGATTGGCAAGATAGGGAAAGTTTGTGCTATCTATTTAAAGTCATCTATCATAGTTTTAAGCAGTGGTGGAACATTAAGTGCATAAAGATTGTTCAAATCAGTTGGGATATGTATTCCCAGGTATTTTAGTGAGGTGTGTGCCCACGTAAGCAGTATGTGTGTGGGTAGCCGGGGTTGGGGGGAGGGTGTTAAGGGCTGTAGATTTAGTCCAGTTCTCTCGTAAACCTGAAATATCTTGAAAAGTACATAGTAGGCCAAACAAGGGGGGGCAGTGCCTCTGGCAAATTTTCCGTAAACAGGAGCAGGTCATCAGCAAAAGCAGAGATTTTCAGTGGAATCTCACCCACCGGAATACCACAAAAGGCGGGAGAGGCGTCCATTGCACGTAGTAAGCGGTCATGGGCAATATCAAATAATAATGGCGAGAGTGAGAAGCCCTGTCGCACCCCCTTTCCCAACAAGAAGTATGGGGATTCATGATCATTTGTAACAATACAGGAAGCTGGGTGTCGTGTTTAGTGATGGGCTGCCGGTTCGATTCGAACAGGAGTTTGAATCGAACATTGGCTGTTAACCGAAACGGCAAACTTTTCCGCATGTTCGCTGTATGTTTGCCCACAATGCACGACAATGCACTGTGCCCTGGTCAGGTGCAAGCCTATGCCAATCAGTGCTCAGTACACATGCAGAGTCCTGATTGTGCAAATTTTGCCCAATCATGGGCTCACTGAGCTAAGTCCCTCAGCACACTATATAAGGCTTCTGAGACAAACTGCAGCCCTAGTGTGTTGCAGGAGTGAATCAGAGAGGAGAGATTGATGTATTTGCAGGGAAATAGCTGGCAAATAGCTGGGAACTGGCAGGGAAATAGCAGTGAAATCACTGACTTACAGCAGAGTTCTGTATATCTTGAATCTAGATACCATAGAATACCAGAGTTGAATCAGAGTCCTGTATATATCAAATCTATATACCAGAGCTGAATCAGAGTACTGTATATCTTTATTCTATATACCAGAGTTAAATCAGAGTTCTGTATATCTCAAATCTATATATCACTCACCATGTAAGAAAGACCAAAAAGAACAGGCAGACGCTCCCATACACAGTTAAGAGGGCAATCAGCCTCTGTGTCGGCAGGCGGTGCTCCTGGCCGTGGATGTGGTGCATCCTCTGCAGGGGCACGCTTGTCCTTTCTAACTGGGGTTGGCCGTTTTATGTAGCAGCAACATACAGAGGATTTGGTGGATTGGCTAACCAGGCCATCCTCATCCTCCGAGTCCTCTGCCAGCCAGGCTTGTACACATAGTGGTTTACAGTCCACCTCAGCTGCCAAAGCATCTAATTCAGCCTCCATGTCCACAGCTACTCCTGCCGTAGCCTCACCATCATGCACGTAGGAGTCAGCTGAACTGTTTGACTACAATGACAGTGACATGCTGCTTGAGGATGCGCAACAACTCCAGTGCTCTGATGTTGACTCTGAGGTTGAGGAAGGGAGTAAAATCAGCCTAGAGGGAGGGGGTGCCAGTGACACACAAAGAACTGGCACTCATGTTCCCCAGCAGCTGCAGCATACTGCCAGGATGGCTCCAGTGAGGAGGAGATAAGAGGTGATGATGATGATGAGGTCACTGACTCCACCTGGGTGCCTGATCGAACAGAGGAATCAAGTGAGGAGGAGGAGGCACAACAACAACAAGGCACAACGTCCTCTATGAGCAACTGTAACCAGTCCAAGGCATCAGAAGTCAGAGCTGCTCAGGTGCAGAGCACTGTTGTCTCGCAGTACATGTCCAGGAACTCTGCTGTCTGGGAGTTCTTCACGACATGTGCAGCAGACTGCAGCGTTGCTATTTGTAAGCTATGTCTGAAGAGGATCAAGCATGGGGAAAAACAGATGCTTGGGTACCACGTTCTTGAAGCGACATAGGACCACCTGCCACGTATCCCGTTGGCACAACACTTCCCATAGGTCCTCATCTGTCTCTACCCCCACTATATGTCCTGCCATGTCTACAACCTCCACTGACAGGGATGATGTTACAGTAATGGGTGTACCAAGTCCTTCCTCATCAGAATGTGACAGCATCCCATCAGCTGCAGATTTACGCAGTCAGATTTCATTGCCCAAGCATCTGCTGCGGAAGAAAAAAATACTGTCCCAACCATCCCCATGCACAGCGTCTAAATGCCAGCTTGGCAAAATTACTCGCATTACAGCTGCTGCCTTTCCAGCTGGTGCTGCCTTCCGTGAATTTGCCGAATGTGCTGAACCACAGTGGCAGGTTCCAAAACGCCAATTCTTTTCACGGAAGGCCATTCCAGCACTATACCAGCCCGTGGAAGACAATGTTTTGGAGTCATTGGAAAAAGCAGTCTGCAGCAAGGTGCACATTACTTTAGACACGTGGTCCAGCAAGCATGGACAGGGCCGTTACATTTCCTTCACGGCACACTGGGTAACTCTGCTTGCAGCTGGGAGGAATCATCCACCACACCTCCAGAGAGCTGCTGATATGAGGTCTGTTTGCTCCACCACCTCCTCTTCCTCCTTCTCTGTCTCTGGTGAAGTGGCAGTTAAACCGACGCGTGGCAGGGGCTACACAATGGCTCAAGCGAAAAGATGCCATACTGTGCTTGAGCTGGTTTGTTTAGGGGACAGGAGCCACACCGGGGCAGAAATTCTGTCAGCTCAGCAGGGGCAGGCCCAGAGATGGTTAACACCACACCAGCTTGAGCTAGGAATGGTCATCTGTGATAATGGCAGCAACCTTCTCTCCGCCCTACGCCTGGGTAAGTTGACGCATGTACCTTGCCTAGCACACGTCCTAAATCTGGTGGTACAGTGTTTCCTAACCAGGTACCCAGGGCTGGCAGAGCTCCTCAGGCAGACCAGAAATGTCTGCAGCCACTTCAGACGGTCATTCACAGCAAGTGTTCGCCTGGCAGAAATTCAAAGAGAATTCCACCTTCCCACAAACCTTCTGATCTGTGTCATGCCCACCAGGTGGAACTCGACATTGGCAATGCTCCAGCATCTGCACAAGCTGCAGAGGGCCATCAACGAGTACCTGTGTGAGTATGACACAAGGACAGGTTCAGGTCAACTTGGCTTTTTTCCCCCCGCAGTGGCTGATGATCAAGGATGCATGCACTGTACTGTCACCATTTGAGGAGGCAACGAGGATGGTGAGCAAGGACAGTGCATGCATCAGTGACACAATTCCCTTAGTGTTCCTGCTGGAGCACACTCTGCGGGGAATTATAGATGTGGCACTAGAAGCAGAGCAGGGGGAGGAAGAGGAGGACTTCCTTAGCTCTCAAGGCCCTCTTTACGCAGACAGCATTCCTGCGGGTCCACAGATCAGACAGGAGGAGGATAAGGAGGAGGATTATGTAAGTCATGGGGCATTGAAGGTGGGGATTCCTCAAGGGAGGGTTTTTGTCCCCAGCAACCCAAGGACTAGTATGTGGCTGGGAGGAGGTAGTGCTCGATAGGATCATCCTCAGCGACCAGGAAGACTCGGAAGCTAATGCCACCTCCAACTTATGCTGCATGGGCTCCCTTATCCTGCAAAGCCTGCTAAAGGACCCCAGGATTCGTGGTATCCAGGAGAGGGATCATTACTGGTTAGCAACCCTTCTTGATCCACGATACAAGCGTAAGGTTGCAGAGCTCATCCTGCCCTCACAGAGGGAGCACAGGATGAAACAACTTGAGGACGCTCTAAAGCGACACTTGTGTAACACCTTTCCAGGCACTGGTAGGTCACCAAGTGATGATGACACAGGTGATTCTGAGGCTGCGGTTGGTCAGAGGAAGAGCCGTTGAGAATAGGGGGCCGCTTGACTGATGCCTTTCCAAACTTTTTAGTCCACGACGCCTAGAGTCGTTAAATGTAGGTACCTATCGCCAGCGTCTTCACCATATGGTGCAGGACTACCTAGGGGCAAGGGCAGACCTGAATAGCTTTACAGAAGATGATCCACTGGCTTACTGTGTGTTGAGATTAGATCACTGGCCAGAATTTAGCCAATATGCAATGGAGCTACTAGGTTGCCCTTCATCCAGCGTGCTTTCTGAAAGGACGTTCAGTGCCGCTGGAGGTTTTGTCACAGACAAAAGAGTGTGTCTGTCCACCAACTCTGTAGACCGGCTGACATTTATAAAAATGAATCAGTCCTGGATCAGCAGATAACACTCCCCTGATGCTGATGTAACTGAATAGATCAGGGATCTCTTCTGCATTCCGAAAACTTCCTAGGTTGCTTATACTTGTGGGAGACGAGTACTATGCATTCTTCAACTTAGATTGTCGGTGTCGTGCACCACCGACTAAGACACAATTTTTCTGCACTTGAATGTGACAGGTGCATATACAATACCTCAGAGGGGTTACGGTGTGAAGGCACTAGCTGGCACCAAAGGCCCAATATTTGGGCGCAATGACTAGGGATGGGCTGAACACCCCCGTGTTCGGTTCGCATTCGAACGCGAACACAATTCGAACGCAATGCAAGTCAATGGGGCTCAAAAGTTTGAAAATTAAGGTCCCCTCCAAGAGGGCATATATGCAAGATATTGGTCATAAAAGGTGTATGGGGGTCCGGGTACTGCCCTGGGGGACAGGTAACAATGAAAAAAAAGTTTAAAAAGAAACCGTTTTTAACCTTTTCACTGCTGAGTGCTGAGTCATTTCACCGCTGTGCACGGAGCTAATTTTTACCGCTTTTGCAAATGTTTAAACGTGATTTGAAGCCATGGGAAATGTTTGAGCAACAACGAGTGGGAAAAATTAAGATCTTAACGCAAACGTTAACGCTCACTTGCGTGAGCATTAACGTTTGCTGCGGTGTTCACCGCATATTTGTAACGATTCTCCAGGACAGACCTGGTAGGATCCCTAGTAACAGACCTCTAACCCTACGATCCTTAGGATGGTTGTGACCACTAAACCTAACCTCTAGCAGCCACACAGGCCAGGGAGAAAGCACCAGCAATATACACCACAGAATGAGATCAATACACGTTTGTACTGCACTATAGTGTATGACAGGATGGAAGCGCACCAGCAGTAACAAGCAGTGGAATATACCAGACAGGAGCGCAGGGAGAGAGTAGTTGTTATAAAAAAACTGGTTCAGCAACGTTTAGGCACTTGTACTGCGCTACTATATGTGGCAGGATCTGTAGCACACACCAGCAGTAACAAGCAGTGGAATATACCAGACAGGGGCACAGAGCGAGAGTAGTTGTTATAACAAAACCGGGTCAGCAACTTTTAGGCACTTGTACTGCGCTACTGTATATGGTGAGAATCGGCGCACACCAGTAGCAACAGGAGGCAAACAGAACAGGCAGGGAGTACACAGAGAATAGTCAAATGGCAGGCAAAGTTGGCAACAGATCAGGTCCTCAGAACAAGCAGGGTCAGTAACAAGTATTCAAACTGATTCGGTAAGCTAGCGATGCAGGAATGAAACTCCACGGCAAGGTGTACAGCGCACACGCCTGATTTAAAGGTCCCAGCGGCTCCGCGTCATTACGCCGCGCCCTGCCCCCTGATCCCTCACAGCTGTGCCGGGTGCCGCCAGAGCTCCTGGCATTCGGCCAACTGGCGGCACCATGCTTCCGCCCCCCCCCCCCGATTGCCACCCAGGGGCCCTGGATGTCACAATATTACAATCCAAACGCAAACGGGTTAAGTAACCAGATTTGTAAGAAGAAGAATTAATGCAGCATATTCTGCCGGGCAGCACCTCTACAGTATAATTAATGCAGCATATGAATCCGCACACTGCCGGGCAGCACCTCTACTGTATAATTAATGCAGCATATGAATCCTCACCCTGCCGGGCAGCACCTCTACAGAATAATGCAGCATATGAATCAGCTTCTGAGAAGATACGCTATCAGTGTAGCGGGGAAGCCGGCTGCGCATTTTGCATCGCTCCCTTTACACGAATAGCGTATCTTCTCAGAAGCTGCGCACAGTGCGCCGGTGTATGCAGCTTCTAACAGCGTGGGAGACGGGAGGCTGCACTTGTTGGTGGATCCAAGAATCAGGTGAGTATTAGTAAGAAAAAAAAAGGTTTTATTTTATGTTCCCGGGGACATTTAAAAATGTCCTCAGATTTTATTTTTTTTAAAAAGTGTCGCCTTACCTGGTGGTCAGTGTGGGCTCCCTGGATCCTGGTTGTGGGGGGTCTGCCGTGGCCGTAGGTGCAGTGGCTCCCTCCCTGCGTCGCCTCTCTGCCACATGCATCCGGCCAGCCCGCACAGTCGCAGCTCTGTCATTTGGCGACCGCTCACTCCTCAAGGTATCCTTGGGAGGCCCCCGGCGGGCTGCCCTCTACAGTGCCCGATTAGAGGGCCGTGTCTGCCTGATGTTTTAGCAACAAGATTGTTTTATTCCATAGGCTTCAATGTTAGAAATATTCCCGTTTTAATTCAATATCTAATAAACCATTGTTTATAATATTCTGCAGTAAAGAGGCTCTTTATTTTAGGATTTTTTAAGCATTTTTTTAAAAATAGTTCAAATTTAATTTTTTTCAAACTTTTTGCGAACGGCCTGAAAAGTTCGAAGTTCGCGAACTTTCGAACAGCCGATGTTCGATACGAACATCGAACCGATTCGAACCGGCAGCCCATCCTGAGCACTGATGCGTGCACCAGATTCATATCATTGTAATATTTGACCGCAGGGTCCACCACTGCACTCTTCCACAATATCTCAGAGGGGTAACGGTTTGAAAGGCACTAGCTGGCACCATAGGCCCAATTTTAAAGCACCTGTTGTTACTGTCATCCAAAGCCAGCATAAGAGGCACCATAATTTTTCATTTTTTTCTTTTCTAAATGTTTCTATACATCCTACAGATCCGCCACTTCACGGGCAGGTTATGGAGACCTCCTAGGCATGATATTTTAAGGAATTTTTCATTTTTATTCTTACCCTTTATGTCATGTAAAAATCACTGTTCCTTTAAAAACCTTTTTTTTTAAACAATTTTTTCATTGTTTCCTGTCCCCCAGGGCACTACCCGGACCCCCATACACCTTTTATGGCCAATATCTTGCAGATAAGTCCTCTTGGAGGGCACCTTAATTTTCGAACGTTTCAGCCCCGTTCGAATAGTGTTCGCGTTCAAACTTTTTCGAATGTTCGAGTTTGAATGCGAGCCGAACACGGGGGTGTTCGGCCCATCCCTAGTTGTGTTATGTTGCGTAATGTAAACATTCGGCCAACGCAGCGATGTGTTAAGATTCAGAATAAATGTGGCCAGGTGACAGAATCAAACGCTTGTTCGAGGTCTGAACTAAGCAATGCTGGGTGGCCCAATTGGGGAACCGAACGGGCCCCCAGCACCGCCGCAATGGCACGCCGAATGCCAACCAGCGACTGACATCCATGTACAAAGACTAGTTGGTGGTGTGTCAGTAAGTCAGGCAGAAAGGTTTGGAGGCGAGAAGCCAGGATTTTGGTAAGGAGTTTATAATCCGTGTTAAGGAGGGAAATTGGGCGATAGGAGGACATGGTGTCCGTAGGTTAACCAGGCTTAGGAATGAGGATAGTGCGGGCTGCATTAAAAGTGTCAATAGAGTTACGAGAGACACATATGTCATTAAACATAGCTGTGAGAGCGGAGCAGAGTTGATGTTTTAGAATTTTATAATAGTCTGCAGTTAAACCATCTGGGTCTGGCATTTTACCAGATTTAGTAGTATACGCGGTTCGTAAAGTTGATTCAAGTAAATCTAATGTATCTCTCCATTGTTTATAGGGAGAGGCCACATAGGAGATAATATGTCCACAAAGGACTGGTTTCAAGTCTGCCCAGACCAGTTTAGGTTGGTCAGTGTGGATTAGGTTATCATCTACAAAATTCGCCCAGCTAGATTGTAAATGAAGAAAGAAGGAAGGCGTTGTAGTAAATTGTGAGGGAAAGGACCAGTGTCGGACATGTGTAAGCTTGCTAGGGGAATTTAAGATGTAGCCTCACCGGAGCATGGTCAGAAAGGGATATAGGTTCAATATGTGCACCGAACAGTTTGGGAAATATGTTGGAGCTCATCAAAAACATGTCAAGCCGTGAGTATGAGCTGTGAACTGGAGACTGGAAGGTATAATCTCTTTCTAAGGAATGTAATACGCGTCAGGCATCATGGAGATTTAGTGTTGAGACTAGAGTTTGAAGCCTATGGGTGGAGGGGTGTGAAGTAGGGGTGGCCAATCCAGATCTATCTAAAGAGTTGTTAAGGAGAGCATTGAAATCCCCCCCTAGTATTAGATTAGGGGTTGAAGTATCCAAGAGGAGACTGAGGAACCTGTGATAGAATGAATCGTTAAGGCAGTTAGGAGCATATACATTCACAATACAGTATTTCACCTTGTCTATGGTTAAGTGAAGGAAAATATAATGTCCCTCCGGATCACAGATACAAGACTCAACTGTATATGACAGAGACGAGAGGAGGAGAATCGCCACGCCCGTTTTTTGGAACTATAGTTGGCCGCAAAGCAGTCCCAAATCCATTTGGCTTTAAATGTGGAGGTGAATGTCTTGGACCAATGAGTTTCCTTGAGTAATGTAATGTGGGGATGCTTGTGAGTCAGGTATGTCAATATTTGTTTTCTTTTCACGTGCGTATTAGCTCCATTAATGTTCCAGGTCAGAAATTGAAGCAAGGTTTTAGACTGAACAGTTCCATTAGAAATAGGTATAGGTTTATCCAATACCAGTACGAGAAAACGACATAGTGTGCGTGATTAGATCTGAAAAGGAGGGGCCCTTCTGAATGAGAAGAGAAATCAACGTCCGGGCAGCAGAATTAAAGCCAAATTGTGGCAACTATATACAGTTCATTCAGGCTAATGGAATGAGTCCATAGAAGGAAGACAATCCAAGATTCAAGAAGCGGTCTCCGGAGACATAGGGGGCGGCTGACCATTTACCCAATCCAGTAGGACGTGGTTTAGGAACAAATCGGCCTCAATGGCTGACGTGGTCGAGAGAGATCTGCTGCCGATATGGAGGCAGAGGGTAACCGGGTAGGGTAGGGCAAATTTTATACCTTTGCTGTAAAGTGCCGAGCACACCGGGGCGAAGGCCTTACATTTAACCTCCCTGGTGGTATTCCCGAGTATGACTCGGGGTTAAATTTCATTACCGTGAACGGTAACCCCGAGCTGCACTCACCTCCTCCTGGCTCCCTCGCTGTCCCCCGCAGTGTGATTGCGGGGACTTGCTTCCTGGTAAGGCTCCCTGCAGGTAAGGCTTCCTGAGTCACACGATGCAGGGGGGCGGGACCAGCAGCAAAATTAGAAAAAAATCGTATTACACTGTATAATCCAATGTGCAATGCTTATGAACGGCCACTAGGTGGAACTACAGGATAAGAAACAGACCATACATCGTCTCACCCTTGGTTTCAGACAGATTTCAGTGTTTTTTGTTGTATTTTATTGAATATCATTTATTTGCATTATTTTGGATAATTATTTTTGGGATAATAAATTATTATGTCGTGTTTCAAACTTTATCGGACTCCGTGTATTTACTATTTTTTTTAAATTTATTTATAAAGGATTTTACCAGTAAGGACTCTTGATTGCACGGATTTCAGTGCGTGATTCCGAATTATTACAGGCCAACTATGTAAAAAACACGTTTCCTTTAAAAAAAAAATTGAGACGCTTTTAGACACGAAATTTTGAAAAAATTAGACCGCCAGGGAGGTTAAGCGTGACTTGGGCCTAGTAGTCACGGAAAATTAGGATTTTGTGTTGTTGATATAGAAGCGTAGGAATCAGTTTATACGCAACCAGGATTCTCACGGCGTCTTGGAAATTTAGGAATCTTGCAATGACAGGTCGAGGTCGGGAATTGTCTGCCGGTTTAGTAGCACCCAGTCGATGTGCCCGTTCAATCTGAATTGGAGAAGCAAAGTTTACAGAGACAGAAAGTGCTGACGGTAGCCATTCCTGAAGGAAAGCAAGGAGGTCACGATCTCGCGCTGACTCCGGTATCCTGATGAAGCATAGGTTGTTACGTCGGCTTCGGTTTTCCAAATCCTCCAATTTATCCTGGAGCAAAGTAATCGCGGATTGTTGCACGTGGACTGTAGATTGTAAGGCGTTGAGAGTATCTTCGGTTGTAGATTGTCGTGATTCCAGCTCCAGAGATCTGAGCAGAGTGCGATTGAAACAGTTGAAGCGTGCTGTCAATGGATGATTGATATTTTTAATTTCCTTTATGAATATAAAATGGATGACAATGTGATGCAGTCCGTCACAAACCTGAGGCTTGGGATACGTTGGACCTTTCAACAGGACAATGATCCCAAGCATACCTCCAAGTCCACTAGAACATGGTTGCAGATTAAGGCTAGGGTCAGACGAACGCAGTTTTAACGTGCGTTTAGCCGCACAAAATCACGGCCGTGCTAGCAGCAAATGACGTCCAATGCCGGGGAACACACGAAGTACGGCCGCACGAAAGTTCGTCCGCGCAACGCAAGTGGCAAACGAACGCATTTTTTCGAGAACGTCAAACCGCTACTACTGACGTACAGAGTGCGCTGCGGCCGCATAGCGGCGTGTTTGCGTGATTGGGAGACTTCAGACGCTGCTAATGTCCGGCCAACATAACGTCCAGACGCAAAAAGTGTTTTATTGTTGATCCGTACAAAATCACGGACGAAAAGGCGCATCGTATGACCGCTATCGCGTATTCCGTGAAAAAATATGTCCGTTCGTTCGACCGCACTTTTCCACGGTCGACGCGAAAAATGCGTTCGTCTGACCCTAGCCTAAAGGCTGGAACATTTTGGACTGGCCATCGCAGTCACCTGACTTAAATGTCAAACTGGCCAAAACACTCAATTTCAGTGGGGGTTGAATAATTTTGAACACAACTGTATGTATATATATATATATATATATATATATATATATATATATATATATACATACAGTTGTGTTCAAAATTATTCAACCCCCACTGAAATTGAGTGTTTTGGCCAGTTTGACATTGATTTTGATCATTCAGTCATCTTGCTTACAATTAAATCAAAGAGGCACGTGTAGGTCAGACAAATATAACATAACATTTATAATGAAATAACCACAAATGTCTTTTCTGTGCTCACATCATTATCAGTTTTATTCAACCCCAAGTGACATTCAATCTTAGTACTTAGTACAACATCCTTTTACAGTTATAACAGCTTTTAAACGTGAAGCATAGCTTGACCCAAGTGTCTTGCAGCGATCTATGGGTATCTTTGCCCATTCGTCATGGGCAAAAGCCTCCAGTTCAGTCACATTCTTAGGCTTGCGCACTGCAACTGCTTTCTTTAAGTCCCACCAGAGGTTCTCAATTGGATTTAAGTCAGGTGACTGCGATGGCCAGTCCAAAATGTTCCAGCCTTTAATCTGCAACCATGTTCTAGTGGACTTGGAGGTATGCTTGGGATCATTGTCCTGTTGAAAGGTCCAACGTATCCCAAGCCTCAGGTTTGTGACGGACTGCATCACATTGTCATCCAATATCTCCTGGTACTGAAGAGAATTCATGGTACCTTGCCCACGCTGAAGCTTCCCTGTACCTGCAGAAGCAAAACAGCCCCAAAGCATGATTGACCCCCCGCCATGCTTCACAGTAGGCAAGGTGTTCTTTTCTTCATAGGCCTTGTTCTTCCTCCTCCAAACATAGCGTTGATCCATGGGCCCAAACAGTTATAATTTTGTTTCATCAGTCCACAGAACACTATCCCAAAACTTCTGTGGTTTGTCCACATGACTTTTGGCATACTGCAGTCGACTGTTCTTATTCTTTGGAGACAGCAAGGGGGTGCGCCTGGGAGTTCTGGCATGGAGACCTTCATTACGCACTGTGCGCCGTATTGTCTGAGCTGAAACTTCAGTACCCACATCTGACAAATCTTTTCTCAGTTCCTCAGCAGTCACACGGGGACTTTTCTCCACTCTACGCTTCAGGTAGTGCACAGCAGTCAAAGTCAGCATCTTCTTTCTGCCACGACCAGGTAGCGTTTCAACAGTGCCCTTTGCCTTGAATTTGCGAATGATGCTTCCTATGGTCTCTCTTGGTATGTTTAACATCTTTGCAATCTTCTTATAGCCATTGCCCTTCCTGTGAAGAGTAATCACCTCTTCTCTTGTCTTCCTGGACCATTCTCTTGACTTCACCATGTTTGTAACCACACCAGTAAATGTCTAGAAGGAGCTGAGTATCACAGTCATTTTAAAGCTGCCTAATTGGTGCTTATTTGCTTTATTGCTGCTCCGTGACATCCACAGGTGTTTTCAATACCTGATTGAAAACACTTGAATGAACCTCTGTACTTCAGAGTGGTAGTCTTTAAGGGGTTGAATAATTGTGTCAATGAAGAATTCACAAAAGAAACATTTACTACTGTATTACAAAACCAATTGATGTCATTTTAGTTGCATATGGTTCTTTAAAAAGTCCTTGTAGGATTTCATTCTGAATACAATTACAAATGTACACTAAATTCCCTAAAACCCTTTACAGCATTGGGGGTTGAATAATTTTGAACACAACTGATACATATATATATCCTGTTATTCAAATATATTTTAACTAATAAGTCCCCCCGTTTGTTTCAATACTGTGGAAACGTATTCTCTATTCAGTTCCATTTCCTCTCGAAGTTAAAGAATGTTGATGAAAACCAGATCTTCTTTGTTAACTCCTTTCCAAGCAAAGTAGGAAAGCCAGCAAAATCCTTGTAACGTTCAGATATAGAAAAAAAATAATTTCTATTGTCCTGTCAGAATGTACTATATTTGACAAATGTGTGAGCTTAACTTTTCTTTTAAAATTGTCTGACGTTGAAAGTTCTTATTGGTTTGTAATCCATGATTCTATGACCCTCCCATAGTAACAAAACTAGTCTCCATGCTTGCAGGATTCAAAATAGAGAAATCTTTCAAGACAGAAACTTGTGTCTGTTGTCTCTGTTCTCACTCGAGTCAATAGTCTTTTTCATGCTCACTGGATCAGGCGACAAACAACACATCTAACATCATCACAGAGTTTGGCCAGTCCGGTTGGTGATTTTGCAGAAAACATTTCAATTTGGTATCAGAAGTGAGGATTTAACAAATCAACTTATCTGGGTGAGTACAGGTTTTGAATTTATAGAACCTATTATTCGCCTTAGATAACTTGCTTGTTTAAATTTTTAAACTAGCATTATCTAACTTGATGGATTACTAGGACCCAAGATGGTAAAACTATCAAACCCCCTGCCAGATTTCAGATGCAGGAAATAATGTTATTATGCCCCCTGATCTAGGAACCTTAAGTTCCATAATTAAGGGTTCCCCTAGTCCCCGTGTTTCCCCGACAGCTACAACACAGTATCTTAAATGGGCGACACGAGGGATGCAATTAACTCCGGAAGATTACAAGTTGATCAGTAACGGTGTCATGGGATATGCTGATGACACTGGTTTTGATTGGACTCGTGTGATCTCACTCCAACCCCCCCCCCATGCTCCTTTAATGGGTGCCCCATTACACCCCATAATTTGCCCTTAAAAACGTCGGTCCAGATTGATGATATGTGGACAGAAGTTTGTGATGAATGGACTCGTAATTATGTAGCTCGTCGTTACATGGTTGCAGCCATAGCATGCAAACAAAATGCCAAATCTGTCACCAAATTCGCCCACCGGTTCCATAAGAACTGGAAGGAGGATGCTGGTATGACAATAAATGGAGATATGGGTCTCCTCTACACCCAGACTCTAATGGGTAATCTCAGAGATGATACCCAGAGAATTGCTAAACAGGTCATTGATAACTGGCCAACTGTTTTCCTATTGATCTTAATAATAGGCTCCTTGTGAAAGATTCTGCTGGTTGCTTTGACCTGCAGCATTCTAAGTATATGCTAGCTGCCTTTATGGGTCCTTCAGGTCCCCCAGGTAATACTGGTCCTTGCCCTTGAAAAATTCTATTATTCATTATAATTACCATAAACCTTTTCCAAGTTTCTTCTTATATATCAAAAGCAAAAGAAGAGCTGCGTTACGCCATGGCGGAGACCCCCAAAAAGAATCAATCACAAAACTGTATTGGTCTTTCTCAGAAGTCTGGCTTTCCTCGTTAAGCCAGATCTATTTATTAAAATACACAGAATTTATAGCCAATCAGTGTACAGATACATTACAACATCAAAGTTTAGCCACTCAGTTAAAGTACTACCATATATGGTTCACGAGACCCTTTTCCCCATCTTCCCGCTTCTGCGCACATTTTCCTGCACTGAACATAACAGGAAATCGGCCACAGCTCATATCCTATAGAAGGAAGAACGGTCTATTCAGTATTGACACTAACAAAAATGGAGGGGGGGAATTTCACAGCCCATTTATAAGAACCGGCTTTTTAAGACTAAATATTTATTATATTTACAGGAAACTAAAATCTAACAGCCCTAAGTGGACTTATTATCGTCCTCAACACCCCACACGTACCCCAGGTACTTTTTTCATTTGTGGTGATCTATTGGTTGGCATATGCTATAAACCACCTAATATAGATAATGATGAGGAAGAACAACTGTTAGAGCAAATTAGGAAGGCTGCAGATCATGGTAGCACTTTAATTATTGGAGACCTTCATGTCATAACTGGTAGAAACACCAACTAGAGAAGAGAACGGTCTGGACCTGGTTATAACAAATAATGTGGATCTTTTCTCAAATATTAATGTAAAGGAACAGTTGGGAAATAGTGACCATAATATGGTGACTTTTGAAATAAACTCAAAAAACACATAAGGGGCATGCTAAAAAAACATAATTTTAAGAAGGCTAACTTTATTAAAATAAAGGAAGTTCTCAATGTCATTGGCTGGCAGAAACTCTTTCATGGGAAAAACACTGAGGATAAGTGGAATATCTTTAAACTAACACTAGAAAAGTACACATCACAATATATTCCACTGGTTAATAAATATAAAAGAAACAGACTGAAACCAATGTGGCTTAGTAGGAAGGTAACTAAGGAAATGAAAAATAAAAAGGCATTTAAAGCTTTTAAATTTGATAAATCTGAGGCATCCTATAAAGCATATAGGGCAACCAATAAAGCATGTAAAAATACGATTAGATGGGCTAAACTAGAAAATGAAAAAGAAATAGCCAAAGAGAGCAAGACCAACCCTAAAAGATTCTTTAGGCACATAAATTCTAAAAAACCCAAGAGTGAAAATGTAGGTTCACTAAAATCTGAGTCAGGGTTATTGTTAACTGAAGATCAGGATAAGGCAGAAATTTTAAATGATTATTTTTCTTCAGTATTTATCAAAGAGAAACCTATAACAGGAGACATGAAATTCATTAATAAAAACTTACTAATACAAAGTGACTGGTTGACTCAGGACAAGGTTTTGCAGCAATTAAACAATGTGAATGTGAATAAAGCCCCAGGGCCAGATGGAATTCACCCATGAGTACTGAGAGAGCTATGTGTTGAAATATGTAAACCTCTGTTCTTAATCTTTCAAGATTCTTTTCTTTCAGGAATCGTACCAGAGGATTGGAGAAAGGCTGACGTGGTCCCTATATTTAAGAAAGGTTTAAAATTTGTGCCTGGGAATTATAAACCTGTGAGCTTAACATCTGTGGCTGGGAAAGTATTTGAGGGGTTACTAAGGGATAATATTCAGGAATTTATTGGGAGGTATACTGTAATTGGCAAAAATCAGCATGGTTTCATGAAACACAGATCATGTCAGACTAACCTAATTACGTTCTATGAGGAAGTAAGTAGAAGTATAGATCAGGGGGTCGCAGTGGATGTGATTTACTTAGATTTTGCCAAAGCTTTCGACACAGTTCCACACAAAAGGTTACTATTTAAATTAAGAAAAATTGGTCTAGATGAAAAAAACTTGTTCTTGGATAGAAAACTGGCTAAAAGATAGGGTACAGAGAGTGGTCAAAAATGGTACATTTTCAAGATGGACACCAGTGGTAAGCGGTGTCCCTCAGGGGTCTGTTATAGGACCAATACTATTCAATTTATTTATAAATGACCTTGAGATAGGCATTGAAAGCCATGTATCAGTGTTTGCAGATGACACAAAACTAGGAAAAGTAATACAATGTGAGCAGGATGTTACTTCGCTGTAGAGGGATTTAGATAGATTGGGGGACTGGGCACTTAAATGGCAGATGAAATTTAATCTAGATAAATGCAAAGTTATGCACTTTGGAGTGAAGAACACACAAGTAACTTATACCCTAAATGGTACGGCGTTAGGGAAAGCCAAGGAGAAGGATTTAGGAATAATCATATACTTCAAACTAAGTAACAATGTGCAATGTCAAACAGCAGCCGCCAAGGCCAGCAAAGTATTGGCATGCATTAAAAGGGGAGTTCACTCTCAGGATGAAAACATAATTTTGCCTCTGTATAAATCAATGGTCAGACCGCACCTTGAATATGCCGTGCAATTTTGGGCACCTGTCTTAAAAAAAGATATTATAGCGCTAGAAAAAGTTCAGAGACGGGCAACTAAATTAATAAGGGGAATGGGAGGGTTAAGTTATGAGGAAAGACTAACAAGCTTAAACCGGTTTAGTTTAGAGAAACGGCGCCTTAGAGGGGATCTGATAACCTTATATAAATATATACGGGGCCATTATCAACCATTGTCTGCTAACCTATTCATTAACAGGACTATACACAGGACAAAGGGTCATCCATTTAGACTGTAAGAAAGAAAATTCAGCCTAAAGCATAGGAAGGGTTATTTTACGGTGAGAACAATAAAGCTGTGGAATTCTCTGCCTGTTGAGGTGGTTGGGTCAGAGTCTGTACAGACTTTTAAAAAACGACTGGATGACTTCCTGCAGACACAGAATATTAAGGGTTATAATATTTAATATGTGGGTAAAAGCTTCTTGATCCAAGGAGAAATCTGACTGCCATTCTGCAGTCAAGAAGGATTTTTTTCCCAGTTCGTAGCATATTGGCAAGCATTTCAGACTGGGTTTTTTGCCTTCTTTTGGATCAACAGCAGTAGGTGATGTGGGAGAGGCTGAACCCGATGGACGCATGTCTTTTTTCAGCCTATGTAACTATGTAACTCACTAGCGTAACGAATACCCTCAAAATCCCATGAACATTGGCAATACTGCTATGAACCCCCAGCCATGTCCTCCGACAAGCAATGAGGTTACCTCCCCTAACAATTCTTTTAATCCACCGCGTCAGAACATTGACTGGAAAAATCAGTCAAATGCATGATGTGGCCCAGAGGCATGCTCCATCTCATGTGTTCAGGTTTCAGAAACAGTTGACCATTTGCCCCTAGTGATCCTTACTTTAGAGGGCCATGAAACTCCCTTTCTTGTAGATACTGGTGCCACCAATTCTACATTAACATTAGAGTGGTGCTTATGGTCAATTAAACCTGCAGAGACGCCATCTTTGGGGATTACTGGAGTACCAACATAAACTTTTGTCACCCCACCCATTGCTTTTTTTTCTGCTTCTTCCCCTGCCTCTGTGTCCCATTCTTTTCATGTTCTCCCTACCTCTCCTGTTAATTTATTAGGTAGAGATTTGCTTTCTTTGCTTGCTGTGTCTATCTCCTGCATGCCATATGGAGCTGTACATGTTGATTCTCCATTTCTGTTTGTAATCTTAAGGCTATGATCAATTCCCAACTTTCTTGTTGCCTTATATGCACCCGAAATAATATGCAGGGCCCAAAAGTTAAAACCAAACAACTACTGCCCCCTAATGGCCCATTCCAGGAACTTCAGATTGATTTCACACACATGTCCACTGCAAAAGGTAACTGGAAATACCTTCTGGTAATAGTTGCCAAGTTTTCTAGATGGTCTGAAGTCTTCCCTACTGCAAGAAAAAATGCTTGTACTGTTGCCAAAATTCTTTGTAAAGAATACCCAGATATAGTTGCCCCATATCTATTGATTCAGAATGGATTGATTCAGATAACTCAGAAAAGCCAATGAGGGTACCTTCAAGAATTGGCTGGATTACCTTCCAGCCATTCTTGCAGAAATAAGAATGAACCCCCATTCTGTCACCGGTCTCTCCCCCTTTGAAATTCTCATGGGAAGACCCTTTCCTACCCCATAGATTCCTAAGCAAGGTCCCCTGGTCATGCTACCAGGTGATCTGGATGAATTTAGGGAAGCATATGTTACTCGGTTGCTTAAAACATTGCATAATTTCCATAGAACAGTCTCCTGCTCTTGATCCACCATATGGAGAACCGACTACAGTCCTTGCTGTAACCAGAACGGCCGTGCTGACCGATGAATCACCTTCCTGGATCCATGCATCAAGGAAAAAGAAAGCGGCATTCATCCCTGATGACTTCATTCCTGATCAACCTGTGACCTCAACCCCGGATGTGGAATTGCCTTCACCTCCAAGGTCACACAGGAATTGGTAAAATGAATGGCCATTCAATGGAAATTTAAGTATCCCTACCACCCAGAAAGTTCTGGAGTAGTAGAGCGCCATAACTGCACAGTGAAAGACAAGCTCAGAAAAGCTAATGAGGGTACCTTCAAGAATTGGCTGGATTACCTTCCAGCCATTCTTGCAGAAATAAGAATGACCCCCCATTCTGTCACTGGTCTCTCCCTCTTTGAAATTCTCATGGGAAGACCCTTTCCTACCCCATGGATTCCTAAGCAAGGTCCCCTGGTCATGCTACCAGGTGATCTGGATGAATTTAGGGAAGCATATGTTACTCGGTTGCTTAAAACATTGCATAATTAACATAGAACAGTCTCCTGCTCTTTTCCGCCTCTCTCCAAAGAGCCTACTCACTGTTTCGTCCCAGGAGATCGAGTGCTCGTGAAGGCCCGCATCATCACAAAACCATTGATCCACCATATGGAGAACCGACTACAGTCCTTGCTGTAACCAGAACGGCCATGCTGACCGATGAATCACCTTCCTGGATCCATGCATCAAGGAAAAAGAAAGCGGCATTCATCCCTGATGACTTCATTCCTGATCAACCTGTGACCTCAACCCCAGATGTGGAATTGCTGGCTCCTGCTTCTAGCTGACCACAGGTCCCTGGAGGGCAGCCTGCATCTGTTTAGGTGCTGCGTTCAACTCCAGCTGGTAACTGTCAGGGCTCAGCGGGCGCCGCCGACCCGGCGTCCCGCCAGGCCGCCGACCTGGCGTCCTCCTTCCCGGCTCCGGGGTCGGCGTCCTCTTCGCATCCTGTGCGTGCGCTGTATGCGAGCGCGCCGCCGGCGGTTCCGGATTTAGCCCTCCCGGCGGCGCGACGTCACCTATCCCCATGTGACCGCGACGGACCAATCAGCAGGCAAGGCGCCATATTTAAACCTGCTTTTCCCATTCCTCAGTGCCCTTTCGTGGTTTTGCCTGTCTGACCCTTAAGTGCTCGTTTATTTCACTATTTGACTTACTGTGTATGACCTGGCTATCTCTCTCGACTTGTGTACCTCTATACCCCTTGACCCGGCTTGTTACTCGACTCTGTTTTCGCCTATACCCTTTGGCTTTCTGATATACGTTCCTGGCTTACCAGCGTTTACACCAGCCACTCTAAGGACTGGTTCCTGTCCTCCTTGTGTCCCTGCCTTATAGGTTCACCTCCTGTTTGTGCGAAACCCAGCCACTATAAGGACTGGTACCGCATTGTGACTCTATCTTGCTTTATCGGCACTGCCGTTACGTACCCTTGGTTGGTGTTGGCCTGAAGACAGGGCAGCCCTCATTATTTGTGTTAACCCAGCCACTACAAGGACTGGTTTCTCTTCTACGTACTCGAGGCTCCTGTTTTCACTTAGGGCTACCGTTCGTCCACCCTCAGGTACGTGAGCGTGCCTGACATCACGAAAGGGCCATGGACCTTGCAGGGACTGCTCAGCAATTCTCTGGTCTAGAAAGCCGTTTGGAGGAGCAAGATCACCGTCTTGATCAGTTCGCCCAGGCCCTCCAAACGCTGCTCACCCGTACCGCCCCTACCCAGGTAGAGGTTTCCCCTCCCGTGAATCCTCTCCCTTCCGAACCGTTCTCTGTGTCCACCTCATACCCTAACTTGCTACCTCCAGTACGTTATGGGGGCGATCCTACCGCCTGTCGAGGTTTTCTGAACCAGATTTCCATTCATTTCGAATTAACCCCGTGGTCTTACCCTACAGATCGTGCCAAAATCGCTTTTGTCATCAACCATCTTACCGACAAAGCGTTGAGTTGGGCTAACCCTCTTTGGGATACCGATAAACCGATTGTCTATAAATATCGTGACTTTATGTCGGCCTTTCGTAGGGTGTTTGACCCTCCCGGGCGTAAAACCAATGCCGCAAAATCCTTGTTACGCTTACGCCAGGGTGCGAGATCACTGGGTGAATATGCTCTGGAGTTTAGATCATTGGCTTCTGAATTGAACTGGAACAATGAGGCTTTGATAGCCGTGTTTTCTGAGGGTCTGAACGATGAGTTGCAAGATGAGATAGCGGCCAGAGATCTCCCAGGGGACCTGGAAGACTTGATTACTTACCTGTCCTTTATCGATGAACGCCTTCGCCATCGTCGACTTACTAAGGAGAGGTCTAAAAGACCACCGGTTAGGCAGCCTCCCCGGTTTTCTGTACCTTTGCTTCCCGAGTCTCATTCACCCCCCGAACCCATGCAATTAGATAGCACCAAGATCCCTGATAGTGAAAAACAACGCAGACGACGTGAGGGTTTATGCCTGTACTGTGGTTTGGGGGGTCATTTCCTTAAGGGCTGTTCCAAACGCCCCCAGGGTCCAGCGGGAAACTCTCATGCCTAAGTGCCTCTAGGGGACAGCTCTTAGGCGCTTTTCCTTCGTCCCCCAAACTGGAAAATAGACTCCGGGTTCCGGTTACTCTATCCTGGGAGAGTTCCCGTAACCCGGTACAACTCTATGCCTTAGTAGACTCTGGTGCTGCCGATAACTTTATTGACATAAATTTTGCTCGCAAACATGCCATACCCCTGGTTGAAAAAGAAACCCCATTACTTGTACAGGCCATCGATGGCAGACCTCTCGAAACCCCTTTTGTTTTGTTTGAATCTCGCAATATTACTGTTGGGATAGGACTGTGTCATAAGGAAAGTATGTTCTTCCATGCTATTTCGTCCCCTTCCTATCCTATCGTACTGGGTTACCCCTGGTTAACCCGCCATAACCCTGTTATTGACTGGCGAGCTCGTCAGATCGCGAAGTGGGATAATGATTGTATGGCTTCTTGTATTGAGATTCCACTATCCATTAATGTCTTGAATTTGCCCACGGCCCCTCCTCTGACGACTTCCATTCCTGTCCCCTACTCGGACTTGGCACCTGTGTTTGACAAAAGAGAGGCCGATAGATTACCCCCCATCGTTCTTACGATTGTGCCATCGACCTTCTTCCTGGTACCATGCCTCCCAAAGGGGCTGTCTATCCTTTGTCCGTGAAAGAACATAAGGTTTTGGAGGAGTACATTAAAGATTCCCTTAAAAAAGGGTTTATTCGTCCTTCCTCCTCACCCGCTGGGGCAGGGTTTTTCTTTGTGCAGAAAAAGGAGGGTGATCTTAGACCCTGTATCGATTTTCGAGGGTTGAACAAGATCACCGTTAAAAATGCCTACCCCATTCCACTCATCCCCGAGCTGTTTGACCGCCTGAAACATTCCAAAATCTTTTCGAAACTGGATCTCAGAGGAGCGTACAATTTAATAAGAATCAAACACGGGGATGAGTGGAAGACTGCGTTTAACACCAGGTTAGGGCATTACGAGTACTTGGTTATGCCCTTCGGTTTATGTAACGCTCCAGCAGTGTTTCAGGCGTTTATTAATGATGTGTTACGAGAGTACACCCCTTGTTTTGTCGTGGTTTACCTTGATGATGTGTTAATACATTCCCCTGATCTGAACACCCACCACGTACATGTACGACTCGTCTTATCTAAGCTCTTGGCCAACGGCCTCTACTGCAAGCTAGAAAAATGCCTATTCGATGTCCAACAGGTACAGTTTTTGGGTTATGTTATATCCTCCTCTGGTTTCATGATGGATCCCAAAAAACTGGAGGCCATCAGTCACTGGCCTCTTCCCAAGGGCCTCAAGGCCATTCAAAGGTTTATTGGCTTCTCTAATTACTATAGACGGTTTATCAAGGGCTTTTCGTCCATTATTGCACCCATTACAGCATTGACGAGAAAGGGAGGTGACACTCAGAATTGGTCCTCCAGTGCCCTGGAGGCTTTCGAACGGTTAAAGGAGGCCTTTTCCACTGCTCCCATTCTACACCACCCTGATCCCAATAGACCCTTCGTTTTAGAGGTTGACGCATCAGAAACCGGGGTAGGAGCCGTCTTGTCACAACGTCCAGCCGATGACAAGCCTATGCAACCCTGTGGTTTTTATTCTAGGAAATTGTCCCCTACCGAGGCCCGTTATGACATTGGGGACAGGGAATTGTTAGCCATTATTTTGGCCTTAAAAGAATGGCGCCATCTCTTGGAGGGCTCCACCTGTCCGTTTTCCATTCTCACTGACCACAAAAATTTGATTTACCTGTCCGAGGCTAAAAGGTTGAACCCTAGACAAGCACGATGGGCCCTTTTTCTCACCAGATTTGACTTCCTCATTACGTACAGACCCGGGTCTAAAAATGTTAAGGCCGACGCACTCTCCAGACAATATGAACCCCTAGCAACTCCAGTGTCTGTACCTGTGTCCATAGTTCCCGAAAGGAAAATTTTAGCCTCTCTGAGTACACGAGTCGAGTCTCCTTTCTGGAACCTCTTACTCTCTAAACAGGCTCTGGCTCCCCCGTCTAAACCACAGAATAAGCTATTCGTTCCTGCTGTAGAGGTACCCACTGCTTTACAGCTCTTTCACGAATCCAAATTCGCTGGACATTTTGGGGTAAATAAAACTCTTGACTTGATTAAACGACACCTTTGGTGGCCGACACTTACTAAGGATGTAAAAGATTACGTAACCACCTGTTTTGTTTGTACCCGTTCCAAATCCTCCCGCCTTTGTCCTGCTGGCCTCCTCCAACCCCTACCGATCCCTGAGCGCCCTTGGTCTCATTTAGCTATGGACTTCCTAGTGGAACTAACCCCTTCACTTGGTCATACTGTGATTTTTGTGGTTGTCGATCGCTTCTCTAAAATGGCACATTTTATTCCGTTAAAGAAGCTCCCCTCCTCCAGCGAGCTAGTACAGATTTTCACCAAAGAAATATTCAGACTACATGGTGTTCCTAATGTTCTCGTCTCGGATCGGGGTTCTCAGTTTATCTCTAAGTTCTGGAGAGGCTTCTGTCACCAGTTGGGCGTTAAACTGTCCTTTTCGTCCGCGTATCACCCGCAAACGAACGGTTTAGCCGAAAGAACCAACCAAACGCTTGAGACTTATTTAAGGTGTTTTATTTCTGACGCACAGGATGATTGGGTTACTCTGTTACCATGGGCAGAATTTGCGTATAACAACGCCACATCACAGTCGACAAAATTTTCTCCTTTCGAAATAGTCACGGGTATGCATCCCACTATTTTTCCATCCTCGTTCTCCCCCCAGAACATTCCTGCCCTGGAGGAACACCTAGATAAGCTCCGGGTTATTTGGGAGAAGACCAGGTTGAATCTAGAATCCGCTTCCTTGAGCCAGAAGCGGGCGGCTGATCGGAGGCGCAGACCTCCACCAGTGTACCATGTGGGTGACAGGGTTTGGCTCAGCACACGCCACATTCGTCTGAAGGTTCCGTCTATGAAATTCGCGCCTCGTTTTATCGGTCCGTATAGAATACTCCGATGTATCAATCCCGTAGTATACGCACTGCAATTGCCCGTCTCTTTGCGTATTCCGAACTCCTTTCATGTCTCTTTATTGAAGCCGCTCTCCTGCAACCGTTTTACTCGCCCTGACTCTCCTCCTCCCCCTGTGGTGGTTGATGGGACCCCCGAGTATGAAATTGAGTCCATTTTGGATTCCCGTTATGTCCGCAATCGGTTGCAGTATTTGGTTCATTGGACTGGCTATGGCCCCGCGGATCGCACATGGGTTTCGTCACGTGACGTTCATGCTCCTCGATTGGTCTCCGCCTTTCATCGTCGTTTTCCTGATCGCCCGGCTCCTAGCCGCCCGGTGGGCGTTCCTCGAGGCGGGGGTGCTGTCAGGGCTCAGCGGGCGCCGCCGACCCGGCGTCCTCCTTCCCGGCTCCGGGGTCGGCGTCCTCTTCGCATCCTGTGCGTGCGCTGTATGCGAGCGCGCCGCCGGCGGTTCCGGATTTAGCCCTCCCGGCGGCGCGACGTCACCTATCCCCATGTGACCGCGACGGACCAATCAGCAGGCAAGGCGCCAGATTTAAACCTGCTTTTCCCATTCCTCAGTGCCCTTTCGTGGTTTTGCCTGTCTGACCCTTAAGTGCTCGTTTATTTCACTATTTGACTTACTGTGTATGACCTGGCTATCTCTCTCGACTTGTGTACCTCTATACCCCTTGACCCGGCTTGTTACTCGACTCTGTTTTCGCCTATACCCTTGGCTTTCTGATATACGTTCCTGGCTTACCAGCGTTTACACCAGCCACTCTAAGGACTGGTTCCTGTCCTCCTTGTGTCCCTGCCTTATAGGTTCACCTCCTGTTTGTGCGAAACCCAGCCACTATAAGGACTGGTACCGCATTGTGACTCTATCTTGCTTTACCGGCACTGCCGTTACGTACCCTTGGTTGGTGTTGGCCTGAAGACAGGGCAGCCCTCATTATTTGTGTTAACCCAGCCACTACAAGGACTGGTTTCTCTTCTACGTACTCGAGGCTCCTGTTTTCACTTAGGGCTACCGTTCGTCCACCCTCAGGTACGTGAGCGTGCCTGACAGTAACCTCCTCCTGTGGCTGTATACCGCTGAAGAATCTGGAGTGTGGGCCTCAGCAGTTATAAGCCCCTGCTAAATCATTGGCTGGTCTGCCAGCTGAAGAATAGTGCCCCAATTTATTTTTATGCCTATTATCTTTCCTATTTGTCCTGAAGCGTGATACCTTTTTTTTCTCCTCATGTACACAAACTGTCCATTTTTTTATGAACTTTTCCTCCCTCACAAATTAATACATACTGTATTCTAAATATGGCATACCATATGAGGGAGTTGCTTTGAATCGTAGACTTTTTGATGATAATCTGTTTTCACTGCATACTTTTTTAAAACTACTAACCATACAGGTGCCACCTTTATCCGTGCTCCCCTTCTACAGGAACATCACGGTACTGCAGTAATACGAATGAGATTTAATACTACTGGTAAAATGCCTTTCCCAGAACCTAACAGAAAGGAACCCCCTAGCCAGGTCATAATGGATCATATGTATGTTTCCAATAATTCCAAGATGAATCCACAAGCCACCTTTCGTGTCTCCTTTATATACGGTAATAGTTTTTCTGCTCAGTTCAGCACCCCTTGGCACTCCAAGTTATTGTCTTCCCCCTTTGTTCTAACCCAGGTATAACTAATAAATGTGTACGTTTATGGCAATGGATGAATAAAACCTTCCCTGTAAGTTTTGGCAACGCCAACTATGCGGATTTCATGTTTGGGTGTATTAATGCATCCCAACTTAATGCTACCCATATTTTGTATAAAAATACTGTGTGGAATGTAGCATCTTTTAAGAAATTTAACATGCGTAATTCCAACAGTCCACAAGGTTGGACTTTGCAATTGGAAGATGGCACATACTCTAGTATGATAATAGTTGCAACATATTATATTAATGCTTATGCTACCTGCTTATGCTACCTTGCCCCTTAATCCCTCCTTTAATTGGTTATGTGGTATATGTGTTTTGGGTCTTATTGGTCCATCCCATACCATTCAACCTTATGTTCCTTCTGGTATGCGCATTGACCTCCATAACACTGTACATCGCTCTCGTCGTTCCTCCATATGTCAAAACCTCTGAGGCAGAGAGATTTGGCGGGATCATGCTACCTGCATACGGTGTTGCTCGTTTGTATTCTAAAATGAACCTTTTTGTAGACTTAGTTGATGACATGTTTAATCACACTAGTACACATGTTGCTGAGCAATGTCAAATCAGAGACGCAGTAATCCAGAATCGTATGACCATTGATTATTTGTTAATGAAGGAGGGTGGTGTATGCGGTCTTCTTAATTTGACCCATTGATGACATTTCAGGTGAAGTTTCTCAGGACATACATGATATTGAGGAAATGCAGACCCAACTCAGGAAAGTATCAAGTCCCTTAGATGGATTTTATTGGACCTTTGGTCTTAGTTCTATTCTTGGTAGTCTAGGTTCAACTATTTTACATGGTTTAATGTATCTCTTTATGATTGTTATTGTTATTACCATTTTTTACAAATTGTTGATGCTGTGCCTTGAGAAATGTTGCGTTTCTAAATCACCTATGATGCCAGCCTATCCTGCACTTCCACCCCACCTACCTTGATTCCTTTCCACCGTTCCCGTCTTCTGAGTAGTTACTAACCTCTCCTTCTTCCCTTCTGAGCATCATAATGACTTATAGGTATAACACGATGACACTGTGACCCCAACTGTAACAGGTTCACTAGTCTACATAGTTACATAGTTATATAGGCTGAAAAAAGACATGCGTCCATCGGGTTCAGCCTCTCCCACATAACCTACTGCTGTTGATCCAAAAGAAGGCAAAAAACCCAGTCTGAATGCTTGCCAATATGCAACATACTGGGAAAAAATTCCTTCTTGACCCCAGAATGGCAGTCAGATTTCTCCTTGGATCAAGAAGCTTTTACCCACATATTAAATATTATAACCCTTAATATTCTGTGTCTGCAGGAAGTCATCCAGTCGTTTTTTAAAAGTCTGTACAGACTCTGACCCAACCACCTCAACAGGCAGAGAATTCCACAGCTTTATTGTTCTCACCGTAAAATAACCCTTCCTATGCTTTAAGCAAAATTTTCTTTCTTCCAGTCTAAATGAATGACCCCTTGTCCTATGTATAGTCCTGTTAATGAATAGGTTATCAGACAATGGTTGATAATGGCCCCGTATATATTTATATAAGGTTATCAGATCCCCTCTAAGGCGCCTTTTCTCTAAACTAAACAGGTTTAAGCTTGTTAGTCTTTCCTCATAACTTAACCCTTCCATCCCCCTTATTAATTTAGTTGCCCGTCTCTGCACTTTTTCTAGCGATATAATATCTTTTTTTAAGACAGGTGCCCAAAATTGCACGGCATATTCAAGGTGCGGCCTGACCATTGATTTATACAGAGGCAAAATTATGTTTTGATCCCGTGAGTGAACTCCCCTTTTAATGCATGCCAGTACTTTGCTGGCCTTGGCGGCTGCTGTTTGACATTGCACATTGTTACTTAGTTTGAAGTCTATGATTATTCCCAAATCCTTCTCCTGCTTGGATTTCCCTAACTCCGTACCATTTAGGGTATAAATTGCTTGTGTGTTCTTCACTCCAAAGTGCATAACTTTACATTTATCTAGATTAAATTTCATCTGCCATTTAAGTGCCCAGTCCCCCAATCTATCTAAATCCCTCTGCAGCGAAGTAACATCCTGCTCACATTGTATTACTTTTCCTAGCTTTGTGTCATCTGCAAACACTGATACATGACTTTCAATGCCTATCTCAAGGTCATTTATAAATAAATTGAATAGTATTGGTCCTATAACAGACCCCTGAGGGACACCACTTACCACTGGTGTCCATCTTGAAAATGTACCATTTATGACCACTCTCTGTACCCTATCTTTTAGCCAGTTTTCTATCCAAGAACAAGTATTTTCATCTAGACCATTTTTTCTTAATTTAAATAGTAACCTTTTGTGTGGAACTGTGTCGAAAGCTTTGGCAAAATCTAAGTAAATCACATCCACTGCGACCCCCTGATCTATACTTCTACTTACTTCCTCATAGAACGTAATTAGGTTAGTCTGACATGATCTGTGTAGTCTAGTTTAGTTTTATCCCTTAATTAGTGATCACCGGTGATATGTGATCAAAGGAGAGAATTCATAGATACTTTTACTTTCCTGTATGAATATATATATAAATATCCTGTTATTCAAATATATTTTAACTAATAAGTCCCCCCGTTTGTTTCAATACTGTGCATACATATTCTCTATTCAGTTTCATTTCCTCTCAAAGTCAAAGAAGGTTGATGAAAAACAGATCTTTTTTGTTAACTCCTTTCCAAGCAAAGTAGAAAAAGCTGGCAAAATCCTTGTAACGTTCAGATATAGAAAAAAAAAATTTCTATTGTCCTGTCAGAATGTACTATATTTGATAAATGTGTGGGCTGAACTTTTCTTTTAAAATTGTCTGACGTTGAAAGTTCTTATTGGTTTATAATCCATGATTCTATGACACTCCCATTGTAACAAAACTAGCCTCCATGCTTGCAGAATTCAGAATAGAGAAATCTTTCAAGACAGAAACTTGTGTCTATTGTCTCTGTTGAGTGAATAGTTTTTTTCATGCTCACTGGATTAGGCGACTGACGGGAACCCCACTCTTCCGCCTGTCCTGGCTCTCCTGAACCCTCTTGTTGCGGTCAGCTTTGCTACTGGGAGCACTGACCTCAGCGCCTCAAGCAGCTTGACCCGTCTGCTTCTGATTCTCTGCCCCGGAGCTGTTATGAATTTCCAGAGGGCCGCTCTGTGCCTTCTGATGTTGAGTGTAGTGTAGGTAGCGTAGCTGAATGAGACACCAGACAAGCTGTATGTTCAAACAGGATTCTCTGACTTTAATTGAAATACGCCACTATTCATGCCCAGGACCAACAGTTAAAATTTGCATAAATGACGCACATTGACCTACTAAAATGCTAATTATATTATGTCCGTTAGATATTTACAATAAAAATTCCTTAGCCTTCATATCACACATCATTTACATAATCTAATGTGAAGGGAATCAGTTTTGGCTGAGACAATGGTGACTCTCAACCTTTCAGACATGTAAACAGATAACAGACAAAGAGAAAATCCCTTTTGCATAATCACAAATTACTCAAACCTATTTTGTCATACTATACGAAAGAACCTTCAAAACACATCTTAATTCACATTTACATAAAGAAATAAAAGTATATTTAAAACTAAAGCTAAGCAATGTGTACACTACATTTAAACTAAAACCAAGCAATTTACAATACATTTAAAACCACACAATATAAATGAACATAAGGTCTTTCCCAAGGCAAAGGTCTATGGGCAGTATTACAATGTTGGTGCTAACTTAACCAAAGCAGTTTCAAACTTAAAACCTCCATAGGCTATAATGGCTCTGGGAAGTTTACAACAGCTCTGGTTAAGTTAGCAACAACTATGTAATATGGCCCTATGTCTTTTGGAGTTTTCGCCATGGGACTAAAAGTCTTGGGGTTTGACGCGGGGAGCGCTACATCAGGTCTATGACAGCGACAAACAACACATCTACCATCATCACAGAGCTTGGCCAGTCCTGTTGGTTATTGTGCATAAAACAATTCAATGATTTTAAAACTTGGAATTGGGTCTCAAACATAGGAGTAAGGAGTGATGCCACCTCCTTGACCACCGCCGTCGCAGGTGTATAATCTTTTTGCGTCAGGGGCGGCGGCAAGAGCAAGTTCGTTCTCCGAGTCCTGGGTGGTCAGGAGTGGGGAAAATGGGTGTGAGGGAAGCGGGGAGGTTTTCTTCACTGCTTGGGAGGGTTTGGGGCCCTGCTTCTTAGCAGGCTGCTTGGCCACAAATTTATCCATGAGTAGGGATAGTATCCACAGGGAGTGGTGCAGATCCCCCTTCGGGGATCGAGAAAAATTAGGACAAGTCCTTTAAAAACTGTTATGTTGTCCTTCTTCCCTTTTTTTTTGTTATTTTGTTCTTATTCGTGTTTTTTTTTTGTCCCCTATTGTGTTTGTTTTAGGTGTATATCCCGTTGTTCTTCTCTTTTTCTGTTGTGTTTTTCTGTCTTTCTGTATGCCTCCTCTTTCTTTGTTATCAGTGAAGTCTTTTCTCATAAAGGGTTAAGTATATGGGGTGATTAGGCGTTTTGGTTCCAGGCGATGGGGATAGTATAGGCCCCAGTCTCCCACGTAATGTCCACCCCCTTTATCGTCAATGTAATAAAGCAGTTCTTCCTCCCAATCCCCTTGGGAGACCGTGATTGTGGTGTGGGGGTGAAAGGCAAGGGGGGTAGTGTCCGTCTGCACGCTTCCCTGGAAGCAGAGGCCGCAGGCAGTCCACCGCGTGGCAAATTTGTAGGCCCAAAGATGGCGACCAGGACACCACCGGATCGTTTCCTGCTCCTGCTCGTCCGGTGGGCTAGGATAAAGAAGGGGAGGGGAAGGTGGGTATCCGGCACCTCTGAGCACAGTTCGCCCGCCGCACATCTGGGGAGTAGAGGTAAATTCCCCGCTGTTAGCGTGCTAGTTTGTTGCAGTGTTAGTTGCTCTGTCTCTATGTCAGGGATCCTCCGGTGTTCGCTGCGGTGCTGGTGAGAGAGGGCTTCCATCCGCTGCTCTCTGAAGGGCCGTGTCAGATCCTCTCCGCTGATCTGTAAGGAGCCGGCGTGGAACTAAGGTGGTATGCAACCAGCTCTGATGGCCACCAAACCGGAAGTCAGAGTTTTATATTAAATGCATGCTTATGACAAGGGAGAGGGTGACAGCAATCCCTGCAGTGACTTCCTCCCTGCTTAATAAGATTTCCCTGAGACCAGAGCTGTCGCTAATGTAAAGGCTGTACAGGTGGCTGCCTTAATGTCCTGGCTTTCTGGCATTTTGAGGGGGCAGAAAAATGTGGGCCAGCGAGCAGAGGTCTTGCAGGGGTCGGGCACAGGGTCTCCCATTTACTCGACAGCGTGTCAAACTCCAGAGGGGGCTTTTCCAGAATCAAAGAGGGAGTTAAATAGGGATAGCATATGTGGAGACAAATGCTCAGTAAAGGTCGAGCAATATTTACAAGAAAAGCCGTCCGGTCCAGGAGATTTACGTGAGGGTAGGGAGGAGATTACCGCTGAGAGTTCCAGAGCACTGAGCTGTTTAGTCAGGTCGTCATGGTGGTCAGGGGAGAGTTGGGGAAGGGACGCAGACGACAAGTAGGAGAAGACGTCGGCCAGGGAGGGTTGAGGGGTCTCCTTGTCTAGGTGGAGATTATATAATTGGGCGTAATATTCCGCAAAGTGATTAGCGATCTGTTGTGGTTGGTATACACATTGATTTGGTTTGGTTTCTTAGTTTAGCAATTTTGGTCCGTAGGAGGTGGCCCCTCAATTTATTGGCTAAGAGTCGCCCCGTTTTATTGCCATAAAGATAGAACACATATTCTTTCTTATGAAGGTCGCTAAATTGCGACATCAATAAGCTCAACCGATCTGCCAAATGTGAGGACTTATGGATTTAGGTGAGGACTTATGGATTGTCGAAACGCTATCAATATCTTTCCATTAGTCCAGTTTCTGTTGTTGGCTCGCTCGTTTCAGTCTCGATCCCCATTTAATGAGAATGCCCCTAATGACAGCCTTGTGAGCTTGCCAGAGAGTTATAGGGGAAACATCGGGGGACATACTTTCTCTAAAGTGATGGAGAAGGCACAGTTTTTGGCGAGCGTTAGGGTGGGCTAGTAGAGATTTGTTCAGTCTCCACAGGGATTTGCCAAAGGATGCAGAAGTATCTAGGAGTGTCACTAAAATGGGGGCATGGTCTGACCACGAGATGGTACCAATCGAACAATCAGAGATGAGCGGGAGTGTCGAGTTGTGAACAAAAATATGGTCAATCCTAGAATAAGTGCGAGTAATGGAGTAGTATGTGTAATCGACTTCATTTGGGTGAAGCAGGCACCGGGTATCGTGCAAGTGGTGTTCAGAAAACAAAGTTAGGGTGGACTGTGTCGACTGCCGGAGGGAGCCAGGGGGCATCGATGGAGACATTAAAATCGCCACAAATGGAGACTTCCGGGAGGCGGGCCGACTGAATGGCCGCTTTTAACTTGAGCTCTGCCTAACGCTCCCCCAACCCGGCTGGTTTCGGGCTTTTAAGGGTCCACACGGACAGATTACAGGGGCAGAAGCTCTCCCTATTGATAGCTGCTCCTTTTGAACATTCTTTGGCTGGATCCGGACTCGCAGCACTCCCTTCCCCGGAGTCACCAGGCCGATTCCCGGCCGCCATTTTGGGCCCATCGGTGGCCTATAGGAACCTCAACCATCCCCTGTTCCTGCACCTCCGCTGGACGGACCCGGACGCGCTGACGATATCAGGGGCTGCCGGCTCCGGAGGTGAGCATCCCTCGTATCGGCCACCCAGGCAGAGAGCGGACCGTACGGTGACGGCAGCCATCTTGTGGGGGCCGCGTGGCGGCGCTCCATTCTGCCCGAGTGTGTTCCGGGAGACATTGGACGTGGAGATGTGTCGACACCCCAGCTTCCTACCAACTACACGGGGGCTATTCACACTGCTCCACCGCTGACTTCCCAGAACTGGTTCTCGACAGACGACGGCCCTCTCGCAGTTACAGTCTCTCGGGGGTTATTGTCGACCATCACCATCCCCTTCGCTGCTGCCGCGGGACTGTCACCCAAGAGTGCCCAGGCTCTCCACGGTTGCAGAGGGACCACAACCTCTGAACTAATTTTTATGTCCCCCTGACTTAAGAGACGAGTTCTCGGACCCCCAGCGGGTCCCCCTCTGGCGACGGTCAGAACTACGGGCACGGATATTGAAGCTCTCCTTTGTCAGCCGGCATAACATCTGTGGAAGCAAGCCGGCCGCCACCTTGCCAAGGCCGCGTGGTGGAGTTCAGGCCTCGGTTGCGTGCCGGTGCAGCAGTGGGAAGTCGGGTGCTCGTCCCTCAATTTTTCCGCCCTGGGGCTCCCCTGGGGCATCCTAAACAATAATTTTTCTTCGTCCTAGAGACTCCTCTAGGGCTCTACTTTCAATTTTTTTCGGTCTCCTTTAAATAGGAGGCATACTGCTCAGATTAAATTTTTCTTGCCTGGTCCCCTGGGGTGACTTTCTAGACCCTCATTGCCCTGTCTTATTGGGCTTCAGGACTCTGCACGTTGGGCATCTGAACGAGCTCCGACCGACCTTACCAACAACCCTAATTTTTTACACTCCAATCCCTACAATTTTTACCTGCGTCCCACACATTTCTGGGTAACGAGGACGAACAAGCGGAAAGGAGGGAAAAGGAAATTAAAGGAGAAAGGAAAAGCAGTAAATTTTTTTAAGCCACCTTTAGTTAGGGGGCGCTCTATCTTATGCCGAATTTTTCACATTGTTGGTGGTCTCGAGGCCCCTGGTCAATTTAATTTTTTACATCTACACCCTTTTTTTCCCTTACTAAATCTCCTCTGACTGGGGACATCCATACACCTGTCTGTCGTTGTGGTTTAGCTGTGCATTTACCCTACCACTGTTCCTAATTACAGCCACAATCAGAGTGCAACCTTGAACGCTCCATCTCTTCGTCAACATGGAAAAATTTGTATCTTCTAGCAAAACAAACAATAAAACCTTGGATAAATTATCATCGAAAGGGACCTCAAAGCTATCGCAAAGATTAACTCTGCCACCCTCCCCGTCCGCTACTCCTTTTGACTCCCAACTGGATCTATCACAGTCAGCGCAATCTGCCTCTCCTCCTTTTGACAACAGTCGACATGACTCCCGAGTCTGCATGGCAGACATCTCAGTGGTGTTGTCTCCCTTGCTGGATGAAAAACTCGGACGGCTCTCCTCAACCATCGAATCCGTCTTATCTCAGTTGACATCACAAGCGCAAAGACTCACTGAAGTCGAGGAACGGGTCTCGACCCTTGAGGATGATGTTAATCCACTGACGGCGCAGGTGGACGCACAACAATCTGTTATTCAAACACTGACTGAGAAATTGGACGACTTGGTGAATCGGAGCCGTCGCAATAATCTACGTGTGGTTGGTCTTCCGGAGTCGGTGAAGGGACGAGCCTTGCAAGAATGGGCTTCCAACTGGTTACCTACTCAATTGGGCTTGGATGCCCCTGACCTTCCCTTGGCGGTGGAGCGAGTACACAGAGTGGGCCCCGATCTAAATCCGCAGGCGGGTCGTCCTCGCGTCGTCATCATGAGACTGCTCAACTTTGTCGACAAATCTAAACTATTACAAGCCTTTCACAAGGCCAACGCTTTGGATTACAATGGAACCCCTCTGAGGCTTTTTCAGGACTTTTCGGCTTCTGTGTCCCTGAAGCGAAGGGCGTTTTCGCCTCTGTGCTCTCAAATTGGTGGCAAAGGACATTCGTTTCTCGTTGCTATATCCGGCTCGCCTAAGAGTGAATTTTAATGGAGCAACCCACTATTTTTGATTCCCCGGTCGAGGCAAGCGCGGCTCTCCTCCCAGGGCAACTCCATGTAGGGTCGACTTCGCCCCTTCCTCCACGCACTCCATCTACGAGAATGCGCTCAGGGAAGTCCTGATGAGGGGATTCCTGGACTCTGTTCTACCTTCGCTTCTTCAAACTATGACGCAATTCTTGTTTATGGTGCTGCAACTAATGCTCTCATTTTCCCTTAGGTTGTGCTTATGGAGGTTGGATGATTTATAGCCACATCTAATCTCTGGGTCCTGTTGATCCTTTTGTTACTGTTCATGTTAAGGTTTAGGTTTATTTCTGAACCTTCGTTACAGGTTCTGGTTCCATATAAGAGTAAAAACGTATTGACGCTCAGAATCAAGATGTTTAGTCTATTTGCGTTCCCCTCACTGGGTTCCAGGGCTATAGCTGGGACGACCCTGGTCCCCCCTTTAGGAGTGGCTCTGCCTTATCCTTAAGATGGGCACTCTAAGATGCCCCATCAGTCCGCGACCCTCCCATGACATCTCTTGAGTCACCTACCCTTAAAGCCTCCCTCAGACTCCTCTCCTGGAATGTGGAGGGGTTGAACTCCCCCGTCAAAAGGAAAAAGATACTTGCTCACTTAGCCACATTGAAACCCGATGTGGTATTTTTACAAGAGACCCACTGGTCTTCCCCTGATAACCACCTCCGATCTCCTGGGATTGGGTATCAAACTTCCGCCCCTTTTACGAACAAAAAAAGAGGCACTGCTATCCTTTTAAATAAATCCCTGCCATTTACAGTCCTCGACGAAGCTAATGACCCTCACGGTCGTTTCTCCATTGTATTGATGTCAGTTCTAGGGGAGACCTATTTATTAGTGAATGTCTATGCCCCTCACCCTCCCCACTTACAATTTTTTTTCCGATCTTTATACGACTCTCCTTCAATAACACCTTTACGCATTGTATTATAGGCGGGGATTTTAATGCGGTTTTGGACCCTGTCCTAGACTGCTCCCGTGTAGGCTCTAGCCCGGCTTCCTTACGGGCTTCAGTTGGCCCCCTGTTCTTAAAAGACCATCTAGCTTTGTTCGACGCCTGGCGTTATGTCAACCGGAAGGTAGAGACTATTCATTTTACTCACATCCCCATGATTCCTTTTCCGTATAGACATGTTCCTACTGTCCTCGACTTGCTACCACTCCATTGTTGACGCAACGATAGGAATGATACACATTTCCGACCATGCACCTGTCACGATAGATCTACAGTTAAAAACGCCACTCCCACGCTCCCGAAATTGGCGCTTTCCCACGTCTCTCCTCCACTCCAGTGATTTTAAAGCACATCTAGAACTTAGTTGGAATAACTACGTGGACGATAATTTGGAACACGTCGATGATGTTAATTTGTTTTGGGAGGCGGCTAAACCACTCATGAGGGGTTGCATAATTGAATATATGTCCCGTAAACGTAAAGAAGTCAACAAAAGACTGTTAGAGGCGCACTCCTCCCTAGTTGATTCTTATCGAACTCATGTCGCACACCCTACCTCTATCACCTCAGAACAGTATAAGGCGGACAAGCGAAGCTATGCTAGGATAGCCGACGAAAAGGCCAATATTCCTGGTTACACCAGAAAAATCGTTTCTTCCGTTGGGGCAACAAACCAGGGAAGCTCCTGGCTAATCTACTGAAATTGCAACACCGTCGGCCCCGGCGATAACTAGAATCAAGACACCCACGGGTGAAATGGTAACTGACCCATCAGACATCAATAGGCTTTTCGCGACTATTTCGAGACGTTCTATAAAGCTGAACTTGATGAGTGGAAAGTCCAGGCTAAATTTTTTGTAACAGCAGGTATGCCGGAACTAGATCCTGAGTTGAGAGAGAATCTAAATGCCCCAATTAGCTCCAGTGACATTACTACAGCAATATCTCACCTCCGTTCCAATAACACCGGCCCAGATGGCTTCTCTGCAGAATATAAATTACTCGAGGGCCATTTTGTCCCCCTCATGTCCTTGTTTAATAATATACTACAGGGAACAGCCCCGCCACCTTCCTTCAATGCGTCCCGGATGATAAGGATTCCTAAACCTGATAAAGATCCTTTACTAATAACGTCCTATCGCCCAATTTCCCTATTAAATACTGATCTGAAACTATTATCGGCCATAATGGCTAGGCGACTGCAGGCCCCGCTAACCCAGTTTATCTCTCCCGCTCAAACAGGGTTCTTGACAGGCCGCCATTCCACGCAAAATGTTAGGAAAGCCCTAGCTGCTATCTGGTCATCAAATAGTCACACTCACTCGTCGGATTTACTCCTTAGCTGCGATGCCGATAAGGCTTTTGATCGCATATCATGGTCCTATCTACGGCGGTTCTTGAAATATCACTCCTTTGGTGTCCCAATACTTAATTTATTTAATGCTTTATATGATAATCCTTCTGCTATGATCACGACTAATGGCCTTAATTCCTCTCCTTTTATATTGGAACGAGGTACACGGCAGGGTTGCCCACTTTCCCCCCTATTATTTAATCTAGCATTAGAACCGCTCTTACGGATTTTTCAAACATGCCCGGATCTTAGCGGGATATGCATAGGTTCCCGGGAGGTTCGCATAGTAGCTTTCGCAGACGATTTGCTCCTCTTCCTATCCCACCCCGACAGGGCACTCCCAACCCTTTTGACATACTTGGAAGAATTTCACTTAGCATCGGGATTTAAGATTAACTATGATAAAACGTTAGCGATACCATTGGGTGCAAATTGCGGGAGGGCGATAAGGCAACACAGTCCTTTTCGCTGGTGTCAAACCGGGACGTTTAAGTATCTAGGGGTGTCAATACCGACAAATATAGCAAGATTATACGAGGTTAACATACCTCCGCTCCTGTCTCAATTTAAAAACCAGTTAGCCGCCTGGGCAAAACTTCCGCTGTCTTACTTGGGGAGGTGCAATCTTATTAAAATGGTCGCATTCCCACGGCTCCTATACCCAATACAAATGCTTCCCCTACTTCTCAAACGAAAGGATATAGCACACATTCATGCTTTGTTTACTAGATTCATCTGGAACGGGGGAAAACCACGTATAGCACTACGCAAACTTCAGCTTCCCTATACTATGGGAGGATTGAATTTACCAGATATATATTCCTATAATATTGCAGCATTATACCGCATAGTGGCGGATTGGATCTCGGACTCATCAAGGTACACGGATTGTGCCTTGGATCGAGCCAGGTCCTTCCCATTGTCCCCATTAGCTGTCCTTCACACCCCCCTGTCTAGGATCCTTCCTACCCAGAGATTTAATCCCTTGCTTTTTACAGGCCGGGAGGCGTGGTACCGAGCACGAAAGATGCGGGGCTTGTCCTGGACATCCTCGATTTTCCAACCATTACTACGTAACCCTGCTTTCCAATCTGGCTCGGCGGCCTCCGCATTTCGGGTCTTGGCGACCAAAGGTCTAACTCAAATAGGTCATCTGTTGTCAGGACCAGCTCACTCCCTTATCTCCTATAGAGATCTGTGTGTCCTAGTGGCCCCTACCCCCCTTCACTCGGTATATTATATGCAGCTATCGGCATTTGTAGCAACACAGTTAAATACCTTAAACCCGCAGGACTTTTCTAATCCCCTTGATACGCAGGCGTCTCTGGGCCTGTCTACCGCAGCGTTGCGCGCTCTGCTTCGGCCTCAATTTGATTGGTCGGTAGTGACCACGGGTTTGGCAGCCTGGTGTGTACAGTTTCCCAAACAATCACCCTTTACCTTAATCTCGGCCACTAATCATTTACGTAAACAAATCCCCTCGGCTCAATATGACGAAATGTTTCTGAAATTATTGCACGGGGCCTATATAGCACCGGATAGACTGGCCCATCTAACACCCCTCAGCTCTGGCCACTGCCTCAAATGCATGCATGCTAACGCGGATCTATTTCACTGCTTATGGTCCTGCCCGTTAGTGTCTACCTTTTGGAACTCCTTACGGAGATTCGGTGTTCGGATCTTACATATAAAAGTACCTACCACCCCCGACTGGGCATTGTTTGGCCTCCTCTCCGACTGCGAAAGAAGTGGACTAGACAGGAATCAGAGGGCCCTACTAGGAGTGCTATCTGCAGTAGCTAAAAAGGCCATTTTGGGGAACTGGATTGCCACCTCTCCCCCCACGTTTCCTATGTTTTATTCCCGCTTTCATGCTATTTTCCAATGTGATTGGGTGGAGACTGCTCTGCATAAAGACGATAAAGTTCAACAGTTTTTCGAAAAATGGGAGCATTTTATGTCATGTCTGCCGAAAATGTCATTGCAAACTAAAAGTGATTTTGAATATACTAACTGGTATCTGACTAGATCCCTATCATCCCCTCCCTTACGACCGAATGCTACGACTCTCCTAGAACTTTCAAAATTTTTTGATGTATTACCGTCGGCTTAAGGTGCAAATATATCGCGGCGGCTATTGTTGACCGTGGGTTGAGAGGGATGTCTTACTGAGTGGGAATGTGAATATACGCATTGTACTTTGTACTGAGTTTGTCAATTCAAAAATAAAGTTTAAAAAAAAAAAAAAAAAAATCGCCACAAATAACAACCTGACCCATTTGTATCTGCGAGAGTTTATCAAGAATGTGCCTTAAAAAGGGGCGTTGACCAGAGTTTGGGCAATAAACATTGGCGATGGTATACAGGACATGGTTAAGGGAGCATATTAGTATTAAGTACCTTCCCTCAACATCACGTACAATTTTGTGTAATTCAAACGTCCCTCTATTATGAATTAGAAAGGAGACCCCGCCTAGATTTAGTCGGGGATGAAGCATGGTATTGGGTATTGAACGTAAGAAAGAAAAATAAATCTGAACTGAACAAGGACCAGAAAAACAGCCGTATAAGGTGCAACAACGGACCTAAATTGAAACCTTTATTAGGAAATCGTAATTTCAAAAAACTGAGAACAAAAAACATTTACCAAAGGTCGAACCAGTTAAAAAACAAATATCATGTAACGGAAGGTGGTGTATGGTGTATATGACCAAGGATATTTAGACAATGGCATTAGGTCCGCGTGGCAGCTGTTTAACCAAAGTGAATTGGTATATACGGTCCATATTCAACTCCTGAAAGGTATCATTTGAGTCAGTTACGGCTAATTTAGAACCATAGGTTACCATAATTACCAAGGATACATTGAGATTTCTCTCATTTTCAAGTATGTCCTGGGTGGCGAGTATGTACAGTTAGGTGTCTCACCCATGAAAATAAAGTACTTAGGGATTTGGCTAAACGCTGATCCCGCAGAGAATTACGAAGACAACTTTGCAACACTTTTAGTCACATTACAAAAGGACCTCTCCAATTGGAACTTTGCACACATATCATGGTTAGGGCGAGTGGCCATCATTAAAATGAATCTCCTACCACGATTATTATACCTCTTTCAAACAATACCCATCCGTTTGCCCAGAAAATTCTTTGCAGCCCTTAAATCAGCTTTAATCAAATACATCTGGAAAGGCAGGACCCCCAGCCTCCGTTTTGACATACTCACCAGACAAAAGTCACGGGAAGGCCTGGCGGTACCTGACTTCCGATGCTACCATATAGCTAGTCATTTGTTACGCATTCTAGACTGGTCAAAACCGGGGGTCATGAAGAAATGGAAAGACGCAGAACAAGACTCATTGAGGGCACCCCTGGCCACCTTACCATGGCTTACACCATCCCAAGATAAACACCATGCCATCACATCCCCTTATACGCTGGCCACCATCGCCATTTGGCGTCTTGCCTCCAAGACCTTCTCCCTCTCCACTTCTCCATCCCCCCTGTTACCGATTGTACACAATCTAGATTTCACCTTGGGGTTGCAATCACGGATCTTCTGCACCTTATTCTCGACAGAGATCCCGAGAGCTCATCACCTACTGCGCACCAACGGGTATATACCAGTAAGGGAATTGTATACAACCGGACCACCTCCCTTTTTACTCCACTTTAAATATAGCCAATTGTGCCATTACCTACGAGCAATCCCGCAACAACACAAACTTACCAGATTTGAACAACAATGCATGATGCCTTACCCCTTGGCCCACGGTATTTCATACATTTACACCCTGCTCCAAACTGCGGCTGCAGACACACCAGCCCCTTTCATGGGACGCTGAGAGATGATGCTAGATATCCCCGTGTCTGAACCCCAATGGAGTAAAATTCTAGATCTCACACATCATTGCTCCGTAGCAAGCAAGGTTCAGGAAGCAGCATACAAGGTCTTAACGTTATGGTATAGAGTACCCACACAAATTAGCCAGATGTTCCCTGACTTACCCCCAACGTGCTGGAGGTGTAACGGGGATGAAGGTACGATGCTACACATATGGTGGAGCTGTCCGATCCTAGTACCCTTCTGGAAGACCATCCATGCGGTTACCTCTGAATTTGTTGACCCCCCAATATCTTTTTGCCCTGCGTCAATGCTCCTTCTTCACACTACAATATCCGCTCGCACATATAAAAGATCTGTATTGGTTCGGATTCTCAATGTGGCCAAAAGTGTTATCCCTTTATACTGGAGACAAATAATCTGCCCGCCCATGTCAGTTTGGCGGTCTAGGATGGAAGACCTACACTCCCTAGAACATTTGATTCTTACCTCAATGGACCAGTCAGAGCTGTACTCCACAATCTGGTCCAGGTGGACTCTGATCTCGTCCTCCTCCTCTTTTAAGGCCATAATGATTGCACACCGAGATTAAAGGTTCTACGAGACTACACAAACAGCCACCTAAACAATAGACCCCACATACGGTACATGACTGATTTCCCCCCTCCCCCCTATATCTTCTCCCTAGTTGAGCTTTGTCTTTCTATGCCCCCCATTCTTTGTGTTAGGATCTATAGACAAAATCACAGATTCTTGCATTGACTTTACTTTGATACTTATATGTTTACTATGCATTGTCATGTATGACAGATCCTGCGCGATCTGACAATCTAGATTTATACTTGAACACTGCTACTATGTTATACACTCTGTTAGAATTTGTCATTGAAACTCAATAAAAATTGATTTACAAAAAAGGACGCTTCCCTATTTCCCTACACATAACAGCTGAGGAAGCCATTCCGGCGAAACGCGTTCTGGTAGCTATGCGTTGTTATATTGATGTCAATAAATGTTTTTCAATTCCGCTGTACATCTGTATTCCTGATCAAGAAGGTTTTTTGGAATTTTCTTACAAATTTCCCTCTGCACAATTTACGGAGCCGATTGGGGCTCCGGGATATGGGAATCTAATTGAAGCTCATAGGACCCATTAAGGGGTTAACAGGCACCCAAAGAAACAAATGAAAGACCCATAAAGAGATCTATCCCAGAGCCAGGTGTGGGCTCTTTAAAATGTGAGTTGGATATATTCTTATGCAGTGTATTTTTTCTGGAAAAATAGGTGGGGGTACTCTCACGCCTAGGGAAAAACGGATTATTAGGACAATTGTTTGTGTCCTAATAAATACTCCTTCCTTTATTCACACTGGATATATTGCCCCAGCTCACATGGATATATTGCCCCAGGCCAGCTCACATGGATATATTGCCCCAGGCCAGCTCACATGGATATATTGCCCCAGGCCAGCTCACATGTCTATATTGCCCCAGACCAGCTCACATGGATATATTGCTGCAGACCAGCTCACATGGGTATATTGCCCCAGGTCAGCTCACATGGATATATTGCCCCCAGCTCACCTCTGCCAGGTGGCCAGGCCCATTCGAGTCATTGCGGAATGGCGGATACAGCAGCCCGCGCGCTTTCTTTCCTTCAATGAGCGGCCGCCTGCATAAATATCTGCCGCTCGCCTGGGATCCCTCCTCCAGCCAGCTGTGATCTCACGAGATCGCGGAGTTCATGTGAACTCCACGACCTCAATTGCAGCTGGCTGAAGGAGGGATCACAGGCGAGCGGCAGATATCCATGCAGGCGGCCGTTTGTTGAAGGAAAGAATGCGGCAGCCGCTGGATCCGCCCCGTCGCTGACGAGACAGCTCTGGATTCAGACTCAGAGTCCGATACCGGAGCTATCAAAAATTAAAGGGTGGCTGGCGATGAGGTGCCGGTACGGCGTACCGGCGCGTACAGCCTCAAAAAAACACTGTTCTCATGGCACATCTTCAAGCTTGAATTGATATACTGAGCAATCCTGGTTTGTTTGTCTTGCAGCATTGTCGAATAGACTTACCCAAAGGAGGCAAATTTTTGAAAGAAAGAACAATATTTATGGACATGCAGTATGTATGAACTTTGCCAACTAGTGAGCTGATGCCCACTGGCGCTGCGTTGCTTCCTTTGTATTTTACGGTTTTTAGAGGAGCTTCCATACACTAGCTAGCAGCTAGCAGCTTATACAACTACTTCTGGTGGGTGCTTCACCTTCCTACACTGCTTCCCTATTTGCTCTTAGTCCTTTGGACACGGTTGAAGATGAGCGGCCAACAGGACCTGGTGGGGCCAACCTGCACCCAGGATCTGCAGCCATTTAGGAGCACCAGAACGAGGACGCAGTCGGCCCCTCTCCCCAATAGCAGAGCATTTCCCGGGCCTCAACTGCTACTGAGGAAGTAACGATCCTGCAGCCACAGCACACCGTGTTGTCCAAGGAGAAGGCAAAGGACTCGGCGAGCAGTTTCGGTCGAACCAGCGGCGGATTCGGGGGGCAACAGGGCAATTGCCCCCCCCCGAGAAAATATTGCTAAGTTCTTTTCCCTACACGAGTGGCCGCCGGCAGAAAGCTCGGCCACTCGCCTGGGAACTTCTGGGATCTTGCTGTCACGTTCCCACGTTCCAAACCTGTCATCCCGCCCTCTGTATTTGTATTTTGTGTTTTTTCCCTTGTGTTTCTGTTGCTGCCAATTCCTGGGTGGCCTCCCAGGGGTTAATTGGTGTTCTGTGTGCTGCTCACCTGTTGACCCTTGCCTTGATTTCCCCTGCCTATTAGAGCAATGTACCTGTAGTACATTGCTGGGTCATTTTACTTTGCCTGGTCTCCTTGCGACTTGTGTCCTGAGAGCTCCTTGCTGTGTTCCTGTTATCCTCCGTTTGTTCATCCTTGTTTAGTTTTTGCCTCTGTTATTTCTGTTCCAGTTTATGTCAGTTCCTTTTGTGTATTTAGTTCTGTCTATTGCTGTATTTTGGTTTGCTGTTTATGTTCCATTCTGATTCCCGGTTACCGATTTTGGCTTGGCTGACTTCCCTTCTGGTTCCTATTCCTATATCCTGTATGACATACTCTCTCTGGTTATGACCTTTGGCTTTCCTCTATATGACTACTCTATAGTATTTTCCTTGTCTGTACCGTTTCCAGGTAACCCTGTCATCTGTATACAACAAAAGACTCTGTACGGCTTCAAGGTAATACTTTCCTTTAGATTAGATCCGGCTATCCTAAAGACCGGCCTTTTAGTACAGGGAATCTTTGGTATTGCCGTACAGAGGTCTTTTGTTAACCCTGTGTTGCTTTCATCTGTCCTTGCAGTTTACACTGCATCTCTGCATATAGGGGCTTCTCTCAGGAACCAGGGCCTCACCTTGCTGCGAGTTATATTCATAGGGATATATATACAGACCGACCACTTCCAAGGATCGGAGGGCAAGGATAGGGTGGTGCATGCCTGGTGGTACTGCCACCGTGACACTTGCGAGATCGCAGCTTGCGCATGTTCGCAGACGAGCGGCCGAGCTTCTTGTCGGTGGCCGCTCGTGCAGGGAAAAGAACTCAGACTCTCGGAGGGGCCTGGCCTGGGGCTAGAGTCAGGCAGCAGGAGACCGATGGGACCACGTGAGCTAGGGCAATATATATAAAATGTGAGCTGGGGCAATATATATCCATGTGAGCTGGGTCAATATATATCCATATGTGAGCTGGGGCACTATATATCCATGTGAGCTAGGGCAATATATATCCATTTGTGAGCTGGGGCAATATATATCCATTTGTGAGCTGGGGCAATATATATATCCATATGAGCTGGGGCAATATATCCATGAGCTGGGGCAATATATATCCATTTGTGAGCTGGAGAATTATATATCCACGTGAGCAGGGGCAATATATATCCATATGTGCACTGGGTTACTAAATATCCATGTGAGCTGGGGCACTATATATCCATATGAGCTGGGGCAATATATATCCATATGTGAGCTGGGGCACTATATATCCATGTGAGCTGGGGCAATATATATCCATTTGTGAGCTGGGGCAATATATATCCATTTGTGAGCTGGGGCAATATATATATCCATATGAGCTGGGGCAATATATCCATGAGCTGGGGCAATATATATCCATTTGTGAGCTGTGGAATTATATATCCACGTGAGCAGGGGCAATATATATCCATATGTGCACTGGGTTACTAAATATCCATGTGAGCTGGGGCACTATATATCCATATGAGCTGGGGCAATATATATATCCATGTATGAGCTGGGGCAATATATACAGTCAGGTCCAGAAATATTGGGACATCGACACAATTCTAACATCTTTGGATCTATACAACACCACAATTGGAATGAAACAAACACAATGTGCTTTAACTGCAGACTGTCAGTTTTAATTTGAGGGTATGCACATCCAACTCAGGTGAACGTTGTAGGACTTACAGCAGTTTGCAGATGTGCCTCCCACTTGCTAAGGGACCAAAGGTAATGAGACAATTGGCGTCTCAGCTGTTCCATGGCCAGGTGTGTGATATTCCCGCATTACCCCAATTACAATGTGCAGATAAAAGGCCCAGAGTTCATTTCAAGTGTGCTATTTGCATTTGGAATCTGTTGCTGTCAACTCTCAAGATGAGATCCAAAGAGCTGTCACTATCAGTGAAGCAAGCCATCATTAGGCTGAAGAAACAAAACAAACCCATCAGAGAGATAGCAAGAACATTAGGCATGGCCAAAACAACTGTTTGGAACATTCTCAAAAAGAAGGAACGCACCGGTGAGCTCAGCAACACCAAAAGACCCGGGAGACCACGGAAAGCAACTGTGGTGGATGACCAAATAATTCTTTCCCTAGTGAAGAAAACACCCTTCACAACAGTTGGCCAGATCAAGAACAGAGTGAATACAGAGGGTTCACCACAAGATGTAAACCATTGGAGAGCTTTAAAAACAGGAAGGCCAGATTAGAGTTTGCCAAACAACACCTAACAAAGCCTTCACAGTTTTGGAACAAGATCCTATGGACAGAGGAGACCAAGATTAACTTGTACCAGAGTGATGGGAAGAGAAGAGTATGGAGAAGGAAAGGAACTGCTCATGATCCTAAGCATACCACCTCATCAGTGAAGCATGGTGGTGGTAGTGTCATGGCGTGGGCATGTATGGCTGCCAATGGAACTGGTTCTCTTGTATTTATTGATGATGTGACTGCTGACAAAAGCAGCAGGATGAATTTTGAAGTGTTTCGGGCAATATTATCTGCTCACATTCAGCCAAATGCTGCAGAACTCATTGGACGGCGCTTCACAGTGCAGATGGACAATGACCCAAAGCATACTGCAAAAGCAACCAAAGAGTTTTTGAAGGTACAGAAGTGGAATGTTATGCAATGGCCAAGTCAATCACCTGACCTGAAATCCCATTGAGCATGCATTTCACTTGCTGAAGACAAAACTGAAGGGAAAATGCCATAAGAACAAGCAGGAACTGAATACAGTTGCCCCTAGCAACCGGAGTCGGGAGGGGTAGGCAGTTCCCATGGCGGTGGTAAAAACAATTGTGGCGGCAGAGTCCCCGAAGGATGCACGCATTATATGGAGGACCAATAAAGTAGCAGGCAGAGCGATGTTACAATTGATTTAAAAGCATGTGAGGAATATTGCCAAATAGTGGAGATCAGATATGTAAAGTGGCTGATTGAGTTATGTGTGTGAAGGAAAGTTGTTAGCAAATGTGGGTGAAGGAATTTATCAGTGTGAAGGGGTAAAAAATCACTGAGAAGGGTGTGTGAACTGAGTGAAAGATAAATGCGAATGTGAAGTCAAAGTGTGGCAATGTAAGTGTGGACAGGGCCGCCATCAGGTCATTACGCCCATGTTGTAGTAAGTGGACGCTTAGAGTTGATTCCTGGACTTTTATCCAAGATCCCCCTACGCCATCACGATCCCTAATTCCTGTGTCTCCTCTCTTCACAGGTAGGCATTATCACCCATCATCCACAGACACCCACAGCTCAACTGAACCCCTGCATACTTTTGCTGGTAGGCATTATCACCCAGTATTCGCAGGCACCCACATTATAACGTTTCCTTGGGGTTTTTTTCTGTTTTTTATTGATTTTTGTTTTCTCCACCATTTGCTTTGCTAATTAGCATGTGAATCTCCTGCCCTATTGACACAGCCCATCTAGCTCAGCTGTTGACTTTTTAACTGCCTGATTGCAATCAGTCTGTCCTATATAACAACTATCCCAGGCTCATTTGAGCCAGGCTCTTGTGACATTCACAAGTGACAGTCTTAAGTGGACGCTTAGAGTTGATTCCTGGACTTTTATCCAAGATCCCCCTACGCCATCACGATCCCTAATTCCTGTGTCTCCTCTCTTCACAGGTAGGCATTATCACCCATCATCCACAGACACCCACAGCTCAACTGAACCCCTGCATACTTTTGCTGGTAGGCATTATCACCCAGTATTCGCAGGCACCCACATTATAACGTTTCCTTGGGGGTTTTTTTCTGTTTTTTATTGATTTTTGTTTTCTCCACCATTTGCTTTGCTAATTAGCATGTGAATCTCCTGCCCTATTGACACAGCCCATCTAGCTCAGCTGTTGACTTTTTAACTGCCTGATTGCAATCAGTCTGTCCTATATAACAACTATCCCAGGCTCATTTGAGCCAGGCTCTTGTGACATTCACAAGTGACAGTCTTAAGTGGACGCTTAGAGTTGATTCCTGGACTTTTATCCAAGATCCCCCTACGCCATCACGATCCCTAATTCCTGTGTCTCCTCTCTTCACAGGTAGGCATTATCACCCATCATCCAGACACCCACAGCTCAACTGAACCCCTGCATACTTTTGCTGGTAGGCATTATCACCCAGTATTCGCAGGCACCCACATTATAACGTTTCCTTGGGGGTTTTTTTCTGTTTTTTATTGATTTTTGTTTTCTCCACCATTTGCTTTGCTAATTAGCATGTGAATCTCCTGCCCTATTGACACAGCCCATCTAGCTCAGCTGTTGACTTTTTAACTGCCTGATTGCAATCAGTCTGTCCTATATAACAACTATCCCAGGCTCATTTGAGCCAGGCTCTTGTGACATTCACAAGTGACAGTCTTAAGTGGACGCTTAGAGTTGATTCCTGGAGTTGCGGGACTGGAGGAAGGAACTGCAAGGCCCAATTTTACTCTGGGTAAACGCAAGTCTATATCATGCTTTCTCTCACGCTTCTCCTCTTTAATTCTACCTTTCTCCTTAAATGGAACTCCTGCCACTCTACCACCGACCCCTACACTATCTGCATCTCTCCCTCCCTCCTCTCGTCCCACATGATGGCCTCGCATGAGCTCCTTTGTTTCCTCAGAACATGGTCTCCCTCTAACTCTCGTGCTGCCAATCACTCCCACAAATCCCATTCCCACCTTCTCTTTCTCACCCTCCTGCTGTTACTCTATTCAGGTGACATATCCCCTAACCCTGGCCCCACAACACATCCAATACTTCACTCTCATCCTATCTCCATCGCACATAAATCACCTCCCTGCAAGCCCAGCAACCTCATTCCCATCATCCCTCAGCGCCTGTCCTCTTTCTCCTGCGCACTCTGGAACGCTCGCTCTGTGTGCAACAACTCACAGCCGTCCATGACCTCTTCCTTTCAAACTCCTTCAACCTCCTAGCTTTAACTGAAACCTGGCTAACTCCCTCTGACACGGCCTCCGTTGCTGCTCTCTCACATGGCGGTCTACACTTGAGCCATACCCCCAGACCGGGTGAGAGAAATGGTGGCGGGGTCGGGCTCCTGCTCTCTCCCACCTGCACCTACCAGCATCTCCCTCCACCCCCATCCCTCTCCTTCTCCTCCTTCGAGACACACTGCATCCGCCTGTTCTCTCCTCTGGCTCTCAGGGTGGCAGTCATCTACCGCCCACCGGGACCAACCTCCCAGTTCTTTGACCACTTTGCTACCTGGCTTTCTCACTTCCTGTCTTCTAATCTTCCATGCCTAATTCTCGGGGACTTCAACATTCCCATTGACGATCCTTCCGCTCCTGCTGCCTCCAAACTTCTTTCACTCACGTCCTCCCTTGGACTCACACAATCCTCCCTCCTCCCTACCCACCGCGATGGTCACGTTATTGACCTGGTCTTTTCCAACCTCTGCTCCATTTCGGAGTTCAAATGTCGCCCTTTCCCCATCTCTGACCACCACCTTCTCTCTTTCAACCTATCTGGACTTCCTAAACACCCTGCTCCCCCACCCCGCACACACACTCTCGCAGAAATCTACATGCTGTGGACCCCCATCAATTCTCCAACCTACTTCACCACCTCCCTCACACCTCATCCTTCACCTGCCCTGATGCTGCCACTAATCACTACAACACTACGCTTATCTCTGCTCTTGACACTCTTGCTCCTCTTCGACTCTGCAAGGCCCCACGCCGCCAGCTTCAGCCCTGGCACACCCTCCAAACTCGCTACCTGCAAAGATGCTCCCGCACTGCAGAGCGTGCCTGGAGGAAATCCCGCTCTGAAGCTGATTTTGTTCACTTCAAGTTTATTCTCCGGTCATACACCTCTGCCCTCCACTTGGCCAAACAATCCTTCTTCTCATCTCTTATATCTACGCTGTCCTCCAACCCTAAACGGCTCTGGTCCACCTTCAACACCCTCCTCCACCCACCTGCACCTCCCCCCTCAGCTGCCTTCAGCGCTCAAGACCTAGCAGACTACTTCCTCAGTAAAACTTTAACTATCAGAAGCAACATCCCAACACAAGATAGTTATCTGCCTCCTCCACTCACACAGGTCCCCTCTGCCACCCTCTGCCGCTTCCTCCCAACCACTGAGGAGGAAGTCAATTCCTTATTGTCCTCCTCACATCTCACCACGTGCCCGCTTGACCCCATTCCCTCACATCTAATTCCTCCCCTCTCCTCCTCCCTCACCCCTGCTCTCACACACATCTTCAACCTATCTCTCTCCACTGGCTCCTTTCCATCCGCCTTCAAACATGCACTAGTTACCCCTTTACTAAAGAAACCATCCCTAGACACCAACTCTCCATCCAACTACCGCCCTGTATCCCTGCTTCCCTTCACATCAAAGCTCTTAGAAAAACTAGTCTTCAACCGCCTCTCCCTCTTCCTGTCCTCCAATTCCCTACTTGACCCCCTGCAATCTGGCTTCCGTCCCCTACACTCAACTGAAACTGCCCTCACCAAAGTCACCAACGACCTCCTAACTGCTAAAAAACACGGCCACTATTCTATTCTCATCCTGCTTGACCTCTCAGCTGCTTTTGACACTGTTGACCACCCCCTCCTTCTACAGACCCTCAACTCTCTGGGTCTCGGTGACACTGCACTTGCTTGGGTTGACTCCTATTTATCCAACAGGTCCTTCTGTGTGTCCTTTGCTGGTAACTCCTCCTCCTCATTGCCTCTATCTGTTGGTGTACCTCAAGGCTCTGTCCTTGGTCCTCTGCTCTTTTCCATCTACACCTCCTCCCTGGGCAAAATCATCAACAGCTTTGGCTTTAATTACCACCTCTACGCTGATGACACTCAGATCTACCTCTCTACCCCTGATCTCTCTCCCCCTGTCCTTTCAAAAGTCAGTGACTGTTTATCTGGCATCTCCTCCTGGATGGCCTCCCACCACCTAAAGATCAACATGTCAAAGACTGAGCTCCTACTTATTCCTCCCTCTAATGCCTCCCCACCTCCTGACTTCTCTATCACGGTGGAGGGGATCACCATCTCCCCATCAAACCAAGTTCGCTGTCTTGGAGTTACACTGGACTCTGCTCTTTCCTTCATCCCCCACATCAAGTCTCTTTCCTCCTCCTGCCGATACCAACTGCGTAATATTTCCAGAATCCGGCCATTTCTTACCGCGGTCACCACAAAACAACTCATACACGCCCTGGTAATCTCCCGACTCGATTATTGCAATAATCTCTTATCTGGCCTCCCTCTGTCCCACCTCTCCCCCCTACAATCCATCCTGAACGCCTCCGCCAGGCTAATTCACCTCACCCGCCGCTCTGTCTCTGCCGCTCCCCTCTGCGAGTCCCTTCACTGGCTCCCCATCCACTGCAGAATTAAGTTCAAAATCCTTATCCTTACCTACAAAACCCTCACTAACTCAGCGCCCCACTACCTGTCCTCACTAATCACCAAATACACCCCAGCCCGCTCCCTAAGGTCAAACAGTGACCTGCGCCTAGCTTCTCCCCGCATCACCTCTTCCCATGATAGACTGCAGGATTTCTCACGCGCAGCCCCCACTCTCTGGAACGCTCTCCCTCGTACTGTCAGACTTTCCCCTAACTTCTCTTCCTTCAAACGCTCCCTTAAAACATTCCTATTTAGGGAAGCCTACCACCCAACCTCACTGACGCAACCATCAATCACTCTCACCTTACAGTCCTCTCCTCCTGTTTCCAACCCCAACCCTCCTAGATTGTGAGTTCCTACGGGAATAGGGCCCTCATCTCCTCCTGTACTGTTTGTCAAATGTTGTTCAATGTATTGTAACCCTGTCTGTACTGTGCTTATTGTACAGCGCTGCGGAATATGCTGGCGCTTTATAAATAAATAATAATAATAATAATAAAAGGGGCCCGGCCGACTGGGGGGGCCCGCCGTCGGCAGCTTTGTTTACTTTAGGCCGCAGGCCTCAGGAGGAAGTACTGCGGCCTACTTGGGCCCGGCTGCTGTGCGAGCAGGGAATCAAAGATGGTCACCGGAGGCTGGCGGGCCCCCTCTGTGCAGTGGTGTCACGTGGGGGGGGGGGCGCACTGGCCGGGTGACACCCTCTTGGGAGGGTGACACCACTCAGGGCCAGCCTTTGTGTCTGCTCCTGCTCTTCTCAGCAGCAGCGCTGTCTCTCTGTGAGCAGAGATCTGCGCTGTGCATAGAGGAACTCCGCCCTGGCCTGCACAAGCCCCGCCCCTCCATGTGACAGCCGTGGGGCGGGGGAGAGGAGGGGAAGCAGACCTCCCACCATCATGGTGGTCTGGCTGCAGACTGGAGAGTGGAGCTCCACAGGAAGTGCAAGGTGGAGCTCCACAGGAAACCTGTGACCTCCATTCACCCATGTGACCTCCACTCAAAGAATTTTTTTCTTTGAAATAAACTTCAATGTGACGAGTAATAAACACAATAATACTGATTCTGGACATTGGTTTCTGCTTGATTTTCATCTACCTCTGCCTTTATTATTATTCAATGATAATGCAGCTATTATAGAATTGTATTGTTATTAATAGTAGCATTATCATAATTATTAACGTTAATATTATGATAACGCTACTATTAATCACAATATAATACTATAATAATAATAGCTGCATTATCATTGTATAATAATTAAGGCAGAGGTAGATGAAAATCAAGCAAAAAACAGTGTTCAGCATTATTATGTTTATTGCTCGTTATATTAAAGTTGATTTCAAAGAAAAAATCTTTTGAGCGGAGGTCACATAGTGTCACGGTTAGGGATGGTACCGGGGTGGCACCAGGGGTGAGGAGAGTATGAGCCCAGCGTGCAGTGGTCTGCACAAATAAACAGAGGATAAGGGTAGAGGAGGGTGGATGAAATATGATGACTGACCAGGTTGATTGCAGAGGATGATGGTAGTAATTTGCAGGAACCAGAAATGGGGAATCAGGATCAGGTAGCAGAGTAGCAACGTAGCAAGGATGTTCACTCTTCGTGAGCATTAGCCGTAATGAACCAGCAGTGTGTGTGTGTGCGGGGCTGAGCCCTTTATTTCGTGAGTCACGTGTGTTTGGTGTTTAACACTTACACTGCTGGATGCTGGTTGCTGGCTGCAGGGCAGGAACAGGATGGAAGTGAACCACCAGGGGGGGGGGTTTCAGGATGGTGGCAGCCATGGGGCATGACAGTACCTCCCCCTTCAGGTCACGCTCAGAGTGACCAAGGATGGTAGCAGGACTGCCCATGACCAGGCACGGGTCACTCTGGTGGGTCCTGGGACCAGTATTCGTCACACCACTGGAGGGCAGAACGGTGGTCAGGAGTGGTGGCACAGGGTTGGGCACGTGCCTTTCTCTGACGCCGCCGTGTCTTGGTCTTGGTCTTCTTGTGGTCAGCAGAGATGACAGGAATGAGAGTACCCATGTACCCAGATGGCATTCTCTCTTCGGCATCTTCAATCTCCCTACGCCGGAGTAATCTCTTTTCGAAGATGTCAAGGTCTCTGCGACGCACCACAGTCCCATCAGAAGCAGTGACTCGGTCCTCTGGTGATGGGTCAGCTGATGCTTCAGGAATGAGGGTGCCCACGTAACTGGATGGCACAAAGGTGGGTACAGCGTAGATGCCCTGCACCGCATAAGAAGCTGGATCCTCGGGTAAGGAATCTGGAGCAACAGGAATGTCCCTTGAACGTCTGGCGTTGGCGACAGATAGGAGGCAGAGTCACCATTGAATCTTGTGCCGACATAAGAAGATGGCATCGGGGTAGGTGTCTCCTCTTCGTCATAGTCCCCCTCAAGGTCATCGCTGGATGAGGAACAGACATTACGCCACCCCTTGATGGAAGCATCAGACCCCAAAGACTCTGTATATTGACACGGGGGGTCTTTAGAGACCGTGGTGTCCTCTGGTATACAGCCAAACGGGAAGGCATCATTCAGGGGGTCAAACTCACAGATGGCCGGATTATGTGGGCTGTGAGTGATGGGAATAGGTACGCCTGGAACCTGTATATACATAACGTCCATTGGTTCCGGTTCTATGGATGCATCTTCAAAGTCCATAGGGATGCCAGGTTCGGGCTCCCTGGGTAAGGGCATAAAGGTCTCCATATCCATGGTGTCGCTGACCTCTAAAGACGTCACATGCCTGGATACAGTTCGTCTGGGGACAGGTGTAGGTGCATGAGTTGTTCGGGGTGCAGGTTTGGGTTCAAGAAATCTCTTGGGGGCCGGTCTGGGTAGGGGTACCGGCTTAGGGATGGCAGGTCTCTTAGAAGCAGGTGTAGACACAGTGGCTGTAGCAGGCCTGGAAGCCTGGGGCTGCTTCAGAGATCTACGCACCTGAGCGTGCTTGGAAGTTGCAACAGGCTTAGAAACTGGTGCTGGGGTTGGTTTGACAACCGCAGATCTGGGTTTTTTTCTGGGCAATTGGATATCCAATGTGATCCTGCCCCGCAGTACAGGCACAAATTGCTATTTTGTCTCCTGACACGCTCTTCAAGAGACAGGGGATCATGGCGTTTGTTTGGAGGAGCGCACACCTTAGTGGAGGTGCCCAGAATATTTTGCAGCAATGTCACCAGGGAATCAGCCAGGTTTTTATACAGGTCCTGGAAGGTCTTTTTTAGTAACTCCACCATAAAGTGCAGCACTGCGGGCTCATTAGTATTGGGCTGGTTCATTCTGTCACGGTTAGGGATGGTACTGGGGTGGCACCAGGGTTAGGAGAGTATGAGCCCAGCGTGCAGTGGTCTGCACAAATAAACAGAGGGTAAGGGTAGAGGAGGGTGGATGAAATATGATGACTGACCAGGTTGATTGCAGAGGATGATGGTAGTAATTTGCAGGAATCAGGATCAGGTAGCAGAGTAGCAAGGATGTTCACTCTTCGTGAGCATTAGCCATAATGAACCAGCAGTGTGTGTGTGTGCGGGGCTGAGCCCTTTATTTCGTGAGTCACGTGTGTTTGGTGTTTAACTCTTACACTGCTGGCTGCAGGGCAGGAACAGGATGGAAGTGAACCACCAGGGGGGGTTTCAGGATGGTGGCAGCCATGGGGCATGACACATGGGGAGTGAGGGTCACATGTTTCCTGTGGAGCTCCACTCTCCACAGTCTGCAGCCAGACCCCTAGTCTGGGGAGCTTACAGCACAGTGCCTGCCCCTTCCTCACACAACACAGCACAGCACCACAAGCACGTGCCTGTGGATGGAAGAAGGAGAGAAGCCAGGCCGAGGAGCTGCCCTGACACCCTGCACATGCTGGATCTGGACAGAGGCAGGTAACACGGGCTGCAGTGGGAAGGGTAGAAGAGGGGGCTAGAGAGGTGACAGACTGTACACTGGGGGGATGATAGAGAGAACACAGGTGGCTGGGGAGGGTGACAGAGGACACACTGTCATTCATCCATCCTTATCTATCCATCCATTCCTGTCTGTCTATATATCCATCCATACCAGTCCATCCATCCCCACTGTCTATCCATCCATCCATACCAGTCCATCCATCGATTCACTGCCATTTCCATTAGAGGTCTATTGCTGTGGATAATGTGTACAAACTCTGCCTTTACTGTTGGAGGTCTATTGCTATGGATCCTGTGTACATTCATACTCACTGCCTTTACCGTGAGAGTTCTAATGCTGTGGTGCTCTGATATGCTTAACTCCTTAAGTGGAGTAATCTAATTATACTTTAATGCTACATTGTTTGCACGAATACACATTTTATGTGATTTTAAGGTATTGGGAGCAACACTCTGTAATACGATCTAGATTCATATAATTTTTTAAATAACAATTTGAATTTCATAGTACGGTCTTAAAATATTTGAACCAGATACTTTATGCTAAATGTGCTGTTGTGCGAGCAATATGTGTGATTAAGATATTGGGACTACAATGTAATGTGGCCACGATTCACATTAAAAATCGAATTCCTATGGAAAGAGGGGGATCATGGGGGGGCCCTATACTGAGGATCAGTAAGGGGCCCCAAAATTTCTGATGGCTGGCCTGAGTGTGGAGATTTAAGAATATGTGGAAATGCTGAGAATGATGTCAAAGAAAAAACATGTGGCTCTGAAGGCAAACATGGGTGGAAATGTGAGAACCAGTGGAAGTATAAACATTCGAATATATGCGAAAAAATGTGAAAGAATGTGAAAAAAATGAATAAAATGAAGGCAAAATGCCAACAAGAGGAGATGAGAAAATTTTTAAAAATGTGGAAAAGTGTGTGGATACCATGTAAGAGAGGTGAAGTGCAGTGAAAGAAGATAAAGGAATATAAATGTACAAAGAAAATGTGCATAAATGTGAAAAACAAAGGAATACAAAAAGGAGTGAATTATCATGCCGATAAAAATTGGGTAAAGGAAATATATTCATTCAAGCCCCTAGGGGCAACTGTGTCCAGAGTGCGGGACCAGAAAGTTTATTTTTGTAACAACATTTGGGAGCGTTTTCCACCCCTGGGTGGAGGGGGTATGTGGTCGATGGCGATGAAACAAAGTGTTGGAAGGCGGTGGTTAGCTGCCAGAAAGTGCTTGGCCACAGGTTTCTCCGTGTGGCCAGCTGATTTCCGTGTGAAGCTGCAGAAAAATTGGAATCCGTAAGGTTTTCTTGGATAGCCAGCCAGCGGTTCATTTTATAAATCTCCACCTCCTGATGGAATGATGATAAAGACGCTGAAGGTATAAATGAAAGTCCTTTGGAGAGTACTGAAATGTGATGTTCATCTAATTGTTTTTGAGAGAGGTTGAATATAGGAATTATCTGCTGGGGAGCGTTGGTTTGCTTTTGCCCCCGGAGGGGCAGGGGCCTCACACGCCTTTCAACCCTGTTGCAAATCTTTGTGTCATCAGCAAAAAGACATACTTTACCATTAATACCTTCTGCAATATTACTAATAAAAATATTAAAGAGAATGGGTCCAAGTACTGACCCCTGAGGTACCCCACTGGTAACTCCATTTACCACAACCCTCTGTTGCCTGTCACTCAGCCACTGCCTAATCCATTCAACAATATTGGAATCCAAGCTCAAAGATTGCAATTTATTGATAAGCCTTCTATGCGGAACAGTATCAAAAGCCTTACTGAAATCGAAATAAGCAATGTCTACTGCACCACCTTTGTTTATTATTTTTGTTACCCAATCAATAAGAATAGTTTGGCATGATCTCCCTGAGGTAAACCCATGTTGTTTCTGATCTTGTAATCAATGTGTTTTTAGATGTTCAACAATCCTTTCCTTTAACATGGTTTACATGAAATTCCCCACTACTGACGGAAGACTAACTGGTCTATTGTTCCCAGATTCTTCCCTACTACCCTTCTTGTAAATGGGCACAACATTTGCTAATTTCCAGTCTTCTGGGACGACTCCCGTTAACATGGATTGGTTAAATAAATCTGTTAACGGTTTTGCTATTACACCACTGAGCTCTTTTAATAACATAGGGTGGATCCCATCAGGCCCCATTGACTTATTTGTCTTTACTTTAGACAGCTGCTGTAGAACCTCCTCCTCTGTAAACTCTTATGTAAATGTCTCTTTAGTGTTTCCTCCTTACGGAGGTCCCTTTCCTTCCTTTTCTTCTGCAAAGACTGAACAAAAATATTAATTGAGGCAGTCAGCGAGACTTTTATCCTCTTATACATACCTTCCTTCCTTTGTTTTTAATCTAACTAATCCTTGTTTTACTTTTCGTTTCTCGTTTATGTATCTAAAAAATGTTTTGTCCCCCTTTTTTACTGACTGAGCTATTTTCTCTTCTGCGTGTGCTTTGGAAGCTCTTATAAATTGCTTTGCCTCTTTCTGCCTAATCTTATAGGTTTGCCTATCTTCTTCACTCTGAGTTTTTTTTATAATTATTGAATGCTATCTTTTTGTTTTTCACTATTTTGGCCACTTCTGTAGAGTACCACAGTGGTTTCTTCCCTTTTTTGTTTTTGCTAACAAGCCAAATGCAATTGCCTGTAAGGCCTTCAATAATGCCTCCTTTAAATAATCCCATTTCTCCTGGACTCCCTTTAAACTCCTCCAGTCTGATAATGACTCATTCACACAAAATCTCATTTTAGAAAAATCTGTTTTTTTTAAAGTCTAAAACTTTTGTTTTTGTGTGGTGCGGCTCCATCCCTGTTCTTATATTAAACCACACTGACTGGTGAGCACTAGATCCCAAATTTTCACCTACAACAACGTCTGATACCAAACCTCCATTTGTGAGTATTAAATCCAATATGGCCTCTTAATTTGTGTTAGAGATAATCCCAGTAGGGAGTTTAGAATATTTGTACTCCTGGTGCACCCAGCTATTTTAGTTTTCCAGTTTTATCAGGAAGATTAAAGTCCCCCATGATAATAACTTCCTCTTCATTGTCATTTTGGCTATTTCCTCAAACAGCAGATTATCTAGCTCTTCTACTTGTCCAGGGGGTCTATAGATCACACCTACACGAGCTACTGTATGATTACCAAATGTTAGCGTAACCCAAACTGACTATGTTCACCTCGCTCACTTTTATTTGGTTCGTTTTTATGTTGTTTTTCACATACAGGGCCACTCCTCCTCCTTTCCTACCTTCTGTCTTTTCTATATAAAGAGTACCCCGGTATTGTTATGTCCCAGTTATTTTTCTCACTGAACCATGTCTCAGTAACCGCCACTAAATCTACTTTCTCAGCTGCCATCATTGCCTCCAGTTCATACTTTGGAACTGAGTGCCTGGCCCTTCCTTTTGTTTTTATATATATATATTTGGAGTGGGGGACCTGGTGTGTGTCAGAATCGGGGGGGGGTGTCATGGTTTGTGTATACAGAGCTGGCTTTGTGTATACAGAGATGAAAAAAATCTGAACAAAGTGTTCAGAAGAAAGTACCATAAATAACCATGAGAGGCTTCAGAGCATCTTGCCGGAAATCCTCCAACTAAACTTAATTAGACACAAAAGGACATGACTATACATTTAAAAACATTAACAAAGTGATGATTTGGGCGATATAATGGTGGTCTGATGTAGTAACCCTGCTTAGGGTGAAGAAACCTGTACTAAAAAGAAAAATATCCACCGACTGCATTGCAATAAAGTACATCAGAGAGGTCAAATGTTTAGATCGCCATCAAAAATTACCAGACTGGGATATATCCCAGAGACAAACTGTTGAAACAAAATAGTGTGTAATGCTCGAGCATATCATATATACTTGATAGCCACATTAAATGATCTAACTTAAACTGCCACATCGAACTTAGAATGATGCAATCGAGATCGATTGATTCTCAGTAGTTATTTAACACAATTCTGAAGGACACAAACAGACAATTAAAATCAGGATACTACTCTTATAAGATAATCATGTCTGATGGCTAATTAATACCACCTCAAATACTTATGAGTAATTTCTATATGGTTCTTTCACACATGATTGTGTTTTCTTCTATCATTGTCCATAAGACTATTTAGGACTTTGAAATAAGCAACACCACTTATATTCAGTCCATCTGTGGTCTAGTAGCAGATTTGACTGCATGATATTATGTCTATTTAGATCCATTCTTCCTTCAGCACACTCTATGTAGAGATTGTGAAACAATTAATGTCTGGCACGTCTATCATTTCTATGATCAATGCAATATAATTGATGCAACAGTTTTTATTCCTTCAGGATCCGACGTGCAATATATCAATAGCTGCTAAGAATATTTAGCTAATGTGACCATACAATCTACACTATAGGATTCTTTTCTAATCAATCTGAAATATGGCCAATATCAATGCATCGATTTAGCATTGTGTATAAAATTATATACCTGATAGCCACATTAAGAGATTCAATCTAAACTGCCAATTGAACCCAGGATGGTGTAATCAAGATCGATCGATTTTTAGTAATTATTGAATGCTATTTTGAAGGACACAATCTCCATAGGACAATCTTGTCTGATGATCAATACCAACCTTAGATATTTATGAGTAATTTATATATGGTTCTTTCACACACAATTGTGGTTTCCTCTATCCTTGTCCATACATATTTACAAGTTAAGACTAATGGATTTTGAACTAAGCAACACCATTTAAATTTAGTCCATCTGTGGTTTAGAGGCAGATTTGACTGCATGATACTACGCTTATTTAGATCTATTTTTTTCTTTTTAGTACAGGTTTCTTCACCCTAAGCAGGGTTACTACATCAGACCACCATTATATCGCCCAAATCATCACTTTGTTAATGTTTTTAAATGTATAGTCATGTCCTTTTGTGTCTAATAAAGTTTAGTTGGAGGATTTCCGGCAAGATGCTCTGAAGCCTCTCATGGTTATTTATGGTACTTTCTTCTGAACACTTTGTTCAGATTTTTTTCAGTGTAAACTTGTTTCTAAGGTTTAATCCTTAATTGAGTACCCATTGGCCTCAACCTTTTTTTTGTTTTTTCTGTTTCCTGTGTATACAGAGATGGCCTTAAAAAGACACTTCCTTTAGTGCCTTGATCCTGGGTGTGTGACTAGTGTGGTGCATTGAATGGCGTTAACAGATCAGACACTTAAACCACTTTTTCTATTAGACTTGCATCATGTTTCGCAGCCTCTGTATTATTACTACGCTTTATTTTATGACTGTCCACTTCATGACATTGCCAAAAGGGCAGAATATGGATGCCATTAAAATTTGCCCCCCCCCGGAAAAATTTCTGCAGACGCCCATGATTGCATCCACAGGTACTAAATAAAATAACAATTTCGGTTGGCATTATTCTTACTAATGCAGCCACAGCAGGGCCTGGCCCAAGCCACTGTGCTGCCTGGATCAAGATGAAATGCTGCCCCCCAAAAAAAAAAACATGTGACATGTATGAGCATATCACAGAGCTCCACAGCAATAAAACTCCCAGTAACATGCGGTGTGCGTGAGTGTATCGCAGAGCTCCACATCAGTAAAACTCACAGTATTGTGCGGTGTGTATAAGTGTATCACGGAGCACCACATATACAGCCTCATTCTCCATGTACCCTGTGTATTTATAGAGAGAAGGATGCTGTATATATGTATCAAGTGTATTACTACATATATACAACCTCATTCTCTATATAAATACACAGACCCCCAATACATGTAAACCCAGAGAGACCCCCAAATACGTGTATACCCAGAGAGACCTCCAGATACATGTATTCCCAGAGAGACCACCAGATACGTGTATACCCAGAGAGACCACCAGATACGTGTATACCCAGAGAGACTCCCAGATACGTGTATGCCCAGAGAGACCGCCAGATACGTGTATGCCCTGATATAAAACCCCAGTCTCAGGCCAGCCCCATTTACAAGATAAACAATTCACCTGACTTCCAAGTTTACCTTGGAACAGCTGCCTGAGCCCTGAGCCATGGGGATGTCAGGTATATTGGAAGGGAAAAATTTAAATGGATGCCTGTAGCCATTTTGTTTTTAAAGAAAGTCTTTTCTTTTTCAATTTTCCCTAGTTTTAGAAATGAACAGAGATTTTTTTTTTAATAGTTCATGGCTAGGTGACCAGACATGAGGGAATCTTAATATGTCTTTATTTGAGATAAAGCCGAGCTAAGTGTTAGACGTGTCATAATTAAATTTATTGGTCTGTCTTAAGTCTTTAAAACAAAAAGATATTTTGTCTTTGGGTATAGGAAAATAAAAGTTACAAAATTTTGTAATGTAGGTTTATATTCCCAAAATATATTTTTATAATCAAGGTATATTTTATTATATTTACAGTAGAAAATCTATGCTCCAATAAATATTGTAGAAGAGAATAATTGGTAAATAGTATAATTATTGAAGAATAGATTCTGTTGATTTTAGCCAGAGAAAATAATTCAACTGATAAAGACTCAGTAAAAACTTTGAGAGGAGTGGAAATATAAATGAAATTTTGGCAGGAGAGGCATAAAGTCTAACGACTGAAATAGGGTCTTTGTGTGCAAATTGACCTTTTGACATGAGATAAGAATAATAAAAATTTAAATGGTGAAATTAATTAAGAAGTGCAATACTGCCCTCTAGAGGATAGTAAATATTATATTTGATATAATGAATAATATTGCTAGTTATGTCAAATTGACTATAATTGAAGATACGACAATGCAGTCAGGGCATTCCCGCAGAAGCCAGGACATGAGGCATTCAGAGACTTACACCACAATGCAGTCAGACTTCCATTACACAACAAGGCATACCGGCATTCACGCAGAAGCCAGGACATGAGGCATTCAGAGACTTACACACATCGCCAGCAGACCATCCCAGGACGATGCACTCAAGACTCACACCAAATCTCTGACTCGCATGCATTGATTATCTGATATTGATAATTTTCACATATTCCAAAAACAATATTACATAAAGAATATTCCAAGGCAGTAACTCATCAAAATCCAGATCGGAGAGGTAATGTATGAGAGCTATTTAAATTAAGGAATTAATGTAATTATATATATTTGTAGTATTTCTTGCAAGAGATAGACTGAGATTTCTCAGACTTTGTTCGCTCCAGAATCTAAATATTTCTATTCTGCAGATAGAGATATGAAGAAGTGGACATAAGGATTTATCCTAAAAGAGACTGTTGTAAGATTGATATACTGATATATATACAGTATATTGAATTGGAAATTACGGTGATTGAAATTAATAAGCAAGGAATTATATAACTACAAAATAAAAAGCAAAAGATTAGAAGTTTAATTCTCGAGATTAGGGGAGGATTCACTAAATAAGTTTTTATTACCTATTCTAAATTAGCTCATCTTTTGTTGATCCACATAGTATAAAGATATATATATATCTCTATAAGATCTAGCTTGTTAAACGTTGGTTGCTGGGAAATGCAGGTTTCATTAAGCAGAAATGTTTATTAACCATTTGTGTATTAGTTACTAACTGATAAGGTAAATTATATTAATCATATATGCAGTTACTAACAGTGAAGCTAGATTTTATGCGCTGATGGATTGTGGTTTATAAATCTTTGTTTATGATATGAGATTTGAAACTTTTTTTGTATACGTAATAAATATATATATGTTTTTATCCGATTATTGATTATTGTATTCTTCAAAGCAAAACACAGGCAATTAAAAGAATTTAGGAGAATTTCTAGGAAATATAAACGATTGATATTTGTGTCTCGTATAAGTTTCTTATTGAATAATAATCCCTGCCATATTGGAGGCTAGCTGCTGAGATAAGTCCAATATATGACATGTTGTAGTCACGTGCAGAGATTATATCTGACAGGGAGGCTGGCCTGAGCCCATGGGCCACCCCACCAAGGGCCCAGGCTAGCCCTAAGGCACAAACCGATTGCAGTGCAGGCATACCTGGTCCTAGTGGCTGGCCTAGTGCAGACTCAGGAGGAGAGACCTACAATAACTCAGCCCAGCTGCCGGAGGATCCGACGGGGTGCAGGCGCAGTGGTGCATGCTGGGCCACTGTCGCGACTAGAGAGCCGGGAGGAGAGAAGAATTGCAAGTGCCGGCCGCAGCCAGAGGAGGATTCGCCCACACACGCACCAGCCGCGCTCTTACACTGGCCCAGGTCGCCGCATGTCACGTGTGACCGGACAGCCGGCAGCACGTTCTTCACTGCCCAGACTCTGAGGCCAGCGTACAAGAGATCCCGCCGCTAGCGCAAATAAAAAAGTAGTGCGGTGCTGGTAAATAAAAAATGCCGCCCTATGGTATTTGCCGCTTGGAGTGGCTGCTCTGACCGTCACCATGGGCGGGCAGGCCGGCCCTGAGCCACAGTAATAAACAATAGGTTGAGGCTTATTGGTAACATTTAGAACAGTGTTTCTCAACTTTGGTCTTCAGGGACCACTAACAGGCCATGTTTGACAGCTATCTGAAGCACAGCATAGGTGATATTATTTTCTGCTCAGAGATTGCAGTATTTGGTCTGCATTACCCCAAGGTAGTTCTTAAGACCTGACCTGTTAGTGGGTCCAGAGGACCAGAGTTGAGAAACAATGGTTTAGAGTTAATGTTTTTGGTGATGTTCCCACCCGGTAAGTGTGTGAATTCTGAACAGGAACAAAAAAAAGTGACTGTTGGAATCCATGGATCGTCTGTTCACCCAGCTATTTCATTCACAATGGTATTGTAGTCAACGGAAGTGAACTTGACATTAAAGCAGGGCAGAAAATGTCTGCCGTGTATATCTTCTATAGCGAGCCTCATAAAACCAGGTTATAAAGCATGTAAGAGGTATATAGCTGTTACTCACACTTAATAAACAGAATATAGAATACTTAATGTGAAAATAATGTAATAGGATTAAAAAAAAAACTTTTACTATAAAAAGCAACTATGCTACCCCATACCCAACCAGAAAGCATTAATTTACTCTGCGTGTTCTTTCCACATCTCCACAGGGTAAGCGCTTCACAAATTCAATGCCAGTAAGGGGTGTTCCAGTAGGGGGCAGTAAGATCGATTCATCCATCATCAAATGTTCCACATTTAGGGGCTTGTTCTGAAATGAAGGAACAGTGAACATTTTTCCATTGTAATACAATTAGAACACAAAGCGCTTCACAAAACAGACTAATACACCTGCGTCCACATTCCACTAATATTTTTTTTTTATAAAATAATCAATAGTGGTGTTTGTGTTGAATGTAAGTGCAAATAGTGATAGGCAGATATACAATATGTACCAGGTAAAAACACACAGTGATAATATCTGAAATATGTCAGTGTATTGATATTGCAATATTAAAGAACCACATGTAATCTCTGAGATAACGAAAAAAATGTGAGCTGCCCCCAGCTCACATGGATATATTGCCCCAGCACACATGGATATATTGCCCCAGCACACATGGATATATTTGCCCCCAGCACACATGGATATATTTGACCCCAGCACACATGGATATATTTGACCCCAGCACACATGGATATATTTGACCCCAGCACACATGGATATATTTGACCCCAGCACACATGGATATATTTGACCCCAGCACACATGGATATATTTGCCCCAAGCACACATGGATATACGTCCGCCGCGTGCGATGGATTAATCGTTTAATTTCTGCAGCCCTAATACATAATTATATATCAGGAAACAAGCGGCACTCTCGGGTCTCACAATATATATAAATTTTATTAGATCACCGTTTCAGTTTGTTATCCACAAACTTTCATCAGGATAAAAATCACATAACAAACATCACCATTATATAGAGGAATCTTTACTCACCATTTTCATGTTCCCCTGCACCTCATATAGCCAACACCCAAATTGCTGTTGAGTCCTGATGAACTCAGGACTGCAGCACACCCATGTGACCCCATCACCATGGAAATCCAAAAATTATAAAGATTATCACCAGGAGATTGTTTCGTCCTCGACCCCCGCGGTGCTGCCTGGGGGAGTCTGGGCACTCGACGACGTCGGTGGCTGGCCGGGTGCCAGGAGATAATAATGGGCGATCGGCGTCTGAGGGGGCAGGGCTTGGTCATGCAGAGCCGCCAGTCTTAAATAAACTCTGACGTGGAGTTTATTTCCTGCATCGCCTGCTGTATCTAGTATGAGTGTGTTTGATTACCCAGTTGCCGAATTGTTTGTACGGGGACCCTGCATACGTTTTGACCCGGCTTGCCCATCGACGATTCTCTTGCTTATTCCCATGTGTGTTTGTTCTGTGCGGTATTCGGTGTACCAGTCTATGCTTAACCACATGCTTACCGTTTGGAGGTCTGCCTGCCAGGTTGAGAAACCTATCTGCCACCCTAAGTCTCTTTTGACCACCCAATCTGGTTTCAGTCCTAATCGCAAGGCTTCAGATTGTGTGTCTACCCGCAAGGTCAAGAGACCTACTTACCGATCCAGTTGTTTGTTGAGTATTTATTCCTTTTTTTTATAATTCTTTATTTTGAGAAAACAAAATTTTAATACACAGATAAAGAAAGAACAACACTCAGCAGTGGCATCGCCTCGCAGGGCATGTGGAATGATCAGGCTTAATACACGATTAAGCAATGTATATGAAATCGAAGCAATGCATCAATACAAACGAATCAGGATATAAAAAACTGAGTTTACCCTGCTGCCCCACTCATGGCATACCTCCCAACAGAAAAGGATGAACCAGACTACGAACTAGGGATGCACCGATACCACTTTTTAAGACCGAGTACGAGTACCGATACTTTTTAAAAGTACTCACCGATACCGAGTACCGATACTTTTATTTAATGTCATGTGACGCTTTCCAATAGGAACAGACCTCATAAAAATTTATATGAGATTGACCGCAGCTCACATGGATTTGCCCCCAGGTCTCATGGCTTTGCCCCCAGCTCACATGGGTTTGCCCCCAGCTCACATGGGTTTGCCCCAGCTCACATGGATTTGCCCCAGCTCTGATGGATATGTCCCCCAGGTCTCATGGATTTGCCCCCAGGTCTCATGGATTTGCCCCCAGGTCTCATGGATTTGCCCCCAGGTCTCATGGATCGGCCCCCAGGTCTCATGGATTTGCCCCCAGGTCTCATGGATTGGCCCCCAGGTCTCATGGATTGGCCCCCAGGTCTCATGGATTGCCCCCAGGTCTCATGGATTGGCCCCCAGGTCTCATGGATTTGCCCCCAGGTCTCATGGATTTGCCCCCAGGTCTCATGGATTTGCCCCCAGGTCTCATGGATTGGCCCCCAGGTCTCATGGATTGGCCCCCAGGTCTCATGGATTGGCCCCCAGGTCTCATGGATTTGCCCCCAGGTCTCATGGATTGCCCCCAGGTCTCATGGATTGGCCCCCAGGTCTCATGGATTTGCCCCCAGGTCTCATGGATTTGCCCCAGGTCTCATGGATTGGCCCCCAGGTCTCATGGATTGGCCCCCAGGTCTCATGGATTGGCCCCCAGGTCTCATGGATTTGCCCCAGGTTTTATGGATTGGCCCCCAGGTCTCATGGATTTGCCCCAGGTCTTATGGATTGGCCCCCAGGTCTCATGGATTTGCCCCAGGTCTCATGGATTTGCCCCCAGGTCTCATGGATTGGCCCCCAGGTCTCATGGATTTGCCCCCAGGTCTCATGGATTTGCCCCCAGGTCTCATGGATTGGCCCCCAGGTCTCATGGATTGGCCCCAGCTCTCATGGATTTGCCCCAGGTCTCATGGATTGGCCCCCAGGTCTCATGGATTGGCCCCAGCTCTCATGGATTTGCCCCAGCTCGAACGCTGGCCGTGTGCATGTAAAGCACGCGGCCAGCGTTCCCCTCCGGCGCGCCAAATACTCACCCTTCCTGAAGTTCCGGTCGCTGGGCAGTGATGCGGTCACGTGGCCGCCGGGCGCATCTGTGACGCTGCCTCCAGCCGAGAGGCCGCGTCACAGGAGCGCCCAGTGGCCGCAGGAACGCATCACTGCCCAGCGACCGGAACTTCAGGAAGGGTGAGTATTTGGCGCGCCGGAGGGGAACGCTGGCCGCGTGCTTTACATGCACGCGGCCAGCTTCCCCAGCCCCGCGGATACCGGCAAGCCGGCCCAGCGCCGGCTTCCGGTATCGGCGGGATGTATCGGGCCGTTTGCACGAGTAACAAGTACTCGTGCAAACGGCAATATCGGCCCCGATACCGATACTAGTATCGGTATCGGTGCATCCCTACTACGAACCACACAAAACATAAAGGGCCATATTACATAGTTGGTGCTAACTTAACCAGAGCTGTTGTACAGTTGCAAGACAAAGTATGTGAACCCTTTGGGATTACGTGGAGTTTTGCATGAATTGGTCATAAAATGTGCTCTGATCTTCGTCTAAGTCACAACAATTTGAAAACCACAGTCTGCTTAAAATAATACAACACAAACATTATGTTTTCAGGTTTTTATTGAACATAAGATGTAAACATTCACAGTGCAGGGTGGAAAAAGAATGTGAACCTTTGGACTTAAAAAAAATACATATTTAGAGACCCTTTATCCTGCCCCCCGCCCACACAAAGCATTCAATTTGAGATTGCAGATGCCAAAGAGATCAGGGGCACACCCAGACTGGCAAGGCTTGAAACAAGTATAACAATCTAGGGAGCAAATTCATCTTTACACAATTAATCCTTCCAATCCAGGAGACCCCCTCTTTCCCCCACCTCTCCAGGTCAGCCCCCAGCATTTTAAACATCACATCATAGTTAAAGGAGTGCAATTCATTCATATCAGGCGTCAGTCATACCCCAGATATTTCAGGGAGGTCCAAGTAAAGCGGAACCCAGAAGCCATACCAATTTCGTGACAGGTCGGCTCTGGGAGTGGAAAGGGCATTGCTACTGACTTTTCAAGGTTAGAAACATAGAAAAATGTCGGCAGATAATAACCTTTCGGCCCATCTAGTCTGCCCAATTACATGGATACTTTACCTGTATTTATCTTTTGTTTAGGATAAGGTTAACCTTATAACCTGAGACCACAGAAAAGCCTCTCAGGAGGGAAAGAAGGTGCGGAACTGAGAATGAGGGTTGGCTGAGCGTGAATAGCACATCATCGGCGTATGCCGATACCTTATATTCTTCCTTCCCAACTTTCACTCCTGAGATGAGAGGGGAGAGGCGAATAGCTGACAAAAGGGGTTCAAGGGAGAGAGCAAAGAGGAGGGGAGAAAGAGGACAGCTCTGACGCGTCCCATTTCCTATTGTGAAACAGGTAGGGACAGTTTCGGAAGTGATAACGGCAGACCTGGAGGAAGTATACAGGGATCTGAGAACTGAGATAAAGGTCATTGGAAAGCCCCACGTGTTTAGTAGTTTAAACAAGAAGGGCCACTCCAGTCTGCCGAATGCCTTCTCTGCATCCAAGGAAAGGAGCAGAGAAGGCAATCAGGTCTGGACCATATGTCCCATTAGCACCACAGCCCTTCTAGTATTTGCAAAAGCGTGTCCACCCGGGATGAACCCCCTAAAACGACACCCACACACCCTGAATATATGGAGGAACCCCTAAAAACACACCCACGCACACTGAATATATGGAGGAACCCCTAAAAACACACCCTGAATATATGGAGGAGTCCCTAAAAAGACACCCACACACCCTGAATATATGGAGGAGCCCCTAAAAACACACCCACGCACCCTGAATATATCGAGGAGCCCCCAAAAAACACACCCACACACCCTTAATATATGGAGGAGCCCCTAAAAACACACCCACACACCGTGAATATATGGACAAGCCCCTAAAAACACACCCGCACACCCTGAATATATGGAGGAGCCCCTAAAAACACACCCACGCACCCTGAATATATCGAGGAGCCCCCAAAAAACACACCCGCACACCCTTAATATATGGAGGAGCCCCTAAAAACACACCCACACACCGTGAATATATGGACAAGCCCCTAAAAACACACCCACGCACCCTGAATATATCGAGGAGCCCCCAAAAAACACACCGCACACCCTTAATATATGGAGGAGCCCCTAAAAACACACCCATGCACCCTGAATATATCGAGGAGCCCCCAAAAAACACACCCGCACACCCTGAATATATGGAGGAGCCCCTAAAAACACACCCACACACACTGAATATATGGAGGAGCCCCGTAAAAGACACCCAAACCCTAAATATATGGAGGAGCCCCTAAAAAGACACACACACCCTGAATATATGGATATATTTGCCCCCAGCTCACATGGATATATATATTTTCCCCCAGCTCACATGGATATATATATTTGCCCCCAAAGCTCACAAGGATATATATATTTGCCCCCAAGCTCACATGGATATATATTTGCCCCCAAGCTCACATGGATATATATTGCCCCAGTTCACATGGGTATATATTGCCCCCAGCTCATATGGGTATATTACCCCTAGCTCATATGGGTATATTACCCCTAGCTCATATGGGTATATATTGCCCCTAGCTCATATGGGTATATATTGCCCCCAGATCACATGGATATATTGCCCCCAGCTCATATAGGTATATTTTGCCCCAGCTCATATGGGTATATATTGCCCCAGCTCATATGGGTATATATTGCCCCCAGCTCACATGGATATATATTGCCCCCAGCTCATATGGATATACAGTTGTGTTCAAAATTATTCAACCCCCACTGAAATTGAGTGTTTTGGCCAGTTTGACATTGATTTTGATCATTCAGTCATCTTGCCTACAATTAAATCAAAGAGGCACGTGTAGGTCAGACAAATATAACATAACATTTATAATGGAATAACCACAAATGTCTTTTCTGTGCTCACATCATTATCAGTTTTATTCAACCCCCAAGTGACATTCAATCTTAGTACTTAGTACAACATCCTTTTACAGTTATAACAGCTTTTAAACGTGAAGCATAGCTTGACACAAGTGTCTTGCAGCGATCTACGGGTATCTTCGCCCATTCGTCATGGGCAAAAGCCTCCAGTTCAGTCACATTCTTAGGCTTGCGCACTGCAACTGCTTTCTTTAAGTCCCACCAGAGGTTCTCAATCGGATTTAAGTCAGGTGACTGCGATGGCCACTCCAAAATGTTCCAGCCTTTAATCTGCAACCATGCTCTAGTGGACTTGGAGGTATGCTTGGGATCATTGTCCTGTTGAAAGGTCCAACGTCTCCTAAGCCTCAGGTTTGTGACGGACTGCATCACATTGTCATCCAATATCTCCTGGTACTGAAGAGAATTCATGGTACCTTGCACACGCTGAAGCTTCCCTGTACCTGCAGAAGCAAAACAGCCCCAAAGCTTGATTGACCCCCCGCCATTCTTCACAGTAGGCAAGGTGTTCTTTTCTTCATAGGCCTTGCTCTTCCTCCTCCAAACATAGCGTTGATCCATGGGCCCAAACAGTTCTAATTTTGTTTCATCAGTCCACAGAACACTATCCCAAAACTTCTGTGGTTTGTCCACATGACTTTTGGCATACTGCAGTCGACTCTTCTTATTCTTTGGAGACAGCAAGGGGGTGCACCTGGGAGTTCTGGCATGGAGGCCTTCATTACGCAGTGTGCGCCGTATTGTCTGAGCTGAAACTTCAGTACCCACATCTGACAAATCTTTTCTCAGTTCCTCAGCAGTCACACGGGGACTTTTCTCCACTCTACGCTTCAGGTAGCGCACAGCAGTCGAAGTCAGCATCTTCTTTCTGCCACGACCAGGTAGCGTTTCAACAGTGCCCTTTGCCTTGAATTTGCGAATGATGCTTCCTATGGTCTCTCTTGGTATGTTTAACATCTTTGCAATCTTCTTATAGCCATTGCCCTTCCTGTGAAGAGTAATCACCTCTTCTCTTGTCTTCCTGGACCATTCTCTTGACTTCACCATGTTTGTAACCACACCAGTAAATGTCTAGAAGGAGCTGAGTATCACAGTCATTTTAAAGTTGCCTAATTGGTGCTTATTATGCTTTATTGCTGCTCCGTGACATCCACAGGTGTTTTCAATACCTGATTGAAAACACTTGAATGAACCTCTGTTCTTCAGAGTGGTAGTCTTTAAGGGGTTGAATATTTGTGTCAATGAAGAATTCACAAAAGAAACATTTACTACTGTATTACAAAACCAATTGATGTCATTTTAGTTGCATATGGTTCTTTAAAAAGTCCTTGTAGGATTTCATTCTGAATACAATTACAAATGTACACTAAATTCCCTAAAACCCTTTACAGCATTGGGAGTTGAATAATTTTGAACACAACTGTAATTGCCCCCAGCTCATATGGATATAATTGCCCCAGCTCATATGGGTATATATTGCCACCAGCCCATATGGATATATTTGCCCCCAGCTCATATGGGTATATATTGCCCCAGCTCATATGGATATATATTGCCCCAGCTCATATGGATATATATTGCCCCAGCTCATATGGATATATATATATTGCCCCAGCTCATATGGATATATTTGCCCACAGCTCATATGGATATATTTGCCCCCAGCTCATATGGATATATTTGTCCCAGCTCATATGGGTATATTTGCCCCCAAGCTCATATGGGGATATATTTGCCCCAGCACATATGGGTATATTTGCCCCCAGCACATATGGGTATATTTGCCCCCAGCTCATATGGGTATATATGCCCTCAGCTCATATGGGTATATATTGCCTCCAGCTCATATGGATATATTTTCCCCAGCTCATATGGGTATATTGCCCCCAGCTCACATGGATATATTTGCCCCCAGCTCGCATGGGTATATATATATTGCCAGCTCACATGGGTATATATGCCTTTGACAGCTCACTAGGGGATATATATTGCCTTTGCTAGCTCACACGGGTATATATATTGCTTTGCCAGCTCACTTGGGTATATATATTGCCTTTGCAAGCTCACATGGGTATATATATATTGCCCTCGCCAGCTCACATGGGTATATATATATTGCCTTTGCCAGCTCATATGGGTATATATATTGCCTTTGCCAGCTCACATGGGTATATATATTGCCTTTGCAAGCTCACTTCACTTGGGTATATATTGCCTTTGCCAGCTCACATGGATATATATATTGCCTTTGCCAGCTCACTTCATTTGGGTATATATATATTGCCTTTGCCAGCTCACATGGGTATATATATATATTGCCTTTGTCAGCTCACTTCACTTGGGTATATATATTGCCTTTGCCAACTCACATGGGTATATATATTGCCTTTGCCAGCTCACTTCACTTGGGTATACATATTGCTTTTGCCAGCTCACATGGGTATATATATTGCCTTTGCCAGCTCACTTGGGTATATTTGCCCCAGGCCAGCTCTCACCTCAGGCGGAGTCCCCCCCAACTTACTTTTGCAGTCTCACACTGGTCTGGTAGTGGTAGAGACCAGTAGTGACAGCGTGTAGCGCTGGCAGTGCCTGGCTGGTGGTCCCCAGGGTGTAACGGGCGGGGTATCGCCCACCAAGGAGTAGCGGAGTAGCAGAGAAATCTTCTTGACGTTTAAACACTGATTAAATCTCCCAGAATCAGACACTTGTGGCAACAAGGTAGAACCATACACAGAGTCGCTACTAAGTACTAATGGTTTTGAGACCAATATAATACCTAGAGCACATACAGAGAAACACAGATCACTTAGACAGTTGGTGAATTGAGCGGACTGCAGGGCAGTCAGGAAATAGGTATCTTTAACGTTTGCTGATATTCGGAGACAGGTCAGCGGTACCTTAAGATGGTAGGAACCAACACATACACTTCGAGGTCTGTTTTACAAACAAGAATGAGTATTGTTGAGGGTAAGCGCGTACTGACAATCAGCATTAAATAAACATGACTTAGCAATCGCGATTGAAATAATATTTGTGGCTGGTGAACGTGAATCCTTGGTTGGGTATAGGCACTTAGCGAGGCCACGGACAAGACCCACCGATGAGAAGGAACACTTCCCCAGTAGCGTGTAAACACCCCAGCGGCAAGCATGAGGTTAAACCATCAAAACACCACAGACAATCAGAATCAATCAGCAGAGTATAGTCAGAAATCAGGCCGGGTCAAATAACAGGAGCAGGGATCGAATACAAAAACCGGGTTGGCAACAGAAAGGCAATCTTAATCAATATGCAGCGATGCGGGAATCAGAATCCATGATAGGGCGACTCCTCGCGCCCTGTTTTAAACCCAGCGGCTCCTCGTGACCATGCTGGGCCCCGCCCCATCGGACGCTGCTCGGCCATTCCCCAGTGCTGGCAGCCGGCCAGCTCCTGGCACAGGACCTTGCCCAGACCCCCCAGGCAGCGCAGCAGGGGCTGAGGACATGACACACGGCCTGTCAACAGCACAATCCGGCCGGTGCTCCTCACAACAGTGTGCGCCGCCCCTGCCCTGGCTTGAAGGAAGAGAGGATCTATCCGCCGCCGCTGTCCGCGCTCTTATGAACGCATGCCTAGCTTGCGTGTGGGTGGGCGCGGCCAGCGGCGGCACGCAATGTAGCCACCACTTCCGGCCGCCACAGTAGATGCTGCCACTGTACTGGCGAAAAAATAGTGCAGCACCGGCAGCCCAGCGTCGGGAACAGGAAAAATTTGCCGCTGTTCAAATTTGCCGCCTGGAGCAAACGCACCGCGCTGCTCCATCATCAGTCCAGCCCTGGGGACGGCGTTGAAGTCGCCTTCAAGTATAACGTGGCCTTTAGCTTTAGACGTCTGTAGGGTTGAAATCTCAGTCCAAAGGTTGGGGTCAGGGCCGTTAAGGGCGTATATGTTAAAGAAGGTGAGGGTAGTGGAGGCTATTTGTCCGACCAGCAGAAAGTATCTTCCTTCTGAATCCGACACCTGTAAGTGAACTTTAAAGGGCCACCGAGAAAACAAGACCAAAACACTACACAACAAAAATTGTGCCCGGACTTATTGAGTGCCAGGCCGACCTCGGAGGTGAAGGCAAGGGAGACCGAATCACTCCATGAACTCCGGTCACCCACACCTCCACGCCCGACCCAAGTTTTTTTTATTTTTATTTAAAGGTTTTTATTTTGAAAAACATAGAAACATAGAAAAATGTCGGCAGATAAGAACCTTTCGGCCCATCTAGTCTGCCCAATTACATGGATACTTTACCTGTATTTATCTTTTGTTTAGGATAGCCTTATGCCTATCCCATGCCTGCTTAAATTCAATTACTGTTTTGGCCTCTACCACTTCAACTGGAAGACTGTTCCATGTATCCACCACCCTCTCAGTGAAATAATGCTTTCTTTAATTTCTGATTAAAACAGCTTAATAGCAAACAAAAGAGTAATAAATGGCCTTGCAGGACCAAGCAGTAAAGCATTATACACAAGTATGGTCATACGGGGACAAAACATGTCATCTGAAAAAGCACAGCGATATAACATAAAAAGTCATCCAAGTGTAGCCATAGATTAATAGTAAACATCCCCTAATAGGGGGGTCTCCTCTACAGGTAGGTTACAAAAACAAAAGTGTGTCGAAGGAAAGGGGAAAAAAGGGGCTGCAGGACCAGCATATGTCGGCTGTAAAATAAAATAAGCCTCAAGAGGGACAAGGAAGCAGGTAACAGCACTGCAAGAGAACAGGGCATAAAAATAAAAAAAAAGGGGGGGAGGTGAGATGGCAAAGGCCAAGATGGTGCCTGCCCTGGCGATTTCCTGTGCGGCCAGAAAGACCGCGGGAAGGCCACGGGGAGTAAATGGCACTAAGGCCCAGGCACTCGGGAGTGAGGTCGGGCACCAGGCCAAGGCCGCGTCTCCCAAGACATCCTGAAGGAGCCAAAATAAATTGAAAGAAAAAGCGAGAAAAATAAAGGGGGAAAAAAGGGGCGGTTAGAAAAAATGTGTCTTCAATGAAAGTCCTCGATAATGTCACAAATGCACAAAAAGACACTCAGGAAAGTCTCATAGCAGGGGGGAGGAATGACTCAGCTAGGGGAGGGACATCAAAAATAACAAAAGGGGATCAGGGAACAAAAATACTCGACTGAGGAGGGGAACAAAAACAAAAGTGTCTGCATGGGGGGGGGTCAACGTAAAACACTCCGTTCGGCAACATCAAGGGACCAAAGCTGACCACTTCAGCCTGTGTCCAGCAGGAGGGCCACTTGCATGGCTCCACCGCGCCAAGGCAGCTCACGGGGTACACTACAGGAGGTCATCCACTGGGCCAACTCCATCTCAGCTAGGGCCACACAAGGCCCGGATAAAAGCATCCTGCCTGCACCCATCCTCCCGATGATCCGCCGCGGTCTCAGTATGGACGGCTCAGGGGGAGCGACGGCAAGTCGCACGGGGTCCTCCGCTGCTTCTCTGGAGTCTTCAGCGCTGGTCGGCCCCTCGTCACCTCTTTGTTCAGGGAACGCAGCCTCTGACCTGGAGACATCCTCCTCAACGTCCGCAGAGGGTTCAGCCACCGACAGCACCGCGTCCTCCACTTCCCTCTTCCGTTCCGTCCCCAGTACCTCCATTAGCCTGCGCCACATGCCACGCGTAACCGGGCTCTCGTCGTCCCCAGGCTTCAGCGTCAAGCAGGCCTCGAGGCCCTACAACACCGCTCCCAAAGTCTTCATGGGGGAAGGGCAGGCCAGCCGCAGCCGATCCTCAGCCACCCCCGTTAACTCTGCTGCGGGTCCGACAGCAGCAGCCGGAGGACAGGGGCCCTCCATCCCCGCGACTTGCCGCAACCCGGAACCCTGTGAAGGAGGCCGAAGGAGGGTCTGGACGTGTAGGCGCCAAAGCCCAGGCCCCAAGATGGCCGCCGGTTGATCGCGCTCTGCACGCACCCGAGGTACGAAACGGGCTGTCTCAGGTCCGGAGGGGGGGACCATGCAGTCTCCGGATAGCACAACTCCGGTGGCCAGCCACCCCGATACCTTTAAAGCAGAAAAGTCCCCTTTATAAAGTCATCAGAAGGTCCCTTATGGAGGCGGACGAGCGGAGCTCCATCAAAGCACGTCCGTCTCTGTTGGTAGCCGGCCACGCCCCCCCAACCCAAGTTTTAACACATGTGTAATCCCAAAGAGAGAAAAGGGGGGAATTCTGGAAGGGAGGGATCCCCACACCATAAATGGCCAGGGTAATCCTCCCCCAGGGAGCCCCCGCAAGACAAATTAAGCTAAACTAGTCAAAATAGAAACTTCAAGCCCTATGACACAAACAAAAGATATCAATGAACGGCCCTGAGCCAAGGGCAAATAGAGCGATCAGCAAAATAACTACAGCACTCAGACCTCCCGTAAATTCTGCATGGTGGACCGCCACCAGCAGGTCCCCCTTCAGTAAAAAAGAAGGGCACCCCTCCAGGGAGGGGAGAAAAAACAAAAAGGAGAAGAAGAGCCTATGGCCCAACTATCAGCCATCTCCACTGGGGGCACCAACCCGTCTTCACCGCTATTGCAGGCGAGGGAAGGAGGAAGGTGGAAGCAACAAAATCTTCCAGTGGCAGACATTTCACCGCTGCCCAAAAGGCAGGAAGATATGAGGTAGGGGTAAGAGCCACCTGCCGGCCCGCCACTGACACCTGTAAGCGAAAGGGGAATCCCCACGTGTAGGCAATATCGTGATCAGATAGATGCTCTGTGATGGGGCGCCAAACCCTGCGGCGGCAGAGAGTCGCGGGATCCAGGTCTAGGAACAGCTGCAGAGGCTTGTCCTCATAATCCAGTTGGAGGTTGCGTGCTGCTTGAAGAATTTGTTTTTTTGCCGTGAAGTAGTGCATGCGGAAGATCACATCCCGCGGGATAAGTGACGAGAGATTTGGGGGTCTTTGAGCCCTGTGAATCCGATCCAGCAATAGGTGGGCATCCAATATGTCCAGGGCAAGACGTCACAATATACCTTGTACTGTCACGTTAAGTTCTTTGGGGGACACAGATTCTGGGAGACCTCTCAGTCTGATATTATTACTCCTAGATCGATTGGAGAAATCCTCCAGCTTAAATCCCAGACAAGCAACTCTTTTTGCCAGGTCCCCAGTCCCCTGTGCCAGCTCGTTATGGGCCTGTGTCAATTCTGCAGCCTGGTCCTCTAGTTCAGCCGTGCGGGCTCCCAGCGAGTCAATCTCCCCCCCCCCCTCAGCTCCGTCCCCAGTTTCGCCACCTCACCTGCAAGAAGGACTGCATCTGGGACATCTTGGTGAAGAGGCGCTCCACATCCCCTCTGGAGGCAGGGACCGTGAGGTCAGACGGCGTGGGAGAGTCACCCTCCGTGGACAGCATTTTGTCCGAAAGGACTCGGCCTGCTTTTTAGCCGGGATAAAGTGTTGGGCCACGGTCATGCTCCGGGAGTTCTGAGAGAGGTCTGAGGTGTGCAAGGAGGCTCAGGGGTGCACTGAAATGAGGGTCTTGGAGCTAGGTGTGCAGGAGCCGCGGGTTCATGCAGCCATCTTGGATGGGTGCTGGCTCGGCCCCCCCGTTGAGTATTTATTCCGATTGCAGCCTTAATCACAAATTCTCTGTGTGACTGCCCTGCATGCTGCAGAACTCACCAACCCCTCAAACAACCTGTTTAAGAACAAGCCTCAATACAGACCTATTAACACACTCTCTGATGGTACACATACGATTAATTACGCCTGTCTTGTACCATATTATGCTCATGTATCCAGTCAAGAGATCTATGTGACGAGAGTTATTGGGTTTTCGCTCACCAGTCTCTTGGTCTCGAAACCAATTGGGGTTGAGTGGTATTTTGAATTGTGTATTACCTCCCTGGCTTGGGATACAAGGTATTGCAGTTTTCATTGCCTTTCGTACTATATAAATCTGTTTCTTAAGATCCAAAGAACGCGGATCTGGGGTAAGCGCCATAGCGCTCATTACAGAGATTCTCACTCAACTATCTGATGTAAATACCTATTGTCCTTTATCATCAGACCCTGTGGCAACTATTAGGAATAAAATTGAGGATGTTCTCCAATGTGGCTTAACCCCTGTGTGCGGAGCTCATTTTTACTGCTTTTGCTCATCATGTTTAAACGCGATTTGATGCCACGTTTTAGTATATGACCCAGACATATTATATATTGTTCTTTCCGGCAGACTCGGCAGATTCATAATATATCATTATGATATGTATACGTCATGTCCTGCCTGTATATTATAACAAAAAATGCATCTACAGCGTGTAAAGTGTTTTTTTCAAATTTTATCACACGAGCCTTTGCGTTTATATTTTCTTTGGGGTGCGCTTGTTAAAAAAAAATTAGAAATGGGGACTCGTTACATTTTTTTACGTGATTTTTAGCAAACGCACCCCATAGAAAAACATCATTAATGCAGCATCATTGTTCACATTATAATTGAAATGTGAGCAATATTGCTGCATTAATAAAAAACACACACACAAAAAACACATTTTTGTAAATAATTTTTTTATTTAATTAATTTTTATTTATTTTCTTTACTTTAAACATGGTCATCTTTGATATAATTCGAAAGGCCTTGCGCAATGACGTCCGGTAGTGAGGGGGGACCCGGAGATGGAGCCACCATCCAAGATGGTGGCCCCCACCGGAGCTAGATCTAGATCCGGCACTTAAGGGGTTAAAAACTGGCATCGCTTTAAAGGACAGACACTACCCTTCAAAGTGGTGCCTGTTTTTTTTTTCTGCAGACCCTCCCGATCGGGAGGGAGAGGGATCCAAAAGGATCACTCCCTCCCTTTCAGGCGATCTCCCGGCATTGCCGGGGGGGGGGTCGCCTGAAAATGACATCATGACGCTGACATTTTGGTGTTCTATTGCTCCCCACAGTTCGGGGAATCAAATCTCCCCACCCTGCGGTGAATTCAATATTCACTGCAGGGTCCCGGAAGTGCAAGGAATCGGTCGCCGAATGCGATATAAGATCCTATGAAAAAGAGAAAATCTGCTATTTTAGAAAAAAAAATTGCTGAAAAAATTCAGAAAAATGCCTTAACGGTACAAAAAAAATAAAATAACGGTCAATAAACAGACTTTTTGCTGCAGATTAAAATAACAAACAGTTAGGGCGTGGCTTGGCCGGCACCTAAGATCTACACATGAGTGTTTAGCTCCGTACCACCACCGCACTTTTCACTCACTTTCAGCCACCTCTCTGTATCATGGGTCGCAGCAAAAAGACCCCGGACCGTCAGGGACCCCGAGAAAGGCACTTGTGGGGCCTTTGAACACTTATCTTCAGCCGCCAGCCTCTCCACCGGCGGACCTGCAGCCTACGCTTGGGACGGAGGTGCCGAGACCAGGCACTGTACTATCGATAGCGGACCGCGTGGCGGAGCGTATTGCTGGATTGCTGACCCGCGACTACGTACAGGCCTTATTCGACGCGGTCCAGGAGAACTTGAATCAGTACCTTGTCTCGATGCGCGAGGACATGGGAGCGCTCGCAGCGAGGGTGGCGCTTTGGAGGTGGCTGTCTGGGACCCAGCACCGGCTGGACCTCTGCAGGCAGTAGAGGATCTCCAAATCACCTCTGTGGTCACCGAGGTATAGCACCGGCTGGATGACATTGAGAACAGATTACGCCGCAATAACATCTGCGTGCAGTTACTGACCTGGACTCCTGCCTCGCGCACATTTTCATTTCCATCATGGCCGAACGTGCAGTACACCCATCCAGCTTCGATCAAGCACACCGGGCCTTGCGGCCTCACCTTGCTGACACGCCGCCGCATGATGTTATCTGCCGGCTGATTTCAGCAGGTGATGGTGGTGAGAGAGCTTGGGGAGGGGGATAAAGTGAGGGGGGCAGACTATATGAGCTTGATGGGGGGATAAAGCAAGGAGGGGGCAAACTATATGAGCTTGATGGGGGCAGATTATCTGTGCTTGGGGGGATAAAGTGAGGGGGTAGACTATACGTGCTTGGGGGGAATAAAGGGAGGGGCAGACTATAGGTGCTTGGGGGAATAAAGTGAGGGGCAGACTATGTGCTTGGGGGAATAAAGTGAGGGGCAGACTATATGTGCTTGGGGGAATACAGTGAGGGGGCAGACTATATGTGCTTGGGGGGAATACAGTGAGGGGGCAGACTATGTGCTTGGCGGAATACAGTGAGGGGGCAGATTATGTGCTTGGGAGAATAAAGTGAGGGGCAGACTATATGTGCTTGGGGGAATGCAGTGAGGGGGCAGACTATGTGCTTGGGGATAAAGTGAGGGGCAGACTGTCACAAACCTCTACGCGCGCTGCTGCGCAAAGATGCCGGGTTAAGCCTCGCACTATCTATCCTAGACCCAGATAATTACGCGCACTTATCTACCCGTTCCGGCCACACTTTCTCTCACAACAGGCACGTAGAGCGCGATATACTGATCCCAGGATTGCAACGCAGTACAAGTCTTCTCCTGAAGCGCGTACTAACTACGTCTCTCACAATCCCGGAGCTCACTTTCTTATTCTATTAGTAATGCTGCCACCAGTCCTCACGGACACTACGTGCGTTGCAATAGGAGATGCAGGGCTTAGCAGCCGCACTATTTTATTATTATTATTATTCTTTATTTAAAAGCGCCAGCATATTCCGCAGTGCTGTACAATAAGCACAGTATAGACAGGGTTACAATACATTGAACAACATTTGACAAACAGTACAGGAGGAGATGAGGGCCCTATTCCCGTAGGAACTCACAATCTGGGAGGGTTGGGGTTGGAAACAGGAGGAGAGGACTGTAAGGTGAGCGTGATTGATGGTTGCGTCAGTGAGTTGGGTGGTAGGCTTCCCTAAATAGGAATGTTTTAAGGGAGCGTTTGAAGGAAGAGAAGTTAGGGGACAGTCTGACAGTACGAGGGAGAGCATTCCAGAGAGTGGGGGCTGCGCGTGAGAAATCCTGCAGTCTATCAGGGGAAGAGGTGATGCGGGGAGAAGCTAGGCGCAAGTCACTGTTTGACCTTAGGGAGCGGGCTGGGGTGTATTTGGGGATTAGTGAGGACAGGTAGTGGGGAGCTGAGTTAGTGAGGGTTTTGTAGGTAAGGATAAGGATTTTGAACTTAATTCTGCAGTGGATGGGGAGCCAGTGAAGGGACTCGCAGAGGGGAGCGGCAGAGACAGAGCGGCGGGTGAGGTGAATTAGCCTAGACTCGGACAGTGACTACGGATCCCACAATTCCCTGCTGTTTCCTGACGACCGCAACACACAATTTCTTATATATAACCGAGCTTAAAGCAAATAGCAATACTCCCAATCTCTTAGTTAGCGTGGATTTCATCAGCCAGAGTCAAAACTTAAATGCTTTTTGTTTATTTATGATATAGAAAGAATCACTGTGCTTGGTTACATAAAAAATTATAACTAGAATAAATCAATTACTTACACACTACACAGCAAAATAGAAAGAAAAAGGAGTTAATCACAGAGCCTTACTTACGACGGAATAATCAGTAGCTAGCATTGGTGCCTCCTGGGGCCTGGAGGTAGGAACATGGACAGATCAGTCCTCTTTAGAAGGTACCCCAAGTGATCAGCCAAAGCACATGGCCAGTGTTCCGAATTTATACACTTCCTGATCTTTCCAGCCCCCACCCACAAATGGCCCAGTGTCCTGGACTCCACTTCCCAGAGAGCCATTCTCGCTCGTGCTCAGTAAGCTTGTCAATTAATCTTTAATTGCCTACAGGCGTCCCTCTTCCCTCCAGACCCCCCTTAGAGATCAAGGATGTGCTTCCTGTCTTTGAAGATAGGGTCCAACTCTCTTGGTGCCGAGCTGGCTGCCAAGGTGTGATTTTCTATGTTAGTGTACCAAGAAATTCCTTTTTTACAGCTACGTGTTATATCCTCCCCCAAGGGAGAAAGCTAAACATTTTGATTACATTTCAGCTGTGGACACAGGGATACACTTACCAAATGGCCAGACACAAATATGAATATACTCTATATGGAGGAGATATGTATGAACCGGCAGATAGAAACATATATACAGGCAGACCCTTATATAGATAGAAATACAGATCTAATCTGCCACACAGACTATATGTGCTTGGGGGAAATACAGCGAGGGGGCAGACTATATGTGCTTGGGGAATAAAGTGAGGGGGCAGACTATGTGCTTGGGGGAATACAGTGAGGGGCAGACTATGTGTAGAAAAGGGTAAGGGTCCTAGTGGCGCAGTGGGTGCTTCCAAATATGGAGCAAATAGCAATTCTGTGCAAATGAACAACCTTGTGCAAAATAAGCAACAACAATGGTGATAAATCCTTAAATCATGCGTACAAATCTGCTCCTATAGCATAGCACAAAGTGTATAATAATCCACATGTGCAAAATGCATATAAAGTACATATAAAGTGCATGTGCTCATATATCCTATTCCATTCGTAAAGTGCAGACACAAAATTTGTGTTGATGTGACATCAAAAAAGTCATAAGACAGTCCTTTTATTAGGTTATCTGATAGTCTCTGGATGGCCTATGACTGTATAAAGTGCATGTGAAAAAGTGCAAATCTCAAAATGAGGCCTTACCCCATATGCTATACTACTTGAAGAAGGCACAGGTGTAGTGCCGAAACGCGTCCAGTAAACCCCCCCCACCTTTTTTGGAATAAATTTCTGATATTTTAACCTGATTCTCATCTCTGGTTTTACTCTGTTATGGGATACCCCCTTACTATTTTATCCCTTTAGAGTGAGGATAATATTTTGAAGGTGAAAGCAGAGGAATTTTTCTCTTCCCCCCTCCCTCCCCCCCTTTTTCGTCCCCATCTGGATGGTAATACAGAGCTGGAGACAGAAGCTGAAAGGCATTGCAGGAGAGAGGGGTAAGGCACTCACCCAATTAAGAAGTGCCCTTCGCCTTTAAACTGAGCCTGAGAAAACCGAGGCTCCAACATCGGTGAGTTGAACAAAAAAAAATTGCAATTACTCAGAATAAACGTACTGTGTCACGCTATGGGAGCGCTGTCTCTCTGTATGTGTTTTATTTGAGGATAACTGGAAGACCCAGGAAAAGGGGAAATGTCACCCTGTATTTGACGTGAGGCATTCCAACCTAGAGCCAGGACTTATTTAGGCTCTATAATTTGTGAGTGATTTTTATATATATATATATTACTTCACAAATTACAACAGTCTGCACTTTTGTCTTGCTTTTTGTCTTCCTCATATATGCTACGGAATCTACCAACTGAGGAGAGGAAGCATAACGTTGGGACATTTTGTCTGAAGTGTGACCTACATACTGTATGGTGACTAGGAGTCACGGACCCTGTTCATTTTGAGATTTGCACTTTTTCACGTGCACTTTATACAGTCATAGGCCATCCAGAGACTAACAGATAACCTAATAAAAGGACTGTCTTATGACTTTTTTTGATGTCACATCAACACAAATTTTGTGTCTGCACTTTACGAATAGAATAGGATATATGAGCACATGCACTTTATATGTACTATATATGCATTTTGCACATGTGGATTATTATACACTTTGTGCTATAGGAGCAGATTTGTACGCATGACTTAAGGATTTATCACCATTGTTGTTGCTTATTTTGCACAAGGTTGTTCATTTGCACAGAATTGCTATTTGCACAATACTAGTGTAACATTGACTCACTGGAGTACTTTTATCTATCACCACCTGATAAACAGAGTTGAGCCATAATATCAGCATTTAGAAATACTCATCTAGATTGCTCTATATTTGGAAGCACCCACTGCGCCACTAGGACCCTTACCCTTTTCTACACATTTATTTGCACATTTAGGTTGAGATTTATGTGCAACCCCTTGTAGGCAGCACCCCCCTGCTTTTTAAGGAACCACAGTTACCTAGTAAGCACATCCACAGACACCCACTCTTGTAAAAGGGGCAGACTATGTGCTTGGGGGAATACAGTGAGGGGGCAGACTGTGTGCTTGGGGATAAAGTGAGGGGCAGACTAGATGTGCTTGGGGGGAATACAGTGTGGGGCAAACTGTGTGCTATGTGGGAGAATAAAGTGAGGGGGGCCTGCCTGCTGGCTCCATCACTTTAACTCCCCCCACAGCACATATCTTTGGGTTTTATTGCTGTGGCGCTTTGTGACACGCTCATACACAGCGCACATTACTGTGAGTTTGTCATGCCTTCGGCAGTGCTCTCCAGCCCGGCGCTCCTCCTCGCGGCTCCGGGGTCGGCGTCTCCTCCATCTCCGGCTTCTGCGCTGTATGCGCATGCGCCGCCGACAGTTCCGGAATTAGCTTCCCCGGCGGCTTGACGTCACCACACCCCATGTGACCTCCATGGACCAATCGGCTGACAGGGCGCCAGATTTAAACCTGCTTATTCCATTCTGCAGTGCCCTTTCGTGGTTTTAGCTTGCTATACCCTTTGGTGCTGTATTCTGAGACTCTTATTTGACTTACTGTGTATGACCTGGCTTTTGGCAACCGACTCTGAGTATCTCCATATCCCTCTGACCCGGCTTATGTGTCTGACGCTGCATTTGGTTTTTCCCTGTGTACTGAGCTGTTTTATTACTCGCTATCACTTAACCCAGCCACCTCAAGGACTGGTATTGTGATTAGATTTTGGGGTTTTCTGGTTACCTGTATACCTACTCTAGCTTTTCCTTCGACTTACGTGTACAACTGACGTACACTCTCTAGTACTCCATACTGTCCTGTTTCTATACCGGCCACCCTAAGGACTGGTTTCTTCCTCCTTGCCTACGTCCCTGCCTTATAGGTTCACTTCTAGCTACTGCGTAACCCAGCCGACTATAAGGACTGGTATCGCAGTCAGGGTTCCAGCCTCCTGTTTCGCCTTAGGGCTGACCATAACTACCTACGGGTACGTGTGTCCGCCTGACATCACGAAAGGGCCATGGACCTTGCAGGGACCGCTCAGCAACTGTCTGGCTTGGAAAGTCGTCTGGAGGATCAAGATCACCGTCTTGATCAGTTCGCTCAGGCCCTCCAAACTCTGCTTAACCGTACTGCCCCTACACCGGTAGAGGTTTTACCACCAGTAAATCCACCTCCTTCTGAACCTTTCTCTGTGCCTACCTCGTCTCCTAATTTGCTACCTCCGGTACGTTACGGTGGCGATCCTAACGCCTGTAGAGGTTTTTTGAATCAGATTTCCATCCACTTTGAATTAACCCCATGGTCTTATCCCACTGATCGCGCTAAGATCGCTTTTGTCATCAATCATCTTACCGACAAAGCGTTACGTTGGGCTAACCCTCTTTGGGAGACTGATAAACCCATTGTATAGAATTACCGTGAATTCATGTCTGCCTTTCGTAGAGTGTTTGACCCTCCGGGGCGTAAGACCAATGCTGCCAAGTCTTTATTGCGCTTGCGCCAGGGTACGAAATCCCTGGGTGATTATGCACTAGAATTCAGATCCTTGGCGTCAGAATTAAATTGGAATAATGAGGCTTTGGTAGCCGTTTTTTCTGAGGGATTAAACGATGAGTTGCAGGACGTGGTAGCAGCCAGAGATCTCCCAGAAGAGCTAGAGGATTTGATAACTTACCTGTCCTACATTGATGAACGCCTTCGCCATCGTAGAAACACGAAAGACAGGCCTAAGAAACCACTAGTTAGGCCGCTTCCCCGGTTTTCTGTACCTTTACTCCATGAGTCTCATCCTCCCCCCGAACCCATGCAATTGGATAGCACCAAACTCCCCGACAGTGAGAGACAACGCCGACGACGTGAGGGTTTATGCTTGTATTGTGGATTAGGGGGCCACTTACTTAAGGGCTGCCCCAAACGTCCAAGGCCCGCCGGGAAACTCTCATGCCTAAGTGCCTTTAGGGGACAGTTCTTGGGCACTTTTCCTTCGTCCCCCAAACTGGAAAATAGACTCCGGGTTCCGGTTACTCTATCCTGGGAGAGTTCCCGTAACCCGGTACAGCTCTATGCTTTAGTCGACTCTGGTGCTGCCGATAACTTTATCGACATAGGTTTTGCTCGTAAACATGCCATACCCCTTGTTGAAAAGAAAACACCATTACTCGTACAAGCCATTGATGGCAGACCCCTCAAAACCCCTTTTGTTTTGTTCGAAACTCAGAACATTTCTGTTGGGATAGGGCTTTGTCATAAAGAAAGTATGTTCTTCCATGCCATTACTTCCCCTTCCTATCCTATCGTACTAGGTTACCCTTGGTTAACCCGTCACAACCCTGTTATTGACTGGCGAGCTCGTCAGATCGCGAGGTGGGATAATGATTGTATGGCTTCCTGTATCGAGATCCCCCTATCCGTCAATGTCTTGAATATACCTACAGCCCCACCTCTGACGACTACCATTCCTATCCCATACTCCGACTTGGCACCTGTATTCGACAAAAAGGAGGCCGATAAGCTACCCCCACATCGTTCTTACGATTGCGCTATCGACCTTCTTCCTGGTACCACGCCTCCTAAGGGGGCTGTCTATCCTTTGTCCATTAAAGAGCATAAAGTTTTGGAGGAATATATCTCTGATTCTCTGAATAAAGGGTTTATTCGTCCTTCCTCCTCTCCCGCTGGGGCAGGATTTTTCTTTGTCCAGAAAAAGGAGGGCGACCTCAGGCCCTGCATTGATTATCGAGGGTTGAACAAGATCACCATTAAAAATGCCTATCCCATTCCACTCATCCCCGAGCTGTTTGACCGCCTGAAACACTCCAAGATATTTTCCAAATTGGATCTCAGAGGAGCGTACAATTTGATTTGAATCAAACACGGGGATGAGTGGAAAACCGCGTTCAACACCAGGCTAGGGCATTACGAATACCTAGTTATGCCCTTTGGTTTATGCAACGCCCCAGCAGTGTTTCAGGCGTTTATCAATGATGTATTACGAGAATATACTTCCTGTTTTGTTGTGGTCTACCTCGATGACGTATTGATACATTCTCCTGATTTGAAGACCCACCATACCCATGTACGACTTGTCCTATCTAAGCTATTGGCCAACGGTCTCTACTGTAAACTTGAAAAATGCTTATTTGACGTCCAACAAGTACAATTATTGGGGTATGTTATCTCTTCCTCTGGCTTCATGATGGATCCCAAAAAACTGGAGGCCATCGTTCATTGGCCTCTTCCCAAGGGCCTCAAGGCTATTCAAAGATTTATTGGCTTTTCTAATTATTATAGAAGGTTTATTAAAGGTTTCTCGTCCATTATTGCACCCATTACAACATTGACGAAAAAGGGAAGTGACACTCAGAATTGGTCCTCCGTTGCCCTGGAGGCTTTCAAAAGGTTAAAAACTGCCTTTTCCACTGCTCCCATCCTCCACCACCCTGATCCTAATAGACCCTTCATTGTAGAGTATTATAGATAGTCAATGGAGCGCCAGCGAACTGGATGTACGGTTAGTCAATATACATGTCCAATCATCGTCTTCTAATCCATTCAGAAGAAACCCCTACTCCAGATGAGAGAAATTTCTGCAGAAGAAAGAAAATATAATCGCGCGGTATATCGATCCACCATCGGAGGAAAATGCAACAGTTGTAGTCCTACTCACATTCTATTGAGCCCAACCTTGGCTCTAGGATGGATAGCAAATATGGGTCTTCAAAAGGATGTTCAGGTGCCCATAAACCCGCAACGGAGTTCTTCAAATACTTTCCCCTGCAGTGGATCAGAAGAAATACCAACGCACTATCTGGTGCAATACCGTTTAGATATAATGGTGAAGTTGGTACTTATATATGGTCACACTCACATGTTAATGAGCCGCATTGGCTCCAAGATGTCGCATAGGAATATTAAGGTAATTCCAAAACCTCTTCTTAATCACGTTACAGGAAGCAGCAATAGTTTTAAAATAAAATAAATTTATTAATACATAAAATATATTACCAGAACGCGTTTCGCTCCTCACCCATTATTATGTGGCTCTATATTGAAGCCTATTCAGTGCAATATTGCACTTTACCCTAATTCACCACCTATAATGTGGTCTATGGTCTATTATAAATAGTACATCAATGTACCCATATGGTATCTTGTCACTTAATATTTATAACCATAATAAAGTGCTATTTATTTGTTATTGTGAATTTGCACATTTAATATTATGTCACTTTACTTACTTTGATTGTATTTATAATAATATTGAGGGACTGTATTAGCCCATGCGAGGCGCCCTGTTTTAGATCCATATATGCAGCAAGTGTTGAGCGCAGGATGCGCAGTAGGTACTGCCCACTATTATTGTGTCTGATATAAATTTAGGGGGTCTGCGCAGGCGTAATTGCGGGGTGTCAAAAATAAAAAATATAATATAAAATATTAATATTTATGCCACTTAGGCATTAATAACTCAGCCCACACTGCCACTATAGATAAGTTAATTCTCATCATCATAATGAAGCTATAAGGCTTTATCTAAGTTCACTTAGTGTAGTATCACACTATATCACAATCAGTCACCTTTATATGGTTTATGATTCAATACGAATAGCACTTTATTATACCTTCATGCACTTTGTCATTTAGCACTTTAATATGAGCATAAAAGCAGTTATATGCGTCACATAGCACTTTATTAATAAGTCATTTTGCCGAACAGGCTACACATATATATGATGATCCCACTGAGTACACAATCTCATTATGAAATAGATTATAGGAACATCACTATTATAAACGGACTCTTTATCACAGTGTTTATTAATAGTTTCAATGCACCACCTTATACTGGGGTATTGCACGAGCCGATGCGGGATGCCCTTTTTAGATCCATATGCGCAGTAGATACTAGGCGCAGGATGCGCACTAAGAACTGCGCACAAGCATTTGCCCGATATGAATGCTGGGCTGTACGCAGACGTAATTGCGGTGTTAACGTCAAAAATAATAATAAATAAAAAATAAAAAGTATAATAAAAGTATATATCTCTATGCCATTTAGGCATCAATACTATAGTAGATCTAATGAGGTGGTTAGTAGGTTTACCAATGTCTCACGTTGTACATCACTTTGTTATTATGTATGTAAAGCCACTGTGTCATTTTATTTTCAAAAGTTATATATTCAAAGATACCAATATAATTTATATTCACAGATGGCTACATTTACTATGTAGCCTTCGTTTTATATGGTTTTCATTAATCTATAGATCTACCCCCCCTGAACAGTATCTAAGAATATCAGGGCGATATATGAGCCGATGCGGGGTGCTGGTATTTGGCCCATATGCGCAGACGCTAAGCGCAGGACATATAATAGGAGTGGTGTGAATGACACGCAGGTCCTGATACGCTGAGTCCGGCGCATGCGCAGTTGCGGTGATCCGCCCAGTTGTCATAATATACGGTGGAAAATGAAATCCCCCATACAATTAGGGCTAATGACTATGCGTCCCATATTGAGAGACAGCGTCAACACACAGGCACCCATTGGTCTAGTCACAAAGTGGCCACATGTGATCCTAATTGTTCCAATTGTTTTTAATTGTTTTTTAATTGTTTTTAATTGCCTTAATGATTTTTACCTGATGTGAACTGTGAATGACCAAATGAGATATTTGAAACAGTATATAAGGAAGCAGCAGACATAAGACCAGTGATACCAGCTGAAGAAGCTCTGAGGAGCGAAACGCGTTCTGGTAATATATTTTAATGTATTAATAAATTTATTTTATTTTAAAACTATTGCTGCTTCCTGTAACGTGATTAAGAAGAGGTTTTGGAATTACCTTAATATTCCTATGCGACATCTTGGAGCCAATGCGGCTCATTAACATGTGAGTGTGACCATATATAAGTACCAACTTCACCATTATATCTAAACGGTATTGCACCAGATAGTGCGTTGGTATTTCTTCTGATCCACTGCAGGGGAAAGTATTTGAAGAACTCCGTTGCGGGTTTATGGGCACCTGAACATCCTTTTGAAGACCCATATTTGCTATCCATCCTAGAGCCAAGGTTGGGCTCAATAGAATGTGAGTAGGACTACAACTGTTGCATTTTCCTCCGATGGTGGATCGATATACTGCGCGATTATATTTTCTTTCTTCTGCAGAAATTTCTCTCATCTGGAGTAGGGGTTTCTTCTGAATGGATTAGAAGACGATGATTGGACATGTATATTGACTAACCGTACATCCAGTTCGCTGGCGCTCCATTGACTATCTATAATACTTGTTTTCAGGTTTTTAGGAGAACCTCCATGTTCAATGTGTAGCGAGTACATTTAATCCTTTTTTCTGAAGGCGCTTCACTGTTTTCTTTCTCCTTCATTGTAGAGGTTGACGCATCAGAAACTGGGGTAGGAGCTGTATTGTCCCAACGTCCAGCTGACGGCAAGCCTATGCAACCCTGTGTTTTTTTTTCCAAAAAATTATCCTCCACCGAGTCCCGTTACGACATTGGGGACAGGGAATTATTAGCCATTGTATTAGCCTTAAAGGAATGGCGCCACCTCCTAGAGGGGTCCACCTGTCCGTTTTCTATTATCACGGACCATAAAAATTTGATATACCTGTCCGAAGCCAAACGACTGAATCCCAGACAAGCCCGATGGGCTCTCTTTCTTACCCGATTTGATTTCATCATCTCTTACAGACCCAGGTCTAAAAATGTTAAAGCTGATGCACTCTCCAGACAACACGAAACCCCATCCACTCAAGTATCAGTACCGGTCCCCATTGTTCCCGAAGGGAAGATCCTAGCCTCCCTGAGTACACAGGTCGAATCTCCTTTCTGGAATCTCTTATTATCAAAGCAGTCTCTAGCACCTCCGTTTTCCCCTCCCAACAAACTATTTGTTCCATCCGTAGAGGTACCTACTGTATTACGCCTCTTTCATGAGTCTAAATTCGCTGGACATTTCGGGGTAAAAAGGACTCTAGACCTGATCAAAAGAGACCTTTGGTGGCCTACTCTTCTCAAAGATGTGAAGGAGTACGTGGCCACCTGTTTAGTGTGTACCCGTTCTAAATCCTCCCGCCTTAGTCCTACTGGTCTTCTCCAGCCTCTACCTATCCCTGAGCGTCCTTGGTCTCATGTGGCTATGGACTTCCTAGTAGATTTAACCCCTTCTCTTGGCCATACTGTGATTTTCGTGGTTGTGGATCGCTTTTCTAAAATGGCACATTTTATTCCTTTAAAGAAACTCCCCTCCTCAAGCGAACTAGCGCAGATTTTCACCAAAGAAATATTCAGACTTCATGGTATCCCAAAAGTCCTGGTCTCTGACCGCGGTTCTCAGTTTATCTCTAGGTTTTGGAGAGGGTTCTGTCACCAGTTGGGTGTCACACTGTCCTTTTCCTCCGCGTACCACCCGCAGACGAACGGACTGGCCGAAAGAACCAATCAGACACTTGAAACTTATTTAAGATGTTTTATTTCAGACGCACAAGATGATTGGGTTACTCTGTTACCATGGGCAGAGTTTGCTTATAACAATGCCACATCACAATCTACCAAGTATTCTCCTTTTGAAATTGTCACTGGCATGCACCCCACCGTTTTTCCATCCGCGTTCTCACCCCAGAACATTCCTGCCCTGGAGGAACACTTGGACAGGCTCCGTGGTATTTGGGAGAGGACCAGGTTGAACCTTGAGTCCGCTTCCTTGGCCCAGAAGCGGTCCGCTGATCGGAAGCGCAGACCTCCACCGGTTTACCATGTAGGTGACAGGGTTTGGCTCAGCACGCGCCACATTCGTTTGAAGGTTCCCTCCATGAAATTCGCACCTCGATTTATCGGTCCATATAAAATACTCTGATGTATCAATCCCGTAGCTTACGCACTGCAGTTACCCGTCTCTCTACGTATTCCGAACTCCTTTCATGTTTCTTTATTGAAACCGCTCGCGTGCAACCGTTTTACTCGCCCCGACTCTCCTCCTCCTCCTCCTGTGGTGGTGGACGGAACCCCCGAATATGAAGTCGAATCCATTCTGGATTCTCGTCGTTCTCGTCATCGGTTGCAATATCTGGTTCATTGGAAAGGCTACGGCCCCGAGGATCGCACATGGGTTGCGTCACGTGGCGTTCATGCTCCCCGATTGGTCTCCGCCTTTCATCGTCGTTTCCCCGATCGCCCGGCTCCTGGCCGCCCGGTGGGCGTTCCTCGAGGTGGGGGTGCTGTCATGCCTCGGCGGTGCTCTCCGGCCCGGCGCTCCTCCTCGCGGCTCCGGGGTCGGCGTCTCCTCCATCTCCGACTTCTGCGCTGTATGCGGACGCGCCGCCGACAGTTCCGGAATTAGCTTCCCCGGCGGCTTGACGTCACCACACCCCATGTGACCTCCATGGACCAATCGGCTGACAGGGCGCCAGATTTAAACCTGTTATTCCATTCTGCAGTGCCCTTTCATGGTTTTAGCTTGCTATACCCTTAGGTGCTGTATTCTGAGACTCTTATTTGACTTACTGTGTATGACCTGGCTTTTGGCAACCGACTCTGAGTATCTCCGTATCCCTCTGACCCGGCTTATGTGTCTGACGCTGCATTTGGTTTTTCCCTGTGTACTGAGCTGTTTTATTACTCGCTATCACTTAACCCAGCCACCTCAAGGACTGGTATTGTGATTCGATTTTGGGGTTTTCTGGTTACCTGTATACCTACTCTAGCTTTTCCTTCGACTTACGTGTACAACTGACGTACACTCTCTAGTACTCCATACTGTCCTGTTTCTATACCGGCCACCCTAAGGACTGGTTTCTTCCTCCTTGCCTACGTCCCTGCCTTATAGGTTCACTTCTAGCTACTGCGTAACCCAGCCGACTATAAGGACTGGTATCGCAGTCAGGGTTCCAGCCTCCTGTTTCGCCTTAGGGCTGACCATAACTACCTACGGGTACATGTGTCCGCCTGACAGAGTTATTGCTGTGGATTCTGTGATACACTCATACACACAGCACATTACTGTGGGTTTTATTGTTGTGGAGCTCTGTGATACTCTCATACACAGTGCACATTTCTGTGGGTTTTATTGCTGTGCAGCTCTGTGATACGCTCATACACAGCACACATTTCTGTAGGTTTCATTGTTGTGGTGCTCTGTGATACGCTCATACACACCGCACATTTCTGTGAGTTTTATTGCTGTGGAGCTCTGTGATACGCTCATACACAGCGCACATTTCTGTGGGTTTCATTGTTGTGTTGCCGTGTGATACGCTCATACATACCGCACATTACTGTGAGTTTTATTGCTGTGGAGCGCTGTGATATGCTCATACACACTGCACATTGCTGTGGGTTTTATTGCTGTGGAGCTCTGTGATACGCTCATACACACCACACATTGCTGTGGGTTTTATTGCTGTGGAGCTCTGTGATACGCTCATACAAAGCACACATTTCTGTGGGTTTCATTGCTGTGGAGCTCTGTGATACCCTCATACACACCGCACATTTCTGTGGCTTTATACAATACACAGAGAGGAAGAGACGGAGGTCTAAGATAATAAGATAGAGCCTAAATATGAAGGGTGGGGTTTAAACAGGAAGAGGTGTGATCCTGACAGGAAGGGGTGTGTTAAATTTAAATTAGGGGGTGCACGAGTTTAGTCAGGCCTAGGGCAGCACAAAACCTAAATACACCACTGTTCCTGGCCACGTTTGAACTACCAGCGCTCCAAATTACCGATTGGGTCACTATGCATGAGGAACCACGCACTGTTACACGCACGGCAGAAGGCCTACCGAGGAGGAGTAGGTGGAGATCGGGGAGCTGGCGCCGGATGCGCACATCACTGAGCCGGGCGGCTAGTGTTACAGTGGAGGAAGATGGGTGAGACTTCGCGCTTCCCACCTGACTGGGTTTATTGTAATACCTACTAGTTTCAGACACAAATGGACACTAAAGCCGAAGCGAGGACTCTTCCTTTGCCCCCCTTTTTTGTTGTTGTTTGGTACCCATGTGAGCTGGCTTCTCTTAGCAGGAAGTCCTCTGAGGAACTGGCCCCGGGATTATTGCGCATGACAATTTGGTGGGCCAAGCTCTACATGGGGAGGGACAGGTGGTGGGTGGGTCTGGTGTCTGACACTGGGATTAGCTCATCGAGAGTGGGTGCTGCGGGGGGGGGGCTAGGGTTGGTATGTACTGACTACTTTCATGTTGTATACAGGGTTTCTAGGGTGGGAAAGGGCGGGGGAGGGAAGGCTACTGGTTGTAAACAGGTTTTTTTTTGCTTGCGGGAGGGATTCGGGGGGGTGGGCTATGACTCGCTCGTATTGCCGTTCGTACTCTGATCTGTAGGGTGGTGGGACAATCTAGTAGGGATTGGGATTTAGCCTTGAGACATAGGATGTTCTATTGCTTCGACGCCCGGACGATTATTTGTGGGTTCCATCGTGTTTTAGGGGGTTCTGGGAAAGGGATGGGTTTGTTTACCATTATGCAATGTATCGTGTAATATTTTTTACTGTGCCGCTTTGGTGGATGCCCACACCAGACGTGAAGGGGAGCCCAGGCTCTGGGCGCCCCACCGCTCGCCTTCATAAATACTGCGACCCATGGAGGGGCACGTGCCTTTCTGCACTACCTGTGCTCTGCCCGCTGTGCGGTGGGGTACTGTTAAATGTACTTTAACGTCTAGACTTTCTTTTATCTTTTTATTTCCTTTCTCGTCTTTTTCTCTGCACTGTTATCTTTGCCGTCCAACACACCCGAGGATAATCCTTGGTTTTACCCCCCCCCCATAGGTAGACGTCTATACTCCTGGGGTGTTGCCTCAGGCCTGGCCTGACCCTTCCTCCAAGTGGCATCAAGACCCTACAAATCTAATTACAGTACCTAGTCCTCCATTTTTCTCCTACTCCTAGCTCTCTTTCACCTTTCTCCCCCTCTCTTCTCTCTTCCGTCTGACCCCCACTTTTTTTTCTCTTTCATCTCTTCTCCTTCTTCCCCTCCCTTGTTATTGTGTGGTGGCATGAGTGCGTTCTATCCCGTGGTTGTCTGACCTCGTTTTACTCATACGCGCTGCACGGCTGAATTGTTTTGTGTGCTGCCTGCACGAGCCGCTATGGATGGCCCGTCCTCCACTTGTTTTAAGCCACGGGATCTCACCCTGTTTTCATATAATGTAAAGGATCTTCATGCCCCTGAGAAGAAGATCTCGGCTGTTACGGGATCTATTTTTGGCACGCACCTCGGTGTTAATGCTGCAGGAGACCCACTTCCGTGATGGCTCGGCCCCGTTGCTGCGGGACTGCAGATTCCCGATCGGGTACTTTAGCAACTACACAGGTGGAAAGTCTCGGGGGGTGGCCATCCTGTTTGCTAGTGATGTTCCGTTTGTCCTTCAGGATAGTTGTGTGAATGGCCAGGGTAGATACCTCTTTGTTAAGGAGACAATTGCAGATGTCGTCTATACTTTCGCCACGGTCTATATTGCCAATGTGGTGCAATTAACGTGTTTTGCACGCATTATAGCTAAGCTGAGACAATTTCAGGAGTGCGTAGTCATAGTGGCGGGTGACATGAATGTTGCCTTCCACCCCCCCGTGGACACCTCATCTTGTAGGTCAGTGGTGCCACTGCATATGCTGTGCGCACTTCGACGATCGCTCCATGACATGCGCCTTGCGGACGTCTGGCGCGCCTTCCACCCAGGTGAACGTGACTTCACCTTCTATTCGGGCACGCACCGTGTTTCCTCTCGCCTGGACTAGGTCTTTTTTTAACAATTCCATCTGGACCTTGTGGTAGGGATGTGCGTTTCGGGATTTTCACGAAATTTCCCGATTCGTGTTTTTGGATGCGGCCGAATTTCCGAAACTTTTTAGGTCCGAAAATGGCAGATCCGAAAAGTTTTCCGAGCCGAAACGAAATATTTTCGGAATTTTCGAATGGACTTGAAATGTGTCAAATCGAAATTTATTGCTTTGAAACGAGGACAGACGTCCCGAAAAAATGAAAATTTCCGAAGTTACGAAAAGTCGATACAAAAAACGAGCAAAGTGACACGAAAATACGAAGAACGGTCGATATTCCGAAAACGTACAATTCCGAAAAACGAAAATTCCCGAAATTACGAAAAGTCGATACAAAAAAACGAGCAAAGTGACACGAATATACGAAAAATGGTCGATATTCGGAAAAAATATGTACACGAAAAACGAGTCGAACCGAATCGAAACAGAAATCGGTCGAAACGAGCCGAATCGAAAAGTTTAAAAATCCGAAAAATCGAACCGAATCGAAAAAAAAATCGGTGCACAAGCCTACCTTGTGGTGGAGGCCAGCATACACCCCACCACTTGGTCGGATCACGCCCCTGTCTCTGTGCACATGACATCGCCATTGTTTCGCCCGCGCTAACGCACGTGGCGGCTCAATGTCTCCTTGCTGTCGGATCCTGGAGTAGTGGCCGGCGTACGGGAGGTACGGACTCATTACTTTGAGGAAAATTCATCGGCATATGTGGCATGACCCATTGTACGAGAGGCACACAAGACAATGGTTAGGGGCAATTTCATAAGTAGGGGCACAGCGTTGAAAAAGGCCAGGGACGGGCAGAGACTTGAACTTCTGGACCAAATATGCTCCCTGGAGCTATGCAGGGGAGGGGACTCTGACGCAGAGACCCAGAGTCGATTCTTGGCAGCGCAATGCTCGCTGAATGATCTGCTCTCTTCTGACATTAAACAGGCTGCTGCGTGCACTAAATGTTTCTTCGCTCTACTTGAGAATTGGCCGTGGAAATTGCTTGCTCAGATGCTACGCAAGCAGCGGCAACTGGCTTATATACCGAAGATACGTGTCCCAGGGGACGCGATCACCCTACGTCCTGAAGAAATCTCAGCGTGTTTCAGGATTATTACGCCTCATTGTACAATATTTCGGACACCCCTTCCCCTTCGACGGGGGACATCGGGGACTACCTTGCCACTAATCTTAGAGCCTGCCTTCTAGCAATGGAGGCTGAACAACTGCATGCGCCAATCACACCCGGGGAGCTTTCTGCAGCCATAAAATCCTCCAAGAATGGGAAAAGCCCAGGCCCAATGGACTCCCAGTGGAGTACTATAAAGAGTTTCAAGACCTCCTACTCCCTCCCATGCTGTCAACTATCAACGCCATTATGGCAGAAACACCCTTCCATCCTCACACTCTATGTGCGACCCTTACGGTCTTACCCAAGCTGGAAAAAGACCCGCCGGAGTGTGCTAGTTATAGGCCTCTCTCGCTTCTCAACGGCGACATCAAGCTACTAGCGCATATTTTGGCAGATTGGTTCATTCGGACCAGATTGGATTTATACCTGGCCGAGAGGTAAGAGACGGCACGCAGCGGGCCATTAATTCCGTGGCGGCTGCCCGGCGCTTCGGTCAGCGTCTTCGCCTGCTCTCCACAGACACGGAGAAGGCATTTGATCGTGTGCGCTGGCCCTTCCTTTTTCAGACCTTACTGGGCCCGAGTTTCCTGACATGGGTTCAGGCTCTGTACACCTCCCCCACGGCTAGGATTAAGATTAATGGTGCTCTCTCCACTAGTTGCCGGATCTCTAATGGCACACGCCAGGGTTGCCCCCTCTCTATTCAAGAAAACTTGAGCAAATCTAGATACAAGAAACATTTAAAACAGAGTAAATCCGCATAAAATGTTATGTTCAATTTAGGCCCCCCGAGAGTAACACTCACAGGATATTCAATATAATTAGGCACATCAATAAGAAGTTGTTACCCCACTCGGAACCGGCTGGAGGATCTCTGGATTCGCCGGTTTAATGGATATGGATCTCCAAAGCAACTCTCCCGGTATGGTGAAGGATTCAACCTTTTATTGGCAGATGATGTAATTCCCAAAACAGCCACTCGGTACCTGATCAGTGGAGGGATGTAAACACTGCCTGTTTTTTCCCAAAAATTTATTGAAACAAAAATTAAATGGTAAAAACACCCGTGATTCGACGCGTTTCGTGGTATGACCACTTCCTCAGGAATCTGGATTTTCAATGTTCCTTCACCGATTTTATAGTCCTCTATTCGTGGTTTAATTAATTGATTAATCAATCTTTTCTCCGCCCACTTCTAGGGATCTTCGATCCTTCTTACTCTCAAGGCCTATAATTAGTGGCATACAATCCCTGACTAGTAATCTATCACATTACATCGATGTGTTTTTACAACCACTTGTAAAAAAGACCCCCTCCTATATTAAGGACACAGGTCAAATCATAAGGGATTTAGAGAAAATCACCTGGCATGAAGATTTCTGTTTAGCAACAATCGATGCAACCTCTTTGTATACGAGTATCCCTCATTTGAAAGGTGTGGAGGCAATTAGAAACTGCTTGTTAGATGAAGGGACCCTATTGTGTGATCAAGTAGATTTTCTGATGGACTAAATTTTATTTATTTTACAGCATAATTTCTTCTGGTTTGAGTCCAAATTTTATCTCCAGATATGCAGAACAGCTATGGAGACGAGGTTCGCCCCAAGCTATGCTAATTTATACATGCACCGATGGGAACAAGAACGACTTTGGTCTTCTCAGGAGCTTGGGGCGAGCCTCGTCCTATGGAAGGTTTATTGACAATGTTTTAATTGTTTGGAAGGGTAGTTTGGAGTCTTTACATGAATTAGTTCATTAATTCCTTTAATTTGAAATTCACCTCGAATATAAATAGACTATCAATTTCTTGGATTTGACTATTTATGATAAGTATAACAATTTAGAGACAAAAACATTTTTTAAACAGACCGATACTAATTCTGCTATTGATTATTCAAGTTCTCATGCTAAAGGGTAGTTAACTAATATACCCAAAGGGCAATTAACGCAATTGAGAAGAAATTGGAGATTCACAAATATTTAAGGAACAAGCTAAAGTGATAAAGAGGAAATATATTAATAAAGGATATGAAAAAGATAAAATTAAACAGGATTTTAGAGAAATACAGTAGAAAGATAGAAATGAATTAACTAGAGAAAAGACAAAACCAGAAAGAAATGAATTCGACAAATTTTCATTTGCTTTTTGTACTAGGTTCAATCCACATGCTCATGCAATTAGAAAAGTTTTTAAAAAGCACTGGCATATTTTGAAGTCGGATGAGGTCTTGAGAGATATTATCCCTAAATCCCCAGTGGTGATTTTTTAAAAAAGCTGCCAACTTAAAAAAATCATTTGCACCCATCCTTTTGCCTAAACAGAAAAGAGAGAATACAACAGATTCCTTTTTGAAAAAAACAACCTGGTTTCCATAAGTGTGGAAACTGTAAGGCATGTAAGCATTTAAAAAATAAAAAGACACCTTTTTTTACCTGCAGTAAAACTGGAGAACATTTCCATATTAAAGATTTCATAAACTGCAAAATTAAAGGAGTGGTTTATCCTCTCAATTGTGCATGTGGGGCTCAATACGTGGGTAGGACAAAAAGGGAATTAAAAGTACGTATTCTTGAGCATCTGAACAATATAAGAAACAAAATTGATCATTCATAGCGTTTCTAATCATTGTGTGAATTGTCCTATGTATAGAGAGCAGAATCTAGTATGGATGGGGATTGAGCTGGAGTCCCCTGACTGAAGAGGAGGAGATTTTATAAAAGTTTTAGCTAAGAGAGAAAGTAGTTGGATCCACAAAATGAAAACTTGGCATTTTGGGGGGTTGAATTTGGAAATAGATATTGCCAACTGTCTTTAGCATATAGAATTTGAGTCACCTACCTTTTTCTATAGTTTTTTATATTTTATAGAAACAAAATAGTTTTTTATTCGTTCATTTTTATTCATAGATCATTGTTGATTTTAAGGCATTTTTGTGCCAGCTGCTATGTTTCTTTATATGTACTTACACGCATATGAATTTTAAAGCTAGGAGATGGAGAATTGACGGGTATTTAAGATTTTCAAAGAAGGCGACCGGAGATCGCGCTCATGCGCAAAATAGCGACTGTTGTTTGGACTTTTGAGAGTAAGAAGGATCCAAGTTCCCTAGAAGCGGGCGGAGAAAAGAAGATCGATTAATCAATTAATTAAACCACGAATAGAGGACTATAAAATCGGTGAAGGCACATTGAACATCCAGATTCCTGAGGAAGTGGTCATACCACGAAACGCGTCAAATCACGGGTGTTTTTACCATTTGATTTTTGTTTCAATAAATTTTGGGAAAAACAGACAGTGTTTACATTTCTCCACTGATCAGGTACCGAGTGGCTGTTTTGGGAATTACACCATCCGCCGATACCAGCCTAGGGCGTCTTCCGCAACAGAGGGAGAGGTCCCAGAAAAACTCGTAGATGGAGCCGATGGAGGCCAGTTCAGTAAACCGGTGCCTGCGAGGAGGAGGAACGGCGTCTGCGGCGCGATCTTCGCGGGTGCGATGGAGCCTGTTCCGGCAGCATGTATAGCAGTGCCAGGTCTGGCCAAGCCGGGAGCGTGTACGGTGGAAGGGAGAGTTGCTCCAAAAACAGCGGGAGATACAGTTCGCTGCGAAGATTAAGGCTAGGGTCAGACGAACGCATTTTTCACGTTGTCCGTGAAAAAGTGCGTTCGAACGAATGGACGTATTTTTTCACGGAATACGCGATAGCGGTCATACGATGCGCATTTCCGTCCGTGATTTTGTACGGATCATCAATAAAACCCTTTTTGCGTCTGGACGTTATGTTGGCCGGACGTGTGCAGCGTCTGACGTCTCCCAATCACGCAAACACGCCGCTATGCGGACGCAGCGCACTCTGTACGTCAGTAGTAGCGGTTTGACGTTCTAGAAAAAATGCGTTCGTTTGCCACTTGCGTTGAGCGGACGGACTTTCGTGCGGCCGTTCTTCGTATGTTACCCGGCATTGGACGTCATTTGCTACTAGCACGGCCGTGATTTTGTGCGGTTAAACGCACGTTAAAAATGCTTTCGTCTGACCTTAGCCTAAGAGGTCCCGATGGCGTGTGGACTTGGAGGCCAAACGGAAATAGCCACTTACATTGAAGTTTCATGTCCTGCAAGGCAGCCTGAGTGGACGTAGCACGCGTCTGGATTCGCAAGGTGGCGGGTGAGAGATCCTGGAATAGCGAGATCTTAGCCCCTGCAAAATCAATGGTGCGAGAGCCCCGGGCCGCTGCCAGTATGGAGTCTTTCAGCGGGTAGCGTAAAAGGTAGCAAATCACATCGCACGGGGGTGCGTCAGATGGGCCCTTAGGTCTCAGTGCTCTGTGATAGCGTTCCATTTCGATATCCGTGGCAGGGTCCCTTTCCAAAATGTCATTAAATAAAGCGATGAGGGTGCATTTTAATTCCTCCTGTGAGTTTTCTAGCTCCGGGAGGCCTCGAACCCTGATGTTATTCCGGCGATTTCTGTTCTCTACATCTTCTAAATGGCGCGCCATCATTTGTAAGGCCGAGCGCTGAGTGGTTATTGCAGAGGAGTGGGCCGCTATCGTGGCAGACTGCTGCTCCTGTGTCACCTCCACGTGCTGTAGCCTGGTCTGTATGCCACCAAGATCTGTGCACAGCACGCAGATTTCTGAGAGGAGGTAAGCTCCCAGTTCAGTGGTGGCAATGGCTAAATCCTCTTTACTGGGGAGATATTGTAGGAGTTGGCGGAGGTCATTTGGGGGGTCACAAAAACACTCCCCGAGTGCGTTGGAGAGCTGGAGGCCGAAGAGCATGTGGTGGCGGCCATCTTGGAATCCGGGTCAGCGATTTCAGCGGTCGAAAGAGGGGCTAAAAACGGCTTGATGGACCCAGTCTGCTGGCTCCCAGTGGGTTCTGGGGGGCCAGGGGTGTGTGGGGGCTTCTTGGCTTTACCCATGGGTGCGGATGTGCAGCGGAAGAGGGGTAAAAACGGCGCGCTCAGCGGAGCTCACTGATCAAGCTGCCATCTTCCTGGATGTCCCGGCCACGCCCCCAAATACATATATTTTTATTCGATTATTGATTAGTGTATTCTTCAAAGCAAAACACAGACAAATAAAAGAATTTAGGAGAATTTCTAGGAAATATAAACGATTGATATTTGTGTCTCGTATAAGTTTCTTATTGAATATAAATCTTGACATGTTGTAGTCACGTGCAGAGATAAGTCCCTACAGGAGGAAGTCGGGGGGTCAACAAACAATTGAATGAACTTATGTATTCGCTCCCAGTATGGGCTAACAACCGGGCAGGACCACCATATGTGGAGGGCAGTCCCTGGGGCACTATAACACAGAAATAATGTATACGCTGTTTCCAGCATCTTCATAGAAACCGAGCAGTGATGGGTCAAGTCAGAAATCATCGATCTCTAGCTTTGTGCGCTCTGTTGGTATTGAAAGTATCGGTGGAATATGCCCCCCAGGGAAGTGAGACGATTGTCACGAAACACGTCACGAAAATGAGGCGCCTGCAATAGGTCTGTAAACGTGGATGGGGCTCGGCTTGAGGGAAAAGAAGCCTGAAAGGCGAGAGAGGAGAGGGGTCTGTGGTCAGTTCCAGGGGGCACATCACGCGGTCGCAGAGGTATAAACAAGAATACGCACCCGGCGTAGGCCCTGAATTCTAGGGAGCCAGGGTAGGATGGAGATAGGTATACCCACCTCATCTTGTTCCACCTCCCCCCAGGTCTTGGTCATCTGGGGTGTCGCCCATTCTGGCACTTGCTGAAGGTGGCAAGCTGTGTGGTATAAAGCAAAATCTCAAACCGCTAGCCTGTCCTGCATCTTGGGCAATGTTAGGGTTGAAAGCTTTTGTCGGGACACTTAGCCAAGGTCTCTGCATACCCTTGGCCATAAACATCAAAGTAACATTAAACATTGAGCGTTTAAAAAAAAATACTTCAGACTAGCAGGTCCTGAGGCATTCTACACAAGAACAACAACAAAATGAGGGAGCATCGGGTTCCTCTGTGTCAGGGGCCCCCGACCCAAGGGGGCTCAAGTCCAAAATCCAGATCATGACAACAAAGGTACCCTGTTGGGATAACCCCTCTGCTTGAAAGGGGAAGGTATACAAACCAGGGTTTGGAACGTAAGTAGCAGCAGGGATAGGTGGCCCAAGGGTAGGACATTGACATCAGTGTCCCAGAGAGGGGAACTTTAGCACTGCAGGAGTATGGGCTCCAGTGCGGGATCACATAGCATGACTGGAGAAAGCAACTCCATATAGGTCAGCAGTTTGGAGGCATCAGACTGGATGACCCGGGCCACGGATAGTCTGCAGACACAGGCTGCGGGAACAATGAGGCATCAGTGCCGACTGTGGTTTCCCAATTCCACCACTGTACAGTGACAGCGGATCCAGCCAAACATCGGCAGTAGCTGCAAAATGTGAGCAAGATCTGCAAGTTCTTTGGCGTCTCATAACAGAAACTGGGCCGAAGGCGTTGTCACCATGAGTCCTGTAGGCATCTGCCACTGTTACCGTATCTGCTACGACTGCCGAATGCTGGTCAGCGGTTTCACAGCCCGTCTGTATGCCGGGGTGACAGGGGCTAGGTCTGGGAATAATTATAGGCTTGTGCCCTCATAGGAGAATGCAGTGGCGGCTCTCATTCACCGCAGTAGTTCTTCCTTCTGATCAAAGTGGGCCAAACAGAAGATCACGTCACGTGGGGGGCTACCGCGCAGGCCCGTGTGCCCTGGCGAAATTGACTTCTGATAGAGGTGGGCGGTCAAGTAGGGCATTGAAGATGCTTAACAACATCTGTTTCAGAGCTGAGGGAGAGTCCTCTGTCTCCTGGAGACCCCAAAGCCTCAGATTGTTACGTCTGCCTGTTATCAAGATCAGTGAGGTGGAGTAATATACTCCGCATTTGGTATAAGTGACAATGTCGGTCGCGGCAGAGTTAGTTTATATGTGGAGCGTATCACACTCACCCTCTAGGAAGGCAACCTTCGCGGCCAGACCTTGCATGTCCATACAGACTTTGTGAAACTCAAGACATGATGGTGGCTCCTAGATCTTCATTAGCCTCCCTGAGGTCTGCTTTAGTATTTAGATTGAGTAAAATAGATTAAGAAAAAGAAAAAAGTGTCATCTGCACTTATCCCTATAACACCGTGTGAAACAAAACACAATTAGAGGTTTTTGTTTACTTGAAAGGCCATTAACATTTTAAGCTCACCTGCCATGTCAAGGCACCTCTAGTAAAGGCGAGTCCTGCCTAATGAAGCCAAAGGCTGCTTTCTAGCAAACCACATATGCTCATGCTTTCCCAGTCATGAGGAACACTGGTGGGCTTTCATGTATACCCTCCCAGAAACAAATCTAAAAACAAAACCACGGAATGAAATAGCTGCAAACATGACTTGGCTGGAAATACAACAAAATATGCATAATACATAAAAAACGGTGTCACGCCTGATCCCCACCGGGGCGGCTGCAACTACCAGATGTATTCAGCCCAGTAGCCAGGTCATCTTTGCAGCTATTCCGTTCTGAGGTTTTGTTTTTGATCCCATGGTGGATTGGTTTCTGGGAGGGTACAAATGAAAGCCCACCAGTATTCAACATGACTGAGAAGCAGCATGAGCATATGTGCTTTGCTAGAAAGCAGCCTTTTGATTTCATTAGGCAGGACTCACCTTTACTAGAGGTGCCTTTACATGGCAGGTGAGCGTAAAACTTTAATGGCCATTCAAGTAAACAAAAACCTCTAAATGTGTTTTGTTTCACACAGTGTTATAAGGATAAGCGCAGACAACACTTTTTTTCTTGTTATGTTTCTATACATATTACTGGGTTGGATACATCTGGTAGTTGCAGCCTCCCTGGTGGAGATCAGGTGCGCCACCTTTTTTTCTAGATTGCGTAGAATAGTCTCACAATCCATAACGGAGAAATCAGCCCCTCTCCAGGGTCCCTGCGTGGTGTGATCTAGCAGTGGAGTAGGCCGTGAAAAAGCCTGGGGCTCGGGTGTGGCATCTTGACCAGCACGAGTGGACGCTTCCGCATAGGCCTCCGGCCCTGCACTTGGGACCTCCTTCGGTGACATTGATCTTGTAATGGGTGGTATGGCACTCACCCTGGTCTAGTGTTAGGATCTTAATGGACAGATTTGTATGGTATAAAATCACAAAGCAAGGAGGACTGTAAGACCGAATATCCCAAGCCAGGGAGGTAGTACAAAATGCTGAATACCACTTAAGCTCAATCGGTTTCGAGACCAAGAGACTGCTTAGTGTAAACTCATAAATGTTATTCACACAGATACATTGCCTGGAAACAGGAGCATGAATAGGTACAAGATATGCATAATCAACTTCACATCTGTTTTCCAACAAAGAGTTAGCGTGGTAGGTATATTGTGCAGCCTGCAGGGCAGACACACAATCAATGAACTTGGTGTTAATGCTGTAACCCGCATGTGCATACAACAGATCACGTCTCACGAATTGGCAGATAGTCTCACAATCAGCTGCCTTGTGCTTAGGACTCACACCAGATTGTTTCATCAACAGAGACCATGGGCGAGACATGAGTTTGTCAAGGTGGCGGTAGAACTCCAAACAGCAAACATGCGGTCAAACATAAATATAAATACAGAACCACTAGATAAAACACCAAGGGAATTAGCAAGAGAATCGTCACAAGGAATAGCCGGGTCCTCGTACATGCAGGTCGGCAAAAGGGTAATCAATCAGCAAGAAATAAACACAGCAGGTGATGCGGGAACTTGACTCCACGTCACGGCAACGAGAAATCTCTCGTGCCCTGCTTTAAACCCGGCGGCTCCTCATGACCACGCCAGGCCCCGCCCCCTCAGTCACCGATCGGCCATTACTAAGTGCTGGCACCCGACCAGCCAGCACAGCCGCCTGGTGCCCAGGCAGCGCTGCGGGGGCTGAGGACGTAACAGAACACCAAGGTCTATGGTCGGCCTCAGGACAGATGACCCCCAGGTGCAGAAGGATGGGCCGCATGGAATTGGCGAACCAGACGAGGTGCATGGATTTCCCTGGCTGGCAGCCAAGACCTATCTTCAGGACCATAACCCTCCCAATCCACAAGGTATTTGAGACCACCCCTGACCACATGGGACTTCAAGATGGCACGGACCTCGTACTCCTCCTCACCCTGGGCCCGAATAGGTGGAGGAGGAATAGCGACTCTCATGTACCTATTACAGGTAAGGAGTTCAAGGAGGCTAACATGGAATACGTTCTGGATGCGTAGATATGGGGGTAGTGCCAAAGCATAAGATACTGGATTAACTCGGCGTAAAACTCTGTAAGGACCGATAAATCTGGGAGCCATTTTCATAGAGAGTACTAGGAGCTTGATGTTCCTAGCAGACAGCCAAAACATGTCCCCTACCGTATACACGGGGGCAGGACTCCTTTATTTATCTGCTTTTATTTTTTGTTTTTTGATATTGGCCTCATAATTTCTTTTACCTTCTCCCATGTCCTTTAGGGAGTCTGTTCATTCAAGGAAGGCAACGCAGTTCCTTGAAATGCAGAGGGGAGCATGGGAGGATCATATCCATACATGGTATGGAAAGGTGAGTGACCTGTAGTCTCACTGAGTTGTTTAGGGCAACCTCAGCCCATGGCAAAAGATCTGACCACTGATCTTGTTTTTCAGAGACAAAACATCTCAGGTATTGCTCAACATTTTGGTTGGCTCTCTCTGCTGCCCCATTCGTCTGAGGGTGATAAGCAGAGGAAAAACTCAATTCAAAACCCAGGTTCTCACAAAACCATCTCCAGAATCGAGACACAAACTGGGTCCCTCTGACGGACACAATTCCCAGAGGGACCCCATGAAGCCTGACAATGTCCTGTATGAAGACTGGTACCAGCTCACAGGCGGATGGCAGCTTAGCAAGAGGCACAAAGTGCACCATTTTGGAGAACCTGTCCACCACGGTAAGGATCACAGTATGACCTTGAGACACTGGTAAGTCAGTAATAAAGTCCATAGAGAGGTGGGACCATGGTCTTTCAGGCACCGGCAATGGTTGCAACATAACGATAGGTAAGGACCTGGGATTCTTGATTCTACAGCACACTCCACAAGTGGCTAAATAGTCTTTCACATGCCTTCGCATACTTGCCCACCAGAACCTTTTCTCAAGCGTAGCTAGGGTTTTAGTGATACCCATATGGCTTGGAATCATGATATAGCACCATAATCTGTGTTCTCTCCTCCTCAGGCACCAAGAGTTTACCAGGAGGCTTTTATGTAGGAGCAATACCCTGTATGGCCTGAATTCTTTCCAACATTGGAGAAGAAACAGGCAAGACGAGTGGTACCCAAGATGCTCTCTTGAGGAATGATGGGACTTTGGTCGAACATGTGTTATTCATATGACTCAAACTGTCTGGACAAAGTGTCAGCTTTGGTATTTTTGGAACCAGGACGATAGGTCAGCAAGAAATTAAAGCTGGACAGGAACAAGGACCACCTTGCCTGTCTAGTATTCAGATGTTTTGCATGTTTACAAGATTCTTATGATCAGTGATTATAATCACAGGGTCTTGGGAACCTTCCAGCAAATAGCGCCATTCTTTGAGGGCTGCTATGACTGCCAATAATTCCCTGTTCCCAATGTCATAATTTTTCACACCTAACATACACCTACTGAGGAAGTGATTGTAATCGCGAAATGCAATTAGGTGTGTACTACCTATTTATTTTAATAAATTTATTTGCAAAACTTGCAAATTTCTCATTTTATTTGCCTTGCGAAAGATCCTGCCGGGAGATCTGGTGCTCCTTTGAAAGTCACCGGCTGTTGATTACATCAAGTGTCTGATTTAGACACCCAAAAATGTGAGTTTACTCCCTCTCATTTTATTCACCAATAAGTGCAAACCACATTGCTGCGCTATGATTTATTTCTGTTTTATTTAAGGGGTATATCTACATTTAAAGATATTAAGAAGAAAAAAAGACCGAGAGAGTATTATCATGGTTGGAGGAAGCGCTGACTCGGCCATATTTTCTTTTCAAATGCCTGCATGGCTTGGTCACTCCAGACCTGATTCTGAACACCTTTCTTGGTCATGGCCATGATGGGAGACACCCATAGTGGAGAAACCTTTGATGAATCTCCTATAGTAGTTAGTGAAACCAAGGAATCTTTGTATGGCCTTAAACCCTTGGGGTTCTCTTGTTATAATATCACCCAGTCTAGACAGGAGTACAGATAAATCTGTTTGATCCATGTTTGGCCCTGACGTAATGTAACGGGTGGTATGGCGCTCACCCTGGTGTAGCGTTGTTAGGATCTTAATGGCCAGATTTGTCTGGTACAAAATCACAAAGCAAGGAGGACTGTAAGACCTGATATCCAAAGCCAGGGAGGTAGCACAAAATCCTGAATACCACTTAAGCTCAATCGGTTTCAATACCAAGAGACTGCTTAGTGTAAACTCAAACGTTATTCACACAGATACATTGCCTGGAAACATGAGCATGAATAGGTACAAGATATGCATAATCAACTTCACATCTGTTTTCCAACAAAGAGTTAGTGTGGTAGGTATATTGTGCAGCCTGCAGGGCAGTCACACAATCAATGAACTTGGTGTTAATGCTGTAACCCGCAAGTGCACACAACAGATCACTGGGGAGAAGATTAGGTCTCACGAATTGGCAGATAGTCTCACAATCGGCTGCCTTGTGATTAGGACTCACACCAGATTGTTTTGTTGTGGAAATTTTATTATGTGGACATTATAGTCTAGGATGTGTGTGTTTTTATAAGTTGTCATCTGTCTCCCTGTGTTGGATTTGAATGTGGTTTTAAATCCAAGCCAGCGGCGTACATTATACTGTAGGGATAAGGTGTGTACAGGGGGCCGGTCTGTCATTCTAGTCCACACCTCTGTCCTTTTGATATGTAAATGTATTTACTGGACAAACTTGTTTTTCTGTTGTATAGTCAGTGGCCACTGGGCATTGTCCGATTTGTGTAATAAATTAATCTGACCAGAAGCCAGGAGCTGATTTGGGACTGAGGGCACTTTGGACTTGGCTCTTGGCTCACGTGGTCAGATGGACTCCAGCTAGAAGCAGCGTGTGGGTCTGTGTCTCTTTACTGCGCGGGTTCAGGTACGTATGCCAGGGATGGCAGAGCTGCTTGTAAGTACAGCGGATCAAACTACATAAGGGAATTGATAGTAGATTAATTTCCAAAACATATGGCGAGTCAGCTAAACAAGGAACCAACAGATTTTTCCTCTGCACAGAAGAAAGAAGGAGAGAAAGTAAGGTGTAATTTTGTCTCCTGCGTTGAGGAAATTTCTGCTTGATAAAAGAACGAGATAAGTAATTTTCTGGTGTAGTTTTTGGTGGATCTGAGCTGATTGTACAGAGACTGTATGGTGATATTGTGACGTGTGTGCTGACCAGTACAGGATATCGTTTTTGTTGTAACTTCTATTTGTGTAACTTTTATGTTTGTAAGAGGTGATTTTGGTTTGTAGAGGCAGAATTTTGTTTTAATGTTTGTACAGGAGAAACGGCATTTAGAGGATTTTTTATACTGTTAGCCTGTAAATCAGAGGAGGTTTTTACTCTGGTTTCAGGGGTGGGGCACAGGGAATAGAGAAACTGTTTTGTTTAATTTGGTTTCTCTATTGCTGGATTTTGGAGACACCATCTTGGTCTTCCTTTGTGTGAAAAAACCATGCTGCTTGGCAGCCATCTTTGATTTCCTTTGTGTGAAAAAACCATGCGGCCTGGCAGCCATCTTACCTTTGTATGAAAAAATGTGCTTTGGCAGCCATCTTGGTTAGTTTGGTGCTGCAGGGTTTTTTAACAAGGAATTCAGTTTTAGATGGAGCTGATTCACTTTTAGTTTTGGGGTCTATGGAAAGCGATTAGTTTGTTTTTGCCTCAAATGTTAGTTTTTGTCCTGAAGTTATTTTTGTCTCTTTTGTAACTTTTCTATGTACGGCTTGATTTTGTTTGGAGTGTTCGGTTATGTTATAGCCCAGTGACCAGCCTGATAGGGGAATCATTGTGTGATGGTTAATGATTCTGCTTAATGTTTGTATATCTGTGGCTGTTACACTGAATTGTATCTCTCAGGGTAATTGATTGGTATAGTGAATACGGGTACTACAGTGTAGGAGGGTGGTGCTTTGTAGTTCTGTGCCAAAAGTATTGGGACAACTCAGAGATTGATAGCAGTGTCTTTTTCGTAGTAAGCATTGTAGTGTTTGTATTCCTGTACAATGGAAAGCATTTTTAAGGAAGTAGCTAAGGTACAACACACGGCGGCCATTGTTCAAGCTATGCAGGGATCTATTGACCCTTGGTGGGAGGCCAAGAATTGTGTAGCAGACCTGATAGGTAACGGAAAGTTCCGCAAACGGAAAGGAAAGTATGCTCTGATTTTTGCTGCTGGTTGGATAGCTGATAAATTTCAGGAGTCTTCTAGGCTGAAGCGGAGTTTGGAAGGAGAGATGGAAGATTTAAAAGTAGAAATGGATAAATTGAGAGCTCTTGTTGTCCAGCAGGCAGCTGAAGCCAGCACAGATTATGAATGTACTGTGAGGTCTAATACTGAGCTATGCAAGGACAATGAATGTTTGTCTGAAAGCTCGACGCATGCACAGGAGTCTGTAAGGGAATTGTCTGGTCCCTGCAGCAGGACAGAAGCTGAACATTGTGCTGTAAGTATGGAGAAGTCTGAGGACTTTGGGTCACATACTGAAACCGACTCAGGGATGGAGATGAACAATTTGCCTGACCCTGGAGTTGGAAATGTTGGTGCAATGGTGGAGGATACCTCAGGTGAGTCTGTGGTAAAAGTACTCCATTCAGATAGTGGTGTGGGATCTAGTCATGCTAGGATGGCTAGTGTTGGGCAGCAAGGCCGATCACCATGTGCCCAGAGAAGGTTTTGTGCAGGGAGACAAGCTATTCGTTGCTTTGCGTGCGGGGGATGTTCACATATTGCCAGGTATTGTGTGGTAACTAATGGCAACAGACAGAGAGATTCTAAGTATCCCAGAACCACAGCTAGAAGTAAAGCGGTTTATTCAGCAAGGTGGGGTAATGGTCCCAGACATGGATCTTTGCAAAGGCATAGAAGCCAGGGACAGCCAAGGTCATGGATCCAGGAAACAGATTTAAAATCCCAATATGAACGGCTGAAATGTGAAAATGTGAAGCTTAGAGAGGAAAGAGATCGCCTCTGGGAATTCAGCAGAGTTCCTAATTTTGGGTTCCAGAAAAGGGGAAATGAAGAAATGTTATTGAGGTCTTTCTAAACTATTTTACTGTTTGTATTTTTGCAGGAAAAAAAAGAAGAAAAAAATGGAACTTTTAAAACTTAATTCAAATGGACTTTTTCCTTTCGCTGGAAACCTGTTTAGGGACCTTATTGTAATGTTAAATCCTGTTTCTATGGTAATATAAAGGTGGCCGGGGACTGGACTGTTTCAGGCATTGATGTGTTAATTTAGTCCTATACAATTGTTTGTTCTAAGGGTTTTTTTGTTTTGTTCTTGGTGTTTGCATTGAGTTTTGGTTTTAAGTTAAAAGTTACTTTTTTACTGAATCTCAATGTATATAGCAAGACGTCCTGTAACTGAAGTTTTTATAGAGAATGTACTTCAGTTGTGTTTTTTTATGTTATTGTTTTGAGTTTTAGAACTTTGCTGCGTTTTGCATAGTATCGCATTACGGTTGGTTTTGCGGTAGAAAAAGAAAGGATTTGGTTTTAAAACTTTCTTTTTATATTTACTATGTCAAAGCGGATTGTGCAAGCGAGAATAACACGCTTTTATTGGTTTAGAGTTGCTTTGCGCAGCAAGTAGGTCATTTCGGTTTTAAGTTCAGACTGTTAGGTTTTTTTTTAGAAGTTTTTCATTTGGTGACAGTGATTCATGTGTTGTAATGAGACATCGTACAGCTAGGAAATAGACAGCAGAAGGCTATCCCCATTTAACAAATTTATATTGAGAGAAGCCACATTGTTCTGTAGAGAAAGAGGATAGTCTTTGTGCTGTGCGGTTTAGTCTGGCGACGCAGTGTACGGGCGTACAGCGTATACGTTTGTGTATGCATACACTGTGAGGGGTAGAGACATAATTCAAGGGGGGTAATCTGTGGTTGTTGACTAATCGTTTGGGGCATAGTTCTGTACCAAACCTGTTGGGACAACAAGCCATAGAGTTACACGTTGCCTCGGTTAGGGTCTCTAGTTGGGGGACTATAGTGGATCTAGTCTGACAATCCACCGTAAAAGAACGACACCAGACGGTGCTCTCCTAAATTGGTGCAGGGTTTCCCTGGACGCAGGGGTAAGACGATAAGCTGATTCGAATCGCCATGGGCAATGTGCCGTCCATGCAAGGGAAGGAAAGCGAGGCTTCCCATAGTCAGACGGCTGCGCAGCACACAAAAATCCTAGGTTTGGGGCGAAGGCCATGAAACCCCATTTAAAGAATGGCATAGATGGTCTAAGGATACCGCTTGGGGTATCCCTCTGGAGGGGACATTTGACGCCTGGAGATGGGAGAAATTCATAACGGAGTTTAAACCCAGACTCTGGACGGCAAAGACCTTAGATGTAGCTCAGATGTAGCTTCAGAAGTCTTTTAAGATAAATTGACAGGGTATACAGAAGGCGGTTTCAATCCGGAAGAACCGCATTATGTACACCTGGCCAGAGGGGATAGCCGCGATTGGTAATCAAATGATGGAAGCGGCTCTTTCTGGGCTAACTCTGCTAAGGCAGGCTGGCTCCACTAACACTGGATCTGTTGTAGTTTCCTCTTATGTTTCTGTTGTCACCAATGTAACTAACTCTGCTCTCTCCAGTTTTTTTGTGTTTTTACATTCCAAGGTTAACACCTAACATGGACACGTCTTCATCAGGGGTCGGTGACTAGTCCCTCGGTATACAGTTGCAAGCTGAAGATCGTGTTAGATTAGTGGGCCCCAATCGATCCAGGGGTGGTATGTGGATGACTTGGTACTTTGATGTCCCACACGGGAGGTTTGTTATCGGCATACTGTATCATTTCTTAACCATCTGGTGCCCACAGGTAATAAGGCTAACAAGGAGAAAGTACAGTTTTGCAAGGAAAAGGTTATCTTTTTAGGACATTGTATCTCTCAGGGTACCAGACATTAATCACCCAGAGAGTAAAGACATTAAGTGGCTCTAACACCCACTAAACTGACTCTAAGACGATGCACCATTTTTGAACACAGCGTCTCTTCTTCCTGTTATGAAGGAGGAAGAGAAGGGGGGAGATAATGGTGTGAAAAAAGTAAATTTTCCAACTTTTACTAACCATTCTAACCTCTCAACCTCTCAATTTTCCAACCTAGTAGGGAAACACTTTGAGGACCATCATGATTGCTTTTCCTTGATGAGCTCCAAAAACGTCCACCAGGTCCGGGAGTCTCTCCCAGACCCAAACTCAATAACCAGTGTTCATTCTAGTCAACCAGGTGATTGGATCATGCTAAAGAAACATCCGAGGACGGGACTAGAGGCGAGATATCGTGGGCCATTCCAGGTGCTGCAGACGATGCCAACCTCCCTGAAGTTCGAGGGACAAGACAACTGGATCCATGCCGGTCACTGCAAGAAGTTTCTCAAATACGTCAAAGAGTGAAGAGTATCATTTTCTTTATTTGTTTAGTTTAGTTTTTAGTGAGGGAAATGTACCTAAGACTAACAAGGGCCACAAGGAGACATTTGTAATAGTAACTCTGGCTCCTGTCGTTCGCTTGTTTAAATTCTTGTGCGGTGTTGTAGTGAGGGAGATCACCAAGAAACAACGACAGTAGAGCGTCCAAAGGGGGGGATTTACAAGGGTCAGGTCCACACTGATGGGAGCAGGGCAGAAGCGGAGCTATAGCTAGTGAGGGTTGGAATATTTTTTAAAGCTTTGGGAAGCTTCGGGGATTTCTTGTTTTCCATTGGATCCTGGCTAAGGGTAATGGGAGTATAAATACTTATGGTGTTTCTGTCTCTATTCCTTCTATATGCCGGTGTGAGATGTTCCTGATGTCTAATCGACCGAGTTACCGAAGCCCGAACAGATGAGACGCCCAGAGGACCAACCCATGGACCGGATACAGAGGATTTCAGACCGACCGAGTTACCGGAGCCTGAACAGATGAGACGCTCAGAAGACCAACCCATGGATCGGATACAGAGGATTTCAGACTGACCAACGATCGACGCAACCCACCACCTCATGTCCTCCCTCTGAGTCACCTCCCCTAAAGGAGATTCTACGTGTCAAGTTCTACGTTGTTTTAAGATTTGCCAAAAAAATTGGCGTGTCAAGATTTGGTTTTAGATTTGCTATCCACGTGTCAAGATTTGTTTTTGCCTTATGATCCACGTGTCAAGATTTGTTTTAACACTTGCTTTAAGATTCGGTGTGTCAAAATGGACTGTCTGTTGTTTTTCTATCATGTGTTTGGCTTTTTGCATTCAGAACTTTACAAGAGGAACTGTTTCTTTCCAAGGAAGATCGAGATTCATCGAGGGACACTGGGGAGCAAATGACAAAGAGGAGGGACGGTTGTGGAAATTTTATTATGTGGACATTATAGTCTAGGATGTGTGTGTTTTTATAAGTTGTCATCTGTCTCCCTGTGTTGGATTTGAAAGTGGTTTTAAATCCAAGCCAGCGGCGTACATTATACTGTAGGGATAAGGTGTGTACAGGGGGCCGGTCCGTCATTCTAGTCCACACCTCTGTCCTTTTGATATGTAAATGTATTTACTGGACAAACTTGTTTTTCTGTTGTATAGTCCGTGGCCACTGGGCGTTGTCCGATTTGTGTAATAAATTAATCTGACCAGAAGCCAGGAGCTGACTTGGGACTGAGGGCACTTTGGACTTGGCTCTTGGCTCACGTGGTCAGATGGACTCCAGCTAGAAGCAGCGTGTGGGTCTGTGTCTCTTTACTGCGCGGGTTCAGGTACGTATGCCAGGGATGGCAGAGCTGCTTGTAAGTACAGCGGATCAAACTACATAAGGGAATTGATAGTAGATTAATTTCCAAAACCGTTTCATCAACAGCGACCATGGGCATGAGAGGAGTTTGCCAAGGTGGCGGCAGAACTCCAAACAGCAAACATGCGGTCAAACAAATATAAATACAGAACTGCTAGATACAACACCAATGGAATTAGCAAGAGAATCGTCACAAGGAATAGCCGGGTCAGAAACGTAATACAGGGTCCTCGCAATCAGCAAGAAATAAACACAGCAGGTGATGCAGGAACTTGACTCCTTGTCAGGGCGACAAGCAATCTCTCGCACCCTGCTTTAAACCTGGCGGTTCCTCATGACCATGCCAGGCCCCGCCCCCTCAGACGCCGATCGGCCATTACTAAGCCAGCGACGCCGCCTGGTGCCCAGACCCTCCCCAGGCAGCGCTGCGGGGGCTGAGGATGTAACAGATCTGCTCAGGGGAGCATCTGGAATGACATAGACCCACTCCCCCTTCATCTGTGGTTGCTACAGGTGTAGCTGCAGAGCAGCGTCCGGCTGCAGTATAGGCCACAATGAAGCTGGGGCCTCCGGCCCGGCACGCCAGTCTGGCAGAAGAAAAAAAAAAACAGAAAAGAGTGGGGTGGAGCACACAGAAATAGTCCAATGGACAAGTAAATGTAAAAGTAAATTTAGACGAAACCATATATTGTGTGGCAAACATATAAAACAGGGAATCTTATAAAATTTTCTTGGACTCGGAGATAAATGGCAATGCTTGCAATAATAGTCGTGAAAAAACCTCAAAGAAAGAAAACAAACAACCAATAGCGTGATATCATACACTAGAGAAGGTATAATATATTAATTGTGAACATATGCACTCACAAGCTAAAGAGCTTCTCTAGCTCTAAGGTGGACGTTTCAGGGGCGTTCTAAGGCCGTCCCAAATGCCCTTCGATCCCAATGTTCCTCAGGAAAAGGAAGAAAGAGCCAGATGTAAGTGCAGATGGATTTCAACTTTAGGAGTAACCATAGGGAGAAATAGGGATTCAACTGTGTAGTCTCAATAAGACCCGGATATCCTTGCCTCCAGATTGTTTTTTCCAAAATTTTTATTTTGAAAAATAAGTCAGCGGTACAATAAACCAAGTAAAATAAACAAAGTTAGCACATATGACTGTCATATAATAACTCAGCAAGTAAAAAAGATAAGTGAAACAAGAAACCATACAGAGATGACTGCACCATGTGTCTCGAAGGCATAAAAAGGGGGGGGAAGTAAACATGCTGGGGTCAAAAAGAAAAAAATAGGATTGAAAAGAAAAAAGGATAAAATAATATATATTAAAAAAGGGTAAGGGTAAGGGGGTGGCAAAGGCCAAATAAGTGACGTTCATGGCTCTCTCCCA